>JASDFA010000038.1:2623640-3935461 GCA_035772735.1 Datura wrightii | reverse complement strand
ATCGTTAAATTTTACGACAAATCCATGTACTAACTTCACTTTTAAGTTTTGCCTGCTTTGTCATATTGAAAATGGATGGCGAAAAAGCATATCTGAAATGAGGCTTATGATAGTTGAGATACTCGAACTTATCTGTTCGACATTTTATATTTAGGGATCTTTTGGGAGTTAGACGTTGAACCTTGGAGTTTCAGATCTGCTTTTCGGTAAACTGAACAGGCAAGCTTACCTCTGCACTATTGCAAGTATTCATAATGTATTAATTTTTAGCTTATAGATCTAGACCATTTGGTTGTCAATTAACATGAACTGAAATAATCTTTACCTGCAAATTTTGTTGTAAGAAGAAAGTCGGTTGAGTTTTGTAGTTGACTTGACATTAGTTTACCAAAATGGAAAAAATAAAAAGCTCTTGAAGTGAAGCATTAGGTAAGGTTTGTTACAGGGATTGATAAAGCAAAGGTCAGGTCTGAACTGTACAACTGGTCCTACTATTTGATAATTAATGAACTTAAAAATTTTGATTCCCCTATGGCATTAAATTGTCAGCATGTGTCAAAGTGTGAATTCTATTTTTTGAATCTTAGTTACATAAATGACTGATGAACTTGCTGCAATTTTCAGAACATCAATCTCAATGCTGATCTTTTAATAAAATACTAAGAAGCATGCACCCATGAATCATACAACTAGAGTAAATACCCACTGTTTATGTTCGTTATAGACAATCTTGCAATAAGGTTAACCGTAATAAGTCATCTAAGATGAAAAATTCCGGTTGTGTGCTAGTTGAAATTATCTGCTTCCACTGTTAACAGGGTGGAGGGTAAATTGTAGTGTTTGTATGATAAATCTGACACTACAGAAAAGGAACTATGAGGTGTATTTTCTTAGATATCTAGACAATCGAAAAGGTTAGCCATTTATGGCCTGCTTAAGTTGAATATATCAATTAGAAAATAGAGCTAAGGAGCAGAGTTACAAGTAAAAAATTATATTAGACGGGGCATTCCGAGAATCGAACTCGGGACCTCTCGCACCCAAAGCGAGAATCATACCACTAGACCAAATGCCCAGCTTTTGTTGGTCCCTCAGTCTAAATAATAGTTGGAAGTTCATGTTAGTTGTCTGGAGCTTGTATCATTTGTGAAATAATTTTCTTGGAGGGATGAGCATTCTTGGGGATCCTCCATTGTTAAAATAATTTATATAGAGAGTTATAGTATGCTATTAAAAGTTACTGTTAGCCATATCTGAACATGCTCAATTGTTGAATCAGTTAGAGGTGAAGGAGCATTTGGAAAGTTAAATCAACCTAGAGTAAATAAAAAGTTTAGCAAAATGAAGGGGCATTCCGAGAATCGAACTCGGGACCTCTCGCACCCAAAGCGAGAATCATACCACTAGACCAAATGCCCATTTGTTGACATTGTCATCTTTGATCTTTAGTCAATGTTTTTCCTGTTGTGAGTTTTTTTAAGCTTAAATGTCATTTCTCATCTGCAATGTAGAATTCAGATATTCTTTATCTCACACCAGTTGATCTTCATTTGCTTGCTTAAATGTTCTCTGGTACTTTTGCCGACTCCCATTTGGATATGTATGACATAAAGAGGGGTACGGATATTGTGAAAGCAGAGTTAGGTTTGGATAGTAGTAATGGAATTAGTACACTAAAAAGAATAAACTATTGATTCTCCGGTGTCATTAAATTGTCAGCATGTGACCAAGTTTGAATTCTATTAGTTGAATCTTAGTAAACATATATAAATGGCTGATGAACTTTCTGCAATTTTCAGAACATCAATTTCAACGCTTATTGTTTTACACAATACTACTACTTCGTAGGAATCGTATGTATTTGACATCCCTTTAGTTGGGGGTGGGGGGTGGGGCGGAATACTGGGTATTCCAAGAAGGAGAACTTGTGACAAGACCACTCAGATGTTGAGGTTCTCTTGAAGACAATCTTAACGTTGCAATTTGTCCTTGGTATCTGCTTAGATTGTTGACTAGAAGGAGAGTGAATTATAAAGTTTGTATGTTCATGTTCCTATTCCCAAAGCTGAGCACCCCCTTAAAGACGTGAGTGAAATAACTATTGAGTTGTTTTCAGCAGTAAGCTTTCTTTGTCAATACGCACTATGTTTAACAATATCTATCCGGAAATTTACTCCAAAACTTTAGCCCTAAAGAAAATGAAAGGGGCATTCCGAGAATTGAACTCGGGACCTCTTGCACCCGAAGCAAGAATCACACTACTAGACCAAATGCCCTGTTTTTGTTGGCCCCCCGTCTAAATGATGCTGGAAGTTTCACATTCAGTTGTCTTGAGCTTATACCATCTTATGAAATGATTTTCTGGGAGGGATGAGAATTCTCCTGTGTCTCGGGGCTCCTTCAATGTTAAAATAATGTTTACAGAGAGACATAACAATGCTATTAAAGGTGTTTTAGTTGTAGACAGTGTGGAAGTTTCCCATATCTGGTTGTAATATCTAAACATACTCTACTGTAGCATCAAGAAGAGATGAAGAGCCCTTGGAGAGTTAAATCAACTTAAGAGTAAATTAAAAATTTATCAAGATCAAGGGGCATTCCGAGAATCGAACTCGGGACCTCTCGCACCCAAAGCGAGAATCATACCACTAGACCAAATGCCCATCGCTGACATTGTCTTATTTGAGTTCTAGTCAGTTGTATTTTCCCCTTATGAGTTATTTGATGAATATAGAGAAAATTCATTCTCTTCCGGATGGTTACTTTTCACCGGGCATATTATGGTCTAAAATGGTCCTCTATCCATTAGATCATAATAATACCCGTTTTGCTAATGAATCCCTTGAAATATTCGAAAAGCAAGTAGGCCCTTTCCTTAGTTCCCTTTTAGGGGCCTACCGAGGGGTTCCATTAGCAGCAGGGAGGTTGGCTCAAGCGATAGAGGGAAGTGGTAAGAGACGTATCTTTGCAATTTGCAATTATGTAAAGCAAAGATTACTGTTTCCTGTCCACCAGTGGGCAATGAAGGTTCTATCTCGAATTCCAGTAAATAAGAACATTAGGTTCGCTATACACTCACGGAGCACTAACTTCAAACCAGCGACCAGATAGTGCGAAATGAAAACCAATGCAAGGCAAGAACCCGATTATCGACGCTCTGCTAATAGACCCCCTCCTTTGAACATAGATCCGAACTCCCACTCAGAATGGTTACTGGACGAGGATTGGTTGTCTTTCGAACATCGGATCTCGAGTACAAGCCAAGGAGAAAGACTGCCATCTCAGGCATACCATCCCGACAGAGTAAGGAAAGGACAGGCAGAAAGCGCGAGAATTCAACTAATCCTTATTTTTACACCAGATGATCTTCATTTGCTTGCTTAAATGTTCTTCAGTACTTTGCTTATATGGATATGTGAGGTATATAGAGGGGTTGCTTAAAATAATATGCTTCTGCAGTTCCTCTGGTTCTCACTGCTCTCGATGCCTAAAGATGCTATCAGCTTTGGTTGTTACTGTCACTTGTATATTTGCAATCCTATGCCATCATACTCAACCCTCTGGTCATCAGGAATCCAAAACCCATGAGATGATTGGTCTAGTGATTAAGAACTCTCATTTGACATGAGGCCAGGTCTCTGGCATTAGCTGAATTAATATTTCATGTTTGAGCTTCATAGTTCTAGTTAAGTCACAGCTGTAGCAAATAAAAGCTCCTCTAAGGCGTATCACATTGATAGTTAAACATGGGCTTTATCTGGGTTCTCTTACTTCCAGTTCTCTCTTGGATACCTTCTTTATTACACTATATCATTATCACTTGTTTCATGGAATGGTGCAGCTCATGTTATGCAATTTTGGGTGCAAAACAACATGGTACAATGATGTTCATTCTTCTTTGTTTCACAAAAGTGAAATGAAAATTGCTTCCTTATATTGACGTGAAATTTGAGAGCTTTTGGCTTAATTTTGTGCAACACCTCTATATCACTGATTAATGATTTCAGTTGTTACTGTTAACTTCCTTGACCCCTAAATGATCTTTTTATAGATCAGACATAATGATCGTTAAATTTTACGACAAATCCATGTACTAACTTCACTTTTAAGTTTTGCCTGCTTTGTCATATTGAAAATGGATGGCGAAAAAGCATATCTGAAATGAGGCTTATGATAGTTGAGATACTCGAACTTATCTGTTCGACATTTTATATTTAGGGATCTTTTGGGAGTTAGACGTTGAACCTTGGAGTTTCAGATCTGCTTTTCGGTAAACTGAACAGGCAAGCTTACCTCTGCACTATTGCAAGTATTCATAATGTATTAATTTTTAGCTTATAGATCTAGACCATTTGGTTGTCAATTAACATGAACTGAAATAATCTTTACCTGCAAATTTTGTTGTAAGAAGAAAGTCGGTTGAGTTTTGTAGTTGACTTGACATTAGTTTACCAAAATGGAAAAAATAAAAAGCTCTTGAAGTGAAGCATTAGGTAAGGTTTGTTACAGGGATTGATAAAGCAAAGGTCAGGTCTGAACTGTACAACTGGTCCTACTATTTGATAATTAATGAACTTAAAAATTTTGATTCCCCTATGGCATTAAATTGTCAGCATGTGTCAAAGTGTGAATTCTATTTTTTGAATCTTAGTTACATAAATGACTGATGAACTTGCTGCAATTTTCAGAACATCAATCTCAATGCTGATCTTTTAATAAAATACTAAGAAGCATGCACCCATGAATCATACAACTAGAGTAAATACCCACTGTTTATGTTCGTTATAGACAATCTTGCAATAAGGTTAACCGTAATAAGTCATCTAAGATGAAAAATTCCGGTTGTGTGCTAGTTGAAATTATCTGCTTCCACTGTTAACAGGGTGGAGGGTAAATTGTAGTGTTTGTATGATAAATCTGACACTACAGAAAAGGAACTATGAGGTGTATTTTCTTAGATATCTAGACAATCGAAAAGGTTAGCCATTTATGGCCTGCTTAAGTTGAATATATCAATTAGAAAATAGAGCTAAGGAGCAGAGTTACAAGTAAAAAATTATATTAGACGGGGCATTCCGAGAATCGAACTCGGGACCTCTCGCACCCAAAGCGAGAATCATACCACTAGACCAAATGCCCAGCTTTTGTTGGTCCCTCAGTCTAAATAATAGTTGGAAGTTCATGTTAGTTGTCTGGAGCTTGTATCATTTGTGAAATAATTTTCTTGGAGGGATGAGCATTCTTGGGGATCCTCCATTGTTAAAATAATTTATATAGAGAGTTATAGTATGCTATTAAAAGTTACTGTTAGCCATATCTGAACATGCTCAATTGTTGAATCAGTTAGAGGTGAAGGAGCATTTGGAAAGTTAAATCAACCTAGAGTAAATAAAAAGTTTAGCAAAATGAAGGGGCATTCCGAGAATCGAACTCGGGACCTCTCGCACCCAAAGCGAGAATCATACCACTAGACCAAATGCCCATTTGTTGACATTGTCATCTTTGATCTTTAGTCAATGTTTTTCCTGTTGTGAGTTTTTTTAAGCTTAAATGTCATTTCTCATCTGCAATGTAGAATTCAGATATTCTTTATCTCACACCAGTTGATCTTCATTTGCTTGCTTAAATGTTCTCTGGTACTTTTGCCGACTCCCATTTGGATATGTATGACATAAAGAGGGGTACGGATATTGTGAAAGCAGAGTTAGGTTTGGATAGTAGTAATGGAATTAGTACACTAAAAAGAATAAACTATTGATTCTCCGGTGTCATTAAATTGTCAGCATGTGACCAAGTTTGAATTCTATTAGTTGAATCTTAGTAAACATATATAAATGGCTGATGAACTTTCTGCAATTTTCAGAACATCAATTTCAACGCTTATTGTTTTACACAATACTACTACTTCGTAGGAATCGTATGTATTTGACATCCCTTTAGTTGGGGGTGGGGGGTGGGGCGGAATACTGGGTATTCCAAGAAGGAGAACTTGTGACAAGACCACTCAGATGTTGAGGTTCTCTTGAAGACAATCTTAACGTTGCAATTTGTCCTTGGTATCTGCTTAGATTGTTGACTAGAAGGAGAGTGAATTATAAAGTTTGTATGTTCATGTTCCTATTCCCAAAGCTGAGCACCCCCTTAAAGACGTGAGTGAAATAACTATTGAGTTGTTTTCAGCAGTAAGCTTTCTTTGTCAATACGCACTATGTTTAACAATATCTATCCGGAAATTTACTCCAAAACTTTAGCCCTAAAGAAAATGAAAGGGGCATTCCGAGAATTGAACTCGGGACCTCTTGCACCCGAAGCAAGAATCACACTACTAGACCAAATGCCCTGTTTTTGTTGGCCCCCCGTCTAAATGATGCTGGAAGTTTCACATTCAGTTGTCTTGAGCTTATACCATCTTATGAAATGATTTTCTGGGAGGGATGAGAATTCTCCTGTGTCTAGGGGCTCCTTCAATGTTAAAATAATGTTTACAGAGAGACATAACAATGCTATTAAAGGTGTTTTAGTTGTAGACAGTGTGGAAGTTTCCCATATCTGGTTGTAATATCTAAACATACTCTACTGTAGCATCAAGAAGAGATGAAGAGCCCTTGGAGAGTTAAATCAACTTAAGAGTAAATTAAAAATTTATCAAGATCAAGGGGCATTCCGAGAATCGAACTCGGGACCTCTCGCACCCAAAGCGAGAATCATACCACTAGACCAAATGCCCATCGCTGACATTGTCTTATTTGAGTTCTAGTCAGTTGTATTTTCCCCTTATGAGTTATTTGATGAATATAGAGAAAATTCATTCTCTTCCGGATGGTTACTTTTCACCGGGCATATTATGGTCTAAAATGGTCCTCTATCCATTAGATCATAATAATACCCGTTTTGCTAATGAATCCCTT
Organism: Datura wrightii; assembly: GCA_035772735.1. Lineage (NCBI taxonomy): Eukaryota > Viridiplantae > Streptophyta > Magnoliopsida > Solanales > Solanaceae > Datura > Datura wrightii. The sequence goes on along the minus strand of JASDFA010000038.1, from coordinate 3,928,553 downwards.
GAAATATTCGAAAAGCAAGTAGGCCCTTTCCTTAGTTCCCTTTTAGGGGCCTACCGAGGGGTTCCATTAGCAGCAGGGAGGTTGGCTCAAGCGATAGAGGGAAGTGGTAAGAGACGTATCTTTGCAATTTGCAATTATGTAAAGCAAAGATTACTGTTTCCTGTCCACCAGTGGGCAATGAAGGTTCTATCTCGAATTCCAGTAAATAAGAACATTAGGTTCGCTATACACTCACGGAGCACTAACTTCAAACCAGCGACCAGATAGTGCGAAATGAAAACCAATGCAAGGCAAGAACCCGATTATCGACGCTCTGCTAATAGACCCCCTCCTTTGAACATAGATCCGAACTCCCACTCAGAATGGTTACTGGACGAGGATTGGTTGTCTTTCGAACATCGGATCTCGAGTACAAGCCAAGGAGAAAGACTGCCATCTCAGGCATACCATCCCGACAGAGTAAGGAAAGGACAGGCAGAAAGCGCGAGAATTCAACTAATCCTTATTTTTACACCAGATGATCTTCATTTGCTTGCTTAAATGTTCTTCAGTACTTTGCTTATATGGATATGTGAGGTATATAGAGGGGTTGCTTAAAATAATATGCTTCTGCAGTTCCTCTGGTTCTCACTGCTCTCGATGCCTAAAGATGCTATCAGCTTTGGTTGTTACTGTCACTTGTATATTTGCAATCCTATGCCATCATACTCAACCCTCTGGTCATCAGGAATCCAAAACCCATGAGATGATTGGTCTAGTGATTAAGAACTCTCATTTGACATGAGGCCAGGTCTCTGGCATTAGCTGAATTAATATTTCATGTTTGAGCTTCATAGTTCTAGTTAAGTCACAGCTGTAGCAAATAAAAGCTCCTCTAAGGCGTATCACATTGATAGTTAAACATGGGCTTTATCTGGGTTCTCTTACTTCCAGTTCTCTCTTGGATACCTTCTTTATTACACTATATCATTATCACTTGTTTCATGGAATGGTGCAGCTCATGTTATGCAATTTTGGGTGCAAAACAACATGGTACAATGATGTTCATTCTTCTTTGTTTCACAAAAGTGAAATGAAAATTGCTTCCTTATATTGACGTGAAATTTGAGAGCTTTTGGCTTAATTTTGTGCAACACCTCTATATCACTGATTAATGATTTCAGTTGTTACTGTTAACTTCCTTGACCCCTAAATGATCTTTTTATAGATCAGACATAATGATCGTTAAATTTTACGACAAATCCATGTACTAACTTCACTTTTAAGTTTTGCCTGCTTTGTCATATTGAAAATGGATGGCGAAAAAGCATATCTGAAATGAGGCTTATGATAGTTGAGATACTCGAACTTATCTGTTCGACATTTTATATTTAGGGATCTTTTGGGAGTTAGACGTTGAACCTTGGAGTTTCAGATCTGCTTTTCGGTAAACTGAACAGGCAAGCTTACCTCTGCACTATTGCAAGTATTCATAATGTATTAATTTTTAGCTTATAGATCTAGACCATTTGGTTGTCAATTAACATGAACTGAAATAATCTTTACCTGCAAATTTTGTTGTAAGAAGAAAGTCGGTTGAGTTTTGTAGTTGACTTGACATTAGTTTACCAAAATGGAAAAAATAAAAAGCTCTTGAAGTGAAGCATTAGGTAAGGTTTGTTACAGGGATTGATAAAGCAAAGGTCAGGTCTGAACTGTACAACTGGTCCTACTATTTGATAATTAATGAACTTAAAAATTTTGATTCCCCTATGGCATTAAATTGTCAGCATGTGTCAAAGTGTGAATTCTATTTTTTGAATCTTAGTTACATAAATGACTGATGAACTTGCTGCAATTTTCAGAACATCAATCTCAATGCTGATCTTTTAATAAAATACTAAGAAGCATGCACCCATGAATCATACAACTAGAGTAAATACCCACTGTTTATGTTCGTTATAGACAATCTTGCAATAAGGTTAACCGTAATAAGTCATCTAAGATGAAAAATTCCGGTTGTGTGCTAGTTGAAATTATCTGCTTCCACTGTTAACAGGGTGGAGGGTAAATTGTAGTGTTTGTATGATAAATCTGACACTACAGAAAAGGAACTATGAGGTGTATTTTCTTAGATATCTAGACAATCGAAAAGGTTAGCCATTTATGGCCTGCTTAAGTTGAATATATCAATTAGAAAATAGAGCTAAGGAGCAGAGTTACAAGTAAAAAATTATATTAGACGGGGCATTCCGAGAATCGAACTCGGGACCTCTCGCACCCAAAGCGAGAATCATACCACTAGACCAAATGCCCAGCTTTTGTTGGTCCCTCAGTCTAAATAATAGTTGGAAGTTCATGTTAGTTGTCTGGAGCTTGTATCATTTGTGAAATAATTTTCTTGGAGGGATGAGCATTCTTGGGGATCCTCCATTGTTAAAATAATTTATATAGAGAGTTATAGTATGCTATTAAAAGTTACTGTTAGCCATATCTGAACATGCTCAATTGTTGAATCAGTTAGAGGTGAAGGAGCATTTGGAAAGTTAAATCAACCTAGAGTAAATAAAAAGTTTAGCAAAATGAAGGGGCATTCCGAGAATCGAACTCGGGACCTCTCGCACCCAAAGCGAGAATCATACCACTAGACCAAATGCCCATTTGTTGACATTGTCATCTTTGATCTTTAGTCAATGTTTTTCCTGTTGTGAGTTTTTTTAAGCTTAAATGTCATTTCTCATCTGCAATGTAGAATTCAGATATTCTTTATCTCACACCAGTTGATCTTCATTTGCTTGCTTAAATGTTCTCTGGTACTTTTGCCGACTCCCATTTGGATATGTATGACATAAAGAGGGGTACGGATATTGTGAAAGCAGAGTTAGGTTTGGATAGTAGTAATGGAATTAGTACACTAAAAAGAATAAACTATTGATTCTCCGGTGTCATTAAATTGTCAGCATGTGACCAAGTTTGAATTCTATTAGTTGAATCTTAGTAAACATATATAAATGGCTGATGAACTTTCTGCAATTTTCAGAACATCAATTTCAACGCTTATTGTTTTACACAATACTACTACTTCGTAGGAATCGTATGTATTTGACATCCCTTTAGTTGGGGGTGGGGGGTGGGGCGGAATACTGGGTATTCCAAGAAGGAGAACTTGTGACAAGACCACTCAGATGTTGAGGTTCTCTTGAAGACAATCTTAACGTTGCAATTTGTCCTTGGTATCTGCTTAGATTGTTGACTAGAAGGAGAGTGAATTATAAAGTTTGTATGTTCATGTTCCTATTCCCAAAGCTGAGCACCCCCTTAAAGACGTGAGTGAAATAACTATTGAGTTGTTTTCAGCAGTAAGCTTTCTTTGTCAATACGCACTATGTTTAACAATATCTATCCGGAAATTTACTCCAAAACTTTAGCCCTAAAGAAAATGAAAGGGGCATTCCGAGAATTGAACTCGGGACCTCTTGCACCCGAAGCAAGAATCACACTACTAGACCAAATGCCCTGTTTTTGTTGGCCCCCCGTCTAAATGATGCTGGAAGTTTCACATTCAGTTGTCTTGAGCTTATACCATCTTATGAAATGATTTTCTGGGAGGGATGAGAATTCTCCTGTGTCTAGGGGCTCCTTCAATGTTAAAATAATGTTTACAGAGAGACATAACAATGCTATTAAAGGTGTTTTAGTTGTAGACAGTGTGGAAGTTTCCCATATCTGGTTGTAATATCTAAACATACTCTACTGTAGCATCAAGAAGAGATGAAGAGCCCTTGGAGAGTTAAATCAACTTAAGAGTAAATTAAAAATTTATCAAGATCAAGGGGCATTCCGAGAATCGAACTCGGGACCTCTCGCACCCAAAGCGAGAATCATACCACTAGACCAAATGCCCATCGCTGACATTGTCTTATTTGAGTTCTAGTCAGTTGTATTTTCCCCTTATGAGTTATTTGATGAATATAGAGAAAATTCATTCTCTTCCGGATGGTTACTTTTCACCGGGCATATTATGGTCTAAAATGGTCCTCTATCCATTAGATCATAATAATACCCGTTTTGCTAATGAATCCCTTGAAATATTCGAAAAGCAAGTAGGCCCTTTCCTTAGTTCCCTTTTAGGGGCCTACCGAGGGGTTCCATTAGCAGCAGGGAGGTTGGCTCAAGCGATAGAGGGAAGTGGTAAGAGACGTATCTTTGCAATTTGCAATTATGTAAAGCAAAGATTACTGTTTCCTGTCCACCAGTGGGCAATGAAGGTTCTATCTCGAATTCCAGTAAATAAGAACATTAGGTTCGCTATACACTCACGGAGCACTAACTTCAAACCAGCGACCAGATAGTGCGAAATGAAAACCAATGCAAGGCAAGAACCCGATTATCGACGCTCTGCTAATAGACCCCCTCCTTTGAACATAGATCCGAACTCCCACTCAGAATGGTTACTGGACGAGGATTGGTTGTCTTTCGAACATCGGATCTCGAGTACAAGCCAAGGAGAAAGACTGCCATCTCAGGCATACCATCCCGACAGAGTAAGGAAAGGACAGGCAGAAAGCGCGAGAATTCAACTAATCCTTATTTTTACACCAGATGATCTTCATTTGCTTGCTTAAATGTTCTTCAGTACTTTGCTTATATGGATATGTGAGGTATATAGAGGGGTTGCTTAAAATAATATGCTTCTGCAGTTCCTCTGGTTCTCACTGCTCTCGATGCCTAAAGATGCTATCAGCTTTGGTTGTTACTGTCACTTGTATATTTGCAATCCTATGCCATCATACTCAACCCTCTGGTCATCAGGAATCCAAAACCCATGAGATGATTGGTCTAGTGATTAAGAACTCTCATTTGACATGAGGCCAGGTCTCTGGCATTAGCTGAATTAATATTTCATGTTTGAGCTTCATAGTTCTAGTTAAGTCACAGCTGTAGCAAATAAAAGCTCCTCTAAGGCGTATCACATTGATAGTTAAACATGGGCTTTATCTGGGTTCTCTTACTTCCAGTTCTCTCTTGGATACCTTCTTTATTACACTATATCATTATCACTTGTTTCATGGAATGGTGCAGCTCATGTTATGCAATTTTGGGTGCAAAACAACATGGTACAATGATGTTCATTCTTCTTTGTTTCACAAAAGTGAAATGAAAATTGCTTCCTTATATTGACGTGAAATTTGAGAGCTTTTGGCTTAATTTTGTGCAACACCTCTATATCACTGATTAATGATTTCAGTTGTTACTGTTAACTTCCTTGACCCCTAAATGATCTTTTTATAGATCAGACATAATGATCGTTAAATTTTACGACAAATCCATGTACTAACTTCACTTTTAAGTTTTGCCTGCTTTGTCATATTGAAAATGGATGGCGAAAAAGCATATCTGAAATGAGGCTTATGATAGTTGAGATACTCGAACTTATCTGTTCGACATTTTATATTTAGGGATCTTTTGGGAGTTAGACGTTGAACCTTGGAGTTTCAGATCTGCTTTTCGGTAAACTGAACAGGCAAGCTTACCTCTGCACTATTGCAAGTATTCATAATGTATTAATTTTTAGCTTATAGATCTAGACCATTTGGTTGTCAATTAACATGAACTGAAATAATCTTTACCTGCAAATTTTGTTGTAAGAAGAAAGTCGGTTGAGTTTTGTAGTTGACTTGACATTAGTTTACCAAAATGGAAAAAATAAAAAGCTCTTGAAGTGAAGCATTAGGTAAGGTTTGTTACAGGGATTGATAAAGCAAAGGTCAGGTCTGAACTGTACAACTGGTCCTACTATTTGATAATTAATGAACTTAAAAATTTTGATTCCCCTATGGCATTAAATTGTCAGCATGTGTCAAAGTGTGAATTCTATTTTTTGAATCTTAGTTACATAAATGACTGATGAACTTGCTGCAATTTTCAGAACATCAATCTCAATGCTGATCTTTTAATAAAATACTAAGAAGCATGCACCCATGAATCATACAACTAGAGTAAATACCCACTGTTTATGTTCGTTATAGACAATCTTGCAATAAGGTTAACCGTAATAAGTCATCTAAGATGAAAAATTCCGGTTGTGTGCTAGTTGAAATTATCTGCTTCCACTGTTAACAGGGTGGAGGGTAAATTGTAGTGTTTGTATGATAAATCTGACACTACAGAAAAGGAACTATGAGGTGTATTTTCTTAGATATCTAGACAATCGAAAAGGTTAGCCATTTATGGCCTGCTTAAGTTGAATATATCAATTAGAAAATAGAGCTAAGGAGCAGAGTTACAAGTAAAAAATTATATTAGACGGGGCATTCCGAGAATCGAACTCGGGACCTCTCGCACCCAAAGCGAGAATCATACCACTAGACCAAATGCCCAGCTTTTGTTGGTCCCTCAGTCTAAATAATAGTTGGAAGTTCATGTTAGTTGTCTGGAGCTTGTATCATTTGTGAAATAATTTTCTTGGAGGGATGAGCATTCTTGGGGATCCTCCATTGTTAAAATAATTTATATAGAGAGTTATAGTATGCTATTAAAAGTTACTGTTAGCCATATCTGAACATGCTCAATTGTTGAATCAGTTAGAGGTGAAGGAGCATTTGGAAAGTTAAATCAACCTAGAGTAAATAAAAAGTTTAGCAAAATGAAGGGGCATTCCGAGAATCGAACTCGGGACCTCTCGCACCCAAAGCGAGAATCATACCACTAGACCAAATGCCCATTTGTTGACATTGTCATCTTTGATCTTTAGTCAATGTTTTTCCTGTTGTGAGTTTTTTTAAGCTTAAATGTCATTTCTCATCTGCAATGTAGAATTCAGATATTCTTTATCTCACACCAGTTGATCTTCATTTGCTTGCTTAAATGTTCTCTGGTACTTTTGCCGACTCCCATTTGGATATGTATGACATAAAGAGGGGTACGGATATTGTGAAAGCAGAGTTAGGTTTGGATAGTAGTAATGGAATTAGTACACTAAAAAGAATAAACTATTGATTCTCCGGTGTCATTAAATTGTCAGCATGTGACCAAGTTTGAATTCTATTAGTTGAATCTTAGTAAACATATATAAATGGCTGATGAACTTTCTGCAATTTTCAGAACATCAATTTCAACGCTTATTGTTTTACACAATACTACTACTTCGTAGGAATCGTATGTATTTGACATCCCTTTAGTTGGGGGTGGGGGGTGGGGCGGAATACTGGGTATTCCAAGAAGGAGAACTTGTGACAAGACCACTCAGATGTTGAGGTTCTCTTGAAGACAATCTTAACGTTGCAATTTGTCCTTGGTATCTGTTAGGGATTAAAATAAAATGCCTCTGCAGTTCCTCTGATTCTCACTGCTCTCGATGCCTATAGATGCTATCAGATTTGGTTGTTACTATCACTTGTATATTTACAATCTTATGCTATCATACTCAACCCTCTGGTCATCTGGAATCCAAATCCCATGAGATCTGTCTGGTGATTAAGAACTCTCATTGGACATGAGGCCAGGTCTCTGGCATTAGCTGAATTAATAATACATTTTTGAGCTTCATAGTTCTAGTTAAGTCACAGCTGAAGAAAATAAAAGCTCCACTAAGGCGTATCACGTTGATAGTTAAACATGGGGTTTTTTCTGGGTTCTCTTACTTCCACTTCTCTTTTGGATACCTTCTTTCTTATGCTGTATTATAATCAGTTGTTTCATGGAATGGTGCAGCTCATGTTATGCAATTTTGGGTGCAAAACAACATAGTAAAATGATGTTAATGCTTCTTTGTTTCACTAAAGTGAAATGAAAATGGCTTCCTTATATTGACGTGAAATTTTGAGAGCTTTTGACTTGATTTTGTGCAACACCTCTATGTCACTGATTAATGATTTCAGTTGTTACTGTTAACTTCCTTGACCCCTAAATGATCTTGTTATAGTTCAAACATAATGATCCTTCTATTTACGACAAAGCCATGTACTAACTTCACTATTAAGTTTTGCCTGCTTTGTCAAATTGAAAATGGATGGCTAAAAAAAAAAATCTGAAATGAAGCTTATGATAGTTGGTATACTCGAACTCATCTGTTCGACTTTTTATATTTAGGGATCTTTTGGGAGTTAGACGTTGAACCTCGGAGTTTCAGATCTGCTTTGGGTAAACTGAACAGGCAAGCCAACCTCTGCATATTTACAAGTATTCATGATGTATTAATTTTTAGCTGATAGATCTAGATTTACCTTATTCAGCTTCAAGTGACTCATGCCATTTGGTTGTCTATTAACTTGAACTGAAAGAATCTTTACCTGCAAATTTTGTTGTAAGAAGAAAGGCGGCTGAGTTTTGTAGTTGACTTGAGATTAGCTTACCAAAATGGAAACAATAAAGAGCTCTTGAAGTCAAGCATTAGGTAAGGTTTGGTACAGGGATTGACAAAGCAAAGGTTAGGTCTGGCCTGTACAAATGGTCCTACTTCTTGATAATTAATAAACTTAAAAATATTGATTTCCCTGTGGCATTAAATTGTCAGCATGTGACAGAGTGTAATTCTACATTTGAATCTTGGATACATAAATGGCTGATGAACTTGCTACAATTTTCAGAACATCAATCTTAATGCTGATTTTCTTAACAAAATACTAAGAATCTTGCGCCAATGAATCATACATCTAGACTAAATACCCAGTGTTTATTTTAGCTGTAGACAATCTTTCAATAAGGTTAACACTAAGTCATCCAAGATGAAAAAGTCATGTTGTGTGCTAGTTGATATTATCTGCTTCCATTGTTATCAAGGTGGAGGGTAAGTTATACCGTCTGTATGACAACTTTGAGACTGCAGAAAAGGAACTATGAAGTGTATTTTCTTAGATCTCTAGACAATCAAACTAGGTTAGCCATTTATCGCCTGCTTAATTTAAATATGTCAATTAGAAAATAGAGTTAAGGAGAAGAGTTACAGGTAAAAAATTATATTAGACGGGGCATTCCGAGAATCAAACTCGGGACCTCTCGCACCCAAAGCGAGAATCATACCACTAGACCAAATGCCCAGCTTTTGTTGGTCCCCCTGTCTAAATAATAGTTGGAAGTTCATGTTAGTTGTCTGGAGCTTGTATCATTGTGTGAAATAATTTTGTAGGAAGGATGAGCACTCTCGGGGATCCTCCATTGTTAAAACAATTTACATAGAGAGGCATACTGTGCTATTAAAAGTTATTATTGGCCATATATATGCTCAATTGCAGAGTCAGTTAGAGATGAAAGAGCATTTGGAATGTTAAATCAACTTAGAGTAAATAAAAAGTTTATCAAAATGAAGGGGCATTCCGAGAATCGAACTCGGGACCTCTCGCACCCAAAGCGAGAATCATACCACTAGACCAAATGCCCAGCTTTTATTGGTTCCTCAGTCTAAATAATAGTTGGAAGTTCAAGTTAGTTGTCTGGAGCTTGTACCATATTTATGAAATAATTTTCTAGGAGGGATTAGCATTCTCGGGGATCCTCCATTGTTAAAATAATTTACATAGAGAGACATACTATGCTATTAAAAGTTACCGGTACCATATCTGAACATGCTCAGTTGTAGAATCAGTTAAGATGAAGGAGCATTTGGTAGGTTACATCATCTTAAGATTAAATAAAAAGTTTAGCAAATTGAAGGGGCATTCCGAGAATCGAACTCGGGACCTCTCGCACCCGAAGCGAGAATCATACCACTAGACCAAATGCCCATTGTTGTCACTGTCTTATTTGAGTTCTAGACAAATGTTTTCCCCTTTTGAGCTATTTGATCACAAATATCATTGCTTATATGTATTGTAGAGTTCAAATACTCCTTTTACACCAGATGATCTTCATTTGCTTTCTTAGATGTTCTTCAGTACTTTTCAGATTTGGGTGTGTGAGGTGATAGAAGGTTGACTTAAAATAATATGTCTATGCAGTTCCTCTGATTCTCACTGCTCTCGATGCAAGATGCATCATCTTTGGTTGTTACTGTCACTTGTCTATTTACAATCCTATTCTATCATGCTCAACGTTCTGGTCATCTGGAATCAAGAACCCGTGAGATCTGTCTAGTGATTAATGTTACATGTTTGAGCTTCATAGTTCGATTAAAGTCACAGCTGAAGCAAATTAAAGCTCCACTAAGGAGTATCACATTTATAGTTAAACATGAGCTTTCTGCTCGGTTCTCTTACTTCCAGTTCTCTTTTGGGTACCTTCCTTATTGCTATAATATCCTTGTTACTTGTTTCATAGAATGGTGCAGCTCATGTGATGCAATTTTGGGTGCAAAGAAAATTGGTACAATGATGCTCCTGCCTCTTTGTTTCATTAAAGTGAAATGAAAATAGCTCGTGAACTATGGATATCCGTTTTATTCCTTGTATTGAAATGAAATTTTGACAGCTTTTGCCTCGATTTTGTGCAACACCTCTATGTCATTGATTAATGATTTCAGTTGTTACTGTCTTGACCCCTAGATGACCTTGTTATAGATCAAACATAACGATCCTTCGATTTTACGACAAATCCATTTACTAACTTCTCTTTTAAGTTTTGCCTGCTTTGTCAAATTGAAAACAGATGGCAAAAAAGCATATCTGAAATGATGGCTTATGATAGTTGAGGTACTCGAACCTATCTGTTTGACGTTTTATATTTAGGGATCTTTTGGGAGTTAAGACATTGAACCTTGGAGTTTCAGATCTGCTTTTCGGTAAAGTCAACAGGCAAGCCCAACTCTGCACTATTGCAAGTACTCATGATGTATTAATTTTCAGCTTATAGATCTAGATTAACCTGTGACTCATGCCATTGGGTTGTCTATTAACATGAACTGAAAGAATCTTTACCTGCTAATTTTGTTGTAAGAAGAAAGTTTGCTGAGTTTTTTTGTTGACTTGAGATTAGCTTTACCCATATGGAAACAATAAAGAGGTCTTGAAGTCAAGCATTAAGTAAGGTTTGGTACAGGGATCGACAAAGCAAAGAGTAGGTCTGGACAGTACAAATGGTCCTATTTTTTGATAATTAATAAACTTAAAAATATTGATTCCCCTGTTGCATTAAATTGTCAGCATGTGACCAAGTGTGTATTTTATTTTTTGAATCTTAGTTACATAAATGGCTGATGAACTTGCTGCAATTTTCAGAACATCAATCTCAATGCTGATTTTTTAACTAAATATTAAGAATCTCGCACCCATGAATCATACATCTAGACTAAATGCCCACTGTTTATATTCCCTGTTGACAATCTTGCAATACGGTTAGTGATAAGGGGTTGTTTGGTAGGGTGTATAACAATAGTCTAAATAAGGTGTATTTGTAATCTTAAAATTATTAATGTTAGTATTAATTATGTTGAGATTATTTTTTATGCGCTGTTTGATTTGCTGTATTGAAAATAAATGTATTGCATTTAAAAAATATATATATATTTGCTTACAAAAATACCCTCCACAAATACGGCAGCAAGGATGGATGTGGAAAAGGCTTTTTGAGGAGCAATTGTGTCTTTTAACCATGCTATAAAATTCTTGCATTGCTAAACTATGGTTTGTCATGTCATAGGTTGTAAAATAGTGTACCAAATAAGGTGTTGTGTGCTAGATAATTGAAGTGTATTTTTTTTAAATCTCTAGCCAATCCAACTAGGTTAGCCATATATGGCCTTTTTAATTTGAATATACCAATTAGAGAAGAGAGTTGAAGGAGAGGAATTACAAGTAAAAGAGTTAAAATTAGATTGGGGCATTCCGAGAATCGAACTCGGGACCTCTCGCACCCAAAGCGAGAATCATACCACTAGACCAAATGCCCAACTTTTGCTGGACCCTCAAGTCGCAATAATATTGGAAGTTCATGTTAGTTGTCTAGAGCTTGTACCAAGTAGTAGTATGGACCCTCAAGTCGCAATAATATTGGAAGTTCATGTTGGTATGCTCCAAGAATGAGAATTTGTGACAAGACCACTCAGCTGTCAGCTGTTGATGTTGCAATTTTGTCAAGTAGGAGAGTGAATTTTGAAGTTTGTGTGTTCATGTTGCTACTCCCAAAGTAAAGCGCCTCCTTAAAGACTAGAGAAATAACCTATTAAATTGTTTTTAGCAGCTTTCTTGCCAATTGCACTCTGTTTAACAATATCAATGAGAACTGGGATGCAGGGCATCGTTGAAATTAAAAAAAGTATGACCAAAAGAAAATGAAAGGGGCATTCCGAGAATCGAACTCGGGACCTCTCGCACCCGAAGCGAGAATCATACCACTAGACCAAATGCCCGCGTTTGATGTATCTTCGGATAGATTTATATTTCTAATCTCCTATAAACCGTTACAAGGGTAAATGAATTTCTACTTTCTAGCAATTGTTTTATGGTCCAAAATGAATAATTTTTTTAAAAATTTAAATGTATTAATTAACTTTTTCATGATATGATTACACTAATTACAAATGGATAGTTAATTAAAAATATTTTCTTTCTCAAGGGATGTATCATATCCCAATTCATTTATTTTGAAATGGAGGGAGTATTTCATTTGGCTTTGTTTTTTGGCAGAATAATCTGGAAGACCCTTGTTTCGGATTGTCATTCAAATTTTTGTACTTCGTGAGGTTTCATAGACCCCTGAACATGTTCAAAACAGATATTCTAACCCCTCTTACTATGTGTATTTCATAATCGCATTAATATCAAAATCCACATCAGATAAAATTCACCACGTTATTTTTATTTGTATAGGAATAAAAAATAATCGTTTTTTATATTTTTTTCTATTTTTTTTGTCATTTCTTTTCTTCTTCACCCTTATCGCCGCCACCTCCACCATTGCTTCCGTTATAAAATTCCTCTTTATCACATAAAAATGCTTTTATTAGTTTAACTTTTTTCCGTTACTCGATTTTGATCCATTTTTAATTGAATCTGCTTGTAATTTAAATGGAGGGGAGGGGATATGAAGAAGAAGAGAGAAAGGAGGGGGATGGGGATATGAAGAAGAAGAAAAGAGGAAGGGGGTATCGAGCATAGGGGATTTGATAAAGTAAGAGAGTCGCGTGTGTGTGGTGGAGTGAAATCATTCCTTCACGCATCAGATGTGAGTGTAAATCACCCAAACATTCACTTTACCTATGTTTGATCAACGGTCAAAAGAATTTAAAATATTTGTCTTAAACATGTTTAGAAATCCGAATAAAATCTTATGAAGTATTTAGATAACAGTCAAAAATAAGTATCGAAGTCTCCTAAGTCATTTGGTCTTTATCTTTTTGAAAAATATTTGGCTTTTGTTTACTTTTGGTGAATGTGAGATCCTTGAACAACATATATCCTTCTGTAAAAGTATCAGTTTTTGCTTGTGGTATATGTGGGTGGTTATTGTGCTGCTAGATCACACAGGCAGCCAAAATACCGAACATATTAATTTTAAAAGGGGGCATTCCGAGAATCGAACTCGGGACCTCTCGCACCCAAAGCGAGAATCATACCACTAGACCAAATGCCCTGATTTGTCTAGTGACTAGGTACTAATGTATTTGTAAATTTATATTTTCACCAATGCTACAAATTCTTAATGGGATAAAGAAAATATTCTTGACAAGAAAAGTAAAAAGGGGGAATGATAGAGATGCATCATACATTGAGAAACAAATTATCCAACTATTTTTTTTTTGACTTTATTCCCATTACTTGATGCATTGCACGGTTTAGCTGAAATAATAAAAGAAAGTATAGAAAAGTAACCTCCGACCAACCAAATATAAAATTCCATCTATTTTTAGGTACATTTTTGGTTTTCTCATTTTTAATACTGTAATTGTTCCATGTCAAAAAAGTCTAAAGGAATACTACGGATGGACCCCTTAAGATATAAAAGCGTTAACTTCAAATTCTAGACAAATTCAGGGGTACTTATAGCTCTACTGTGGAAAGAAAGAATATGATGACAACAAAAGATTAAAAGTTGATAGAGGGCTATGATGGAAATGTTTAAGACCATGGACCACCTAAAAGTATGGGCTTACTTTAGCCCAATTTCTTTTTGTTAATACATATCAAGTACTCATCTTCTTTGTTCATCCTTGTATTAATTAGGATAGTTTCTTCTTCATCTCATGAGATAAATATTAGGATAATACACAAAATTATCATGTTTTGAGAAACTTTAGTGTATTATCATGTTAGGTTTTTTTTGTATATTATATGTATAATAACTACGAACGATACCTCAGAACATCGATGACTTAAAGTTAAAGAGTTTGAAGGAGCTTAAAGTTGCACAGAGTTTTTTGTTTAATCCTCTAAAATGAGTGTGGAACTATTTTCCACCTGGAAGCTATTTTATTGTTAAGTGGAGACCACTGACTAAGAGCATCACAATTTGAATTGTATTGCATGAGTTTTTGGATTCTAGTATTCTCATTCACTGAAATTCACTCTCCCTCAGCAAGGCTTGGGAAGAATAGCAGAGCAAGTATCCAGTAACAACGCAGCAAAAAACATCTTTGTATATGTTAAAAAAGATAACTGAGCAGCGACTCAAGAAAGCTTCTAATAGTACAGGTATGTACAACAACAAAATTTTGCACGAAGATTGACCAAAATCCAGAGAAACTATACAAGAAACAACTTTCAACCAAGCTCCAATTCAAGCAACACCTCCTTCACATCAACTACATTTGTACTCTTTCAATAGCTGTGCGACGAACAGAAGAAGCTCAACCATCTCAAATCCAGCAGCAGAAACAAAGTCCATGTTTTCACGTGTAGAGTGTCCATTATCTATCTCCTCTTCAACACGTTTGCTGACTGATCCAGAATCTGCCGCTGCTGACCAACTAAGAGGGAGGGAGCTTCCAAGTGCAGTTTTTAACTGACTTGCCTCATTAGTAATACCGTCCAATGACTCAAAGGAGCAGTTCTCCATACCTTCGGATGCAGCTGACTCTTTAAACTACATAATACAACAAACTTTATCAAGCAACTTGCAATGGTCAAATCTTAGGGCATTTCTTTACAGGACAGAGATTGAACTAGATATTTGTTCCCTTATCATCACCTCAAGTAGACTAAATAAACAATTAAGCTATGCAATGTTAACGATTAATTCAGAATGTGCAATATCTTTTCTGCTACCTTAAGTGCTATTTTTGTTATGCATTCATCTCTTCCAAGAGGCGGTCTATGTTTATGATGAATTATTGGCTTCTAATGGAGTCCTCTGCAAAAACCAGGAAACAAATACTACCTTTAGAAGTGAAAGGCGAAGCCTCCTAACTGCACGAATTAGATGCTCCATACTTTCTAAGCTCTCTTTTAGAGTTGCATTCTCTATCTTCATCCTGAAAAGGGGTAACACAGAAATGACAGGAGAAAATGTGAGATACCAAAGAGATATATTCTGTCACATTACTTCCTTCTATAAGCACCAGTAGTAGGAAGCAGTTGCTACTGTTCTCTTCTCCTTTATTTTTAGCATGACTTCTTCAATACTGTATTTCCCTTCCATACTTGATTTTGATATACTTTACTTAGGTCGAGGGTCTATTAGAAACAACCTCTCTAACTTCACAAGGTAGGAGTAAGACTCTGTATACCACCCTCCCTAGACCCCACTAGGGGAGTACACTGGGTATGCTGTTGTTGTAGTAGTAGTAGTAGGAAACAGTTCTAAAATGTATCGGAAGCATCAGAAAAATTTCAAACAATACCTTGCAAAATCCATGTTATTGGTAGGCCTCCTATCAGCAAAATTTGCTTCAGAATCTCGAGGAGTGTCGGCATCATTTCCATCTGAATCTTGTATACCAGTCCAGCGTCTCAAATATGAAGTTTTCAACAGACTTTTCAATCTTCCATCTTTTTCCTGAAGAGTCCTTTTCACTGCAATCTCACCAAGAGATTTTCCTTGTCTGGAGGCCTGATTAACTTTCCTACAACATTTAGTCATCAAGGGTTATTTTGAACAAGCAACTTTTAATAAGTTTAGTAGTAGAGCAAGGAAAAAGGGGCATAGCAGTCCAATTTATTTTTTGCTCTCTTTTGAATATGTGCATTCAGTCCAATTTACATACTGCTGATTTTTTTTATTTTTTTATTTTTTTTTGAGAACTTATATACTGGTGATATTCTTTCAACCATGAGCTGAAGAACAGAAAACTGCAGGCCAATAATAATAATGTCTGTAGGTCAAAACTCTCATCACTGTTTTAAACCAGGTCTTATTGCTACAAACAGTGTCATCTCCATATACTCTCTCATGTTTTTCCTGTTCAAACCCATCACTATTGCTTATAATGGCTGACATTCTGGACCTCCCTGCCTTATTGTGTTTTTTGCGATCAAACCCATGCTTATTGCTATAATAACAAATGTCATTCTACACCTGCCCGCCTTCATGTCAATCTCAAGTTATTTCCTTTCAGAATCTTAAAGAGTGATAAAGCCCATAGTTAATCTTTCAAGGAAAATTCCACAATAATTCTTTTTTGAGAAGACAGGCCTTAAGATCCTCCTTTGACAGAGAAGAGTACCATGAAAAACAATGGACACGAAAATGAAGCTGTTCCTAGCATATACACAGTTAACTTGGATATAGAAACATACTCTTGCAATAATTGATGGTCCCGCTTCAACTGTGCCAACTCCATGAGAGCTTTGACCTTCTCATTTGTAACCTTAAAAGATTTAAGTACATATATCAGCCAGTTTACAGTTTGTCACTCCAAGCCCCACAGTATGATCACTCCAGTGTAATAGCAGTGGTGTTACATAAAAGTGATGAGTAATAGGTTAAAAGTGATAGATGGGGGATAGAAGTGATCGATAAAGGAAGAAAACACTCAGTGGAATACTTGTAGTAAGTTCCTCTGGAGCTCCTCAATTTTTTTCTGCAGAGCTGCATTGACATTCCTCTCCAATAAGTGTCTTTCTTCTTGTTGTGAGAGAAGTAATAATGTTTCAACCTGAATTGGAAAGAGAAACTGATTGAGTTTAGCACATATTTACAATTTGAAAGTGCTCAGTTTTACTGCAACAGTTACAAGACCTTCTCGTTTAGTGCCACAGCAAGGGCTTTAGAAGCATCACTATTTCCAACAGTAATGGTAGTTGTCAAGCTAGGCTGATTCCTCTGCAACAGGTAGAGATGGAGAAACTTCAGAAACATGTTGATCGCATATTTTGTTCAGAAACTATGGTTCATTCTCGCTAGCTTAGATTGCAAAAACATGTAAAACTAATTGA
This sequence comes from Datura wrightii, assembly GCA_035772735.1. NCBI lineage: Eukaryota > Viridiplantae > Streptophyta > Magnoliopsida > Solanales > Solanaceae > Datura > Datura wrightii. The sequence continues at coordinate 3,911,331 of JASDFA010000038.1, read as the reverse complement.
AATAGTAATAAACAAAGAATCCCATCCTCCAACATGACACTGATATCAACAGAAGCATTTTGTGATTTTAAGCATCATAGTTTCAGAGTTAAAAGGGAGAATTCACTAAGAGAACAAGTCTTCTTAGAGAACTATTTTAGGAAATAGAGAACCTAAACAACTTACAAAATCTCAGGAGACGAACTAGAAAAATATAATATTTATCCCATCTCTTTGACAGCAGAACACAAAAAGACCACAAGCTAAACTTTTTCTTCAAATCACAAAAAACGTGCAGAAGCTTGTACAAGCACATATCAATTATTAATAGCAATACTAAGGCAAATATAGGTCTGAGAACATAAAATCTGTACCATCAACTGCTACCATCTCAACTAGTCCTTCTCTTTCTTTAACAGATATGTTATACATTTGTTATGATCACCGTGACATTCAAAGAAAGGCAATAGCTTTTGCCCCTTGAATCTTCATCATTATTAGTGCATAACTGAGGAATTCGAGTGCAACAGAAACCTTCTTATGACAGAAAACTCCTTGAAGACATCACAACCAAAATGAAATTGAAGGCTGGAGATGTAGACACTGACAAAAGAAAGGTCTAGAGAAAAAGTAAGAATTATCTACCTTAAAGATCAAATCTGAACCATCATCATTCTTTATCCGCACATCTTGACATTCAAGTTCATTGAACTTTAAATCATCCACTTGAGAAGAATTTAAGTCTCTCTCACTCATGCTGCAGTCCTTAAGCTTTTCTTCCACCATGTTCATAGCTGAGTTAATATGAGAAAATCCCTCATCAAGTAAGCTTGTAATATTAAGTCTATGCTGAGAATGATAGTGGCGAAATGCTGATATTTGAGCCCTGAGCTTCTCTTCTGAAAGAATCTGCACGTTAGTCCTTTCAGTAATCTATACAAAAACTGGTGCTTATATTCCATTTCAGAGTAACAATATTCATACTTCCTGTTTTTCCAAGGTGCGCACTTTTTTCTTCAAGTGATTTTCTATTTCAAGACCCTGAAAACCAAAACACAAGGAAAAGAAAAAAGAGAGAAGAGAACAATCAAATGATCAAGAATAGAGTAGAACAATAAGTTTCCGCAATATTGAACAAATAGCAGATGAGAAACTACATACTACTTGTAGCTTGTTCTGAAGATTATCCAAAGATTTTCGTAGTGTCTCCACTTGTTCTTCCAGAGCACTCTGTCTGAGGAAAGTTAGTCAAGATCATATAATAAGTTTGAACAATTCTTTTTGATATGCTTGAACAATTAAAGAAATAATCAGTCCACAACAACAATTGTTAGTGACTTGGAATTCCAAATTCCTTGCATTTAGTATGACGCTTCCCGCACACAAATAAGAGCTATTTCTTAGCGAGCCTTCGAAGTAATGCAAGAATTTTGCAAATATATTCTTCAATTCTCGCACTTCTCCATCTTCTGATTAAATGAAAGAGCATCTCACAACCACAACGAGTGGCACCCCTTCTTTGACACACACTTTAATGATAAACATTTAATGGTAAGCTCCCTAGGTAAAGTAGGGGAACAAAAGGAAAATGGATAATGTAGCCATTAAAATATAGAAGAATGCTCAGCTAGCAGGTAACATCAAATTAATTATTCAGAATTAAAAAGATACCCATTTTACTTAATCTCCTTAAGCAGCAAGTAATTAAGAGAAGAAAGTGGAGTGGAATATTAAAGTTGGAATTAGCTAGGAATTTGATTAACATAACAGTTGGATTTTGTGAACCAAGGAAGTCTGAATGGAAATATGTGCTAAAAATTACAAGGAGCGTCAGTTTGTAGTTTGATTTTTGGCAGTGGAAACTTGTAATTACGGAATAATTTGGAATAGACTAAAATGAAAGTGGCTCAAGTAATTTGAGACAAAGCATCAGTTATAACACTGCTAACTTTCTGGAACTCACAATGTACTTAGAGGTGGATGTTTCCCCTGGATTGCTGAAAGTCCACATTTCAGACGAATCATGCAGGAGGCACCCACATTTGTCTTCCCAGGACGCATCTTCAATATCCTCCAACGACTGCCGTCTGATCTCATAGAACTTATGAACAACCTGTTGTACAAAATAACATCTTCAAACTTGGAAAGGGTGGATAATTATCAGTAATGAAAGGGATCTAAGACATAGTGATATTTCTTTCTTATTTGCTGAGAGTTTCCTTGATCCAAAAATTGCATAAACGGAATGTTATACATGTAGAGATGAAACACTTTTTTTATATATTTTAGTTCTGTAATAATTATGCATATGGATTCACAGGGAGGGCATTAGAACTAAGTACCTCCTTGAAAACCTCATCCAATCTCTCTTCCCTGTCCATATCACTCTGCAAAGTAGCCGTCAATATTTTCTCTTCAAGTAATTCACAGTTTAGCTCTTCAATCCTGCATCAGAGATGGAACATAAGGGCAATGTTATGTTACACTGCATATATTCCAAGAATTGTTTTTAGATAGTTTGTACATTGCAATGGGATTCTTTGTGGAGACTACAGGTACAACATATTCATCTTCATGTAGGCTATGGCTGCTTTTTTTAGCAGTCAGGTGCTGCAGAGTTTAAAGTTCTAAGCAACTTAAACACCATGAAAGTGTCCAACTCAAAAGAAGTTGCTGCTTAGAAACATCAATGATTCAGATCCTTGTAGAAGTTATTTCCTTTGCACTCAATTGCCAATGGGAGGAGTGGCAAAATGCAAGAATAGTGAAGAAATAAGAAGAGCAAGGGTTCCAAAATCATGAAATTAGGAAATACACTATTTTAACACCCAAAGCCTACTTACCACCAAATTAAATCACTAAATTAAACACAAATGGCTAAGTTCTAAGCTCCATTGCTTCTCTACTACAGTAGGAGGTGAAAAACACCAGTATCCATATCTTTTAATCTACATTGTCCAATCTAATCTGCAGCCAATACGGACTTATGTGGTAAAACCGAAGAACGTTAGGTCGTGTGTTATCACAGCTATTATGAGCCTTCTTGTGCTTTGCTTTGGCTGTTCCAAAAGGTAAGGTGATAAAGCTGGCCTATCAATTATTAGAAAAAAAGGTTTTTTGAAGATAAGACCTCTAATGCAATCAGCGATTCCTTGGAGTGAAATGGGAAGTAAGCCATTTGACAGCATGGAAAATGTGGTTTAGAAGAAAAACCAAGCACATATTTTGTGGGGATACTAGGTCTTAGAACAGATATTTTGGAAATGTTCCTGGTGTGGCGTTGGTGCTTATTTGTAATATTTAGTTTATCCACAGGAGAAACATGTCATTTAAAACTAATGAGCACTGACAAAATCAAATGCCTATTAACATGTAAAATTCAATCAAACCTGTGCTGAAGTTCATTAAACCCTCTCGACATAAGCTCCTCCTTTTCCTTAGCCTTTTCAGCCTGCATCATTTATAGAGCATCTTTAAAAGCCCCCAAGAATTAGACATGTGAGGGATGAAGTATACATGTAGTCCCACACTCACAGGTTGTTTAATAGTGAAAATTTTATTTTAAACAGTTGCTGAAGCCAAAAGCTGGTTCTCCCAAAACATTTAAATCAAGATTCTTCAACAGTGATAGGCAGTAATAGATATGTAAAGGATGTTAATCACACCTCCTTTTCTCTCCCTTCCCCTTTTTTTTTTGGAAGAAGTAGATATTTCTCCCTCTCCCTTTCCTTTTACCTTTTTTTCCTTTTCTTTTTTACGTGCAGTAGGGAGGGGGTGTTCAGGAGTGAATGAGTATTCAGAAGGAAAAGAAATCTTGACAACCTCCATTATGGCATGGTCCCGCTCAGAAAATGCAGCAGCAACACAACCTTGAAAAAATTTAAGCTGCTTTTCTGCTTCTATATTCTGGAGTAAAATAGAAAAAGGAGCAAGTTATAATATATTCAACTATGATGCACTTCCTGATATTTATTGACTCTAGATATACCAAAAATAAACATCTAAAACATCTGAGTGGAAGCTCTTAGCTTTCCAAGAACCAGAATTATAATGAAATTTGGGTCAGCCCAAACAGAAACCGTTTGAACAGTCAAAATGAGAGAGAAAAGATAGCTTCAATGCAATATAACATACTAAATTATATTAACAAGCACATGATGCACCTCCAGACCCTTGACTATGCTTTCTTTTCTTTTCCTAGGGATAGGGAAGGGAGAAGAGCAAAGGGAAGACCTTGGAAACCTCTGCACCGTGTAGATCAGCCAGTTGGCCCTAGCAAAGTGAAGATGGGAAAAAAAAGTGCATTTGTAAGATTAATAGCAGAGCAGTCCTGCGATGACATAAAATATAGTTGTAAACCTTACTTTGATGTGATAAGCTTCTGAAAGCTCTTCTTGAAGATTCTGATTTTCTCGCACGCAAGCAGCTAGTTTCTTTTTCAAGTTTTCAGTCTCCTGCTCCAACCCAGCTATCCTAATTGGTTTTAAAAAGCCATTTTAAAATGTCATAAAAGAATAATTCCCCCATTCCATCCAACACAAGTCATAATACTTCCTCAGAGCGATTGAACTAGCATTTTGACTAAATAGATGTGGGCATGTGGTTCGCCAAGCTAGGGCAAACTTTCCCCCATCTGTCAAGGGGTTCGACTCAATACTCTTGCGAAAGAAAAAGAGAGAGAGCATAAACAAGGAAAACAACCAAAACATACAAATGACTAGCTTCACTCCAACCCCCTAAAAAAAGAAAGTTATACCTATGAAGAGGCACACGGGTAGGCAGCCCAATATAGCTAGGTCCAGCTTGTTGCATGCATAACTGTTCAATATCTTTATGCAATTCATCACGCTCTAAACAAGAAACCACAATACATTAGATAATACACAATTTTCTCACTTATTAATGAGTTACAGGCTACACCACTGCAAGGAAGCTGGAAAGGTTCAGAACACAATCAAAACATACTTGAACAAGAACGCGTGGAAAGATTAGCATGAATGAAGAAGTGTGAGTAGATAACACTATATTTTATTCATTCTTAACTAAAGAAGCATTCTGGAGTCATCAAAACCAGCTCAACAATGAAAAATGTTATGCTGTTATCATCTAATCAAAAGTAGCAAGCGCATTATGTCTGTTGAAAACTTGCTAGCAGGGTTGTAAGTCCCTTCTATTTTGTTGGAGTACCTGAATTTAGCCCTTCCTTTGGACACTCAATTACTCAACAGAGTCATTCACCTATTGAATCTTGAACTATTCAGACTTAGCACCCTATGTGACAGCTGCAAGGCGTTATCTGAAGTGTCTGACTCGTACTAATAAAATATTACATCCACAACAGCAAGTTGCTTCATGCCTATGTGAACTTATAATATCGCCTACTTTAAACCGGTTACGTTCAAGATTTGACGAATCCCTCACATCCTCCCCCAGCACCACCTCCTTTTACCCAAACCCGTAGTCCTTTTTTTTTCTGGGTCGCTGTATACCCTAGCGTTTGCACTAAATGTTTCATGACTATGTTCCACCAGTTCTATCTTTTAGTACGAGACTTGCATTGAGATCTCAATAAGTTGCCGGCTGGTTATAGTGAAACTGCATCTCCTAAACCCTTTAACCTGTAATTCTATCAGGAAAAAACTATGTAATGTGAGCCAAAAACCGGATGAAAGCTGTCAAACTAGTGGCATAGAGTGCGTGTCTACCCATGCATGATTCACCTTTTAACCTACATTTTACAAGCAATGCACAAACATTGAATAGTTTTAACAAGCAAGAACGCATCACCAGTCGACCTCTTTTAGGAGTATTTAATTTCTATCTTTGTTGTAAGGAGAAACTACTGTGCTGTATAAACAGTTGAACAAGCATGATAGATGAGCCTAGATTGCTCAGGTTGATTCATGAACACAACTTCTACTCTTTTCTCAACTTGGGGATGAGTTGCTATTTAGTAAAGAAATTTTGTATTTATCAAAAAAAACCATTTCACACTATGTTAGTCTAATCTGTCGATAACATACATAACAAATACAATAATTACAGAAACTATAACTAAAAAAGATTTCAAAAAGCACAACACAACATGTAAACATACCACGCTCCAATTCTTTGATCCGAGCACGCAAAGATGCATCATCGTTTAAATTCCCGTCCATGGCTGAAAAACAAAGGAAACTCTTGACATCCACAATAACATAATTCATACTCCTAGAATAATTATATCGGGAAAATTTTCTCATAAATTTTAATCCTATATGGAAATGGACAAAGCATAAAGAATACTAGATTTTGATTAATTAGAGGAAAGATTAAATTAAGCGGTTAAGAAAGTAACCTTCGAGGCTCCAACTGGAAGAAATTAATTGAGAACCCTAGAAAGCCAAGAACTGATGCTTCACCTTGTTGATTTCCCTATTTCTGCTTTGCAGGGATGCCGGAGACGGGACATTAAAATAATTCTTTTATTATCTCTGTTTTCTTTCCGCTGTTTTTCTATAATTTATTATTGAAATCTTGGGGCTATTATCCCAACGTTTAAAACTTTATTAGATAATGAAACTTGATAATTTGGTGACAACAAAAATCGTGCTGGCATTATTTGGAAACAATTTGTCATTTACTTATAGTTTGGAGGGAAATAAATCATATTATATTATTGATGGCGAAACATAATTGAAATTTTTATGATAAACTATTTTTTCTCTAGATGTATACGTACGCTTGGGGGAATGTGTGCATGAATTTTGGATTTAAATAAATTTTATTCCCCGCAATTACACCGTTATATATTTCAAAGTTTTTGTACGGATTGAGTGGTCTTTAATATTTGTCTTTTAAATTGATGTTTTCTAATTTTTATTCCTACAATTTATTTAATAAAAGTTTTATGTTGAAATATATTTAATTATGACCTAGACAAGTTTTATATAGGATATTTATTTAGAGGCATAAATTAAGTGTCATCTAATTCGTAAGACATAACTCTACTCTTAATATTTAAAAAAAAATTATCGAACACGAGTTAGCCCAAGTTAGTTTTGATAAACTTCTACCCCAAACACAAGTTTATGTTGTTGAGCTTCTGTCTCAGGGACAAATTCATGTTGTTGTACTTCTACTCCTAAGCACAAGTTCAGGTTGTTGATTAATTAATTTTATTTTTTAAAAATATATATAATAAATATTGAACCTCTTTACTTTTTTTCGTGTGTAAGGGTGCTCATGGTTCGGTTTGGGTCGATTTTTGATTAAAATCACCAAATCAATTTAGTCGATTTTTAAATTTCTAAAATCAAACCAAACCAAATAAAATAAATAACCACCGGTTTGATTCTTGTTGGTTTGGTTCGATTTTTCGGTTTATAACTAGCTAATGATAAATTAATAATAGTAAAACAATAGAGACATGAGACAATTATTTCAAGTGAATATTAGGAATCAACAAATTTCTCTCTACTATCACGATATGAATGTATCTGAATTCTCTATTATTTTTCAACACTAAAGTTTTAACATGTTTAAGTTGCATAAATATAGAGGTTTTTCCACTTCACATGTCTAATATCCACACAGAAACAATATACAACTTTATATAGAATGGTCAATCCTTCAAAATCAAAGAGGCAAACGATTGAAGAGTATATGAATGTCTTAACAAAAGAAAATAAACAAATCGATAATATGTCACACCATATATAAACAATAAGACTTAGAATTGGGTTTGGACATATTTTTTAAGGAACATAATTTAAAAGTGTTGTAGTGCATGTAAAATAAAGTATACTAAAACCAAATTAATGGTTAAAATATAAGATATTTATAATTATTTATGAAAAACTGCTAACATATACTCAAATAATTATAAAATTTACGTATAAAATTTATCGATTCGGTTTGGTTATTTTTTCATGTTTTTTGTAAAACCAAAACCAAACAAAGTATCATCAATTTTTAAAATTTAAAATCAAACCAAACCTATCCAAACCAAATGTCAGTTTTTTTTAATCAATTTGGTTTGATTTGCAGTTTGATTTGTTTTTTCACAAAATCGTCAACACCCCTACTTATTTGTTTACTTTTGTATTTTTAATTCCCTTAATGAAAATCCTACCACCGGTCTACCACCCACTCCCCATATCAATTCTATTAATGTTTGTCCAAATTATATATAAAAATTTTTTGATAATATTTTTCTGCTTATTAAATTAAAAAGAACCTACTAAAAAACAGAAAAATAACCCAAAACTGAATAGGACAGCTTCAATTAGGATCACGGAGACTTATTTATTCAGAATTCAAGCTTCTTGATTCACTGGAATGTGAAAGTCACAAGGTGTGCAAAGAAAATACTATTAATTTTTTCGGCTTCCGTTTAAATTTTTTGAAAAATATAAGAAAATAAATTTCTCATTTTTAAGAAAAGTAACTTTCCAAACGAAAAAAAGAAAAACAAATTTCACAAATAACAGTTCATATTAATTGTAGCATTTCCACTCTCCAACACATCTCATCATCATCCAGCATTGTAGCTCCTATCCCCCACCCCTACCCTCACTTCCACCTCCCATAGTATTGTTTTAGATTGTATACAAATATGTTTAAAAAATTTACTTATGTATCAAACACAAAAAATAAATTAAAAACCTGCTTATTTTTCACGAAAAACATATCCATATTGTAAATTCTTTGTCTCATTAGTTCAAATCCTGTGAAAAGGACCTAAGACTAGAAATACAACTAGGTAAATTCAGCCCTGTTTCCATCTACGAGTACAGTTCACAAGTCTGAAAAACTCTAATTTTCCCCTTATAGTTGAAGGTGCCATGTTCTGCTGGTGAAGAGGAGACATGAATATTCTATTTACCTGAAAGGCTTTACTATCACAAACACTGGATTATACATTTCCACAGCTTTTTACCATATTTACAAGCCAACAAGTGAGTTGGCTAAAGATTTGAAAAATAACAAACTGGAGGAAAATCCAGCAAAGCTCCTATTATCGAGCCTCAACTCTGGAAAATCCATCAAGCGTGTATCATCTGCGCATTTACAGAGGAAAAACAGTAAGAAAAGGAATAGGGAATGATAAGTGACAAGGCTTTTGCCCTAACATATTAGAAAGAATATAACATTTACTGCACAGCTACAAACTGCAAACTACCTTGTGCTAACAATGGAAAAGACTTACCACTAGATAGGTAGAACTAACTGCCTAATCAACCAAAAAGACCTCATGATATCAAATTTACATTCACAAGAACATGCATTGAAGAGGAATGACATAAACATACACATAAAGATGCTTGTGAGTCTGCTTATTGTTGAAATGGCAGAACTTTGAATCTAAGTTGCTCGGACTCTTCACTTTCGGTGCCGCACCTATGTCAACGCGACGTGTGTGTGAGTGTGTGATCCGTACCAGATTTGGTCAACCGATTTTGGGTACTTTGAGTAAAATCAACGAAGAACTTCAGGATAGAAACAATGATTTCTGTAATAAAAACAAATGCTAAGGTGGAATTGAAGAAAATAGAGTACGTTGTATCTAAATATTCCTATTTCATCCATTTTCCTGATATTATCTTCTGGGATTCTCCTCTTGATCAATATTTTTTCCACATAATACCTTGCAAGTCTTTCACATAATGTTTCACAATTTAGACATATAACTCTATTTTTAGATATTTAAATTATTTTTAGCCGAATCCTACACCCGTATCCATACCTGGATCTATATCCCCAAATCTTAATTTAGATCATGAAGGATCGACCTCTGGATCCACATCCGTCAGACAACCGCACTCAAGTCCGAACAACGTAGCTTTAAACCATCAACTGATATGTGATTAAGTCATTTCAGCTCTTCAATTAATAAACTTATACCATAAATGGATCAACTAAATGTTTTAATGGAGAGAATTCAGTAGCAACATTTATCCAAAATTAGAGAAATGCCATTTGAAGTAAAGCTGAAGGGAAACCACAAATATGAAAAGGTAACACAAGTTCATGAGGGGTCTTGAGTCCTAGACATTGACTAAAAACCACCAGAGGATAAAGGAAAAATTATCTCACTTACAAGGAAAAGAAAGAAAAGAGAAGGGGGCTGGGGCAATGGTAGATGCAATCGAGAAAAAATGTAACTGATCTGATATTGTACAAATATCTTACCATCCTTGGGGTGCTTCTCCCTTGTAGTGACTTCGTTGCAGCTTCTGCGAAGGCTTGTGCAGCTTCGGCATCAGCCTCAGCAGCATCAGCCTCTCTAGCAGCATCCTCAGCTTCTGCTATGGCTACTTCTGCTTCTGCAACAGCTTGTGCAGCAGCTGCTGCTGCCTCTTCAGGTGTCATACTCCTCATCTTAGTTAACTCTAAATCTACTTGAGCCTTAGTGAGCATGTCTGTATCATCCTGATCAACCCTAGAGGAGATCCTCTGCCTGCTTTCTAAGAGAGATCCGGAAGGGATTCTTCTTCTGTCAGATAATACTGCTGTTGGTGCTATTCTATACTTCCGCTTCACCTGAAAAGGAAAACGACATCCTTAATACCATAATCAGCATGAATCCAGCTACTGACCATTTTCATGATATTCTATACTTCCGCTTCATCTGCAAAAGAAAGACATCCTAGATATCATAATCAGCATGAATCTAACTACTGGCCATCATTCATGAATTTGAATCCGCCAGTTCATATTGGCTTTACACTAGAAGCTAAGGGCAAGATAAACAACAGATGAAGGATGAATCCAAAACTAAATATCACCTTGATAAGTCTCCCAGTTGCAGTTAAATACTTCAGTTTTGCTGAAAGTAGTCTTTTAAAGTTTGGAGGTGACCAATATTGATCCTACACGATATAAAAGTATTGAGTATAATAACTGATATATGTAGCCATAATTTATAACTTAGCCAGGAATTAAAATTCCATGAATGTTGACCCCAGGCATTATCTAAAGGTTATCACATAGCACCTTATTTTGGAAGCCATCTCCTAATGTAGAGAACTAAGATCAAACACAAGAGGAAAAAATTGTCAATATAGCACCATCAGATTAATGTTACAGTAACAGTAGGTAGCATTCAGTTCATACTGAACAGGATGCTAAACCAAGGACCATCAATACTTAAAAAAGTATTTGACATAATTAGACTCCTACAATCTTATGCAGTTGATCTACTGTTGTGAACACCAATAGTTAGATGCTTAAAAAACTTGTGTCCCCCCCACACATTAAAGAATAAACAACTGTACAAGGAGAACTAAAAAACTATAGTAAATGAGTTACACAAGAGCTCACAACTGAATTAGCAAAAAGCACCAGTAGCAAACACCATTCAGAATGTTATTGATGGCACGACAAGCAAGACCTCAAAATTTCAAAACGTGTTAGAGGCCCTAAGAAAGAACATTAGTGCAATTTAACTAAGCAATACTGCTCTAAATTGTCTTACTTTTCGGACATTCAGCTCAACAAGAAGATGAGTACCTCTATGTATGTAGCTATAGTAGTCTTGTGGGAACCACCTGGCTCCTTCAAGTTGCTTATAGCCTCCATTATAAGATTATCCAATCTATAATAGTAGCAAAGCAGCACCACTTAGAGACAGTCATCCTTCCAGCAAAAACTAAGACCAAAAAATGGAACATAACAAACTTATGATAAGGCTAGACTTTTTAGCCATCTAACATCGTCAGAATGCTAAAAACTAAACAATAATTATTTCTTGGACAAAACATGTGTAGAATGTGAAAATATTTAAAACTACAGAAGTATGAGATCATGCAGAAGCCAGCATTTAACTAAATCTGTGATCACAAGCAAATGTACAAGGCTACAACTTGAGTCATGTTGTAACAAGTAATGAGCAAGGTTTGACCTTATGATAGATCTTTTTGACCCACCAATCTGTGGAGAACCACTGGAAGTAGTAGCTATACTTGCTTTAGCCATTTCCTCATCACTTTTAGCCTCAGTGGTGACAGCTAAAGACCTCTCATCCTGCGTACGGGCTTGATTTATTCTTTTGAGAGCCAACCTTGCTTTCTCTCTAGAACCCCAGCCGTTTGCCATCACACTCATATTCCTCCACTTGTCCTGAACAGAAACAAAGACAAATTAACATATCATGCATAAACACATAGCTAAGAGAAAAGAATAAGCTATCTGAGCTTCATCGACTCAAATGACACCAACGCTTCCTCTCAGCAAGAGTGTTTTATCTTAAAAGAAATGGAGAAAAGGGAAATTCTACCTTTAGATCTACATTCGAACGCGAGTACAACACTCCGCTAAATTCTGGGTCCTTGAGGATCGTCCGCCATTTTCCTGGTCCATGCTTACGGACTCCAGCTTTAAGAGCAGCTTCTTCGTCTGGAGTCCACTTCTGTTTAGGTGCACCCATCCAAGTATTTAAAAATTATCCTTCGAACAACCTAATTAGAAAACCATAAATATATATCAACAACTCAGAAGAAGATGATGGACAATAAATAAGATGTAGAATTACAATTATGTATCTGGACAAGCAACATAACCTCACATAATCAACACTAAGCTAATCATTCAAACGACAGCGAATAGTACAAAATATGGAAACTGCCTTCAAAGCAATATGTAATTGGTGCTGGAGAATATACGCCATACTCGCTCATGCTTCTTATAACATACTTGTATTTGAATCACCTAATTCCATGCACGAGCTATTGTTCAAGAGTCATGACCACTCCCAACCGACATTGGGGATAACATTCAGCGAAGGGGTTAATATATTCTAATAAAATTCCAAAAGTTCAGAAATAGAATTCAAGGAACAAATATCACGTCTTCTAAAAGTCCTCCAGGCTCCAAGTGCTTTGACAACGTAAATCTTTCATCTTCAGTTTGTGCATTGCTCTGGATACCTCAAGCTAATTCCTTTTGTATAGGCTAAACAAATTCTAGAATAGCTTTGAAAAATAGGCAAACAATCAAACAAATAAACATGACCTATAAAATATTAGAGCCACTTCAATAGAGAAATTTGAGATAAAATAAGCATCCTCTTAGTCACACTGAAGTCTCCAATGCTTTCCTAACTTTCAACAGATATAACATATACAAGCTTTAATCTTGATCACAAAAATAAATTCAAACAAATATCAACAAAAATCTTCATGAATTACGTAAGACAAACCATGTACTCTAGCGAAGTCAAATGATACAGAAACACAAAGAGCACTAGTATTCGTGAAAACATCATCTTTAAGCTAAATTATGGAAAACCACAAACATAAAAGAGGATAAATTTTCATGAATATATCATCTTTTAGCTGAATTATGGAAAATCACACACCAAGCTTCAATTTTATCCAATAAATCAAGGCAATAATAGATTTTCATAAAGATATTATGTACAAGCTGAATAATGTAAAATATCAAAAATCGAAAACCCTAGTTTATCCAATAAATTAAGAATTGTCAGAAGAAAATTACAATTCAATCGGAAAAATTGATCGAAAAGAGAGGAAATGGAAGAACAGAAGGAGATTGAGAATTACCAAAGAGGATCTGCAGAAAGAACGATTAAAGCCTAAGAATTTGAATATCCCTTTTATATATATTTCCGTCATAAATTTCTGCAAGACGAAACGGAATGCCCTTTTTTTTTTCCTTTAAGGAGTTATTACATTTTTGGTCCCTTGATTATTAGTAAATTCTGATTTGACCCTTCTGATATTTGAGCAAGTGCATTTATGATTTAATTAATTAAAATATGTACTTTTAGTCCGTTATATGTAGAAATTATATTATATTTGGACTGTTATAGTCTGTATAATTATGTCATCGTTAAATATAAAGGTAATAATATAAAATTTAACATAATATATATACAGATAACTAATTAAATAATTGAATGATATATAATTACGATAAAATTATGATTATTCATAAGTAAAAAATCATACATTCTAGAAAAATTGTGTCAAACTGCTTTGTTATTCGTTTTGTCCGACTTTAATTTTTAAATTTACGTGAATGAATTGTTATTTATTCAGATTCTTGATTTTGATTCACGTGCATGAACTGTCATATTCATGGATTCTTTACTCAAATTATTAAAAATATGCCTTTGACTCAAACTTTTGGATATATATACTAACTTAGATTCTGAAGAACGTCGTTTATGGCTGAACGAGATCAAAAAAAATATTTTTTTAAAAAATAATAGACCTCGTTGGAAGCCAAACGAGGTCCATCAATTTACATATATTTTTTAATTTACACAAACAACAGTTTAAATAGTATCAACACCTCATTCAACTTTAAATGAGATATCTTATTTGGTTAATACTACTATTAAGTGACTTATTTAAAATTTTAATATTATTTTATTGTCCGATGTTGAACTCCTTGCACACTCCCATGTTCTTCTAACTCAATTTCTCTCTTATCTTCATACACTATAGTGTCCAAATTTTGCATCATATTTTCCTCAACTTATTCGTTGTTAAGCAAAAGTATTTGCATTTTTTCCTTTCTAGTTTTATTTGATATATTTGGCTTGTTCGTTCTTTTAAATTATATTTTTATGAGTTGAATTTCTTTTTTCGATTGTAAAGATGCATTTATTAGAAAAATTATTAAATATATATAATATTTAATCACAAATTTAATAGCGAAATTGAGCTATAGGATCAATATTAATTAAGTTCAAAATTTATAAATTTCAAATTCTGACTTCATCTCTTCACGGTCATGATCATTCACATAAAAAGGTAGTCTGATACAACTTTAACATCTTGAAACGGTCCACAAAACTTCCATGAGTCTAAAGCCTAATGGGCAAACATTTCATTTGATATTTTCTAAAATGGACAACCAATTCAGTGTTGCACGATCAAAGCGCCGGACTGCCCACAACATGTAAACACTACTAGACGACGTTAATCTTTTTCCTTTTTAGTCATGTGAATTCGCATGACTAAACTTTTTTATTTTTATTTTTTCCTTCTTAATCGTGGAATATATCGCGACTATATATAATTTTTTTCAATTTTTTCATTCTTAGTCATATAAAGTCTCACGACTAACAATGTTTTTTTTTTTCTTCTTCTTCTTAGTCGCGTCTAGTTACACGACAATTAGATTACAAGTTAGATTTCATTAGATTGCATTTTTCATTTTCCTTCAACAAAGTGCAAATTCTCACGTAAAGTTTTAAATTAAACATTTCTTTTCATATATCAAATTACAAGTTTCCATGCAAAAGTTTTTCATTTTTCCGCGCAACACTTGCTTTCTCATTCACATACATTTAATTTTTTATTAGTTATATTGATAAAACACATTTACATTGAAAAAATTATCGATATAATAACAATCAACATGCGAGTTTACTTTAAAATAAAATAAAAATAATATTACGTTTCAAATATTTACAAATAGCTAGTCAAATTAATATCTAACCAAAACTCAAAACTATAATTTATATAAACTATACGTATTTTAATATAGTCAACAATTTTTTTTTTTTAACATGATAGGTGACTGTAACTCTATAAATTTTGAGCAAAAAAATTATTGAGTCAACAAGGCAATTTGAAAAGAAATATCTAATTGAAAACTTTAAATGAGAACTTGCACTCTGCTGAAGAAAAATGAAAATGCAAGCTAATGCAATTTAACTTGCAATCTAATTGTTGTGCAACTAGACACGACTAAGAAGAACAAAAAAACTTTTAAACAATAGTTGATGGTATTGTTATGTTTTTAAATGATGATGTTAAATTCAGTAGGTCTAGTTATGACAAGCTATAACATAGGATTCGGGATGTAATATGGTTCTGAAGGATGAACCGAATATGAACAGTTCCAACAAAATTTATACTCTCCATAACGAACTTTCAGTATTTTCACAAATACATATGTTAGTTGTATTGTCCACGAAGACAATAAAATCTCTCAAAATGTACATAGCCTTCAATTTGGTAAATAGATCATACACTTGCATTGAATATTGCCAAATGAAAGTCTATGTATTTACGAATGGAGGTTCAGAATGTTAATTTATAACGAACAAGACATAACAAAAAGAAAAAAGAAAAAACTAGATCCAATAATTTGCATAAGATCATCAACGGATGTCATTTTCCTCCACAATGACATAGCTTATCATCAAAAGCATGCATCTAAAAGGCAACAACAGCAAATCGCAGCCAAACTGCATGCAAAAACATTGACAAAGCATAAAATTAATTAGTTTAATTTTTATCTGTCTTCTCAAAATAGAATAAAGTTACCCTATGAGAGAAATTTGCTACGGATACCTAAAATTAATAATGATACTTTTTTAAAATTATTTTAACTGCGCATTTTATTTATCTTAAACATGTCAAGACAAGGCTTGAGAGAAGTATACACAGAAAAATGAAGAACCTAAGACTAATACATGCAAAAAACAAAGATGAATTAGATGCTCTATGACAAAAAAAAAAACATATTCTTAACCAAGATTATAACACAAATCATATTAAGATTATAATTCAGTTATTACAAGCTCCGACTATACCCCATTTTAAAAAACTCAGTTTTAGTTGTCAAAAAGCATTATTACTCAAGTAACTCAGGCCACATCCTATTGTGGCATAAATTTATTGCTAAATTGATCACTTCTGCATAATAATTTCGCACCAAAATTAAAGAAACTCAACGCACATCTCATTGTTGGGACCAAAAAATAGAAATAAAAACAAAACAAAAATTAGAAAAGTCACTTCTATATAATCATTTCACACCAAAATTAAAGAAACTCAGCACACATCTCATTATAGGGAAAAAAAATAAAAACAAAAATAATTTCCACCCAGAGCTTTAATTAAAAGTTAAAATAAAGTCTTTTTTTAAATATATATACACGTACCTGCATTTTCTTTTAGGGCTAGACAAATAATAAAGCTAATTAAACGTTTGTGTTCTATGTTAAGCACCAGCTAGCAATTAATACAATGCCTATAAAAATGATAAAGCAGATATCATTTAGGGGAAATACTACTAAAACAAAAGAAGTCAATCAAGAAAGATAAAACACCTTTTAGATTAGTAGGCTGTATGTATTTATGCAATATTTGTATAGTATAATTTCTTAACAAAGGAACGTTAAATATATATGTAGGCTGCCCTGATTTCACACTGATCAACATACAAATTAAAAGAAAAAAATTCAAAATCATAATATCGATATAAAATTTTATATGCCGGAAAGTTATGACGAGGGGAGGGGTTGCATACCAGCCACTCATGACGCCGGTGGCGTCAGATGAGTTCTTTTGAGGTGGCGGAGCGGCATACTGAGGGGCACCATACGGTGGAGGAGGATAACCTTGCGGAGAATAACCTTGCGGTGGATAACCCTGCGGTGGATAACCCTGTGGAGGATAACCTTGTGGTGGATAACCTTGTGGAGCGTATCCTTGAAGAGGAGGATACCCATATGCATCCTTTGGTGGATATCCTAATTAATTGTTATCATTCAATTATTAGAACAAATCATAAAATTAAATCAAACTCATATTGCATAATTAAGATCCAATTCCAAGAATATCATAAAGAACTCATGAGCCAACAATAAAGAAATAAGTTTGTTACCTTGAGGGGGAGGTACACCAACAGGAGGAGGTTGATTATAATAATCCATGATTAATTAATTGGATGTATGTTCTTAGAATTATGAGATGATTTCAAATTGATAATTTTCTTTCATTTGAGATTTGAGGAGATTGATTGAATCCAAAGCTCTTTGTTTGATTTTAATCTAATCTAGAACAATTCAATCAAATCATGTGAAAGCTTTATCATCTTTTCATATTTTTTTTCCACATGTTTAATCTGTCAAATAGACGGAGAAAATTATCAATATGTTTTTTTGTGTGTGTGAAAACCAATACTCATAATAGTATCTAAATTACTAAATTGTCTTTTTTTTTTTTTTAAAATTCTTTAGAAAATTAACTCTTTAGTAAAACAAAAGGTTTAAACATGTGGATTTGTTTTAGCGAACTACATGCATGCAAAACTAAATTATTTTCCTATTCAAACGACATTTATAAAGACCACGGAATTCTAGGATCCATATATATATATATTTTTTAATTATACTAACATTTAAATTCACTTTCTATGCTATTACTCCATTCAATTAACACGTGTAAATTCTTTTAGCATGTGATTAAAATTCAGTGTAATATTTTTAGGGTTGAATCAAGAAATTGAGACAGAAATGGAAATTCTATGGATATAAATTGATATTACAATTGATTAATTCAACAACTAATTAACATGAAAATTACAATCACCCCATTCAAGCTGCTCGAATTGAATGATTGAACTCATTGGATGTTGTTGAATAAAATTTTATTTATTTAATATGAAGAAGCGAGTAGTTTAATTGGAAATTTTAAAATATTTCTATTATAATAAGTAGGAAATTTTTATTTCTTTCCCTTTTATATCTTTTTTATTTTATTTTTTTTCCTTCTACAAATTTCATTATTATCAAAGCGAAAATGAAATCATATTTTTACTATCAATTAAAAAAAAAAAGTGGATCCAGAAGCAAAGACTTTACTAGCCTCCCTTTGGCCACCCTTCACGAGTTCAGGTGAACGCTTAAATTCTGTATTTGTATTAAGAAATTCATTAAATATATATAATATAATATTAGATTGTCTAACAATTATTATATATTAACTTGAGATCATTTGAGAAATCATAAATTTTAAAAATTCTTACATCTTCTCTGCATATAATTTTTTACATTATGAGATCATCGAAATGCTATTTACAAGTAAGCCTCCTTAAGTTACATAGGTAAAATTATTTACAATATATTGCATAAACTCTACAATATATTTTTTTTACACCTTCGGTCATATATACATATATAAGAACAACACCTAGTATAATTTCATAAAGTGAAGTCCGAAAAGGATAGAATATACGCAAATTTTATCTTTAGGTGATAAGGGATGACCATATATATATATATATATGTTAAATCCATTTGTGGATGTGGAGTGTTAGTTAGGCTTATCCTCTAAACCTTAACACAATTTCTTGGAGTAGCTAGCTCACTTTTAATGTCACAGAAGAATAAACAGATAAGAGGGTCTACATCAATTTTTTTTTCTTTTCTAGAAGATATAGTAGTTGGCTTTTTGTCTCAACCATCACTAACTAACCATAGTAGTTGGCTTTTTAGTCTCAAATTAAATTCATTGTCTTCTTCTTCTTTTTTTCTCTAACTTGTAAAAGACGCTAGCTAGTCTTCCCATGCAAATAATTAAACCTCCTTCTGCTCTTTTGCTTCCAATAAATTAGCAGTATTAGTAAAATACATTGCTTTACTCTTTTGCATATTGGATATATACGGAGAGTTAAATCTCGTTATGATAAACATTTTAAAGTAATAATTTAATTTTATTTTTTTCATAATAAAAGTGATATTTATTATAACGGTATATTCTTTTTGTAAAATTATATTTTTATAACAGTTATATTTAAATATTGTGTAATACTATTTTATAATTTTTTTATTATTTATAAAATAAAATATTAAAATATTTATAATAATCATAATTATTATCATGCACATAGTAAAAAGTAAAATATTTAAAACAAAAAATTATATTTAAATAGTGTCTATCAGTTATTATCATAACTTAACAAGGAAAAAGACTATTGAAATTTATCTTTTTTAACATTCATACTCTTTGTATTATCTTGATTAAATTGGGTGACAAATATATTTATTTATTTATTTTATATATAAAATCATCAAATTCATTATTTACATATTTTTACTTATAGTAACTAAATGATTCATATCTAAATATCAAATGTTTGTATATATATATAACAATATCTTACTGTACCGGCCATAAAATTTTGGGACAAAACTTAGCCACTATAAGAGTAAGAGTTTAGTGAAACACATACCAGTGCATAGAGAGATGACAGTAGCGGCGAAAGATGAATTGGTGCCTCACCCGGTGAAAGACCAACTTCCGGGAGTCGATTACTGCATTAACAGCAATCCTTCTTGGCGTAACTATTTTGATTCACACATTTATTTCTTACTTCATCACATTTATCATAGTTTTCAGACTAAATTTATTTTCTGAGTAACCATCCATAAGTTGAGATTTTCAAGAGACAAAAGTTAGTTTGATGACTCTTGAGTTGATTTCTCAAATGGTTATTCAATTAATAGATACTTGTAAGTCAGATGATTCTGAAGTAACAAAAGTTAGTTTAGCTGATTTGGCATGCCTGCTAACTGGCTTTCCAATCAGTTTTGATGAGTTTACTGATCAAGTTTATTATTTTCTGAATCACCAGTAAGTTTTACAAATTTTCAAGTTAGTTTAGTGATTTTTGTAGAAGAAATGGTAAATAAAAGCGATTCCAGAGAGTAAAAAAAATTAGTTTAAGCGACTTCTCTTTGAAAAATAATAATCATAAGTTGAATGACCATTGCAGAGATTAATTAACTCATGAATCATTAGATCCTCTAATTTGGAATGCGAGATTTCCTCGGATTTGGATTAATTAATTCCTCAATTTTGTTTTGAGTTAAATATAGCAAGCATTGAATTCCGAGTCTCTGATTGCTAAACTTTTAATTGATTCACTCACTCACCAGAGAAATGAGATGTTCATTTGAGATCTTTTTTTTCTCAATCCTACTCTGTTTAATCCCAAAATTTATATTGCAAAATTAACAGAATGCTTTTATATGATGTACTATATATTGTCTGCTTGGAGGGACCTGAAAATAGAAGCTAAATTCTGATTTCCTACTTTAAATTATGCAGCTGAGGCAGTTATATTGGGGTTTCAACACTACTTAGTAATGCTTGGCACTACTGTCATCATCCCTACCATCATTGTCCCTCAAATGGGTGGTGGCAATGTAAGTACTTTCCTATTTTTATCTCCGTCAACAATTTCAGCCAGAGATTTATCTATTAGTAGAAAATATAGCCGACTAGTCAGTGAGAATTCATATAGCCGGCCTCAATTTTCTTGGGATTGAGGAGTGGTAGTAGTAGTTGTTTTATCTTTGTTATCAATTGTATGAAGTGTAGCACAGCCTATTCTATTTGACTCTTGAAAATCCGAGGCATTAGAATACTTGCAACATTTATGTCTTCCAGGTGGAGAAAGCTCAAGTGATACAAACTTTGCTCTTCGTTGCTGGGGTGAATACTCTTTTGCAATCTTGGTTTGGAACTCGGCTTCCAGTGGTGATAGGTGGATCTTTCAGATTCATAATTCCAGCTGTTTTTATTGCATTATCCAATAGATACAATACATACCTTGACCCTCGTGAGGTTGGAGTAATCGAATTTCTTGCTTCATTTTTGTGTTTTGGTGCATTATTCTAGCCTCCAAAAATAAAAGTCTTCTGATTATAACAGAATTAGTGATTTTTTTTTATACTTGTGATCATTTTCTTCAGAGGTTTAAACAATCGATGAGAAGTATGCAGGGGGCTCTGATGATTGCATCCGTTCTTCCAATATTAGCTGGCTTTCTTGGAGTTTGGAGAATTGTTACAAGGTTGTGGCCATTTTGAATTAGCATATTAGTAGTAGTTATTATGTAGAAGAGAATGATTGATTCCAGTTGTTTGACAATGTAAGGTTCCTGTGCCCGCTTTCTAAGGCTCCATTGGTGTTGCTTGTTGGCATTGGGCTATATGAGCAAGGTTTTCCACTGGTAAGAAGTTCGGCTGATTTTTACTACTTCCTCAGTTCCATCTTACATGACTGTCTTTCCTTTACTAGTTTAGTTTGTTTCAGAAAAAAAAAATACACACCGTTCTATATTTGGAAACTATTTATCTTTAAACTTTCCATTTTAGCCTAGATAGCATGCTCTTATAGTCATAGAAACAACAAAATATGTTTAAGACCACAAGTTATACGGGTACTTTTGGCATGTGCACAATGTTCTTTTTTCATGTAGAATGACACTGAAGGAGTATCTTATATGTAGGCAGATTGTGACCGAAATAGTGTAATGATCTTGACCTTCAGAACTATGAGGATTGTCCAATGCAGCTTCTATATCATTTGCGAAATCATACATCATAGTACTGAAAAGTTAGAATTGCATTGCATTAATTTACAGTAGTTAAAGTAATTCACTTTGGTAAATCAAGTTTATCACCTCTCTGAATGAGCTAGGCAAAGAAGCCTAAAGTTGGCCTTAAACATATATTTACTTCCATTAAGCAGTATAATTTTTGTTTCCTTTTTACATTGGTTTACTGAATTTTAATTTATTTCTGTTGATTGATGGCAGCTCGGAGAGTGTGTTGAAATTGGACTTCCAGAGTTAATTCTACTTATATTGTTGTCACAAGTAAGCCCTATTCTTAATATTAAAGTTATCGCGTTCAGTCTTGAGATGCATGTCTTATGTGCACCTGTTAATGTTTTTAATCACTGAGACCTGATATATATGCCTTTAATGAATGGCAAAAACATGACAGTAAGGTCTTGTTTACAATAAGCAGGGTTTGCTTGTGATTCTCTGCTTAGATCCACTACATAAGGATTAAGCAGGAGAGGAATGGATATGGAGATCATTTGTGGTGATATTAGTTTTTCTTTGGTTTCTGGTCTTCTGATATGTGCTTAAT
The DNA here is from genome assembly GCA_035772735.1 of Datura wrightii. Lineage (NCBI taxonomy): Eukaryota > Viridiplantae > Streptophyta > Magnoliopsida > Solanales > Solanaceae > Datura > Datura wrightii. The sequence goes on along the minus strand of JASDFA010000038.1, from coordinate 3,888,659 downwards.
GAATGTTTGTGCAGTTCATTCCTCATATGTGGAAATTAAAGCAACCCATATTTGAGCGATTCGCTGTCCTATTATCAGTTGGAATAGTGTGGGCATTTGCAGCCCTTCTCACAGTAGCAGGCGCATACAAGAACAGACCCCTACAGACTCAGTTCAGTTGCCGAGTTGATCGCTCTGGGCTTGTTAGTGGAGCTTCATGGTGTGTTCACACTTAAGTCGAATAATATGTTATTTTATAATTTTAATGTTAGATAGATACTTTTTTTTTTCTGCTTCTACTCTCAAGAACTCATTTTTGGAAATGCAGGATAAGATTTCCTTACCCAATGCAATGGGGTACTCCCAATGTTGATGCTGGGGAAGTCTTTCTGATGATGGCTGCAGCTTTCGTTTCTCTCATTGAGGTTTATATCTGTTGCCAATGTTTCTCTCAGATTCGGGTTCCTCTCTTGCTAGAAAACCTATCATGAAAAATTTTAATATCTTAATTCCAAGAACTGCTTTATGACCATAGTGTAAGCTGTGAGATGCTAATCGAAAATTACTGAAGCTTTGGTGTGACTAACATTGTGAATTTTTGAGCCTGGTGTTGATTTTGTCTTTCTGAAGAACATTTTTCCTGCTCTTTTGACAGTCTACTGGAGGATTTATTGCAGCTGCAAGATATGGAAGTGCAACATATTGCCCAGCTTCCATTCTGAGCCGTGGTGCTGGATGGCTGGTAAGTAAATTTACCATATCGACATTCTCTCTAACTACTGATTCTTTCTTTTGATCTATAATTCTCTGTGCAACTCAATTTTCCTTTTGTTGGTGTCCAGGGATTAAGTATGTTGCTCAATGGTTTATGGGGAACCGCCAGTGGATCTACTGTATTAGTGTAATACATCTATCTACCTTAGGAAATGATTAAAGTAGGAAAGTTTAGTTTGTTCTACTCATACTAAATTCAAAATCTGAGGGCACAAGCAAGTTAGCAAAAAAGCAAGGCTAAGTTGTGAGGACTCTTACAATTAACATTTTTCAGTAATGTTGTTGTCTCTGGATATCTCCGCGGCCGCCAACCATCTATAGAAAAAAAAAAATGCATCTGCAGGTACCCACTTATTACCTTACCATGCATTGCTAATGCTTTTCTATTGTGAACTATGAAGTGAAAATATAGGTCTTTTAGCACTGACACGAGTTGGAAGCAGAAGAGTAATTCAAATTTCTGCAGTATTTATGCTTTTCTTCTCTGTGTTAGGTGAGACTCATAGTATTATATATTGTGTGTTTATTGTTTCGAAATGAATGAGTCAAATTTCTTCTGCCGAGTGATTGTAGTCTTTATTTATGAATGTTGGGACTGATGGCTGCCCTTTCTTTGATCACAAACAGGAAAATTTGGAGCTATTCTTGCTTCAATACCTCTGCCGATTATTGGAGCTTTATATTGTGTCTTGTTTGCCCTCATGTGTAAGTTGATTTTCCCCATGTTAACAACATGCAATTTCTGTTTTCCATCTGCTAATAGTTTTGAATTAGTCCAAGTTTCCTGAGTTCTCATTTTCCCTATATAAAGTCTTTTTGATATGTTGGTTTTATTGGATGAGCCAGCTGCTGCTGGTTTTGATTTGCTACAATTCTGCAACCTGAACAGCTATAGGACTAAGTTTATACTAGGCTTCTCAATCTACATGGGCCTTTCTGTGCCACAATACTTCAACGGTTATGTCATAACCACTGGTCGTGGTCCTGTTCAAACTGGCTCAGCCACGGTTAGTACATAAAAGTCACAATTTACTCCCCTTTAGCAGCATTTCCATTTGACACGACTAACATTTCTGGCATCGCGGGATTGAATAAAAACTTATTTAAGTGTTATCCTATGTGTAGTTTGACCAAATTATGCAAGTGATCTTCACGTCTCCCGCCACAGTGGCTGGAGTTATAGCTTACTTCTTAGACATCACTCTGGCCCGCAGGCATCCCTTAACCAGGAAAGACAGTGGAAGGCATTGGTGGGCTAAGTTCAAGTACTTTGGTCGAGATCCTCGGAGTGAAGAGTTTTACTCTCTCCCTTATGGCCTCTCCAAGTACTTTCCTTCAGTATGACACACTGATGTTAATTAAGAATGAGAAATTCGTCGAAATACTCAGAAGTCAGAACAAAGAAGAAATGAAAGAAGTATCACATTTGATTTGTCTAATTATCCCCTAATGTTATTGAGAATTATTCTAGTTATCGAGAGTTAGTTGATTAGCTTGATGAACATTATTTGGTGCTGTAATTAGATAATATGCTTATATTTCAAGCAGAATACATAGATGCATGTTTATAATCATAGGAATTGTTGATATATATATATATATATATATATATATATATATATATATATATAGACTAGTTCCAAGAAGGCAGTCGTTGCTGAGAGGTTACAATTCGAAAGATAGTGCCATGAATTGTTAAGAGGTGGCAATTCGAACTGTAGCATCATAAGTCCAAATTCTCTACTATACATTCACTATTCTTTTGTCAATTTGTGAAATGAATACACACACATACATATTAGTTGCATTACATTACATACATAAATGAATAGACTCGCTGCTGGAATTGAATGAAGAAAATTGGGCTTGATTAGAAGTGGTGAACTATTGGACTTGGATCTGGGCCCGCCCTTGCATCTGAACGTGGGCTTCATATCCAAGTCCATTCTGTTTTTGTCTTTTTCAATTCCTTCTTAAAATGATTAACCTCCGTTTCAACAGTGTCCGACAGTTCACAAGACAGACCACAACAAAGAAATTAAATTAAAAGAACATCAGATAGCACGTTTATAAGATTGCTGAGTTTATTTCCAATTTATAAAACCAAGTAGAAAAGGTGTCATGATAAGTTGGACTTTCATCTGGCAATTTTATATAACAAATAAAAACATTTATTTCTTCTCTGACTTTCAATCTCTTAAGTTAGAACTTGTGAATTATGATATTTTATCCAATTTCTTGCTATTGAAAATTCACATTAGGAAAAAAAAAATTAAGTGTTTCAATTCATACTAAAAAATTTACATATTGTAACAGTCGTACTTCAATTCTCCATTCGCACTAAAAATTTACATGTTGTAACTGTCATACTTCAAATTCCACTATTTTTTTTAATAAAAGAAAGAAAGTACTACTAATTATTTGTCAATAATATCATAGAAAAATAAGAATATATTAAATTTTGTAGTGATAGAATATGTTAAATTGTTGATAAGAAGACAAATAAATCTAAGGCATTATTATTGACACAAAAAAGAAAAAAGAGTAAAGAAAAGGAGGGTTTGACAAAAGAAAGTGGGGTGGGCTTTCAGTGATATGCAAATCAAATTAATGGAATGAAAAGCCCAGAGGTGTGTCCGTACGGAGTACTCCGCTAAACGACAACTTGTGGATCTTTTAAGATCACAAAATTTGAGCATTATATTTTGGGTCCCATTTTCCCTCCACGTGGCGCCAACTAATCCTCTAATTTTCTTTTCATTATTACTATTATTAGTGTTAGTATTAGTCTCTCATTTTAATTTAATTAATGATAATAATAAAAGATTATGAACCAATAATTGAATAGAAGATAGCCCCATCTTTTTGGTCAATTATTTCTTTGTTATTATCCAACAAATAGAAGATCTTCTTGTTCTATTATATTATTTTATATGTCAATAAGAAAACAAAAAAATGAATTCGTCCCTTTTTGTCAAGCGTAGAAAGAGCTTAACGATAAAAGATCATTAAAGTTTTTTAATCAGGAGATTTAAATCGTTCGTGTTAATCTAATAATGTTGCTTTTTTTCCTCGAGCAAAAGTAAATCGAACCATTTCCGATTCATTGTTTAAAATACTTTACAGTATATAATCTCTTTTGCTCAATTTCATGTCTATAACTTAATATTAATTTTTAATTGTATTGCAGTTTTTATTTTTTAAAAAAATATATTTTTTATTTTAATTTATGTTAAGATATTTGACTGAATAAGAAGTTTAAAAATAAGATGAACACTTTTAAATTTTATAGTGTAACGTGAGACGTGAATCATAAGTATTTATGTAGTTATAAATTATTTTATTAAAAATATAATAAAAAATTTAAATTATTAAATAAAAAAATTAAACTGATTAAAAAGAATAAGTGTCACAAAAATTAATATAAAGGAAGTTTTATATTTGTATTAAATTTTTTTAGAGAGATTCGTGAGTGTTTTGATAGTGGAAAAAGGAAATTTTCTTTAAGAAAACATATACTTAACCAACATTTTAAAAAAACAATTGTTGAAGGCACTTTTTTTTTTAAAAAATAATTGATATTTTAGTCTTTTGATTTTGTTTAAAATAAGTGGTGTTTTGCATAATTAATAAGATATTAATGATGTTCTTTCAGTTTTACCCTTATTTAAATGGAGAGAGTTTTACATAATCAAGAAAATATTAAAGAGTTACATCTTTTTCAAGATATTTATTATGAGTAAGTGGGTTAAAAATATATTTTTCTTTCTAAGAATAAGTAAATTTAATAGATTATAATTAGAATTATTTATTCCGTATTTTATTATAATATATATATATAACCTTATAATTGTATAAAACTTATTCTAATTTTCATTAATCTCTTCAATTTTTATATGGGTAAAATCCACTTAATCCCTCCGAACCAAACCGCCTCCTAAAAGGATTAATAAAACGGATGAGAACTAAAATACAAAAGGATTAATATGATTGAAGACTCTAAAAACACCTAACAAGGATTAAAACAAAAAAGAACTGGAATACAAAACGAGAATAAAGGTTTTTTCTCTTTATTATATATTTATATAATTGCTAGAATGATTAAAGACAAAGGTCAATGATTTAATTTTTTTTGTTGATTTGACTTCTTGCAGACCCCACACATCAAAAGATTGACGTAGTACTATATACAACTATATATATAACAAAATAAAATACATTTAATTTAAACATTGGTAGATTGAGAAAGGGGTTTAATTGAAAGAATGGAGGAAATAAATGGGACCCAAATATTAATAAAAACAAACATTTGTCAAATTATAAATAAATATTGGAGGCCCATATATTAGCTGGATTGGACACAGGGTATTGGCACCTTTCTAATGAATGCCCTTCTGCCCCCTCTTCACAATTATTTCATCTTCAATGTGCTTTTGCTACTTGCACCTGCTACTTCTACTTCTTGTGCAAATCACACCCCTTCCTTTCTTTTAAACTCTAATTTTTCTTGTTCAAATTAAATATTATCAATAATATGCGTTTGGATCTAGTTTTGTAATTTTTCCAAAAGAGGAAACCAAGAATCTTGTTTTTCATTTGTTATAACAGAACATTAATGGAAACCAACTGCTATTTTTTTATTTAAAAAATAAATAAATAAAACAAGCAGGAAAAATTTTTTCTGATAGATGAGTAATATAAACAAAAATGGGTGAATCGAACACATCCGTTTACGGTTTTATAAATAGAAGAAAATAATTTTATAAAAATCTATTATATGTTACTTTCAGATTTTTTTCTATTTTTTATGAAAAAATAAAAACATAGAACTAGAAGGCTGTATAAATCAAGTACGGAACATTGGACATGCGAAGTCGCATTTAATTTACACATTTAGCCATGAGAGCCAGGTAGTGTTGTATCTTTAATTGGCCCTTGCATAATATAGTATACTATTTTTACCGGATTACTATTAATCAATCCCATGTGTTGCTCGTTCATATTATCATTTTCAAGTTTGGATGAAAGAAGGATCACAATAGATTGATTGATAATCAATATAAAATTAATTAATTTCATGATGCGTTTGTACAAATATCGCTGGCACATACTTACATGCATATCCAATAGGCATGTGTGGCCTGAGATAAACTTAAATGGAGAAATATGCATAGGGAGAATTTATATAACTAACACTAACTTGTTAATTTGAGAGTGAAACATATCAATTATTAATATACCAAGTTAATTACCATCATCCTGACCTTATGACTGATCATCTAATATGAAAATAATATGTCAAAAAAAAAAAGGTTTGTACTGTGTTGAAGGTTGAGTGTTAATGTTTGACGAGTGATCCAAGAGGCAGGAAGAGCACATGATTTTGGGGCAGCGAGAGTTTAATCGATGTTTGACTAAGACCAAGAAACTAAAATCATGAAGCTAATAAGGAGAGGCCACCACAGTTGGCTTGGCCAAGTACACTGCTAGTTCCCTGCACTAAATATTACTGTATCAGTATTTCATGTGCGCATTCTAATTGTTTTCTGCTCATGTGTGCCTGCTCCTTTGCACCATTCCCTATATATCTTTCATGTGTCTCTCCCTCTTCTTACTTCCTTTTTCAATTTCATTCATATATTATTGCAAATTATTATTTATATTATAGTTGCATTAATTCCTTTTTTTTTTTTGTTAACGATAATGTGCACACCAATTTACATGTATTTTGATAATTTTATCAATTATCTACTATTTCTCGTCTGCACAAAAATAATGTTGTTCTTGATTTATTATTATCATGAATGAATTAATGAGCCTCTTTTTCTTACCCCTTCTTGAATACTTGCAGTGAGTAAAAATGAAGGTGGTTGAAGTGTAACGCTAGTTCCACTCCTATTAAGAGTAGTAAGGTAAGGTTTCACTGTTTTATTTTTATTTTTTTCGTCTCAATTTATATGATATAATTTAATTTTACAAAAAAGTATAAAAATATAAAAAATCTTTGTAATGTTTCAAAACTATTTTAAAATAAATAATCTTTTAAATAGAAGAGAATATTTTTGTAAAATTTTTATCAAATAAGTGAGACCCAACAATATGAATAAAATATTAATAATATCATTAAAATATTTATCAAATAAAAAAATATTTTTTTAGAACTAATTAAGAAAAAAAAGATATCGTATAAATTAAAATTAAAATAATATTTCTTTTAAAGGAATAGGAGTTTATGCCAAACCTTTCGTCATCACGGGAGGTGAAAATTTGATAAAAAATTTTTTGAAAAAAAGGATGGCAGAAAAACTAAATTCAACAAGTGAACATTGGAATGAGTAACAAAGAGCACACTCAACTTAATTAACAGCAAAAATATACACATAAAGATTGAAGTGTGTGCGCACGTGCATACATGTGTGTGTATCTGTTGGAAGCTCCCAAATAGGTCATATGCACACGTGCATACATGTGTGTGTGAGTCCGTGTTAAAATAAAAATGAGGTCATGTGAATTCCTTTGATAATAACACAGTCAAATATCTAACAGGATACAGGCCTTCAAAAAATTTACATGTTATTACTATTCATAGTGATTGATATATATTTTTATCTTAATTATAATATATTATTACAATTTTGATATAAACATCAAATAGTTTATTGATGATTGATTATAATTATTACAATTTTGATATAAACATCAAATAGTTTATTGATGATTGAGTCATTTACCCTGGACCCTCTTAGTCTTCAGTTTAATAGTTTAAATTAAATTAGTTAATATATTAATTATTATAGTATTAAAGTGAAAACATAGAGTTTTCTTGGAGATAAAACCCAAGTTAACAGACATAATCTGATGTCTCAAGCATTCCACGTCAGATTCTTGTCTGAGCATATGACCATTTGAACTTTTTAACACGTTATTTTTTTAAAAAAATATAGTACTAAATACACACTTGATTCAAGTCCCACTAGCTTTTTAAAACTAAGTACTATTGCAAAATTTATTACTTTTTCTGGCAAAAGAGTTAGACCACGATACATTTTTGGAAAAACTAGTCAAATGTTGTACCTTAATTTTGACTGGATTTGCTGATTAAACTGATTATTCTCTCTTTCTTTTTTTTCCCTCTCTTATCTAATACTAGTTAATCAATGCTCCATACCTTCTCCATTGGATCTAAATTCCTATAGATTCATCCTAAAGTACCAAGCGCAAGATATTTCTGACCTAAACATGGCTTAATGCGCTAAAAGAATATCTCTATTTATGATTGTTTAGGTCGTTTAAATTAAATACTTTTTTTTTTTGCAAGTAAGTGCTCCTTAATATAATTCTTTTTTAAAAAAAGTACGTGTCCCTTCTAAATTGAATTTATAGTTACTAATTATGATATTTCATTTAAGTTTCAACAAGAATTCATCCTTTGCCATAATTGAACGGTGACAGAATTATCTAACGATTGATATTTCTATTTAACAAGGTAAAGGTATACTTCTTGATATCAAATCCTCACTTTATATGGGTGTACATTCAAGATTTTAAATCAATGAGTACATATATTTGAATTCGTTACATATTTTTATTACGAGTCTAAAACTGTTGATACATTCATAGTCATTGTTTGAGGTGTAATACCCATGACACCAATGACGGAGCCACAACCAATGATGAAGAGAGCACAATTGAACTCCTTTGATTTACCTTAGATTACAAGTGAGCAATTTTTGAATGTCTTTATTAAAATTCTTGATTCCGCGAATAGGTAATAATTAGTTTGGAATAATAGTAGTATGGTAAGTGTTTGCCTCAAATTAAAGTGGTAGGGTGGGAAGAAGAAATAGAGAAAAGGATAGGTGTCCAAATACTGAGGAAGATTGAAAAGTGTACCCTCTTCTGTTTTAAAAACGTACTCAGTGCCTCGCTGTCCAGCCATGTGATAACGTTGTGGCTCCGTTCCCATCCATTCCATCAATTTCCTCCCTTACAAATACAGCCATATTTACTTAACCCAACCCCCCCTCCCCCTACCCCCATAGGAACAGATGGATAAGTTGAACCCATCATTTTTGACACGGGTGGAATGATAATAACAGATCAAAGCGAGACTGACAAACTTTTAGGTTGACATATTTTTGAAGATAAGATGCACATGATATTTTTTAAGATAAGTGGATAATACGTGACATGAGTTTAGATTATGAGATCAAACAAAAATATATATATGAAAATCACTAAATGTTAACTTATATTAAATTCTAAAATTTCATAATTTCAAAAGTGCCATTAAAAATCTTAATAATTGAATTCATAAGTTTAAATTCTGAATTCGCGTACACCTACCTCTTTATCAATGCCCAACTGGCATTTTGTGATTCATTCATATAGATGGGAGAATGGAGTGCTCGAGGACAAAACAAGTCTAGGATTTCAGCCTTGAATCTCCTTTGGTCTTTTCCTATCTCCACTCTTGTTTTGGCCTTTTCCTCTTAAAAACCCCACACTTTTGTAAGAGGGACTAAATAGATAGAGCTAAGAGGGAGGGTACACTGTGTGACATATTTCTTGGACTATTTAGCAACAAGCTAAGGGGTGTCACTGCTCACTACTAACAATAGTTGTCTAGTGTTTTGGTCATCATTCCCAACTCAAACTCCACAAGAGAAAAAAGGGGAAAAAAAAAAAACTTCCCATTTGATTTTCTTGAATTTTTTAGACATACAAAAATCAAATGGATTATGGAATGGTGGCAGCTGATTCAGAATGCAGTAGTGGATGTGAGTCTGGTTGGACTTTATACTTAGAAAATTCTTTCTTAACTTCTTGTAAAGGCAACAACTTTGAAGCTGAAAAGAGTTTAAAGCAAAAACAAGAAGAAGATGAAGAAGAGGAGGAGGAGGAGGATTTGTCAATGGTCTCTGATGCATCTTCAGGACCTCCAAATTTTCATCAAGAAGAAGAGTATGGACACAACAATATGAATGGTTGCCATTATTATGCACCCATTAGTAATCCAAAAAGCAATTCAAAGAGACAGAAAGCTAAGGAGAAAAAACAACAAAAACAACTTTCTGTACTGGATGATACAGCTAGCTCACCTATCTTTGATTTCTCCAATGTAAGTTTTTTGCTTTTTGTTTTTTTGCCAAACACACATTTATTTGTGACACTTTTTACCCATTGCTTGTAACAGTATTTCTTCAACATAATGATTCAAATAATTTTTTCTACAGAACAATTTCAGTATCAACAAGAACACAAAGTCAGTTGAAAATGTATTGGATTTTTCACAAGGTTACTCTGCAACACACTTTCAGGTACTTAAAAGCAATTTCTGCATGTATTTTTAGTTGTGATTTTGGTTTAACATTTTTATCTTGTACTAAAATCTTTAAAACAGATACTAATATTTATCTTAATGCAGGGGAGATCTGCATACCAGGAACACTATGGTTATTTTCAGTCATCTCTGCTACCTGGAAAAAATTTGCAAGAAAACCAGTAAGTCCCTTTTTTCCTTTTTCCTTCTTCTGCTCTCTTTTTTTACTACCAATAAATTTTGATGATTCAACTAACAGTCTTTCTTTTTTAAAATTTGCTATTGAATAGATGGTTTGAAGAGAAGAGGTGGGGATAACTGCTATCAGTTTCTTTTTAAAAAAAATGCTGATGCTCTGTGCTGCCAAGTGAATGTTTAGAAAGTGGGAAGGAGTTAAATTTGTCCAAGCAAAAGGAATTGGATCTCTAAAGGGATTCTTGTTCCTTTTCTTTTTTCTGTTTTCTTTTTTCTTTTAGCTGTCAATGCATTGGGAAACAGCTTGAAATGAAGAAGTAAAAAAAAAAAAAAGGGGAATTCATTTCCTCTCTAGTTATCCTGTTGTCAATGAGTAGTGGCTACATTTTTAGCTTTGCTGAGTTCTTGTTGAGCAGCTCAGTGTACCCCTTGTCTTTTTTCTTTCAAAGGGAAGCCTTGAAGCAACGATTAAAGTTGTTTTCATGTGATTTATAGGTCACGCCATTTCACTCGTGGAATCAATAGCCGATGCTTGCATTAGGATATACGTGAACGTACTATACCTTTGTGCACCAGGCTATCTTTTAATCATTCGCTATACAAATATTATTGAGATAATTAATTCAAATTTGGCCCGAGAGAGTAAAGAGCTTCCTACCTAAAAAAAGTTTCTTCATTGCTCTGTTGACTGACCATTTAAGATGTGTTATTAATTGGACATGTGATCAATTCTTAATCAAATACAAGACTTGTAGATAGGAAAAAAGGGACAAAGAATCATAGTCAATCAAGCCAAGCAGATTAAGTTCTACTCCAGAAACAGGACAATTAAGTAGCTAGAATCATAAGAACTTTTTTGTACTAAAAAGAAAAATATCTGATTAGGTAGGATTTTGTTGAAATTCATATTGGAAAAGCTCTCTATATCCAGTGGAAGCTGACCAAATCTTGGAAAAAGCTTGCCTATAATGTAGGCAAGACCTTATTTGTCTCTTAGTGTCCAGACAAGAGTACATTCTCATAATTCTTGTAATAACCACTCGTCACAATATGAATAGTAAAAATGACCTTACAAAGATCTCCGATACTCTATATTATCGATCTCTTATGTCTTAACATAAAAATTTAAAGAACATTCTAAATAAGTCAGGATAACAATCGAACATAAGGTGATGGGTAGTAAGAGAAAATGCCAAAATTAATATTTGGAATATTTCTTATATGCAATTGTTCATGATCCATTTTACAAGTGCAGAGATCCTGCCTGAGATCTTCCTGACCTAGTGCTACATGCCATGTTTAATTTAATAGTAATATAGTTGTGTCCTCTTTATCTAATTTGGAAGCATCTTCAATATTCAAATGATTTTATATAAAAATAATTTATGGACCTAGTATGTTTACTCCCTGAATTCTGTCTGCTTGGAAGTTGTCCTGGGACTACTACTTCATGTCTCATGCCCAATTATATGCCTTTTTCCTTTCATTTCTTTATTCTTTGGACTTTTCCCACTCAAATTCTATTTCTCTAACTAAAATTATCTTTCAAGTACAAGAAAGTAGAGAAAAAAGGATAACATTATATCTAATACTGAATAACACGTAATCGATTATACGCTAATTGAAAATAGCTCACTGTCTATCATCATCGTCACTCGTTCATTATTATTCACTATTATCACAATTCTCAGCTACAACAATCACTATCAACAATTATCACTATCGGTCATCACTATATATCGACAACAACCGTCATCATTCACCACTGTCGGTGGCTCACTATTATTCACCACAACAACCAACTACCACCATCAAACACTTTGTCATCTATCATCACCGCTAGCCAGCTACTATTCACAACATCACTTTCCTCGATCGGCACCCACAATTACCATTACTAATCATTACAACCACCAACCGTCATAATATTTTATTGATATGTATTATATCCATTAATTTTTAAATACATACAATATTTAAATAACATCTTAATAGTTAGATTCGGACATCTTAATATTAATAAAAATAAATGAGGTTTAAGTGGCTTCATAACCTCAACGTACTTTTCTTTTAGGACAGTAGCATAAGCCTTCACTACTTGAAACGAGTACATGACCTATAGATCACGAATTCAAGTTGTGAAATGAGCACCGACGTTTAAAGAGATCAAAGTGACTTGTATCAAGAATCCCAATTCATGAATCTCTGGGCTCAAGAAATCAAAATAAGAATCTCAAACCATTTCAAGTTGATAAATAATTCAGTGATACGGAGTATCTTATCCTCTTTCAAGAAGTTGGACATTAGAATATTCTTAGTCCAACAGCTGTTTTTTTCCGGTTTATTTGTACTTCATTATCAGCAAATATTGGAGTTAAACAGTAAGAAAATGGTGAATTCAAATTCTGCTCCACGGATGAAATCAAATGTTATTTGGTACAAGACAAGATCAATATTGTTCTATTTCACCATTTGTTTACTAAATGGTCATTACAATTCCTCAAATAAAAGAAGAAAGCAAAAGATAATGAATAGGAGTAAAAAGACAAAACAAACATGGATACAAAACGGAAGATGATTAGGTTTTTTGGTTCTTTTAAGTCGATTTGTGGTAGATGGGAATCAAGAAAGTATGGAGCAAAACATTTTTGTCCTACCAACTACCATCAAAATAAAAGCCTTTACAATTCAATTCCTCTAAAAGGCATACAAATTCCTAATATTAATTTTTTTATAAACTTGATGGTCCTGAATTTAATTTTCACCTTGTACTGTTCCCAATTCTCATGACAACATAACACTCTTAATTCACCTCCCAAGAAAAACCGTAAATGGCAATTTAGGCCCCTTATCTTTCTGCCAATATTCAGTTTTGGTTAAGGCCCACAGGCATGTGTGGTTTATATATATCAGTGAGAGTGAACATGCACAAAAGTGTACTTAGATCACAACCCGTACCATCACTACACACACAAAAATACAAAAGCTGGTAACTTAAGTTGGATGTAACAGGGCATGGATCTATCTCTCTGCAAAACTTTACTTTACTGTTTCCTCTCAAGTTGCCCATCATTTTTCCACACTTTATTTCAAAATCAAAGTTACAATTTTGATTCTCCAATTCCAATCAATTTTTTCTTTCAGTAAATTCACAAGGAAAATCCTTTCTCACTTATACGTTAAACATGCTTATCGAAATCCTCCTTCTTTATTCAGATTTTAGATCCAAAAAACAAAAGAAGTATGCAAAGAAGCTAAAGAGATTCAACTCATAATATATATACATAAAAAATAAAATTGAACTTATATACACAATATAATTTTCAAGAGAAACCACCCCTATAGCTCCCCTCATGCCGGCAATGTGGGCGAACTCACGCAGCACAAATGGTTCAAGTTTTTTTTTCTTTCATTTTGCAAGTATTATTTGGACAGAAAATGAATATTTACATCATGGATATATGTTAGATGTAGATATATGTATATATTTTTCTTAGATGTAACAATTAGAAACAAGTTAAAACGGTGTGCGCAAATTTTATCTCTACCTTTATATATATTTTTTCAACTGTTTTATTATGTGATACTTGAGCGGAGGGTCTTTGGAAAAAGGGTTTCTCTACTTTCACGAGGTAAATAAGGTCCGTGTACACACGACCTTCTCCGGACACCACCTATTGAGATTACAACACTGGGTATGTTGTAACAATTAGAAACAGCTGGCATTAGCATCACATATTGGAAGGCAGTTACGAGGTCATGACATAAGTTGAAAGAGGACCACCAGAAAAGAAAGATCAGATCTGATTATTACTATCAGATCGTTTCAGGTTTTCAGTAGAAAGAAAAAAAAAAGTGTTTAAGTGAATCCAGCACATATCCAATCTATAGTGGACTTTGCCTTTTAACTCTCACTGTCACAACACTGCAATCTTTCATGTAAACATGCAGCATTGGGTTTCACCAAACAATTTTTCCACAACTTCTTACCAGTTTTTCTTCAACATTCAATATGATGATGATCATTATGATCTTTATTAGCTCAAGTTTCAGTTGCCTGGTGAAAAGAAAAGAGTGACCACCATTCAAAAGAAAATTGAAGAAAGGGACTTGGCCTCAGTTATGGTGCTCATCTTTTTTCCTTTTCAGGCTGTCATAAACTTGCAAAATGTTAGGTAAACATAGTGAATCTTGACAAACTGTATCAGTATATGCTTTTGCCCATAAAAAAATTGCACAAGCTATAGAAGATTTCATTCACTTAAAACCATTCATCAAACATGCTTGAGCTAAAATATACCTTTTCAAGTTGAATAATTATTTCAGAGAATCGGAGATACTTGTTATATAGCACACTACAGGGTATGGTAAAATCCAATTTATCTTGGTTTTTCATCGGTCAAATTAAACTAAATGCCAATATGTTCACAATTCTCTGTATTTACTCCAGCAATTGCTTGTGCTTACCCCAGGCAATTGCAACCACATATAAGAAAAGACTGCCAGTGGCACCACCACCGATTGTCCATAGAAATTCCGGCATCCCAGCTTTGTTTTCATCAAACAGTTCAATGTCAATATTCATACCAAAAATTCCAGCCACAACCACAAAGGCGCTCACCACAAGAGTTGCCGTTGTTAACATGACTCCCATTTGCAAAAGATGGTTCTGCTTGTCATCCAGCATAATGTTGATATAGTCTTCTGTGTCATCCACATACTCGCGCAGCTGAATAAATTAAAACAGATTCATAAGAGAGAGATCATAACAGCAGAACAACTGAAGTTCGCATCCATGTTTACAAAGTAGTTAACATTAAATCTGGATTAGGTGAAAACAGAGACATTTATATTAGTATGTAGTAATACAATAATACATGTCCAAATCTGACTTGTGTCGTCAAACTTCATCTCTGATAATGCTATTCCAAAATCAATGTAATTATTTGCAATTACAGCCTATACCAAATGCAGTGTTTTTATCCATTGGTAGTTTCGTCAAGAATCTGAGCTTTGAAAAGTCAGATAAAATTAACTGACAAAGGGTTTAGCTTGTAGAGAAAATCAAACTAGGATACGAAAAATATCAAGAGATGACAAATAAAAGAATGTCAGTGCATCATCTAGGTTGTATCATTAATAATGCACATGAGAAGTGGTGATGCAAAATTATTCTGAAATGCACTTGATGCAACAGTCATGAACCTAAATCTCCAAGGATCAGTATATCTGAGGTCTTTTTTTTTTTTGAAAATCAGTATATCTGAGGTCTTCTTCTTCCTCTAAATACAACAAAGTGCATTTTTGATAAGCGTAATTATAACTAGGCCTTGATATAGCCTTTAGTAGATGCTCTTGTTAATTGATGGAGATTCACCTTTTACTTTGTGTCCCACGAGAAAACTTAGCATTGTTGCTCACACAAAGAAATTATAGAATACATAAAGCTTACTTATTTGATTTCTTCTTCTGGTAAATATAACAGCAGCAAAGGTCATTTGAATGTTAAGGTAATTGTCTGAATTCTGAAGCTTGGTTGGTTCACAAGTTCTTAGTTTCTCTGCATGCTACTCTTCATTAAAGATTCAATTCGAGAACATACTTCCGGCTCCATATTTAACCATTGTAGACTCTTTTCAATAGGAAGCTAGCCATCCAGCTGATATACATACTGTAATATACCAACAAAATGATACACATTGGGCAGATCTTCCTGAAGCAAAATTCAAGAGGTGCACAACTATAGGGACATAATTTCAAAACTAAACTGTTGGTCATCGGAGGGAAAAAATATTCTTAAGAAAGATCTGATCCTCTATTCGCTGTTTTTATCAGGGCTTCACGAGCACTGCCTATATCTGTTCTTTTTCTTTTCCTTTAATCCTCTTTGAAGAATAATAGCAGATCTCCTTGAGCATCCTTCTCTATAAATGAGAGTTGATTTGCAGTAGCCTCTCATTCTTCTAAAGCTTGGGTGACCCCATTGTTCTGTTTCTGTTATCCTTCCCTCTCCATTCCTCAATATACCATTGAATTTGGGAACTATTACCTTCTTTTGCTCTTTAACCATATCCTCAACTACTTAGTTTTGGAGCTAATTACCAATAATCCAAATTGAATATGAGACGTCTGGTTGACATCATTAATTTATTTATATGATCAAGAAATTCTTTTTGGATAATGCAGATAAAGCTTTGTATCTACACATTTGCATAGATGTCTAGGTGATTTATAGGAGATCTCTTCAACTTCAAAGCCTTCTTTTTTTTCTCCTCCCACTCTAACCTCCAAACTCTTTCACTTCTTTTCTCTCTGAAACACAACCACTCTGGTGGCATGCGAATCAACTATTGCCATGAGCATTCTAGTTTGGTTCTATTTATTTAAAGTTGATTACATGAGTCTCCCTCTAATTACAAAAGCCCCCCAACGGCCAGGACCCAAAATCACATTAACCGTCCTACTCCTAAGTTTTGTGTGACAAAGCTAGTCTATTTAGATGATCTGACCTATTTTCTGTTGAGCAATCATAAGTTATGAAAATAAAATTGAAGTAACAATTATACCTTCAATTTCTCTCTACATCCGTAAGTCCTGATCATTAAGCAAAATGAAAAGGAGAAATGGGGCATGGGGAGTAGTCCCTTCAACACTCATTTGGAAAATTTGAAGGGAAATGTGACCCGAGGGTCTCCGAATGGAAAGAAAAGTTTTTTGTACAAATTTGGAAAATTCTTGCTTTATTTTTTGTTTTTATTTATTTTGCAAACTTTCAGTCCAACCATGAGATTCCGGTTGGCATAGGTGATTGTTGAGATTCGTAGAGAATCATATATTTATCTAAATTTTCTACTATTTTGTAGAAAGGGATTTTCCCCAGTGTGGTTATAATGAAAATAGAATATTAAATAAGAGTTCTATACAATCAACAATTCAATATAAAAATTATAGGCTTTTGATGAAAATAGTCACATTTACATATAAGTATAACGGTACAAAGACACGTCCAATAACATGGTAGTTGAAGTTTTATGAACACTTAGTGTGATAAATTAAATATTCTACGGGAGTTTTTACCTTAGTAAATCAGGTGCCTAATTGATGCAATGATAATGGCAATTCATGCAACTTCTTAAAAGAGGGTCAAGCATCCAGATGAATATTTAATGCATCAATTATGCACCCGGTTATCATTGTTAGAAACAGAACGGTACCCAATCCAAAACATGATATAGTATTAGATAACTTTTACAAGTGCAGGCCAAATTACTTTGTGTAAAGCATTCTTTTCATAGAAAGCACAAATGAGTCAACATAAATGTCTTGAAAGCTATACTAACAATCTATATACTTGTAACAGTAAGTCAAGCATCCTGGAAGGTCACTCACAGTGTTCAGTTTATTCAATGTACCATCAATTTGAACAAAGTATGCTTCTAGGAGCATTTCAAGCTCCTCTACGTCAAGATGCTTGCTTATGGCACTCCGAGTCGTGCTAGTGTGTGTCCCACGACTACCTCGGCTAAGAGCATTAGGACCACCATACAAACGTTCCTGGTGATTGTCAATATGTGGAATGTCTGCATCGTAACTGGTGGAACCTGCATTTGCATCCATTGAGATTTCCACAGGAACCCTGAGAAATCAAATAGCTTGAAGTTTAGGAATAACATAGAAACACTGATTGACATCACCGACACCTATCATGGTTGCCCAAGAACTTTTTTTTAATTTTTTTAAAATAGCATTGATCTGCAGTTGTCTCAGTATCCAGAACCAGATTTGAAGAAAAGTTCCACACCAGTCCCATTTTCCCAGACTCTAGGTTCCATTCGATTTGATAGAAGTCCATAGAAGAGTTATAAGGCAGTACAGAACCAATAGTATCTCTTCCTATTTTTTAGAAAATAAAGGACCGATAGTATCTCAGCAGATGGAAGCAGCATTAACACCATCATGTGTACATACTCGGCTGGCACTTTTTTTTTTTTGCTGGTACATCAGATCAACGATAAATAGTAATGCAACTCAAGATTTTGTGAGCACCAAGGTATTGACTCTATTGGAGCTCAAAATATTTTCTTATTTAGTTATTCATACAATTGCGCAAAAACTCTAGCAGTAAAATGAAGCAGGGAAAAAAACTGCAGATTGGAGATCCAGATTGTGGTGAACATCTAAGATTCAGCTGCTCTGAAGATCTTTTAGCATCTGTCAAGGTCATTTTTACTTGCTTACTTTTTGAAGAGCAGAGAAGATGTGGAGAAAGTAGCACTCTAAGGATAATATATTTGTCATGACTGCCATCCTGGCCTCTCCCAAATGCATATAGTTATCTACAAATGCAACCATTTTTTAAGAAGAGTTTTGAAAGTATACTGCTTAGGCTCGACATTTTGATGGCAGACTAAGGAAGATCCTTCTAATTTACAAACAAAGAGGAGGTTCTGAAACACAAAGGAAAGGATAAAGACATCACAATATCAGCAATATATGACATACCTATCATCCATGTTCGACTGAATAACTTCCTCATCAATGCCATCTTGCCCGCTTATAGAGGAAACAGAAGAATTTTCAAGTTGTTCCATCAGCTTGTCAGTCAAATACATCTCTGCCATATCTTCATCATCATCTAGTAGATGCTCCAGTTCATCTCTGACCTAACAATGAAGAAATGCCGATTTGAGTACCAAGAAAATTTGTAGATAGCACATTTCAGAGCAACCGCTCAAAAAAAAAAAAGGAATATAATAGTTCACTATTTTGCAACCCTTTGTCTATCAAAGTGCTCAACAATATTAAAAGGAAAAAAGAAACAAACTACAGCATTTCTTAATTTTGTGAAATCAGTAAATGAGAGAATTCTCTCAAGAGTGATGCTAGAGATCAATTTTGAGGCTTTTGCAGACTATAACAGCAGTGCCTCAAAAATGAGCCTTTCTAACTGATGGTAAGTGTGAAACACTTTGCTAGAAGACTATATTAGGTCTTGTTGACCTTCTAACAGGAAAAAATTGTTTTCCTGAGTATCAGCCTTCCTAAAGAAATATACACATGATAAACTTCAATTGAATGGCATTCCTTAAATGAATATGTCATTAATATTGTCATTTACCATGCAAATTTCCATGCCTTGAGGTCCGTGTGGAATTGCAGAAAAAGAATAAGACTGAATAGACCATTTCAATGTCAGAAGCATAAAATATACAGACAAAGTTAGCATCTCAAGTATTTGACTCCACTGCTAGGTTTCTCGTGGATTATTCAGTAATAGTTAACCAAGACCGCTAGTTTACCGAGAAATGCAGAAACTCTATCCAATGTATACCTTCTGAACACGTCCTGTAATAGCAACCAAGCGGCTTTTGATTTGACGAACACGTTCCAAGTTGAGAGTACTAATCTTTGATGTCAGCTTATCTAAAGCAGGATGAGCTTCTTGCTCCAGTGTCCTTGCCTGCTTGAATAGAACCACACAAACAAAGACCAGAAAGAGAGCAAACATGAGCAACAACAACGACAATGAAAGTAACAGTTTAACAACTCATACCCAATTTAGGCCCACAAGTGGGGTCTGGTGAAGGAGGATGTATGCAGACCTTACCCCTACCTTTGAGAGGTAGGGAGGCTGTTTTCGATAGACACATGAGAAAGGTTCTACTGAGATAGTGTTCAGCACATTTGAGTAAGGTAATAGAATTATTCATCACCTCATTATCCAAGCAACTGCAAGCAGCCTCCAGACATGCCTCCAAAGCAACAAACTCAAAAGGGAGAAGCTTCGGCCCATCCCGATTCTCACCTGCTTGCTGCTTCCCATCAGCCTTGTTCTCATCCTTTGCTCGGAAGCTTGCAGAAAAGTTTGGAGGTGAAACTGCTTCAGATTGTGGCTCTTCCAGATCATACAGATTTGTCCAGTCTGCATTATTGCCACCCCCTCCAGCTTCCTTATTCACAATTACAACATTTTATCAGATCAATTGACATCAAACCCCTAGTCCTCCTCCCCCTCAGATAAAAGCACAAACTTAAGTTTAGGCACGATAATTTATCCAAATTGAGTCATAAAATCTAAGATTTTAAGCATTAAACCTGAAGTTGCAAAAAGAAGTCTATTATAAACCAAAATGAGAAGGCAGAAGGGTTAAACTTGAAGCTTCTATTTAGATGATCTAGATACATATGGATCCCCTGGGATGATTGACCAGTTGAAACATAGGTGTAACAACCTAGAGATCCCAAGAATCCCACTCAGGTCTTACCCGGCACATACGGGTGTAAGCAGTAAAAGACTGGTTGCGGATTAGATAAGATGCGTGTAAGTGGGCCCAAACACCACCATCATTAAGAAAAAGGTGTACATACATACATACATTCCATAGAATGGAGTATAATCCAACTCTTTTACAGCGGTCAGCAATAATCATGAAACTAGAAAACCAGAAATTCCGAATGGAGAACTTCAAACATGACAATATCCAAGAACCTACAGACTGCTGGTGGATTAAATAAGGTGCGTGTAAGTGGGACCAAACACCACCATCATTAAGAAAAAGGTATACATATATTCCATAGAATGGAGTATAATCCAACTTTTTTACAGCAGTCAGCAATAATCATGAAACTAGAAAACCAGAAATTCCGAATAGAGAACTTCAAACATGATAAATATCCTAGAAGCCACAGCAGGGACACTAGCAATGTAAAACCTAATAGTGGTATAAAAGTTAAGATTTGACAGTTTATAATATCAACTAAAGACCAAGAAGAGTAACACATATTATTGATTAAACACCCCCAAGCATCAAAATGGAAAAAAAAACATTCTAAGTTGGATTGGTTATATGAACATTTGTATCCATTCCCTCCGTTGGGAACAAAAGCATTAGAATAAAATGTTTCAGATAACTATTATCCATACATTTTACTGGGGTTGGTTATATGATTCCTATATATCTATTCCGCTTTACTCAGGTATTAAAGCATCAAAAATTGATCATTTCTCAGAATATATATACAGAGACAATAACCTGGGAAAAATTGATCATTTCTCAGAATATATAATCAGAGACAATAACCTGGGACTTGGTAGCTTGGTGATGGCGCAAAATTCTCCGTTGAAGCTCTTCAACAAAAGGAGCAACAGAGGGATCCCTAGCGTTGAGCAAGAGGACTTCCTGGGCGGTAATAATAGCCTTGATATGCTCCAAATTGATGACGATAGCCCGTTCACGACCCAATACAGTAGATGGATACGACAGAAGTGGGTCCAATATGCGAAGATCACGGGCCGGAAGTCCAGTTCGCCGCATAATTGCATGTTTTCCGGCTTCCACAACTTGTGTCTGTCCAGTTGAATCCAACAGAAGCCATGACCGTACCCCGGTGGCCTTCTTTCGCAAACCAGCGCCCACGTTTACGCCGCCCGGGATGGCGGTGTTGGGTCGGAGTAGATCGGCGTCATCGTCCGGCGACGGAACGGTGAACTTCGGCGGTGGAGTAACGCCCCTCATAATTTTCCTCGAATCTCCGACAAATTCTATTATTGGTGAATAAATCGCTCGGAGAGTATCTGATTCTGCTCCCAAACCGCTCAAAATTTTATTTGTTGGCCGAAAGATAATTTAAAATTGGGTTGATTTTTAGCCAATAATTCATCTTTTAAATGATTTTTATTTTAGTTCGATACTTGTTCAATTTTAACTTATTTTTAAAATCTGTTTCTTCTTTTTTATGTATTCATTTTTTTTAATATTTAATGTTATATATCTTTTACTGTATTAAATTAATTTATTTATTGAATAGTACAAACCATACTCATAATTTAATCTAAAATCGATGAATAAATCTAAATTTATTTTTAAAATATTATGATTTATGAAATTTATTGTGTTAATATTGTGACCGAATTTATAGCTTTCTGTTTTATGTTGAAATTTTGTTAGAATTAGGATCCACATGGGATATGCTAATAATAAGAATATTAATGAATCGAAAATATAATGGGTATAATTTTAAATTATTTTTAACAGATGAAGGTAAATTTGGATGCTTTCTTGTATATAAATATTTTCATATTTGTCATATTGTTCTATTCAAAATGATAACTTATAAAATTGGGTAATATAATTACTTAAAAACTCGTCTAATAGAAATGAAAAATATTCTTTTTAATTAGCGTGTTTAAAATTTTTTAAAAATCATTGGTTCAAGTCAAACATAATCCAATTCATTTTTTTTAGATCATTTTAGCTCAATTTATATAAACCCAATTAATAATTTTTTGATCAATTTTAATCTAATCCATTTATTAATTTAACCGACTTTAATCCCACCTAATTCCAACCCAATTCGTTTATTTAACACCCTAGTCGTCATGATCCGACACGTCTTCATAATAATTTATTCTTCAGAAACCTGTGTTGAGACCTCTTTTATTAACAGTAAAATCAGTAATGATAATGACAAGAACAGTATAATCTAGTCACAATAAGGGATGGTAGTACTTTTCATCTATTTATTTTAAGTCTTTGTAATATTTTTATATTTAATCTTTCGAATAATTAAAATAAATATGTTTGAATTTTGTACATAAATTAAAATAATTTAAACTGCTTATATTTGGGAATGTTGTTTTTAGAGATGGTTAAGAATTAGATAAAGTGAGAGCTACCTCGAGTCTCACTACAAACTTTATATATGATGCAATGAGATAGAAAGGATTACAAGTGAAAACGAACTGCATACTTGTTAAGCTTATTAAACAAGACGACGTAAAATTTCATCCTGTAAAGACAATTATTAAAGATTGCAGATACCTGTTGAAAGTCGACAACACTACTATTATCCACATATGGAGAGAGACAAATAAAGATCACGGACGTGAAAAAGATTTGTTTCTCGTATAAACCTTAAAGGTGCAAGCATAAATACGACCACTTTCTTCTTCGATTTGGTTCTCATTATTTTTTCTTTTAAGTCTGTGGAGTCAATATATTGAAATGATTAGAAGCTTTAGATATATTTTATATGTGGAGAAGTTGTGTTGGTACAGTCGAAGATATATATATATCTTTATATTAAGTGTGTAAAACATACGTGATTAGTAGGATTATTAAGAAAAATATATTTAAAGTATAACATTTTTTTAAGTTTTATATTTGAATTGTGAGGTATTTATTTTTAATTTCTATCTAAACTATCATAAACTATTTATCAAAATACATCTCAACTATCTTGTTTCTTTTTCTTACCTGAAATATCACCAACGTTGTGGTAGGAAAAGGAAACAACTAATCGTTAAGGTGTGTTTCGATAAAAAGTTGATGATAGTTCAGATAAAAAACTAGCACATCTAATAATTCAGATATGAAAATTTAAAAATTAAAATATTTTAAATATATTTTTTGCACTTCAAAGCTATGAATCTACTGCTTTCAAAGTGAGTGGATTGGTAATATTTTTGACAATGTCTATCCATAAACCTCAATACTATGAAATTAATTGTATATACTAGCTAGTAATGGAATAAATAATCAATATGGTTAAGCGATGAACATTTTTATGTTAATTTGTTAATTCTTAAGATTGTTTAGTTAGATATAAAAACTCGATACGTATCGATAATGATAAGTGTGTATCAAAATAATATAGGTCAGTCATTATCAAAACGGATACTTTGTTGGTCCAGCAATAAGGTTCTATTAATGTTTTAAAAAGAAAAATTAAAGAAACCTTATTGGATAACCAATAAAATTTTATTAATTTTTTTTATTTGATAAAACCTCATTAGCTATCCAACACCTTTAATTTTATTTTATTTTTTAAATTAATTTTTAGCTATCATCTTGAGCTATCTTTATTATTTTTATCATAAGCAAATCTATAATCTTATATCAGCCGGAAAATAGAATATCACTGCACCTACAGCCAAATGATAAAAAATATTAAGTTATTACTTATGATATCACTCTAATAATATATATATATATATATATATGGATTAAGGTTACGAGGGTGACCCGAGCTAAAAGTAATAAAGATAGCTAAAAAGTTTTTTTAAAAAAAATTTAAGAAACCTTGTTGGATAGCTAATGAAGTTCTCTATAATTTTTTTTAAAAAAAATTGTTTTACATGTAAAAGAAAAAAATAAAAAATTAATCACATCTCATTTCCCCAGCAATTAGGTTCCATCAATATTAAGAAAAATTTAATAGAACCTCGTTGATTGTCAACGAGGTTCTTTTAAATTTTTGTGAATTTTATTTATACCTTGCAAACTTTATTTTATTTTATTTTATTTTTTTATTGTTAAGATCAGTGACTACTTTATCACTTAAATTATTAAAGGATAAAAATTAAAAATTACAAATTTAAAAAATAAAAATTAAAGATTAACGCGAAGGAGAGGCATTTGTGAGAATTACCCCTAAATGGTTTAGCGCAGCCCATTTATAGAGTCACCAGTTGGGCCCATTAATATTACAAACAAGGCCCGTAAAAATAGTGTCTATTGACCGCTTTTTTTATTTTTTTTATTTTTTTATTCTTTCTTTGAGAAATCCATCGTGAAGTTTTCAACTTTGATAGTTTACGGCCAAGATAATGTCCTTAAATCCATATATAAAATTTGAAATTCCATAAGTAATTATTTTTTATTTATAAAGATTAAAAATTGCTATTTATAAATTTTATCTGTCTGTGTCAGTAGTCCAAGATGGAATAGTGGTGCATCATATTGGGCTAGTCCATTTTACCATGATTGGAGAGTATCATTTTCTTTGTTTCTCATTTAGTGTTTGATATCTATTTTGAGATTTAATTAATTCAGTTTCGTGTTAGAAAGTTTTACGTGAGAGATAAAATGCTTTCTATCAAAAGTAATTTCATACTCATCGCTTGAATCCGAAATTTCTAATTAAGTATGAAAGAGTATCATATTTAAATGAAGGTACAATATAACTATAATACACTACTGACCAGAAAGTACAACTTTGAATATTACCTAACGCCTATACTAAATAAATCAAATTTAGTATTTCCGGAGCATTTTAATCTTCAAGTTCACCATTTGAGTTGCTACAGAATTTCATTCTATTTTATCCGAAAGGATTGAAACCAATCACACTTTTCTCCAAAATCTCTCAAATGTATAAGGTTGTAGGAATCTTAAATAATCATGTTGGATCAAATTTGAACATGCTAAAATGAATTGACTCCATAAATAAATCGTAACTTAATCTACTGACAGTCCATATGAATCAAGATGGAATGAGAAATAATTTATGATTAAATTAATTCAACTCAAAACCTTTTATTTTGAGGTTCGTAGTTTCAAAATTATGAGTCAAAGATCTATAAGAAAGAATCTCTCTGAATCTCACAAAATTTGAGATAAGGTTTGAGGTTATATATGATTGAATTGCTAATTAAAAATTGACCTATTACACATCAATCTGATTGTTTCTGCCCATTTAAAAAGCTTGTGTGTCTTTTATTTTATTTATTGACAAGAGTTCTTTTGATGGATTGATTTAGGGTCTGGTGCAGCCAAACACTTAACACAAATCGTCCAACTTTAACATGATTAACAAATTATTTATGAGTTTAAGTTTTATATATTAATAATGTAATAAATAATTATATATTTAAATTATTTAAAAGGTTATTACACATAAATCTTCGTGATAAGATCAGTATAATGATAATCAATTTGCTATTGGCTAGTGAGGAGTCTAGAAGTGTATTTTCACCGTTTATTTTAAATTTTACATTTTTTTTTAAAATATAATGATTAATATAAATATTTTATTAAAATATTTATAAGTAATTAATGTTAAAAGATAAAATATGCAAAAAAAATTATTATACTTTTTTTTAATATACTAAAAATGATCAATAAAAATAAAAAATAAAATGTTTTTAATATGATGAGCATGTAAAAGTCAACCAAAGGGAATAAAAGGTATAGCACCATTGACCCAATCAATGCCCTATTAAATCAAACAATATATACGGTATTGCTTATGTTTTAAAATAAGTGGTGCTTTTAATTTAGACACATATCTTATAAAAATTATATATTTTTAAAAAATAAAATATATTTTTTAATTAATTCTTAACAAATATCTTGAAAAAAATGTAACTCTTTAATATTTTCTTGATTATATAGAAAATTTTCATTTAAATAAAGATAAAATTAAAAAAATATTATTAATATTTTTTGATTATATTAAATATTGTTTATCCTAAAATAAAATCTAAAAATTAAAATATCACTTATTTTGAAACGAAGAAAGTGTATATATATATATATCGAGTCTTTTGGATTCTTGACAACTCAATCGACAACAACAATTAATGATTTAGTGGAAATTGAAGGTGGAAGTCAGAATTAGAACCATCCCCAAATTAATGCTGCTCTGAATTTTGTGGTTGATGGTTACCTTGCTATTTTGTGACATTGTCTACATACTCACCTCATCTCTTTGTTTTCTTTGACATTGTAATGTTACTTAAATTTGAGAAAGGACATGTTTTAGGTCTGTTTGGACATGTGTGACATAAAATTATAATTTTAAATTTTTTCAAATGTAAAACTTAACTCATAAGTTTTTATTTTATATATAAAAAAATTCATCATTTTAAATTTGGCTAAAAGAAACTCACGTTTAGCGTGAAAAGATTGTCTATACAATGTGAAAGGATTATATTAAAAAATAATTAGTTACTATTATTGTTGTAGTAAATTGTTATAAAATTATGTGTATTTGAAAGTTTGTAATCGCAAATATTTATTTATAAAAGGAACATAGAGATACGTGATCTATCAATGTTGCGCCTTATGATACTTCGATATCTTATTTATGAACTATGGTTTGCTCATTGGTAAGATTCTATAAGAATTGTGGGGTTTTCATATTTATGAGAAAAAAATTACTAACTTAAGAAATTCAAATTTTATGTTCAAACAAAACCCCAACTTCGTATTAATTTGATTTCGTATCACATATCCTATAATCCTAACGGGCCATAAGTTTTCCGGCTACGTATACTCCAAAATGGTGGCAAAGTTAATAATCTACTCCTAGCTGAATTCAAGAGATACTACTATAAAAAGAGCTATAGTTTTCCTTTTTTAGCCATTTGAAAGAAGGGAAGTAATTCATACATGTTGTATAAGGACAATAAGGGGACTTCAAATGGCTTAATTAATTTCGTCAAAATGAAAAGATGTGAAAATAGAGTAAGTTTTTGAGTGTTTGACCTCTACCTCAATAGCGCCGTCTTCATCAAAAGTAGCAACATCACTTGTGTAGAAATTTTGTACAAACAAACGCTTTCATAACTTCAATTTGTCAAACTAAGCAAGTTAAAATCAAATGTATATCTATTCAAAGTACTACTAGTACATATATTTATAGCCTTAACGTGGCTTACGTTATGCAAAGGCCCCTGCCATTTAGGAGAATACATATTTTATCCTCCAACTTTTTGAACTCAAATTTCTGTTACACACTCATTCACCAAGGATAAACTTGTTGTGATGCTTAACGCTCTGATCTAACAACACTAAAAGTCTCACGTTTGAGATGGTAAACACCACAGACGATTTTTTTAGAGTCAGAATGTCTCAAAATAATGCAGCTTATTATACTATAAACATTTTCATATCTTATTATGTATTGTATGTACGTACATGAGTCGATAATATAAAATGCACCTGATACAGAAATGGACTTAATTTATAAGTTATGGGCTTAGGTTCACTATGTATTAATTTGAGCTGCTTGTAAAAAATTTAAATTCCAAATCTGAATAACTTCTTCTACCACACAATGTGATTTAATAGTCAATGAAATGAAATTAAAAAAAAAAATTGCGTATTCATTTCTAATCTTAAACTTGTGGATTTGAAATCACCAAAAAACCAAAAATAATAAAAGTGAAGGAGCAAAATATTCGGACTACTCGAATAAAAAAGATTTAATGAATAAAAGGAGGAATATATCTAAGAGATAAGTGAGATTTCTGATGTTTTCCTTATTCCTAGCGAGCCACAATCCAACTAGTACACTTTAATAAGAACTCGAATTACTGATCAGATTAACGTTAGGGAAATCATTGTTTCATTCAAAGAAAAACGGACCCAACATTTATCCTCTCCTTTTTATCTCTCATTAATTACTAGAAAAATAGTAAAAGAAAAGACCGAAACGGTTCCCAAGTCGCGAACGCCGACATCGAGCATCGGAAAATGGAGATCATCGCCGTCGAGGAACACAGAAACGGCCACGTTTCTACAACTTGCGTCATTCCAATCTACTTTATATACACAACTCCAAACAAAAGAGAATTTTTTTTTTTTTTTTTTTGTTTTCCCCCGATCGAGAAGTAGTACTAAGAGAGACTGCTCTTGCCAGGACGATCAGCAGCTTGGAGAGTCTTGTCGATGAGCTTACGAGCCTTTCTGCTTCGGATCTCCACTCTCACGCTGGAGCTTTTGTCCATTTTGATGTACGGTTTCTTCGATTTCTTCAACTTCCTCACCTTCGATTTTATCGATTCCACCAAATTCTCCAATTGAATCGCCATTCCCTATCAAAAATGAAGGAGAAGGTAAGAAAGGGGGAAAAGGAGGAGAAGAGTGGGCTGGCACTACTTGCTGATATAGGAAAATATTGAATGAGTTACCAAATAGATCTCTGGTATTTATGGATTTTTTGAGGTGAATTGGGTGTGGGTGTGTAGTTGAATTTCCGTTTCTTTTTTGCGTGCCAATATATAATGCATTGCTATTTTGACTTGACTATATACCCCTTTCTAAACAAACGCCTCTTTTTCTTCCGATTATTACGATTCTTTGCCACTCACCATCTTTCTTCAATTCAAATTTTAATTTTTATTCTCCCAAGTCGCAGGTACCTACCAAATGGTAAATACTTATTTATATACGTATATATAATTTTGTTTGGTGTGTATTTAATATGGGTAAATTTTTAGCCAAATAAACACCAATTTGAGTTTTTTACTATTTGTCATTTAAACCTCAAACAATTCGGGTAAAATGAGGAAACATAATTATGAAGTTTGATATCACTGTGTTTGCTCTTACTATTGAATCAGGACTTCAACTCAAATTCGAAAGATGCCATAATAAATTTACATTATGATGCCTGTTACTATTTTATTCTAAAATTAACAGTTGAGTTATTTTTTTATGTGATAATAGGTGTAAAAGTTACACAATTAAAAGATTGATCAAGTACCGATCATAGATTGATTTTTATTTTTCTATTGTTTTAGAGAAAAAAAGATGGCGAGGAACCTTTTAAGACCAATCAAAAATTACAGTGCGCACAATTAGTCCATACTCGATAAAAACTTGAATTCTTATCAATGGGCAATTAGAACCAATTAAAAAATGACAAGAGGCGGCTTCTATAGACACTCAATCGCGAAAAATATTATGCACAATCACAAGTTTTTTTCAAATATTTGAGTGCCACTCTCAATTTATAGTGATTTTAAATACGGTAAAGTTATAATAGAGTGGCAATTATCTTTCCATCCTTCATAAAAATTTCAGATTTTAAATTTAATTATGAAATCACATTTAATAGATAACCTTTTAATCTATAATGGAACTTTTTGGCACAAATACGATTAATCGATCCCAAAACAGTTTTCATATACCGATGAGAAAACGAAAAATAAGGTGCACTCGACAAGTTAATTGAGGTTTTGCGTGCTGCTTTTGATATTTGACTTTTATTAAATATTTGATTTTGATTGCTGACATTATTCAATTTTTGGGAAAATTTGTGTTGGCTTTGGGTCAATTTTGGGTTCCACCAACAACATTTTCACATATTACCATATCATCAACAGCCAACAGCACAACTGATTTGTCAAGCACTTGATCAAATTATATATATTTTGAAACTTAAAAATTTTAAATTTTTGAAGTTGTATCTAAACATGCATTTTACTTGAAAAAAAATTGAAATTTTGTGAGTGGAAGTACCAAAAATCCAAAAACTGATCTGAACTAGTTTTTGAGAACTTGAAAATATTTGAAGATCAAATTTCATGAACAAACAGATATTTTGAAGATAAATTTTCAAAATCTATGACTAAACGCTAGCTAAATATATTAAGAATTTCATTAATGGTAAATGACTTGGAAGCAAGTGGCTTAACAAACCATGATCCACCAAATGCAATTGGAATAGACAATGGACAATCAAACAAATAAAGTTCACATGCTTCTGTTGTCTAGATATTTAATAATTCCTAAGCCAAAACATCTAAAATGGAGCTCAATTGGAAACAGCTGCGAGCCTTCATTCAGACATAATTGCTGACAACCCTTAAAAGTTTCATGCAATTAAGTGAATGTCTCTAAACACAAAATCAAGATTCTAAGACCAAACAAAATAATGAAATGACACGAATGATCACATGTTCATTTACTAAAGCAGCTACTATATACACATATAATTAGAATTAGAAGTCAACACACAAGTTCAGGCATGCAAAACACATTCCAGTCATGGCATAGTTTTTTAAACTTTAAAATCGAAAAACCAGCAACCAAATGTACTCCAGATTTGATAATATTAAAATACAGATCTTTCAAAGAGTTAATTGACTAATGACTGTATCTATACTTCACCAGTATCATGTTCCCTTCATTAAATTAAACATGGAGAATAAACCTCCCCTAGTTATAGTCATTCTTACAGCAGACCTGCAGAATAGTCTATATTATAGCAGAGACAAAGTTTAAATAGAACCTAACGTACACGAGAACCAAATATATGGAAAGATTAGTTATATTACCAATCATATAATGGCCAAAAGAAACTAGTTGAAGCTTCATCTAAAATATCAACATCGACATGAGATATGAAAATATGTATAAAACAAAAAGAAGAGGACAATAATTGCATTTCAAGGCTAAGAGGCCAGGTCAATTGTACTTTGTCAAATATTGTAAAAAAGTTTATTAATCCAATTGCAGAAAAGTAAGCACGAAAACAAAATTCAGAAAGGAGGACTTGAGTGTCATCATTCACCAATCATGTAGCAATTTGAATTTTTAAAACTGGCCAAAAGTTGACAAAAATAATTTGTGGAATTCAATACCACCAGATTTCACTTGGCATTACAAAGAAAAGCCAGCAAGTTCACAAGTACTGTGTCAAGGATGTACACTAGGCTTCCCCAAATGGAGTGAGGGTGAGGCCAGACACAACAAAGCACATGATTGATCATTATCCTTCTTTTTGATCCTTCACTTCTGAATTCCCTTAATAGTGCTAAATTGCAGCTTTCGCGGGAACCCACAGCATATGAACACAACCTAAAACAAAACGATTCTTCTACATAAGTACCTAAATATGTGAGAGCATGTAACTCTGTTATACAACTCAGCCTCTTCAGCTAATGATCAACTGTTAATCTGGAGTGGGGGTCAGGAAGAAAATTATCAGTAATCAAAGCACTAAATCAGATATTCTGTAACCACATTTTTTATCTTTTTTGATGTAGTAAAGATGCGAAAGATTCACCATAGTTAGCATACTGCTCTTCCCTTTTCATGTTTTTCTCTATAATTGTGGTGCCATAGGTATACAATCATGTGGGGGGAAAAAGAACCATAACTGTACACTGATAGAAATCTTGAGAGATCTATTGTACCTTTTTCTTTTGTCCTTCTTCAGTGTAAGTTAAAGATAATTGGATCCACGAAGAATGAAAGAAATCCTAACTGAAAAACTTATTGAACCCTTTCAAACAAGACCATCAAACTGAATTTAACCGAATCACTCCATAGAATTTAAAGCAGCACAAAAAATACTTGCCTGCCAGCTTGCTAGACCTTGAATATCTCCTGGTCGTCACACCACAACATTAATGCTGACAAAAGAGCCACTGTAGCAGTTTCAACTCGTAGACGATGTGGTCCAAGACCAACAGCAGTTGCCCCAGCCTCCAGAATCACGTTTAACTCTCTCTCTGTGAAGTCTACAATGGAGCATGTTCATAATAATTATACTCAGCAGAAAAAAAAATTATAAATTATCTATATCTAAATGTTGTATGTAAGATTGTCTAGTATCCGCAAGCTTTTCTTTGTTTTTGGTTTCAAATCCTTTTTATCATAATTGTTCACCAGTCTTGAAGGACTCTTCTGGATAATGAGGACAAAATAAGAGGGTCTAAACCCATTTCAGCTTGCAAGATTGCACTGTTGCACCCATAGGCGATAGGTATAAGCATCACAACACGTGAAGCCAAATCATAATAAAACAAACTCTGTATTGTACAAAGTACTTCCTGCAGTGCGAGAAAGATAAATAGAGTTTGTTATTTGAGTCAGAGTGGTGTAGGGTTGGAGAGTGTTATTCTAGCCTATCAAAGTGGATACTGGAGAATGGAGCAGGAGGTTGCAGGGTAGGAGGGTTGCATGGCCTTCTGAAGCAAAAGGGTTAGCAGTTGCAATCTCTTTTTTTCTTTTCAAGTATTGTCTCTCTTCTTCTTTCCTTTATACTACTTTTTTCCTTTCCCTCTTTTAAGAATCTACATAGAATCAACATTATGGGTATTCTGCTAGTTTTTTTGATAAAAATGAGTATTATGCTAGCTTCAAAGGATTCTCCTATTTTTTGGATTTAAAGAGACACTTTTAGAAGTTTAAGGACAAAAGAGCATCGACACATAAATTTATACAAAACTGGAGCTTCACATTAAAACAGAGCCTAGTTTGATATGTGATTCACCCAAAGATGACTACTTTTACTAATCTTCTGGCATATACGAATTCCTTTCATCATCAGGGTCCTGGACAATTGACTTCTTCAGATGATCAAAATGTTGACTTATGACCAACAAAAATATCATCAGCATAAAGGCACAAAACCTTGGGCACAGACTCAAAGAAAAGGGAAAGCTGAAACAAGATACGAACCTCCTTCTGGTCCAATTATCATCAGTCCAGCTGATTCTTTTTTGATGGAACTTAAAGCACTAAAAACTGGTTTAGCTTCTGCCGTGGCAATAAATGAATGCTTTGAATTTTTTACCTAGAGCATAAGTGGCACCCCAAGACAAAGAAAAGAAAAATGAGTAAGTGCTGCAGAGAGAAAGACAAGAAAAGAAAAATCAGAAAGTGCTGCAGAGAGAAAGACAAGCAAATAGTTTTAGAGCCTCCTGTATGCTGTTCACAAAGCTTGAAAAAGATTTTACTTTGTGGGAGGAAATTAGAAAAACCAACTTACAAGAGGTAAAAGTCCACCAACTTTTATAGGAGGATTTAGAGCCATTTCATGCAGCCGTTGGCCTAAAACAAAATGTTGTCAATGTCGAAAACATCACACAAGCACCCACAAAGAAAGTTAGTGCACAAAATACATTTTATCAGAGTGAAAAAGCTTACATTGTTTAGCTGCAGCAGAACTGACACGTTGCAATCTGTCCACACGATTTTCTGATATTGAAGGAGACCGTTCCGTCAATAATGGGGTCACACTACAGGCTCCTAGCTCCTGAGACCATCGGACAAAGAGAGTGAACAACCAAGTTGCTGAAAGCTTCTGGAGAGTACATATTCACATGAGCAATTCAGACATACTGTACATTTTTCCACAAGCCAATCGGCCCGGCCTCCCTTCAGAGTACCTATATTACAGGAAAATTATGCATGACAGAAAAATGATCTACACATAACAACACTAACAGTGCTCATAAACACTCACCAAATGCAGCATACACATGCCACTGTGTGTTATGAGGAGATACTGACTTGGGATTCTCGAGAGCCACAATATCCAATCCTGTCTGATCAATGTTCTGTATACATCCTTCAACTAAGCCTCCTTTTCCATCAAATAGTTCTACCCTTGCAAATTGGGCATCATGAATAGGTGAAATAAACTCAGTAACATCATTCAAGGCTATAGCACACCAGGTACTAACTATATATCTTATTCTAGGACAACCTCTCTGGCTTACGTTAAGACAGAAATCAACAACTATCTGTTGACGATCATGTCCTTCATAGAATTGTCAGATCTGAAATCTACATTACGAACACCAAAAGTGGACAACCAGATTGACAATTGGGAAAGGGAGTATATAAAAGGCTTATCGAAATAATAGGGCGTTGGAGTAGTAAAGGCACCATTCACATTCCTTATTCAAAATAAAGCAGCAATGCGGATAATACTTTTGAACAAGCCATTCTCATAGCTCCTAACTATTGCGTGTTATAAATTCATGCACATTAAGACAAAAACATACTACTCGTGGACGATGAAAATTAGCTTTATGCATAAAAATCTTAGGCACATAATTGTGCAAAAGAAGTAACCATCCAAGATATGCTATGAGGCAGTACCTATCATGAATTTTCAACCTTAAGACCCTTGTCATGTGCCAGAATTCATCACCTTTAACACGAACAACGCCATCCTGCATTCTCAAAAAACCATAAATATACCATAGCTTAGCTTCTTAAATCTCTAGTATGAATACAATAACAATAAAGCTTTAAGAATAAAAGTAGAGCCAAAAAATATAATACAACAACTACCCTCAAGTCCAAACTAGTTGGGGTCGGGTATAAATATCCTCATTATCCACTCTGCTCTATGTTAGACTCACTTGATTTGAAGTTACTTGTGGCCGGTTTTCAGTATGATAAAGGAGAAATGTGCAAGCTTATAGACAGTTATAACATCAAGAATCCACTAAATTTTGCACACACGAAAGGGCAGCCCGGAGCCCTAAAGCTCCCGCTATGCCTGGATCCGGAGAACGGCTAACACAAGTATCTATGTAAGCAGTATTACCTTGTAATTCTGCAAGAGGCTGTTTACACGTTTTTTTCTCAATAAAATCAAGACCCCATACTTGAGAAAAGAAAAAATTCAAGATAAATAGGAGGGAGAGTAGAGTGTGAAGAAAATGGACATGCCTTGGAAGGAGGGAGCTTATCGGAGTAGAAGCGGGGAAGGCCACCACGAGACTGGTTAGAAAAAGCTGATGATGAGAATGCCCGCAAACTGTTTGTTGTTTCGCATGAGCGAATGAACAGATTGGCTAGCCGAGGACTCCAAACTGGGGCTTGCATTTTTGTCTCAAATAATAAAATCTTTGCGAGGTTACCTTTATACTCCTTCCGTCCCAAATTTAAACGACATAAAATTTTGAGAGTTAGCCTTTGCACAGTTTGAATCTGAATATTTTAGATTTTATATTTATTTATTTTCATTAAGATTTAAGTATTTATTTGGTTTGGATAGGTTTTAATCATTAAAATATGAAACAGAATCTTAATATTATTAAGAGGAATGCTTGTGTGGATAAATTTTACCACCACTATATCCAAACCACCAGTCATTACCACTAACTACCTGTGTCATCACAACCACCACCACCATTACCACCAACTACCACCACCAATCTCCGCCACTACTGTCAGCCATTACCACACATACCACCTCTATCATTATAGTTACATTCACTGTCACTACTGCCGCCACCGTCGTCACTGCGTACCACACCTATAGTCACTACCACCAATACGGTCAATCCCTACTACCAATCACCTCTACTATCACAATTAACACCACCACCAATTATACCACCACACATTCTTCGATCGGCACCATCAACATCGTCAACTACTAACGTCAACCAAGTTCACCATCACAACCATCACTACCAACCGGCACCATCACGCCAACCACTACAATATCAACTATCTCCATCATCACAACTATCGCCACCACCATCATGCAGTCACCACAACACCAACCACCTCTATCATCACAACTATCACCACCACTATTACAACAATTATCACCACCACTATTACTAGCAACTATCACCACCGTCTTTACTAGTCATTAACACCAATTATTACCACAATCACTGGTAAACATAAATATTTTATTCTTTTATTAAATAATAAATTTCTTTTATTAAATTTATATATTTATGATATTTAATTATTTTTTATTTGAATTTTATTTAATTTATTTATAATAAATAAACTATACACATTGAGATGTTGAAAACAAATAGTCTTAATCATTCAGTGTTCAAATATAGAGACAACATCTTAATCATTCAGATGTGAATTCAGATTCAGACGTCTTAATCTTAATGAAAACAAATGAGGCCTTTATCAAGGAAATGTTTCATCGAATTTATTCACATGTTTTTTAAATATTTTAATTATTAAATGTTATGATTTATATTTTTTTAAAGTAATTTTTAAATATATAAATTATTTTTCAAATATTTATTTGAAAGATCACCAGATTATTGAAATTTATATACTCCCTCCGTTTCAAATAAAGAATACTACTCATTCCTATAAAGAATAACGCATTTTTACGCCCTTACCCCTAATAAATATCTTGAAAAAGATGTAACTCTTTAATATTTTTTTGATTAGATAAAACTCTCTCCATTTAACTAAGAGTAAAATTGGAAGAACATTATTAGTGTCTTCTTGATTATGTAAAACACCACTTATTTTGAAACAAAATCAAAAAACTAAAACACCACTTATTTTGAAAACGAAGGGAGTAATTCTTAGAGTAATAATCACATGACTTAATAATTATAAATTTTGTAAGAAAGTCATGGATTCCATGTTTGACAAAAATAGATTAAAATCATAAATATAACGTCATGAAATTATTCAAATGCTTGATAAAAAAAAATTAATATCATAAATATAACGTCATAAAATTATTCAAATATTTGACAAAAAAAATAATCTTTCAATTCTAACTAAAAGAATGAATAACATGTAATATCAAATAACAAGTCAATACTATTAAAGCAAATAATTGGAACTAAAGATATAACATAAATTTAAAATTCATTTTTTTTCAACATAATACCCTTATATTTATGTCAATATAATATAAAATAAGTTTCAATATAACTTAAGTAAATATAAATTAAAAAAAAAGGAAACATAAGTCAAAAATCTCATTCAATATGCAATTGAGCTAATGAAGAAAATAAAAAGAATACGAGCAATTTCATTGAATCATAAAGGTTGAAAAATGAAAAAAAAATAAAAGTATTTTTTAAAAAAATTTAAAACAAATAAAAAAATAATAAAAAATTAAAAATTAAAAGAAACAAGTTCAAAATAAATATATTTTTGAAAAATTCAACCCACACAAATAATTCTTTTAGAGAATTCAAGCATGCTCTTGCACTGATAGCCTCCAAATTAGTTTACCATTTCTCCACTTTTTCTCTAACGCAATCCAATTGGTTTATAAGAAAAAGTTTTAAGTTACGTCAAATCCCAACGTGGAAGTTGGATGGATTTCAGTCACAAAATTTAGCTGGGCTTAACCCAATTACTTAGTGCAATATGTAGCCGTTTTGAGACCCTTATTAAAAGAATAACCAAAATATATAAAGATTTTAAAATTTAACCACCTCACAATCAACTTCAGACATGAGAGTCTCAGTTGAAAATACGTTTCTGAATATTCATTCATGATTCAAACCACCGTGTTTGAATTTGTACTTTGAATTTTGGATATGAAGTTTATATTTTGATAGAGCCCATCAGCCCAATAACATAATTGTTATTGTTATTACTGCGATTGTATAAGTTAAACTCAGATTATTGATTATATTAGTGCGAATTGAGAAGAAAAACCTGCATACGTAAGTTGCTCTTTCTAGATTATCCACCAAACATGTGTAATCAAGAAGTAATTGTATCATACCTAAACAGAGTATTATATAATATCTAGAGTATGCAAAAAGTAATGAAACAATCAGTAATATAAAAATAGAATAGTTTTATATGGATGTTTGATTGTTCTCTATCTGCGATTATTATTTTTAGTTTTTTATTCTTAGCGTCAATTAGCTATATATATAGAGAAAAAGAAATAACACGAAAAAGAAGGAATAAACAACAAAAATGTAAAAATAATTTTAAAAAATTAGACTCTGGAACCAAACTAAAGCAGGACATGTTAATTATTCATCACACTATAAATACGCACTTAATAATAATGAAGGCATAGAAACAACTGGTACTATAATACTAGCACTTCATGTTGTAAGGAGTACAAATTAATTAACCGTATAACTTCAATTTAATCATTTTCCTTGAACCTCTATCACGTATTATAACTATAAACTAGTCATGTTTTACCTTCTTCCTTTTTCTTTTTTCTTTTAAAAAAGGTACTGTTTGAGATATGATGAAGTTGTGGACATCATTTGACACCATAATTAAGGCGTTGAGTATGCGAATAAAATCTCACGTTAATAGCTGAAAAGATTGGAAAGTCACATATAAAATGTAAGATTTTTTAACGATGTGAAGTCTTTTGGAGAAAATCATATCGATTTGACTCAATGCAGACAATATCATATATATTATATGGACTGATTTAGTTTATATTAGCTGCTAATTATCGTATATTTTATGTACGACTTTCGACCAAATTAAGTTTGTAACTAAATAGATAAGTTCTCTTTCGACGACTCTCACAATATAGGGAAGAATGAAGGGCAACACAACAGTTGTTTCATCATATTATTTAAAAAGAAAAAAACTATTTCAAAAAAAAACTTTCGAAAAAAATAAAATATTGAACACCCATTCCACATACACATTAAGAGAAATTTATAAACAAGCACTGGCCTGTGAATTGTATATATTATGATAATTAAATAACGCAAGAATTGGATTGATAGAATAACAATCACATATATAACTTATATATCTAGATTTTTTTTTTTTTTAAAAAAAAAAAAGAAGAAGAAGAAGGAGGAGGAAGAATTGAATAAAACTAAGGGTGATTAATGCAGAGATCAAATTAAATTATAAAAAAGGAATTCTAACAATTCTAAGGGTGACTATGTCTCTGGGTATAGATATAATCAAGGTGAGCCTCTAACGTTCTCCTCATCAAACATTCTTCTTCTCCAAGGCCTTCACATCTATCATCCACTTCTACTTTCATTGCTGCCTTATCCTGTAATCACATAATTCAAGGGCGGAGTCAGAAATTTTAATTCAAAAAAAATAAAATTTTGTAACAGCGGGAGGGGACTAGAGAACAATAATAATCCACTAAATTAACATACCATACTATGCTCCATCGGAGTAACGTCGTGATAAGGCGTACTGATCATCGGACGGGAAGCAGCGCAGGTTAGCGAGAGAAGGAGGAGAAATGCTATGATGCAAAAGGTGTTAAGCTTAGCCATATTGTTTATTTTCTTCGTCTGGAAGAGATCTTTGGAGAGACAATGATGGATTTATTGGAGTGGAGGAACCAAGAGCTGTATTTAAAGCGCTGTATATAACATAAATTTAGCAAATTTCTAAAAATAATAATTCTATAATTATCTTGTTTTGGAAAAAAAAAAATAAAGAACAAGAGAAAATTACGGAGGATGACGAAAAGCTAACAAAAAGGGTTACCAAACGTTTGTGGATATAAAAATTTTCTTTTTAATTTTAAAAATTTAAAATAAAATTATTTGGCGAAAAATCGAACTGTCATATAAAAGATTTCTAGAAAAAGAGTGGTCAACGAAGAAAGAAGCACGGAGTTGACTTGTTCCACAAGGCGACATTTGGTCTACCTCAATTCCAATTTTTGGGTCTCCGTGAAATTAAGCTTCTTTCTCTATATATTGAGATAACGAGGACTTACATAATATTATTTCTCTGAGTGAAAGGTGTTTATGATTTTTTTAGTTTTCTGAATTATTGCGATTCTTTTTATATGAATTATATGTTATTAATTATTTATTAAAATATATTTTAATTATTAATTATTTATTTTTTAATAAAAATGTGATAATATTTTAAATAGAAAAAAATTTATAATTAAATTATATTTTGATAAATATTAATAATAGTCTAAATAAAAAATTCGCGCATCTAATAATTTAAAATTCAAAAATTAAAATACTTTAAATATATTTTTACTTTTTAACTCTGTTTCTTTTGAAAAGTATAAATCTTGCATTTATGTATGGTCTTAGTTTCAAATATTAGCCGTTTTAATAAATTGGACTTTTTAAAAATAAAAAAATTCATTTAATGCGTCTTTTTTAATTTATCTTAACTATTTCAGTTCAGGTCATGCAGTGTTACTTAATTGAGATGTATGCAGCATGTTAGAGGGACATAAATGACATGTCAGACAAATATTTTATAATTAATGTTATTCAATATTTTATTTGTTCTAAATTAAATATCAGTTTAACTTATTTTAAGTTCATTAAAAAAAGTATAATAAATATAAGATATAAAATATTAAGTTATTCCTATTTTAAAAATATTTCTCGAGAATTAAGTACTATTAAGAAGAAATAATTTTTTAATATAATAATATAATTAAAAATAATAATAATTATTATCTTGAATTTTTAAATGATATTTATTTATCTCGAATTTTTAAAAATGTGTAAGAAACCATAAATGACAAATTGGATAGACCAAATTAAGGAGAATTAGTTTGCAAAATGTCGTCAGGAAGGAGTATTATTAAATGTTAGGAGTCTTGTATTAAGTCTCCAACAATCTTAGTTGCCTAATTTGATAAAATCTCACTTAACTTATTCTTATCCTGATCTACTTTGATTAACGTGGGATAAATTTCATAAACAAAAATTAAGAATCGTGCATGCTGAGTCGAACTAAATATACAGATGATCCTAATTAGATTTAAGCTATATAATTAGGATGTTAAAAAGATCTTTTTTCATTTTTTGTGGTTGCTCTTGTGTACATAATTGCGGGATCTCGATTAATATAAATTTATATTATAGAAAATCTATTAAATAAAAAAGTGTACATTTTTTATTAGAGATTTTTTATATTTAAAACTTAAATTTAAATTTTTTAACTAAAAATAAAAAAAATACTATCTATTCCAACAGAAAATGGTGAGACGAGGAAGGGAATGGGTGGTGAAAGGGAACCAACGAGACACATATTGCATATCTAGCACTCCCATCATTTCTTTTTTATTTAATATTATAAGATTTATATATTTTTTAATAACAAATTAATAAAAATTATAATTTAATTAATTTATAAATATCTTTTAAAAATATACAGTAATTATTTATTTCATATTTTAAAATAATTTAAATATTAAAAATAAAATTTAAAAAAAATAATATTATTTTTTAAATTTTAAAACTATCAATCATTTAAAATAATTACTTTTAGTATGTGTCGGTAAAAAAGAAACGGAAGAAGTAGTGCATGAGTAGTAATTAAAGTATAAAAAATTAAGCACGGCACATTATGCACCATATTATATCATCATCACTGCGTGATGATTAATTCTACCATGCGTCCATCTACCAGCTGCCCATAGGACCACACACCACTACATTATTAAAGTTGTTCCGGCAGCTTACGTACGTCAATGAAAAATATCTACAATTTTTCTTATACAGAGGTGACGGATAAAATTTATCAAAACTCAGTCAATTCAATATTCTAGATTCAAGGTATTATAAAACTATCTTTTTTATAATTTTTAATTTTATATAATTATTTTAAAATAATATATTTTTTAGATTTGATTAAATTTTGAGCTTCAAAACTTCTTCATGCGTATATAAGAAGAATTTTTAAGTCGATTAAATAATTGGATGTAAAAATTTACGAACCAAAATTGAATATGCATAATTGTGTATAAAAAAAAAAATGCACGTGATATAATCGTAAAAATTCTTCAAATTTAATATCTCAATAAACATGCTGATATAGAGAGAGCAGAAGACTGACATCTTCAAATTGAAATCTACTTAAAACAAATTATTGAAATTAAAGGGAGTGCCTGAAATTTCCTTACTTCGAGCTTTGAAACTCCTTTAATGGAGGCAAAGGGACAGGAGGTTGGAATCACTGAAAAAAGGAAAAAAAAAAATTATAAGTAAGTCTTTAATATTGAACTAAGGAATGGAAAAAAAATGAATTTCAATTACGTACAAAATAGGTAAAAAAAGAAAAAAAAAAGTCACAGATCAATTTAGATAGTATTATTACCTCAACTGTTAAAAAGATCAAGTACTTATATCTATCATTTATCTGTATTTAGTATTTTTATACTAATTTATTAATTAACCACATGATTTAGTGATAAAAATCATATATGAAAATATGTGCCAGGTATAGATTGCTTTGGTATAAATCTGAGGTGTGACTATGGTTGTACCTCGATGATGATTGCACTAATTTGATACATCAACTATTACGCGTTATATTTGTAATATTTTATCGATATATATGTAAGATACCTCACATTAAAATTTAAAGAACAATAATGTACATGATTTTAATTTTAAAGTCAATAACGGTAGTCCGCGTACGCGGGCACATATATATAATATGCATGCACCGTTTTATATTTCGTAATAATAAGTACAAATTTAATGTATATTTTAAGTATATAGAATTTAAATCGAGGATGTATGTACGTAGATCTATATTTGCTGTGTTGCACCAAGAAAATCATCCCTATCATTATTGCTCCATGTATGCTGCATATTATTGCCATTCTCCAACATCATTATAAACCTCTACCCTTTTCCAACATGATCAATGAAGCATCTTTACTTTTTCATTTTTGGGTTTAAACAGAGAAGGTAAAAAACAAAAAACAATAACAAAACAAGGAAATGGCTTGCAGAAACAAAATGAAAGAACCTTTTGTGGTCTAACTTCTTTTCATTTTCTTTAGGATATCTATTTAGTACTCACAAGTCTAAAAATGGACAATATAAAGAAAGTTGCTCCTTTTTGGTCATTTCATTATAGTAGCAAATGGGTTTTGATCATTAGCCAAGTCATACTTTTGTCAAAGTTTTGTGTGAATGAAACTTTTGTAGCAATTAATTTAATATTACCCCTAAGTTATTAATCCTTCTCAAAGTAAAATTGAACGTTAGCCATTAAAGAATGATAACTCGTGGATCGCTAGATGGTACTCTCTTCTATTCAAAATAAATTATTTTTGGCACTTAAAAGATTTTATCAGTTAAAAAATTAATTTGTTAATATTTTTTTTAGAAAAAATTAGAGATAATTGAAAAATTCATTAAAGATAATAATAAGTTTAAAAAAAATAATCGGAAAAGGGTTAATAATTTTCTTATATTATGTGTAATAATTTGGTCAAAAAATGTCTACTTTCGAAGTCATATATATATATATATATATATATATCTTCTTAAACACATCTAGTTTTCAAATAAAATATTATTTTCAGAGAACCCTTTTCTTATTATTATATTTTTTTTTACAATTCCTTGAAAATCAAGGATTATTAGCAAATGCTTATCCCTCCTCAATTCAGAAAGAAATTAAGAAATAAAAATATTATCTATTTATTAGGTAACAGATTTAATCATTATCTAAATCATTATCTAAATGAAAATTAATAATGGGTTACTATGATTTTATATATATAAAAATTAGTGATGAGTTACAATATTTTTATTAGAAAAAATGCGTATTTAAAAAGAAAATAAATAATATGTTTATTAGAAAAAAGATATTTTGATCCAAAAGTAACAATAAGACAATTTTTGGACAAACTATAATGGAAGAAATTTTTATTCTATTTCACATAGTTTTACGGTATTTTTATTCTTTTCAGTATTTTTATTAGGAAAAAATGTGTTTAAAAAGAAAAAAATAATATTTTACTAGAAAAATAATATTTCGGTCTAAAAATAGTAATAGAGGCACTTTTGAACCAGACTATTAACGAAAAATATTTTTAATTTAATTTCACATAGTTTTAAGATATTTTTGAAAGATTCATTTATTCTGGTCGATTAAAGAAATGCCAAAATTTTAGTTACTTTTAAACACGAAAGAGTACAATCAAACATCATTATAGTGACAACGTTGTCCCGAAAATTTTATGGCTACTATAGTGAGGTGTTATTATACATGAATACTGACATTTAACATTTAGATCTTATTTAGCTATTATAGATAAAAATACACA
Source organism: Datura wrightii (assembly GCA_035772735.1). Lineage (NCBI taxonomy): Eukaryota > Viridiplantae > Streptophyta > Magnoliopsida > Solanales > Solanaceae > Datura > Datura wrightii. The sequence goes on along the minus strand of JASDFA010000038.1, from coordinate 3,844,330 downwards.
AAAAAATTAGCCTAATGATACTATATACCAATAAGTTATGTATGTGTTAACCAATTTAACCAAAATAAATAAAGAAAGAAATAATAAGAGTGTGAATGTAAAAGAAGGCAAACACTAGTAGTCCGTCCTCTTGAAGTAACGACTATAACTGGTGAGCCCTATTTTAGTATAACTAGTCTAATCATATGCACCTCGCATGTGTCCCTTATATTAATAAAAAATAATTTATAAAAATAAAATAAATAATTTAAAAGATGTGTTTGTGTAATATAAGAATTTAGAAAGAAAATTATGAATTTCTAATTGATAAATGATTATGTTTAATAGTTTGATTAATTTAGTAGTTATTTCTTCAGTTTGTTCTAATACTTGTTTCAATTAACAAAAACGTCCAAGAAATAGCGTTTGATTTAAAGGTAAAAGAACCATCCGCTTTTACATAAGCACTTAAATGCATGAATTACATGTATATAAATACTAATATTTTCTACACGTTTTAAATAAGAAATAATTTAATACATAAAATTTAGTGAATTTTAAAATCTCAAATTTTAAAAAGTAATTAAATAACTATTTTATCTAGTGTGAATTCTATTTTTAAAAGGGTAAAAAAATGAATGATTTTTCACTATGAAGCTTCATACTTAAAATATTTAGCAATAACTTAATTTTAAACTTTTTGTTTTGCCAAGATGATTTTAGCTCAATTTTTTTGTTTACTCTCTCTTAATCTATATATCTAATCAAACTCCTTCACATGAATTGAAACGAAAGAAATAATATAGATTCAACTAAAGAGAGTGAATAGAAAAAACACTCGATTAATTGAAACAACTTAAAATAAATTGTGTTTCTATATTTTTTGTAAAAGAAAAAAAAGAAGAGGAGGACGAATTCAACGTATTAATGCATCATGAAATTATGCTCTTTAACTTATTTTCTCGTACCGTAGATTAAAATATTGTGATGGATAATTAGTTAGTTTAATAAATAAAGAATTGATATAAGTTAACAGAATTGTAATTGATTTTAAATTCTTAAATGTTAGACTTTTAATATAGTTCAAATAAGGAAAAATTGAAGAAACAAAATTATAGTCAATTTTAAAATACTAATAGTAGGAGTTCTTACCTTTTACAAATTAGTAAAAAGGTGATAGTTATAACTTTAATTAATTTTAAAATCCTAAATATTATGATAATAATTAAGTAACAATTATTTTTAAAAAATAGTAAATGACAATTTTGCCTGTTGTAGAGTCTTTTAATAAAGGATAAAAAATTCAATCAATATTTCTAAGGGGCTGTATTATATTAAGTAAATAGGAGTAGGATATTATGCATATATTGAATTTTAGATTAGTTGATCAAATCTAAAGAAATTATCAAAGATTGTTCCGTCGGAAGATTGTATTGCATCTTCAAACGAAACAAAATTGTTTGAAGAAGTAGCAGTAGAAAGTGACTATTGCATTCTTGAACTATAGTATTATTATTGAATCCAACTTCAATCTCTTCGTTTATCGATATAGAATTAGGATTAACGCTATTAATGTGTCCATTTATGACGTAACAACTCTTATCTTGTTGTAAATATTTTTTTCACCTTTCAACATCATTATTGAAAAGTATAACATGAATATTTGTGCCCTGCAAAAAATTAAAACTTTAATGATTAATATATATAATAGATAAGAACTCAAACATATATGTAAAAATACAAAATATAAATATAAAATATAATCTGCAAAAGGAATTATTACTTCTTCATTGACTAATGTTATAGTCATTTCCGTGCTTTTTTTTATTCCCTTTTGTATATTCTTGTACTAATTCAACTTCAATTAGTGAGACTTTTATTATCCAATGAGAATCATATCAGTACAATTTCATTCAAAAAATCTTTTTCAGATTCCATTGCAAGATTATTTAAAATAAATTATGCACAAGAGTTTTAATTATATAAAAGAAATTATTTTATGGGATGAAAAGATTACGTTACCTGAATAGATAAAACTTGTGAATCTATGAGTAGACGAAGAATGCCATTTACAAATAACACAAAATTTAAATCACATAATATCAATATAAAATAATTAAAGGAGATAATATCAATATTAGACTCAACGAAAAGACACAATCTAAGTTAAATTATTTTGTATATAAATAATTTGAGCTGATATAATAATTATCATTGTCTTTTTCAAATCCACAATATAAAAAAATCAAAATATGAAAAAAGGAAGAAGAAGATAGATTAACACAAAAACATACAAGGTTGGAGATTGAATCAAAGCTAATGTAGAAGAGCTGATGAATTAAATTATGCAATTATAAATATTTTTATAAAAGTTGAAAAATTTATAAATTAAAAAAAATTAAAAATATAAGAATATTAGGACATTACTATAAAAAAAACCAAAAAAAAAAAATAACGTGATTATTAAAAAAAAAGTTTTCCTTATAATAAAAAAAGGGGAAAATTACTTTTTACCAAACTTAAAAAGGAAAAAATTTCGGCAGAAGGATTCTTTTTCCTTTTTAAGGTTTACAAAATAAATAGATTTATGTCATAACTAGAAAATTAATATAATAAAATAATCTTAAAAATTTAATAGAATTTTTTTAATTATGTTTCTAATTTACACCATAAATAAAGTGATGCCATAAATAGAAAATTTAATCTGATAAAATAAGATGATGAAATAATTAAAAATAATAATTTTAAATGATAATTGTATAAAAATAGTAAATAAGAATTTTATCTATTACAATGTCTTTTAACGAAGGACGGAAAATTCAATCGATATCTCTTAAGATTTTCACACTTTTAATATAATATATATTTTTTTCTTTTAGATATTCGTACTTCAAATTATAATAAACATTTTAATGTTTATTTTTATAAATAATATATTTTTTACAAAATATTATTGCATAATATTTGAATATATGCCTGTTGTTGAGGAGTAATTTTATAAAGACTATATCTCTATGCTGAACGTCGCTGCTGTTATAGATAGAATGTCATTATAGAGAAGTAAAATATAACATGAAAAATCGATTTTGAAAAAAATTAGCCCCTTATAGGAAAATATTGATATAACAACAGGTGTGATGTAATTATCACTGGAATCTGTGTTTATAAGGAAAATGAAACTATATCCGAGGTTAAACCAAAGTTAATCACTCAACTTGTCTTTGACCAAAAGGATTAACCGTACTTAATTATAGCACGAGAAAAGGACTTTTCTCTTAAAAGAAAAATCATTGTTTCTTGTCAATATTAACTTTCTTGTCTGTACAGCCTACAGCGACTTGGAACGAGGTCTAAGCACAAATGAATACAAACATAACTGCTTAAAGAAAAATCGAAATGAAATAATTTATAATCACATATTATGAATTAGTATTTCTAGATTATAAGTTTGAAAAATCTTTCATTTTTCTTAAACGGTCATAGTTAGTCAAAATGAATCACATGAAATAAGACGGAGGAGGTAAGACATATTGTTAATTCTTTTAAATTTACCATGATTATCAAGTACTTGTGAGTTTGGTGTTGAAAAAAATCTCTTGTTTCCTTTTAGGTTAGGTCGTCTTAAGAAGAATGAAAATGAATGTCAGGCCATAAACATAAAACCCAATGCAGAAAAGAGAAAATGCATCTAAACATTCAATACAGTAGAGAGAGTGAACACCTGATCTTAACACTACCAAAAAATAAGAAAAAAAGAATAGCACTTCACTATACATTTGCTATAAGTAGAAACAATTTTTTCATAATTACAGATCACCGCGGAAGTATGGAGCACCAAAAAATGAACTGGAGAATGTGCCACCAAGGTTGGGGAAAAGGGTTAGGAAACACATCAAGAAGAGAACACAACCCCACGCAAACCTTTCGTTTCCAAGTGGGGTGATCTCGTCTTGTGCAGGTACTTCCTCTCCACCGCGGAAGAAGGTTGCAAAGAGTCCCCATGCCAGACATAGCACACTTCCGCTTAGACCACCTATCCCTAGCAATAGTGAGGTCGCGAAAGATAACAATGTAGCAGTGCTCCTGCCAAACATAGCTTGAGCAATGCGCCCACCCTCTAATCTTCCACATGGCAAGAGGTTTAAAGATGTAACAACCATCCCTGCAAAAGCAATGATCATAATAAGCACAGCTATCTTGCTAATTCACCTCACAATTTGGCGACAGAAAAGCAGTGTTGGTGTCAGTTGACATGCCACATTAGGAACTCTTCACATATATCTCCGGAAGTTAGACTCAATTTTATCATTTTAAGCCTCCTTGATTACCTTGTTCAACGAGCTTACAATGAAGATCGGTGATTATCCATGAGTAAATGCCAATCCAAAGATAGCTTTTATGTAGGTGCAATTTGATTATTAAAACGAACACTCATTCCTTGTACATCTTATTCCACTTCTGCTGAATATCCCCTTTGCATTATCCATCTGTTGCCGTGACAAAGGGCATGGATTTCGCTAAATTGAATGCTCTTTATTTATTGGTGAAGGCTAAGAGGAGTCTTTTTTTCAGGAACACAGCCACAAATGTTGTCAAAATGTTTAAGGTCACACCATAAATTACTGTACGAAGTCAGCACACACACACACACACACACACAAAAAAAAAAAAAAAAAAAAAAAAAAGGAAAATTGAGAAACTCACCTAAAAGTCCAGCAAAAGCAAGGGGATCAACAGGAACTCCCACACCTTCAACAGCATAAGGCAGCACATTCCCAAGATCATCAGTATATGGCCCAACAACGTATTGAATGAAGGAGAACAAAGGATTATTATAAAAGAACTGAGGTCTTATGTACCTGAAAAAGAATGGAAGAAGAGATGACAATAAGCAGAAGTAATAGGGAAAAGAGTGCAGAAGAAGCAGGACAATCGAATTAATAAAAGTTAAGAGGTTAGGCGGGAAGGAGACAAGTATGATATACTTGAAAATTTCTCATAATGGCATATCAAGCTTTCTCGTTAGTCATGTCAATTCTGCAATAGTTTTCTTCATTAATTGTAATGTTCACATAAAACATCACAAAGTTTGGGCCATCAAGCTGTTTGTGCATGTTAGATATTCCATGGCAGCAAAAGAATTCTGGAAAACCTTTACCTAGAACACTGATGACTTAACAAACCAGACACATTCATAAAAATCGATACATACACAGATATTTAAGGGCAACGATTTATGCAGAGGCAACACCAGAAAAGCCATTAAGTGTTACAGAGAAACTTTTGTTTTCACAACCACAATTTCTAAATCACATCGGTCAAAATAAGCAAGGGGAAAAACCGAAATATGCATTCCATATGTAAGTGTACATGAGACAGAAATTACCCTAGTGCAATGCACCATTTTAAGAGAGGACAATATTTATCACTTACAGTGCATTGTCGCCTCCATTAAAGCTTCCATCAGCCACAAAAGCAGCAACTGCAAGTATTAGTGATGTCAAGTATGCACTTGCTGTCCGAGCAACTGGAATATCAAATAGAGCCTTTTTATTTGGCAGCAGGGACTCATAGTTATTCATAACACCCAAGCACCCAGTCCAATTGGATGGAACAAGAAAAGATGGACTAAGTTTGACACCATAGCGCGCAGCAGTTATTCTTGTGGTTACCTGACATGCATCAAGAAACATAGCAATTATTAAGCAGAACACAGACATCAGATGTTTGTTGTTCATCATGATATAAAGCAATTACATAATAGTATGAAGTTGTAAAGACTACAAGCTCGGAAATATAAGTATGCGACCACAAATAGCTACAATGCTTTCAACTAATCTACATTTTCCTTAAGAATGTCGTGATAATTTTTCAATGTACTTGACATTTTAAGGCATACAAGCTCCCAAAATTTCCTCCCATCCCAAAATGTAAAGAACGCCCAGTTTTCATTTGTACTTCACTAATTGTCAAAAAAGGAATTCTTGATGTTACTTGACAAAGAAGTTGCATACACTCAATGTTGTCTGTTACACTATGTCAATAAAACCCTTCCATATTTTCCCCTTTCCTGATTGTTCTAACCATCAAAAGGTAATTCTTGTGGCCCACAAATTTTCCTTTTTCTACTAGAGGTTTAAGATCTTTTCGAGAATAGTGTTAATACTTATGCCAAGTCAAAACAGGACACACTGTTTCTAATGCTATGACAAATCCCCCAGCATGGGGAAACATTTATCATTGAAGACAAGGTATGATGGTTGTTAATGCTATGACAAAACAGGACATGCGGCTGTCAATGCACAATTATCATTGACGACAAGGTGTTATGCTTCTGTAATTGAAGCTTACAACCTGCTTCTGGTACCTTTCACACAACTAATAGTACATAATAGAAATTGAATCGTATCAAACAAACTGCTCATCATAGGGTCAGAAACCTAAGGGAAAGGATGCTTTGTGCTGATAGGTCAAAACCACAGTAGGGTTCTACACCTGGTCAGGGGACAAGGAGGAATATGGATAGAACAGATACTAAAAATACTCAAAAGCATATTCCTATAGCTACAAAATTTAGGTACATTATGAAGCTCACTAATTCAGTACATCATGGCATGGCATCATACCCGACTAACTTAAAGATGTGTTCTAGAATGCTAAGTGGTATATCGATTTTAGATCCGTGTAATCAGCTATTTTTATAATAAACCGTTTTTTCATATTCAGCAAATAAAATCTCTATAATATGAAAAGGGAAAGTTATGGATATTATACCATTTGGCCAATTAGTTTACCACCATGACCGAGATATACACAACATTTACACTAATAGGTATGTATATTATATGTATATTACATATAAAGTATACACAACCTATACACTTTGAACATATTTTGTAAACTAGATGGCCGAATGGTTCAGGCCTGTTATCATCCCATGTAAGAATTCTGAATTCCTCGTAACACATCTTGTCAATCAAATAGTACGAAAAGCACCGTATGACTTACATACACTTCATGCTTGACTGTATCTAAAGGTCAAAAGTTGAACGATCTTTATGTTGTACCAATAGCTGAAATAAGACTTTAGAAGAAAATTTCATTTACAAGGCAAAAAGAATTTCTATGAAACCAAATATTACAAACGTCTGACAGTAACAAAAAGCAAACTTTGAGATTTGATTTAACGCTTTCATGAGATTTAGCCATCAACTCACACGATTTAATGGAGAAATACAATGCATACCTCTGAAACTCCCAAAATGGTCAAGAAGCCACCAAAAAGAGGCACAACGTTGGCCAAGTAATCATTGATCGTCGCATCAGGCTTAAGAAAGAAACCACTGGTCAAAGTTATAGTGCCAAAAGTTGTTACGGCCAAAGCTACTGCACTGATGTAACCCCAAGGAGTACTTAATTTGGTTGATTCAAACTGAAGATCCATCTCTGACTTGGGTTGTACCACACAAGCCTGTGGACGGAAAAAAAAAAAACCATCAATTATATTTGTCATTTACACAGGTAACCAAATGGAATATTTACTAAAAACATCTGAGATGACACAAGTTAGTCTTTTGCCCCACACAAATAATGAATCTCATGTGACTATCATAGAATATATACTGTAATGAACGGAATTAATTAAGAGGTTCACTACAGGGAATTATTCTTCTAACAAATCAACTACACCTTTTTGTTTCCATTTTTCTGGACTCCATTACGTTTAGTTCTTCCCCTACATCACTGTCCTCCTTCCTAAAGTTGATGTTTTCTTAGAGTTATGAATGGCGCAATAGTTGCAAATTCCGGCTGATAGTTTCACAACTTCCTTAAAACAAGTAGCAAACATCCTCAACTAACCATAATGCAGTCCACTCGCAGAAGTCCTAAGCTAATAGTGCAACGAAACAATCATAATTATCTTTTTAAACATCTAAAGCATACCTGCTTTACAATATCATCTGTCTTTTCCTCCATAAACCACAAGACGACCTCCCTTCCAGCAGCATCTGACAGCTTCTTCTCCAATTTGGGTATTACTTCATCAATAGGCCTCCTCAAGTTTCCAATGAAAATTCCCCCATCTCCAAATCTCCTCACATCAGTGGCGAAGAACGTATCAAAGCCAAAGCAATTCCTCAGCTGCCAAAGAAAATTTATACAAACATCAATATACACAGAGAATAGATCTCTAAGACAATCAAGTAGCTTTAACAAGTACAACATAACAGCAGAGCAGACACTGCTAACCATGTATACAAGAACAACTAAACCTCAACACTAAGCAAGTTTGGGTCGATTCTAGATTCTTCATTGCATAAGCCGCTCCATTTAAGCTCATCTTAGACTCATTTTATATAACAACAACAACTGCTAACCATGAATACACATGCAAAAATATTTTAAAAAATGTTATACATAAATTAGGCCGCACCCACACTCTGAACTGACTGACTTTAAATTCTGGATTCACCTCCCAGGAAAAGAAAGGATTACACTATTTGAAGCAGAAAATTACCTTGTTAAGATCGAGAGCTACAAAAGCCTCCTCTGCTTTTTCCAACCTCTCCTTCTCTCTGGACAAACTATCACGAACCAATTTTTTAAAGAAACCCACAAGTGGGTTGCTACTGGTTTCACTATCAAGCTCTTTCAGCTTCCTATCAGCTATCTTTTTCTCAAGCTTTATAGCAGCCTCAATTGAGGGATTTCCCATAAACTTCTTGAATTCCTCATCTGTCTTCCAATCCATTTCTTGTTGTTTCTCCCTCTCCATCCTCTCAGACTCAGACTCGTGCTGAGGACCTCTCTCACCCTCTTGGATATGCGCATCATCCTTCGGAGAATCATTTTCTTCTGAAGCTACAGCCACAGAAGAAGAAGAAGAAGATGAGGGTTCATCTTCTTCCGCAGCTTTAACATAAAAATTCAATCTTTTTCTATAAGGAGCATAAAGATTCAATCTTTTAGGGTTGTAAGTGGAATACAGGGAAAACGAGAAGAGGGTGTTTCGGCAGAGTGGGTTTTTGGAAATTGAAGAAATAGGAGGTAGGTGATGGGGTCTCCTGTTTGTGAGTGACCAAGAAGAAGAGGAAGAAGACGAAGTAGCATAAAGAGTTGCCATTGGAGAGTGATGAATAATGCTCTGAACTGAAGAGAAAACATCGTGGAACCCATTTTAAGGAAGAGCAGGTTTCGACTGGAATGAGATAGGGAGACGTCTAGAAAGTTGGAGAACAAGTACAGGTGCAATGCGTTCTCCAGAAAGTGACAATGAAATTGAAAAGCTGAAACCCCACAGTGATATTGGGATAATACGAAGCAGAAGATTTTCTGGATTATATATTTTGTGCCTAATATAATTCCTGCAAGTCAAAACAAACTTCACGTCAACGTTCGGATTTAAGGATAAGAATATGGAAGGCAAAAGATGAGAGGACAAGTGTCAAAACTAGAGGAGTGGCAAAACTAGGAATCTTACTACGACTGTCTAAAATTTTAGTATGTATTTTTAAAATGTTATTTTTAATTTATATATATAAATATTATTATTTTGATATACAATTTTATATATATATATATATATATATATATATATATATTGCTCAAAGTTCAGTTCATAAACACCAACTTGCTCTCGCGTCACGCCGCCAGCTATTACTGAATAAAGTGAATTTTGCTCATCCTGAACCAAGAAGTGACGGCAAACGACAGAAGCAAGGCGTGATCTATATTATAAACGCTCGGAGAGTTGATGAAAAAATTATATTTATTAATAATGAGAAATAACTCTTCAAATAGAGTTTACAATAAAGAGATAGATTACTAGCTAAAAATAACTGAAGTATCTTAATTAAATAATAAATTAAAATATAAATGATAAACCAAATATACTCAAACTAAACTAATTAATCCTAAACTGATTGAAACTCTGAAGCCTTACAACTCTACTCTAATACACCCCCTCAAGTTAGGCTATGGGCAACTAAGCCTAACTTGAATAGATTGCGATCAAAGGCTGGCTTGGGCAACGGTTTGGTGAGTGTGTCAGCAATTTGGTCAACACTGTGTATATGAACAACATGAACCTTGTTAGTCGTACATAATGACGAACAAAGTGAAAGTCAATGGCGGCATGTTTGGCTTTGCAATGGAGGACCGAATTTTTGCTGAGAAACGTGGCACCAAGGTTGTCCCAGTAAATGGTGGGAAGTCGATGAACCGGATAATGCAACTCCTTTAAAAGATGTGTGACCCACAGTGATTCAGAAAGGGCATGGGCAACTGCTCTATATTCAGACTCAGTAGAGGAGCGAGAAACAGTTTTTTGCTTCTTGGAAGACCAGCTAATTGGGTTGCGATCAAGGAACACTATATAGCCAGATGTGGAGACTCGATCATTGATGTCACCACCCCAATCAGCATCGGTATATACATGCAGATTAAAATCATCAATGGGAGTTACTCGGAGTCCCAACTGAATAGTACCACGGAGATAGCGAAAAATACGTTTCACAGCCTTCCAGTGAATATCTGTAGGTGCCTGCATGAATTGCGATAATTTGTTGACTGCAAATGCTATATCTGGTCTAGTGAAAGATAAATATTGAAATTTGCCCAAAACTCGACGATAACGAGTGACGTCAGTCAGATTGGAACCATCAGAGATAGTGAGTTGCTCAGAAGCACTCATAGGCGTGTGGACACTTTTGCAGTCAGTCATTAGTTCATCATTCAAGATGTCATTGACATAGTTTGCTTGTAATAGAATTAGGCCGTCAGAGCTGCGTAATACCTCAATACCAAGAAAAAAATGAAGGTTACCCAAATCTTTAATAGAAAATTGAGAGGGATCGTCCACATAAACCAGTATGAACATAGTGTCTGCCAAGCCACGTTTGACAAGGAGTGAGGCATCCGACTTTGTTTTGACAAATTCTATGGACTCAAGGTAACCAGTTAGCGTATTGTACCAAGCCCAAGGAGCTTGTTTGAGACCATAGATTGCCTTTCTCAGCCTGCAGACATGGTTAGGATAGGTAGTATCTGCAAATCCCGGAGGTTGAGCCATGAATACCTCTTCATCCAACAAACCTTGTAGAAAGGCACTGTTGACATCGAGTTGTCTAAGATGCCAGTTATGACGAACTGCCATAGAGAGAACTATGCGAACTGTGGTAGGCTTGACAACCGGACTGAATGTTGCATGAAAGTCAATACCAGGTCGTTGAGTGAATCCTTTTGCAACCAGTCTGGCCTTATACCTGTCTATGGATCCATCGACAGACATTGCATTTAATCCTGAAAATCCACTTAGAACAAATAATATTTTTAAGCGGGTCCGGAGGAACAAGTTTCCAAGTCTGATTTTTAATTAAAGCATCAAATTCTTGTTTCATAGTTTCACGCCACTCGGGATGTTTTTGTGCCTGTTTGAATGTAGTGGGTGTGATCATTGGATTAAATCGAGCTAGATAATCAAAAATTTGTTTTGGTTTGGAGATATTATCTTGAGACCGAGTGACCGGAGAGGATATCGTGGGAGGACGACATATGTTCCACAACTGGAATGGTATATGTGATTTGGGAATCCATGTTCGGTTGTTGACTTGTGTTTCGTCGATGGTAAACTGATAGAGGTTTGATGGTAGTAGATGTTATAGTGGTATTTGATGGAGGGGTAGATATAGGGGAGTGCAGGGGCGATATTGATTGGGTAAAAGAATTAATATTATTTGAATTTATTTGTGTACTAGTGGTAGGAGAATTTATGTTGTTTGGATTTATTTGTGTGTCAGTTGGAGAGGGATATTGATTTGTAATAGGAGTAGCAGTAGTATGAGTGGGAATTGAAATAGGAGAGGGAGAAAGAATTGTAGTGTTTGGAGAATTTATGTTGCTTGGATTTATTTGTGTGTCAGTAGGAGAGGGAGATTGATTTGTAATAGGAGTAGTAGTAGTGTGGGTGGGAATTGAAATAAGAGAGGGAGAAAGAATTGTAGTGGTATTAGGAGAGGTAACTGCCGCAGGGATTGTGGGATTCGAGTTGGTGCGGGACTGGGTTAGGGACGATGTTGGATTTTGGATGAAATCAGCGAGTATTGGGGAAGGCAAATCTGGAAATAGAGGATTATTAATTTTTGATAATTCGGGTGAAGCTTGTGGTAATGTCACATGTTCCCAATTTAGGTTAGATGACGTGATTTTGAAGTTGAGAAATAAAGTTTTGAAGGGAAAAATATTTTCAACAAAACGTACATCGCGAGATAAGTACACTTTAGCGGAAGTTGGGTCATAGCATTGGTGACAGTGGTGAGATTGTGAGAAACTGAGATAGACACATGGGTTAGACTTCGGTTCAAGCTTGTTTTTAGCATAAGCCTGGAGCCAAGGGTAGCATAGACAACCAAAAACCCGCAAGGAGCTATAGTTAGGTGACTTGTTAAATAAGTGTTGGAATGGTGAGTAATTTTCTAGGTGGGAAGCAGGTTGACGATTGATGAGATAGACAGAGTGATGACATGCAAAGGACCAAAATTGAGGTGGCAGAGACGCTTCATGTAGGAGAGTTTTAGCTGTTTCGATGATGTGACGATGTCGTCTTTTAGTAAGTGCAACTCTTTGGGGGGTGTATGGTGGGGTGGATAGGTGTTCAATAGCATGAAGTGAGAGATACGAGTCAAGACTTTTATACTCTCCTTCATCATCGGTATGGAGAGAAAGAATTTTAGTGTTGAAATATTTTTCCATGAGAGGATGAAAATTTTGAAAGATTGCTTTGACTTCACTTTTATTTTTTAGTGTATAAAGCCAAGTGTATTTCGTATAATGATCAACAAAATATAATAATACAGTTTTTTATCGAGGGATAGGACAATTGAAGGGCCCCATAAATCGCTAAAAATAATTTGAAGTGGTTTGGTGCTGCACAAAGATAATTGAGAAAATGGATGACGATGAGATTTATTTGATAAGCAGGAATTACAATATGAAAGTTTGTCTTGCTCATTAAATGGTAGCGAGAATTTATTCAAAATAAACCTAAGAATTCTAGAATGCAGGTGACCCAAGCGTTGATGCCAAATGGTGAGCAGAGTGGATGAGATTGTCATGTGGGCTTGGGGATGGAGGCCAGGCCACTCATATAGTCCATTGTTGAGTCGACCGTGCACCAGCGATTTCCGCATTTGTAGATCCTTCACAACAAAGTCAAAAGGAAAAAATTCAATAGATTTTAAATTGTCTTGACAAAATTTAGAAACAGAAAGAGGTTTTTGTTTAATGGTTGGAGCACACAATGTGTGAGTTAGCTTAAAAACATTATTTGATGCATTTAATTTAGTAGAACTAGTGTGAGATATGGGAATTTTGTTACCATCACCCATGGAGACATCCTCGTTACCGTGGTAAGGTTGGAGATTGTGTGAGTCAGTAGTGATATAATGGGTTGCTCCCGACTTCTACTAATAGAAACGAAGGAAGGAGTACAAAAAATAGGAACAAAGACGACTCTTATATAGGAGGTGTGGACCTTTCAAGTACTATGTTCCTTAAATTAGATATTGATGAAATATTTCTACTTATATCATTTCTAAAAATTGGTTCCCACAGAAAATATTAGTTTCATTTATCAACTTGAATAGACATAATTGTATCAAGAGTCACTTTTAAAATCCAAGTTGGAAGAACTTGTATACCAATAAAGTATATCATAACTTTTTATTTTTCTGTTTTGTGTAAAGTATGAAATATATTAGTTGTATCTTCCCAGTTTAACCTGATAATGTTAGGATAAATTATTTTATCTCAATAACTAATGTCTCATTACAACAATTATAAGCCCTTATCCTAAACATACTTAAGTTAGCTATATGAATTGTCACTATGTCTATCACTTCTCATTTATGATTATAATCAATATTTCTCAGATTCTCCATAAATGCTATCACAATCGTGTTGGATCTTTCAAAAATATATATCTTTTGGAGGAGAATATTATCAAGATAAAAAAATATAGCTAGATTTATTGGTTTAGTAATTATATCTTACAAATCTATGCAAGTCTTGGTAAAAAGTTTATGCAGCAGTTTCTTTTGTGTAATAGTTAATGGTCGTCATGCCAAACATGCACTTTTTCTTTGTAATTAGTAGATAATAGGTCCTTTGTAAATTAGTTATGACTTTCGTATATATGTATAATTATTTTTACTTTGTAAAGTAACTTTACTTTTTTGCCAACATAAAATTTAATAGTCAAAGTATAATCTCTTCATTAATTGATTAGTCTGAAGTTGTATGTATGATTTGTTATGGGATATCGAAATTATCTTAACGTCCTGAGTTGATATTGAGCTGCTTCACATGAATGATTTACATTAAACAAATTTTTTTACATTTAAACTTTCAAGATATTTCATCCTATATTCATCTAATTAAGATGTTTAAATATTTACTTTAATTGGTAGATCCACATGCTTATTAATTGTATATGAGGATGTCATTTTTCATGCATAAATGGTTAAAAGATACTCGTAAGAACATCTCACTCACCAAAATGAATCCAAGGATGCATAAGCAAGGTTATGCTATCCATTCAGGTTATCTGATCTAATCATTCAGGGTTGCATATCTCTGAAATAGAAAGTGAAATGTAGCAAGTATTTTATTATGATTCTTTTTCATGGTACCATCTTTCGTAGAAAATCCATTTTTGCTTAAGGTAGATAGAGAATTCGGAAGTTCTAGCAGCACTGTCATTTGTATTTATTTGTTTAGCCGACTTTTTCTTAACGATAATATATAGTAATATTTTTTAGATTTGGTGCATCGATGACAGTGCAAAAATAATAATATTAAGAAAATATTATAAGTATTACGGAGAAGGTTGCTATTCATATATATATATATATCGTACATACTTTCCACCCTAATAAGAGTAAAGACTATTATATTTATGTTTGTGGATTTGCAATTCAAGATTTGTTGTATTTTTTTGTTTATTTATTAAGATTATTTTGGAGACTATTTTGATGAGGGAGCAGCAATGGGAAAAGTGTCTATTCTGTGTTGATTTACTATAATTTTGGAAGCTTTTTTACTCGATATTACTTTATAAAACTTTCAAATTTTACTTAAAAAGAGATTTGATTAGTTTACACTTTATACATGTCATTTATAAATGAAAATTAGTTGAAGTATTTTTTATATTTATTATTTTTTTTGTAAATTAATTAATATTAAATAATCACTTTAACAAATTCACTTCTATTTTTAAATGAAACGCGAGAAAATTAACTAGTTTAATATATAATTTTGAATATATTCTATTCATTTCAAAACAAGCGTATTAAACCAAGTTTTAACAGCGTTGGTGTCAGTCGACATGCCACATTAGGAACTCTTCACATATATCTCCAGAAATTAGAATCAATCTTATCACTTTAGCAAATTTTGTTGACATTTTTGGCTACAGTGAAGCATTTGTGGTGGCACGATGTGAACCGGGAAGAGAACTTCCAATTGAAGAGGTAAATAACTGCCACTCCGAAGAGATGAAACTCAAATTTTGCTATAAAGATTGTACGTAGGGAAGAATATAGAAAAAACAATGAAAAAAATTATGGGTGCTATTCATTTTTCATACAGAACATGAGGAACCAAATATCTATTATGAATCCATACACGTCCTAAAAGTTCTTTCCTGCAGTAAATATCATCGCTCTCGTCTTTCCCTGTTTTAAATGTGGCATCCTGCAAAGAGTAGTGAATGTAATCACCGTTGCTATTGAATTTGGGAAGGAGAACTGCACTGTCCAATCCTGCTAATTTTGTGCTATACATGAAAAAAGATGAGGCTTCGCTGATGAAAATAAGCCATGTCTTGAATTCTTTTACTAACTTAGCCGTATTTTGCCGAAAGTTCAGTTCATAAACGCGAACATGCTCTCGCGTCTGACCATCAACGATCACTGAATAAAGTAAATTTTGCTCACCCTGAACCAAGAAGTGACGGCAAGCGGCAGAAGCAAGGCGGGGTCTATATACTTGAGCAATATCTTTGATCTGCCAGTAGCAATACCCGTCTTGGAAGAAACCAAATACACCCACATTGCCATCCTGGCCTATGACACAGAATTCACGACCAAAGTACACAGGACTAGAACATGAAAGTAGAAATGGTACCTCACTCTCCATTATCAAACTAGTCCAACTGTCATCTCCTGCTCTCAAATATGTAATTCTAACCCGATACTTGTTAACACTGACTATTCCAAATATCATCCAGTCTGACGAATCATAAGGAGAAGTTGAGAATGACATAGTGTCACAATAGTAATCTTCATTTCGCGCTGGAAGCTTCATTGTTCGCTTGCTAAAAGGCTCAACAAAGAAGAGAGATTTTGTACCTCTAGAAACAAGAAGTACTCCATCTCTTGAGTAGCGAATTTCACATCCTACCAAGTCACTGTTGTTCATATAGCAAGTCAAGTTAGTAAATGGATTATACAAAGTGCACAAACCATCTTCATGATTTATAGTTAGAAGCCAAATGCAATCTTGAATAGACCCAGAAGAACGAACATTCATATCAACCTTCCAATGCAAGCGCGGAGCAACTGATCTCCATAATTTACACACACTGCGAAAATTCATGTAGGAATGCATGTTTTGAGAATGCAAGTATTGGGAAATTTTTCTCTGAAGATCTAAAGAAAGTTGGTCACAAATGTTATTGGGTTGAACTATTTGCTGGTTATCATTTTGGCTGTTGGCATGAGTTAATTCATGTGACTCATCTTTCAAATTGTCTCCAGCATTCTGTTCTGATTTATGTATCACCGGCCTAAATTAAAATGATGAAAAATAGTCAGAAATCAATTAAAGAGATACAGATATATATAGGAATTGATTCTTACATCAGTGAAGGAACAGAATTATAAGGGATATGGACAGCAATGTTCTCTTGGGCCGACAAGAATATGCTTTGATCCTTGAAATCGAAGGCATATAATTCATCCTTTTTGCTGTTGCAATGTCTATTATCATCCTCGGTAAAATAGACACAGTTTCCCTGAATAGGTGCATATGTTGCAGAGGAATATCCTCTGCTTAAAAAGATATATATCCCGTCCAAGTTAAGCATTCTCTCGAATTGTCCTGTGATCAAGTCCACATTCCAAACTTCCATGATCGAGGGAGAGCCCAGTTTTTGTTGCACCAGAAGCAATTCATTCTTGTAAGAAACCAATTGCCTCCTCTTATACATAGCAATGGTATCTGTGGGTGCTCTAGACAAAAACGGGGCATGGATGCTCCTCTGGGGGAGATCTTCTATGATGCCCAGTTTACCATCGGTAGACAGAGTGTATATACACTTACCGTCGAGGAATGCCACAGCATCACACAATCCACGGGTCCAACTCTTGTCGAATTTTATGATTTCCCATTGGGAGTATAAAGGAGGACGACACACCAGAAAATACAACTCTTTCTTCAAGAAGACAAAAACAGTACAGAGGTAATCATTCCTGTCTCTCTTCTTCTGATTGGATTTGGTGTGCAAGCGATGATGAGTAGTGGAGCAAGTCACCACACACTTCAATAAATTTTCAGGCAAATATTCAGAATCAGGAATTGGAGGAAGCTGAATTTTGGCGTGGGATTTGAAGTTCCATGTGAAACATTGGGGTACTTTATTACGATTATGAAAAATGCTGCCCCACTTGCCACCGTCAAGAAAGAAGCCACAGTTTCCCCCAAAAGCTAGGCAGACTAAACCTTCTTTATCAACATCAATAGTTGTGTGCTCCATTATTAATGTTGAATATAGAATGACTACTAATTAGGTTCAGTCCTATCCTATACTTATAGTGCATCCACAGTTCCCATTCCAATTAACATTAGGAAGTCTACATTCCTATTCCTATTTAAGTCGGGAGTTTTAAGTTTGTGCGGAAATTAATGCAGTAACATAATATTTTACTAATTATGTTTATTATTGTGATAGTAATAAGTTGAATTTAAACAATCAAAAATATATATATATATAAAGAAGACTACGTTAGCACGCCTCTTTTAGCTTCATTCATATTTTTCATTTTTGTGATTTTTTTTCCCAATATAATTTGGAAAGCCTCAAATTAAAGGCATAGCAAAAGTCCGTCTATAAGAAGCCAGGGTTAAGAAATCTTTGGATAAGAAAATTTGGAAAAGAAGAAGTCGAAGGCTATGAGGAAGTTTTCGGAAGATGGTCCATTTTTACTTTTTTGCTTTATACGTTATCTTTTACTATTTTTGTGCTCTTCACTTCTCCTATTCATTTTGAGCTTCAATCTTTCTATTTTGTCTGCACAATTTTACACTAGTTTATTTATTTTTCTTACTCAAATCTGTTGTTTTTCCCCTTAAAACATATAGGTGAGAATCAAAAGAATTATTTTCTTACAAAATAAATGCCGATGATTTCGAAGGCTTCAACTTCGGTCATCAAAGAGTTGTAATTCTTAATTTTGATAATATGAGAGACCGCGAAAAACATCTCAGAATTAATCATCAGGTGCTTAGCTTCTCTTCCCATTTCTGCAGCATAAACCACTTAAAATAGAATTATCAAGTCAAAGCGGGAATTTTGATAATTCGGTAACCAATACGATATTAGGGAGTATGTTTTAGAATTTCGGTAATCAGTTTCGTTAGTCAATTTTGGTACTCCGATAACCGGTACTACTAAATATTGAAGTATCTTTTGTTAGATCCAAGTAAAAAGTATTTACACCTACTACCCTCTCTCAGATTAAGAAGATGTGAAAATAGCATAAGGACAAGAGAAACCATATCCTCACACTATCGAGATCTAAAACTTCCAATTAGTGAATGAATATACAAAATATTAACTATAAATTTTTTTCGTTTGTGTTATTTTAAATGTCGATCACTGGTTCACCCAGTTTGGTTGCTTTGACATGGTAATATATGGAATCGCAGTATATGGTTCTCTATAACTTCATCTTATATTTGTGATAGATGTTGTCATGGTTATTAATTGATGCTATTTGATACTTGGAAGTTGGAATATTCTTTGCTAATTTTGCAGGAAGGAGCAAAGAAATTGAGTTGTGCTACTAGCAAAAGACCAAAATGTTCATGTTTTTGGATTGTACAAGAATCTCAAACTTAATATCAAATTATCATAATAGAATTTATTGTATTGGATCGAGCTTTGAAAGTTCATATTTAGTATCTACTTTCAAGCATCGATTACTGAAATTGAACTTTAAAATACCGAACCATTTTCTTTTACTTTCTTTTTCAATTATACTATGTTGTATTCATATTTTTCTTCTTTATAACTACTCAATTTATTACGATTTTATTTTATCCACTTGTATTTCTTACATTTTGGTGATTTAGAATATCTTCTATTATCCTTTTTAATTAATTTTTTAATCACTACTTATACGTTCTTTATTGGTGATTGGGACTATCAACAAGACATGTTTAATTGTTTCACTTCCCTGCTGCTTGACAGGCCGGTGTGATGTCTGTGATGTCTTTGTCTCATTTCCTCATCACAATTCTCACTTCTTTTAGCAAATACAAATGAACTGTAATTTGTTAGATATATTCTCCTTTTAGAATATGTTAATAATAAATTGTGATATACAATTAACAGAATAAATAAGCGTATTATGTTATTCAGAATAAAATTGCTTAAAAATTTCTTTACTTTTCATGTCATCTTCAATGATATATGAGTAGAAGAAAATTTAAAGAAGAAAAGTTCTATTATCTAATGAAATAAAGATATTAGAAAATACATGTATTTAACATTTGCATTAAGAGATTTACGTTCTACAATTATGCTGATATAATGTAGTTCATTCACTACTATTTTTAATAAAAATATTTATATCATCTACAACTGTGCGAAGCATGGGCTACTTTCCTAGTATTAAAGAAAGACAAAAAGACGTACTAAAACTATTTTCATATTGTATAAATACGAGAAAGTGAGAAAGGAAAATCACTGACCTTCGGAGCAAACTGAATTTCGCTATCTTCTCACGCGCGATTCAAGAGTTCGCTAAGTAATTTTGGACGATATTTTATTTAGACACTCGAATTAAGTTATATTTTCACTGAACATTCAGCTTCTACTAAAATACTTCAATTAGACATTTTCAATTCAAAATTCGCTTATATGCATTCGCCTTAATAAGTCATAAAATCCTTTGTAATTTTTTTTTATTACATGAAAAATTAAAAAAGAAAAAATTGACATATGAAGTTGTGTGTAAAACACCTCCCATCATAAAGTGTGGTATCTACTTTAGAGTAGTCATTAAATTCACTTAAAATAAAATTAAGAAAATAAAAATTTACCCGTAAAATTGTAATGTTAAAATAAATTGAGTGTATAAGATGAAAAGGATTTTATGTATTTTCTGAAAGAGAAGAAAAGTGTATAGGAAGAAAGAACAACGGAGAGGGCAAGGTATTGGGAAAAAGAAAAGGGAAAAGGTGGCAAGACAACTGCGACTTACCTTGTCTTTAGATGCTCAACATTTTCATGGAATCCACCGTAAAATCTCTTCACTTCCCTCTCTACAACTATTACTCTCCCGACTCCATAAACCCTCATCTCCAATTTACCCACCTTCATTTTAATCTCCGTCCCATCTCTAGTTTTCACCTTCAAGCTTCAAGACGCATTTCCGATTTTCCTCAGGTATTCTTGTTTACTCCTCGCTATCCAGTAGACTTCTAACAACAATAAATGTCATGATCCCAAATTAATCAGTGCAATTCTAATTGCTATTTAGTAGGGTACAAATGCAACGATCCCAAATTAACGGAACTGGTTATATGAGTTCTTTATATCCATTCCACTTTAGTTAGATGCGTTAAGTTCTAATTCGTTTATTTTTATTTTTTTTGAATTACTGTTAAATTGGGATTTGTTTTTCTCTTTTTTTTTTTAGGGAGGTGATGATTTGGTTGGCGATTCTCGAAATTGGAGCCGTCATCGAGGCAGCATAGTGACTGGAGAGTATAGGTATGGAGAAGATGAGGATGATGAAGATGAAGAAGAGGAAGATCAAAGTTTAGATCTCCTGGTTAAATTCGTACAGAACGTTTTCAAGAAGCTTTCTCGAAAAGCTAGGAAAGTTGTTCGCTCTGTTTTGCCTGTTTCAATTTCCAGTCAATTGGTATTCTTTTGCTTAAATCTCATTTTCACGTTCAATTTAGCAAACTAAGTGTTTTATCTCTAAATCATGCTTTATATGAGTTAAGAATAATAACTTTGATATTGAGCTCATTTCTATATCAATCAATCAACCAAGTCTCAGTTTCAAATTGTTTGGGTGACTATAGCCATTCAGCTCATACTACTAAGATATATCATATTTGTTTTAGCAAATCCAATTGAATGGACTTCCTTTTGTAGCTAAGAAGGAAAACTAATGGATTAGGTGTGCTTGGTGTTGAACCTGTGACATTGTGAGGGGAAATAATAATGGAAAACAAAGACATAGTAGCAAGATGATTACCTACTTCAGTATACATGTTAGGTATTTAAAGTTTCTGTGGTGAATGAAGATTTAATTTGAGAATTTTGTGATCAAAGTAATTTACTTTTCTTAAGTCCACCTACACTGAGATAATAGGATTTTAATGATTTGCTTTCATTTATAACGGCTAGAATTACCTCTTTGTTTTCTGTCGATCGGTAAAAGATTATTTCATTAGATTGACAACATCATAGAACTGAGATAGTGCTGCAAATAGTACAACAGAAACAGAAATCGCCCCGTCCGATCCTGACTTATGCTCACGAAAAACCACAGTAACATCCCTTATCAGTTCTGTATAGTGCTTCAAAATATATAAGTTTTTCAGCATTATTCTATATATTCTTTCTTAACCAAAAAGAAGCAATCTAGACACCTGTGCTTTATCCTACTGATTGATTTCCCTCTAGTTTCAGAGTACCTTGAGTTCCTTTTTCTCCGCTATGGATAGGATTTCTTTTTCCTCTCATTATAAACTTGATAACATCAAGGATAAAGCACCAATCATGCTTATCAAATGTTACACCTAATACTGTAGTAAGTTTAGCCTGTGAAGACAGATGCATCTTTAAATGCATATCATTAAAAATGGCAGTGAATGGGTATTACATATTTTATGGATCTTAATGACTCAAAAGGTGCAAGATCTCAGGGATCCTACTTGGAATTCACATCACACAGAGGGCCATTGTGAATCCATTTGTAAATAAAATCCAAGATTCTTATGATCAACTGGAACTAACATGAAAAAGCCTCTTTTTTACTGTGTCAGAATTACAACATTAGCTCTTTTTTTCAGCCTGGTTAATGCTCAAAGTGTGAATGCCTGCTCTCTGAGGAAGTTTAGATAATATAGATGTAGTTTTGATAATATAAGGAAGTTGTCTTGATTATTGTTGGGGACGGATATCATTATTCTGCACAGCCATGTTATTGGTGGATAAATGGACTTTTACTCTACATCCTTCTAATGGATAATTTAGCAGAAATGTTGATGTGAAATTATTCCAATAATAAATTACCCAGGAGAAGTATCTTAAAATCTGTTTGGTACGAATATGTGTTCCAACAGAACCACTGTTAAATTCAACCTCCATAGGTGGATCTCCCGTCCTCCCTTTTGTATTTAATAACAGTTCATTTTAGTAGTTTCTTGTTTGTGAATACAAAACAGTGCTTTTCTTTAAATGTATGGAGTCTCCAGTAATATAACGTTTTCTATGATTATAGAAAATGATTCCTTTTTATGTTTTCTCTGGTGTTCTTTTGGTTCTCATCAATTTACATTCCCTGTTAACCATAGAAAATGATTCCTTTTTATGTTTTCTCTGGTGTTCTTTTGGTTCTCATCAATTTACATTCCCTGTTTCTGTATGTCATCTAAGTATTAACTCAATAGCAAGTAGACCACCTGCTTTTGTACAGTGTATCACATAGTTAGCCATATTTCTCTCTCCATTGAAGGCAAGCTGAATAGCTCTGAGTAGATTAGAATTGACGAGCAAGAAAATGAGAAAGTATTGCTTCATGATAAAAAAGAAGATTATAATAGAGAATTTTAAACCTCTCTTAATGAAAATAGATCAAGGGGCACTCGAACATGTTATTTTGACTTCCTCGGTTGCTATGCAAGGAGTTATATACATTCCTTATTCAATAATATGTTATGCTAGCTCTCCATGCAATTTTTCATTTTTCTCTTCATTTCCAGCTCAAGAATTTATTAGTTTCTCAATTTAAACTTATTATCTTCTTATTCAATTTTCTTGTTCAGGGATTTTGTTTTTATCCTCCAATTTAGCAATGTTTGAGAGAGTTAACCTCAACCTTCATTTTCTATTCTGATTTCTCAATGAGTATCTCCCCTTTCTGTGACTATCTAGAGTTGCACATGTGCTTTTCACATTGGCTGGTTTCAAGTAAATAACATGTTTTTTTACTGGATGTAGGTGTCATTTTCTGTTAACGGAGTTATAATTTTGACATTTTTGTGGCTATCAAAGGCAGTTCTTGAGGTAAGTCTTCCACTTATTTTCTGTGATTATGTGATGTGTGGTAATTTTCTTTGTAATGTACTTTCTATTCTAATCTGTCCTTTTCCGAACCACGTTCGGTTGACATGTTAGACTTCTATTAATGCATTGAACTCTTCTAAATTTTAAATGATTCAGCTTTTTTACTCTTTCAAGCTGATTGAATCTTGTGCTTGCTGCATTATATATATTATATATTCCTTCGTTCCAATTTATGTGATACTCCTTCCTTTTTGGTCAGTCCCAAAAAGAATGATATCTTTCTTTATTTAGTAACAATTTGATTTTAAATTTTCCATTTTATCATTAATGAAATGATTTAGGGACAAAGAAATTTCTCGGGATTGTTTTAGACCACAAGTTCCAAAAGTCCTTTTTTCGTAAATTTCGTGACCTGTCAAACGACATAAGTTGAGATGAAGGGAGTATATGGTTTTGTGCAAGCAGACAGATTATGAAAAAAAGATTAACATATCTGTATTGCCAATAGCATCATAATGCGATCTAGAAGACTCAAATTGTTGATTGTTTATTATAACATAAAATCTTGTGCTAATTATTGTGCCCATCATCCGAGGAACACTTTAAACCCAAATAAGAAGGATTCCTGCTACAAAATTGGTTTTACTTCATCTTACCCTCTGCAGCATGAGAATATTTTCAATTGTAATCTTGCTTAGACCTATTACATTTTCGCAGTGTGAATAGGTCCTCATCTTTATTGATTGATCAATTATACAGTTCTCTATTGTAATTGAGTTTGTTTAGTAATTAGTATGAAAATTAAGTGTGCATCATCTCATCTTTTTTCCCTTGTTAGTACCCTTAGCCTCGATGACTCCTCTTTGCAGTTAATATTTCCTTACTTTGGTCTTTATGGTTTCCAGGTATTTTGCAACCTTGGGAGTGTAGTTTTTGCTAGTATCTTACTTATGCGAGGAGTATGGACAGGGATATCATACTTACAAAATAATCGCAACTTTAGGACAGATGATGATGATCGTCGTGCATGGAGTGGAGTGCAACCTGCGAGTTAGTTGCAGATCCCATTGTATTTTTCCTGCTAGACTGGGAAGTAGCTCAGGGACATGACCAGTTGATGAACTGCAATGCCCAATTAGAGCTACTCTTGATTCTATTAGGAAGCAAATAGTACAGAAAATTCCCTAACTCAATAATTGGGTTAAAGCCCTTTACCATCTACTGAATTAAATCCCACAACTCACGAGATCGAAGCTGGATCTTTTGTCTTTTTAGGTATATGTGGCTGTAACTAGGATGTCAGATTTACTTCACAATTCATCCAACTTATATGTTAGGAATATTTGTATACTATTAATATGGAGGCCACTAGCACCAGAAACAAGTAGCAGTGTGCATTTATTTAGTTGGTATTACATGAAAAGGCCCCATATTTATTCAGCTTATAATGCCCAAAAAGCACCTGAGGTGTGCCAAAAGAGCTTACACGCTTTATCAAGACTGATACATAACACTAGCACTAGCGCTCCCTCTGCTTCCCGTGTCCTGTTTTATATTTGTTCTTTGTCAACTACAGAAAGCAGAGGAACATCGAGGCCGTTACCACAATTCACGAACTGGTAATTGACAATAAGGTGTCCTTGCTGGATTCCGACTCCATTAGTATCGAGTTGACGGAAAACATTGACGTCCAAATCTAGCCCTCCATTGCTGCATCTATCAACAATCCTCACAGTTACTTGAGCCCTTGTCCGAGTATTTGTCACCTGCACGATTTTTGTACCATCAATCAAATTCATAGCCAGTCCCGAAACATAGTGTCCAAAATTTCATTTAAGCTTTGAGATGGTCAAACAAGTTACTCAAATTTCTTTTTCAATCAGTTATGATTCAATTCCAACTGTTTGGAGTTGCGCTATAAATAATTTTAGACTGTTCAGAGGATTAATCATAGTTATGTTATTCTTAATTAATCACAAATTAGATATTTTACGTTAAGCTACAATATTTAGGGACAAATCTAAATATTTACTTTGAATCAAATTATTCTTATGGTATTAATAACTTGAGATCATTGAGCACCTGAGAATTTATAAATTTCTGACAGTATTCCTTCTTTATCCGACTTAAACAGCTCATATAACGGGATTAATCTATACTTAAAGAGACAAGTTTAACTTCTAGATGCTATCAGATTAGTCCATAAAATGTGCTATGTGATCGAAAGATAAAGCATATCACCTATTAAGTTTAAAATATACTAAACGTATATAAATTATTTACACTGCGTGATTACCCGCAAGCACCTGCCACAGGAAGGTCTGCCTTGAGGACCAGAGGGACCACAGAAAGCAGTCCAGCCATACTTTTTCCGCCATGCCAATGGCTTATTAGCATCCCAAGTGGCACAGTAAACACTCGCCCTTAGATAATCCCACCCAATATTCTGTGGATTATACAAATGATATGTTGCTCTCACATTATTTGCTGATTGTCCCACCATGGCATTGGAACTGGCACCACCAACGTCTTCTTCGCTGCCGCACTGCTCAGCAAAAGCTCCACTGGTTAGCCAAATGCTAATTATTAGTACTAATAAACAAAGACGCAACTTCGAATGCCCCATCTTTCGGTTTCAAGAAAATCATTATATGTCGTTTCTGATAGCGTTTGGCTATTTATACGCGGTGCTTCTGACTTGTGACTTAGGAATAGCGGTTTTCTTCAGTTGTGAATTAAATAAAAATTTATATTATAAAATATAATTTTTTCACTATTTCTTATCGAATCAATTTATTGGGAAAATGTGTGGTGGGGATCAGATTCTCACTAAAATAGTGAGAAGCTTTATGATTTTTCAAGATGAAAACACTATTACTTGTTATTTTCTTACCGACTCAATCAAAATATTTGTAAAAATATAGTAACTTAACACGTTTCAGTAAAAAAAAATTCAATAATAGAATAAGTAAATAATATTAGTAGTATAGTATAAGTAAATAATATTAACATGTAAAATTTTTAGGTATATATATATATATATATATATATAGATAGATAGATAATGTAAAGAATTATCGCATTATAAATCAGCACAAATAATTTCTAACTAGCAATGATGTGATTATTATCTTATTTTTCGGATTAGTATATTAGGTTTACATAGAGCTTAAAATTAAATATAAATCTGATAGAAAAGATAAGTAACCGGTTATTATATGTTAAATTATATATTAATAGTGTAAAAGCTCCTTCATCATTAATTAATAACTTTAATCCTTTACATATTATATTAGTGGCATATCAATAATTTATAATTGTGAATTCTAAATTAAGAATGCTTTCTGAACAATATATTTACTGGCTGGCACAACTAAAAATTCATGTAAGGATTTAAAGAAAATATTAGACTATTACACTTAAAATTTAAACCGTGCAGTATAATTTTCAGGCCAAAGAAATTCAAGTGAACCTCCTGACTTCCTTTAGCTTCGCCACCGAATATATCTAACTTTATCAATTCTTATTTTTTTGGTTATATATATTAAGTAAGCGTTTGGACGTACGATTTTATTTTATGATTTTAAATTGTGAGATGAAATTTTAAAATTTTAAAATATTTTGATTTGAAATTTCGAATTATGAGATGGATTTGTTTAAATATAAAATTTTAACCCACAAGTTTATATTTTATTTTTAAAAAACCACCATTTTATATATACCAACTATATTTACTAATTATTTATTTTAGATGTAAATAAAATTTGTTGTTGGTATTATTACTCTTATCAATCTTTGCCAACTATGTGGAAGGGTTATATCAAAGAGTAGTACACTACAACTCATGTTTAATTGTACTTTTTATTGAACTAAAGTTCGATAAGTAAATGTTGTATTTTTTTTAGAATGGCTTTGTGATAGTGTATTATACTTTGTTATAAACTTTTATTTACTTGGTAAGATTATAAAAGAATAAGGAAATTTTAATAGTTTTCACAATTTATGACGTTTTTCTGTTCATGAGAAAAAAAAATACAAACTCAAGAATTTCATATTGCATGCATATCCAAATAAAAATTTTACTTCTATCTCATGATTTCATCTCGCATAGCCAACCATGCCTAAAATTCGATCTTTAAAGTTACATGTATAGAAAAATGTTAAAATAATTCAGGCAATTATTCAATGTTATCCAAGTTTTAGTTCACCTAATACAAAGATAATAAGGGATCTTTAGTTTCTACCATTGGTTAAAACTTGTAGAAATAATAGCATCATATTGTTATGGCGGCTCTTAATTAGAGTTGTGAGGCGGCTATTAGAAAAGAAGT
Organism: Datura wrightii; assembly: GCA_035772735.1. NCBI lineage: Eukaryota > Viridiplantae > Streptophyta > Magnoliopsida > Solanales > Solanaceae > Datura > Datura wrightii. The sequence goes on along the minus strand of JASDFA010000038.1, from coordinate 3,816,433 downwards.
CTGACTTCTTTGGCAGCAAATTTTGATTTGTTTATTCCCATTCTCAGTACCCCAACATTACTGTAACGTGTTTTTTTAATTATACTATAGTTGAATTATCTATGCTCACCTTGAATTCTATCAAAATTATAAGAAACTATCACAATCCATCATTTTCTTCAAACATATATAGTTAAATATTTTTCTTATAATTGTGTTGTTTGTCCGAATAACTTTTGCTAATATAATATAAATATCGATTTTAAAGAAAATTTAATCTTTATAATAAAATATTACTGACGTTATTGAGAAATGTGATTATATACCATATCTTATCTTATATTGTACAAGTAATTACTAGAGAATAAGTTGTCACTACTATTATACTTCTTTCATTTTTAGTGTTCTATGACTAAAGGACTATTTTTGAGGAGTAAAATTGATAAATGTTTGGATAAGGAGAAACTAAAATTTCTTTTTTTCCAAACATGTCAATTAAAAAAATATTTGGTAAAATATAAAAAAATATTTGGTAAAATAAAATAGGCAAAAACTGAAAAAGAAATCCAAAATCTACAGAAACCGAAACCAATACGATTTGAGTCTATTTTGGTTTGATTTAATTTTTGTCTATCTAATCGACTTAATTAATCTGACCTATTTGTACCTATTTAATATGTTTATTGGTACGGAGAAAAATACTTTTCAAAAGATATTTTTTAATTTTTTTAATATTTGGTTGGTTAAAATTTTTAGAAAATATTTTTTTTTAGCAAAATAAGTTTCTTAAAAATAAAGAAAATGTCTTCCCTAGTGAAAGCGGGAAAACCAAATTCCACAAGTGACATTTTACATTGATTGTGTCCTCTCCACCCTTTAACACACCTCATCTTCATGATCCCCAACCCCCATAGCTCCAATATCCGTCATCCCACACTCCTACCCCCATCCTCAACGCTCATAGTATTTATTTAAATTATATTAAAGTATTTTTAATAAAATAACGTTTTACTTATATATCGAACAAAAAAAAGCCAAATTCCACAAGTGACCTTCCATATTGATTGTGTCCTCTCCACCCTTTAACACACCTCATCTTCGTGATCCCAACCCCCATAGCTCCAATATCCGTCATCCCACTCTCCTACCCCATCCTCATCTCTCATAGTATTTATTTAAATTATATTAAAATATTTTTAATAAAATAACATTTTACTCATATATCGAACAAAAAGAATAATTAAAAGACCTTACTTATTTTTCTGGGAAATATTTTTTCTCCTACTAAGCACACCCTTAATATTCCTTTTTTCCCCTCTCTCTTTCTCTCTCTCTCTTTTCCCTGATGGAGAGGGATGGGAGATTGTTGAGAGGAATGGCAGGATGCAAATTTGTAATTAGTTTTTGTACGGGTTTGGGTGGTCTTTAATTTTTATCTTACAACTTATTTAATGAAAATTTTATGTTCAAAATATCATTAACTATGACTTAATTTCGCAAGACAAACCTTTTTAGAGAATATTTCTCTAAAGGCATAAATTAAGTGTTATTTAATTCACAAGACATATCTTTATCCTTAATAATTTTTTAGAAAAATCATCAGACACAAGTTAGCCTAGAAGACACAAGTTAATTCTACTGAATTTAAGCCCAATGCACAAATTCATAATGCTATTGAATTTATGTCCCAGACACAAAGTTCATGTTGCTGAATTTATACACCAGACATAAATTTATGCTGCTGAATGTTCTAGACACAAATTCATGTTGCTGAACTTATGTCATGCTACTAAACTTATTCTCTAATGCATAAACTATATGAATTTATGTCATAAGGCATAACTTGTGTTAAAATTTATGCTTTGCAAATTTTTCTTTTGCCTTGTGATTCTTTAAGGGGCATTTTTGACTATTTTTTTATCACTTAAAGTGTAAAAGATAAAATTTAAAGACCATACATTTAAGAAACAAAAATTAAAGACCCTTTCAAATGGGAAAATTACATGGGCACACAATATTATCAAAGTAATTACCTATATTACCACTAATTTTATGTTTACCATACTACTATTTTTTAGTTACCTAATTTACATGATAAGTATGAATAATTGTATAATAAATCCTAATTAAACTAAGCCACTTAGTCCTTATAAGTATGAATAATTGTATAACAAATCCTAATTAAACTAAGTCACTTAATCCTTATAAGTATGAATAATTATATAACAAATCCTAATTAAATTTGGTCACTTAATAACCGCAACTTTTATTATTTTTTTCTTCCTATTTTTTTATAAATCATAATTATGCTAAAACTACTCACCAATTATTTTTCAACACTCAATATATAAACCTGTTTTTATCTTATCTTCACAAATCATTATTATGCTAAAATTATACAGTTTACAATAAAAAATATTAAAAAAATATTAATATACATATATTAGAAATACACAAAGAACTTATAAATTGATTTTTAAATTTTAAGATAGAATAATATATACATTAATAATACAAAGAAAATAAATAATAGCCTTAATTTTTTTCTTTCAAAAACTGGAATTCCTAAAAATAATAATTAACTGCTTTAATTTTTTCGTAATACTGCAAATAAGAAAAACAAAAATTAACTGTTTTATTTTTTTCTTCTAAAACTACAAATAGAAACAAAAAAATGAAATACAAAAAAAAATTAAGTTTATTATTAAGTTTCTTCCAAAATATGTATTATTGATAAATAATTATTAAGTTTGTTAGAAATAATAATTTTAGTATAACAATTAATATACCATATAATTTTTCCCCATGGGGACATTCGTGCGAATGACCCAATTTGCAACTTACAAAAATTGGATCCAGGCCCACAGCCCATTTAGACCTGGCTGAACTCGAGCTAAAAGGCCCGAAGATTGCAACTTGCATCCTTTGGGCTGGGCCACTGGGCTTAAATAGGATTGATAGGACCAAAAGAGAATTACATTGTTAAATCAGAAAAAACAAAGATCGTTAAATAAAAACAAAATAATATTTACTTTTGTGTTTGTGGTGGACAAGGAGAATATGGTTTTTAGAGGGGGAAAAAAAAATTCTTTTATAGAAATTATGTATAAATATTTCTCTTAATATTTAGGAAAATTAATTTTGTACGCTATTAACATAACATAAACATTATCTTAAGTTTTAAAACAAAAGCCAATTTCCAATAGTCTAAATTTTAGCTTCACAAGCTAAACGTACTTGCTTTTCAACATCACAAAACAGTTAAATAACTAATTATTTATGCCGAAAGCAGTTATGTATCGAATACACAGCGCTATCTGGGGGAAATGTCCTTTATCAACTCAAAATTTTACAAACCAAAAAGAAAAAAAAAAAGTTTTACTGTTCATTTTTCAACAGAAATTAGATGGAAACAAAGAGAACCAACATTATATTGAACTATATAACTACGGACATTTCGATACAATAGTTATTCTTTATAATAATATTTTATTAATAACTATATTTTCTTTTGAAATTAGTTTTCTTGTTAGTATATTTTATTATATGTTCTCATTTTTCTATACAACATTTCACTATATATCAACTAAAAAATATTCAAACAAATATAATATCGTTATAAAAATTAAAAGGGTTTGATTTTATATTGACATTTCTAAAAAAAAAAGAAGAGGGAGAGAGAGAAACACAATCTTTAAAGTGCATGGCAGGATTTTGTGCTTCTTATCCCTTTTCTTTTCACATCAGATTACCTTTTAAATGAATTTGTAACTACATAAGAATATAATTAGCTCTTTTCTAATTGGAGATTTGCTAATTTAAACTCCATGCGCATATCACGCACTTATAAATAATTTTTCCATTTATTTTTACTTATTCCGTATTAATTTGATATATTCTTAAGGAATAATAAATAAAATAAAAATTCTACTATATTATCATTCAAATATGATAAATTTAATATTTTCATAAATAACTATAATTAATAATAAAAATAAATTAAAAATTATATAATAAATTATCTTTTAATTTTTAAACTAAAAAGAAAAGTGGACGGATTAAGAAGATAGAAAAGATAAGAAAAAGAAAGTGAGCTTCTTTGTTGTTTCCCCTATACCTGAATTTATGAAATAAAGCTTCAATTTGGACATGCACACTTGTCGGTGGATATGATTCTAATTAAGACATATTGCTTGTGTTTTAAGGTATGTATGCATTGACTTATCTCCTTTAGCACCATTTAAGGAGACACTCCTAAGATGAAGGGGAGTTGGCCAAAAGGGAAAAAAGTTATAAAATTAGGTACATTTGATGTTATAAAATATTCAAATTGGATAATGGATTTGATATAATAATATTTGAGTTTTACGTGACGATGAGCAAGTATATTTCTCTATTTTAGAAAATTTTTTAATATTTTAGGACACAAATTCATGTTACTAAGCTTATGTCCAATACACAAGTTTATGTTATTAAACTTTTGTCCAAGTTCATGCTATTGAACTTATGCCCTCAATCACCTTTTTGTTACTTAAAATATCGAAGGGAAAAAATTAAATACCATAAATTTGAAGGCCAAAAATTAAAGATCACCCCAAAATAAGGATATTTGTGCGAATGACCCATTTATAAGTTTGACTAGTCTAATTTAGTCTGTCTAAGTGTTAGGATGATACATAATCCAAATCGAGCCGATAAAAATCTTGTCAAAATATTTTTTAGAAATATTCTTTTTAATTGATATGTAATATGTATAGCCATAATAAAGAAAGAAAATTATTTGTTACGTGCTTAAATAAATTTAAACTATGATCCATTATTTAGCCTAATTCATTTGAGTTCAAGTAATTTTTAAGCGAGTCATAAGTCATAGCTTATTTTATCTCGACCTATTTTAGTTCAAATAATTTTTGGTTAACTCAATTTATTATTACTAATTTAAATTAAATTCATTCAACCACTTAAATTGAACTTTGATTTTTGAAGTTAGTTATAAAAGGCGATTCTCCAAAATAATTTGAGTCAAATAAATTAGAAGTCAAATTTTATATTTCTAATTGCATTATACATTACAAAAATGGAGACATATGCAACAGATGGAAAGAAGCATCTCTACGGTTACTAAAGTTTAACGCTTCTTATTTGGAAAACTAAAATAATTTGATAATTTGCTTATGCCCTCTTATCCTCGATATCATGTCAAATCGTATGCACATTATGTTTAACAACTTAAACGATTTAAATTGGTTATTTTTATTTACTTAATTACATCTTAATAATTGTCTTCTTTAGATATAAGAAAAAAAACATGTTTACGGATGAGAGTGCAACATAATTAAGACAGTCATTTCATTTAGAACGAGATAAGATGAGTGTATCCAAGCGATTTAACTTTTTCTTTTCTCGAACACACTAAACCAGCAAAAATACTGATTGAAAAAAAATATATATATATATATACAAATAAAGAACATCGAAAAAAAACAAACTACACACGTGTGGTAGAACTTATACTTTGTTTGACCCCAAAAGCCAAATTAAACCAAGCCTTTTAAAAAAAATTATTACTTTGTATTTGCCTTTAAACATAGTGTAATTAGTTAGTTTAAATAAATTAGCACATTCCTGGTGAGATAATTCCAAAAGTAAAAGTAGATTCTAAGTCTAATAAGTTATTACTATGAATTAGCATTCATCAGTAAATGATGTATTCTTGGATTTGTTACTTAAAACATTGGCAAAGCATTTTAATTTAGACCGTGAACTTTGGCTAGTGCTTAACCCACATTTTGGAAGGCTCTTAAGTCTTAATCTTCGTGAATTTTTGGCCAGTTATCCCATTTGTTTGACTTAAATATTTTTCTAATAGAATTTGTTTTTCTTCTATCTTAAAAAAAATTGACTTTTCTATCAAATATAAAGAAAATATTTTTCAAAATTCTCTTTCAACACTTACCATCACCCTTAATCCACCTACATGCCACTTTGTCCCTCGACTCTCGATCCCCAATCTATCGACCTACCACCTCGTTATGCGACCTAACCTTCCCCCAATACCCCACTCATTCCCAGCCCTTGACACACCCCCATTGACACTCACCTCATGCCCACACTCTCTCTCCCAACCCACTACCCGCAACTCCTTCCTTATACCGCCCCAGCCTTTGCATTCCACCACCCTCGCCCACCCCCACCCTTTATTTAGACCCTTTTCTCCGGTGTCCTTTATCGATGCTCGAGCCTTCGACCTCAATCCTTCATTCTGACTAAAAAAAATCCGGTCATGTGAGATCACAACTACGAAGTCGATTCCAATTCAAAATTTGATCCTCGATCCAAGACTCAACCCTGACCTCAAATCGGAACCCGAATTAGGGATGGGGTCGAGTTTCGAGTCGGGGTCAAGTCCTAGCTATGGATTCAGATTGGAATCGTATCCTGTATGTGTTGATGTCGATTGGGAGTCAGTGTCGGGCCAAGGTTTGAGTTTCGAGTCAGGGTCAAATTTAGGGTCGGGTCTCTAGTTCGAGTTAGTTAGATCCCACATTGAGGTCAGGTATCCCGGATCAGGTCTCGAATCGGTATTAGGTTCCAAGTTGAGGTCGGATGAGAGCTAGAAAGTTGGGTCTCGAGTAAGGGTCGAACCACAAGTCGATGCATGTCGCGTCCCAAATCAAGTCACTGGTCGGAGTCGGGTCAGGATCAACTTTCGAGTGGTGGTCGAGGATCGAGTCTTGAGTTGAGATTGGGGCCGAGGGGTCGAGTCTCAAATCTAAATCGAGGTCGGGATAAAGGGTGAAGGTGCGATTCCAGGACCTAGGCTAGCCATAGTATTTGCCTATTTATAAATTATATCTAAATGCTTTTAAAATAATATTTTATCCAATCTAATCAAAATTACTTAATCAAAAACATTATTTTCTGTAAAAAGAATTTGCTTTGTACCAAACACACCCGCAATGGACTAAATTCTACGCGAAGTCAAAAAATAGTAAGAGGTGTATTGGGTACAAGCGGAGTCAGCTGTCACATTTACAAACATTTTTGAAAAATAGAAAAAAAAAACTTGAAAAACAAGAGTCTCACGTCATAAATTCCAATTTATTACATCACTTTAAAAAAAAAATCCAAAGCCCCTATTAGAATCTTTTTATAGTGTGTGAATTGTCCAGTCCCCATATAAATATATATAGACCCTGGCCTGTCTACTTCTCTTTATTTATGTGACCATTTCCTATAGCATTCAAAGAAGTAGTAAGAGAGTGAGTGAAGAGAGAGCAGAAAATGGAGAGGAGTTTTAATGTTTCTGTGGGTGGAGGAATTGATGATTCTTCCAAGTTTGATGATGATGGTCGCCTCAAACGAACCGGTTTGTATATATATACATCCCTTCACCTTTTTTTATTTTTATTTATATATATATATAAATCCCTTTTCCATACATTTCTCACTAGATCTCTATTTCCTAGAGAAAATCTTGGAATTCCTAAAGCCAGCTTCATATATGTCTTGAAAATCTATCCAAAAATAAAATAAAAATCTTCATCATTTTTCACATGCATTCATGAAAAATTCCCCTAATGAGGGGCATCAAGAAGAATCTTCAAACACATAAGAGTAAAAAGGGCAAAGGAGATAACAAAAAAAGGGTGTAGGTGAAGATTGTTCCCAAAAAAATAGAAGATTTTAAAAGAAAAAGAAAACCCCAAAGAAATGGGAATTTGGCTATGTAAATTCTTTTTATCTGACTAAACCTTGGTGAACAGTAGTATCATTATTCGGTACTTATAACAGATACGGGATGTGCGTGCTTTCAAGTTGATTCGAACACCATTTTAAAAATAATTTTGATTTTGTGGCTAATCGTTTAAATTTTGCAGGAACGGTGTTGACTACAAGTGCCCATATCATAACAGCAGTGATAGGTTCAGGAGTGTTATCTTTGGCATGGGCTACAGCCCAATTGGGATGGATAGCAGGACCAATTGCTCTCACTGCTTTCTCAGCCATAACATGGTTCACTTCTCTCCTCCTTGCCGATTGCTATCGCGCCCCCAATGGCTCTCGCAACTACACCTACATGGAAGCCGTTCGAGCCCATCTAGGTACGAATATCTAAGTTTTATGCACTCACCGTATTAGAAAAAAAAAATTTATAATATAATCAGATTAAATCATTGTTGGTTTTTTTTCCGCTTCCAACCCATCATAAATCTTTTGTTGGTTGATGTGTGACATTTAAGTTTGAGATGCACGCTTATCGAGGTAAAAAAGAGTGATATGATTTATGTCATGTGTTCTAAAATTATTTAATTATAGATGTTTTTGAGTTAAAACACCAATGTTTTACATGTTTCACAATATTAATCAATCAATTAGACATAGTTTTTTTAAAAGTTAGATTCGTAACGGTTTAACAATAATATTTGTGTTGGTCAAGTTTTCTCGAGTTGAATTGATTGTGGTCAACGGTAAAACGTTACGTGTCTATCAAATGCCTCATGGTCATATATGCACAGAATCTAACAAATTAAAGTGTTTAAGACAAAAAGAAAAGAAAATTGTAGTATTACTTACATCTAATGAAATTACCAAATTGGCCTTAAATAGAGAAATTGAGGTAATTCAGTTCACACCTTTGGAGGTAATTCAAGAATGGAAAAAGTATTAGCAGAGATATAGCTGTGCTCCATTTTCCTTTTGCCCATATATATATATATGTAAAGACAGAAATCTGGCAGACGTCAATTTCCCAGGAGAAAGCAAAAAAACAGAAGGGTGGGGGGTTGTTGGTTGTGGATTCATTAATGACAATTTAGTGTTTCTTTACATAAAGCCATTGTTTGGTGATAGCTGGTATGAAGATTTTTCATTAATGATTTACTTGATCTTCTTTCCTTGTGTTTCTCCCTAGATTTTGTCGCCCCAATTCTCTGCTCCTGTGTTTTCATTTCAATTTATGTGATAATTTGAATTAATATGGAATCTAGGGGAAAAAAAAATAAAGATTTTCAAGTTTGTTACCTTAGACATGTTTTGATATTTACTTGGCTAAAAGTGTTTTTCATTAAGAATAAAATATGTTGTGTAAAATCAATTGGTTCTAAATATAAAAATATCTCATTTTTTGAAATGGACTAATTAAAAAAAACAACACATAAATTAAAGCGGAGGAAGTACTGTGGTTCTCAAGATGAGTTTTGTATTTTTCCTTCTTTTTTTTTTTCAATTAACGTAGCCAAAATGCACTTAATTTGGGTCGACAAGTAACAAATATTAACATGAAGAAGGACATAAAGTATTTTCAGAGTCCAAGAATAATTAAAATTGAGTTCATATAAACAAACAAATCACGCTAAATAGTTATTTCACAGAGAAAAATAGCATGTGAACCTATTGAAATTCATGTATAATTAGCAAAGAATGGAAGAAATATTTTTTTTTGCCCTATTTACTATTATTTATCTATGAATGCAGGAGGAATGAAAGTCCCGCTTTGTGGATTAGCTCAATATAGTAACCTTGTTGGTGTTACCATTGGATATGCAATCACCACATCCATTAGCATGGTGTAAGCAATTAATTTGTATTACAATTTTCTTTGAAGGCTAATTTGTTTCAATTCTTCATGATTAATTTTATGTTTTTTTCTTTCTTTATCCATTTATCAGGGCAATTAAAAGATCCAATTGCTTTCATAAGCAAGGTCATGCTGCTCCTTGTCATGAGTCAAACAATCCCTTCATAATTATATTTGGGATTATGCAAATTATTCTATCCCAAATCCCAAATTTTCACAAGCTTTCATTTCTCTCCCTCATTGCTGCTGTTATGTCCTTTGCTTACTCTTTCATTGGACTTAGTCTCTCCATTGCCAAGATTGCAAGTTAGTTTTACCATTTTCCACATTCTTTTTTTTCCTTTTTAGGGTGTGTTTTGTGCGGAGGAAAATATTTTTTAATTTTTTCATGTTTGGTAAGTTAAATTTTTTGTCTCAAGGAAAAATAATAACATACTCAATGTAGTCCCACAAAGTAGAGTTTGGGGAAGATAGAATATATGTAAATCTCAGCCCTACTTCAAAGGTAGAGAGGTTGTTCCCGATAGGCGCTCGACTCAAGTGAATCTCTAGAAAAACAAATTCCTTAAAAATGAGAAAAGTGACTTTCCAATGGAACTAAAGAAAATAAGTTTCACAAGGATCATTTCACACTTATTTTCCTATCCTCACCCTCCAACACAACCTAACCCCACCCCCATAGTAGTCCCTACACCCACCAAATCCCACACCTTATCCCCCAACCCCCGCCCTCGTAGTGTCTCCCTAGATTATATACAAATACTTTTAGGACAATATTTTCTGCTTAGGTAGTAAACAGAAGAAAATAAATTAGAAAATCCACTAAAATATTTTCCATCATACCAAACACACCCTTAATGTTTTTTTTGTCTCTTTTCCCTAATGGTTTTGTAATTTGATATGGGAAGAGGATGGAGTACATCCAAACACAAGCTTAACAGGAACAACAATTGGAAAAGATGTGTCAGGCACAGACAAGATGTGGAACACCTTCTCTGCTCTTGGAGATATTGCCTTTGCCTATGCTTTCTCTACTGTTCTTATTGAAATTCAGGCAAAAACACCTTTCTTTTAACAGCCCCTTTTTTCAGTTTGTTAAACTTTTCCAATCTACTAACATGTTTTTTCCAACTGAAATTTAACAGGACACTCTGAAATCCCATCCACCAGAAAATAAGTCCATGAAGAAAGCTACCTTTATTGGTATCTCTGTGTCAACAATATTTTACACTCTCTGTGGACTTATAGGGTATGCTGCATTTGGAAACAAAGCGCCTGGAAACTTTTTAACAGGATTCGGATTCTATGAACCTTTCTGGCTTGTTGATCTAGCTAATGTATGCATTGTGATTCATCTTGTTGGAGCATACCAGGTAACATGGAACATCACACACACGCCCACTAATAGTTTCTTTTTGTTTATTTTCCAATAATGGTGGTGTCTGGAGTAGCTTAAGCACACATCAACTATTCCACTGGTACCTTTTACCTCAGAGCACAATCACAGACTAACTCAATCCGCTAAAGCTTAGGCTACTAGAAAGACAAACTTTTATTTTTCTATGCTGAGATTTGCACCCTGATCTTCAATAGTTTTTGTCCAACTTCATTGACTGCTAGGTCACAACCTTGGGTGCACACGTCTAGCACTTCACATAACAGATCAGTTTAAATTCCAACTGCAAACTCTCAGTTTGATAATATGTTTGCAGGTGTTCTGTCAACCCATATTTGGATTTGTAGAGGGTTGGAGCAAACAGAAATGGCCAGAAAGTGAATTTATAACAAGAGAATACATGATTAACCTTTCACCCTTTGGGTTGTTTAATTTCAGTTTTTACAGGCTGGTGTGGAGAACTGCATATGTGGTATTCACAACCATATTAGCCATGTTATTCCCATTCTTCAACGATTTCGTCGGTCTTCTGGGAGCAGGCTCATTTTGGCCACTCACTGTCTATTTCCCCATTCAGATGTACATTGCACAAGCCAAGATTCCTAAATATTCATTTACCTGGTTTTGGTTGAAGATATTGAGTTTTGTGTGCTTGATTATCTCACTTCTTGCTGCTGCTGGATCTGTTCAAGGCCTTATCAAGTCTCTCCAGAAATTCAAGCCCTTCAAATCTGAGTCTTGAGGTTCCTGTGGCTAATGTGTAGAGAATAAGAACGAAGACAAAAACCTCCCCTAAAGCCCCCACCCTCCTACCTTCCTTTTCTTTTAGTGACATACAGAATGGTTTGACTTCACTAGTCAAAGGCATAAATATTTCAACTATCTTGTAAGACTGATTTCCTAGATTTGGTATTAAAAAATTGCTGTAGGCATAAGCTTTTATACCATCTTTAAGACTCATTTCCTAGATTTGGTGTTACAGAATTTCTGTAGTTTTCATGCAATAACTACCTATCAAGAAAAGTTGCTATAGGTTTCATTTAGATCCAATGATATGAAATTCATGCTTTATTGCACACAGATTCAAATATAATGCATAGGTATGGGTAATGATTTATTGAAACTTTTACTCTTAGTCCTAATAGTGCAATTAGGATGAGAGAAATATCATTCAAGGACTCCTTTGAACACCTTGAGTTGATTTAAGATTTTCCAAACTTAAATATTATTTGTATGCTCTTTTGCTAGTACTTCTCTATCACTTGCTAGATGAATTTGAAATCTATTCCACAGTAAAGTTTTGACATCAATCCAACTCTGACATTACATAGAATCACCAAAAGCATTGAAGCATGTTGGATAAAATGAGAGTGCCCTCCTCTCAGACAATGAGAGATCTTCCTAGGTGTACACAGAAAAAGACTGCATAAGCAGCTGGACCACTGGTTGTACGAACAACCCAGAGCTTAAAGTTGCTAGTGATGTATAACAAGCTGTAACTTCACTTAAATTCAATTTTTTTTTAATATGGTGTCAGCTTGAAACTAACAATATTTAATGTCACCCTATGATGAGATCTGTTTCAAGATCTAATTTGGGAGGGTGAAGAAAAACACCAACTGAGACTCTCACATTCAAAGAGATTAGGATAAATAAAGAATATACAGTATAGGTCTCAGAGAGGGAAATCTTATCTCTTGCACATTTTTACAAATTTTACAGTCGTAGAAATAAGATTTCTCAGTCAATAAGAGTATTTTCTAGCTATCTGGCAATGTCAAACCAGAAACTAATAAGGAAAATATACTCGGGGATAAGCAATGGAAACCTTATAAGACATTTGAACAGTATAACTTTCTGAAATAAGCTGCAACTCAATTTAGACGTGGAGCTGTCTGTGATATCCTCTCTTCTTCGAGTAGTACATATGGATCAACATATGGTGGTGGATCTGTAGATCTGTTGCTTGCATAGTGGACAAATGAAGGTCCAAAATACTACCGAAAGAGAAGGAAACAGTCAGCGGTGAATTAAGAACATGAATAAACTAGCAACCAATTATAATACATCCAAAATAACATATTAGACACGTGAATTAGCAGGCTAAAATATGTTTCAAATTTAACTTCCACAAAAAGAAATAACACCTGAGGTATATTTAACTCGTCACATGTTTTATTTTCTTTTAGTGGAAAATTTTTACTCATCTTTGCTTTTTCCCTACTTTCCTGGAGGTCCATATTATCCCTATTTGTCATCCCCAACTTATATAATCAACATCATGATATGCATGTAACTTCAATAAACGGAGACTCTTATACATTTTGACATTGCATTCAATGAGAACAATCTATTACCATCGGTTTTGCCACATTTTGCTGTAACTGGTCATCTTTAATTGTTTCTACTAAGAACAATCAAAATAACTCAAAGCAGTCGCGGTATCTTTCACCACACCCTTAGAAAAGTCATGATAGCTGCTATCTTTTTATTTTATCTTATTTATTTTCTTATTTGATGTGGCAAACCCCATCGCCCAAGACTTCCCTTACTCAGAAGCCCAATGGTAGCCCTTTCCCGCTCCCCTCTGTTAGTGAATCAACCTTCCAAACTTAAGGTTGCAGGTTGAAGGGTCCTTTTTTTAATAATGAAGTATTGATGGCATCAAGTAGATGCAAAAGTTACAAAAGAAAGTACAACAAAAAGAAAACTGAGTTAACTCCAATATATGAGACATGAGAGAGACTATTCTAGGACCAGGGAGCTAACAAAATTCAAAAAAGTGTCACGAGAATCTACAGGAGACAAATTGTGCCAGCTAAACAGATATATTAAGCACCTAGCTTTTATAGAGTGATTGGGAGTTGATACACCAAAATATCTCCTATTCCTTTCTGTCCACAAAACCCAAGGTCAAAGGGTCTTTACCACTAGGCTATCCCTTGTAACATGATGGTTACAGCAATAAGCAGATACCACCAGTACTTTCCTAAATCTCAACATTTAATTCAACATAGGATTTAAGCTGCAAGTTCATAAAAGAGGAATACACCCCTTTGCTCCAAAAATCTTGGAAGCTCAATATCGTGTGAGCTATACCTAGCTTTGCTAAAAGAAAGGCACATGAACAGCTGAACAAGTATCATACAAGAACAAATATAGGTTCTTTTTCCTTTTTTGGGCTTTTGGAAAAGTCATTCCATAACAAAGATAAGAAGCTCAACAAACTTGGTCTAGCAAAAAGGTAAAATACACAAATTAACTAATTGCAGTTGCCCCTTCATAACAAATATAGGTTCTTTTTCCTTTTTTGGGCTTTTGGAAAAGTCATTCCATAACAAAGATAAGAAGCTCAACAAACTTGGTCTAGCAAAAAGGTAAAATACACAAATTAACTAATTGCAGTTGCCCCTTCATAACAAAGACATCATAAGGATGCAAACCAAAGATCACAGGAATCAATTACCAGGTATAAAGCCAAGAAAGCTGCAATAGTTACAAGAATCAACGGCCAAAATGCCAAAAAGAATGTTCCACCAAGAGTAAGTAAAAGTTTTGCCCGTGGAATCAAACCCTGCAAATATAGCATATAAAGATGTGTTCTCATTAGTTACAAACCCATATATTGTCGATATAAATTATGGGAAGTCATAAAATGTGTAAAATAATATAGCCAATGGTTCTTTGCACATCTTTCATATGATTTCTGTTCAAACAGTTGTTTACACAACTGCAACTCCTGTCCTAAAATAGAAAAGTCCTACTTTCCCTTTGGTAAGATATACCTCTCAGTCTGCTCTTATTTCATCAAAGAAAAAGTAATACTTCTCAATACACTTCTTTCTGTATTTTATTCTTCAAATACAAAGTCAAGAAATGGTAACAACTAATATTATTATTTATTTCTTTTAGAATCCGCACCAAGTCAAATGGGAAGATAAATTTAAGGTGGAGGGAGAGACTCATAACGTATCAGGTCAAGAACCAATTGCACGACTTTATTCTTGTACATGAACATTTAGAACCAAAATCAAAATAATGTATAAGGAGGAAACCTCACCTCAAGGCCTTCACTATTCAGTGCCATAGACTGTTCCCTTTGATTAGTCAAATTTCTTCCAGAATCTGTTGACAATGCATTTCTGCGATAGAAGCCTCCATCTTCTTCCCTAGAATTTGACCCCTCATCTTCTTTAATGTTTGTGTTTGTCTCCTCAAGCAAAGAAGTTGGAGTCATCCCACGTCTTCTCAGCTCTTTCATAAACAATGACTCTGGAGGTTCTTCACCTGTGAGAACCAACATTGGATTTGAGATCTTTTTGAAAAAAGAGAAAGAGGAAGCTCAAGACAGTGAATAATTGGAAGCTTCCAGATAGTTTGAGTGATTCGCTATGACCATGAGGCAAGTCAATCAAGTCATTCAACCATAACCAATTACATTCAGAAGTATTTTGTAATGAAGCCAGAGTTGCTGGAACTTTCAAGGATTTGACTTCCTAATTTGGAAAAATTCTTTAATGGACTCAAGCTTGAGCTATATAGGTACTTCGCAGCAGAAGCTAAAATTTTCAATCACAATGGAATTAACTAATGAAGGATAGCCAGCGCAACACCCCCCCCCCCCCAATCTGATAGCCAGTCCAGTATATAATTCTCCGTTTAACGTTTTCCTTCTTTACCTGAAATACTTCAAATACTTATCCTTTTTCTTAATTCTCACAGCCTGCACGTTCAATTCATTGAATCTCATAGAGGGGCGCCTCTCCTTCCTCAATCAAGTAACTGATATTCATTTTAACTAATCAGAACTTGCTTTCTAATCTAGCTACCAATAATTCAACCTCTCTCATTTCTCAAAGCGTAGTGCGTAGCTTATCACTTAGAGAACTCATAAGTTTTTTCTTCTAGCATGCATCAGGTAACATATCTTTCTATCAAACTCACCCTCTCCAAGAATGAAAAAATAATAATTTTGGAACAGGAACAGCAGAAATATGCTAAGAGAGGAAATCAACTTTCACAAACACTAGTTATCATATCCAATATCACAAACAAAAAAACAAAAAAAACAAAAATTGAAACAAAATCCAAGTTAAAAAAGATTACTTTACCATTACTCTGGTTTTCGCTGTCTTGAACTCTACAACTAACCCTAAACTTTGTATCAAGAAATGTTTTCAAGATGGGATTTTTCCTTTGAAACCTCACACCCACACCCAGAATCCTCCTTCTGACCATGGTGGAAAAACGACTAGAATTTGACTGAGAAAATGAAAATGGAGACTTCAATAACTGGAAAGACGCCATTTTTGGATGATCAAAATTTCCTCTATATCACAGAATCTGAAATTCCATCAGATATTGTAGTAAGCTAAAATTCAAGAAGCTTCATTAGTGAAACGGCGACAGTATTACTGTTTCACGAAATCTCCTGTTTCTACTTTCTCACTCCACCGGTGCACCTTAGAATTTTTCAGCAATGATTTGGCAATTTTGTAGCCATAAAGAGCCGAGCATCGATCGTGTGTGTCGCCTTCCATGATAACTACTTACGCTGCACCTAACCAACCAACCACCTTCTTTTTCCGCCGAATATATTTGTTCGTGTTATGAAATAATAAAGAAAAAACAAGAATATTATAGAGAAAGAGAGAAGGAGAGAAGTTCTTACATTCTCTGGGATGAAATACAATGAAGGAGAACCTCTATTTATAGGTATAATTTCTCCTAACTTTTCTCCAAAAGATAGACTTTCACTATAATATAAACACATGTATCCACTAAAATACAAATACCTTTATAGACATTCAATATAATACAAATATGTTTATAACACTCCCCCTTGAATGTCTATTTGATGGATAATGTGCCTCGTTAAAACCTTACTAGAAAAAACCCAGTGGAAAAAAATCTAGTGAAGGAAAAATAGTACACATATCTAATAATACGCATTTTGGCTGTCTCATTAAAAACCTTACAAGGAAAACCCAGTGGGACAAAACCTCGCAAGGGAAAAAGAGTACAACGCGTATTAACTCCCCCTAATGAGAACATCCTTGAATCTTTGCATCTCGATCTTCTGCACCATCTTCTTGAAAGTTGCAGTTGGTAGAGATTTGGTGAATAAATCATCCACATTGTCACTTGAACGAATCTGTTGCACATTGATATCACCATTCTTTTGGAGCTCATGTGTGTAGAAAAACTTTGGCGAGATGTGCTTCATTCTATCTCCTTTTATGAATCCTCCCTTTAGTTGTGCTATGCATGCAGCATTATCTTCATACAAAATTGTGGGTACTTTGTCACAGTTCAAACCAGATTTTTCTCTAATGAAATGTATCATGGACCTCAACCACACATATTCTCGGCTTGCTTCATGAATAACTATTAACTCAGCATGATTTGATGAAGTAGCTACGAGAGACTGCTTTGTAGATCTCCAAGATATGGCAGTACCTCCACAAATGAACACGTAGCCAGTTTGAGATCGAGCTTTGTGTGGGTCAGATAAATACCCTACATCAGCTTAGCCAATAAGATCAGGACTTGCTAACAAATTAACCGAATGTTATGCCTTGTAGTATTAGCAAGATATATTAGTGCATCAATCACACTAAGATATGGTACTTCAGGACCAAGGATTTCCTCATTCTTTCTTGAGATCAAACAAATTACCATTCACATCAAGTGATTGAATAACCATCGAAGTATTTAATGAATGTGATTCATCCATATAAAATCGTTTGGCAACCTTCTTAGTATAGGCAGATTGTTGTATAAAAATATCGTCTGCTAAATGTTCAATTTGCAGACCAAGACAAAATTGTCTTTCCCAAATCTTTCATCTCAAATTCTTTCTTTATATAATCAATTGCCTTTTGAAGCTCTGCTGGAGTTCATATAAGGTTTATATTAACATAAACAGCAAGTACAACAAACTCCGATGTTGTTTTCTTATTTGATTTTCCTCATATAAGAATTATGAACAAGTTTAAAGAAACTTGTAAATGCTTCAGGCATTTCGAATCCTTTATGATTTTCGTACAAATTTTGTCAAGTGATAACATTAATTAGTATTTAAATGCGTGACATCTTCTAGTGTCTGGACTACAGGTCCAATAAGCTTTATGCTTATCAATACGCATCATTTCACTTGATAATTATTTCTACATCAGCATGCTTTAATAGATGTAGAATTCAGATCCTCACAATCTCTTACAATATTGCGCGCTATATTGTATCAAAGATATCGTCGACGGTATACATTTGTAACGGTTTGCAATTGGACATAACCCATTGAGATCTCATCACTTTCAATATTTTGTTAGGTACCTAAACCTCTCATAAGGTTTCATGAAGTGTTATATCGTAAGCTCTTCAAGAGCACATTGCCTCCTTATTATGATTATTTGCTCCATTCCTTTTTTTTCAAAGATTATTGCAAAAGAAATCGATTGATCTATAATGCTTCATGCATACTGTAGACTCTGTCCTTCAGGGACATAAATTTAATAGAAGCTTTTGCAGCTGAAATATAAAAATAATTTTAGGTCAGCAAATGCTTCAGGCATTTTGACTTGAATTATTTTGAAGGAGGATCATACTAATAATAAGTCACAATATATTTCTTAGCTGCTTATTCTCTCCCCCTCACGTTAGAAAAACTAACATGCATCCCCAATCTTCTTTAGGGAATTCATCTATGTGTATCATGATAGATTCATTAACCATATATTACACATCAAAAGTTATTAGATGAAAATATTTGATTCCTGACCTAGAACCAATTGAGTGGAAGGAGGATTAATCATAATTTATTGGTCAGCATACAAGTGTTATTGTATGTAATATATCATATGATAGACCAACTCACTAAGTTTTGTTCTCATAAGCAATGGTTTAACTATTTATTGGAGGCATTTAATGTCAAACCAGCTTATATATAAACCAGCATTATCAAGATAAATTTTCTTGATTACACAGTCTGAAAATTATATTTTTAACTCAATTAATGTTGAGTAAGCATCTTTGTCAATGTCAAACTACAGGTTGACAATGAATGCACATGTGACCATCTTATGGATGCATCTACTTAAGACATCACATGGCTGGTGAATGGGCCCATATTCACCTTTTACACTTTTCAGAATTTAGGGATTCAGTCCCATCATTAGCTGGTATAATCAACTTTAATGAGAACAAACAATATAAAAGATTTCTTGAAGAATCTTCTAGTTCTTCAATATATGTATTGCATACTCAATTAACACATCATATCAGGATGATCAAAATGGTCATGTCAATTGATAATAATCCGTACTAGTAAACTTCAGGTTTACCATGACATGTATTATTTATTTTAGTAAATTTCAGATTTACTATGTCATGAATTTCACATCAATAAACTTCTGGTTTACTATAGCATGTAATTTCATCATGCGTATATTTGTAGTACAAATCGGATAACCTTTCCATGGTACTTTGGAGATATTTAATCTTCCAATCATTTGTAGTCTCAATATGATAACCATTTTTATTGTTGGTAAACTTCAGGTTTACTACAATTTGTGTTTTAATCATAACAACTTTGTACTACAATATGGGATGAATGACATAATAATAAATAAACTCTTCATGAGCTTTCAATTTATTTTTCATAATATTATTTGGACACTACTGGTGTCATGATTCTTGTTGACAAATAATCATGTTCTTTCGCAGATACTTCAGGTATCATCTAATATTGCTTAAATACTTCTGGTATCATGAAAGCAAATTCAGATAGTGCAGGTGTCAAGAAATAAATAGTAAATATTGAGTTCTAAACTTCATTATTTCAAACTTTTACAGCTTCGAGAGTAGATTGCAGGTTTTACTACTTCAAGAGTAAATTGTAAGACAGGAGTAAATTGCAAGATTTACTTTTGAAGAGTATTACTACTTCAGGAATAGCTGTTTAATTCTTACTACTTCAGGAGTAAATTTCATATTTACTACTTTGGAAGTAAATTTCAAGATTTTATTAAGTATTGTCACATTCACTTCAGGGACTAGATCTGTATTAGATCTATATTTGTAACATTTATCAAAAGTTCTCAATTTCTCATTCTTCAGGAATGGAACATGATCATCTAAATATGTCTTAACCACATAAGGTATGATAGCTTAAAACCTCTTTTAAGATATTGCTACTTCGGGAGCAAATTGAGACATGCATATATCGTAGATGATTTTTCTTAAATATTTTCAACTTAGACACAATTTTGAATGTTGATGAGCTATACTCATGAACAGACTTATAGTCTCGATGGATCCAATCATATCGTGTCATTGGGTGTATGACCATCTTCAGGTGGTCATACCTTTCTTTTAGGCTATTCCACAAAATAAGTGGATCCTTAATCGTGAGATATTCAATTTTAAGAATTTCATCAAGATGATGACGCAAGAATATCATAGCCTTAGCACGATCTTGATTTGATGCTTTGTTTTCATTTTTTCTCCAAGACCCATTGCATCCATATTTTCATAAGCTTATTATAATTACATATGAAAATATTATCACTTCTAGTGATCATATATATATATATATATATATATATATATATATATATATATATATATATATATATATATATATATATATATATATATATATATATTGTTCTGTTGGAACAAATATATTTCCACAATGTTTATTCTTCTGGAATAATTATGAGGCATGAATTGCCAAGTGAATCAATAAGTCGTTCTCAGATCCATAAACAAAATCGATATTCTTATTAGTAAAAACATAAATATCAAGAAATACTAACCTTCATCTTTTCAAAAAAACTTTGATTTTTCTTACCTCAGATCTTTCAAAGTGAGTGCTCAAGGCAGAGACTCGTGCTGATAACGTGTTATGAAATAATAAAGAAAGAACAAGAATATTATAGAGAAAGAGAGAAGGAGAGAAGTTCTTATTTCTCTTGATGGGATGAAATATAATGAAGGAGAACCCCTCTATTTATAGGGATAATTTCTCCTAACTTTTCTCCAAAAGATAGACTTTCACTATAATATAAACACATGTATCCACTACAATACAAATACCTTTATAAACATTCACTATAATACAAATATGTTTATAACAGTTTGACCATTTTCGGAATCAAGATATAATTTTATTCTTATAAATTAGTAATGATAGTGTTGTTTAAAGGAATCAAAAGAAGTAAATTTCCTGAGAATCTATAATATACTTTTGAAACTTTAGGTATTTTAGCTCTAGAATTGTTGAATTAATTCTTTGTTAAAGTTGAAAAGAGATTAACTTGGATTTTGAATAATAATATCATTATAATGTAGTTATGTATAAAATTGTCTCCAAAAAACAAAGCAATAACAATTTTTTTTATTTTTTATTTTTTGGGTTAAGAATATGATCGAAATCGGGCGAAATATATATATAAAACTAAACAAATGGAGAAGTTAGATGCCGTGAACTACTGAGTACACAATTCGTCCAAACTTGGGCGAATTAGCTCTTTTGGTGTATAACTTTTTTCATATACTGTTTTGATATATTGAGCCCAGTAATTTGCTGATTTGGTGCCGCACTCACATGTTGTTATCTTGTATTCAAATTATACAGTAAGAGAAATTAATTAAGTTTCGAGCTCACAGGAAATTTTGTGTTTTTTTTAAAAGTTCAATTCCTTCATAATTGTCTTCCTTTTGGGTTAGAACGAAATTTTTTTTAACAATATTGACAATTGAAATTATAAAATTTCAGTGAAGTGAACAAACGGCAATATATCACACTTAGACATCTACTTTTTCATTTGAAAAAGGATGCACAAAAGAGGGAAAGAATATGAAAATAATTTTTAGTGATGAGGTGAAAATTTATAGCCAAACGATCAAAAACTAAGAAGTCAAGAACTAAGCGATAATGATGGCACGGGAGAAAATTTTCTTCTCAATAATTAACCCTATATAAATTAGAAGATGTATTTCTATATATAAACGCACAAGTTTTCCTCCCCTCATTGGTGAAGGACAAGTTCACTTGTAAAAGTAATTTTTTAAATTTTACACTCCTTTATTTTATTTTTCATCATTTCTTAATTCCCATTACACCTCACCTGTAAAGTCTAATCTTTAAAAAAGTCCAACAAATATATTATATTGATATTTTTTCTTTTTCCTCCATTTGAAGATTTGTACTGTACATACTTGTAAGAAAAAAAATCCCACGAAAAAATTAAACAACCTATGACAGGATATCTTGTTATCTCATTCCATATAAGAGTGCAGTGAGATAGTTGTAATTCATTTACTCTTAATTTGTAGTCTCAGTTTTAATGCTTCGGAATAGAAAAACATAAACTATTTTACCTAATATTAGGATGTTTATTTGACGCGAATCAAAATTAATCAGTCAATTTAAGTATTTAAATGGTTAAAAAGAAAACAGGGAAAGTTTATCCCTTACTCTACAATACAATAGCTTGTTATATATGATGTGCTAAATAAACAAAATCAATCAATGGACAAGGAAGAATCCATTTTCTTTTTGTACAAAATTGACACGTGAAGCATATAAAGCAAACTTGGCCAGTATTTATGAGCCCACAAGTTGGAGAGTTGCCTTGTCTTGTATTTTGGACTCTTCCACAATTGGCTATTAAAATTCAATTTCAAACTCCCTTCGATCCATATTATCTATCTTTTAAGAATTTCGCACTCCTCTAAAGAAAGATATTCAAATTAATGATCAACTAGAGTGAGTTTGAGAACAAATTCAATTTGCCAAACAGCAAGAGACAGCTGAAGTTCAAGAACTTGCTTTGCTTCGACATGAATAGAATATGGCATACAACAAACAAAGTAGGTGTCCTAAAGTCTCTCTTCCAAACATACAAGAAATCATAATGCAATCTCTACTTAAAGATATCCTATGCTATGGTCATAACCTGAATGGACTGGAAAATTGTCTGGGCAGTAGAAACTGGAATGATATCTGAAACCACCAAAATAGCATCGTCCTTCTGTATTGTCCCTTTAGCTTTTATAAGTTCTACAGTTTTCTTAACATTTGCTTCCATGTCGTCTGACAGGTCAGTGAGAAGGGGAGTTACTCCCCACTGCAAATTGAGAGCCATCCGAGTGCTGTTGTCGTTCGTGAAGGCAAATATTGGAGGATTTGGACGGTTGCGTGAAAGGAGAGACGCCATTTTCCCATGCCTTGTGTAAACAAATATAGCATCCACCCCTAGGTTCTCAGCTGGAGTATGTAAAAGGAAACTGGTTAAGATTAAGAGAAACCGGTTTTTGAGATATAATATCATTAAGTACATAAAAAGGCATGCTCTTTCTAACAGTTTTAAGATTTTAGTTGAGATGGTCACGCAATTCAATTTGGTATCAGAGCAGGCAAGAGGTTATGTGTTCAAATCTCACTATCACCTATTATCAACAAGAATGTTCGTGTTCTCCCTAACAAAGATGGTCGCGCACTTCAATACATAGAACATCTGAGAGATAGACTATAAAACTAAAACAAACAATGTCAAAGAGGGGTTTCAAGCCCTGTACCAACCAAATGATCAGGATCATTATCCTTCCATTTCCTTTAAATTTTATATTCAACAAACTGTTCTTCACAAAATAAAAATATGCAATTCTTGACACATTAAAAACACACTCATGGATGCAGTCTAAGGAAGGAGAGGGAAGTACCCATTTCCACTGCACAATTGCAGATCTGCTCAGCAATTTGATCTGGCAAAGACACTCCAAGTTTGCGCTGATGCAACAAAGTTTGCCTGTTCTCTTCACGACATGATTGTTCCATGCGGGTGCTAGTTGTACGCAAGACAGAAAGAGCTTTAATTCCATATGATCCAATGGCTGACTCACCAGATAACATCAATGCATCAGCATACTGCCGTACCGCTTCGGAAACATCTGCAACCTATCACATAAAAAAGCATGTGATTATTGAAGGCTAGATTAGCTAGCACCTTTCAAACTAAAACGCACCCAAAAGATATGGTCTATTAGTAAAAAAGCTTTTTCAAGAAGGGGAAGCTGTGAAGTGAAGGTATCTAATATTTCAATAATCAGATTAAGGGGATAAAGACGAGTTGCATAGTTACAAGAAATAGGAATATAATATCGACATTGAAACAAGAAAACTAGAAAGTACTGATAAATGCTAAAACAGGAATAGATTAAGTTTAACAGAAAAAATTGTAAACTTTGAAGAGACTGGAAAATTTTGTCAAAAGACATAAATACAAAATTTTCACAAGGAAAAAAAGATTAGTACCTCTGCTCGTGTAGGAGTTGGGTATTCGACCATTGACTCCAAAAGCTGAGAGGCCACGATAACGGGCTTGTTGAGCTGCCTGCAAACATAAGTAATATCTTCCTGAACAGATGGAATCTGTTCAAGTGGAATCTCAACTCCTAGATCTCCCCTTGCTATCATAATCCCATCAGAAGCCTCAACAATCTCTTCCAACTTTCGGAGAGACTCTAGGCTCTCTATCTTTGCCAACACTTTTATTGCCCTGCGATCAAATTCAAAAGGATTTCATGATGCAAAATACTTCAAATCTATGTGAAAAATTATAGCAAAATAGATGGAGCAATGCTAATCAATGATGATGAATGCAGCTATTAGTGGACCCAAATTATGCAGTTTAGGGAAGGACTGAATTGGAAATATTGTTGGAGTTAAAAGAAAAACAAATCTTTTGCTCACAACTTGACTTACTTGGAGGATTTAGTTGCGAGGTAGTCCCTCAGATGCCTGATTGCATCGGCATCTTTTACAAATGAAACTGCAATAAAATCGATATCTTCAGATATTCCAAACACAATGTCTGACCAATCCTGTGGATCATGAAGTGTGCATCAACAAGATTAGAAATTCATATTGGAGATATAACTCATAGGAAAGTTACAACTATACGTTCAATCACTAGGGTTGATCATAATAAATGCATCAGGAAGGTTAGAGATTCATATTATCAATAAAAAGGAAAGGATAAAAGGTCTGAGATTCAGTTTGTTTAACCTTCATATGATAAACATAAACCTCAATAGTTCGACCAATATTCAAAATGGTTATAACTGGTTATTGGATCATTAATGTCACTCCAAACATGTTGAGGAAAAACAATCATGTTTAAGCAAAACCAGAGCGTATATCTTTTTTGATGAGTAAAACATCAAGTGACAAATTTACTGACCTTTGTTGATAAAGTCGGGAGATCATAATCTCTTCTTAAAATCTTTCCATCTCTCCAGAAACTCAACTTAGCTCTAGGCAGAAGTAGACCGGGGTCTGTGCACTTGCAGCGCAAGTCATTACCAACTTTCTCTATAACTTCAAAAGTTGCCATTCCTCCATCTATGACAATTTCATCACCAGGATTGACCCCTAAATAGGAGAAAGAGAATTCAACCTCAAAATAACTTTTTACAACCAAACAGGAAACAATAAATTTTTATCAATGAGACTACCTTCAGAAAAACCTTCATAATTTGCCTGAATTGTAAAAGGACGAGAGCCTTCAAATTTCTCAGTAGTAAAGTACCAGACTGAATCCTCCTAATGAACAACATGAACAGAATTCAAGTTAGACTACAAACTTTCACTTTACAACAATATTGGGGAGACTGGAAGGCCAAATTTCGACTCAAAAATAAAAAATGGACCGTTTAAACAATTGTGACTAACCGTACTTTATAAAACAAAGACAATTAAAAACAGTTAAATGAAACAAAAAAAGAAAGAAAGAAAAACGATTACTCGACACGGTAAATATGACCTTCCAGTCTTATGAGCAATTCACACCTAATTCAGTTACTTTACTGTGTCAAATAATAATTTTGCGCCTTCACAATTGTAAATTGTAATGGATGAAGTTCAATTACTTTAAGGTGACAAAAAGAACACCTTTTTTTACTTTACAGTTACAGTATAAAATTCAAAGACTATATGTGAAATTAACCCAAACAACATTATACAAGAAAAATCACAAAAGGGCCATGAAATTACCTCTGCTTTGGCAGAGGATGAAGAGCCATGGTCAACTACTTGTATTTGGTTGCCCTCTGTATCAATCATGACTGATACACTATAACCTTTTTCTTGATTCAACTTCTTAATTTTCCTAATCACATCTTGATGCCACTCCCTTGAGTTATGACACATATTTAGCCTAGCCACATTCATACCTGCAATAGCCAATTTCTCCAACTCATCAAAAGAGGAACAAGCTGGCCCAATTGTGCACACAAGCTTTGTTTTCCTTAACCCCAAAAATCCATTTTCTTTAAGCTCCCTTTCTGACACAACATCAAAGCCTAAAGACCCTTCTTTCAATTCACTTGAACTTTGAATTTTCTCCACTTGCATCACTGCTCTGACTGCAGTTAATCTTGATTTGCTAACATCCAGATTTCTAGTTTGAGAAAAACTAAATCTTTGACTTGAAGAGACTGGAACACCAAATACCCTCTTCTCCAATTTACCAATTAACTTAGTTGGACTGATCTTTGTCCCCATCAAAGCTACATCTCCCACCACTGCCATCTTCAGAAAGAAAACCAAAACCCCAAACAATTTTATCAAGGATTAAGGCCAAAAAAGAAAGTTTTTGAAAAAGATTAGAACTTGCTGACAAATTTGTAAGCTATTAACTATAGGAGTCTGATAGAAAACTCCGCCAACATAAAGTCTTTTTTTATGTGGAGTTTACAAGGTACACGGAGGAGAATAATAAAAGAAAGAAGAAGTAGGGATGTATATATAAAAAAAGTATATATAGTTCTATTGGAAGAAGGGATTTAGTTAGGAAAAATCAGCAAAACCCTAGTAGAAGAGGGGGTCCAATGTCTGTCCTAAAGAAAGTAGAAGCAAAGGATGTCTATAAAGTTGTTTGAAACATCTGAAAAGTGGCGGTACAGTAGGCACGAGTTGTGCCTAACCTAACGGTATATTTCTATTGGCCAATGTGAGCCATGCAGTTTTGGGCCACTTGAAGAACGTGTTATTTAAAAAAGCTACGTGACGTGGCAATTTAGATTGAATTTATTATACATAGCTACAGATTTAAAATATTACGAACTGTAGCTGCAAGTTTTGCAGCAATATGTACGTGCACTAATATGTGTTGATACATTTCTTTCACGCATTTTTAATAGATATTTGTCTGATGTAGCTCGTCCGTTTAATTCAATAACTGTAAGTACGTTTTGTAACTACACAAATCATAACTACATTTCATAAGTATGCTTTAAAATATAAGTTATCTAAGCATAAGTGTGTATATATTTAATTTTGAGATCATTTAAATTATACACAAGTCTATTTATTTCATAACGACTTCAAATGTATGATATCAAAAGTAATTAATGACTGAGGTTGAATTACTTTTATCTATCAGTGTAATTAAATTCAATCAATTTTTTAAGTTAGGCTTTTGACACCGCAAATGTGCAAAAGTACAAATAAAATAATTGTGTCCAAATAAAATTTTCATGGCCCAGTTTTTGTTGGAGTTTGGGAATAATGAAGTGTGCCCTTTTCTTTTTATTTCTTTTTAAACGGGATATGCTTGAAAAATGAAATATTATTACATTCTTCTATCGATTCAATTTATTGTAATTATAAATTAAAGTCTCAAATTTATATAAAAATTCTTTCTTTGAGACCTCCTTTCATTTATTAGTGGTGATTCCTAAACATGCTCCAATTATGTGATTCAAGCCTAATCTTTTTCGAATAAATAATTTAAGAAAATTTCAACAACATTGATACTTAATTATCGATATATTACCATGTATATTAGCTAAAATTCTCATTAAAGATTCATAATGCGTAAATTTCATTATTGTGGAAACAATCCCATGAATATTTGTAAATACTACAACAATATTCACAATTTGTAAATAATGCTAAATTGTTTACAAGTGAAATTTGTCCATAATTTTTCAAGTGAAGTTTTTCTATTCACATATATTTTTGAATTTCGATTTGAATGTACAATGATGCTTCTTTTGAAGGAGTTACCTGTATAATTGAAATTCTGAGACAATACATCTTTATTTTTATTTTTTTCATATCATTATTGTATCACTTTTCTTGATCTAACCTTTCAGAACTATTTGATAATCAATTAATTTTGAGACACCACAAATGACAATTAAATGTTAAGAGGTTATATATATATATATATATATATATATATATTCTGAATTTGAAAAGTATTAGAATTGTTAATTAAAGATTTTTCTATGTTCCATTCAAAAGTTGAAAAAAATATCATTTTCGCTTTAAAAAAGAATTGTTTTTCACTCTTTTCTATTTCATTGTTCCGACTTTTATTTTAGGGATAATAAATGGTTTTTTCGAGTAAATTTCATTGGTGGTCATCTAACTTTATGTTTATTACTCAAAAGTTATTATTCTTTATTTTATTACACAAAAATTATTTAACTTTGCCTCATATTTCACAAAAGTAACTTTCACAAAATTTAGTTAAAACTTTACCCAAAATGTGAGAGAAAATAAGAAAAGTATCATTTATGTTTAAGGTAGGTATAAAATGGTCTCTTAAATATACTTTTTGAGCATTTTTGACCCACTATTTTACTAAAAAATAGCCCTTTTTATTTCATATATTTATCAAACTCTACATAATAAATTTAACGAAAATCAAACAAAAAGTAAAAATAAATAAATAAATAAATAAAATCTTTAAATCTATTTATCATTAATGTAAAATACTTACATTTTCACTTTCTTACATTTTACCAATATACTATTTTGTTTAATTAATTTTTAGATATTTTTTCTTTTCTTTTTAACATAATTTTATTTTGTTCATGCTATCTATACATTTATTAAGTAAATAAATATAATTTTTAAATTATTTATGTAATAGTTTTTATAAACATTAGTATCAACACATTGAATATTTGACCTAAACTATATTATTTTTAGTAAATAAAAGTTATACAAAATTTTAAAATAAATAAAGTTATTTATTATTAAATTAAAAAATCTAAAAAGTTTTGGATAGGAGATTTTTTGGAGGGGCCGAGGACAGAACTGAAAAGTTTATTAAAAATTAAAAATGATAGCACTACTAAAAAAATTGTCAAAACCGAGGGAACAAAAACCGACGGACAGAGTCGGTCTGAAAAATCAAGGAAAAACCGATTCAGTCCATCGGTTTTTGTTTTTATTTTTATTTTTTAATTATTTTTAAAAGAAAAACCACGAATAGGGTAGGTTGTTAGTTGATTTTTTTTGCGCAACAATCCGTGAATTTCTTTTTTAAAAAAATATTTTAAAAAAAATCGAGGGACTCCCTCGGTTTATTATTATTTTTTAATAAAAACCGAGGGATTGGGTCAGTTTTTGAAGTTCAAAATTGCAGTTGAAGAGTATAAATAAAAACGAAGGAAAGATATCATCAAAGAGCATGTACAATCGAGTGGTAGAATTGTCTAATACCATAGTAAATACCTGGGTTCGATTACAGGTAGCTACATTATATATATTTGTGAAAAAACGACGGACAAACCTATCCCTGTCCCTCGATTTTTTTTATTTTTTATTAATTTTTTATTTTTTAAAACCGACCAACTGAGTCGGGTGTCCCTCGATTTTAACCGACCCTGTCTGTCGGTTTTTTATTTCTGACGCAACATATTCCGATGACCCTTTGTCCGTCGATTTTTCGTCATTTTTGGCCAAAAATCGACGTTGTCTGTCGGAAATGGCTCTCGTTTTTTGATCAATTTTTAGTAGTGTAGCATGCTGAAAATTTTTAAAAATGTATACATAGTGTTTCACTTTTTATATTTCAATTATTTCATAAATAAATTGATTCTAACTAAATCTTATTTTTACTAGGATTTATACAATCGATACCATTAAATTTGTTCCAACAATAATAAAGAGAGGAAACACCCACTCTTCATTTTTATTGAGCAGTAATAGTGAATAGAATAAACAAAAGAGCGAAAACTAATAAAACATGTTTATAAAATTAATTAAACAAAATAGTATTAGTATGAAAAAATAAATTTAAGTATATAATTTTTCATTAGTGATAAATACATTAAATGAATTGTTACAAAGATAAAAATAGTCAAACTAAAGTGTGGTATCATATGTCATATGGAAGGTCAACGTTATTAAGCGAAACTTTGGGAGATGTCTATAAAATTATTTTGAAAGTAGCATAAATTATACCTAAAAGTTACATCAAATCCTGCAATAAACTAAAAGAGTTGAGAGTGCAAAGAAAACGCATCTAAATGTGAGTCCATATTATATTTCTTTCATAGTTCTATAAAATTAACTCAAGTATTTGATGGAGACCAAATGTGCTCACATCTGGCAAGTTTAAAGTTTCAAAACTGCTCAAAAGTGTATTTAAGGGACCATTTTGAACCTACATTTAAACACAAGGGCTCATTTTAGGTAGGATTTTAATTAAATTTTGTCAAAGTTATTTTTGTGAAAGATGAGATAAAGTTAAATGATTTTTGTGTAACAAATTAAAGAAAAGTGACTTTTGCGTAATAAACATAAAGTTGAATGACCATCCGTGAAATTTACTCTGGCCTTTTCCGAGCATTTTGAAAATAAATACTCTTTAGGAATTGTTCGGTAGTTGGTTAGAGTTATGCAAGTATTAGTAATATATAAATTAGTTATGAAGAAATCTGTGCATCATTTTATGCAGTAATTAGTTCTGCAAGGTTCAGTTATTCATGTATTACTTATTCCACCTTCTAATCCTACATAAGATAATACGCAGATTCCCTCATAACTTATGCATGTATTAGTTATGCAAATTTCTAAATTGCAAATTAAACACCATATTAATTTTATATATGAATAACTTACCTCATAAACTACCAAACATGATATCATTTATATAGAATTTAGTACCTATATAATTTATATCTAAACCAGCTACAAAACGACTCCTTAAAAACTGAATCATTACAAAATATATTACACAATATATTATAGTAACTACAATAATGATGATAAATTTAATAGCCAATAATTGTGAGATATTCTAAACACAAGTTCATATTTTTGCCGGCATCGAGCATACATACATTAATTAAATTCTTGATGTAGATACATTACCAACCGATGCAGCGACCCTAAAGCAAGGTTTAAAATAAAATAAGAGATTTTTACCTAAATATCATTTTTTTAAAAATAATAATTATAAAAGTTATAATTATTTTGAAAAAATTATATAAATATATTTTATTTTGAAATTTTACTTTTTTAATTACATTTTGTACAATTTTTTATTTTTCTAAAATATTTATTCTAATTAAATATAATAAAAAATATTATACATTTGATATAGCTAAATTTCTGTATAGTGACAATGTTTGTTTGAAGATTTTATTGCCGCTATAGTGAGGTGTTGCTATATATATGTATACTAATATTATCTCATTTAACTGTTATAAATAAATATATACAAATATCTAGTTTAATGATTTTATGTGCCAAGAAGAAGACATATATTTGTTAATCAATTTAATCAAAAAAAAAATGAGTATGAATGAAAAAGACACACACACCGTTAGTCTTTCCTTGTGAAGTCATGACCATAACTGGTGATCACTATTTTAATATAATTTTTTTCCTTTTAGATATTCGTACTTGAAATTTACCATGTGCATGACATTAGTGATGATTACCATAAGAATTTTAATATTTATTTTTATACATAATATATCTTTTACAAGTATTATTGCGCAATATTCGAGTATAGCTGTTATAGAGGGGTAGTTTTAAAAGAGCGTATTGTTATACTGAACGTCACAACTGTTATAGGTAGAATGTTATTATAAAGAAGTAAAATATAATATAAAAAATTGATTTTGGAGAAAATTAGGTGTATAATGAAATGTTGCTATGATAAATGATTTTTATAACAAAGTTTGACTATATAAGAATTCAAATATATAAAATCTCAAAAAAAAAAAAAAACACTCTCTGATCTCCATTTTTTTTTCTTAGAAGTTTCAAGATTCATATCTTCTCTATATTTGCTCTATCAAAAATATCAAGAATCTCTCTCTCTTCTCCTATACACACACACATATTACATTGTTGTAATATACTATATGTACTAAAACTAATTATATTCTTTAAATTACAACATATAGATGTCATACTTACTACTTTATCAATTATATTTCATATTTAGACTACTTAGATTATGAAAAAAAAAATTAGTTACCTCATTTATAGGAGAAATACATATTTAAAGTATTTATCTTTTACACATTTATAAGGTATATATTATATATTATGTAATTTAAAATATAGTTGTATATTATGAAAGTTTAAACTTATTGTATTTATGTAAATTGCTCATAAAATAATCAACACACCTATATTATATAGGTTGGGGATGTACGTAGTCTGGTTGGTTCGAAAATTTTAAATATCAAATTAAATTAATTATATCGGGTTTTCAATCTATAAATCAAATCAACCCAATAAAAGTCAAATTTTCAACCTCGGATTTTTTCAATTTTCTCGGGTTTTTTGGTTTTTCCAATCTTTCTCCCAATAAAGTCTTGTTCAAAGCATATAGCTTATACTTGAAATATCACCTTAATTCTAATAATATACAACTATCTAATGTGTTTCTTAATAAGAAAATAACATAAAACATCAGACGAGTATTAACATTGTACTAAAATATTCAACTAAAAAAATAATGAAATCACATAAAATAAATAATTCTTTTTAATAGGTCACAATATAAAAATGATCATACTCTAAAAGTACTAAGTCATGCCAAACTAAGTATGACCAATAAGTATTAATTACATAATTAAATATCTTTTTAAAAATTAAGTTATGTATTTTCTATGTGTAAATTGACCAATAAGTATTGATTACATAACTAAATATTTTTTTAAGAAAATTAAGTTGTGTTTTCTCTGTATAAATTAACCAATGCAAAATTAAAGAATAGATATCTAATATGTTTGTCATTCTTAGTGTTGAAATCATTTCTTTCGTTAGCATTAATATTGATTTGGAATTTATTTGAGTTAATAACATGCATTTATGAGTTATAAAACTTATTGGGTCATTCAAAATTTTAAGTCCATGCTTGAAATACTATGTTAAAAGACAAACATTATAAAAAAAATTTAAGAATTATTTATAAATTACATAAAAATATTTATAAAAATTATATACATATAATGTCGGGTTGGTTTCGTTCGGAAATCAAACCAAATCAATTATGATCGAATTTTGTTTCAATACCAAATCAAATCACTAGTCGGTTTTTTCTCGATTTGACTCGGATTATCGGATTGGTGCGGTTTATCGGTTTGTTTTATACACCCCAAAAAAAGGTGCTCAAGAAAAATCTATAAATTGTATCAAATCGATAATCCTAGCTAAATTGAGAAAAAATCTCGACTAGTGACTTAGTTTGACTTGATTTGTTGAAAATAAAATTAACATAATTTATTTTCTTATTTTAACTAAAAAAAGTCAAGCCGATCATAATTTTTACAATTTCTTTTGTATATAAAAATACTTAATTGTAATATAATTTATAAATATTTTTTACTTTTATCTTTTAAAATATTATGTTTAAACTTATATTTAGAATTTTGAATGGTCTGATAAATTTAATATCCCATAGATATTAGTAACTCAAATAAAGTTTAACCAAAATCAAATCAATATATATTTAACAGAAGAAATTCTATTCTAACACTAGAAATGACAATAACCAATAATGTTGGTTATTTACATTAGTTTAAATAGTTAAAATATATAACTCAAATTTTATTTTTTCTTTAACATTTAGTTGTGTAATTAATACTAGTCGGACATACGTATTTTAGCATAAGATAATATTTTAAGGGCCCGTTTGACCATGCGAGATGAAATCATGATTTGAAATTATGATATGAAATCATATAAAATGAAGTCGGAGTTTTATTTGGACATGCAATTTGAAATTCTTAAGTTGTATTAAGTTGTGAAAACTATCAAAATTTCTCAAATACTTATATAATTTTACCAATAAGTAAAAGTTCAACAAAGTATTGTACTCTGTCACAAAGCCATTCAAAGAAAATTCAACATTTATTGATCGAACTTTTATTCAATAAAAAGTAAAATTGAACATGAGTTGTAGTGTATTATTTAATATAAATATATAATCTTCCCACAGAATATGACAAAGATTGGTAAGGGTGATAATACCAACAATATTTTTTTTTTTACATCTGAAATACATGATTGGCAAATATGATTAATATACATAAAATGATGATTTTTTTTTACAAAATATAAACTTGTGAGTCAAATTTTATCTCATGATTTGAAATTTCAAATCAAGATATTTTGGAAATTTGGAATTTCATCATGAATTCATGGGATGAAATCACATGTCCAAATGCTGATTTCATCTCATGATTTCAAATCACGAGATGAAATCGCATGTCCAAATGCCTACTTAGATTATGATCATTTTAGATATGACTTATTTAATTTGCAATACTTTGTTTTATGCGATTTTGTTATCTTTTTTATTGCATATTTTAGTACAATGTCATCGCTCATCTCATATTTTGTGTCATCTTCTTAATAAACACTTTAGTTAGATAGTTATGTCTTACTATGTCTAAAGAAATATTTGAAGTATAAGTTATATGATTTATATGAAAACTTTATCACAAAAAAAAATCTAAAAAAATTTGACTTTTATTAATTTAATTTATAAATTTAGCACAATTAATTTATTTAATATTTTAAAAATTCAAATATCCATGTACAACCCTAATCACACATTAAATGGAGATGGTAAAGGAAGCCGGGCTCATCCTATCAGCCTTACTGCAGAACAAAATCTTGCTCCTCACGTAGCACGAATAACTGCAAATCGAAAGTTAGATATTCAGTTAAAAATATATATTTTTTATACTCTTATATTTTATATATAATTATATTTTTATATTATTATGTTAAATATTATAAATTCATTACAAATTTTATGTGTGTACAGAATACATTAGATGATCACAACTAAAAGGAGATTTTTCTTGATTTGAAAAAAAAGAAAGAAAATTTAAGAATGGTCAGGCTCGTCTAAGATCCTCACCTCGAGTGAGTCAAGAAACAAGAGAAATTTTTGAGTTAGCCAAGCTTGTCTGCAGTCCTTGCAAAGTGAAAGTTTGGACAAGCATAAGTAAAACTATTCCAGCGTGTTTTATTTAGTTTCTTTGGATTCCTACATCCTAAGTCATATAAATACCCTAAAAAACATATCGTGAAGGGGAAAACGATGGGTCGAACATATTATTTCGAAGGCAACAACGCGTAGAAAGGCAAAGCAATAGAAACTCACTACTACTGATATAAAAGACAACCACCTTTATGCTCTTCACAAATAATAGCTGTACAAATAAATATTCACTACTACTCTAGAAACTCATACCAGTGTTGGAGCTTAGATTACATACAGGCGATACAGCCGATAAGCTGCGACTTGCTTAATACAACAAATTGCTACCATAAACTTAGGAATTTACATGGACAAACTAAATTCTGTACATGATGGACTTCCAACAAGTCCTCCAAAAGGATCAAACATTATGTACAAATATATACAGATAATTATCATCCGTACCCTACCAAAACGGACACCACCTGAAATAAAGAACCAAGGCAAACCATGAATTTTACATGAAATTTCACCACAAAGACCAAGAGTTAAAATTTTAAACCAGAACATTCAAAACACCAAATGTGCAAGTCAGCAGCCTTTAATAGCTTAACCAAAAGAACAAACAAAAGCGAAACCAAGGAGCAACGGGAATCTGGATCTTACCCAACATAATTTTGGCAGAGATTTTCATGAGACATTGCTTGCTGAATAAGTTTTTGAACTTGTAGTTTCACTGATAAACCATGATCAGCTTCACGCGTCTCTCCAGAAATCAACGTACTGTGATCCAGTGCATGCTGTAGAGAGCTTGAACATGCAGAGGTAGTAGCAAAATCACGTCCAGTGAGTTTATTACTCATTCGAGCCATGACAGCCACAGCACGTTCATTTAAAACTTCATTGGCATCACCTAATTGATTGACCGCCTAGAAAAAGATTAAAAATGTAAGCATGAAGCATGCATCCCCAGAATGCTTCACAAGCATAATTAATTAAAACCTGAAGCAGTTCTCTCTCCCTTGCACCCCTTTGTGGCTGAAGAAGCTCTCTACTTGAAGAGGACTCCTCACTATTCACAACAGGAGGCACATGTGCACTGGCAAGTGTGGACACTTGTGGAACTTCATTGAAATTGAAAAGACGCCAATTTATAAGTGGATCGTGAACAAAGGCCTAAAAAGAAAAAAAGAAGAATGAAATAAGCTGATAAATTGAATCTGTAACTAAAACATTGACATCTCACAAGACAAAAATGACACACTCCTCATTCAAGAGCAACCTAAACATATACTCAAGTAATGAAACCAAGCATCTCAAACTGATGAAAGGTGTTCCTCTTTTCCCTGTGAGTTCAACTTGCAGTGACAGTTATTTACTAGTCTTAATTAAGGCTCTTCAGAAGATAAGCATAATCGAGATTCGAGACATTTTTGGACTTGATAACAGCCTTAACACACACAAAAAAGGAGTTCAATATAGACCTATCAATGTTCATGCCATTATAAGTGTGACCCCATACCGTACCTAGAGAAATATATTTTACAAGGTAAGACAGTGATGCAAAAAATTTACCTCCATCATAGCCATGACACTATCTTTATGCAGTCGGAGAACTTGCATTACATTCTCACATGTTGACCGGAAATTTCCCTCTATACCACTAACCTCCATTGCTTTTACAAGCATCCTAGTGAGGCGGAACGGAACCTATACATAAAAGTTTGTTACAAAAGCTATTAGTTTCCTTGAAGAAAACACATACAATTTCTGGAAAACAGTTTTTTTAACATAATAATTTACCTTCTCTGGAAACTTCTCCCGATTCATTGAAGCTTCAAAGCAGTCTCCAAAATCAATATGCAGAATCTTCCCACTGCATGACCAAGATAAATATATTATAACTTCTGTCATCAGCAAGAAAATGCAATCACAGAGTACAATGGTACCTATATCGGTGAAGCATGAGGTTACTAGGATGTCGATCACCCAAACCAAGTAGGTATCCAACCTGGAGAAAGTCAACCCAAATTCAACAGATATGCAAGAGAAGCAGCTAAAAAGAAAGTATCTCCTTTTTCTCAGTTTTACTACTCTCTTCCCATTTTGTAAGATATTAGTTTCATTTTAAGATGCTGGAAAAATGTTTTGATGTCATTCCATCATTAATATTATTCTATAAAACTTCACAGCCATGAATATTAACTCTGATGCAATGTGTTCCTATCTCAAACTAACTTAACGGCACCTATTTAAAATTCTCTTTCACCATTACTAACATAACAAAGAAGTCAAATTGACATCTTAACTTTATGTCCTCCTGAATGACATCACATAAAATAGACCTAGAGATCTTTATGCTAGAAACAGTATCTCTTCAGGTCAAACTAGGTCAAGAAATTGACCCTGACTAAGTATAGAAGCAACTCTTCATCCCAAACTTTGGTCAGGAAACTAACTATTCTTCTTATCAATTAAGCATTTTAAGATATAGATTAACATTCACAACACATAATAGTCATGCTGCTGCAAAAATTCAGGCTGCTAAGTTTCTGATATGTCTAATTCAAAGGGCTGCAATAATTTTGATCAAGCAGAGGCGGATCCAGGATTTAAAATTTATGGGTTCAAACTTTTAAGATTTTAGAATTGAACCCATTATATTTTTAAAGTTATGGGTTCATGTCTATTATTTATTATAATTTTGATAAATTTTACACATAAATTTATAATCCGCTTTAAAAGTTATGGGTTCAATTGAACCCATAAAATATATTGTACATCTGCCTCTGTGATCAAGCACAGGATCACCAAAGAGAGTTGCACCATATAAATGCAGCTTATATGAAAGCAAAACTTGTGTGATTACTCTAGGTACTCCTTGTCGTAAATAGTTTCCATCAATCCAAATACTTGCAAGCGGAATTTCATAACAGAAGTGGTTTTCTCATAAATATATACACACGCACGCACACCCACCCACCCACCCCACCCACCCACATAAATATACATATAATTAGAAGCCTCCAAAGACAATAGCCCCCTAGCCCCAGAGCGTCCCTTCTCTCAAATGAAAAAGGGAAAAGAAGTAAAAGAGGTTTTCCAATGTAGGCATATTTGGCAGTATTATGGAAGGCTGTAAACAACTCAACTGACTTACTTTTCCTGTTTTTACAAAAAGAATAAGAAAAGATTAGTGTTCATATCGCACATCCACCGCCACAACAAGCATTAGAGAACAGAACAAATAAACAAACAAGGGAACATCGTTCTCTTTCAAACCTGAACAGAGAATAAGCTTTAAGAGAGGGTCTGAAAGAATGCAAGGAACACATACCATGCTCATGACAGCCAAACTTCTTGTATAATTTGTTCTTCTGTCCAGCCAGACCTCAGAAGTGCGACTCTTTAACCAAAGAACCTATATGCCCCAAAACAAATACCTTCAGAAAAACAATGAGCAGAAAGATTTTGCTAATATTTATCTACCAGGGATGTTATTGGAATAGGCTGAAAGCCGTAGTCATAGAATACACACCCTTGATAAGTCATTCCCTTCTGTATTTTGCAAAGCATATTCAAATACCTCCACCTTAGCAATAAGTGGCAAATTATCATAATCCGGTGCAAAACTTAGCATCAATTTATGCTCTTGATTCAGGGTGATCTGTAAAATTGGAAGAATATACAACAATTAGATAGAAATACTAGTCTCTTTCAAGCACAAAAAGGTTTATGTTGAGCAAACCTTCCGGGCATCCCTATATTCTCGAATAAGATGATGCAAGGTGTCACAATTTGGAACCCATTCTATCAGTCCACTATTAGGGGACAACGGAATGACATCATATCTTTGAATTGATAAATCTTTCTCTGCAGTCTTTCTCGAGTTCTCCAGCAAAGTATTAACCAGACCAAACAACTGGTGCATAGCAACAATACAATGTATCTTTTAGTTCCAGGTTGAAGGAAGAGAGGAAATAAAGCCTCACCAAATGTTAATAAACATAGGTAACAGAATCCCTGGAGCCAGCTTGCCTGTACAAAGTATAATTATATACCAGCAATTGCTAACCTGCATGACACGTTCATCTTGGCGTAAATCTTCATGCCCTTTGAGCAAGAAAGCATAGTCTTTTCCATCATTCCCATGGATTGTCAATTTACGAGGTCGTTGTTTGGATGTAATTACAACAAGTTGGGGTGCAAATGATGCAATTGTCACCACTGGTGAATCTGAGATGACAAGTTTGAAGTTTGACAGAACAAGTCGTATCAATACAAAGGCACAAAACTGGCTTAACCATGTGCAAATAATAATTTCAAATAACATAAGTATACCTGCTCGATAAGTTCCAGGAACAGCTAACTCTAAATTTCGACACTCTAGTAACTCAGGGGAAACGGACTGGCATCACAAGTAAAATAGTGTTAGTTCTGAATATGATACAGAGTCGCTGATACCAATAACAAAACATAACATGCTGCTTACCTGTAAATCCA
Source organism: Datura wrightii (assembly GCA_035772735.1). Classification (NCBI taxonomy): domain Eukaryota; kingdom Viridiplantae; phylum Streptophyta; class Magnoliopsida; order Solanales; family Solanaceae; genus Datura; species Datura wrightii. The sequence continues at coordinate 3,776,712 of JASDFA010000038.1, read as the reverse complement.
GGGTTGTGAGTGTCTGAAGCTGCTTATCTATCCGCCTGAATACATGGTAATAGAGATCCCAAGCCTACAAGATAGGATTTAACTTGTCAAATAATGAGCTGTTAACTATAGTAGTTTCCAGCAGACTTTATCAAAAAATAAAAAATAGAAAATTAAAGTCACAGGTAGATTTGACTGGCAGAGGTAAAGGATGTCATGAAATATATGAAGATAAGAAAAGTCTGTTGTCCAGATAGTATTCCTATAGAGGTTTGAATGAAAGTTTATTGGAGAGATTGGTCTAGGATGGGTTATCAAGCTATTCAATGCTATACTAAAAAGTGGTAGGATGCCCGACGAGTGGAGAAAGAGAAGAGAGTACCCTGATTCCAATTTATAAAAAGCAGATGTTCAAAGTTGTGCAAACTATCATGGGATTAAGCTTGTGAGTCATACAAACTCTGGGAAAGAGTGGTAGATAGAAAAGCCCTTTCATGGTGTGAAGCCCTTTCTGTTTTGAGAAAAGTCTGAGACTTAAAAGCCCCTCCCCAACTCCACCTCTCTGCATCCCCCTTTTTCATCTCTCTCCCTCCCCTAGAACACATGATATAACCAAAGTCTATACTCTAGTTCCCACTCTTCACCCTTTCTTCACACAAATTGTGACCCCATCAACATCAGTCAAGTTACATTGAACATCCATGAATGTCTGCATGTGTGCCAGACTCCGGTGATATTGATTGGCAGTAGTCTTTCTATTTCCTTCACCATATCGACTCATACCAACATTCCAGCATCAAAAAATCCTCTCCCCTATCCATCTCTTCTCTTCATAAAGGACTTCTACATTAGAAAATACAAGGGAAAATGTGAAGTCTCCTAGCTGCAAGACATTCAGTCCAGATATTTTCCACGACTCTGCTGCCCATTTGAGGACAACTTCCTATGATTCACCCAATGAGACAAGAAAAAATTCCGGTCAGGCATGTACTGAAGAAGGTTTTTCTCCTGCTGAGTGTGTCTGCAGAGACGTGGAAGGTGGCTCCTTTCTGGCGTCTACTCTTCTACATCTTCCTTCTAGTTCCAGAACTTGCCATTTCAAAACGTCTTTGTATGTTTGTAACTTAAGCTTCAGATTCTAGATACAAGTAAGAACATCTCTCTCTGAGCAAATTAATAGCTAGCAGAAAAGACCTCCACAGCAATAAAGATCGCAATTAGTTTCCTATCATAAAATTGTGAAGTGCATCATCCAAATTATTAAGACAACAGGAATCTTGAAAAACCTTTTGGATACTTGGCACTAGCATTCATCACATAAGAAAATGCAAAATAACAATATACCAAAATCACAATCAAATAAGTAAAAGAAGGAAACAACAAGAGAGATGCCCGCATGGAATTTAGTGTAAAAAGAGTACCTGTGTTAATTCAGCATCTTTGCCAGTTCTCCGATACTTCATACAGCATTCAAAGGCCTCCAACAACTCAAGACGGTATGCCTGAAAAAAGCAATGTTTTCTATCCATTAGTTCAATCAAAATTGCAATTATAGGGGATCAAGTTGTTAAGCTACACTATGGAAGTGGCCAAGAGAGTGGTGGAGTTGAGGGTGAGGAGGTTTGCGTCTATTTTCGAGAACCAGTTTGGACTGATGCCGGGGCGATCTATTACAGAAGTCATTCATCTCATGAGGAGATTGGTGGAGCAGTATAGGGAGGGAGGAGGGACCAACACATGGTGTTCACTGACCTAGAAAAGGCAAATGACAAATTTCCTAGGGAGGTTCTATGAAGATGCTTGGAAGCGAGATGTCCTTATGGCATACGCTAGGGCAATTAAAGACATGTACGATGGAGGCGAGACCCAAGTAAGGACAGTGGGAGGAGACTCGGAGCATTTCCCAATGATGATGAGGTTGCAGTAGGAATCAACTCTTAGTCCGTTTCTATTTGCCTTTATGATGGATGAATTGACACGCCATATCCAAGGAGAGGTGTAGTGGGGTATGTTTGCAGATGATATAGTCTTGGTTGACGAGAATCATAGTGAAATTAACACTAGGCTGAAGGTTTGGAGACAAATCGTGGAGGAGTCTAAAGGGTTCAAATTCAGTAGAACCAAGACTTGGAGGTGCAAGGAGAAGGAAAGCTGGAATGCCAACAGGCGTCTATTATATTGAATTTACCCAATAGTCCCCGTTCAGCAATGAGACTCAGGAGGTTGGTGTGGAAGTGAGTTTGATACATAAGTCATCCCCAAGAGAGGAGGACCAAGGTTGGCGTGGAAGTGAGGCTTGATACACAAGTCATCCCCAAGAGAGGAAGATTCAAGTATCTTGGATCTTTAATTCAAGGAATTCTTGGGGAATAGCCTGTTTGGCCAATTTTGTGAAGAAACTTGGCCTAAAAAAATTGCTCCCAGGCACAGATCTCAAGGACTCTCTCTCTCCTATTTCCTAGGAGGGGGAACACACCCTTTTCTAGTGGAACCACCGCCAGAAAATCTCCCAACTATCTCTTCACTGATAGAAATCCCTTCCCACTTTCCTCTCCTAGCAGCCTCAGACCCAGGTTTTTTCCACCAAGTTTAGAAGACGCGCGAGAACAAAATATATTTCAATGTTGGTTTCAAATCATACGATTTCACTAGATGGACCTTAGATGGATCTATTTGGTTCGAATGGGTCGAGAGAAGTAGAAGATGTGTGATAAGATCCTCCATGAGTAGTAAGGCATTAGAGTGGATCATAGTAGTGATGAGAGAAGCTTCAGAAGTTAAGAGAAGTGCAGTAAGAAGATGGAGACTCTCAAACAGACAAACTGAGTATTTCTGTGTTAAGAAACAGAATGAACATGGGAAGTATCTAAGTATCATAACCATAAATAAAGTTAAGAGACGTGCAGTAAGAAGATGGAGACTCTCAGACAGACAAACTGTAAGAAGATGGAGACTCTCAGACAGACAAACTGAGCATTTCTATGTTAAGAAACAGAATAAACATGGGAAGTATCTAAGTATCATAACCATAAATAATGGGGGAAGATCAGTTCTTATAGTCCCTAAACTAGCAATGCATGTAGGTTGGCACGACATTGCCTTAAAAATTGAAGACTTCATTAAATGCTCAAAGGGGCTGGATATGACAGCTCCTCCTACGTTTACTGAAGCTAACTACCCTTACGTTAAAGCAGTTAACAATAGTAAATGGCAACCAAGGAACCTTAAGAAAGATGTAGTAAGCAATAATGAAGGTCCATTGAAGTTCAGGCACAAGCTAGCAGCCAGGATGACGAACTTCTGACAAGATGTCTGGTGGGCTACGTGGAGGGAGATGAAAAAGGAAAACCCACATTATCAGAGATTAGAGCATGGTCCTCTTTACATGGAAGAGAGCTTATGAGAGGTTCAGGCATGTGAAAAGAAGATGCGCACATGCCCCGGTGTAAAGGTGTGAGAGATTTGCAATGGTGGGTCTAAACAAGGGTAGAGGTAGGCCAAAAAAGTAAAGGGGAGACGTGATTAGACTGGACATGAAATATTTTCAACTTTTCGGTGACATGGCCTTAGATAGGAGGGTATGGAGGTCGTGGATAAGGGTGGAAGGTTAGGAAGCATTGTCTCACTTTCTTGCAGGATAGGCTTTGTAGGAGTTTGGTGCACCGTACTTGTTTCCCCCTTCATAACAATAGTAGTAGCATTATTCTTATAGTGGCTTGTCCTATGATTTATGTTTTTACCTCTAGTTGCATGTCTTCAATTAATTGCATTACTTGGTGGTTGTTACTACTCCATGTTTTCGAAATGTTATGTAATGTTTTCTCTATTATTTGTTATGTCCTCTCTACTTCTTTTCAAGTTGCTTTGATTTGTGTTACTTGAGTCTAGAGTCTTTCGGAAAGAGTCTCTTGATCTTCATAAGATAGGGTAAGGACTGCGACCCTCTACCCTCCCCAGACCTCAACTGTGGGATTACACTGGATTTGCCATTGATGAAGTCCACGAATAATTGATAGCCAACTAATAGTACGGAAAAACCATACACAAAATCTAGCCCCAGGTGGTTCAAACTTAGTCAAACCAATCCCATAACATCAGCATAATCACCCCAGCCCAAGCCCAGGGAAAAATAAATGGAAAGGCATTAAGAATCTACTATACATTGTCAAAGTATGTTAATCATAATAGAGAGAGCATAAGCACATAGTTAGGAGTATTCACCTGGATGAATGCTTTCTCCTTTATAGTGGTATTATTCCTCATTGCTCCTTCCTCAAGCATTTCATGCAGAGGCTCTAACACCTTCAGCATGCCCTCAATGTTGTGTTCGCCAAAATACAGACGGCTGGCCTCTTCCAATGCCTCATGCCACATTTCATGCCAAAGTATCGCAACCCTGATAAGCTCCTTTGAGACTAGTTGGGCCTTCAAAATCAAGCCAAAGTTAGAATAATACTTGCAGAAATCATCAAACTATCAGAGTAAACAAGTCCACTTCACCTGATCAACGAGTACACCACTATGCTGCCTAACTTTATCAACCACTTCTTGAGCTGCAGCTCTGCGCAAATTGCTAATTGACTTACATGCCACAAGAAGTGGATACATAAGAGCCTGCAGATAATGTCCACATATATAATATATTAAAATTTTGAAGAAGTAAGAAGAAGTATATAAGGGAAGCCACAAGCAGTTAAACATACAATAATTTCACTTGCTCAGAACAAGAGATAAAAGTCCTCTAGTATCTTACCATTAAAATAACTTACAAACACATGCCGCGATACTTTGCTCCTAACTTGAACATAACAGTATGATTACCCTCTAAGGCTTTGTGCTTTCACATATTTCCGGTGTACTCCCGGCATTCATGTATTTGCATGTTCATGTGCATGTCCATGTCCATCATAACACTTCTCCAGATACAACAGATATATAAAACACCTATCCTTAGTGAGACTGCACTTGTTAATTACTGTTATGTCCGCATAGACAGATTTTATATCAACTAGGGCTATTGCAGCATAGGACCCTTATGCAAAGAGAATGCCATCCCCTCAGTTAATATTCATTTCCACTTATAATATATCTTGATCACTCTTATAAAGCTTCATGAATAACGTCAAAATGCAATTGGCTACATGTTATGGTACATGAACCTAGGGATAAGAAACGACAGAGAGAGAGACAAACTCTATCTTGAAGAGAATAGAACTGCATCATCAATCCCAAACTAATTAGGGTTGGCAGTATGAACCCTCAACATCCATTCCCCCTGACTGAACTGCCTCATAATCTCAACCAAAAAAGTGTGGAAAAAAGCGAGCTCATAAAACTGATAACATTAACTACTCGACTAACTGTAGATTTGTGGAAAATCACCACGACAGCTCAGCCATGAATCATTCATAACAGGTCTTCCTGTTTAACAGTTTAAGAATGGCCAGTCTATGTTCCAATAGCTTATAAGGAGGTCAGATATCAAATAAATTGACCCAACAATAGTAAATAGACACACAAGCCATTCACAATAAGGTGCTAAAACAGAAAATTAGAGGGACAAAGTACAGGGTGGGGAATGGATGCGAGGGAAAACAGTGATGATTAGATAGCAAAATCATAGTTCTTGTATCTGATTAAAAAAGAAACTAGCAAAAACCTGTGGATGACTCTGTCCAATTCGCACTAACAAGGACTGTATCAGTTCTCTGACAGCATGGTTATTTGAATGTATCCGTGCGATAATCTGAGGTAAAACAACCAACCATGTGTTGATGTTAACATGTGTGAATCCTTTCTGTAATGCCATTTGGACCTCAGAAGTAGCTCCATGGTTGAACCACAAAGTAAGAAGACGAAGAATATCCTGAAACCCAGAAACATGACCATAAGAAAAGTAAATCAACAATATAATGGAAGTCAACGGTGATCACTGGTGAATCTAACAGGAAGTGTTGCTGGATAACCAGGCAATTATGACAATGCTGAAAATTAGATTCAACATAATAAATGAATTCAGTTAGGAGTATGAGTTTCACCAGATACACAAATGTTTTCACCTTGACAAACACGTGCACAGATGCAAAATGAATTGGATAGAAAAATATTTTTGTAGAGTATGTGGAACTTGTTCGAAAGATGCATGAGCTTAAAATATAGAAAGAAGCCAGTAATAAAAGGGACACCATGTCACTGCAAGGATTCAAAGTGCTAAGCAACCAGTAAGCTCAAAGAGATAAACATTTAGCCACAAGGACAAACCAGTGACACCTCAACATTGCACAGTCTTCTAAGAACTGAATTAAATTAGTTGTAGATTCAGATGTAACCTGTAAACTATCATCAACACCCTTAGCATGTGCTCCGCAAGCTATAGAGTGAAAATAACCAGTTACGGCAGCAACAACAAACTGTGCAGCAATATTTGCAAAACCTCTCAGAGTGTAATGAGACATCACTGCTGTATTGAAAAGTGCCCAAGTATGCCATGCCTTTCCCCATTTTGTTGCACAGTGAGTAGCATTTCTAAATGCACTAAGAATTTCTGACAAGGTCAATATCATCCAAGAAACAGTCATTAGAAATGATATCATCTAGCTGTCACCCTATCAAGTAGAAAGCCTCATTATCTTTTCTTTTTGAGAGGGGTTAGTGGAGTGTCTTAACATGTTACCTTGTATAGAATCATCATCCAAACCAGGAGAAAGTGCCCACTTCCAAGTGCCAAGTCTGAGGTATATACGAGCAACAAGTGGCACACCAGAAGAACCAACTAATGCATTCTGCATTACTGGTTGAAGAGTAGCTGTTCTTGAGAGGTCCATGGCAAGGTCCTCCAACATCAAAATTAAATACATGAGACAGAGCATGAAGAAGCATGAACATGATATTTACTGCTTGTAATAGGTAATGTGATCATAATTTTATCGCAGAAGTGCAATACCTGCAACCTAGCAAAGGCTTCCTTCCGCTTATGATCCTCGCCAAGTGACCATTGGTACTTTAAGTATGCTAGCATCACCTGAGGGGGGCCGTGATACCGCACAGTTGACGGAGTCATTTCAGGATCGAACTGTAGAATAAAAAAGAGTCATACACATGCAGTCTCACGAGTAGAGCTATAACAAGAAAGATATACCACAAGGTAACACACATTTTTTACCCGCAATCCACAGGGATAAATTACCAACCTGTAAGAGTTTAACCAACGTATTTCTAGCTTGGCTAATTCTGCCATTTTTCCGGCAGAGTGATGCAAACTTGATCCATGTTTCTATATCTTCTGTAGGAGGCAATACAAGTGCCCTCACAGCTAAAAGTGCTTGCCATACCTGCAAAAAATAAGGACATGTTGCAGATAACAGAGGCAGAATGCTCAGAGAAATGATCTGCCAAAGGGATAAAAAACTTGCAACTCAGAGAGAGTGTGGAATCACATTAAGGCAGGAAAAAGACCAGACAGACAGTTTCTGTAAGCCACCATGAATTTGACAATAAATACAAAGGCCATAACTAGTCATCCAAGCTCTAGCTAAGCATTTCCAGATTGAAAATATCAAATAATCATGATTGTACAACCAAAGTGCTACTCACTCACTGAGGGAAGTTCTGAAATTTACCTCAACATTTCTTTTTGTACCCTTTATGCGCTCATTCCACATATTGCGAACAAGAGCTCTTCTTCCTTCAGTAACAGGGTTTCCCATAGGAGGAAGAGTACAGTATTCAATGACCTAATTAGAATGAGATGAAAAAAAAAGTTCTTAGATTATTAAAAATCATAGCAATTTGGAATAATTCAATTGAAGAGGATAAAGAATATATATCACCTCTTCTAATTCAGAAAGCTGCTGAACGCGAACCATGTTGCTGTAGGCACGTTCGTAGCTCTCAAGAACCTAAATGAATCATCAGAGAATTGTCAAGACATTTGCTATAAAATCCCGTACAAGTCATCAAATGAGTATAAAGTGAGGGGATGATGAGATGAAGAAACAAACCAGTGCAGCAAGCTCGGTTGCCAAACATTTCCTTGCTCTTTCAACATATTCACGTGCTTCGTCGTACTGATGGAAGAATGGGGCGCAAGTACAGAGATTACACCAGAGCAGAGTATGTCACAACATCAAAACAAATGAATGAGTGAAAAATGGATGGACTACCTTGCCTCGGCGAACTAGAAGAACAGCCCTAAAAAAGGTGCCATTACTACTTGCATCACCGCTTGAAGCAGTATTTCCCAAGACACGGAGTTTGGTTTCATCACCATCATCAAGCCGAGAAACATATTCTGCCATCTGATCCCACTCACCCATGTTCCAGGCAGCATTAGCAGCCTAAACTAGTCCAAAACATGCATTCAGTATGATTACTGAAACAACAAAAACTCCCAGAAATTACAAATAAGTCGACAAACCATTGGTGCCATTTCCAGTCGAGCTGCTGGTTCAGCTGGCGTCCAGTATTCCTTACAAAGATTGTTAAGCTCCTCCCACCGAGCTAGAGCAGCAAGGCATCGCATACGCCCTTAGGGAAACACAGAGAAGGATACAGATCGCCATCAAGTGAATAAAGAGCATACAATACAGTAACGAATAAAATTCACTTTTCAACAAGAACCAGAAGCATAACACAACCCAATTCCAAGTGTCAACTAGCATTTATTTAAAGCATCAAGCAATTTAAGAACAAGTGACAAAACAGATTCCACTGAAAGCATGAAATAGATTACACTTAGAACCGTTTAAGTATTATATTAAGTAGTTAGAGGGGGGCAATCAACTTTCTTGGGAATTTACTCCTTTCAGATAATGAATCTCAAAAGAAAAGGTCACTACTCATTGAAGGAAAGCTCGGATCTAGCATGATCTATCACTAGAATCAAATATCTTCAATAATTCTGCAAGTAGAAATCATAGACTAGATCATGCAGTAACTGATCCAATAATACAAACCTAGAGTAGCATCCAAACCAAGATGTGGACTCGAAGCTTGTGATGCCTTAGCAGTATATGCTTTAAGAGCATCATCCCAACGTTGCAATTTCTCATACCTTAAAATTCAACAAATAGCAATGACATCAGTGAAGGAGAAGATACATTTCAGACCAGCATTTCAAGTTAAAGCTTGTGCAGCCTATAGTAACTAATTAATATTAACAGGAAAAAGACAAGCTGGCAATTAATTCAGTACAACAGAATGCAACAATAAACAGTACCATGACTCCTTCAATTTAACCCCCAAATGCTGCTGAGCATATGTCAATATTCCAACAGCTGCCTGAAGATGCTAAGCATGATTAAGTTTAATCACCAGAAAGTCAGTATGAGACATAGGTAAGATGCAACAAACAACTAAGAAATCAAGACCTCATGTTGATGTAATTGATTGTTTATATGGATTAGAGCTTCAACAACAGCAACAGGATTTGCATCCTTCCTATTTGAAAGTGCGCCTTCAAATTCCATTTCCTTGTAGTGTAGGGCCTTTGCAAATGCTCGACACTGAGAGGAAAAGCTCATTATGGATACAACTACTTAACAAATAAACAGAAGGTATATATTAATCAACTGCACAATGCGAGAATAAACCCACCTTCTCAGCTAGAGCACCAAGCAGACGGATATCTATAGGAAGGGGTCTCTCATCATGTTCCATAAACTCCGCCTGGAAATATAATTAGCCAAAGTAAAATAAAAATTATAATACTGCAAGCTTTACAGAGGACAGATTACTGTCTTAATACCTAACTCGCATATATTGAGCCAATCATTTCCCAAAAAATCTCGTGAATCGCCCAAGTAAAGAATATAAGAGAGTTGTTTTTTTAAAAAAAATCAGAAACAGTTAGTTCCCTCTAATTTGACTACTCCCATAATCAATCATCCACTTGATATCATCCTTTTTTGGATAATCACTTTATTGCTGGTTAATTCCATCCTTGATCTATCAGATACCTCTCCTTAGTCTTGACTTTTTTGAGAATGGTAGCAGCTCTCCTTGGTCTTCACTCTTGAGTCACTTCACTAGAAGATCAAGTATTCCCACAATCCACCATCCCTACCACAAGTTGAAATGCACAAAACAGAGCTTCTTACTTGTCCTAGAGGAACTTTAATCATAAACCAAAAAATATGTCTATAGCAGCTGTATTTTGCACCAAGCGCTCCCTTCGCCCAAACAGCCTCCACGAACCTTTACTACTTTTTCAAGTAAGTATTAACCTTTGCAATTGCAAGTAAATTTCCTCTCGGATCCCCATCAACATACTTTCAACCTATAAAACCCTTAAAAGAGGTCCACGAGTATGATCCCATATCAAGTTCTAGACACAAACATGACTTTTAAAGCTTAGGCTTCCCCTTATCAACATTAAGCACCGAAATTCAACTAGAAATTTTCAAATGCATCAGGTAAAACCACAGCACAATCCAGATAATGATTCCATATAATTCTCTATTGCCCCCTTGCCACTCCCCCCCCCCCCCCTCCCCGAACACACGCACCACCACCACCACCAAAAAAAAAAAAAAGAAGAAGAAGCCCATGGTTAAACAATGATATTGCTCCCAGCAACCAACCTGAAACAAACAACATCAAATAAAAGACTATGAGATCCTACTATTACCATTATGATTTACTGTGTGGACTGTAAAGCTCTGAGCACTCTGCTCTTTCTAGGGGCATGTCTATTACAGGAAAAATAGAGGGAATATCATGTTAAGGGAATTATACTGGAGATCCTATCCTCAAGCAGTCAGACAGTCAATATTCTTGTATACATAAGCTAATTCTCCTACAATCCTGTATATGAAGAAACATGTAAATACCTCTATTTGGAGCTCAAATTTCACATTAATACCGTAATTTCGCGTGAACATCCATGGATCAATATATTCAAAATAGAAAAATGTGCCTTCATTTAAAAGCATGAAATACTAACCAAGTTCAGAAGAGTAGCAAGAATTTCAGGTGGGATATTTGGAGAAGAAAACGCCATTTCTAAACTCCGTACTAGCTGCCTTTGACTAGCCTCATTAAGTTGTGACCAGCAACTAACAAAACCTGCAGCAAACAGCTCCCGCCCAACAAAAGGCTGCAAAAGTTCACATTAGAAAAAAAGGAACACAACTAGAGACACCTCTATATTTCTGGCACTTCCTCTTTTTTTGAATGGTTTCTTTTTCTTAAGAAAATTGAGGAAGAGAATTTTTATTTTTTTTTGAGATAAAAGTAACTGATGAGGAAGAGAATGTTGAAGAGGATAAATACCTGCAGTTGAGCCAGTCTTGCACATGTTCTTAATGCTGGACTAGGTGATTCTTTCAGAAGTTCAATGCTGAAATGCCTCATCCACTCGGCCCAATCCTCCTTAGTACTCCGTTGAGAAGCCTCACCAGCGGTACGCAATCTGCCATCATTGACCTACATAAATGTAGTTTAGAGTCAATATACCCAACTAGACATCATCAAAAATTGAAGAAAAGCAACGGAAAAATTGATTTAATTAAAGAAAATCAAATAAGGGAGAAGTAGAAACAGATATACAATAATTCCTGCTACAACTCAAACTGCAGGCCTTTCCTTCATATCTAAAATCATGTTCCCTTGGGTTAAAAAAACGGAGGTGCAATGAGGTGCGAGGGATTTGGCCCCAAACTGGATTGAAGCCCCCACTTGATGGGATACATAAGGAGTCCCTTTTGTTTTTTCTTTCTTTTTTTGATGAAAATAAGTGAATTATCATTAAAAGGCATCAAGAAGATGTTAACCAAACATCTAGCTTTTAAGGAACTACCAGGAGTTGAGATACTATCAAAACATATGTGATTGACTCCTTTTAGTCCAAATACACCCAAAAAAAAAAAAACAAACAAACAAGCAGGCACCATAATCTAGATGTTCTTGATGGCTTTATCAACTTTCCTAGATTCCCCAAGATTCATAGACATCTCTGACATTATATGGCATATACCATCTCAGCCCAAAGATAGACTTGTTTCTCTTTTCTTTTATTTTTTTGGGATCACCGAGAAATCGCCAAATCCCTTTTATTTTCTTCTATTAAATAAGAATAGCTATTATCACCCTTGTTGGTAAGTAAAAGACAAGCGAAAGTAACTATATCCCACCAAGTAAATGAGTTTCTAACCCTCCATTGTCAGCATTTTCAGCCCCTTCAAAATTGGATATACAAGAGGGAATATGTGGATTCTTCCCTTACAATGTATAAAAATATAAAAAATAAAGGTAACTAATGAATAGTGGTAGTGCTCAAAATTTCCTCTATCCTTCACCTCCCTTCATGGAATCAAACAATAGTGTAAATATGTTTAGATCTCCAGACCAACGGCAATCTCATTTCTTTTGTTTGGTAGGGTGAAGGTGCTGTTATAGTTATGAGAGTGCTCAAACTCAGAAGATAGATATAAAGGATTTCATCCCTACCAGTAACAGTATGTACAAGAAACTTATGTTCCGGTAATAGAAAGAAGACTAAAACAACCTGATGGCTTCTGAGCTGCTTATGCATATCCGTCCCAACCTCATAGTGGTCACTCTCTCCATCACTTAAAGGATCACTGATGACCTCAACCGGGAGCCGCCGATTTAATCTCTGAGCTGTGGTGCTCCCAAAAATCAGTGGCTCACGTTTTTCCAGTCGTCCCTGGATTTCTTCAAATTCCTTGTGCTGATATGAAATATTATTGTTTCAGCAACAAATTCCACAGCAGTATAAGCCTTTATATAATGTTATAGTGGTGATAACAAAAGATCAACTCAGACCTGCAGCCGATGTTTAACCATAAGCTTGTGAATAGAAGGAATAAAAATGGTGAAGTCCTCTCCAAGAGCATGAGCTAGACAACAAAGTGCATCAATAGCATCCTTCCTGAGCTCTTCTTTGTTCCTGTGAATTGAAGGGAGCACCGAAATATATCAACACAAAGTAGAAGAGAGTATCACAGAAATCACATAGTACAAAGCTTTTATCAGGAACAAACGCACAATTCCGTCTGCTTAGAATTAAAACAGAAATTGAAGATTAGGTAAAAAATGAGAAGATAAAATCATTGAATTTTCGGAAACAGCAGTAGTGGAATCGTCTAGCAATTGTTCATGACATAAGGAAAGAAATTGCATTCAAAATGAAAGAAAAACTATATTTTGACAGCACATAGAAAAACTCTTGCAATATTGACTGAAGTTGAAACACTAATAAAATGATTTAAATTTTAATGTTTGCTTCACAATTTTCCAGCCATTTGTGCCAAATATACTGGATCACCTTCAGTAAAAGGAATCAGAAGCAGCAATTAGTATACACTCCAAGGTAACATGTGTGCAAGTAGATACATATGGATCAAAATTTGATATCTGAGAGTGTGCTCACTAGAGTCAACATCGAAACCACGCAAAACAGTAAATCTTTGTTATTTCATTTGTTATCTATTAATATGGAGAAAATACGTCTCGTATATGCTCAGTGATATTAATGTGAGGGAGAAAAATCAGACCCGTCCAAAACAAGCTTCAAGTGATGCACAAGAGAAGATATGTGTCCAGTAACCTGCAAAATGGAACGAAGAGAAAAGAAAAAGAGTTTAGGAAAACAAGCAATCAAATGGAAACAATGAAACTTGGAAGCACTCCCTTAGTCCCTTTTACACCAACCTGCACACGAGGTATCAATCTTGTAAGAGTTTTGATTGCACCACGTCTTACTTCTACTGAAGCGTCCACTTTAAACAACCGAATAAGTGCAGGAAAAAGAAGATGCATATGCTCATCTAATGTCCCTGCACATTAAGGTGACACCACTACCCTCAACATCAAAGTGATACTAACCAAGACATGGACCGCAAAAAACCAAGGAAGACTGACCACCAAAAACTTCAAGGGTGTGGAGAATAGGAATAACATATGTGTAGTCATTAAACCTCTCCGCATCAGTAAGAACTTGAATACAACAGGGAAGTATATCAGGAAGATACTTTCTGAATTCATCGTTGAGTGCCAAGCAAAGTTGCTCCACCAGATGCAGAATCTAAAATAACAAAAGAAAGTGACCAGTAAGATCATAAGACAAAGCATCTGGCTATAATGTCATACACCAAAAGTATGTGCAGTATTTTAATACCAACCGAAACTATACTGTACTTACAGGAGCAATGTGAACAGGTCTGTTAGCAACAGGCAAGCTGAACGATGACCATAATTCTGATATCAGAGAGAGCAACTCTGGCAGATATTTACGGATGTGCTGCAAACAAAAAATCATTTAAAAGACCTTAAGAAAATTACATATCTAAGAGAATTACAAGACAGAAAATATTATTAAAACGAAATATTACCTGTCGTGCAATAGATACCAAGGTTCCAAGTTTCCATGTTATAAATTCTTTTAGACCATCCTCACATGTGCGTACAATGTGAAAGAGATCAGGCAAAACCTACAGAAAAATAAAAGATACAGTCATAAGCGAGCATCTCCGCAAAATTATCCATAACAAATGTCAGGTGAACTGTTTGTGACACCCTAAAGAACCACATTTGATGAAACACCAGGGGAAGGATGAACTCGCATTTCAAACATAAACTTCCAGCCAAATTGAAAAGTAAGCTGCACAATGGAATGTGAGCAACAATTCACGTATATATCCCAGTTGCAATTTATGTGATATAGTGGACTAACCTTAGGCAAATAAGGGACACAGCCGAGGCCCATTGACTATACATGCAAAAGTCAGAAGACAAAAACAAATAAGTTTCCCCAGGACTAATGTCAAAAGAAGAAAGAGGCGAAAAGCAGGATAGTAATATAGGAATCCTGCTTAAGAAATAGTTGCAGACAATGAGAAATGAGGTGCCCAACTGAGTTTCCAGACCTTAAAAATAAACATAAGAGATCCAACCACTTTCTGGTGGTAACTTGACAGAGATGGATCCCTGAGAATCCGCATGAGTGAGTTGATAGCAACCTGCAGCAAGTAGATACCAAGTTAGGAAATCTGAAAAAGGAAACAATAAGTTACAGGTTTAAGTCTCACAGTGGAATAATAATCTTCAGATGTTGCAAAGGATGGCCAGAGATCCATAGGCAATTCATCCATTGATCGTATATGTTGACCAGGATCACCAGTCACCCGTGTAACTTCACCATGGGATCCAGGTAAGCTTTGTTGATTACGCTTGTGCACATGGGGATCTAAAGCACCCATGATGCCAAGAACCTGCAAAATTAATCCTCAGTGAACTTAAGTACTGTCTGATCCAAAGAAAAAAAAATATTGGACCAGCAAGATTGCAGTTACCTTCAAAACCTCTCTTCTAGTTGACCAAGCCAGTTCACCATTAAGCAGTTTCAAGAGCAACCCAAGCAACTGAGGATACTCATTGTATGGAGTTATGACATATCTATGAACATTACAAACAACAAATTTGTCAAACATGATTTTGGATATTTTAAAGCTAAATTAGTACACCAGAACCATGAATAGTGTGGTGAAAAGTACTAGCAAAAATAATGAAATTTGAAAAATATAGATAGCACATCACAGTCCGAAGGATAGAAAAAGTAAGTATGCCGCACAAACAATTTTAGAAATAAGCCCCAATCATAAATTATCTAGGAACCAAAAGAAATAGTAAGTAAAAGACTGATTTGCAAAGGAATGATGAAATCAAAAGTTGAAAACCACACCCACTTACCCTGTACTCTGCACAACTTGACCGAGTGTTGAAACAGCCACTTCACGTTTGGTAACAGCAGCCCCATCCAGTAGAGCTTCAACAATTAATGGCATAAGTTCTGAAATATACTGCCGCATGGCAAAGCCTCCCTGAAGAGAGAACGAGAGAGACAAAAAACGAGAATCAGGGGTCTCAACTATGCACAAGAACCATCTACATGCATAAAGACAACAGTCAATCATCTTGGATCTTATAATGCAATCAAAATATCTGATATAGAGAGCTACAAGGATCTAGAGGGACGCATGAGCTTCTATTGGTATTATTTAAACTGCAACATAATTCTTGACTATAACAAAAACAGAGGGCATACAAAAGACACCAAAATGCAGCTGAAACATCACAGGAAAAGACCAAACTATAAAGATCAAGAAACGCTATATTTGTCTCAATTTGTTTGGCACAGTTTGAATGGACATGGACACACAGGTGTTCAAAAAAGAAAGGGGATATAATTTTTGACAGTTGACACATATTTCTGAAGACCAAAAAATTTCCTTTTTTAATTTAGTACAGATAGTCCCATCACAACACATTGTTTTCTTAATGTAGTGGGTGGGACACACAACAAATCAGGTCAAAGGCAAAATGGAGATGTAGAAATTAGCTTGTTTCTGGATTTATAGAAGCACCAATCTCTTTTTTTATAACCTAGAGAAATACCAATCTTTTCAAGGAGGTCCAAAAAAAAAAACGCAGTGCCAAATAAATAGGAACAGAGGGAATATATCATTTACAGGAATTCATTCCACCCCGGTTACTGATCGACTCTAGTGCAGGTTGACTTAATCCCCTTATTGATTTTTCAATTGAAAATGGAGGAAAAATTTGGAGTACAAGTAGCTCCAATGCGACAAGGAGCTCACAGCACGGTAAATTGGAAACAGTGTATGCACAATACAGGCTTAATGCAGCATTAGTCAGTTCTCCAAGAACTTTATACTAAATGAGAGAGGCTGAGAAAATAAAAGGAGAAATGAAGGTTAATTTAACAACAGAGGATCATATAGTGTCTTGAGATAAAGTTAATCTTGAGACAAAGTTAAAAGTGTACACATATAACTTGAAAAGAACCGTGAAGCACTTTTTCCCCATTAAAAACTGTGAGGCCACCTTTTAAATGAAAAAACTGTAAAGCACCTCTTAAAATAGGAAGTTTCCACTAAATAATCGAGTCAAATACCAATAAAATGAAACTATTATAATAACCAAAGTAGTAATCTCTGCATACCAACTAGAACAATTAGCTAGAATACAATAAAAACAGAACCTCAATTAAAAAAAAATAAAAAATAAATAAATAAAAATAAAAATTTAAAAAAAAAAAATTAAATACCAACAAAGTTAAATGCAATTAAATGTAAATCTTAGTTCACAGTGATTGTGATTATATAGGGAAAGATTAAGATAAATAAGCCCACATTGAGAATAGGATATATCTACGAGAGATAAAAAAGAAATATCTGAATTATAACTACAATGTGACACTAGAAATGCAGGGAGAAAAACAATCTAAACTTCTTACCCAATAGGAAGGACGCCGATTGAAGAGTCAAAGTCAATTATTTAAAAAATCAATTCTGATACAACCCATAGTCGGTTCGCATCCCCGTCAGATAAGAACCAACCCTCTTTTTCTATGAACACTTCATTTACAGTATCATATAGAAGAGTATTTTACAGTTCTTAATTTGTAAGGAGCCAGGGAAAGAAACAGTACACAAACGAAAAGCACTAAGCATCCCTAGACAGTGCTGCATGAGAGATTAGGGGGATCATTGTATGAAGAGGCTACATACCACTCTTGCAAGATCTCCAACAGTCACTAGAACTCCACTAATAATGCCACTATTTGCATTGACCCCTGTGCCCTCACCGAGTTTCGCAACAAGAGCCTGAAATAAATGGTATTACAAAAGAAAAGCGATGAAAAATGGCACAGTACATAAATAGTATAAATGTGGGACCTTGTGTATAGGAGCAACGTATGGAAGAACTAAGCGTTCACAATTGCGAATCAAGCAACCCAATAACTTTGCACTCTCTTCTTTACACTTATTGTCTGCACTGCTAACAGGGTAAGGAGATGTAAACATAACAAGCTTCAAGGAGAACAAGGAAGTATACTCTTTCCACTATCAAAGACCATATGAATACCTTTGTTCTAGGTAAGTTAACAGCTGAATAAGATGGCGACGAAGTGCTGGAAGAACATATGCTGGATTCTTTTCAGATAGTCTGCCAGCTAGTGAAATTGCATACTCACGAACTTCAAAATCCTGGAAATTATAAATAATGGACATAAGCATGGTAAGCACACGTGGATGAAGGAGGGGATACAAAGTTGTACATGTCCTAACTCCTAATAATCACATAAAGTACGCATTTTGCTGCATCAATACTAAAAAATAGGAATCAGATACTCAAAAATAAACAGGCTGGATTTTTTCGCGGTTTCAAAAGTTAGGGTATTAGAATATTTTCTTGTGTACAATCTCTATGTTTATGCTTCTTGGACAAAAACTACTCCTTGAGATTATCTCCCACCAACACAAGTTCCAGATAACTCTGACCACCAAGCCTTGGGGCAAGATGGGAAAAATCACCTAGCATTTTTTGTTTTGCAAGGTCCATGATGTCCAAGGTTTTCACCCACTACATTGACCACTTAGCCACACCATTGCATTACTCCAAGAAATTTGCACTTACACAACACATTGAAGAGATCGACATGAGTAACTACAAAAGCACATGAATTAAATACCTCGTCATTTAAAGTGGCAAATATAGCTGTCAAACTATCAGCCTGAGCCAGGAACTCGTCGAATCCTCCATCAGCATATAGCGAGGAAAAAATAGAATGCCGAACGGTAACATCAGCATCAGCAACAGCGGCAATGAGAAGTTTCTGCACAATCTGTAGAAAAGTAAGTCAGTTATAAAAGAATCCTAAATCACCATGTGGAAAAGCCGGAAATAAAAACCTCCATATTCATAATAACGAGAAGTACTTATAAACCAAGTGGAAAAGACACCTTAGCATGAGAACTGCTAAGGTTTGGTAACAGTTTTCTAGAGATTTATTCCTGCGACAAGATTTTTAATCACTAAGGATATAAGATTACTTAGTGAAATGACCTCAATAGCCAGTTAATAATAGAACATTTGGCCATATCAATAGTGCTGAAATTTTATAGTTTCACCACCAACCACTCTTGGCCACATTAAACATGAGATCACGAACATGTACGGAGATACTAATAAGTTCCGCAACAAAAATCACCATCATAAAGAGAGAGAACTAAGATGGTATAATCCAGGAACTCGACACCCTTTATGTCACCAAACAACTTAAGAGACTCCACCACAAAGCACATGCCCACATATCTCATACTTCACAGTAAACTAACTTCCAACTAATTTGAGTTGAATCATAGATTAAGAGGACTCTCGGAGATTATATTAATCTCAAAGGACTTTAATTTAATCTGTTGAACTAACTTCTCTCAAAGGTTTAGTACTAAACCAGCCTTCTAGGCTAATCAAGAGAAAAGCCTTGGCATTTGATGCACAAAGCTATCTAGTTTCTTTTCTTTTTCCCTGAAAAGCCAACCCTTGAAGATCCTTTTTAAATCACTCGACCAGTCCAATACAAAAGCACCAAAAAAAAAAAAAAAGGTACCACCGGATAAACTGTCAATTTCCCCTTGCCTAAACCACCATTGTAGTCCTATTGTGACAAAGTATAGAGTGTAATGTAAATTGAAATCATGTGTTACAAAAAAATTGTTTTGGTTTTTGAGAATGTAACAGAAATATGCAACAAATTATGAAGAAAATGTAAAACACAGATGACACTGGAAAATGCTTTATCGAGTAACAGCCTCAAGAAAGAGATAAAAGTAATCAAATTGGTTTACAACATACCATACAAATGCTAATGACCGATGAAAACAATTTAGGAGAATTTTTGGAATGGAGAAAGTAATTAACATGTGCAAACTTGGGACTTAGTCAACATGAAAAGAAAGTGGGACAATTTGTGGGATGACGGGAGTAACATATGCTAAACTTTGGACCCAGTCCACCAACTAAAATCTAGCTATAATCTTTATAGCATGCATCCAAAAGACAATGCCCCAAAAGAGATACCTACAACCTCTTCAAGAAAAGGGGATAAACTGTCAGAGAGATTAATAGAGAAATTGTACTACTGAGCCACTCCTAAAAGGCTAAAAACAGAATTGAACATCCTTTATACAGATACTAGGACAAGAGTGCTTTTACAGGCACATATTTGAATAATCAGATAATTAAGAAGTGATAAACCAGTGAAATATATAATACCAAAAGACATGGTTCAGAAACAAACCTCTTCAACAAGTCGACGTCGCTTTCCACTGGCGCGATTGATTCTGCTAGGACTAAACTGGGTAGAAGACATCGCCAAGAAAGAATTTGCTACTAGTTTGCAGCAACACAGCGCAGCATCCTTCCGTGTAGCTCCATCCTCATCTTCTAAATATACAACAACAGACTCCCTTGCAAACTCAAGAAGATCATGGCCCTGTAACCCCAAATCCACCATCAAACTAAACTATCTAGAAGGGAAATAAAACGCACAAAAGATATAGCAATAAACCTTGAAATTAAAACGAGCAAGAGTTTGCAAAGCAAGTTGAACTAGCGCAGAACCACTCAGTTCTGGTACTTGGGGGGTAACTGTTGCAAGATGCCCTCGACTCAAAGCAGCTGATTGTCTTGACATTGCATGATGAGATCTTGAAAGGATTACTGAGATACATTCAAGCAGCCGATCCTGAATGGTCGGCAACAAAGGTGGAATGCTGAGAGACAGAAAATACACATGTTAACCTTGAGCAACACCACACAAAAGAACCAGTTCATTAAAGTTCTGCTCAAACTCAGAGAGAACCTTTCACTTATTTGCTCCAATGCTTCCACCAGTGTAAGGGAAAGCCCAGCAGAAAACATACAATCCAAGAGACCACGAACATGAGGCTCCATGGTTGGTCCCATTGCTTTAGCAATATTTCCAACACATGCTAGCGCCTCAAGTGAGGGCCTGCCTCTACGGGGAGCAATCTGAGAGAAACATATTTCACCTGTCAGGGTTATTGCTTCATGCATATACATGTTACAGAAAGAACCTACAACACAGAGGTGGAATGCTGCGACATAGAAAATACATATGTTACCCTTGAGCAACACCACACAAAAGAACCAATTAATGAAAATTCTGCTCAAACTCAGAGAGAACCTTTCAGTTATTTATAACTTCTTTTTGTATAAGGAACTCAGGAAAGATAACTTTCCAATAAAAGAACTGGAAACAGTACAGTTAAACAAGTACATTTGCAATAACATATATAGCATACCGCATCACGCAAGTGAGAGATTATTGTCGGCAAATAGTTAATCAGTTCACCATCCAGAGCACCAGCCATCTCCCCAAGAGCGATGAACCCACTGGCACGTTCTGCGGGTATTTTAAGGACATGAAGTATATGATTCATGCATATCTGTAGAAGTAAAATCAACAAACTTGAGGTTACAGTAGTCACAATGAAGATGCAAATCTCATTCATCCAGATGTCCCAGTAGTAAAAGCAGATTAAATCACCAAAATGAGATCAAATGTCACAAACCGTTAAATAGTTGGTCACAAATCGATCACGCAGGAAATGGGCAATTCGAGGAAGTAGAGAGGTAATGCTGAGGCGAACTAGGCGATCTCGGTGCTCCAGGTATCTTAGAACAATTTCAGCAACCTCCCTGTATCTTGACATCATGAACTCTCCTGTGTTCCTGCAAATTTTGATGATAAATTTGCTCTTATCATATCATTTATCATATCACAAGTAGATAGATAACAGTGGCTCCAATTCCACAGCATATGACTTGAGAATAATACATTATTCTTTGTGAAGGAGACAAAAACAAAATGCACATAAATCCATGAAACTAAAGTAGTCACGGAACATGCTAGCACAACTGCATACATAGCAATACAGCAAAGAAAAAATTGTCCTCCAATAGCTTGCAGAGGTACCTCGACCACCACCCTCTTCATGGAGCCATCCATCACCTAAGAACCTGCCCTTCACCCCACTAGCACACCTCAGAGACAGACAAACCACTCCATCACAAACCAACAACTAACCAAGGAACCTTTCCGACTTAGAAAGTTTTTCCCTCTTTCCCAAAAAATATTTTCAAAATACATTGGAATGATTTTTTGGTTAGTTTTTTAAGATGAATTTTTCAAGTTTGCAATCAGTGAATTTTTTTCCCACTGATAGGAACTTCAACTTCTTGCAAGTGAGATACATGTCCAAACACAACTTCAACTTCAAGACCTTCTTTCAAGTTTTAATCAAATCTATGTCCAAACGCCTACTTAACCATTCATGACCTTCATCCAATATCTAATGCTAAACACTGTGTTCAGAATCTTTCTAGATTACGAGTAACAATAGCTAAGAAATAGCACAAACTCTAAAGAGAAAAGGCCCTCCGGTTGCTTTGAAGTTCTATAAAAATTTATAAATTTATTCCTTCTTTTTATTTCTGATAAGTAGAATTTTGAAACTAGTCATGGTGGACAAGTTTATGGCCTTTCATAGTACTGAAATGAAGACCATTAACTCGCACCTGTCCTGAATGTATGATAATACCCGTGGCCCACCATAATCAAATTGGCTAAAAGTACAAACGGAGAAATCCGCGACAAAGTAACAAGACAATATCTTATAAAACTTGACCAGATAATCCAAGCTCAACACAGGATCTCGTATACACCATCAACTAATGAAAACTGATAAGAGAGTTACCAGTCGATGCCAAAAAGAAAAAATTTTCTACGAATGACGGAAACCCCAGGTACCCCCACAGATCAGAATCAATCTATAGATCACAAATGCATTCTAGATTCAATTGCTAATAAGAAGTAAGGAAAAGTTTTTGGTATATGGTTCGTATCCAGGAGTTCTTTCCCTCATTAATAATTACTTTATATAAGAAAACAATTAGGTAGTAGACAATTGCACACAAAACACACATGTAATGGTATCTTGAGGTAGACTGACTATTAAGTCCTCCGCAATATAACCACATAACTCTCCAGTTTCTCAGACATTCAGCAGATCACAGCCATTTAACACAGAACAAGTAACTCTGAAAGATTTTCCTACAATGAAATAAATAATCTGATGCAATTCGATAGCAAACCTTAGCAGCTCCCCAACTGCCAGAAGGGATCCATGTATACTATGAACAGGCGCATTTCTCCCCAATCCATCTTGGGTAGCCTCAAACATTCGATAATACCTGTCAGAACCCACCAATTTAAGAGTAGATGCCTTGGATCAAGAAATTTATGACTGATACATTCTTTTAGATATTAATAAAATGTAAATGACATTTTCTGAAAAATGATAAGGGAGGAGAGAGAAGTAGACATACCACTGAACACGCCACCGTGTCTCACGCTTTTCAATAACACGAAGGCAGGCACGCAATGCCTCAACAGCCTTTTCTCGAACAGCCAACGTCGGATCTCTCAGAGCAACCCAAATAGCATCCACAAACTCTGGCACGTGAACATTGAAGACAGTCGAAGCATTTTCTGCCATTTCCTAAATTTTAAAGATAGAGATTAAAACAGGGACGGCATCAGCAAGTACTTAGTCATATCTGGAATTCAGTATGCTATGTGGTGGGTGATATGGAGGGGAAAAAATTAGAATTGTTTAAAGGGAGAAAAAATTAGTTAGTCTAAAATATAGATGTGTGTTTTTGCTAAATATTTTAGTGAAAAATGGCAGATGTAAATCATGTGACTGCCATGCTTTTGACTTACTTAGTTCATTATACAGTATGAGATGGAAAAAAGTTTTGGCTGTAACATTTCATTGTAGCAGTCACATAATGTTAATAAATTACCTTTTCCTATCTACAAATAAAGACAGAAGATTCAAGGAAGACTGAACTCATTTAGAAACTCCAGATTACCGATTAGAAACTTGAGAATTAATGGGTGGTCTGCTGTTTCAATTTAACAGTTAGATGTGATTAAATTCTTTACAAATAATAACTTCTTCAGTAACTATATTACTTGACAGATTAGATCTCTTACGTAGCAGAACAATATTTGGCTAGAAATACTTTCAGCTATCGATTAAAACAGAATTTGGTTCAAATAACCTACTCAATAGCAAAGTACATACATTTGAATATTGACATGATTACCTTCCCAACCGATTATTGATCAACATTATTTGGCTATTGTTTACTTACATGGCTGCTACAATGTATTAAGCATTTATATAAGGAAAATATGTTGTTGACAAGCTACAACATAAAGATGTTTATTTAAAATATTATAAGAATGACCACCATGTTTCTATAGTACGAACTAATTCACTCTTCAAAATCAAATCCCTACTTAATGTTATCACAATATTTTTTAATGAAATAAAGTTACCACGTTATTAGTGTGATATGTAATGCAAAGATCTTGATTATCCAAAAAAGAGTTACGACAACAACAACTACTACCCAGCGTAATCCCCACAAAGTGGAGTCTGGGAAGGATATAATATTAGGGAGACCTTACCTCTACCTCAGAGGTAGAGAGGCTGTTTCCGTTAGACCCTAGGCTTTTAGGAAAAACAGCCCCAAAAAAGTAACGGCAGTATAGGAGACAACATATAATAACAAAACAACAACTAGTAACCATGCAAAACTACCCAACAACAATACCCAAAAAAGAGTTAGAGGCTTAAAATTTATGTAATTAAAATCACCAGCTTAAGATGTTCACAATGCTAAATGACAGAAGTTTCACCTTATTTCAATGCTCTATATTCATATGCACCAAACAGCCACTGAGCATCCCATTGGTTAGTAATTATGGTTATTTAATGTTTCAACTGTAACAAATTGCTGCAACTTAAAGAATTTGCATAAAATACTTGTACCTCTATGGAGAATAAATAGCATTAACAAAATGAACAAGTCAGCACAGGACTAGAAAAGAAAAGAACAATAAGGAAGTGACAAAACAATCTAAAGTCTACCACCAACGGTGAGACCTATCTTTGAGCAACAGGAATACATCATATGGAAAATACACAACCTTTTTGGGTTGTAGGAGCTAGCAGTCAAGTCTTATAGCATTTATGATGTAACTCGAAGTTTCCCCATCACGTAAGGATGAAAGAAATAAAACCAAGCTTCAAAGTTTCTGCCTATACAACAAATCATGAAGAAATATGTCAATTGTACCTTTAATATTAACACAGCAGCAAAGCGACGATACTCAATTCTTTCACCACGAAGCCATTCCAGTGCAACTTTTACCTGAAAATACAAAAGAATTGAGGTCCTGATGTCAGACAATCAAGTATCTGAAGTATCACAATGTTACACACCTGACGTTCCACTTCATCTGCAGTCATTGCACCACCAGATCTAGCTAGGTGACCAAGAACTTTACTAGAAAGGACCAAGATTTCAGGATCACGCTTTGTTTCAAAAGCAGAGCGCATGTAATTGGACAATTTTGCCACTTTTGATGCATTTTCGCTGATGGTGACATCTATTAGCTCGTCAATAACCCTCAATGCTCCCAGATTTTCAGAAACTTCATTACTGTCAAGAAATGTGGTGATGCGTTCATATAGATGATCCATAAAACGAGCAAAAGCTTCTCCACTAAGATCACGAGCTTCTTCCTCTACAAGCCGCCTCAAGGTCAACGCAGCCCCATCCTACCAGAGATAATAAAATAAGAATTCTGTCATGGTTCAGAAACAACTCAAGTATTTAAAAGAGGGTTTTAGAAGAGGGAACTGGGAAGGACGGAAAGAGACAGAGAGAGAGAGAGAGAGAGATCATCCAATAGCACGCAAACCCAAAATGCAAAAACAGCAACACTGGGAAAAAACGGAACATTATATGATTAAGACAGAAACCCAGGTCAGTATCAATATCAAGCACCCTGTGCAAAAGACTGCTTGGCTAACCCTTCAATAGAAACAGGAAAAGTGAATGAAAACACACAAAAACAAAAACTTGGTATTCGCATAATCATTCAAACCAAATAGTTCACTAAGATGGTTGATATAAATTTAAAACCATGACCTATCCATCTCCCTTGATTGATGGTTGATATAAATTTAAAACCATGACCTATCCATCTCCCTTGATTGATGGAGGAGGAAAATAAATTAGCATAATTAACAAGAGGCATACAGGAGGAGACTTGTATACAAAACAGAAGAAAGGCTTTAGGAGTGTATCTTCTGGCCTTCTTCCCCACAAATAAAAATAAATGTGTAGCATTCTGATTTCTTCTATTTCAAACTTTTATATACAAGGCTTCAAATGACTTTTTCCAAGACCTCCCGAGAAATAGAGGAAAGAAAATCAAGAAAAGAACTCAAGATGTGCCGTGAGCTAAAATCTTGGACAGTCTGGTGTCCTTCCTTAATTTTTCTCAATTCCTAAGAAAATCAAAATCACAGAACTGAATGTATGTTTCCACTTCCTCACCAATTCAAGAATTCAACAAAAAAGGAAAAAAAAACAGCAGCTTAAAAGGGAACGCATGAACGAAGACCAAAGAACAACACAGAGCTCACATCAAGATTTCCTGAACTGTTCTAACTCCATTACTGATCTTAAAAAATTTCAGCAAATGACTCCAAAAAACAAGTTGAAAGAAAAAGGAAAAATTTAAGAACCTTAGGATTGCCTCTGATGCAGAGGTCCGCAAGAACTCTATTGAGAGCATCAATATTTCCGGCACCGGTGGTTGCAACTGGGTAACGGATCGCCTGAACGGGGGTAGCCATGCTTCTTCACAAGCACCACCAACAACAAACAAACAAGAAAAAGAACCTAACACGATCGACAGAACATTATTGTGTGATTCACCATACAAGAGAAATTGTAGATACGCATTTGTAAGAGAGTGCTTCAGCAGAAAGAAGCCCTATTTGGAGTAGGATAAATTGAGCAGCCTAACGTTAGGCTTTAACGGGTTAAAAAGGAAAAAACTCTTGCCCACTGTGATTTTATTACCAACGTTAGGTATTGGGCCTGTGGGTACCATACATTTACGTGCTATGTTACTGTTTTCTTGTTTGCCCATTAAAATATAGTATTTAACAAGACTTGAAATCAAGATAGTAATTTATTTGAAATTCGTAAATTTCCTAATTTTGAACACAATGCTAATTCATTCTTCTATATTTTTTTTTCTATTATTTAATAAGTGAAAGTTTTTGAACGATCGATCAAGGGTACTTTTTGAATTATGCATTTATTAAAGGATAATTTGGTAATTCTGTCCCACTAATTAACTACTAGATGTCTTCACACTTTCACCTCCGGATGTCCAACTTGAAGCACTACGTGAATTTAGATTTTCCCCCACCCTTTTGCCTTCTTCTCTCCATATGAAAGAAAGATTTTCAGCTTCCCATCTCTTTTCTTTGACTTCAATATCACTCATCCTGGTGAGTTTTCCTTCTTTCTTCACTTAATTTTTTGCTCCTTTTTTTTTTAAGTAGTTTGATTTCTCTTTAATTTTAATAGTTTGATGGACACCTCGAACTTTTGGGTAGTTTTTGAATTTGGCATAATACCTAGATAGACACTTAAACTTGACCTCAACTGACAATTAAACACTAAAACTTTGAGAGTACACGTCTAGACACTTTAACTTGGTCTCAACTGACAACTAAGCATTCCAACTAGCTAGTCCTCAATATGTCTTATAGGCACACGATGCTAACTTGGTACACACAGTGAAACCAAATTGAGGTGCTTAGATGTGCATTCTCTAAATTTGAGTGCTTATTTACATATTATGACTTTTGATTTTGAGTATTCTTTCTTAGCTCTAATATTTCCTGCTGAATTTTTGTTTCAATCTTCCTATATATATCTCTGCTTGGTCCTTTTTTATTTTAGATTTAGAATATGAGGTATTTGCATACTTGATTATTATGTCTCTCGAGAGACGCCACACCTTTTTAATTTCTCTGTTTTGTCGGTTTATCTTGGTTTATGACTTTTTTTTCATATGTTGCGGCTTCATACTGTGCAGTAGTTGGAATTGTCTGATGGAATTCAGTGAGCTTGAGTAATAGCACAACCTTGATTGCTCTAACCTTTCCCTTATGTCTAAATGGTGTACGCTGATGTTTACAAACAGGTTCCCTTGTATATTAACAAATGCCGCACATGTGTGCATGTGTATTAATTTAACGTTTTTCTCATTCAAATTTCTCAATTGATAAAGGTCCAAAATGTCTCTGGGGTGTGCTTTGTTTCACTCAGTTTTGATGAGTTTTCTCTATTTTCACTATTTTCATTGCTAAATTGTAGCGAAATTTTAGTGGGCATCTGGTTGTTTCTTTGTACCATGGATAGCTTCTTGTTGGATTAAACATGCATATGGGTAACGATATCCAATTACGTAGTAATGCACTGGTGGTGTTTGATAATATGCCTGAATCAACTTTTTTTTTTTTTTTAAAAAAAATAATTTCTTTTAAACAGGTGGTTTACAACATACTATTCTATTGTTCTACAATTTGGGAGGTGCTTTCCTGTTGTAAATTTAGTCATGAAATGATAAATTATCTGATGTTGGTATTATAAATTGCCTATATTCAAGAGCGGAAAAAATAGACACAAATCAATCTTGAACAATATCGTGAAGGTGAGTTGTAGTCTTTATGTAATTTGAAAAACTTTTTATTCGATCTATTAGGAGTGGTCTATTCTTTTCCCTTTCTTCTTTTTGGGTCCAAATTATTATTTTGCACCTGCCATGAGAAGATCAGTTGACTATAGGAATGAGTCACACCTTAATTGAAAGCTATAGATCAAGTAGTCTACGATTTGAAGTGTTGTCCTCACCAATCTTAGATGTGATATGCTGATTGCTGAAGCTTGGAACTATAACACCTGAGCAGAAGTTATATTGCAAGTTATCATTCAGAAAAATGGAAATTACAATTGTTGAATTAAAAAAAATTGTCTATGACTTGATTTTTAGAGGTAGTAAAAAAATAAAGAAATGCAACTACATTGGTATCATGGAGACACTCGCACTGAGAGAAGGCTTGACCTGCTAACGTTTGTTAACTGGGGCTATTAGCATGCCACAAGTGAAGGATCATATATATGACAAAGAAAGGTCAAATATGTTAATTGACAAAACATCAATTGCTCAGTAGTGACAATTCGGTGCAAGGATAGATTAAACATTCTATTTAGCATAATTTGTATTTTGTTAGATATTCAACATTATTTTTCTTTCAAATATCATTATGCTATATGTTAAATGTTTGTAGCCTTCTTTTTCTTTCTTTTTCTCCAAGGTCGAGTTACACTTACATCTGGAGGATGGAATTTATTCATAAAAGAAAAATAGATATTTGAGAAATGCATGTTAGATAGAAATGTGCAGTCTAAATGTTGTGACAAACTGTCTTTACTTGAACTTCACGTTATGTTGGAATCATGATGATCTTTAATATCTGTAAATACTTATTTTTTTTATTACAGGTCAATTGCAGTTACTCATTGCGGAAAGGATGAAGGCAATGAAAGTTGTTGGAAATGATGATTTCTTAAATGAACAGGAGTACAAACATAGAAATAAACTTGAAGCTGACGAAGGAAACGTTAACAACTTTGTAATATCAAATACGAATTAAGAATGAAGCCAAATTGAAGCATCTGGATATTTGAACTATAATCATAATGGTAAAGAAATCAATAAGCAGTGGAAGAGTAGTAAAAAGATCAATACTCCTATGCTTGGATCATCCTCTCTCTTAAATCTTTCCATTATGTTCTCTTTTCTTTCAAATGAATTCATTGAATATTGATGGTTACTCTTGAATGATATCTTCTCTATATTTTAGGTCGAATTAATTGATTTTGACATATGATTTGAAGATTTTGAAATATTTCTCGTCGAAAAATAGATCTCTGAACAGTTTATAATTTCTTTCCAAGAACAATGATGAAGGAATAACACAAAGAACTGATATGATCATTGATCAATGTCAGAAACAATTTGTGCTAACTTAAGTACAGTCCTTCACCATACAATGTCATAGTTGTGATGTCACCTGAATTATGTATATTATCATTTCTCTCATTCAAGGTGGTCAAATGAAGCAACTCCGGAGGATAATACTCTGGTATCTGCTCGATGTCGTGAAAGGACAGGAAAATATATCGTAGAGTGATTCTAAGCTTATTGATTGAAAGATTAATATGCTTCTGCTGAAAAGGAAAATATTGAAGTAGGTGTGATTCTTCTTATGGTGAGTTGATAGTAATTTTCTTTATTACCTGTAATGCCTTGACCTATTGGCCCTGAAGTAATAATAATTTTTTGTTCTTTAGAATTTTCGTTGCCATATTTTACCATGTAGTTGTGTAGTTGCTTTTGCATGTGTATTTTTGGTTTACTTTCCATTTTGGGTGGAAGCTGATGGATTATTGACAAGCAATAAATCTGTGGTTAGAATCCTCCATAAGCCAATACATCACAGTTATATTAGTGATGTGAGATCATGACTAAATTTCGATATGACTATTTGTTTTACATATGTTAAATGTCTACGTACTGTGTAATGCAACTAAAATAAGAAAAGCACACCAAATGAATTACTTGAACAAATTTACAAAGGTTAACAGACTTCAAGATAGAGAGTTTATTTCTAAGTATAGTATGAGTTTCTTTTTTATTGTCTCATGGTTCTTAAATTCTTAAAGGTGTTTTGCACTATTTCTGCTTTAAAAGTAATTAATGTTTGCTCTATTTTCCTCTTTGGGTGTTCATGATTTTAAGTTAGAAATTATTTTTCTTTTGCCGATCTCATATTTACGGGTCAAATTTTATCACATGATGTGTGTGCATAGTATGTGAAAAAAATTCTCCCATTCGCGGATGACAGTTGACAAAGCAACCTTGGTATTCATCTTGACATTAAATAGTGGACAAAAGCTACTGTACTTTTGAATTAACAATGTTGGTGCAAAAAACTAGCACATTTCCATCTTGTGATGCTTGATCACAATAAAATTTGGCACTATGTTTCACTGTGTTCAATCACAATTAACATTTCTTTCAGCTATTTACCCAAGGCTGTTCATTGTTCCCACAAGAGAAGACATTATAACTAAACCCACTTCAGTTTTTTCTTACATATCATTAGGAAGAAAAAAAATGTGAACATTGGTGCGAATACTGTACTTAGTTTCTCACAGCAGGATAATGACGTAGAAATAAAAACACCACTACTTTGACCAAGTCACAATATAGGTGAGTATGGTTGTTATATTGATAGTGAATATAATTCAACTTTGCTTCTATTCCAGATATTTTATTAAAAATTTAGTGTTTACACTTTTAAGATATTTCAAAAGAACGTTAATGCCTAGAGGAAGGTAGTCTCTTCCTTGAAATAGGTCAAGGATCATATTCTAAATAGGCTCTGCAAGTCTGTAAATAAGTTAGTTCACTACCTACCTGTAGATTAATAAGAAAAGAT
Source organism: Datura wrightii (assembly GCA_035772735.1). Lineage (NCBI taxonomy): Eukaryota > Viridiplantae > Streptophyta > Magnoliopsida > Solanales > Solanaceae > Datura > Datura wrightii. Next base: position 3,745,369 of record JASDFA010000038.1, on the reverse strand, counting down.
TTTGCATATGAAAGTAGTCTTATTTGTTTTTCAAGTATCTCTTTACAAAGAATTTGTTGGACACCGTATTGAGTTTCTGCATCTTTAGCTCAACAATAATGTAACATCAATCAAATTCAATAGTGAAGTAGAGGCAGAGGAAAACAATGGTTATGGACATATACTTGATCATATAAAGCATATTCATTACTCTCACTAACATATTTTTTACTTTCAAAATTTGAAATTTCATACAAGTTTATATTTGCACATGTGATGTCAATATAATTTAACTTCTACAAGGCTTTTGCTTTGAATTAATCATTCTAATACTTGGTGGTTTTTTCTTCAGATGAAATATGTGCGCTATCAACAGCACGTACTAGAATTTAGATTTACTTAATTGTAGAATCAACTTTTGTATTAGCTTTATTCTCAAATGAATGTATATACTACAATGCATGTTATGTTAATATTTAGCTTCATTTGTTTTTGGGATAATTTTTGACTAAATAATATAACCAAAGTATGGAATTAGCTTTTCCAGTGTTAAATCTTTTTTGTACAATAATGTTCAGAAATGCCCGGGCCATCTAGTTGAATATATAAGCAAAAAGTTCTCAAATATTCGTTATTAATACTGTAATTTTGAATTCGTTTATTTTTCATGTTTAAAAAAAAACTCAAAATATCAATTGTCAATTGAATACTCATCGTTTTGACACATTTCTCGGCATATTTTCCGTGGGATTCGACCCCAGCTGGTTGTTTATACTTCATTAAGAGGTGTGGGTAGGGATGGCAATGGCGCGTGCGGGTGTAAAGCGGGTTTTAGGCTAAGCGGGTGCGGGGCGGGTTGAAGCATTTTTTTAAAAAAAATTGATGTGGGGTTGGGCGGGTTGTGAGTTTATACGGGTCTATGCGAGTTTAATAGTAATTTTTTAAAATAAAAAATGTATGTTTTAATAGTTTACTTATTAAGTACTAACAAAATTGGATTTTCATCACTAATGTCCCCACCAACATTTATGCAATGTAAATGATTTGAGAGTTGTCAATAAAGATGCTTAGAACACAGAACAAAATAACATAAAGAAATTTTGAGAGTTGTCAATAAAGATGCTTAGAACACAGAACAAAACAACATAAAGAAATAGCTACAGAGGATAACATCATTTTGCAAATTAAGAAGAGTACAACTTTGGAAGATATAAGGGTCTGTTTAAGAAAATTCAAATTCATGATATTTTTAAATTGACTCATGAATTAATATACAGAAATTCGCACACGTATATTTACATTAAATATTAAAACATAGAGTTAACATAAGTGTAAATTCATAATGATTGAACTGACATTTTGGTTATCTTAGTTTACTAATCATGTTTTGATGGTTATTAAGTGTAAAGCGTGATAAAATCACCTAAATAAAATAAAAATAAATTTGTTTTTTAACATTTGTGCGGAAAAGTGCAAGAATTACATAAAATATAAGTTACCATGATGAGTATAAATATAAACAGCGCGCCCAGAGTAAATTTAATATGCAGGTTTGAGGCTGCTTCCATCAAGTTTGTGGACATTTCATACATGAAAATCTTGTGAAGGGTTGAGGTACATAATCAAGAACCACTTTGTAATGAAGAATGGTCGTGGTGAAGGGAAGTATCTATGGGATAAAAGTAAAAAATAGCAAATTATGCGGTGCGAGTTTATGTGGGGCGAGGCGGAGTGGGATGAAAATATCAAATTATGCTATTCGGTGCGAGGCGGTGTGGCTTCAAGTATTTGCGGGTTTATTGAACTTCAATTTGGAGCTAGATTACATAAACTTGATAAGCTGTGACTTGCTTAATACAACAAACTACTACAATAAACTTTGGAATTTACATAGACAAACTAAATTCTGTACATGATGGACTTCCAACAAGTCCGTCAAAGGATCAAACATTATGTTCAAATACATACAGATAATTATCATCCGCAACCTACCAAAGCGGACACCACCTGAAATAAAGAACAAGGCAAACATGAAATAGACCAAAGAACAAAATACACAATTTTTTTACTCTGCAGTTAAAATTCCGTTCAGATTCAGAATTTGCAATTTTTTTTACATGAAATGGGAATCTGGATCTTACCCAACATAATTTTAGCAAATATTTTCATGAGACATTGCTTGCTGAATAAGTTTTTGGACTTGCAGTTTCATTGATAAACCATTATAAGATTCACGCGTCTCTCCAGAAATCAATGTACTGTGGTCCAGCGCATGCTATGTAGAGAGCTTGAAGATGCAGAGGTAGCAGCAAAATCATGTCCCTGTGGTCCAGCGCATGCTATGTAGAGAGCTTGAAGATGCAGAGGTAGCAGCAAAATCATGTCCAGTGAGTTTATTACTCATTCGAGCCATGACAACCACATCACATCATTTAGAACTTCATCGGCATCACCTAATTGATTGACCGCCTAAAAAAAGATGAAAACTGTAAGCAAGAAGCATGCATCCCCAGAACACGTCAGAATCATAATTAATTAAAACCTGAAGCAGTTCTCTCTCCCTTGCGGATTTGCCCCGCAACCGCACCATTGTCATCCCTATGTGTGGGCATATCTGTTATATTTGACAGGTGGAAGAAAAATATTCACGGGAAAAAAATTCCTGCTATATAAGCTATCACGAGCCACGTGTAATGAATGAGAGTAGGATGATATTTGAAAGGTAGGAGAAAAATATTTACGGAGGAAAGATTCATGCCAGATAAACTATCACGAGTCACGTGATTATGGATGAAAGTGGGGTGATATATATTTGAAAGGCAGGAAATATTCACGCAATAAAGATTCATGTCAAATAAGCTATGACAAGTCATGTGAAAATGAATGAGAGTGGGGTGAAATTTGATAGAAAAAAAATATTCACGTGGAAAAAATTTATCTCTGATAAGCAATCACGAGTCACATGATAATAAATGAGAGTGGTGTGATATTTGATAGGTAGGAGCAAAATATTCACGCGAAAAAAATTCATGTCGTGTAAGTTATCACGAATCACGTGATAATGAATGCGAGTGGATTTATAAAAAATAACTTATGTTAATAAATAATACTAGTTTCTGGACACGTGCTTCGCACGGGTATATTCACATTAAATAATTAATATAGAAATTAAGATAAGTGTAAATTCAAAATGATTAAACTGACGTTTTTGTTATTTTAGTTTACTAATCATGCTATGATGATGATTAAGTATAAAGCATGATAAGATTAGCTAAATAAAATAAAAATAAAATTTTTTCAACATTTATGCGGAAAAGTACAAGAATTACATAAAATATAAGTTACTTGATGGGCATACATATAAGTCACACGCCAATAGTAAACTTAATCTGCAGGTTTAAAGCTGCTTCTATCAAGTTCATGGACATATAGTACAAACCCAAAATGTCAACAACAATAAAACAAGAAGGTAAATCAGAAGATATTTTTAAAAATAATCAAAAAGAAGAAGAAAGAATGCAACAACTTCATATTACCTATTAAAAGGTGTAGAGTATGATCATGACACAAAGACATATATTTTTCATATTGAGTCTGCTTAATGGTACATATCTTCATTAGAGGATTGTGTATAAATACTATTATAACTGGTAGATGCTTAGAAGATGAAACAATTGGTAGCGTAATCGGATGAAAATCAATTGGAATCTTCGTTTTAAACTCTCTCTGGCCGAAACTATTCTTGAAAAATGATTTGAATTATATATATTGAGGGCGGTGGCCTGGGGGGTGCCTCGCGCCGGCCATCGCGGCAACCCCAGTGCCACGCCACGCTGGCCAATGCGCTGCTGGCTGGCGCGTAGCGCTGGCCCTGCGCGCGCTTGTTCCGTCCGCTCCCGCTCCCAAGGTTTTTCTACACGCTTCGTACTCTCTTTATTCATCACAAATCCACGTGTACGCTCACTAACCATAACTTTTACGAGGTGTAATACAATTAGATATTTTATTATATTTTAATTTACTATAGAGTCAAAATGGTAATCCAATTTTAAATTCAAATTCATGAAATTTTCAAATTGACTCATGAATTAATATATAGAAATTGAAAGATTTAAATTCTTCAAAAAAATTACAATTACTATTAAGTTCACTAGAAAATCTTGTGAAGGATCGAGGTACATAATCAAGAACCACTTTGTAATGAAGAATGGTCGTGGTGAAAGGGAAGTATCTATGGGATAAAAGTAAAAAAATAGCAAATTATGTGGTGTGAGTTTATGTGGGGCGAGACGCAGCCGGTTGAAAATATCAAATTATGCTATTAAGTGCGAGTCAGTGTGGCTTAAAGTATTTGCGGGATTATGGGGATTTGCCCCGCAATTGCCCTATTGCCATACCTAGGTGGAGGCCTATCAGTTATATTTGACAGGTGGAAGAAAAATATTCACGGAAAAAAAAATTTCTACTATATAAGCTATCACGACTCACGTGTAATGAATGAGAGTAGGATGATATTTGACAGGTAGAAGAAAAATATTTATGTGGAAAAGATTCATGCGAGATAAACATCACGAGTCACGTGATTGTGGATTGGTCTAGTTAGTAAATAGACATGAAATTGATCGATCCGTTCATTATTCCACAAGAGAAAGCGATCCATCAGACGAGAGCAGCGGAGAGAATCAGAGAAACTACTCCATTCATCATCAATTGATATGCTGGAGGATCAAGAATACAAAGGCTAACTCCCATTTTCACCTATCGATAGCATAAAAAAATAGATTCAAACTGACAGCCCACCAAAAGAGAGAAAAATGGGGCAAGTGTACATTAGGCCATATGCAACAAATAAGGTAGAAGGATAGCACCGTATCACCTTCATAGTTAGCATATAGGAAACTCACTCGGCCTGCACGTCACCATACTAACGTTCACATTTCACTATGCAAATAATAGCTGTACAAATAAATATTCACTACTATTCTAGAACTATACCAGTCTTATTGATCTTCAACTTGGAGCTAGATTACATAAACTTGATAATCTGTAACTTGCTTAATACAACAAACTGCTACCATAAACTTAGGAGTTTACATAGAGAAACTAAATTCTGTACATGATGGACTTTCAACAAGTCCTGCAAAGGATCAAACATTATGTTCAAATACATATAGATAATTATTGTCCGCAGCCTACCAAAACGGACACCACCTGAAATAAAGAACAAGGCAACCATGAATTAGACCAAAGAACAAAATACACAAGTTTTTTACTCTGCAGTTAAAATTTCATTCAGATTCAGAATTTGCAAATTTTTTACATGAAATGGGAATCTGGAACTTACCCAACATAAATTGGCAAAGATTTTCATGAGACATTGCTTGCTGAATAAGTTTTTGGACTTGTAGTTTCATTGATAAACCATTATCAGCTTCACGCGTCTCTCCAGAAATCAATGTACTGTGGTCCAGCGCATGCTATGTAGAGAGCTTGAAGATGCAGAGGTAGCAGCAAAATCATGTCCAGTGAGTTTATTACTCATTCGAGCCATGACGGCCACAACACATTCATTTAGAACTTCAACGGCATCACCTAATTGATTGACCGCCTAAAAAAAGATGAAAACTGTAAGCAAGAAGCATGCATCCCTAGAATACGTCACAATCATAATTAATTAAAACCTGAAGCAGTTCTCTCTCCCTTGCGGAATTTCCCCGTAACCGCACCACACCCGCCCTATTGCCATCCCTATGTGTGGGCATATCAGTTATATTTGACAGGTGGAAGAAAAATATTCACGAAAAAAAATTCCTGCTATATAAGCTATCACGAGCCACGTGTAATGAATGAGAGTAGGATGATATTTGACAGATAGGAGAAAAATATTTACAGAGGAAAGATTCATGCTAGATAAACTATCACGAGTCACGTGATTATGGATGAAAGTGGGGTGATATATATTTGAAAGACAAGAAATATTCATGCAATAAAGATTCATGTCAAATAAGCTATGACAAGTCATGTGAAAATGAATGAGAGTGGGGTGATTTTGATAGATAAAAAAATATTCATGTGGAAAAATTTCATGCTTGATAAGCAATCACGAGTCACATGTTAATAAATGAGAGTGTGTAATATTTGATAGGAAGGAGAAAAATATTCACGCTAAAAAAATTCATGTCGTGTAAGTTATCACGAATCACGTGATAATGAATGTGAGTGGATTTATGAAAAATAACTTATGTTAATAAATAATACTAGTTTCTGGACACGTGCTTCGCACGAGTATATTCATATTAAATAATTAATATAGAATTAAGATAAGTGTAAATTCAAAATGATTAAACTGACATTTTTGTTATTTTAGTTTACTAATCATGCTATGATGATGATTAAGTATAAAGCGTGATAAGATCAGCTAAATAAAATAAAAATGAATTTTTTTCAACATTTTTGCGGAAAAGTGCAAGAATTACATAAAATATAAGTTACTTGATGGGCATACATATAAGTCACACGCCAATAGTAAACTTAATCTGCAGGTTTAAAGCTGCTTCTATCAAGTTCATGGACATGTAATACAAACCCAAAATGTCAACAACAACAAATCAAGAAGGTAAATCAGAAGATATTTTTAAAAATAATCAAAAAGAAGAAGAAAGAATGCAACAACTTCATATTACCTATTAAAAGGTGTAGAGTATGATCATGACACAAAGACATATATTTTTCATATTGAGTCTGCTTAACGGTACATATCTTCATTAGAGTATTGTGTATAAATACTATTATAACTGGTAGATGCTTAGAAGATGAAACAATTGGTAGCGTAATCGGATGAAAATCAATTGGAATCTTCGTTTTAAACTCGCTCTGGCCGAAACTATTCGGGAAAATGATTTGAAATGAAGGGAGTGTTGGTAGAAGGAAACACCACAACTAAAGTTTGATATGATAATAAATAGTGAAAATATATAGAAGGAAAAACCACGGGGTAGAAGGATTGACTATATAAATATGGGAGTACACTACTCTAAATTTCAAGGAGAAAACAATATATAAATACTTCTCTCTTGTAAATAGAATAACTCACTAAAGAGGACACTCAAGACTACAATATTTATCTTGGTGTATAACTCTCCTTGTGTTCTTACTCTTTTGGATAGTAGATGATCAAATAATGAAGGCAAAATGTTCTATTTATAATAAAACTAAACCGTGTGGACGCGTAGACTTCTAAAAGATCAATACGCCTTCTGCATGCCTTTACACTTTCCTCCTGTCTTTACACTTTCCTCCTACCTTTACACTTTCCTCCTGTCTTTACACTTTCCACCTGCCTTTACACTTTCCTCCTTCTTTATTTCACAAACTTTGTTGACAGGAAGGGCCTTTATATATATTGAGGGCGGTGGCCTAGGGGTGCCTTGCGCCAGCCATCGTGGCAACCCCAGTGCCGCGCCGCGCTGTTGGCTGGCGCGTAGTGCTGGCCCTGCGCGCGCTGGTTCCGTCCAATCCCGCTCCAAAGGTTTTTCTACACACTTCGTATTCTCTTTATTCATCACAAATCCACGTGTATGCTCACTAACCGTTAACTTTTACGGGGTGTAACATAATTAGATATTTTATTATATTTTAATTTACTATAGGGTCAAAATGGTAATCCAATTTTAAATTCAAATTCATGAAATTTTTGTATTGTCTCATGAATTAATATATAGAAATTGAAAGATTTAAATTCTTCAAAGAAATTACAATTACTATTAAGTTCACTTGAAAATCTTGTGAAGGATCGAGGTACATAATCAAGAACAACTTTGTAATGAAAAATGGTCGTGGTGAAAGAGAAGTATCTATGGGATAAAAGGAAAAAAATAGCAAATTATGTGGGGCAAGGCGGAGCGGGTTGAAAATATCAAATTATGCTATTCGGTACGAGGCAGTGTAGCTTAAAGTATTTGCGGGATTATGGGGATTTGCCCCGCAACCGCCCTATTGCCATACCTAGGTGGGGGCCTATCAGTTATATTTGACAGGTGGAAGAAAAATATTCACGGGAAAAAAATTTCTACTATATAAGCTATCACGAGTCACGTGTAATGAATCAGAGTAGGATGATATTTGACAGGTAAAAGAAAAATATTTATGTGGAAAAGATTCATGCGAGATAAACTATCACGAGTCACATGATTGTGGATTGGTATAGCTAGTAAATATACATGAAATTGACCGATCCGTTCATTATTCCACAAGAGAAAGCGATCCATCGGACAAAAGCACCGGAGAGAATCAGAGAAACTACTCCATTTATCATCAATTGATATGCTGGAGGATCAAGAATACAAAGGCTAACTCCCATTTTCGCCTATCGATAGCATAAAAAAAATAGATTCAAACTGACAGCCCACCAAAAGAGAGAAAAATGGGGCAAGTGTACATTAGGCCATATGCAACAAATAAGGTAGAAGGATAGCACCGTATCACCTTCATATTAGCATATAGGAAACTCACTTGGTCTGCACGTCAGCATACTGACGTTCACATTTCACTGCAAATAATAGTTGTACAAATAAATATTCACTACTATTCTAGAACTATACCAGTCTTATTGAACTTCAAGTTGGAGCTAGATTGCATAAACTTGATAATCTGTGACTTGCTTAATACAACAAACTGCTACCATAAACTTAGGAGTTTACATAGAGAAACTAAATTCTGTACATGATGGACTTTCAACAAGTCCTCCAAAGGATCAAACATTATGTTCAAATACATATAGATAATTATTGTCCGCAGCCTACCAAAACGGACACCACCTGAAATAAAGAACAAGGCAACCATGAATTAGACCAAACAACAAAATACACAATTTTTTTACTCTGCAGTTAAAATTTCATTCAGATTCAGAATTTGCAAAATTTTTACATGAAATGGGAATCTGGATCTTACCCAACATAATTTTGGCAAAGATTTTCATGAGACATTGCTTGCTGAATAAGTTTTTGGACTTGTAGTTTCATTGATAAACCATTATCATCTTCATGCGTCTCTTCAAAAATCAACGTACTGTGATCCCGCGCATGTTTTAGAGAGCTTGAAGATGCAGAGGTAGCAGCAAAATCATGTCCAATGAGTTTATTACTCATTCGAGCCATGACAACCCCAACACATTCATTTAGAACTTCATCGGCATCACCTAATTGATTGGCCGCCTAAAAAAAGATGAAAACTGTAAGCAAGAAGCATGCATCCCCAGAATACGTCACAAGCATAATTAATTAAAACCTGAAGCAGTTCTCTCTCCCTTGCGTATTTACCCCGCAACCGCACCGCACCCGTCCTATTACCATCCCTACGTGTGGGCATATCAGTTATATTTGACAGGTGGAAGAAAAATATTCACGGGAAAAAAATTTCTGCTATATAAGCTATCATGAGTGACGTGTAATGAATGAGAGTAGGATGATATTTGACAGGTTGGAGAAAAATATTTACGCGAGAAAGATTCATGCGAGATAAACTATCACGAGTCACGTGATAATGGATGAAAGTGGGATGATATTTGATAGGTAGGAAATATTCATGCAAGAAAAATTAATGTCACAAAAGCTATGACATATCACGTGAAAATGAATAAGAGTGGGGTGATATTTGATAGATAAAAATATATTCACGTGGAAAAAATTCATGCCAGATAAGCAATCATGAGTCACGTGATAATAAATGAGAGTGGGGTGATATTTGATAGGTAGGAGAAAAATATTCACGCGAAAAAATTCATGTCGTGTAAGTTATCACGAATCACGTGATAATGAATGGGAGTGGATTTATAGAATATAACTTATGTTAATAAATAATATTAGTTCCTAGACACGTGTTTCGCACGTGTATATTCACATTAAATAATTAAGATAACTATAAATTCAAAATGATTGAATTGACCTTTTTGTTATATTAGTTTATTAATCATGCTTTGATGATGATTAAATATAAAGCGTGATGAGATTAGCTAAATAAAATAAAAACAAATTGTTTTCAACACTTATGTAGAAAAGTATAAGAATTACATAAAATATAAGTTACTATGATGGGCATTAATATAAGTCACACGCCAAGAGTAAATTTAATATGCAGGTTTGAGGCTGCTTCTATCAAGTTTATGGACATTTCATACAAATCCAAAATGCCAACAACAACAAAACAAGAAGATAAATCAGAAGATATTTGAAAAATTTATCAAAAAGAAGAAGAAAGAAATGCAACAAGTTCATATTACCTATTAAAAGTTGTAGAGTATGATTATGTCACAAACAAAAAATATTTTTTTATTGAGTCTGCTTAATTGTACATATATTTATTAGAGGATTGTATATAAACACTATTATAACTGGTAGAAGCTTAGAAGATGAAACAATTGGAAGGTTAAAAGATAGTATATGAAATAATAACTAAAAATATATAAAAGTGTAACCTACAATAATTAGTAGAAGGTGAAATAATTCTCCTCATTTACTCGTTTCAATGAATAATTTTATTCATTTATTTTTAATGAATATATATATGATATTCAATTGTAAAATATTACTATTTAATTATATATTTTATTATATTTTAATTTACTATAGGGGCAAAATGGTAATCCAATTTTAAATTCAAATTCATGAAAATTTTAAATTGAATCATGAATTAATATATAGAAATTGAAAGATTTAAATTTTTTAAAAACAATTGCAGTTACTATTAAGTTCAATTGAAAATCTTGTGAAGGACCGAGGTACGTCATCAAGAACCACTTTGTAATGAAGAATGGTCGTGGTGAGGAGAAGTATCTATGGGATAAAAGTAAAAAATAGCAAATTATGTGGTGCGAGACAGACGGGTTGAAAATATCAAATTATGCTATTCGGTATGAGGCAGTGTGGCTTAAAGTATTTACGGGATTATGGGGATTCGCAACCGCCCTATTGCCATACCTAGGTGTGGGTCTATCAGTTATATTTGACAGGTAGAAGAAAAATATCCACGGAAAAAAAATTTCTACTATATAAGCTATCGCGAGTCACGTGTAATGAATGAGAGTAGGATGATATTTGACAGGTAGAAGAAAAATATTTATGCGGAAAAGATTCATGCAAAATAAACTATCATGAGTCACATGATTGTGGATTGGTCTAGTCAGATAAATAGACAAGAAATTGGCCGATCCATTCATTATTCAACAAGAGAAAGTGATCCATCAGACGAGAGCAGCGGAGAGAATCAGAGAAACTACTTCATTCATCATCAGTTGATATGCTAGAGGATCAAGAATGCAAAGGCTAACCCCCTTTTCGCCTATTGATAGCATAAAAAAATAGATTCAAAGTGACAGCCCACCAAAAGAGAGAAAAATGGGGCAAGTGTACATTAGGCCATATGAAACAAACAAGGTAGAAGGATAGCACCGTATCACCCTCATAGTTGGCACATCGGGAACTCACTCGGACTGCACGTCACCATACTGACGTTCACATTTCACTATGCGTATATTAGCTGTACAAATAAATATTCACTACTATTCTAGAACTCGTACCAGTCTTATTGAACTTCAACTTGGAGCTAGATTACATAAACTTGATAAGCTGTAACTTGCTTAATACAACAAACTGCTACCATAAACTTAGGAGTTTACATAGACAAACTAAATTCTGTACATGATGGACTTCCAACAAGTCCTCCAAAGGATCAAACATTATGTTTAAATACATATAGATAATTATCATCCGCAACCTACCAAAGCAGACACCACCTGAAATAAAGAACAAGGCAACCATGAATTAGACCAAAGAACAAAATACACAATTTTTTTACTTTGCAGTTAAAATTCCATTCAGATTTAGAATTTGCAAATTTTTTACATGAAATGGGAATCTGGATCTTACCCAACATAATTTTGGCAAAGATTTTCATGAGACATTGCTTGCTGAATAAGTTTTTGGACTTGTAGTTTCACTGATAAACCATTATCAGCTTCACGCGTCTCTCCGGAAATCAATGTACTGTGGTCCAGTGCATGCTATGTGGAGATCTTGAAGATGCAGAGGTAGCAGCAATATCATGTCCAGTGAGTTTATTACTCATTCAAGCCATGACAGCCGCAGCACATTCATTTAGAACTTCATCGGCATCACCTAATTGATTGACCGCCTAAAAAAAGATGAAAACTGTAAGCAAGAAGCATGCATCTCCAGAACACGTCAGAATCATAATTAATTAAAACCTGAAGCAGTTCTCTCTCCCTTGCGGATTTGCCCCGCAACCGCACCATTGTCATCCCTACGTGTGGGCATATCTGTTATATTTGACAGGTGGAAGAAAAATATTCACGGAAAAAAAATTCCTGCTATATAAGCTATCATGAGCCACGTGTAATGAATGAGAGTAGGATGATATTTGACAGGTAGGAGAAAAATATTTACGGAGGAAAGATTCATGCCAGATAAACTATCACGAGTCACGTGATTATGGATGAAAGTGGGGTGATATATATTTGAAAGGCAGGAAATATTCACGCAATAAAGATTCATGTCAAATAAGCTATGATAAGTCATGTGAAAATGAATGAGAGTGGGGTGATATTTGATAGAAAAAAAATATTCACGTGGAAAAAATTTATGCCTGATAAGCAATCACGAGTCACATGATAATAAATGAGAGTGGTGTAATATTTTATAGGTAGGAGCAAAATATTAACGCGAAAAAAATTCATGTCGTGTAAGTTATCACGAATCACGTGATAATGAATGTGAGTGGATTTATAAAAAATAACTTATGTTAATAAATAATACTAGTTTCTGGACACGTGCTTCGCACGAGTATATTCATATTAAATAATTAATATAGAATTAAGATAAGTATAAATTCAAAAGGATTAAACTGACGTTTTGGTTATTTTAGTTTACTAATCATGCTACGATGATGATTAAATATAAAGCGTGATAACATCAGCTAAATAAAATAAAAATAAATTTTTTTCAATATTTATGCTGAAAAGTGCAAAAATTACATAAAATATAAGTTACTTGATGTGCATACATATAAGTCACGCGCCAATAGTAAATTTAATCTGCAGGTTTAAAGCTGCTTCTATCGAGTTCATGGACATGTAATACAAACCCAAAATGTCAACAACAACAAAACAAGAAGGTAATCAGAAGATATTTGTAAAAATTATCAAAAAGAAGAAGAAAGAATGTAACAACTTCATATTACCTATTAAAAGGTGTAGAGTATGATCATGACACAAAGACATATATTTTTCATATTGAGTCTGCTTAATGGTACATTTCTTCATTAGAGGATTGTGTATAAATACTATTATAACTGGTAGATGCTTAGAAGATAAAACAATTGGTAGAGTAATCGGATGAAAATCAATTGGAATCTTCGTTTTAAACTCTCTCTGGCCGAAACTATTCTTGAAACATGATTTGAATTATATATATTGAGGGCGGTGGCCTTGGGGGTGCCTCGCGCCGGCCATCGCGGCAACCCCAGTGCCACGCCGCGCTGGCCAATGCGCTGCTGGCTGGCGCGTAGAGCTGGCCCTGTGCGCGCTTGTTCCGTCCGATCCCGCTCCCAAGGTTTTTCTACACGCTTTGTACTCTCTTTATTCATCACAAATCCACGTGTACGCTCACTAACCATTAACTTTTATGGGGTGTAAGATAATTAGATATTTTATTATGTTTTAATTACTATAGGGTCAAAATGGTAATCCAATTTTAAATTCAAATTCATGAAATTTTCAAATTGTCTCATGAATTAACATATAGAAATTGAAAGATTTAAATTCTTCAAAGAAATTACAATTACTATTAAGTTCACTTGAAAATCTTGTGAAGGATCGAGGTACATAATCAAGAACCACTTTGTAATGAAGAATGGTTGTGGTGAAAGGGAAGTATCTATGGGATAAAAGGAAAAAAATAGCAAATTATGTGAGGCGAGACGGAGCAGGTTGAAAATATCAAATTATGCAATTCGGTACAAGGCAGTGTGGCTTAAAGTATTTGTGGGATTATGGGGATTTGCCCCGCAACCACCCTATTGCCATACCTAGGTGTGGGCCTATCAATTATATTTGACAGGTGGAAGAAAAATATTCACGGAAAAAAAATTTCTACTATATAAGCTATCACGAGTCACGTGGAATGAATCAGAGTAGGATGATATTTGACAGGTAGAAGAAAAATATTTATGCGAAAAAAATTCATGCGAGATAAACTATCACGAGTCACGTGATTGTGGATTGGTATAGTTAGTAAATATACATGAAATTGACCGATCCGTTCATTATTCCACAAGAGAAAGCGATCCATCATATGAGAGCACCGGAGAGAATCAGAGAAACTACTCCATTCATCATCAATTGATATGCTGGAGGATCAAGAATACAAAGGCTAACTCCCCTTTTCGCCTATCGATAGTATAAAAAAAATAGATTCAAACTGACAGCCCACCAAAAGAGAGAAAAATGAGGCAAGTGTACATTAGGCCATATGCAACAAATAAGGTAGAAGGATAGCACCGTATCACCTTCATAGTTAGCATATAGAAAACTCACTCGGTCTGCACGTCACCATACTGACGTTCACATTTCACTATGCTAATAATAGCTGTACAAATAAATATTCACTACTATTCTAGAACTATACCAGTCTTATTGAACTTCAAGTTGGAGCTAGATTACATAAACTTGATAATCTGTGACTTGATTAATGCAACAAACTGCTACCATAAACTTAGGAGTTTACATAGACAAACTAAATTCTGTACGTGTTGGACTTCCAACAAGTTCTCCAAAGGATCAAACATTATGTTCAAATACATACAGATGATTATCATCCGCAACTTACCAAAACGGGCACCACCTGAAATAAAGAACAAGGCAACCATGAATTAGACCAAAGAGCAAAATACACAATTTTTTTACTCTGCAGTTAAAATTACATTCAGATTCAAAATTTGCAAATTTTTTACATGAAATGGGAATCTGGATCTTACCCAACATAATTTTGGCAAAGATTTTCATGAGACATTGCTTGCTGAATAAGTTTTTGGACTTGTAGTTTCACTGATAAACCATTATCAGCTTCAAGCGTCTCTCCAGAAATCAATGTACTGTGGTCCAGCGCATGCTATGTAGAGAGCTTGAAGATGCAGAGGTAGGAACAAAATCATGTCCAGTGAGTTTATTACTCATTCGAGCCATGACAGCCACAACACATTCATTTAGAACTTCATCGGCATCACCTAATTGATTGACCGCCTAAAAAAAGATGAAAATTGTAAGCAAGAAGCATGCATCCCCAGAACACGTCACAATCATAATTAATTAAAACTAGAAGCAGTTCTCTCTCCCTTGCGGAATTTCCCCGCAACCGCACCGCAACCCGCCCTATTGTCATCCCTAGGTGTGGGCATATCAGTTATATTTGACAGGTGGAAGAAAAATATTCACGAAAAAAAAATTCCTGCTATATAAGCTATCACGAGCCACGTGTAATGAATGAGAGTAGGATGATATTTGAAAGGTAGGAGAAAAATATTTACGGAGGAAAGATTCATGCCAGATAAACTATCACGAGTCACGTGATTATGGATGAAAGTGGGGTGATATATATTTGAAAGGCAGGAAATATTCACGCAATAAAGATTCATGTCAAATATGCTATGACAAGTCATGTGAAAATGAATGAGAGTGGGGTGATATTTGATAGATAAAAGAAATATTCACGTGGAAAAAATTTATGCCTGATAAGCAATCACGAGTCACATGATAATAAATGAGAGTGGTGTAATATTTGATAGGTAGGAGCAAAATATTAACGCGAAAAAAATTCATGTCGTGTAAGTTATCACGAATCACGTGATAATGAATGCGAGTGGATTTATAAAAAATAACTTAATTTAATAAATAATACTAGTTTCTGGACACGTGTTTCGCACGAGTATATTCATATTAAATAATTAATATAGAATTAAGATAAGTGTAAATTCAAAATGATTAAACTGACGTTTTTGTTATTTTAGTTTACTAATCATGCTATGATGATGATTAAGTATAAAGCGTGATAAGATCAGCTAAATAAAATAAAAATAATTTTTTTCAATATTTATGCGAAAAAGTGCAAGAATTACATAAAATATAAGTTACTTGATGGGCATACATATAAGTCACGCGCCAATAGTAAATTTAATCTGCAGGTTTAAAGCTGCTTCTATCAAGTTCATGGACATGTAGTACAAACCCAAAATGTAAACAACAACAAAACAAGAAGGTAAATCAGAAGATATTTTTAAAAATAAAAAAAAAGAAGAAGAAAGAATGCAAAAACTTCATATTACCTATTAAAAGGTGTAGAGTATGATCATGACACAAAGACATATATTTTTCATATTGAGTCTGCTTAATGGTACATATCTTCATTAGAGGATTGTGTATAAATACTATTATAACTGGTAGATGCTTAGAAGATGAAACAATTGGTAGCGTAATCGAATGAAAATCAATTGAAATCTTCGTTTTAAACTCTCTCTGGCTGAAACTATTTGGGAAAATGATTTGAAATGAAGGGAGTGTTGGTAGAAGGAAACACCACAACTAAAGTTTGATATGATAATAAATAGTGAAAATATATAGAAGGAAAAATCACGGGGTAGAAGGATTGACTATATAAATATGGGAGTACACTACTCTAAATTTCAAAGAGAAAACAATATATAAACACTTCTCTCTTGTAAATGGAATAACTCACTAAAGAGGATACTCAAGACTACAATATTTATCTTGGTGTATAACTCTCTTTGTGTTCTTACTCTTTTGGATAGTGTATGATCAAATAATGAAGGCAAAATGTTCTATTTATAATAAAACTAAACCGTGTGGATGCGTAGATTTCTAAAAGATCAATACGCCTTCTGCATGCCTTTACACTTTCCTCCTGTCTTTACACTTTCCTTCTGTCTTTACACTTTCCTCCTGTCTTTACACTTTTCACCTGCCTTTACACTTTCCTCTTTCCTTATTTGACAAACTTTGTTGACAGGGAGGGCCTTTATATATATTGAGGGTGATGGCCTGGGGGTGCCTTGCGCCGGCCATCGTGTCAACCCCAGTGCCGCCGCCGCGCTAGCCAATGTGCTGCTGGCTGGCGCGTAGCGCTGGCCCTGCGCGCACTGGTTCCATCCGATCCCACTCCCAAGGTTTTTCTACACGCTTCGTATTCTCTTTATTCATCACAAATCCACGTGTATGCTCACTAACCGTTAACTTTTACGGGGTGTAATATAATTAGATATTTTATTATATTTTAATTTACTATAGGGTCAAAATGGTAATTCAATTTTAAATTCAAATTCATGAAATTTTCAAATTGTCTCATGAATTAATATATAGAAATTGAAAGATTTAAATTCTTCAAAGAAATTACAATTACTATTAAGTTCACTTGAAAATCTTGTGAAGGATCGAGGTATATAATCAAGAACAACTTTGTAATGAAAAATGGTCGTGGTGAAAGGGAAGTATCTATGGGATAAAAGGAAAAAAATAGCAAATTATGTGGGGCAAGGCGGAGCGGGTTGAAAATATCAAATTATGCTGAGGCAGTCTAGCTTAAAGTATTTGCGGGATTATGGGGATTTGCCCCGCAACCGCCCTATTGCCATACCTAGGTGGAGGCCTATCAGTTATATTTGACAGGTGGAAGAAAAATATTCACGGAAAAAAAGTTTCTACTATATAAGCTATCACGACTCACATGTAATGAATCAGAGTAGGATGATATTTGAAAGGTAAAAGAAAAATATTTATGCGGAAAAGATTCATGCGAGATAAACTATCACGAGTCACGTGATTGTGGATTGGTATAGTTAGTAAATATACATGAAATTGACCGATCCGTTCATTATTCCACAAGAGAAAGCGATCCATCGGACGAAAGCACCGGAGAGAATCAGAGAAACTACTCCATTTATCATCAATTGATATGCTGGAGGATCAAGAATACAAAGGCTAACTCCCATTTTCGCCTATCGATAGCATAAAATAATAGATTCAAACTGACAGCCCACCAAAAGAGAGAAAAATGGGGCAGGTGTACATTAGGCCATATGCAACAAATAAGGTAGAAGGATAGCACCGTATCACCTTCATAGTTAGCATATAGGAAACTCACTCGGTCTGCACGTCAGCATACTGACGTTCACATTTCACTGCAAATAATAGTTGTACAAATAAATATTCACTACTATTCTAGAACTATACCAGTCTTATTGAACTTCAAGTTGGAGCTAGATTACATAAACTTGATAATCTGTGACTTGCTTAATGCAACAAACTGCTACCATAAACTTAGGAGTTTACATAGAGAAACTAAATTATGTACATGATGGACTTCCAACAAGTTCTCCAAAGGATCAAACATTATGTTCAAATACATACATATGATTATCATCCGCAACCTACCAAAATGGGCACCACCTGAAATAAAGAACAAGGCAACCATGAAATAGACCAAAGAGCAAAATACACAATTTTTTTACTCTGCAATTAAAATTCCATTCAGATTCAGAATTTGCAAAATTTTTACATGAAATGGGAATCTGGATCTTACCCAACATAGTTTTGGCAAAGATTTTCATGAGACATTGCTTGCTGAATAAGTTTTTGGACTTGTAGTTTCACTGATAAACCATTATCAGCTTCACGCGTCTCTCCGGAAATCAATGTACTGTGGTCCAGTGCATGCTATGTGGAGATCTTGAAGATGCAGAGGTAGCAGCAAAATCATGTCCAGTGAGTTTATTACTTATTCGAGCCATGACAGCCACAACACGTTCATTTAGAACTTCATCGGCATCACCTAATTGTTTGGCCGCCTAAAAAAAGATGAAAACTGTAAGCAAGAAGCATGCATCCCCAGAATAGGTCACAAGCATAATTAATTAAAACCTGAAGCAGTTTTCTCTCCCTTACATATTTGCCCCACAACCGCACCGCACCCGCCCTATTGCCATCCCTAGGTGTGGGCATATCAATTATATTTGACAGGTGGAAGAAAAATATTCACGGGAAAAAAATTTCTGCTATATAAGCTATCATGAGTCACGTGTAATGAATGAGAGTAGGATGATATTTGACAGGTTGGAGAAAAATATTTACGCGAGAAGGATTCATGCGAGATAAACTATCACGAGTCACGTGATAATGGATGAAAGTGGGGTGATATTTGATGGGTAGGAAATATTCACGCAAGAAAGATTCATGTCAGAAAAGCTATGACATATCATGTGAAAATGAATAAGAGTGGGGTGATATTTGATAGATAAAAAAATATTCACTAGGAAAAAATTCTTGCCAGATAAGCAATCATGAGTTCACGTGATAATAAATGAAAGTGGGGTGATATTTGGTGGGTAGGAGAAAAATATTCATGCGAAAAAATTCATGTCGTGTAAGTTATCACGAATCACGTGATAATGAATGGGAGTGGATTTATAGAATATAGCTTATGTTAATAAATAATATTAGTTTCTAGACACGTGTTTCGCACGTATATATTCACATTAAATAATTAAGATAACTATAAATTCAAAATGATTGAATTGACTTTTTTTATATTAGTTTATTAATCATGCTTTGATGATGATTAAGTATAAAGCGTGACGAGATCAGCTAAATAAAATAAAACAAATTGTTTTCAACATTTATGTAGAAAAGTGCAAGAATTATATAAAATATATGTTACTACGATGGAAATAAATATAAGTCACATGTCAAGAGTAAATTTAATCTGCAGGTCTGAGGCTGCTTCTATCAAGTTTATGGACATTTCATACAAATCAAAAATGCCAACAACAACAAAACAAGAAGATAAATCAGAAGACATTTGTAAAATTTATCAAAAAGAAGAAGAAAGAAATGCAACAAGTTCATATTACCTATTAAAAGTTGTAGAGTATGATCATGACACAAAAAAATATATTTTTTATATTGAGTCTGCTTAATGGTAGAATATTCATTAGAGGCTTGTATATAAACACTATTATAACTGGTAGAAGCTTAGAAGATGAAACAATTGGAAGGTTAAAAGATAGTATATGAAATAATAACTAAAAATATATAAAAGTGTAACCTACAATAATTAGTAGAAGGTGAAACAATTCTCCTCATTTACTCGTTTCAATGAATAATTTTATTCATTTATTTTTAATGAATATATATATGATATTCAATGGTAAAATATTACTATTTAATTATATATTTTATTATATTTTAATTTACTATAGGGGCAAAATGGCAATCCAATTTTTAAATTAAAATTCATGAAAATTTCAAATTGACTCATGAATTAATATATAGAAATTGAAAGATTTAAATTTTTCAAAAAAATTGCAATTACTATTAAGTTCAATTGAAAATCTTGTGAATGACCGAGGTACATCATCAAGAACCACTTTGTAATGAAGAATGGTCGTGGTGAAGGGAAGTATCTATGGGATAAAAGTAAAATATAGCAAATTATATGGTGCGAGTTTATGTGGGGCGAGATGGAGGTGGTTGAAAATATCAAATTATGCTATTCGGTGCGAAGCAGTGTGGCTTAAAGTATTTGCGGGACTATGCGGATTTGCCCGCAACCGCACCGCACCCACCCTATTTTCATCCCTAGGTGTGGGCATATCAGTTATATTTGACAGGTAGAAGAAAAATATTCACGGGAATAAAATTCCTGCTATATAAGCTATCACGAGTCGCGTGTAATGAATAAGAGTAGGATGATATTTGACAGGTAGGAGAAAAATATTTATGCGGAATAGATTCATACTAGATAAACTATCACGAGTCACGTGATTGTGGATTGGTCCAGTCGGATAAATAGACAAGAAATTGGCTGATCCATTCATTATTCCACAAGAGAAAGCGATCCATCAGACAAGAGGACTAGAGAGAATCGGAGAAACAACTCTATTCATCACCAATTGATATGTTAGAGGATCAAGAATACAAAGGCTAACTCCCCTTTTCGCCTATCGATAGCATAAAAAAATGTCACACCGCGAGTCTATACCATAGACGAGACACGGTACTTGGAGTCACAAGTAACCCCATGGTCTATCATAACACTGACATTCTGAGTAAAAACATAGAGGAAACTTTAAAATAATAAAATAAAATATTTATGAGGAAGAACTAAATCATAAAGTTTTAAAACAACTGAATAAAAGCTAAAAATCAGAAACTCTGTCTGTGTCTGAAAGCCATCTATCCGATGAGTTGCTAGGAAAAACCCCCAGCTAACTCTAAATCTAACTGAAGGAAATATAACTGAAAAGAAATAATCCTCGTCCTCGAAAGATGAGAACTCACCAATGATGCAGCTGAAAACTTTTGAGCGAGACCTGCTAACGGTGCTGAGACTTAGAACCTGCAGTTGTATCATAAAATGATACAACATAAAAGGTATGTGTCAGTATTTTGAATGTACTGAGTAAGTAGGAGAAATCATAACACGAAAAATAAAATAATAGAACTGTAAAGACATGTAATGACCCACTGAAATGTTGAAACTGAATAAACTGTGATAATACTGAGATGGTCAAAATGACCCTGTCTGACGGTCAAAGATATGTCCTAAATCTAAGATACTAATCTGAAATATTGTATTAAACTGATTTGAACTGAGTAGTTTAAAATTGTTCTAACTGAGCTAATCTGATACTGAACTGAACTAACTAGTGGAAGAGTCTATAACCGACATATAACCACGTGAGCTAGACGTGAAGTCCAATATATATACCCAATCGGTAGGACCCAATATACCTTGCTAGGGTATAGATGCATGAACTGAGTGATCACAGGTCTGGGGCCATGAGGCTAATAAAATATAACTTATGGTGGCAACGTTGTTCTGGGAACCTAGGTGCGTTGAAACCCCGGTCCGCTCAGTGCTAAGTCCTACTCCCACAGGATAGTCCTAGACTAACTACTAAACTGATAGCTTGAAACTAGGGCCCAAGGCTAAGTTAGGAACACCTATCTTGAAGTACCCTGAGAGTCTTGTCGGACCAGATTCTGTAACTGGTATTCTAAGACTGGTCAGAGCTACTTATCTGGAAGCGTCATAACCGTCTAAAGAACAAACTGTATTCTGAAGCTGGGGTCCTAAGGCTGGTCAGAGCTGCTTATCTGAAAGTGTCATGACTACCTAAAGAACCACTAAATTTTATATTGAGTCTAATACCGATAACTGGGAGGCATCACTGACACCTCAAGAATTAACTATAGTCAAATTAATTAGCTGACATTTCTGAACAATACTGAGTATGCTAAAATCTTAATAAGACTAGACTAATATGAATCTGACTGAGATTTCAACATAAACTAACAATATGTGCATCCCAAAACTGATAGAACCAAGCAATAGGGAAAACTAGTTCAATCCGCAAAATTCTAATTTCCACTGAGCTGGGAACTAGGGCTAAATCATTCTACTAGATACAATTTTTCACAAATTTCTAGAGTTAGGGAATAATAAAGCAATTAAAATCATGAGAAATATACTACTCGAAATTTTAAAGATATAAGTCTGACAATCTTCTACATTTTGAATCCACAGGGCTAAACTGAAAGAGGAAAATAGCGAAGATTTTGGGGACACAAGGGAAGAACTATTCCCTTATTGAATTCCCACATAACTAGTGAAGAAATTCTGAGAAGATCCATTGAAAATTTGGGAAGAAACGGATTGCCCTAGTTCTAGCCCTGAGAGTTTCTGCGTACTGAGTCTAAGTGTTGAGAGGAGTGAAAGGAATACGTCAATCACCCTTTTAACTCTCTCTGGGACGTGCCCAAAATGACGTAGTTTAGACTCTAGAAGTTTAGAAAATTACGAAAAAGCCCCTAAAAATCTCGCAGAAAAATTACCCTACCAGTCCCAACGAGGGACTAGACGATTTGTGGTTACTTCGCATGACTCGTAGTCTGCCCCGTCGCCTACACTGAAAATTCCTCATCATGGGTCACCACGAGCTACTCAATGACCCGTTACGGGTGACCACGACTCGTCATCACCTCCTGTCGTCCTCATTGCCAAAAACCACCTGGCGGTCATCACGGGCGACACCATGACTCGTGGTGTCCCAGACAAGTCGTGGTGAGGACCTGTTAAGTACACTTCCAATTTTCCCCAGTCTCCAATCAATTCTTGACTATGGGTCACATCACGACTTGACCACGACTCGTGGTCACCTGTAACATCCCGGAAGGGCCTACGAATAGACCCGGGAGTTGAAGTCAAAACTGCAGAAAACCTGGAATTTGCACCAGTATGACTCGAGGTACAAGTCATGGTGAGGACTTACGACTCGTGACTCGAGTCGTGAGGAAATCGGGAGCCTGAGGTTGTGTCACGGGTAGTCCTACGAACCGTGGTGATAAGGTATGACTTGTAGTTAGGAGTCGTGGTGAATGTCTCAGTGGTGCCAGAGTGAGCCGTCATGGGTCATAGTACGACTCGTAGGATGAAGCAACGAGTCGTGGTGAGGAGTTGTGGTTAAGTCATATTGGTTTGGGTGGATGGTACCACGGTTGACAGTACGAGCCGTAGTATGGTGGTACGAGGCGTGGTATACCAGTCGTGACCAAATTCAGAAAGTTAGGAGAAAGGGTGAAGTGACCACGAGTCGTGACTTGATGGTACGACTCGTGGTCAGGGCCAGAACTGCTTTTCAGAAAAATTTCAGTAAAGGCAATTTCGACTTTTCTACACTTTTGGGCCCTAAACCACATCGTTTTGACGTTAGAACAGGGTCTTTAAGGGATGAAAGCTCCTGTTAAGTTCATTTCAGCAGTTACAAGTGTTAGAGAAGGGAGTAGGAAGGGTTTCAAGCAACTTTCTTCAAGATTTTTCAAGTTTTCACTTAGGGTTCTTCAAGGGAGTAGGAAATAATGAAATTTCTAGGTATGTGGGGTTTTGAATGGATAGATTAGACCCTACCCATGCCCATTTCTTTCCATTTCTTACGATTAAGTTACCAAATTCTTGTGGATCTTAACCCAATTGCATGATTTCTCACAAATTTACATGAAAGTGTGGTAGTATGTTTAAATTACGGATTGTAAAGTATTTGGGTTGATATTGCTTGTATATTTTATATTTCATGATTTAAAACTCTAAACGTATGGATGCCCAATTATGAAGGATTTTTAGTAAAATTCATGTTCATGATGATTTCGCAAGCTTAATACGAATTTTTGAATTTCAAGCATGTTATCAAGTTTTCTATTTCTTATGTTGTCATGATTATGTTTCGCATAAACTAAGCATTTCAGGCATGATTAAGATTTCGGGCCATGCCCATATGTTGTGTATGATTTATGAACTACGTCTTTGGCCGACTCACGTGCCGAAATTCCATGACTAGTGTTATGAACTTTCAAGCATGGTATGATTTTCAGAATTAAACTAGTCGTGCATGTTATGTATGAATTTTTATGAGCACGTTGCATGTTTTGGGAGTAGTACTTAACACCGAGTAGGTTCGGGGCCCAGGTTAGGCCCCGAATCTCAGAACTATGTGCCACCGTAGGATTACGTTTGGGACCTCCTCAGTGACTGTCCCCTATGCCCTACAGGGCCTTCATGAGTGATATCAATCCTTTCATGGTTCATACCCTTGGAAAGGTATGAACGGCTTCCCGACTAGGCGTACAAGTCGGACTTCATGTGTGCTCATGTGGAGTATGTCGGTTATAGAAATATCCCATTATTCCTCATGGATTTGAAATATGCATGATTATGTTCTTTTGGCTCAAGTTATGATTTATGAAATATTTTCCCCGCATGTTATGACTTTGATGGGTTTATGAATATTTTTGGAAATATTGAGTCTTACGATATACTTACGATTTCAGTTTTATGATCATGATGTCCCCACTCCTATAACTTTTATGTCTTTAAGAATTGTTTTGCATACCTTACATACTGAGTACTTTTCAGGTACTGACCCATATATTTTCAGGATCTGGTTCGCAGGCTCAGCATCATCCCTAGTTTGTGCTCAGTTTCGCTAAATCTCCAGTGGTGAGTCCTCATGATCCGAGGGCTTCATGTTTAGACTTGTTTAATTATATTATGTTCTAAAAATGTTTGGGTTAGTTGGGGTCTTGTCCCTTCAACCCGTCTTTTATGATTAAAGGCTTTTAGACTTATGTATAGTATCAATCGTTTATGTTTGGATCTGGTATTGTTGTTTTCTTTATATCTCATGATACGACTTTCAGCTAGTTCATGCTTGATAAGTTAAATTTTCCGCCTTATATGAATGAATTAGTATTATGCTCACGCCATGGGTTGACTTGGGGTCTCTCGGGGCTCTTTGTCCCGTGTCTATGATCCGGGTGTACTCTCGGGTCATGACATCACCCATTTACAAATTTTTCTTCCAAGTCACTCCACGACTCGTGGCCTATCCCACGGGTCACAGGACGACTCGTTCTGTGACCTGGTGCAGAAAATCCTATTTTCTCTGTTTCAACTCCCGAGTCTAATCTTAGGGTTTTCGGGGCATTACAAAAAATAGATTCAAAATGACAACCCACAAAAAGAGAGAAAAAGGGCAAGTGTACATTAAGCCATATGCAACAAACAAAGTAGAAGGATAGCACTGTATCACCCTCATAGTTAGCACATCAAAAACTCACTCGGTCTGCACGTCACCATACTGACTATGCAAGACAACCAACTTTATTCTCTTCACAAAAGGTTCACATTTCATTATGCAAATAATAGCTGTACAAATAAATATTCACTACTATTCTAGAACTCATACCAGTTTTATTGAACTTCAACTTGGAGCTAGATTACATAAACTTGGTAAGCTGTGACTTGCTTAATACAACAAACTGCTAGCATCTAGGAGTTTACATAGAGAAACTAAATTTTGTACATGATGGACTTCCAACAAGTCCTCTAAAGGATCAAACATTATGTTCAAATACATATAGATAATTATTGTCCGCAGCCTACCAAAACGGACACCACCTGAAATAAAGAACAAGGCAACCATGAATTAGACCAAAGAACAAAATACACAATTTTTTTACTCTGCAGTTAAAATTCCTTATTTGTCCAAAGCACCCCTTTATCAGATTCAGAATTTGCAAAATTTTGCATGAAATGGGAATCTGCATCTTACCCAACATAGTTTTGGCAAAGATTTTCATGAGACATTGCTTGCTGAATAAGTTTTTGGACTTGTAGTTTCACTGATAAACCATGATCAGCTTCACACGTCTCTCTAGAAACCAATGTATTGTGATCCAGCGCATGCTGTAGAGAGCTTGAAGATGCAGAGGTAGCAGCAAAATCATGTCCCGTGAGTTTATTACTCATTCGAGCCATGACAGCCACAGAACATTCATTTAGAACTTCATTGGCATCATCTAATTGATTGACCGCCTAAAAAAAGATGAAAACTGTAAGCAAGAAGCATGCATCCCTAGAACACGTCACAAGCATAATTAATTAAAACCTGAAGCAGATCTCTCTCCGTTGCACCCCTTTGTGGCTGAAGAAGCTCTCTATTTGAAGAGGACTCCTCACTATTCAAAACAGGAGGCACATGTGCACTGGCAAGTGTGGACACTTGAGGAACTTCATTGAAATTGAATAGACGCCAATTTATAAGAGGATCATGAACAAAGGCCTGAAAAGAAAAAAAAAAAAGGAAGACAAAGAAGAATGAAATAAGCTGATAAATTGAATCTGTAAATGAAACATTGACATCATTACAAGACAAAAATGACAAACTCCTCATTCAAGAGCAACCTAAACATACATTCAAGGAATGAAACCAAGAATCTCAAACTGATGAAAGGTGTTCCTCTTTTCACTGTGAGTTCAACTTGCAGTGACAGTTATTTACTAGTCTTAAGTAAGGCTTTCAATTGTTCAACATGGCAATTTAAGGACCAATAGATTCTAATTTTTCAATCGTCTAAGTCATTCCAACTCCAGTTGGATCCAAATTTACAAATATTAGATACAACATCCTTCTATTACCCATTTGTGCTCTTCAGAAGATAAGCATAATCGAGATTCGAGATCTTTTTGGACTTGAAAACAGCCCATAACACACACAAAAAAAGGAGTTCAATATAGACCAATCAATATTCATGCCATTATATGTGTGACCCCATAAGGTAGCTAGAGAATATATTTTACAAGGTAAGATAGTGATGCCAAAAATTTACCTCCATCATAGCCATGACACTATCTTTATGCAGTCGGAGAACTTGCATTACATTCTCACATGTTGACCGGAAATTTCCCTCTATACCACTAACCTCCATTGCTTTTACAAGCATTCTAGTGAGGCGAAATGGAACCTATACATATAAGTTTGTTACAAAAGCTATTAGTTTCGTTGAAGAAAACACATACAATTTCTGGAAAGCCTTTTGTTCAACATAATAATTTACCTTCTCTGGAAAATTCTTCCGATTAATTGAAGCTTCAAAGCAATCTCCAAAATCAATATGCAGAATCTTCCCACTGCATGACCAAGATAAATATATTATAACTTGTGTCATCAGCAAGAAAATGCAATCACAGAGTACAATGGTACCTATATCGGTGAAGCATGAGGTTACCAGGATGTCGATCACCCAAACCAAGTATGTATCCAACCTGGAGAAAATCAACCCAAATTCAACAGATGTACGCAAGAGAAGCAGCTAAAAAGAAAGTATCCCCTTTTTCTCAGTTTTAATACTCTCTTGTCTCTTCCCAATTTGTGAGATATTAGTTTCATTTTAAGATAATGTGAAAAATATTTTGACGTCATTCCATCATTAATATTATTCTATAAAACTTCACAGCCAAGAATGTTAACTCTGATGCAATGTGTTCCTATATCAAACTAACTTAACGCCACCTATTTACAGTTCTCTTTCATGATTACTAACATAATAAAGAAGTCAAATTGACATCTTAACTTTATGTCCTCCTGAATGACCTTTATGCTAGAAACAGTATCTCTTCAGGTCAAACTAGGTCAAGAAATTAATGACCCTGACTAAGTACAGTAGCAACTCTTCATGCTAAACTTTGGTCAGTAAACTAACTATTGCTCCTATGAATTAAGCATTTTAAGATATAGAGATCAACATTCACAACACATAATACTCGTGCTGCTGCAAAAATTCTCAGGTTACTAAGTTTTTGATTTGCCTAATTCAAAAGGCTGTGCTAATTCTGATCAAGCACAGGATCACTCTAGGTACTCCTTGTAGTAAATAGTTTCCGTCAATCCAAATACTTGCAAGGGAATTTCATAACAGAGGTGGTGTGTGTGTGTGTAAGTGTAGATATATGATTAGAAGGCCTCCAAAGACATTAGCCCCCCGGCCCCAGAGCGTTCCTTCTCCCAAATGAAAAAGGGAAAAGAAGTAAAAGAGGTTGTCCAATGTCTGCCTATTTGGCAGTATTATGGAAGGCTGTAAACAACAACTCAACTAGCTTTCCTGTTTTTCCAAAAAGAATAAACAAATATTAGCGTTCATATAGGACATCTACCCCCACAAGATGCATTAGAGAACAGAACAAATAAACAAACAAGGGAACATCGTTCTCGTCCAAACCTGAACAGAGAATAAGCTTTAAGAGAGGGTCTGAACCGAATGCAAGGAACACATACCATGCTCATGACAGCCAAACTTCTTGTATAATTTGTTCTTCTGTCCAGCCAGATCTCAGAAGTGCGACTCTTTAACCAAAGAACCTATATGCCCCAAAACAAATACCTTCAGAAAAACAATGAGCAGAAAGATTTTGCAGATATTTATCTACCAGGGATGTTATTGCAAAAGGCTGAAAGCCGTTTTCATAGAATACACACCCTTGATAAGTCATTTCCTTCTGTATTTTGCAAAGCATATTCAAATACCTCCACCTTAGCAATAAGTGGCAAATTATCATAATCCGGTGCAAAATCCAGAATCAAGTTACGTTCTTGATGTAGGGTGATCTGTAAAATTGGAAGAATGTACAACAATTAGATATAAATAGTAGTCTCTTTCAAGCACAAAACGGTCTATGTTGAACAAACCTTCCGGGCATCCCTATATTCACAAATAAGATGGTGCAAGGTGTCACAATTTGGAACCCATTCTATCAGTCCGCAATTATGGGACAATGGAATGACATCATATCGTTGGATTGATGAATCTTTCTCTGCAGTCTTTCTCGAGTTCTCCAGCAAAGTATTAACCAGACCAAACAACTGGTGCATAGCAATAATACAATGTGTCTTTTAGTTCCAGGTTGAAGGAAGAGAGGAAATAAAGCCTCACCAAATGTTTAATAAACAGAGATGGCAGAATCCCTGGAGCCAGCTTGCCTGTACAAAGCATAACTATATACAAATTGCTAACCTGCATGACACGTTCATCTTGGCGTAAATCTTCATGCCCTTTGAGCAAGAAAGTATAATCTTTTCCATCACTCCCACGGATTGTCAATTTACGAGGTCGTTGTTTGGATGTAATTACAACAAGTTGGGGTGCAAATGATGCAATTGTCACCACTGGTGAATCTGAGATGACAAATTTGAAGTTTGATAGAACAAGTCGTATCAATACTGAGGAACAAAACTGGCTCAACCATGTGCAAATAATAATTTCAAACAACATAAGTATACCTGCTCGATAAGTTCCAGGAACAGCTAGCTCTAAATTTCGACACTCCAGTAACTCAGGGGAAATGGACTGGCATCAAAACTAAATAACGTTAGTTATGAATATGATGCAGAGTTGCTGATACCAATAACAAAACATATCATGCTGCTTACCTGTAAATCCAGGGTTGTGAGTATTTGAAGCTCCGTATCTATCCGCCTGAATACATGGTAATAGAGATCCCAAGCCTACCAAGATAGGATTTGACTTGTCAAATAATGGGCTGTTAACTATAGTAGTTACCAGCAAGACTTTAGCAAAAAATAAAAAAATAGAAAACTAAAAATCACAGGTAGATTTGGCTGGCAGAGGTAAAGGATGTATGAAAAATATGAAGATAAGAAAAGTCTGTTGTCCAGATAGTATTCCTATAGAGGTTTGAATGAAAGTTTCTTGGAGAGATTGGTCTAGGATGGGTTATCAAGCTATTTAATGCTGTACTAAAAAGTGGTAGAATGCCCGATGAGTGGAGAAAGAGAAAAGAGTACCCGACTCCAATTTATTATAAGCAGATAATCAAAGTTGTGCGAACTATCGTGGCATTAAGCTTGTGTGTCATAAATTCTGGGAAAGAGTGGTAGATAGAAAAGCCTTTTCATGGTGTCAAGCCCTTTCTGTTTTGAGAAAAGTCCGTGACTTAAAAGCCCCTGCCCAACTCCACCTCTCTCCATCCCCCTTTTTCAACTCTCTCCCTCCCCTAGAACTCATGATATAACCAAAGTCTATACCCTAGTTCCCTTCTTCACCCTTTCTTCACACAAATTTTGACCCTATCCACATAAGTCGAGTTACTTTGAACATCCATGAATGTCCGCATGTCTCCCACCTTTTGGAAGAAATCTAAAACACCACAGGTGTGCCAGACTCTGGTGATATTGATCGGCAGTTGTCCTTCTATTTCCTTCACCATATCGACTCATACCAACGTTCCAGCATCAAAAAATCCTCTCACCTATCCATCTCTTCTCCTCATAAAGGACTTTTTCTACATTAGAAAATAAGAGGGAAAATTTGAAGTCTCCTAGATGCAAGACATTCAGTCCAGATATTTCCACGCCTCTGCTCTCCATTTGAGGACAACTTCCTATGATTCACCCAATGAAACAAGAAAAATTCCTGTGTGTGTTCCCGGAGACGCGAAAGGTGGCTCCTTTCTGGCGTCTACTCTTCTACATCTTCCTTCTAGTTCCAGAACTTGCCATTTCAAAATGTCTTTGTATGTTTGTAACTTAAGCTTGCGAACTTCTAGATATGAATAATGTTGTTTTTTGGCTCAAAGTCCCACATTGGAAGATGAGTAGAAATAGGGAGGCAACCTTAGACTATAAAAGGAAGCCTCCCCCTTTTGGTTTTATCACACCAAACTTGAAGCCTTCTAACTCTTCTAGAGGCTTAGTTTATTTTCTCTCTTGTAATCTTCTCGAAGAAATATATTTGTAGTGGTGTCCGAGGACTTAGGCATAATTGGCCGAACCTCGTCAAATCTTGGTATTCTCTTTATTTTCTTTTCTGCTTCTTATTTATCATTGTTAGCCATTATTAGTGTTGCTATTGGTGGAAAATAGCTCAAATTTCCACAACAATTGGTATCAGAGCTTTTGGTTGTGATCTCTCTTGAAATTTTAGTATGCTCTGTGGTTGCGGTTTTAACTGATCCTCCACATCAGAAAAAATTTCTTGAGATTATTTTTTGTAAATTTGTGTTAAAATTGCTAAGTAATATATTGTCTAATTAAGTGCATGTCTAGGGAAGTTCTGTCTAAGGAAACTGGTTTTTAAGTGGGACCGTGTGACCCCTCCAGTTTTTCCTGAGAATTTTCCTGGTGCATTTTTTTGGCTAAATTATTACTGGTAATTTTTCACTTTAGAGCAAAAATGGCTGATAATAATGAGCAGACTTCGAGAGCCACAGTTTCCACTACATCAACTTCGACAGCATCTTCGTCGTCAATTTTGACGAGATTTGCTGTGCCAAATGCAAGATTTGCGGTGGAGATTTTTGACGGTACGGGTCATTTCGGGATGTGGCAAGGTGAAGTTCTAGATGCGCTTTTCCAGCAAGGTCTAGACATTGCTATTGAAGAAGAGAAACCAGAAGAAATTGAAGAAAAAGAATGGAAGACCATCAATCGGTTGGCGTGTGGTACTATTCGCTCATGCCTTTCCAGAGAGCAGAAATATTCATTCTCAAAGGAAACTTCTGCAAGTAAGCTATGGAAGGCATTGGAGGAGAAATTCTTGAAGAAGAGCGGTCACAATAAGCACTTCATGAAGAAGAAGTTATTCCGGTTTAGTTATCAACCGGGTACCACCATGAATGATCATATTACTGCTTTTAACAAGGCAGTAGCTGATTTGAGGAACGTTGATGAAACTTTCAAAGATGGAGATCTGGCATTGATGTTGCTGTTTTCACTTCCTGAAGAGTATGAATTTATAGAAGCTATGTTACTTCATGGGAAAGACCAAGTTTCCCTCAGTGAAGTATGTAGTACTCTATATAGTTATGAATTGAGGAAAAAAGACAGGGAGGAAAGCAAGCATGCAGAGGTGGTTGCAGAAGCACTGGTAGCAAGAGGCAGACCACAAAACCAGAAGAAAGGAAGAAGAGGGAAATCTCAGTCAAGAAGCAGACCGAGTAAAGATGAATGTGCCTTTTGTAGAGAGAAGGGGCACTGAAAGAAAGATTGCCCGAAATTGAAAAATAAGGGCAAAGTTGAAAAATGCAAAGCTGTTGCAGAGTCATGTGCTGCTGAATACAGTGATGAAGATTCAGATCTTTCACTGGTTGTTACAACCTCCACAAGGCGATCTGACAAGTGGTTGTTTGACTCATCATGCAACCAACATATTTGTCATATCCGGGAGTGGTTCTTTGAGTTTAAAGAGATAGACGGTGGAGTTGTCTATATGGGAAACGACACATTTTGTGAAACAATAGGAATTGGTTCAGTCAACTTAAAGAATCATGATGGATCAACTAGAGTTTTGACAGAGGTCAGGTATGTACCTGACATGAAGAAGAATCTCATCTCTTTGGGAGTCCTAGAATCCAAAGGATTGACGGTGACAATGCGAGATGGAGTCTTGAAAATAGTCTCTGGAGCTCTGGTGATGCTTAAAGGCACCCGGAAGAATAATTTGTATTACTATGATGGTAATACAATTGTTGGGACAGCTGCAGTTGCAACTCTTGATGATGAAGGGTCAGATGCAACTAAGTTGTGGCATATGCGATTGGGGCATGCAAGTGAAAAATCCTTGCAACTTCTAGCAAAGCAAGGATTATTGAAAGATGCAAAAACTTGTAAGCTGAATTTCTGCGAGCATTGCGTGATGGGAAAGCAGAAGAGAGTGAAATTTGGCACTGCAATCCATGATACTAAAGGTATTCTGGATTATGTTCACTCTGATGTGTGGGGTCCTTCCAAGACAACTTCTTTGGGAGGAAAACACTATTATGTTACTTTTGTTGATGACTTCTCACGAAGAGTGTGGGTGTACACTATGAAGTCAAAGGATGAAGTGTTAAATTGTTTTCTTAAGTGGAAAAAGATGATTGAAACTCAGACTGGCAAAAGGATCAAACGCCTCAGAACAGACAACGGAGGTGAATATCGAAGTGATCCGTTTGACAAAGTTTGTCAAGATGAAGGTATTGTGAGACACTTCACAGTTAGACATACACCACAACAGAATGGGGTGGCCGAACGGATGAACCGAACATTGCTGGAGAAAGTTCGGTGTATGCTGTCTAATGCTAGGTTGGACAGACAATTTTGGGCTGAGGCTGTGAGATATGCAAGCCATCTTGTTAATCGTTTACCATCAACTGCTATTGGTGGTAAAACTCCTTTAGAGGTTTGGTCTGGAAAACCTGTTAATGATTATGATTCCTTACGTGTGTTTGGTTCCACTGCATATTATCATGTGAAGGGATCGAAGTTGGATCCGAGAGCCAAGAAAGCGCTCTTTATGGGGATCACTACTGGTGTTAAAGGATACCGCCTCTGGTGTCTTGAAACAAAGAAGATAATCCTTAGCAGAGATGTTACCTTTGATGAATCTTCCATGTTGAAGAAGGATGACATTCAACAGATCAGTAGTGCTCCGCAACAGGTGGAGTTTGAAAGGAGAATCAATCCAGTTCTGTTCAAAGATGGAGAAACTCCTATGGCAGAAGAGGAGTCAAATGAAGAAGAGGTTCCAACCCAAGGACCTCACCAGCAAGAAGAACCTATTGCATTAAGGAAGCCACAACGGGTAAGACACAAACCTGCTCGATTTAGTGATATGGTGGCTCATGCATCTATAATAGTGAATGATGGTATTCCTACCACTTATCAAGAAGCAATTCAAAGTTCCGAAGATGAAGAGTGGAAGAATGCTATGAATGAAGAGATGCAGTCTCTTCATAAGAATCAGACTTGGAAGCTAGCAAGTCTACCGAAGGGAAAGAAGGCTATTAGATGCAAATGGATATATACAAAGAAAGAAGGATTTCCTGACAAGAAAAGCATTCGCTACAAGGCGAGATTGGTAGCTAAAGGCTATGCTCAGATGGAGGGAATTGACTATAATGAAGTTTTTTCTCCAGTAGTGAAACATTCCTCTATCAGAATCTTATTGGCCTTGGTAGCTCAGCTGGATTTGGAACTAGTTCAACTTGATGTAAAAACTGCATTTTTACATGGAGACTTGGAGGAGGAAATCTATATGACTCAGCCAGAAGGGTTCAAGGTTGCTGGGAAAGAAAATATGGTATGCAAACTTGAAAAATCATTGTACGGATTGAAGCAATCTCCAAGACAGTGGTACAAGCGATTTGACAAGTTTATGTTAGGGCAGATGTACACAAGAAGCAAATACGATCATTGTGTGTATTTGCGCAAGCTACAAGATGGATCTTTCATCTATCTTCTTCTTTATGTTGATGATATGTTGATAGCTTCAAGGAATTCTGGAGAAATTGACAAGCTGAAAGCTAAACTAAAGCAAGAATTTGAGATGAAAGATTTAGGGGAAGCTAAGAAGATTCTCGGCATGGAGATAAATAGAGACAGACAATTGGGGCAACTTCGTCTAACTCAGAAGCAATATCTGAGAAAGGTGCTGCAACGTTTTGGCATCAATGACAAGTCAAAATCTGTGAGTAACCCACTTGCTCCTCATATGAAACTTAGTGCTGATTTATCTCCGAAGAATGATGCTGAATGAGAATATATGGCAAAAATTCCTTATGCAAATGTTGTTGGTAGCTTGATGTATGCTATGGTGTGTACAAGACCTGACATTTCACAAG
This sequence comes from Datura wrightii, assembly GCA_035772735.1. NCBI lineage: Eukaryota > Viridiplantae > Streptophyta > Magnoliopsida > Solanales > Solanaceae > Datura > Datura wrightii. The sequence goes on along the minus strand of JASDFA010000038.1, from coordinate 3,710,303 downwards.
CAGTTGGGGTTGTGAGCAGGTATATGCATGATCCTGGTAAAGGACATTGGCAAGCTGTCAAATGGATTCTACGGTATATTCGGAACACCGTGGATGTTGGGTTATTATTTGAGCAGGATAAAAAGATTGGTCAATATGTAGTTGGATATTGTGATTCCGACTATGCCGGTGATTTGGACAAACGAAGATCAACTACCGGTTATGTGTTTACACTTACAAAGGCACCGGTTAGTTGGAAGTCTACTTTGCAGTCAACAGTCGCTTTGTCTACTACAGAGGCAGAGTATATGGCTGTTACCGAAGCTGTTAAGGAGGCTATTTGGCTTCAAGGGTTGCTGAAGGATTTGGGAGTTGGTCAAAAGCACGTCAAGGTGCATTGTGACAGTCAGAGTGCTATTTGTTTAGCAAAGAACCAAGTCTATCACGCACGAACGAAACATATAGATGTTCGATATCACTTTGTAAGGGAGATTCTGGAAGAAGGTGAAATACTACTTCAGAAGATCCAGACAGCTGAAAATCCTGCAGATATGATGACCAAGATAGTGACATCGATCAAATTTCAACATTGTATGAATTTGATCAATATTGTGAAGATTGCACATGGGTAGCACCATAGGTGCATTTGAAGACACTACTAGAGATAGTTGTGAGAGAAGATTTTGTAACTTTTGGGACTTTTTGCCAAGGTGGAGATTTGTTGTTTTTTGGCTCAAATTCCCACATTGGAAGATGAGTAGAAATAGGGAGGCAACCTTAGACTATAAAAGGAAGCCTCCCCCTTTTGGTTTTATCACACCAAACTTGAAGCCTTCTAACTCTTCTAGAGGCTTAGTTTATTTTCTCTCTTGTAATCTTCTCGAAGAAATATATTTGTAGTGGTGTCCGAGGACTTAGGCATAATTGGCCGAACCTCGTCAAATCTTGGTATTCTCTTTATTTTCTTTTCTGCTTCTTATTTATCATTGTTAGCCATTATTAGTGTTGCTATTGGTGGAAAATAGCTCAAATTTCCACAACAAATAAGAACATCTCTCTCTCAGCCAATTAATAACAAGCAGAAAAGAGCTCCCACAGAAATAAAGATCGCAATTAGTTTCCTATCATAAAATTGTGAAGTGCATCATCCAAATTACTAAGACAACAGGAATCTTGAAAAAACTTTTGGATGCTTGGCACTAGCATTCCTCACATAGAAAATGCAAAATAACAAAATACCGAAATCACAATTAATTAAGTAAAAGAGGGAAACAACAATAGAGATGCCCACATGGAACTTAAGTGTCAAAAGGATACCTGTCTTAATTCAGCATCTTTTCCAGTTCTCCAATACTTCATACAGCATTTAAAGGCCTCCAACAACTCAAGACGGTATGCCTGAAAAGTAATGCTTTCTATCCATTAGTTCAATCAAAATTGCAATTACAGGGGGATCAAATTGTTAAGCCACACTATGAAAGTGGCGGAGAGAGTGGTGGATTGAGGATTAGAAGGTCTGTGTCTATTTACGAGAACCAGTTCGAATTGATGCCGGGGCGATCTACTACAGAAGTCATTCATCTCGTGAGGAGACTGGTGGAACAAAATAGGGAGAGGAGGAGGGACCAACAAATGGTGTTCACTGACCTAGAAAAGGCATACGACAAAGTCCTAGGGAGGTTTTATGAAGATGCTTGGAAGCGAGATGTCTTGGGGCATAAGCTAGGGCAATTAAAGACTGTATGATGTAGCCAAGACCCAAGTAAGGACAATAGGAGGAGACTCTGAGAACTTCTAAGTGGTGATGGGGTTGTACCAAGGATCAACTTTTAGCCTGTTTCCATCTGCCTTGATGATGGATGAATTGACACACCATATCTAATGAGAGATGCCGTGGTGTATGTTATTTGCATATGACAAAGTCCTGATTGACAAGATTCGCAGTTAAATTAACGCTAGGCTAAAGGTTTGGAGACAAACCGTGGAGTCTAAAAGGTTCAAGTTGAGTAGGACCAAGACTGAATACTTGGAAGTGCAAGAAGAAGGAAGACTGGAATGCCAACAGACATCTATTATATTTTAATTTACCCGATAGTCTCTGTTTAGTGATGAGACTCAGGAGTTGGCGTGGAAGTGAGCTTGATACATAAGTCATCCCCAAGAGAGGAGGACCAATGTTGGCTTGGAACTGATGGTGGAGTATTAAAGGGTTCAAATTGAGTAGGACCAGGCTTAAAAATTGGAGGCGCAAGTTCATTGATGAGACTTAGGAGGTTAGCTTGGAAGTGAGGCTTTATACACAAGTTATGGGACTTAGGAGGTTAGCTTGGAAGTGAGACTTTATACACAAGTTATCCCCCAGAGAGAAAGATTCAAGTATCTTGGATCTTTAATTCAAGAAATTCTTGGGTCTTTAATTCAAGAGAATGGGGAGATCAATGATGATGTTACACATCGTATTGGTGCAGAATAAGCGAAATGGAGGCTCGCCTCTGAAGTCTTGTGTGACAAGAATGTGCCGCCTAAATTTAAAAGTAAGTTCTACAGAGTGGTGGTTCGGCTGATTATGTTGTATGGGATGGAGTGTTGGCCAGTTAAAAACTCTCATCTCATTAACTCTCATGTTCATGAAGATGAGAGTTGCAAAAAATGAGGATGCAGAAGTGGATGTGTGGGGCATACTAGGAGAGATAATGTTAGAAATGAATATACCCGAGACAAGATGCGCATCTTCTTTTCACATGCCTGAACCATCTCAGCCTCTTTTCCCTCATCCTGTCCATCGTTGGGAGTGATAGGTTGGCTATGGTGGGTTTAAACAGGGATGGACCCAGGCCAAAGAAATATAGGGGAAAGATAATTAGAAAAGACAAAATATGTCTTCAACTTACCGGTGACATGGCCTTAGATGGGAGAGTATGGAGGTCGTGGATTAGGGTGATGGTTAGGTTAGTAGGCAGGGAGCACTGTCTCGCTTTCTTGCCGATAGGCTTGGTAGTAGTTTGCTGCATCGTACTTGTTTCCCCCTTCATAACAATAGTAGTAGCATTTCTCTTTTAGTGTCTGATCCTATGATTTCTGTTTTACCTCTTGTTGCATGTGCTTCGGTTATTGCATTATTTGGTTGTTGTCACTACTACATGTTTTCGAAATGTTATGCAATGTTTTCTCTATTATTTGCTATGTCCTCTCTACTTCTTTATTCCCCTTTTCAAGTTGCTTTGATTTGTGTTACTTGAGTCTAGAGTCTGCCGGAAAGAGTCTCTCTATCTCCATGAGATAGGGTAAGGACTACGAACCCTCTACCCTCCCCAGACCCCTACTATGGGATTACACTGGGTTTGTCGTTGATGAAGTCCAAGAATAATTGATAACTAATAGAAAGAAAACACCATACACAAAATCTAGCCCCAAGATGTTCAAGCTTAGCCAAACCAATATCATAACATCAGCATAATCACCCAAGCCCAGGGAAAAATAAATGGAAGGGCATTAAGAATCTACTTGACATTGCCAAAGTATGTTTATCATATTAGAGAGAGCATACACATATTTAACTAGGAGTATTCACCTGGATGAATGCTTTCTCCTTTATAGTGGTATTATTCGTCATTGCTCCTTCCTCAAGCATTTCATGCAGAGGCTCTAACACCTTCAGCATGCCTTCAATATTGTGTTTGGCAAAATACATATTCTTGGCCTCTTGCAATGCCTCATGCCACATTTCATGCCAAAGTATCGCAACCCTGATAAGCTCCTTTGAGACAAGTTGGGCCTTCAAAATCAAGCCAAAGTCAGAATAATACTTAAAGAAATCATCAAACTATCAGAGTAAACAAGTTCCACTTCACCTGATCAATGAGTACACCACTATGCTGCCTAACTTTATCAACCACTTCTTGAGCTGCAGCTCTGCGCAAATTGCTACTTGAATTACATGCCACAAGAAGTGGATACATAAGAGCCTGCAGATAACGTCCACATATATAATATATTAAAAGGTTGAGAAAGTAAGAAGAAGTATATAAGGGAAGCTACAAGCAGTTAAACATACAATAATCACTTGCTCAGAAAGAAAAAAAGTCCCCTGTATCTAACCACTAAAATAACTTACAAGCACATGCCATGATACTTTACTCCGAACTTGAACATAACAGTATGATTACCCTCTAAGGTTTTGTGCTTTCACATATTTTCGGTTATGTTCTGATAACTATGTACTCCCGGCATTCATTTATTTGCATGTGCATGTTCATGTCCATCTTAACACTTCTCCAGATACAACAGATGTATAAAATACCTACCATTAGTAAGACTGCACTTGTTAATTACTATGTCTGTCCTAGTATGTCCGCATACACAGATTTTATATCAACTAGGGCTATTGCACCATGGAACCCTTATGCGAAGAGAATGCTGTCCCATCTGTTAACATTCATTTCCACTTAGTATATCATGATTACTCTTATAAAGCTTCATGAATAACGTCAAAATGCAGTTGGCTACATGTTATGGTACATGAACCTAGGGACTAAGAAACGACAGAGACAGAGACACTCTATCTTGACGAGAATAGAACTGCATCCTCGATCCCAAACTAATTAGGGTTGGCAGTATGAACCCTCAACATCCATTCCCCCTGACAGAACTGCCTCATAATTTCAACTAAAAAAAAAGCGTGAAAAAAAACTGACTCAGCGGAACGTCCAGGCACTCTTCACATGTTTCACAAAACAGATAACGTTAACTACTCGACTAACTGTAGATTTGTAGAAAATGACCACAACAGCTCAGCCATGAATTATTCATAGCAGGTCTTCTGTTTAACAGTTTAAGAATGGTCAGTCTATGTTCCAATAGCTTATAAGGAGGTCAGATATCAAATAAATTAACCCAATAATAGTAAATAGAAAAAAGGCCATTCACAAAGGTGTTAAAAGAGAAAATTAGAGGGACAAAGTACAGGGTGGGGAATGGAAAACAGTGATGAGTAGATAGCAAAATCATAGTTCTTGTAAAGAAACTAGCAAAAACCTGTGGATGACTCTGTCCAATTTGCACTAACAAGGACTGTATCAGTTCTTTGACAGCATGGTTATTTGAATATATCCGTGCGATAATCTGAGGTAAAACAACCAACCACGTTTTGATGTTAACATGTGTAAATCCTTGCTGTAATGCAATTTGGACCTCAGAAGTAGCTCCATGGTTGAACCACAAAGTAAGAAGACGAAGAATATCCTGAAACCCAGAAACATGACCTTAGGAAAAGTAAATCAATAATATAATTGTTAGATTACTGGTTTTGATGCTGTCAACCTCACATAGGGACCTGATCCCTTGTGCTGGTGTGACTCATTTTTTAGCTGGACGGGAAAAGACTTTACAGTTGGAAAGTTTGCTTTTTGGCTGTCAGTTGGTGAGAGCAGAAGTGCACAGCAACACAGCATGGAATCATAGCAGCATCCTAGGCCAAGTTGGTCACATGTGCTTGACCAAAAAGAGAGCTTTCTAGTGGGTATCATTACTACTCTCTCCTTTTATCCATGTGGCTAGTGGGTATCATCAATACACTCTCCTTCTACCCATGTGGATGAAAGGAAGCTGAAAAGATATAAAGGATAGAACCCAACAACTCTTTCCATCAAGAGAAATCATTCAGAAAAATTGATCTAAAAAATAAGCTTATTCTTCTCTCAAAAGGCAGCCATTGTCTCCTTGTTTCACAGCAAGAATCAAAGAAAAATAACTCAAGTTTTGAGGCTGCCATTGAAGGAGAAGAAGTGCACTGCAAAACAGAAACCTTGTATTTCGTACAAGTTTTATTTTCTTGTTTTTCATGAGTTGTTTTTCTCGTTCTGGTCTGCTAGAGCTAGTAGACATTTTGGCTAGAGTTAGCCTTGTATTTCAGTTGAGTTTTAGCTGAAGTAGAGAATATTGAAGTCTTGTAATAGAGGTATTACAAGTGGGAGGTTAGGAGGTTAACCTCTTAGTTGTGTACTAGGTTTTGTAACTTTTGTTGCTCAGATCTAGTAGTGGAGTTTGAGAAATCCTACGAGGTAGGTCGTGGTTTTTTTACTTCCAGTGAGCAAGGAAGTTTTCCACGTAAAACTTCGTGTGTCTTCTTCTTACTGTTGTATTTTCGTGTACATGTGTCTCTGCCTCTGTGTAACCTGATAGAGGGACCTGGTCCTGAGTAAGGTGGTCGACCCATATAATTCAACAATTGGTATCAGAGCAGGTGCTTTCTAAAAGGTTAACACCTAGAAAGACTCCTGTAAAATATGGCAGCACCACCAAATTTAGAAGAAGGACAGTCTACTACCAGACCTCCCAGGTTTAATGGCCAATATTACGGATGGTGGAAAACAAGAATGCATGATTTCATCATGGCTGAAGATTGTGAGCTATGGGATGTGGTACTGGATGGACCTTATGTGCCAATGAAAACCGTAAAGGAAGGAGAGACAACCATCTCTATTCCCAAAACCCGAAAGGAGTTTGATGATCATGACAGAAAACTCATAGAAAAGAATTACAAATCTAAGAAGCTTCTTGTTTGCGGTATTGGTCCGGATGAATATAATCGAATCTCTGCTTGTGAGACTGCAAAGGAAATATGGGACTATCTCAGAACCGCTCATGAAGGGACCAGTCAGGTCAAGCAGTCCAAAGTGGATATGCTTACCACTCAATATGAAATGTTCTCCATGAGGGAAGGTGAATCTATTCAAGAGATGCATACCAGACTCACGTCCATCACTAACGAGCTCTATTGTTTGGGAGAAGTGATCAAGCCAAGCAGGCTGGTCAGGAAGGTACTCAGTGTCCTCCCCAAGTCTTGGGAGAGTAAAGTTGATGCGATCACTGAAGCTAGAAATCTGGAAGTCCTCACGATGGATGAACTCATAGGCAATTTAAAAACCTATGAGCTCAAGAGGCAGCAGGACCAGAGCAGGAGTGAGCTGAAGAAGGACAAAGGATTAGCTCTTAAAGGAGCTCAAGCAAGCTCCAGCGAAGAAGATGAAGATATGGCCTACCTAACAAGAAGGTTTCAGAAAATGATTAGGCGAAGTGGCAGCCTTCCTAGGAGGACAAGCTCGAACAAGGGACCTGGTTACAATGATCTGTGTCACAAATGCGGCAAACCAGGTCACTTTATCAAGGACTGTCCGATGCATAAGATGGATTACAAGGAGTATCTGAGAACCACTGCCGAAAAGGCCCAGAAGAAGGACCGAGTCCCTGACAAGTTCAGAAGAAGAGCTGCAGCCGACAATATAGTCAAGCAAGCTCTAGCTGCTTGGGGGAACTCCTCAGATGAATCTGATAAGGAGGATGCTGTGAAAGATGCTTCTATGATGGCTGTGGAGGATGATGACTCACCCTTTGACTCAATGTTTGCCTTCATGGCAAATTCGGATGGAGATGAAGATGAAGAGGTAACTTTCCTTGACATTAAAAAGAATCTAAAAGACTATAATAGGAAAGAATTGAGGTCGCTAGCTTGTGTGTTAATTGACTCTTTTTATGATCTTACCAAAGAAAAGGAAAGTCTGAATCAATATATAGATAAACTTGAGCTAGAAAAGGCGAACTTGATCTCAAGTTTGGCAGAACTAGAAGAGAAATGTCAAGAGCTAGTCAATGAGCAAAATGCCTTTATTAAAAAGGGAGGGACTAGTGACATGAAAAATGCTCAAAAAGAATTCGAAGCTGAACTGAAAAGGTCACAAGATGAGCTCACTGTAATAATGAAAAGAAACACTGAGCTTGAGAAAAATGTGATCCAACTGAATGCTGAGCTTGAGAGATCGCTTAAATGGAATGCCTCTTCACAGATCTTACAAAAATTAACCGGACAAAGATCTAACTCCGGTGAAGGGTTAGGTTATAAGAAAAGTAGTCCTCCTTATAATCCTCACAGTAAATATGGATCTAATCCTGATAATTTGCTGTGCACACACTGTGGTAGGAATGGGCACCTTAAGTCTAACTGTGTATCGAGGCAAGCAGCCTTAAGAAAGACGGTGATTAGTAAAGGAGAATTAGGGACCATAAGGGGACCTGGTTCCAAAATGTCTCAGATCAGGCTGCCTGAGTGGTCCAAAAGAAAATTGATTTATCCTCTGTCTCGGTACTGGGAACTCAAGCTGAAATGGGTTCCCAAGTCTAATCTATAATCTATATGTGCAGGAAGGAGTGAGAGAAAGCAGTCGGAAATGGTATATGGATAGCGGCTGCTCAAAGCACATGACTGGAAATGTTGATAATTTTCTCTCACTCAAGGCATATCAGGGAGGCTCAGTATCTTTTGGGGATGGCAAAAAGGGACACATTCTTGGTGTTGGGAAGATTGGAAAGACACTTGCCCATGCCATAGAAAATGTCTTCTATGTAAATGGACTGAAGTACAGCCTCCTGAGTGTCTCACAAATCTGCGACAAAGGAAATGAAGTCAAATTCGTTTCAGACCAGTGTACAGTGACAGATCTTCAATCAGGAAGAGTTGTTTTGACCGCAAACAGATGCAAGAGCATGTATGTTGCTGATCTTGATTCAGCTGCTAGAAATGGGCTTAACTGCTTAAGCGTGGTGGAGGATGAAGCTACCTTGTGGCACAGAAGGTTGGGACATGTAAGTTCTGTTCTTCTCAACAAGCTAGTATCCAAGGACCTGGTTCGAGGACTCCCAAAGGTGAAATTTGCTCAGAGTCAGATCTGTGATGCTTGTGTTCAAGGGAAACACACCAGGTCTTCATTCAAGAACAAAAAGGAAGTGAGCACCTCCAGACCCCTGGAGCTACTACACATGGATCTGTGTGGACCTGTAAAGGTTGCAAGTCGTGGAGGAAAGAAGCTGATCCTTGTAATTGTTGATGACTATTCAAGATATACCTGGGTGATGTTTCTTCGCACTAAAGATGAAACATTCCCCACCTTTGAGTCATTTGCAAACCAAATTCAGGTGAAGCTGAACTGCAACATTGCAGGGATCAGGTCTGATCATGGAACTGAATTTGAAAATGCCAAATTTGAAGCTTTCTGTGCTGCCAAAGGAATCAGTCACAACTTTTCTGCTCCCAGGACTCCACAACAGAATGGAGTAGTTGAAAGGAAGAATCGAACTCTTGCAGATATTGCTAGAACATTGCTCATAGATGGAGGAGTGGCAATGTCATTCTGGGCAGAAGCTGTCAACACGGCCTGTTATGTGGTCAATCGGTGTCTAATTCGGCCATTACTTGGAAAAACCCCCTATGAGCTGCTGAATAAAAGGAAGCCGATGCTGAACTACCTTAGAGTCTTTGGATGCAAGTGTTTTGTGCTAAACAACGGCAAGGACCATCTAGGAAAATTTGATCCCAAAAGTGACGAGGGAATTTTTCTAGGATACTCATTAAATAGCAAAGCATACCGAGTCTATAATAAACGGACTCAGTGTGTTGAAGAAAGCATCCATGTCGTATTTGATGAAAATGGGAAGCTGAAGAGCACGGAAGCACTGGGTAAGGACGAATTTGAGGAACTGTGGCTGTTCCAAAGAGATGATGTCAATCATGATTCATCTAAAAAACCTGACATCACAAAGAACTCCCTGCAGAATGGAGATCAGACCACTCATGATGAAGCAACAGAACACATCAGAGAAGAGGAGGCAGAAAAGGAAGATGATGCAGAAGGCAACCCAGAAGAGGGACCTGGTTCCAATTCTGGAGAATCTGCTGGAACTGGTTCCAATTCTGAAGAATCTGTTGTAAAGGGATCTAACTGGAAACACAAATCTTCTCATCCTCTTGACAACTTAATGTCTCCATTGGACTCAGGAATGCAGACCCGATCCAAAACTCGAAACACATTTGCCTCATCAGCCTTCATATCACAGATTGAGCCCAAGAACATCAAGGAGGCACTGAAGGATGTGGAATGGGTGAATGCTATGCAGGAGGAGCTGCATCAATTTGAAAGAAGCAAAGTCTGGCACTTGGTTCCAAAACCATCTGATAGAACTGTTATAGGAACCAGGTGGGTCTTCAGGAACAAATTAAATGAGCAAGGGGTCACAGTCAAAAACAAGGCTCGACTGGTTGTTCAAGGGTACAACTAGGAGGAAGGGATTGATTATGATGAAACATTCGCTCCAGTAGCCAGAATGGAAGCCATTCGCATGCTGATTGCCTTTGCCTCTTTCATGGAATTTAAATTGTTTCAAATGGACGTCAAAAGTGCCTTCCTAAATGGGTACTTGAAGGAAGAAGTGTATGTGAAACAACCCCCTGGTTTTGAGGATATTGATAGACCTCATCATGTATACAAGCTGGACAAGGCACTGTATGGACTGAAACAGGCTCCAAGGGCTTGGTATGAAAGACTATCAAAATTTCTTCTTGATAATGGTTTTAAGAGAGGAAGAATTGACAACACTCTTTTTCTCAAAACAAGAGGAAGAAATTTGCTTATTGCTCAAGTCTATGTTGATGACATTATATTTGGAGCCTCTCTTGATTCACTCTGTGAGGATTTTGCAACGCTCATGGGAAGTGAATTCGAGATGAGTATGATGGGAGAACTTATGTTCTTTCTGGGGTTACAGGTCAAGCAGGACAAAGCTGGAACAGCCATCAGTCAGCAGAAGTATATCAAGGACCTGCTCACAAAATTTCATATGGAAAGTGCCAAACCAATTGACACTCCCATTGGGACTGCTTCAAAACTGGATAATGATGAACCCGGTCCTCCAGTAAATGAAACTATGTACAGAGGCATTATTGGCTCCCTGCTTTACTTAACAGCCAGCAGGCCAGATATTGTGTTTAGTGTGGGTATGTGTGCTCGATTCCAAGCTTGTCCTAAGGAATCTCATCTGAAGGCTGCTAAGAGAATTCTCAGATATCTTAAGGGGACCTCTGATTTAGTCCTTTTCTATCCATCTGGAGGTTCCTTTGAACTTATTGGCTATTCTGATGCTGACTATGCTGGGTACCTGGTTGATAGGAAAAGTACCTCAGGCATGGCTCATTTTCTGGGTTCTTCACTGGTCTCTTGGGGATCAAGAAAACAAAATTCAGTGGCACTCTCAACAGCTGAAGCAGAATATGTGGCTGCTGCTTCATGTTGTGCTCAATTACTGTGGATTAAGCAGCAACTGGAAGACTTTGGAGTCCTGACCGAGTGTGTCCCTTTGATGTGTGACAACACCAGTGCTCTGAATATGGCTAAGAATCCAGTACAACACAAGCGGACTAAGCATATTGACATCAGACATCATTTTCTTAGAGACCATGTTGAGAAGGGAAATATTCGTGTGGAATTTTGCAGGACAGAAGATCAGATTGCAGATATCTTTACCAAAGCCTTGAATAGGGACCAGTTTGATAAAAACAGATTAAGGCTGGGCTTAATCAAAATGAATTAAATTCTCCCTCTTCTCTGTCTAAGTGTTGACTCTCGTTTTTGGCTATGATCTGAATGCAGGTATCCTTGCTAGTTTGTTGTGGATGTGTCTAACTCAGTTCTATACCTCCCTAGGTATACACGCATGGTGGATGTAAGGAAGGCTGGACTTAGACAAGTCAGGGACTTTGGACTGCCTGTTCAACCTCATAAGGGGACCAGGTCCTATCAGGTCAGTATTACTTTGTCACTTATAAACATATCTTGAGAATATTGTAAGAACTGCCCTTCCCGCTTGTTTCTTCCGGTATCCGGTCATAAAGTAAGTGTTATATCTACATCCAGTTCAAAAGTCTCTCTGATTAGACGTGTCATAACCCCTCTTAAAACCCTTTCCACCTTCCATCTTTCCTCTCACCTTTTTAAACTGCTCTCTGCAAATAACCTCTTCAAACTTCCTATTCCTCCATCTCTTACTCACCAGATTTCTTCCAGAGATAGGACCAATGAGTCTACTGAGCTGTCCAGGGAAGCCAGGCAGCTTATCTTGCAGAACCAAAAGGTGTTACGGGGCAGGGTATTTGATCCTGAAATTTGTGACATGGAAGGCATGGCTGAGCTGGTGGAAATGGTCAATTACCAAAGTTGGCGACACTTATTTGTTCCTCCAGTTCCTGTTTTACATGAGAATGAGGTCAGGGAATTTTATCATGAGCTGGAATTTGCTGATAATGGTACTAAGATCTACAGCAAGGTGAGTGGAGTCACCTTCATGATAAATGAGCAGGTTCTCAGTTCCATTCTTAAGGTTCCTAATAGAGGGATCAGGTCTGTCGATGGAGAATGTGCGCAAAGGCGTTTTATTTCCATGATTTCCAAGCTTGACAGAGTCACAGGGGAGAGAGTTCTCAAGAAACAAATGAAGGGTGTGTATCAGCTGTTGTTTGAGTTTGTAAATAAAGTACTTCTACCAAGGGCAGAGAAGAGGACTGTGGCAGGAGTTGCAGATCTATTCCTAATGGAAGCCCTCAGCACATTTCAGCCCATAAGCCTGGCTGGTGTGATGATCAATCACATACACAAAATAATGCATGTCAAAGATGGAAAGCATGGTCTAGCTTATGGATTCCCGCTGAACAAAGTCTTTGAATTTTTTGGTGTAGAATGCGGTTTGGGGATAGTAGGGTCAAAGAAGCAGATGTTTACCCTCTCGACGCTGGAAGAATGTGAATGTGTGATGCGTCGCGGAGGGGCACAGAGTCAGTCAATAGTGTCGGACTTAATTGCCTCGCAAGAGAAGTCCAATATGGAGATAGAACGGCTCACTGCTCTGCTTGTCCAAAAGGAGGATGAAATAGTTCGTCTGAGGGCGCACCCAGTAGAGGACCCTGGCACCATCTCTGCTCTCAAGGAAGAGAATGAAGCTTTAAAGGCTGAGATTAAGGATTTAAACCAAAAAACTGCTTACTGCCAATGATCCTCTCAAAGCAGAAAATGAAGCTCTGAAGGTTGAGGTCAAGGACTTGACTAGGAAATTGCTTACTGCCCATGAAACCTTCAATGATCGCCTCTCAGCCCTCTTCCACAGACCACCCGACCCAAAATGATGTTCCTATTTTTTTTATCTCCTTCCTGTTTTGCTCTCTTTCCCACGATTATGGACAGTTCTTGTATGATTCTCTTTTGGTATGTTATGCTAAGTGATAATGTAATGCTTTTCTGATTGCAGGGGTTGGCTGTTGCATTGTTCTTATTGTCTATTAGTTTTTCTGCATTTCTTATTTCCATTAGTGTCAGTGTTGCCCCAGTGGCCATGAGTTAACTCACCTAATCATTCTTGTCTTGGTTTACTGTTCTTTTCTTTTTTATGATGCCAAAGGGGGAAGATACTAAGACAGGGGGAATTATGGGGGAATTATGCTGAATGACAGGGGGAATTATGCTGACAGGGGGAATACTGTGAAGTGTGTTAGATAAAATGTGCAAAGAAGGTTGTCAAGGTTGTCATCATCAAAAAGGGGGAAATTGTTAGATTACTGGTTTTGATGCTGTCAACCTCACATAGGGACCTGATCCCTTGTGCTGGTGTGACTCATTTTTTAGCTGGACGGGAAAAGACTTTACAGTTGGAAAGTTTGCTTTTTGGCTGTCAGTTGGTGAGAGCAGAAGTGCACAGCAACACAGCATGGAATCATAGCAGCATCCTAGGCCAAGTTGGTCACATGTGCTTGACCAAAAAGAGAGCTTTCTAGTGGGTATCATTACTACTCTCTCCTTTTATCCATGTGGCTAGTGGGTATCATCAATACACTCTCCTTCTACCCATGTGGATGAAAGGAAGCTGAAAAGATATAAAGGATAGAACCCAACAACTCTTTCCATCAAGAGAAATCATTCAGAAAAATTGATCTAAAAAATAAGCTTATTCTTCTCTCAAAAGGCAGCCATTGTCTCCTTGTTTCACAGCAAGAATCAAAGAAAAATAACTCAAGTTTTGAGGCTGCCATTGAAGGAGAAGAAGTGCACTGCAAAACAGAAACCTTGTATTTCGTACAAGTTTTATTTTCTTGTTTTTCATGAGTTGTTTTTCTCGTTCTGGTCTGCTAGAGCTAGTAGACATTTTGGCTAGAGTTAGCCTTGTATTTCAGTTGAGTTTTAGCTGAAGTAGAGAATATTGAAGTCTTGTAATAGAGGTATTACAAGTGGGAGGTTAGGAGGTTAACCTCTTAGTTGTGTACTAGGTTTTGTAACTTTTGTTGCTCAGATCTAGTAGTGGAGTTTGAGAAATCCTACGAGGTAGGTCGTGGTTTTTTTACTTCCAGTGAGCAAGGAAGTTTTCCACGTAAAACTTCGTGTGTCTTCTTCTTACTGTTGTATTTTCGTGTACATGTGTCTCTGCCTCTGTGTAACCTGATAGAGGGACCTGGTCCTGAGTAAGGTGGTCGACCCATATAATTCAACAATAATGGAAGTCAACGGTGATCACTAGTGAATCTAACAGGAAGTGTTGCTGGATAACCAGGCAATTATGACAATGCTGAAAATTAAATTCAACACCATACATGAATTCAGTTAGGAGTATGAGTTTCACCAGATAAACAAATATTTTCACCTTGACAAACACGTGCACAGATGCAAAATAAATTGGATAGAAAAATATTTTTGTAGAGTATGCGGAAATTGTTCAGAAGATGCATGAGCTTAAAATATAGCAAGAAGCCAGTAAGAAAAGGGACACCATGTCACTGCAAGGAAACGGAGTGCTAAGCAACCAGTAAGCTGAACAAGAAAAACATTTAGCGACAAGGACAAACCAGTGACACCTCAACATCACACAAGGTAATAGTCTTCTAAGAACTGAATAAAATTAGTTGTAGATTCAGATGTAACCTGTAAACTATCATCAACACCCTTAGCATGTGCTCCGCAAGCTATAGAGTGAAAATAACCAGTTACGGCAGCAACAACACACTGTGCACCAATATTTGCAAAACCTCTCAGAGTGTAATGAGACATCACTGCTGTATTGAAAAGTGCCCAAGTATGCCATGCCTTTCCCCATTTCGTTGCACAGTGAGTAGCATTTCGAAAAGCACTAAGAATTTCTGACAAGGTCAATATCATCCAGGAAACAGTCATTAGAAATGATATCATCAATCTGTCACGCTATCAAGTAGAAAGCCTCATTATCTTTTCTTTTTGAGAGGGGAAGTAGAGTGTCTTAACATGTTACCTTGTATAGAATCATCATCCAAACCAGGAGAAAGTGCCCACTTCCAAGTGCCGAGTCTGAGGTATATACGAGCAACAAGTGGCACACTAGAAGAACCAACTAATGCGTTCTGCATTACTGGTTGAAGAGTAGCTGTTCTTGAGAGGTCCATGGCAAGGTCCTCCAACATCAAAATTAAATACATAAGACACAGCATGAAGAAGCATGAACATGATATTTACTGCTTGTAATAGGTAATGTGATCGTAATTTTATCGCAGAAGTGCAATACCTGCAACCTAGCAAAGGCTTCCTTCTGCTTATGATCCTCACCAAGTGACCATTGGTACTTTAAGTATGCTAGCATCACCTGAGGGGGGCCATGATACCGCACAGTTGCAGGAGTCATTTCAGGATCGAACTGTGGAATAAAAAAGAGTGATAAACATGCAGTCTCACAAGTAGAGCTATAACAAAAAAGATATACCACAAGGTAACACACACTTTTTATCCACAACCCACAGGGGTAAATTACTAACCTGTAAGAGTTTAACCAACGCAGATCTAGCTTGGCTAATTCTGCCATTTTTCCGGCAGAGTGATGCAAACTTGATCCATGTTTCTATATCTTCTGTAGGAGGCAATGCAAGTGCCCTCACAGCTAAAAGTGCTTGCCAGACCTGCAAAAAAATAAGAACATGTTGCAGATGACAGAGACAGAATGCTCAGAGAAATGATCTGCCAAAGGGATAAAAACTTGTAACTTAGAGAGCATGGAATCACATTAAGGCAGGAAAAAGACCAGACAAACAGAGTTTCTGTAAGACACCATGAGTTTGAGAATAAAATACAAAGGCCATAACTAGTCATCTAAGCTCTATCTAAGCATTTCCAGATTGAAAATGTCAAAAAAAAAATCATGATTGTACAACCAAAATGCTACTCACTCACTGAGGAAAGTTCTGAAATATACCTCAGCATTTCTTTTTGTACCCTTTATGCGCTCATTCCACATGTCGCGAACAAGGGCTCTTCTTCCATCAGCAACAGGGTTTCCCATAGGAGGAAGAGTACAGTATTCAATGACCTAATTAGAATGAAATGAGAAAAAATTATTAGATCATTAAAAATCATAGCAATTAGGAATAACTCAATTGAAGAGGCTAAAAAATATATATCACCTCTTCTAATTCAGAAAGCTGCTGAACGC
This sequence comes from Datura wrightii, assembly GCA_035772735.1. NCBI lineage: Eukaryota > Viridiplantae > Streptophyta > Magnoliopsida > Solanales > Solanaceae > Datura > Datura wrightii. The sequence continues at coordinate 3,694,010 of JASDFA010000038.1, read as the reverse complement.
GAACCATGTTGCTGTAAGCACGTTCATAGCTTTCCAGAACCTAAACGAATCAACAGAGAATTGTCAAGACTTTTGCTATAAAATCCTGTATAAGTCATCAAATGAGTACAAAGTGAGGAGATGATGAGATGAAGAAACAAACCAGTGCAGCAAGCTCAGTTGCCAAACATTTCCTTGCTCTTTCAACATACTCATGTGCTTCATTGTACTGATGGAAGAACGGGGGGCAAGTATAAAGATTAAACCAGAGCAGAGCATGTCACAACATCAAAAGAAATGAATGAGTGAAAAAAATGGACGGACTACCTTCCCTCGGAGAACTAGAAGAACGGCCCTAAAAAAGGTGCCATTACTACTTCCATCACCGCTGGAAGCAGTATTTCTCAAGACATGGAGTTTGGTTTCATCACCATCATCAAGCCGAGAAACATATTCTGCCATCTGATCCCACTCACCCATGTTCCAGGCAGCATTAGCAGCCTAAACTAGTCCAAAACATGCATTCACTATGATTGTCAAAACAGCAAAAACTCTTAAAAATTACATATAAGTCGACAAACCATTGGTGCCATTTCCAGTCGAGCTGCTGGTTCAGCTTGCGTCCAGTATTCCTTACAAAGATTGTTAAGCTCCTCCCACCGAGCTAGAGCACCAAGGCATCGCATACGTCCTTAGGGAAACATAGAGAAGGATACAGATTGCAATCAAGTGAATAAAGAGCATACAATACAGTCACGAATAAAATTCACTTTTTCAACAAGAACCAGAAGCATAACACAACCCAATTCCAAGGGTCAACTATCATTTATTTAAGCCATCAAGCAATTCAAGAACAAGTGACAAAACAGATTCCACTGAAAGCATGAAATAGTTTACCACTTAGAACTGTTTAAGTATTACATCAAGTAGTTAGAGGGGGTCAATCAACTTTCGTGGGAATTTACTCCTTTTCAGATAATGAATTCTCAAAAGTAAAGGTCACTAATCTTTGAAGGAAACCTCAGATCTAGCGTGATCTATCACTAGAATCAAATATCTTCAATAATGCTGCAAGTAGAAGTCATAAACCAGATCATGCAGTATCTGATCCAATAATACAAACCTAGAGTAGCATCCAAACCAAGATTTGGACTCGAAGCTTGTGATGCCTTAGCAGTGTATGCTTTAAGAGCATCGTCCCAGCGTTGCAATTTCTCATACCTTAAAATTCGACAAATAGCAATGACATCAGTGAATGAGAAGATACATTTGAGACCACCATTTCAAGTTAAAGCTTGTGCAGCCTATAGTAACTAATTAATATTAACAGGAAAAAGACAAGCTGCAATTAACTCAGTACAACAGAATGCAACAATAAACAATACCATGACTCCTTCAATTTAACCCCCAAATGCTGCTGAGCATATGTCAATATTCCAACAGCTGCCTGAAGATGCCAAGCACGATTAAGTTTAATCACCAGAAAGTCAGTAAGAAACATAGGTAAGATGCAACAAACAACTAAGAAATCAAGACCTCATGTTGATGTAATTGATTGTTTATATGGATTAGAGCTTCAACTACAGCAACAGGATTTGCATCCTTCCTATTTGAAAGTGCACCTTCAAATTCCATTTCCTTGTAGTGTAGGGCCTTTGCAAATGCTCGACACTGAGAGGAAAAGCTCATTATGGATACAACTACTTAACTAATAAACAGAAGGTATATATCAATCAACCGCACAATGCGAAAATAAACCCACCTTCTCTGCTAGAGCACCAAGCAGACGGATATCTATAGGAAGGGGTCTCTCATCGTGTTCCATAAACTCCGCCTGGAAAATACAATTAGCCAAAGTAAAATAAAAATTATAATACTGCAGTTTTACAGAGTACAGATTACTGTCTTGATACCTAACTCGCATATATTGAGCCAATCAATTCCCAAAAAATCTCGTCAATCGCCCAAGTAAAGAATATGAGAGTTTTGATTTTTTTTTAAAAATCAGAAACAGTTAGTTCCCTCTAATTTGACTACACCCATAACCAATCATCCACTTGATATCATCCCTTTTTGGATAATTACTTTATTGCTGGTTAGTTCCATCCTTGATCTATCAGATTTCTCTCCTTAGTCTATACCTTTTTGAGAATGGTAGCAGCTTTCCTTGGTCTTCACTCTTGAGTCACTTCACTAGAAGATCAAGTATTCCCACAATCTACCATCCCTTCCACAAGTTGAAATGCAGAAAACACAGCTTCTTACTTGTCCTAGAGGACCTTATATCATAAACCAAAAAATGTCTATAGAAGCTGTATTTTGCACCAAGAGCTCTCTTCACCCAAACAGCCTCCACGAACCTTTACTTCTTCTTTTTTATGTAAGTATGAACCTTTGCACTTGCAAGTAAATTTCCTCTCGGATCCCAATCAACATACTTTCAACATATAAAACCCTTAAAAGAGGCCTACAAGTATGATCCCATATCAAGTTCTAGACACAAACATGACTTTTAATCAACATTAAGCACCGCAAAATTTAAGTAGAAATTTTCACATGCATCAGGTAAAACCACAGTACAATTCAGATGATGATTCCATATAGTTCTCTAGTTATCGCCCCCCCCCCCCACCACCACCACCCCACCGCACAAGAAAAAAAAAACTCAAGGTTAATAAACAATGATATTGCTCCAGCACCCAACCTGAAACAAACAACATCAAATAAAAAGACTACGAGATCCTACTACTACCATTATGATTTAATGTGTAGGCTCTAAAGCTCTGAGCACTTGTGCTCTTTCTAGGGGCATGTTTATTACAGGGAAAAATGGAGGGAATATCTTGTTAAGGTAATTATTCTGGAGATCCTATCCTCAAGCAGTCTGAACATGGACAGTCAATCTTCTTGTATACATAAGTTGATTCTCCTACAATCCTGTATATGAAGATACATGTAAATACCCCTATTTGGAGCTCAAATATCACATTAATACCATCATTTCTCATGAACATCTATGGATCAATATCTTCAAAATAGAAGAATTTGCTTCACTTGGAAAGCATGAAAAACTAACCAAGTTCAGAAGTGTAGCAAGAATTTCAGGTGGGATATTTGGAGATGTAAACGCCATCTCTAAACTCCGTACTAGCTGCCTTTGACTAGCCTCATTAAGTTGTGACCAGCAACTTACAAAACCTGCAGCAAACAGCTCCCGCACAACAAAAGGCTGCAAAAGTTCAACATTAGAAAAAAGGAACACAACTAGAGGCACCTCTATATTTCTGGCACTTCCTCTTTTTTTGAAAGTCTTTTAACTTTTGTTTCTTTTTCTTAAGAAAATTGAGGAAGAGACTTTTTTTCTTTAAGATAAAAATAAATGCTGAGAGAGGATGTTGAAGAGGATAAATACCTGCAGTTGAGCCAGTCTTGCACATGTTCTTAATGCTGGACTAGGTGATTCTTTCAGAAGTTCAATCCTGAAATGCCTCATCCACTCTGCCCAATCCTCTTTAGTACTCCGTTGAGAAGCCTCACCAGCGGTACACAATCTGCCATCATTGACCTACATAAATGTAGTTTAGAGTCAATATACCCAACTAGACATCATCAAAAATTGAAGAAAAGCAATGGAAAAATTAATTAAATTAAATGAAATAAAATAAGGGAGAAGTAGAAACAGAAATACAATAATTCCTGCTACAACTCAAAGTACAGGCCTTTCCTTCATATCTTCCTTGGGTTAAAAAAGGGAGGCATAATAAGGAGAGAGGAATTTTTTTAACACCCGAAACTTTCCTAGACCAAATTCAGACGTTGCATGAAAAACCATAGAAAAACCAGAAAATTTTTCTGTCTCAGATGACCCACACAACGGACCGTTGGTGGAACCAACGGACCATTGTATAGGGTCGTGGGTTGCAACAGGCTTCTTCAAGTGGGAAACAACAGGACATAGGACGACCCGTTGAACATAACTACGAGTCGTCCTGTCGTCCGTTGAATCCCGAGTTCAGAGGATTACCGGACCTTTCCCTGAGATAACAAGAGGGAACAACGGCCCGTGGTTACTACCAACGAGCCGTTGTTACCACCCGTCGTCTAGTTCTATACCTCAGCAGTGTGGACCACGAGTGGATACAACAACCAGTTGGTTCTTCCAACGAGTAGTTGTGAGGACTCGTTGTCTCCATGCCAATTTTCCTATGTGTTTTAACGGAAGGTGTCAATGGCCCGTCCTTTGTTCCAACGGACCGTTGTATCCTCCCGTGGGTCTTTATAGTGAAGTCTGCTTCAAGAACCAGAACCAACGACAGCTTTCAACTGGCCGTTGTTTGAACCAACGACCCGTCCCGAGATTCGTTGTTCAGGGTCGGCAGTTTTCAGTTGTTTCTGCCAGGGGTATTTTGGTATTTTTCCAGCCTTTTAACTTGAAACCATGTCGTTTTAGGTTCGTATAGGAGGGGATTAAAGGGTTATAACGACCCTTTCCATTCATTTTTCTCAACTCCCTCAAGAACAGAGAGTAAAACTTCTCTGGAAGCACAGAGCAGGAGCTAGGGTTGATTTTTCTTCTCAGTTTTCTCAGGGATTTTCACCAGGGTTTTCTTCTTCAAGTATGTGGAAATTCAGCAAGGAGATTGTTCTCCCCTTGCGTCCCCCAAAACTCTCTCTCTCTGTTCACTTTCAATCCTAGCCCTAAGTTTGCGAATTTGAAATTATTACTATCATTCTTGGATTATTTCATGTGGAATCCTATCCTATGTTAATTGTAGCTATTTTCCACCAGTTTGTAACTAAAATGATGCTTGTTCCATCAAATTAGAAATTCATCCCTAACTTTTGAAAAGTCAGAAATTAGAAACCTGTTTAAGCTTTGAATTCTTGAGAAATGTTTGCATCTTTCAGAGTTAGGGGCTTCTATATTGATTGTCTGTGTTAAAAACTCAGTTACATGTATGTTATTCAGATTCAGTCAGAAAGTCTATATACTTTGTATTTCTCAGAATTGTCAGTTCAGTTTCAGTCAAAGTACTAGAATATTCAGTGTTAGTCAAAAATGTCAGCTGATTAGTTTGACTCCGGTATTTGCCCGAGGTGTCAGTGGCGCCTCTCAGTTATCAGAATCAGACTCAGAATATAGTTTATTTGGTCCACTAGGCGGTCATGACTTTCTAGTTATATAGCTCTGACCAGCCCCAGGATCCCAGTTCAGTTATCAGTTTGTTCTTTAGACGGTTACAACGATTCCAGATAAGCAGCTTTGACCAGTCTTAGAACTCAGTTTCCAAATCTGGTCCTATAAGACGCTCAGGGAACTCTCAGACAGTATCCCTGGGTCATTTATAGTCTTGGGCCCTAGTATCGAGCTATCTACTTGTCAGTAGTAGTCTTGATAGAATTATCCAGTGGAAGTAGGACTTAGCACCGAAAGGGCCGGGGTTCCAGCGCACCCAGGTTCCAGAACTACGTTGCCACCATAGGTTATATTTACTTGGCCTCTTGCCCCCCCCCTCTGACAGTGATTCTCACAGTCTATGCCTTTATACCCTAGCAAGGTTATTGGGTCCTACCGGTGGAGTGTATACATCGGACCTCACGTTTAGCTCACGCGGTTGTGTGTCAGTTATAGCCTCTCCCACTAGTCAGTTTAGCTCATTCTGAAATTTCTCAGTTCAGTTCAGTTCAGATCAGTTCAGGGCAGTATCTCAAACTTAGTATTTCAGACTTAGGGCATGTTTATGACCATCAGCCAAGGTCATTTTTGACCATATCAGTTATATTCCAGTTGTATCAGTTTTCAGTATTTTCAGTTGGTCATTTCATGTCATTTCAGTTCCGTTACTAGTTCTTTCATGTTATTTATATTTCTCTCACTTACTCAGTACATTCAAAGTACTAAAGCATACTTTTATGTTGTATCGTTTCATGATACAGCCGCAGGTTCTCAGACCCAGCACCGTTAGCCGATTACGTTCGGGTCTCTCTATCAGCAGCAGCAGTGTGAGTCCTCATATTCCGAGGGCACATTTTATTCATTTTAGTTTCTTTATTGTTTTCAGCTAGACTTAGAGTTAGCTGGGGGCTTGTCCCAGCAACTCCTCAGTTAGATGGCTTTCAGACCAGACTTGATTTCAGATTTTCAGATATTTTAAATCTCTATGTTCAGTCTTTAATTTTTCATAAATGCTATTATGTATTATTTTAAATTTTCGTTGTGCATGTTTACTCAGAATACCAGTGTATGATAGACCAAGGGTTGACTTGGGGTCACTCGTGACTTCAAGTACCGTGTTACATACAGGGTGTAGGCTCGGGGCGTGACAGATTTGGCCCAAAACTGGATTGAAGCCCCCACTTGATGGGATTCATAAGGAGTCAGTTTGTTTTTACTTTTCTTTTCTTTCTTTTTTTGATGAAAATAAGTGAATTATCATTAAAAGGCATCAAGAAGATGTTAACCAAACATCTCGCTTTCAAGGAACTACTAGAAGTTGAGATGACATCAAAACGTATGTGATTCCTTTCAGTCCAAATACACAACAGAAAAAAAACAAAAAAACACCATAATCTAGATGTTCATGATGGCTTTATCAATTTTCCTAGAACCCCAAGACTCACAGATATCTCTGACATTATATGGCATAGACCATTTCAGCCCAAAGATAGACTTGTTTCTCTTTTCTTTTATTTTTTGGGATCACCGAGAAATCCCCAAATCCCTTTTATTTTCTTCTATTAACTAAGAATAGCTATTATCACCCTTGTTGGTAAGTAAAAGACAATGGAAAGTAACTTTATTCCGGCAAGTAAAATGAGTTTCATAACCCCCCATTTCAGCATATTCAGCCCCTTCAAAATTGGACAGACAAGAGGGAATATGTGGATTCTTCCCTTACAACGTATCAAAAAAAAAAAAAAAAAAAGGTAACTAATGAATGATCTACCTAGTGGTAGTGATCAAAATTCTCTCTTTCCTTCACCTCCCTTCATGGAATCAAACAATAGTGTAAATATGTTTACGTCTCCAAACCAACTCCATGTCGTCAGTAGTCTGCCACTTATGGCAAAGCTATAAATAACTAGCATATTAGTAGGACGGGGGAGGGGGGGCAATCTCATTTCTCTTGTTTGGTAGGGAGAAGGTGCTGTTATAGTTATGAGAGTGCTCAAACTCAGAAGATAGGTAGAAAGGATTTCATCCCTACCAGTAACAGTATGTACAAGAAACTTATGTTCCGGTAATAGAAAGAAGACTAAAACAACCTGATGGCTTCTGAGCTGCTTATGCATATCCGTCCCAACCTCATAGTGGTCACTCTCTCCATCACTTAAAGGATCACTGATGACCTCAACCGGGAGCCGGCGATTTAATTTCTGAGTTGTGGTGCTCCCAAAAATCAGTGGCTCACGTTTTTCCAGTCGTCCCTGGATTTCTTCAAATTCCTTGTGCTGATATGAAATATTATTGTTTCAAGAACAAATTCCACAGTAGTATAAGCCTTTATATAATGTTATAGTGGTGATAGGGAAAACCCCAAAAAATCAACTCAGACCTGCAGCCGATGTTTAACCATAAGCTTGTGAATAGAAGGAATAAAAATGGTGAAGTCCTCGCCAAGAACATGAGCTAGACAACAAAGTGCATCAATAGCATCCTTCCTAAGCTCTTCTTTGTTCCTGTGAATTGAAGGGAGCACCGAAATATATCAACACAAAGTAGAAGAGAGTATCGCAGAAATCACATAGTACAAAGCTTTTATCAGGAACAAACGAACAATTCTGTCTGCTTAGAATTAAAACAGAAATTGAAGATTAGGTAAAAAATGAGAAGATAAAATCATTGAATTTTCGGAAACAGCAGTAGTGGAATCGTCTAGCAATTGTTCATGACATAAGGAAAGAAATTGCATTCAAAATGAAAAAAAAACTACATTTTGACAGCACATAGAAAAACTCTTGCAATATTGACTGAAGTTGAAACACTAATAAAATGATTTAAATTTTAATGTTTGCTTCACAATTTTCCAGCCATTTGTGCCAAATATTACTGGATCACCTTCAGTAAAAGGAATCAGAAGCAGCAATTAGTATACACTCCAAGGTAATAAATTAGAATTCAAGGTTCATTTCTATACATGTGTGCAAGTAGATACATATGGATCAAAATTTGATATCTGCGAGTGTGCTCACTGGAGTCAACATCAAAACCACGCAAAACAGTAAATCTTTGTTATTTCATTTGTTATCTATTAATATGGAGAAAATAAGTCTCGTATATGCTCAGTGATATTAATGTGAGGGAGAAAAATCAGACCCGTCCAAAACAAGCTTCAAGTGATGCACAAGAGAAGATATGTGTCCAGTAACCTGCAAAATGGAATGAAGAGAAAAGAAAAAGAGTTTAGGAAAACAAGCAATCAAATGGAAACAATGAAACTTGGAAGCACTCCCTTAGTCCCTTTTACACCAACCTGCACACGAGGTATCAATCTTGTAAGAGTTTTGATTGCACCACGTCTTACTTCTACTGAAGCGTCCACTTTAAACAACCGAATAAGTGCAGGAAAAAGAAGATGCATATGCTCATCTAATGTCCCTGCACATAAAGGTGACACCACTACCCTCAACATCAAAGTGATACTAACCAAGACATGGACCACAAAAAACCAAGGAAGACTAACCACCAAAAACTTCGAGGGTGTGGAGAACAGGAATAACATATGTGTAGTCATTAAACCTCTCCGCATCAGTAAGAACTTTAATAAAACAGGGAAGTATATCAGGAAGATACTTTCTGAGTTGATCGTTGAGTGCCAAGCAAAGTTGCTCCACCAGATGCAGAATCTAAAATAACAAAAGAAAATGACCAGTAAGATCATTAACCAAAGCATCTGACTATAATGCCCTACACCAAAAGTATGTGCAGTATTTTAATGCCAACTGAACCCTACTGTTCTTACAGGAGCAATGCGAAGAGGTCTGTTAGCAACAGGCAAGCTGAACGATGACCATAATTCTGATATCAGAGAGAGAAACTCTGGCAGATATTTACGGATGTGCTACAAACAAAAAATCATTTAAAAGACCTTAAGAAAATTACCAATCCAAAAGATTACAAGACAGACAATATTATTAGAATGAAATATTACCTTTCGTGCAATAGATACCAATGTTCCTAGTTTCCATGTTATAAATTCTTTTAGACCATCCTCACATGTGCGTACAATGTGAAAGAGATCAGGCAAAACCTACAGAAAAATAAAAGATACAGTCATAAATGAGCATCTCTGATAAAATCATCCATAACAAATGTTTGGGGAAAAAGGGTATAATAATTACAAGGAATAAAATTTCACTATGTTCCACTTAAGTTTTCAACTTTTTCCATGTCATTAGCTTGTTGTTCCTACTTTTACATGTTAAAGATTAAAGATCTGAGATATCTTTTTTAGGTGAACTGTTTGTGACACCCTAAAGAACCACATTTGATGAAACACCAGGGGAAGGATGAACTTACATTTCAAACATTAACTTCCAGCCAAAAAAGTAAGCTATACAACAGAATATTGTTAGAATTATAGTTCAGCTTTGATTGAAGAGGCTAGTGGCAGTTAACAAGTTAGTTAAAGTCAGTTAGAATTAGTTAGGGCCACTAGCTAGTTAGTTAAAGTTAGTTAGTTAGTTGAGAGTTAGTTATAACTAACTTTTTCCTTCTGATTTTCCCCTTCTTTTCCTTAGCATCAGATCATGTACAAGTATATATATCTCAAAGTAATCTACAATCAATCAAGTTTTCATTTCCAAATTTACATCACTATGTGTTAACTTTGCAAATCTGTTTTCTCTTCAGTTTTCTGCTTCCTGCTCTCTTCTTCCTTTTCTTCTTCTTCTTCTTCTCTGTTTCTCTGCTTGTCTGCTGCTCACAGGTTCCATTTCAACATGGTATCAGAGCAAGGTTACTAGATTCATCTCAAACTCAACTGAAGATCAATTAGTTTTACTTTCTTCATTTCTGTTTCTCTGGTCACTGATTTCCAGATTGTTTTGTGCAAAGTTGCTTGTGTTTTCTTTCATCTCACTCACAAATCCTAGCCATTCAACATAGTTTGATAATGGCAGACTCACAGGGAGTTTCAGATTCACATGGAGCTTCAAATTCAAGCTCTGGAAGTCAAGGTTTTCTGGACATGATGAATCCAATGTACATACACCCATCGGAAAGTGCAGGGTCTGCATTGATTCCGGTAAAATTTGATGGCACAGGCTACAGATCATGGAGGAGAGGCATTCTCAGGGCATTATCAGTGAAGAACAAGCTAGGATTTATCGATGGAAAATGCAAGAAGCCTGACCCTAACTCAGATAGCTGCGCAATGTGGGAAAGGTGTGATGACATGGTTACTTCATGGATGTTGAATTCACTATCACCAGAATTAATGGACAGTTTGCAGTATGTGAATAATGCAAAGGAGCTTTGGGATGAGCTTGAGGAAAGGTATGACCAAACTAATGGAGCTAAGCTTTACCAGTTGCAAAGAGACATCAATGAGTTTGTTCAAGGTAATCTGGACATCACTGCCTATTACACAAAATTGAGGAAGCTTTGGGAAGAACTAAGTGCACTTGATCTGAATATGCATTGCACATGTTTGTGTGTTTGTGGAGGCAAAGCTGCTCTACAGAAAACTGAACAAGACAGGAGACTGATTCAGTTCTTAATGGGCCTAAATGAAGTTTATACTGCGGTCAGAGGCAACATCCTAATGATGAATCCACTACCTAGCATGGCTCAAGCATTTGCTATCTTGACACAGGAAGAAAAACAAAGGGCAGTTAAGCCTCAAGGTAGTCGACTTGGTTTTGAATCTACTTCACTTAATGTAGGTAGATTTGGAGACACACACTCTGGGACAAACTATAGGCAGTATAGTCAGCTGAAACATACCAGTGGAAGTAGTGCAGGTGGATCTGGACAGTAATTTAATAAGTCTGGTTTTTTTTGTGAACACTGCAAGAAGTCTGGCCACACTAAAGATAAATGCTATAGGTTACATGGTTTTCCACCAAATTTTAGATTCACAAAAGGAAGGAATGCAGGTGGAAGTGCATCACATGTTCATGGAAACTGTGTGACTGATAGTCAAGCAGGATCAACACAAACCAGTCCCAACTTGTCCAAGGATCAATATGAACATTTGGTAAGTCTTTTAACAAGGATGCAACATGGTCAGCCAGAAGATAGTGTGCACAACAATGCTTGTGGAGCTGTAAACCTTGCAGGTATCTTAGCTTGCTACTCCTCTATAACTGAAATAGGTAACTTGTCATGTAAATGTTTGAAGTTGCCTGCTGATTCCTGGATAATTGACTCTGGTGCTACACATCACATGACCTTCAATAGAACACTCTTGTCACAGATTAGACTACTACCTTATCCCTTCCTAGTAAGCCTACCTAATGGATATAAAGTTAAAGTAACTGAAGTTGGTAATGCAGTTGTTGGACCAGATTTAATCCTCCATAGAGTCTTGTTTGTTCCTAGTTTCAAATTCAATCTGATTTCAGTCCATAGCCTGGCTTCACATCTTAAAGGTATTGTTAGTTTCAATGATGCTTTATGTATAATGCAGGGCCCTTCAATGAAGAGGCCACTGGAGATTGGTAAAGCTAGAGATGGACTCTACTTTCTTTGTTCAAAATGCCACACTGGACATTCTGCCTCATTCAAAACCTGCAATTCAGCTTCTGGTTTATTTTCTCCTACTTTGAAAGGATGTAATCCAAGCTCTGTAAACATTCATAGTTTGTCTTGTGAAGAGTTGAACACTAAATCTTCTGTATTGCCTGGAAATTCCTCTGTAATGACTCCTCATTCAATAAGAAATGTACCTTCTTTACTGTCTAGTAATTCATCTGTAGTGAATTCTCATTCAATGGAAAATGTTGATTCTTTGAATTCTATGTTTTGTGGAAACAGTGTTGATTACTTATGGCATAATAGACTAGGACATGTACCCTTTGTTAAAATGAGGTGTATTCCAACTATACCTGTCCAATTTGCACCTAAACAGCCTTTCCTATGCTCAGTCTGCCCCATGGCTAGACAAACAAGAATGCCTTTCACACAAAGCACCATTAAATCCACCAAAATATTTGATGTTCTTCATGTGGATATTTGGGGACCATATCATACACCAACACATGATAATCACAAGTATTTCCTTACTCTGGTAGATGATTACAGCAGAGCTACTTGGATACAAATGCTGCAATGTAAAAGTGGTGCCATTCAGAGCATCAAAACCTTTGTATCTCTCATTGAAAATCAGTTCCAAAGTACACTTAAAACCATTAGAACAGACAATGGATCAGAATTCACCAGCAATGAAGCTCTATCTTTCTTTCAGTCTAAAGGAATCATACATCAAAAGACTTGCCCTTACACACCCCAGCAGAATGGAGTAGTTGAAAGAAAACACAAGCACCTTTTAGAGACTGCAAGAGCTTTGCTTTACCAATCCAAATTACCTTTGAAATATTGGGGAGAATGCCTTAAAACAACAGTGTATATCATAAACAGGCTGCCTTCCACAATCCTCAACAACAAAACTCCTTTTGAACTCCTCTACCACAAGAAACCTACTTATTCTCACCTGAAAGCATTTGGATGCTTGTGCTTTCCAACTACACTCAAAACACACAAAGATAAGTTTGAGCCAAGAACAACACCACATATATTTGTTGGATATCCTTATGACACAAAAGGGTACAAGGTACTAGATCTAGCCACTAAGAAAATACATGTTTCTAGAGATGTAGTATTTCATGAATCTGTTTTTCCTTTTGCTGTAACTGCTGCTGGTTCTAATTTTGAATCTGTGTCAAAGTTTTTCTCACAAGGTTCCTCTGTTACATTTCCTAGAGTCATCACTTATGGTTGTCCTATTAATGATAATGATCATTTCTCCAAACACTACATACCTACTGTAGTTGCTGATGAACTCCCATCTGAACAACATTGCACACCAACTGTGGTTACTGATGACTTTATACCTAGGCATCCTTCACCTTCAATAACATCAGAAACTAACCAACATCTGTCACAGCCAAACACAAGTCAAGATACTACCCAAAACCTTCCTACTTCTCCTAATATTCACCCAGACTCACTACCTGCAAACCACTCCACTTCTCAAACTACAACACCACCACAAGTAATACCACCTGTTAGAAGATCCTCCAGACATCATAATGTACCAGGATACTTGCAAGATTATGCCTATACTTTGCCTAACCTACACACTACTTCTTTGCTGACCATGCCATCCAATCACCTGACCATGCCATCCAATCACCAAAAGGCCTTAACCATCTCATATCCAAACATTGAGCAGGCAACTCAACTTACACAGCATGATAGGGAACCTACTTCTTATGAGGAAGCATCTTTGAGCCCTGCTTGGCAGAAAGCTATGCAGCAGGAATTTGATGCTTTGTATGCCAATGATACATGGGATCTAGTACAGATTCCAATAGGAAAGAAGGCCATAGGATGCAAATGGGTGTATAAGATTAAGTATAAAGCTGATGGAAGTGTGGAAAGGTTCAAAGCTAGGCTTGTAGTAAAGGGATATACTCAAAAGGCTGGCATTGATTATACAGAAACCTTCTCACCAGTTGTCAAGATGACCACTGTAAGGGTTTTAGTGAGCCTGGCAGTGAAAAGAGGCTGGAACTTATACCAACTAGATGTTAACAATGCTTTTCTTCATGGTGAACTTTATGAAGAGGTGTATATGGAGGTTCCACAGGGACTGTTAGTTGAAGGCAGTAACATGGCTTGCAAGCTTAAAAAGTCCTTGTATGGTTTAAAACAAGCAAGTAGACAGTGGTATGACAAGCTATCCACCTCTCTTTGTTCAAGAGGATATGTTCATTCAGCAAGTGATTATTCTCTTTTTTATAAAAAATCTGGCAGTTCAGGTGTGTTTGTTGCAGTGTATGTAGATGATGTAATCCTCACAGGGACAGATTCTAGTGAAATTCAGTCACTCAAATCATTCCTTCATGACAGATTCAAGATAAAAGACTTGGGCAGATTACACTATTTTTTAGGCTTGGAGTTCAAGTATAATGACAGTGGTGTGATGATTACTCAATAGAAATTTACTACTGATTTACTTCAGGAGTTTGACTGCTCAGGTTGTACAGCAGTTACTTCTCCCCTTGATTGCACTTTGAAACTCCAACTAGATGATGATTCTCCCACTATTGATGCTACTCAATACAGAAGACTGGTTGGTAAACTGAATTTTCTCACACATACCAGGTTGGACATTGCATATAGTGTGCAACACCTTAGTCAATTTCTGCAATCACCTAAGGAGTCTCATTTCAAGGCAGCACTGCATGTTCTGCAGTATCTCAAAGGTGATCCTGCACTTGGGATTTCACTGTCTAGCAAGCCAGATTACAACTTGTATGCATATTGTGATTCAGATTGGGCAACTTGTTCAATCACAAGGAAGTCAGTTAGTGGATACATTGTATTTTTGGGTGATAGTCCAATAAGTTGGAAATCCAAGAAACAGAATACAGTTTCATTATCTTCAGCTGAGGCAGAGTATAGAGCAATCAGAAAAACTGTGGGAGAGTTAGTCTGGTTGGAAAGGTTGCTTGGTGAATTGAATGTCCCAATCGACTTGCCCATACCTATATTTTGCGATAGTCAAGCTGCTATTCACATAGCAAAGAACCCTGTGTTTCATGAGCGAACCAAACACATTGAGGTGGATTGTCATTTTGTTAGAGAAAAACTACATGGAGGACTCATTGGCTTGCATCATGTTTCAACAAGTGATCAGCTTGCAGATCTTCTCACCAAGGCACTGCCTGGCAGCAAGCATTCACAGATTTTAAGCAAGTTGGCAGTGAGTTACTCACTTCCAACTTGAGGGGGGGTGTTAGAATTATAGTTCAGCTTTGATTGAAGAGGCTAGTGGCAGTTAACAAGTTAGTTAAAGTCAGTTAGAATTAGTTAGGGCCACTAGCTAGTTAGTTAAAGTTAGTTAGTTAGTTGAGAGTTAGTTATAACTAACTTTTTCCTTCTGATTTTCCCCTTCTTTTCCTTAGCATCAGATCATGTACAAGTATATATATCTCAAAGTAATCTACAATCAATCAAGTTTTCATTTCCAAATTTACATCACTATGTGTTAACTTTGCAAATCTGTTTTCTCTTCAGTTTTCTGCTTCCTGCTCTCTTCTTCCTTTTCTTCTTCTTCTTCTTCTCTGTTTCTCTGCTTGTCTGCTGCTCACAGGTTCCATTTCAACAAATATGAGCAACAATTCACGTATATATCCCAGTTGCAATTTATGTGAGATAGTGGACTAACCTTTGGCAAATAAGGGACACAGCCGAGGCCCATTGACTATACATGCAAAAGTCAGAAGACAAAAACAATTAAGTGTCCCCAGGACTAACAGTGTCAAAAGAAGAAAGAGGCAAAACAGGATAGTAATATAGGAATCCTACTTAAGAAATAGTTGTAAACAATGAGAGATGAGGTGCCCAAATTAGTTTCCAGACCTTAAAAATAAACATAAGAGATCCAACCACTTTCTGGTGGTAACTTGACAGAGATGGATCCCTGAGAATCCGCATGAGTGAGTTGATAGCAACCTGCAGCAGTAGACGCCAGTTAGGAAATCTAAGAAAGGGAACAATAAGTTTCAGGTTTAAGTCTCACAGCGGAATAATATTCTTCAGATGTTGCAAAGGATGGCCAGTGATCCATAGGCAATTCATCCATTGATCTTCTACGTTGACCAGGATCACCAGTCACTCCTGTAAATTCACCATGGGACCCAGATAAGCTTTGCTGATTGCGCTTGTGCACATGGGGATCTAAAGCACCCATGATGCCAAGAACCTGCAAAATTCATCCTCAATTAACTTAAGTACTAACCAATCAAAAGAAAAATAATATATTGGACCAACAAGATTGCAGTTACCTTCAAAACCTCTCTTCTAGTTGACCAAGCCAGTTCACCATTGAGCAGTTTCAAGAGCAACCCAAGCAACCGAGGATACTCATTGTATGGAGTTATGACATATCTATGAACATTACAAACAACAAATTTGTCAAACAAGATTTTGAATATTTTAAAGCTAAATTTGTGCACCAAAACCATGAATAGTGTGGTGAAAAGTACTAGCAAAAATAATGAAATTTTAAAATAATAGATAGCACACCACAGTTCAAAGGGTAGAAAAAGTAAGTATGCCGCATGAACAATATTAGAAATAAGCCCCAATCATAAATTATCTAGGAACCAAAAAAAGTAAACGACTGATTGCAAAGGAATGATGAAATCAAAAGTTGAAAACCACTTACCCTGTACTCTGTACAACTTGACCGAGTGTTGAAACAGCCACTTCACGTTTGGTAACAGCAGCCGGATCCAGTAGAGCTTCAATAATTAATGGCATAAGTTCTGAAATATACTGCCGCATGGCAATACCGCCCTGAAGAGAGTATAAGAGAGACAAAAAACGAGAATCAGGGGTCTCCACTATGCACAAGAACCATCTACAAGCATAAAGACAACAGTTGATCATCTTGGATCTTATAACGCAGTTAAAATATCGGATATAGAGAGCTGCAAGGATCTAGAGTGATGCATGAACTTCCATTGATATTAGATAATCTGCAACACAATTTTTGACTATAACAAAAACAGAGGGCATACAAAAGACACCAAAATGCAGCTGAAAGATCACAGGGAACGACCAAACTATAAAGATCAAGAAACGATATATTTGTCTCAATTTGTTTGGCGCATTAGGAGAGGTAAAAGCAAAAGTCAAAAGAAGTGGTGGAACATAATACCACCTTGCATATAGTGGACAATATGGAGGGAAAGAAACAACAGATGTTTTCAGAACATTGCTAACTCAGTCCAGAAACTAAAATAGAATTGCATTAAGACATTTTACTTTTGATGTAAAGAGGATGGCATAGAGGAAGCTGGACAGTTACTAGATTTCAAGGCTCTCTGTAATTTTTTAGATTAGTTTTTTCTTCTTTGTTCACTGTTGACAATTTTTTGGAGGTCTCCAGCATATTCTTAATGCTGATGAATACAACATTACTCTTATCAAAAAAAATGTTTGGCACAGTTTGAATGGACGCGGACACGCAGGGTTCAAAAAAGAAAGGGATATAGTTTTTGACACATAGGATAGTTGTACATATAATGCCATAAGTTTTTGTAGACCAAAAAATTTCCTTTTTCTATTTAGTACAGATAGTCTCATCACAACACATTGTTTTTTTAATGTAGTGGTACATACAACAAATCAGGTCAAAGGCAAAATGGAGATGTAGAAATTAGCTTGTTTCTAAATATACAGAAGTACCAATCTTTTTTTTTAATAAGCTGGAGAAATACCAATCTTTTCAAGGAGGTCAAAGAAAAACAGTGCCAAATAAATAGGAACGGAGGGAATATATCATTTACAGGCGTTCATTCCACCCGGGTTACTGATAGACTCTAGTGCAGGTTGACTTAAGCCCCTTACTGATTTTTCAATTGAAAATGGAGACAAAATTTGGAGTACAAGTAGCTCCAATGTGACCAGGAGGTCACAGCATGGAAAATTGGAAACAGTGTATCCACAATGCAGGCTTAGTGCAGCATTAGTCAGTTCTCCTAGAACTTTTGCACTAAATGAGAGAGGCTGAGAAAATAAAAGGAGAAATGAAGGAGAATTTAACGACAGAAGATCACATAGTGTCTTGAGATAAAGTTAATCTTGAGACAAAGTTAAAAGTGTAGAGATATAACTGGAAAAGAACTGCGAAGCACTTTTTCCCGATTGAAAAATGTAAGGCTGTCTTTTTTATGAAAAAACTGTAAAGCACCTTAAAATAGGAAGTTTTCACTAAACAATCGAGTCAAATACCAATAAAAAATGAAACTACTATAATAACCAAAATGGTAACCTCTGCATAGCAACTAGAACAATTAGCTAGCTGAAATATATACAATAAAAACAGAACTCAATTTTAAAAAAAAAGGTCAAATACCAACAAAGTTAAATGCAATTAAATGTAAATCTTTGTTCACAGTGATTGTGATTATATAGGAAAAGATTAGGATAAATAAGCCCACATTGAGAATAGGATATATCTAGGTGAGATAAAAAGAAATATCTGAATTACCACTACAATGTGACATTAGAAATGCAGGGAGAGAAATAATCTAAACTTCTGACCCAATAGGAAGCACACCTATTGAAGAGTCGAAGTCAATTTGTTTACAAAATCAATTCTGTTATAGCCCATAGTCGGTCCGCATCCCTGTCAGAGGAGAACCAACCCTCTTTTTCTATGAACACTTCATTTATAGTATCATATAGAAGAATATATTACAGTTCTTCATTTGTAAGGAGCCAGGGAAAGAAGCAGTACACAAACAAAACACACAAAACATCTCTAGGCAGTGCTGCATGAGAGATTAGGGGGATCATTGTATGAAGAGGCTACATACCACTCTTGAAAGATCTCCAACAGCCACTAGAACTCCGCTAATAATGCCACTATTTGCATTGGCCCCTGTGCCCTCACAGAGTTTCACAACAAGAGCCTGAAATAAATGGTATTACAAAAGGAAAAGAGATGAAAAATGGCACAGTACATAAATAGTATAAATGTGGGACCTTGTGTATAGGAGCAATGTATCGAAGAACTAAGCATTCACAATTGCGAATCAAGCAACCCAATAACTTTGCACTCTCTTCTTTACACTTATTGTCTGCACTGCTAACAGGGTAAGGAGATGTAAACATAACAAGCTTCAAGGAGATCAAAAAGGAAGTATACTCTTTCCACTATCAAAGACCATATGAATACCTTTCTAGGTAAGTTAACAGCTGACTAAGATGGCGACGAAGTGCTGGAAGAACATATGCTGGATTCTTTTCCGATAGTCTTCCAGCTAGTGAAATTGCATACTCACGAACTTCAAAATCCTGGAAATATATATAATGGACATAAGCATGGTTAGCACACGTGGATGAAGGAGGGGATACAAAGTTATACATGTCCTAACTCCTAATAAATCACATAAAGTACGCATTTTGCTGCATCAACACTAAAAAATAGGAATCAGATACTCAAAAATAAACAGGCTGGATTTTTTCGAAGTTTCAAAAGTCAGGGTCTTAGAATAGTTTCCTCTTGTGTACAATCTCTATGTTTATGCTTCTTGGTCGAAAACTGCTCCTTGAGATTATTTTGATAATAGTGGTGTTTTGGTCAGCTTGCATGCACCTCGACCATTACACCACGGTACCTGTTATCTCCCACCAACACAAGTTCTGGATAACTCTGACCACCAAGCCTTACGGCAAGAGGGGAAAAAATCACCTAGCATTTTCTGTCTCACAAGTCCATGATGTCCAAAGTTTTCACCGACTTCATTGAAACAATATAGGGTTTAAGGTTTAGGGTTGTTTGCTCTCCTCTCATTTTACTATTTCCTTTTTCTTTTTTTATTACTTTTTTTTTTAGATGAATCCTTTTTCTTTTTTTATGAAGTACAGTAATTTCAGTAAATAGGGATAATCTCCAGTATACAAGAAGTATACCCACATAGAAGTAGAGAACCTACACAATAATATGGTTCTTTACAAGTTGTGCCCCTGTACAGATAGGCAGTCATGTTACTCTCTCTCTTACTATCATACTCCCCACCCTAAGATGTTTGTCACACAATATTTTCCTAAAGGTAATAATACCAAATTTTTACCATGCCCCGAAACATTAACGATTTAATAGAAAAACTAACGAGGGAGTCAAGAAGCACTCTAGAGATTATAAGCATTAGAATATATGCAAACCAAGTTTAGTTCTCTCTGAGAAAAGAAAGTAAAATGAGATTAGAAGAGCATGCAAATGATTCAGATATCTAAATGAAGATGTAATTCAAACAATGCCTTCAGTTTGCTCTAGAGTCTACACTTCCACAATGACTTCCAAACAAGGCCTTCAGTTTGCTCATTCAGTCAACTAACTTCGTCGACATTCTTCTCATTGCTAAAACCCGAAGGACAAAAAAGCATAGCAAAAATATGCATTTTATATGTTTCCTATACAAAATCCATCTTCTAACAGAAAATGTCTACAGGAAGGTACACCACCAGAATACTTCCTATTCAACTACATAAAGTTCAAAAGAAAGAGTTTGCAAACATATAGGATTCTTCTCGAAAGAAAACATGGAAGATTTTGACTGACAAAAGCCTGCAGTATTAACAATGGTTGCAAAATGAATCGCTGAGTTTATAATACCATGCATTAGTTTATCCATAAGTTCTTAAGACCATGGAAGTTACTCCCCCCTCCTTTTCCCAAATAAATAAATAAAATGACCATGAGAAAGTGAATTTTCTCTCCACTTTGGCATTTTGTTCTTATTTCTATTTTGTGAATTGAACAAGGATCTAGATTGTTTTATCCATGTACTGAGGCATATAACACTAACGTCATCTAAGTAGACATTTACAACACATTGAAGAGATCGTCATGAGTAACTACAAAAGCACATGAATTAAATACCTCGTCATTTAAAGTGGCAAATATAGTTATCAAACTATCATCCTGAGCCAGAAACTCATCGAATCCTCCATCAGCATATAGCGAGGAAAAAACAGAATGCCGAACAGTAACATCAGCATCAGCAACAGCAGCAATGAGAAGTTTCTGCACAATCTGTAGAAAGTAATTCAGTTAAAAAAGAATCCTGAATCACCATGTGGAAAAGCCGGAAATAAGAACCTTCATATTCGTAATATCAAGAAGTACTTATCAACCAAGTGGAAAAGATACCTTAGCATGAGAAACTGCTAAGGTTTGATAACAGTTTTCTAGAGATTTATTTCTGCGACAAGATTTTTAATCACTAAGGATATAAGATTACTTGGTGAAATGACCTCAATGGCCAGTACTAGAAGATTTGGCCATATCAATAGTGCTGAAATTTTATAGTTTCACCACCAGCCACTCTTGGCCACAGTAAACATGAGACCACGAACACATATGGAGATACTAATAAGTTACGCAACAATAATCACCATCATAAAGAGAAAGAAATAAAATGGTACAATCCAGGAACTCGACACCCTTTATGTCACCAAAAAACTTAAGAGACTCCACCACAAAGCACATGCCCACATATCTGAGATTCACGGTAAATTAATTTCAATTGAATCATAGATTTAGAGGAATCTCAGAGATTATATTAATCTCAAAAGGACTTAATTTAATCTGTTGAACTAACTTCTCTCAAAGGTTTAGTACTAAACCAGCCGTCTAGGTTAATCAAAGTGAAAAGCATCGAAATTTGATGCACAAAGCTATCTGGTTTCATTTTTCTTTCCCTGAAAAGCCAACCCCTGAAGAACCTTTTTAAATCACTCGACCAATTCAATACGTAAGCACCCAAAAAAAAAAAAAAAAGAAGTACCACCAGATAAACTGTCAATTTCCCCTTGCCTAAACCACCATTGTAGTCCTATTGTGACGAAGTATAGAGTGTAATGTAAATTGAAATCATATGTTACAAAAAAATTGTGTTGGTTTTTGAGAAGGTAACAGAAATATGTTGCAAATTATGAAAAAAAAAAATGTAAAACACAAATGACACTGGAAAATGCTTTATCGAGTGATGGCCTTGAGAAAGAGATAAAAGTAATCAAATTGGTTTACAACATACCATACAAATACTAATGACTGATGAAAACAATTTAAGAGATTTTTTGGAATGGAGGAAGTAATTAACATGTGCAAACTTGAGACTTAGTCAACAAATGAAAAGAAAGTAGAACAATTTGTGGGATGACAGGAATAAGTAACATATGCTAATCGTTGGACCCAGTCCAACAACTAAAAGCTAGCTATAATCTTTATAGCATGCATCCAAAAATCAATGCACCAAGAGAGATACCTGCAACCTCTTCAAGAAAAGGGGATAAACTGTGTGAGAGATTAATAGAGAAACTGTATTACTGAGCCACTCCTAAAAGGCTAAAACTGAATTGAACATCCTTATACAGATATTAGGACAAGGGTGCTTTTTACAGGCACATGTTTGAATAATCAGATGATTAACAAGTGATAAACCAGTGAAATATATAATACCAAAATACATTGCTCAGAAACAAACCCCTTCAACAAGTCGACGTCGCTTTCCACTGGCGCGATTGATTCTGCTAGGACTAAACTGGGTAGAAGACATCGCCAAGAAAGAATTTGCTACTAGTTTGCAGCAACACAGCGCAGCATCCTTCCGTGTAGCTCCATCCTCATCTTCTAAATATACAACAACGGACTCCCTTGCAAACTCAAGAAGATCATGGCCCTGTAACCCCAAATCTACTATCAAACTAAACTATCACGAAGAAAAATAAAGTGCACAAAAATATAGACGACAAACCTTGAAAGTAAAACGAGCAAGAGTTTCCAAAGCAAGTTGAACTAGCGCAGAACCACTCAGTTCTGGTACTTGGGAGGTAACTGTCTCAAGATGCCCTCGACTCAAAGCAGCCGATTGTCTTGACATTGCATGATGAGATCTTGAAAGGATTACTGAGATACATTCAAGCAGCCAATCCTGAATGGTCGGCAACAAAGGTGGAATGCTGAGACACAGAATATACACATGTTAACCTTGAGCAATACCACACAAAAGAACCAGTTCATGAGAGTTCTGCTCAAACTCAGAGAGAACCTTTCACTTATTTGCTCCAACACTTCAACCAGTGTAAGGGAAAGCCCAGCAGAAAACATACAATCCAAGAGACCACGAACATGAGGCTCCATGGTTGGTCCCATTGCTTTAGCAATATTTCCAACACATGCTAGTGCCTCAAGTGAGGGCCTGCCGCTTTGGGGAGCAATCTGAGAGAAACATATTTCACCTGTCAGGGCTATTGCTTCATGCATATACATGTTACAGAAAGAACCTACAACAAAAAGGTGGAATGCTGCGACACAGAAAATACATAAGTTGCGCTTGAGCAACACCACACAAAAGAACCAATTAATGAAAATTCTGCTCAAACTCAGAGAGAACCTTTCAGTTTTTTATAACTTCTTTTTGTGTAAGGAACAGAGAAAAGATAACTTTCCAATAAAAGAACTGGAAACAGTACTGTTAGACAAGTACATCTGCAATGACATATATAGCATACCGCATCACGCAAGTGAGAGATTATTGTTGGCAAATAATTAATGAGTTCACCATCCAGAGCACCAGCCATCTCCCCAAGAGCGATTAACCCACTGGCACGTTCTGCAGGTATTTTCAGGACATGAAGTATATGATTCATGCATACCTGTAGAAGTAAAACCAACAAACTTGAGGTTACAGTAGTCAACAATGAAGATGCAAATCTCATTCATCCAGATGTTCCAGTAGTAAAAGCAGAATAAATCACCAAAATGAAGTCAAATGTCACAAACCGTTAAATAGTTGGTCACAAATCGATCACGCAGGAAATGGGCAATTCGAGGAAGTAGAGAGGTAATGCTGAGGCGAACTAAGTCATCTTGGTGCTCCAGGTAACTTAGAATAATTTCAGCAACCTCCCTGTATCTTGACATCATGAACTCTCCTGTGTTCCTGAAAATTTTGAAGATAGATAATAGTGGGTCCAATTCCACAGCATAGCATATTACATTATTCTTTGTGAATGAGACAAAAACAAAAAGCACATAAATCCGTGAAACTAAAGTAGTTATGGAACATATTAGCATAACTGCATACATGGCAATACAGAAAAGAAAAAATTGACCTCCAATAGCTTGCAGAGGTACCTCGACCACCACCCTCTTCATGGAGCCATCCATCACCTAAGAACCTGTCCTTCGCCCCACTAGCACCTCAGAGACAGACAAACCACTCCATCACAAATCAACAACTAACCTAGGAACCTTTCCGACATAGAAAGTTTTTCCCTTTTTCCAAAAATATATCCTCAAAATACATAGGAATGATTTTTTGGTTAGTTTTTTAAGATGAGTTTTTCAAGTTTGAAATCAGTGAATTTTTTTTCCGCTCATAGAACTTCAACTTCTTGCAAGTGAGATACACGTTGTTAGATTACTGGTTTTGATGCTGTCAACCTCACATAGGGACCTGATCCCTTGTGCTGGTGTGACTCATTTTTTAGCTGGACGGGAAAAGACTTTACAGTTGGAAAGTTTGCTTTTTGGCTGTCAGTTGGTGAGAGCAGAAGTGCACAGCAGCACAGCATGGAATCATAGCAGTATCCTAGGCCAAGTTGGTCACATGTGCTTGACCAAAAAGAGAGCTTTCTAGTGGGTATCATTACTACTCTCTCCTTTTATCCATGTGGCTAGTGGGTATCATCAATACACTCTCCTTCTACCCATGTGGATGAAAGGAAGCTGAAAAGATATAAAGGATAGAACCCAACAACTCTTTCCATCAAGAGAAATCATTCAGAAAAATTGATCTAAAAAATAAGCTTATTCTTCTCTCAAAAGGCAGCCATTGTTTCCTTGTTTCACAGCAAGAATCAAAGAAAAATAACTCAAGTTTTGAGGCTGCCATTGAAGGAGAAGAAGTGCACTGCAAAACAGAAACCTTGTATTTCGTACAAGTTTTATTTTCTTGTTTTTCATGAGTTGTTTTTCTCGTTTTGGTCTGCTAGAGCTAGTAGACATTTTGGCTAGAGTTAGCCTTGTATTTCAGTTGAGTTTTAGCTGAAGTAGAGAATATTGAAGTCTTGTAATAGAGGTATTACAAGTGGGAGGTTAGGAGGTTAACCTCTTAGTTGTGTACTAGGTTTTGTAACTTTTGTTGCTCAGATCTAGTAGTGGAGTTTGAGAAATCCTACGAGGTAGGTCATGGTTTTTTTACTTCCAGTGAGCAAGGAAGTTTTCCACGTAAAACTTCGTGTGTCTTCTTCTTACTGTTGTATTTTCGTGTACATGTGTCTCTGCCTCTGTGTAACCTGATAGAGGGACCTGGTCCTGAGTAAGGTGGTCGACCCATATAATTCAACATTTGGTATCAGAGCAGGTGCTTTCTAAAAGTTTAACACCTAGAAAGACTCCTGTAAAATATGGCAGCACCACCAAATTTAGAAGAAGGACAGTCTACTACCAGACCTCCCAGGTTTAATGGTCAATATTACGGATGGTGGAAAACAAGAATGCATGATTTCATCATGGCTGAAGATTGTGAGCTGTGGGATGTGGTACTGGATGGACCTTATGTGCCAATGAAAACCGTAAAGGAAGGAGAGACAACCATCTCTATTCCCAAAACCCGAAAGGAGTTTGATGATCATGACAGAAAACTCATAGAAAAGAATTACAAATCTAAGAAGCTTCTTGTTTGCGGTATTGGTCCGGATGAATATAATCGAATCTCTGCTTGTGAGACTGCAAAGGAAATATGGGACTGTCTCAGAACCGCTCATGAAGGGACCAGTCAGGTCAAGCAGTCCAAAGTGGATATGCTTACCACTCAATACGAAATGTTCTCCAAGAGGGAAGGTGAATCTATTCAAGAGATGCATACCAGACTCACGTCCATCACTAACGAGCTCTATTGTTTGGGAGAAGTGATCAAGCCAAGCAGGCTGGTCAGGAAGGTACTCAGTGTCCTCCCCAAGTCTTGGGAGAGTAAAGTTGATGCGATCACTGAAGCTAGAAATCTGGAAGTCCTCACGATGGATGAACTCATAGGCAATTTAAAAACCTATGAGCTCAAGAGGCAGCAGGACCAGAGCAGGAGTGACCTGAAGAAGGACAAAGGATTAGCCCTTAAAGGAGCTCAAGCAAGCTCCAGCGAAGAAGATGAAGATATGGCCTACCTAACAAGAAGGTTTCAGAAAATGATTAGGCGAAGTGGCAGCCTTCCTAGGAGGACAAGCTCGAACAAGGGACCTGGTTACAATGATCTGTGTCACAAATGCGGCAAACCAGGTCACTTTATCAAGGACTGTCCGATGCATAAGATGGATTACAAGGAGTATCTAAGAACCACTGCCGAAAAGGCCCAGAAGAAGGACCGAGTCCCTGACAAGTTCAGAAGAAGAGCTGCAGCCGACAATATAGTCAAGCAAGCTCTAGCTGCTTGGGGGAACTCCTCAGATGAATCTGATAAGGAGGATGCTGTGAAAGATGCTTCTATGATGGCTGTGGAGGATGATGACTCACCCTTTGACTCAATGTTTGCCTTCATGGCAAATTCGGATGGAGATGAAGATGAAGAGGTAACTTTCCTTGACATTAAAAAGAATATAAAAGACTATAATGGGAAAGAATTGAGGTCGCTAGCTTGTGTGTTAATTGACTCTTTTTATGATCTTACCAAAGAAAAGGAAAGTTTGAATCAATATATAGATAAACTTGAGCTAGAAAAGGCGAACTTGATCTCAAGTTTGGCAGAACTAGAAGAGAAATGTCAAGAGCTAGTCAATGAGCAAAATGCCTTTATTAAAAAGGGAGGGACTAGTGACATGAAAAATGCTCAAAAAGAATTCGAAGCTGAACTGAAAAGGTCACAAGATGAGCTCACTGTAATAATGAAAAGAAACACTGAGCTTGAGTAAAATGTGATCCAACTGAATGCTGAGCTTGAGAGATCGCTTAAATGGAATGCTTCTTCACAGATCTTACAAAAATTAACCGGACAAAGATCTAACTCCGGTGAAGGGTTAGGTTATAAGAAAAGTAGTCCTCCTTATAATCCTCACAGTAAATATGGATCTAATCCTGATAATTTGTTGTGCACACACTGTGGTAGGAATGGGCACCTTAAGTCTAACTGTGTATCGAGGCAAGCAGCCTTAAGAAAGACGGTGATTAGTAAAGGAGAATTAGGGACCATAAGGGGACCTGGTTCCAAAATGTCTCAGATCAGGCTGCCTGAGTGGTCCAAAAGAAAATTGATTTATCCTCTGTCTCGGTACTGGGAACTCAAGCTGAAATGGGTTCCCAAGTCTAATCTATAATCTATATGTGCAGGAAGGAGTGAGAGAAAGCAGTCGGAAATGGTATATGGATAGCGGCTGCTCAAAGCACATGACTGGAAATGTTGATAATTTTCTCTCACTCAAGGCATATCAGGGAGGCTCAGTATCTTTTGGGGATGGCAAAAAGGGACACATTCTTGGTGTTGGGAAGATTGGAAAGACACTTGCCCATGCCATAGAAAATGTCTTCTATGTAAATGGACTGAAGTATAGCCTCCTGAGTGTCTCACAAATCTGCGACAAAGGAAATGAAGTCAAATTCGTTTCAGACCAGTGTACAGTGACAGATCTTCAATCAGGAAGAGTTGTTTTGACCGCAAACAGATGCAAGAGCATGTATGTTGCTGATCTTGATTCAGCTGCTAGAAATGGGCTTAACTGCTTAAGCGTGGTGGAGGATGAAGCTACCTTGTGGCACAGAAGGTTGGGACATGTAAGTTCTGTTCTTCTCAACAAGCTAGTATCCAAGGACCTGGTTCGAGGACTCCCAAAGGTGAAATTTGCTCAGAGTCAGATCTGTGATGCTTGTGTTCAAGGGAAACACACCAGGTCTTCATTCAAGAACAAAAAGGAAGTGAGCACCTCCAGACCCCTGGAGCTAC
Organism: Datura wrightii; assembly: GCA_035772735.1. Lineage (NCBI taxonomy): Eukaryota > Viridiplantae > Streptophyta > Magnoliopsida > Solanales > Solanaceae > Datura > Datura wrightii. The sequence goes on along the minus strand of JASDFA010000038.1, from coordinate 3,666,350 downwards.
TACACATGGATCTGTGTGGACCTGTAAAGGTTGCAAGTCGTGGAGGAAAGAAGCTGATCCTTGTAATTGTTGATGACTATTCAAGATATACCTGGGTGATGTTTCTTCGCACTAAAGATGAAACATTCCCCACCTTTGAGTCATTTGCAAACCAAATTCAGGTGAAGCTGAACTGCAACATTGCAGGGATCAGGTCTGATCATGGAACTGAATTTGAAAATGCCAAATTTGAAGCTTTCTGTGCTGCCAAAGGAATCAGTCACAACTTTTCTGCTCCCAGGACTCCACAACAGAATGGAGTAGTTGAAAGGAAGAATCGAACTCTTGCAGATATTGCTAGAACATTGCTCATAGATGGAGGAGTGGCAATGTCATTCTGGGCAGAAGCTGTCAACACGGCCTGTTATGTGGTCAATCGGTGTCTAATTCGGCCATTACTTGGAAAAACCCCCTATGAGCTGCTGAATAAAAGGAAGCCGATGCTGAACTACCTTAGAGTCTTTGGATGCAAGTGTTTTGTGCTAAACAACGGCAAGGACCATCTAGGAAAATTTGATCCCAAAAGTGACGAGGGAATTTTTCTAGGATACTCATTAAATAGCAAAGCATACCGAGTCTATAATAAACGGACTCAGTGTGTTGAAGAAAGCATCCATGTCGTATTTGATGAAAATGGGAAGCTGAAGAGCACGGAAGCACTGGGTAAGGACGAATTTGAGGAACTGTGGCTGTTCCAAAGAGATGATGTCAATCATGATTCATCTAAAAAACCTGACATCACAAAGAACTCCCTGCAGAATGGAGATCAGACCACTCATGATGAAGCAACAGAACACATCAGAGAAGAGGAGGCAGAAAAGGAAGATGATGCAGAAGGCAACCCAGAAGAGGGACCTGGTTCCAATTCTGGAGAATCTGCTGGAACTGGTTCCAATTCTGAAGAATCTGTTGTAAAGGGATCTAACTGGAAACACAAATCTTCTCATCCTCTTGACAACTTAATGTCTCCATTGGACTCAGGAATGCAGACCCGATCCAAAACTCGAAACACATTTGCCTCATCAGCCTTCATATCACAGATTGAGCCCAAGAACATCAAGGAGGCACTGAAGGATGTGGAATGGGTGAATGCTATGCAGGAGGAGCTGCATCAATTTGAAAGAAGCAAAGTCTGGCACTTGGTTCCAAAACCATCTGATAGAACTGTTATAGGAACCAGGTGGGTCTTCAGGAACAAATTAAATGAGCAAGGGGTCACAGTCAAAAACAAGGCTCGACTGGTTGTTCAAGGGTACAACCAGGAGGAAGGGATTGATTATGATGAAACATTCGCTCCAGTAGCCAGAATGGAAGCCATTCGCATGCTGATTGCCTTTGCCTCTTTCATGGAATTTAAATTGTTTCAAATGGACGTCAAAAGTGCCTTCCTAAATGGGTACTTGAAGGAAGAAGTGTATGTGAAACAACCCCCTGGTTTTGAGGATATTGATAGACCTCATCATGTATACAAGCTGGACAAGGCACTGTATGGACTGAAACAGGCTCCAAGGGCTTGGTATGAAAGACTATCAAAATTTCTTCTTGATAATGGTTTTAAGAGAGGAAGAATTGACAACACTCTTTTTCTCAAAACAAGAGGAAGAAATTTGCTTATTGCTCAAGTCTATGTTGATGACATTATATTTGGAGCCTCTCTTGATTCACTCTGTGAGGATTTTGCAACGCTCATGGGAAGTGAATTCGAGATGAGTATGATGGGAGAACTTATGTTCTTTCTGGGGTTACAGGTCAAGCAGGACAAAGCTGGAACAGCCATCAGTCAGCAGAAGTATATCAAGGACCTGCTCACAAAATTTCATATGGAAAGTGCCAAACCAATTGACACTCCCATTGGGACTGCTTCAAAACTGGATAATGATGAACCCGGTCCTCCAGTAAATGAAACTATGTACAGAGGCATTATTGGCTCCCTGCTTTACTTAACAGCCAGCAGGCCAGATATTGTGTTTAGTGTGGGTATGTGTGCTCGATTCCAAGCTTGTCCTAAGGAATCTCATCTGAAGGCTGCTAAGAGAATTCTCAGATATCTTAAGGGGACCTCTGATTTAGTCCTTTTCTATCCATCTGGAGGTTCCTTTGAACTTATTGGCTATTCTGATGCTGACTATGCTGGGTACCTGGTTGATAGGAAAAGTACCTCAGGCATGGCTCATTTTCTGGGTTCTTCACTGGTCTCTTGGGGATCAAGAAAACAAAATTCAGTGGCACTCTCAACAGCTGAAGCAGAATATGTGGCTGCTGCTTCATGTTGTGCTCAATTACTGTGGATTAAGCAGCAACTGGAAGACTTTGGAGTCCTGACCGAGTGTGTCCCTTTGATGTGTGACAACACCAGTGCTCTGAATATGGCTAAGAATCCAGTACAACACAAGCGGACTAAACATATTGACATCAGACATCATTTTCTTAGAGACCATGTTGAGAAGGGAAATATTCGTGTGGAATTTTGCAGGACAGAAGATCAGATTGCAGATATCTTTACCAAAGCCTTGAATAGGGACCAGTTTGATAAAAACAGATTAAGGCTGGGCTTAATCAAAATGAATTAAATTCTCCCTCTTCTCTGTCTAAGTGTTGACTCTCGTTTTTGTCTATGATCTGAATGCAGGTATCCTTGCTAGTTTGTTGTGGATGCGTCTAACTCAGTTCTATACCTCCCTAGGTATACACGCATGGTGGATGTAAGGAAGGCTGGACTTAGACAAGTCCGGGACTTTGGACTGCCTGTTCAACCTCATAAGGGGACCAGGTCCTATCAGGTCAGTATTACTTTGTCACTTATAAACATATCTTGAGAATATTGTAAGAACTGCCCTTCCCGCTTGTTTCTTCCGGTATCCGGTCATAAAGTAAGTGTTATATCTACATCCAGTTCAAAAGTCTCTCTGATTAGACGTGTCATAACCCCTCTTAAAACCCTTTCCACCTTCCATCTTTCCTCTCACCTCTTTAAACTGCTCTCTGCAAATAACCTCTTCAAACTTCCTATTCCTCCATCTCTTACTCACCAGATTTCTTCCAGAGATAGGACCAATGAGTCTACTGAGCTGTCCAGGGAAGCCAGGCAGCTTATCTTGCAGAACCAAAAGGTGTTACGGGGGAGGGTATTTGATCCTGAAATTTGTGACATGGAAGGCATGGCTGAGCTGGTGGAAATGGTCAATTACCAAAGTTGGCGACACTTATTTGTTCCTCCAGTTCCTGTTTTACATGAGAATGAGGTCAGGGAATTTTATCATGAGCTGGAATTTGCTGATAATGGTACTAAGATCTACAGCAAGGTGAGTGGAGTCACCTTCATGATAAATGAGCAGGTTCTCAGTTCCATTCTTAAGGTTCCTAATAGAGGGATCAGGTCTGTCGATGGAGAATGTGAGCAAAGGCGTTTTATTTCCATGATTGCCAAGCTTGACAGAGTCACAGGGGAGAGAGTTCTCAAGAAACAAATGAAGGGTGTGTATCAGCTGCTGTTTGAGTTTGTAAATAAAGTACTTCTACCAAGGGCAGAGAAGAGGACTGTGGCAGGAGTTGCAGATCTATTCCTAATGGAAGCCCTCAGCACATTTCAGCCCATAAGCCTGGCTGGTGTGATGATCAATCACATACACAAAATAATGCATGTCAAAGATGGAAAGCATGGTCTAGCTTATGGATTCCCGCTGAACAAAGTCTTTGAATTTTTTGGTGTAGAATGCAGTTTGGGGATAGTAGGGTCAAAGAAGCAGATGTTTACCCTCTCGACGCTGGAAGAATGTGAATGTGTGATGCGTCGCGTAAGGGCACAGAGTCGGTCAATAGTGTCGGACTTAATTGCCTCGCAAGAGAAGTCCAATATGGAGATAGAACGGCTCACTGCTCTGCTTGTCCAAAAGGAGGCTGAAATAGTTCGTCTGAGGGCGCACCCAGTAGAGGACCCTGGCACCATCTCTGCTCTCAAGGAAGAGAATGAAGCTTTAAAGGCTGAGATTAAGGATTTAAACCAAAAAACTGCTTACTGCCAATGATCCTCTCAAAGCAGAAAATGAAGCTCTGAAGGTTGAGGTCAAGGACTTGACTAGGAAATTGCTTACTGCCCATGAAACCTTCAATGATCGCCTCTCAGCCCTATTCCACAGACCACCCGACCCAAAATGATGTTCCTATTTTTTTTATCTCCTTCCTGTTTTGCTCTCTTTCCCACGATTATGGACAGTTCTTGTATGATTCTCTTTTGGTATGTTATGCTAAGTGATAATGTAATGCTTTTCTGATTGCAGGGGTTGGCTGTTGCATTGTTCTTATTGTCTATTAGTTTTTCTGCCTTTCTTATTTCCATTAGTGTCAGTGTTGCCCCAGTGGCCATGAGTTAACTCACCTAATCATTCTTGTCTTGGTTTACTGTTCTTTTCTTTTTTATGATGCCAAAGGGGGAAGATACTAAGACAGGGGGAATTATGGGGGAATTATGCTGAATGACAGGGGGAATTATGCTGACAGGGGGAATACTGTGAAGTGTGTTAGATAAAATGTGCAAAGAAGGTTGTCAAGGTTGTCATCATCAAAAAGGGGGAAATTGTTAGATTACTGGTTTTGATGCTGTCAACCTCACATAGGGACCTGATCCCTTGTGCTGGTGTGACTCATTTTTTAGCTGGACGGGAAAAGACTTTACAGTTGGAAAGTTTGCTTTTTGGCTGTCAGTTGGTGAGAGCAGAAGTGCACAGCAGCACAGCATGGAATCATAGCAGTATCCTAGGCCAAGTTGGTCACATGTGCTTGACCAAAAAGAGAGCTTTCTAGTGGGTATCATTACTACTCTCTCCTTTTATCCATGTGGCTAGTGGGTATCATCAATACACTCTCCTTCTACCCATGTGGATGAAAGGAAGCTGAAAAGATATAAAGGATAGAACCCAACAACTCTTTCCATCAAGAGAAATCATTCAGAAAAATTGATCTAAAAATAAGCTTATTCTTCTCTCAAAAGGCAGCCATTGTTTCCTTGTTTCACAGCAAGAATCAAAGAAAAATAACTCAAGTTTTGAGGCTGCCATTGAAGGAGAAGAAGTGCACTGCAAAACAGAAACCTTGTATTTCGTACAAGTTTTATTTTCTTGTTTTTCATGAGTTGTTTTTCTCGTTTTGGTCTGCTAGAGCTAGTAGACATTTTGGCTAGAGTTAGCCTTGTATTTCAGTTGAGTTTTAGCTGAAGTAGAGAATATTGAAGTCTTGTAATAGAGGTATTACAAGTGGGAGGTTAGGAGGTTAACCTCTTAGTTGTGTACTAGGTTTTGTAACTTTTGTTGCTCAGATCTAGTAGTGGAGTTTGAGAAATCCTACGAGGTAGGTCGTGGTTTTTTTACTTCCAGTGAGCAAGGAAGTTTTCCACGTAAAACTTCGTGTGTCTTCTTCTTACTGTTGTATTTTCGTGTACATGTGTCTCTGCCTCTGTGTAACCTGATAGAGGGACCTGGTCCTGAGTAAGGTGGTCGACCCATATAATTCAACACATGTCCAAACACAACTTCAACTACAGGACCTTCTTTCAAGTTTCAATCAAATCTATGTCCAAACGCCTACTTAAACATTCATGACCTTCATCCAATATCTCATGATAAACACTGTGTTCAGAATCTTTCTAGATTACGAGTAACAATAGTTATAAGCTCTAAAGAGAAAAGGTCCTCCAGTTGCTTTGAAGTACTATAAATTCTTTAAACTTGCTCCCTTTTTTATTTCTGAGAAGTAGAATTTTGAAATTTGTCATGGTGGACAAGTTTATGGGCTTTCATAGTACTGAAATGAAGAACACTAACTCGCGCCTGTCCTGAAGTTATGATACTACCTGCGGCTCACCATACTCAAATTGGATAAAAGTACAAACGGAGAAATCTGCAACAAAGTTACAAGACAATATCTTACAAAACTTGACCACATAATCCAAGCTCAACAAAGGATCTTGTATACACCGTCAACTAACTAAAACTGATAAGAGAGTTACCAGTCAATGGCAAAAAGAAAAAAATGCTACAAATTACGGAAACCCCAGGTACCCCCACAGATCAGAATCAATCTATAGATCACAAATGCAATCTAGATTCAATTGCTAATAGGAAGTTTGTAATAAGTAGGTAGTAGACACCTTTTGGTATATGGCTTATATCCAGGAGTTCTTTCCCTCATTAATAATTACTTTATATAAGAAAACAATTAGGTAGTAAACATTTGCACGCAAAACACATATGTAATGGCCTCAGTCTTGAGGTGAGGTGACTCTTAAGTCCTCCGCAATATAACCACATAATTCTCAGTTTCTCAGACTTTCAGCAGATCACAGCCATTTAACACAGAACAAGTAACTCTGAAATATTTTCCTACAATGAAATAAATAATCTGATTCAATTTGATAGCGAACCTTAGCAGCTCCCCAACTGCCAGAAGGGATCCATGTATACTATGAACAGGCTCATTTCTCGCCAATCCATCTTTGGTAGCCTCAAACATTCGATAATACCTGTCAGAACCCACCAATTTAAGAGTAGATGCCTTGGATCAAGAAATTTGTGACTGATACATTCTTTTAGATATTGATAAAATTTAAATGACATTTTCTGAAAAATGATAAGGGAGGAGAGAGAAGTAGACATTGTTGTGGAAATTTGAGCTATTTTCCACCAATAGCAACACTAATAATGGCTAACAATGATAAATAAGAAGCAGAAAAGAAAATAAAGAGAATACCAAGATTTGACGAGGTTCGGCCAATTATGCCTAAGTCCTCGGACACCACTACAAATATATTTCTCCGAGAAGATTACAAGAGAGAAAATAAACTAAGCCTCTAGAAGAGTTAGAAGGCTTCAAGTTTGGTGTATTAAAACCAAAAGGGGGAGGCTTCCTTTTATAGTCTAAGGTTGCCTCCCTATTTCTACTCATCTTCCAATGTGGGACTTTGAGCCAAAAAACAACAAATCTCCACCTTGGCAAAAAGTCCCAAAAGTTACAAAATCTTCTCTCACAACTATCTCTAGTAGTGTCTTCAAATGCACCTATGGTCCTACCCATCTGCAATCTTCACAATATTGATCAAATTCATACAATGTTGAAATTTGATCGATGTCACTATCTTGGTCATCATATCTGCAGGATTTTCAGCTGTCTGGATCTTCTGAAGTAGTATTTCACCTTCTTCCAGAATCTCCCTTACAAAGTGATATCGAACATCTATATGCTTCGTTCGTGCGTGATAGACTTGGTTCTTTGCTAAACAAATAGCACTCTGACTGTCACAATGCACCTTGACGTGCTTTTGACCAACTCCCAAATCCTTCAGCAACCCTTGAAGCCAAATAGCCTCCTTAACAGCTTCGGTAACAGCCATATACTCTGCCTCTGTAGTAGACAAAGCGACTGTTGACTGCAAAGTAGACTTCCAGCTGTCTAGATCTTCTGAAGTAGTATTTCACCTTCTTCCAGAATCTCCCTTACAAAGTGATATCGAACATCTATATGCTTCGTTCGTGCGTGATACACTTGGTTCTTTGCTAAACAAATAGCACTCTGACTGTCACAATGCACCTTGACGTGCTTTTGACCAACTCCCAAATCCTTCAGCAACCCTTGAAGCCAAATAGCCTCCTTAACAGCTTCAGTAATAGCCATATACTCTGCCTCTGTAGTAGACAAAGCGACTGTTGACTGCAAAGTAGACTTCCAACTAACCGGTGCCTTTGTAAGTGTAAACACATAACCGGTAGTTGATCTTCGTTTGTCCAAATCACCGGCATAGTCGGAATCACAATATCCAACTACATATTGACCAATCTTTTTATCCTGCTCAAATAATAACCCAACATCCACGGTGTTCCGAATATACCGTAGAATCCATTTGACAGCTTGCCAATGTCCTTTACCAGGATCATGCATATACCTGCTCACAACCTAGTTGCATCTGACCCTTCATCATCAAGAGTTGCAACTGCAGTTGTCCCAACAATTGTATTACCATCATAGTAATACAAATTATTCTTCCGGGTGCCTTTAAACATCACCAGAGCTCCAAAGACTATTTTCAAGACTCCATCTCGCATTGTCACCGTCAATCCTTTGGATTCTAGGACTCCCAAAGAGATGAGATTCTTCTTCATGTCAGGTACATACCTGACCCCTGTCAAAACTCTAGTTGATCCATCATGATTCTTTAAGTTGACTGAACCAATTCCTATTGTTTCACAAAATGTGTCGTTGCCCATATAGACAACTCCACCTTCTATCTCTTTAAACTCAAAGAACCACTCCCGGATATGACAAATATGTTGGTTGCATGCTGAGTCAAACAACCACTTGTCAGATCGCCTTGTGGAGGTTGTAACAACCAGTGAAAGATCTGAATCTTCATCACTGTATTCAGCAGCACATGACTCTGCAACAACTTTGTGTTTTTCAACTTTGCCCTTATTTTTCAATTTCGGACAATCTTTCTTCCAGTGCCCCTTCTCTCTACAAAAGGCACATTCATCTTTACTCGGTCTGCCTCTTGACTGAGATTTCCCTCTTCTTCCTTTCTTCTGGTTTTGTGGTCTGCCTCTTGCTACCAGTGCTTCTGCAACCACCTCTGCATGCTTGCTTTCCTCCCTGTCTTTTTTCCTTAATTCATAACTATATAGAGTACTACATACTTCACTGAGGGAAACTTCCTCTTTCCCATGAAGTAACATAGCTTCTATAAATTCATACTCTTCAGGAAGTGAAAACAGCAACATCAATGCCAGATCTCCATCTTTGAAAGTTTCATCAAGGTTCCTCAAATCAGCTACTGCCTTGTTAAAAGCAGTAATATGATCATTCATGGTGGTACCCGGTTGATAACTAAACCGGAATAACTTCTTCTTCATGAAGTGCTTATTGTGACCGCTCTTCTTCAAGAATTTCTCCTCCAATGCCTTCCATAGCTTACTTGCAGAAGTTTCCTTTGAGAATGAATATTTCTGCTCTCTTGAAAGGCATGAGCGAATAGTACCACACGCCAACCGATTGATGGTCTTCCATTCTTTTTCTTCAATTTCTTCTGGTTTCTCTTCTTCAATAGAAATGTCTAGACCTTGCTGGAAAAGCGCGTCTAGAACTTCACCTTGCCACATCCCGAAATGACCCGTACCGTCAAAAATCTCCACCGCGAATCTTGCATTTGGCACCGCAAATCTCGTCAAAATTGACGACGAAGATGCTGCCGAAGTTGATGTAGTGGAAACTGTGGCTCTCGAAGTCTGCTCATTATTATCAGCCATTTTTGCTCTAAAGTGAAAAATTACCAGTAATAATTTAGCCCAAAAAAATGCACCAGGAAAATTCCCAGGAACAACTGGAGGGGTCACACGGTCCCACTTAAAAACCAGTTTCCTTAGACAGAACTTCCCTAGACATGCACTTAATTAGACAATATATTACTTAGCAATTTTAACACAAATTTACAAAAAAATAATCTCAAGAAATTTTTTCTGATGTGGAGGATCAGTTAAAACCGCAACCACAGAGCATACTAAAATTTCAAGAGAAATCGCAACCAAAAGCTTTGATACCAATTGTTGTGGAAATTTGAGCTATTTTCCACCAATAGCAACACTAATAATGGCTAACAATGATAAATAAGAAGCAGAAAAGAAAATAAAGAGAATACCAAGATTTGACGAGGTTCAGCCAATTATGCCTAAGTCCTCGGACACCACTACAAATATATTTCTCCGAGAAGATTACAAGAGAGAAAATAAACTAAGTCTCTAGAAGAGTTAGAAGGCTTCAAGTTTGGTGTATTAAAACCAAAAGGGGGAGGCTTCCTTTTATAGTCTAAGGTTGCCTCCCTATTTCTACTCATCTTCCAATGTGGGACTTTGAGCCAAAAAACAACAGACATACCACTGAACACGCCACCGTGTCTCACGTTTTTCAATAACACAAAGGCAGGCACGCAATGCCTCAACAGCCTTTTCTCGAACAGCCAACATCGGATCTCTCACAGCAACCCAAATAGCATCCACAAACTCTGGCACGTGAACATTGAAGACAGTTGAAGCATTTTCCGCCATTTCCTAAATTATAAAGATGGAGATTGAAACAGGAACAGCATCAGCAAGTACTTAGCTCATATCTGGAATTCAATATGCTATATGGTGGGTGATATGGAGGAAAAGAAATTAGAATTGTTTAGAGGGAGAAAAAAACTAGTTAGTCTAAAATATAGATGTATAAAAGGGGCAGCTCGGTGCACTAAAGCTCCCGCGCGTGGGGTCCGGGAAAGGACCGGACCACAAGGATCTATTGTACGCAACATTTCCTTACATTTCTGCAAGAGGTTGTTTCCACGGCTTGAACCCGTGGCCGCCTGATCACATGGCAACAACTTTACCAGTTACTCCAAGGCTCCCCTTCAAAATATTTTAGTGAAACATGGCAGATGTAAATCATGTGACTGCCATGCTTTTGATTTACTTGGTTTATTATACAATATGTGATGCAAAAGATTTTTGGCTGTAACATTTCATTCTGGCAGTTACATATTGTAACTAAATTACCTTTACCTACCGACAAATAAAGACAGAGATTCAAGGAAGCCTGGACTCATATAGATTAAATCTCTAAAGTAGCAGAACAATATTTGGCTAGAAATACTTTCAGTTATTGATTAAACAGAATTTGGTTTAAATAACCTACTCTCTAGCAAAGTACATATATTTGAATATTGACATGATTACCTTCCCAATCGATTATTGATCAACATTATTTGGCTATTGTTTACTTACATAGCTGCTTCAATGTGTTTAGCATTTATATAAGGAAAATATGTTGTTGACAAGCTACAACATAAAGATGTTTACTTAAAATATCATAAGAATGACCACCACATTTCTATGGCATGAACTAATTCATTCTTCATTCGGTGATTGTAGAAAAAAACACTAGTTAACCTTTAGGATACAATTCAAATAATAGAAAATATTTGTATTCAGTTTTGAGAAAGCTTAGGTACCTTTTAAAACAATGGCAGATACAATGGCAAGTCAGAGGGTGGAAAAGTTGGAGAAAGGAAAAGGGAGATGTGGTAGAATGACGGTGAGAACTGTAAAAATATTGTGAGAACGGTAGAATTTTGTAGGGTGGAGAGACAGTACCCAAAAGAAGACTTCATTTCATTTGTATATTTTGCTAAAAAAAATTGTTCTCCCTTCTTTATGGATCATTGTGAATTTTTTGAGATTCAAAATCAAATCCCTACTTAAAGTTATCACAATATTTCTAATGACGTAAAGTTACCACATTATTAGTGTTATATGTAATGAAAAGATCCTGATTATCCAAAAAGGAGTTACAACAACAGCTACCCAGTGTAATCCCACAAAGTGGGGTTTGGGGAGGATAGAATGTAAGCACACATTACCTCTACCTCAGAGTTAGAGAGGTTGTTTCCGATAGACCCTCGGCTTTTAGAAAAAACAGTCCCAAAAAAATAACGGCGGTTTAGGAGACAACATATAATAACAATACAGCAACTAGTAACCGTGCAAGACTACGCAACAACAATACCCAAAAAAGAGTTACAGACTTAAAATTTATGTAATTAAAATCACCAGCTTAAAATGTTCACAGTGCTCAATGACAGATTTCACCTTATTTCAATGCTCTATATTCATATGCACCAAAAAAGCCACTGAGCATCCGTTGGTTAATAACTATGGTTGTTTAATGTTTCAACTGTAACAAATTGCTGCAACTTAAAGAATTTGGATAAAGTGCTTGTACTTCTATGGAGAATGAATTGCATTAACAAAATGAACAAGTCAGCACAGGAACTAGAAAATAAAAGAACAATAGGAAGTGGCAGAACAATTTAAAGTCTACCACCAACGATGAGACCTATCTTCGAGCAACAGGAATACATCATATGGAAAATAAACAACCTTTTTTGGTTGTAAGAGCTAGCAGTCAAGTCTTATAGCATTTATGAATTAACTCGAAGTTTCCCCATCATGTAAGGATGAAAGAAATAAAATCCAGCTTCAAAGTTTCTGCCTATACACAAATCATGAAGAAATATGTTAATTGTACCTTTAATATTAAGACAGCAGCAAAGCGACGATACTCAATTCTTTCACCACGAAGCCATTCTAGTGCAACTTCTACCTGAAAATAGAAAAGAATTGAGATCCTGATGTCAGACAATCAAGTATCACAATGTTACTCACCTGACGTTCCACTTCATCTGCAGTCATTGCACCACCAGATCTAGCTAGGTGACCAAGAACTTTACTAGCAAGGACAAAGAATTCAGGCTCACACTTTGTTTCAAAAGCAGAGCGCATGTAATTGGATAATTTTTCCACTTTTGATGCATTTTCGCTGATGGTGACATCTATTAGCTCATCAATAACCCTCAATGCTCCCATATTTTCAGAAAATTCATTACTTTCAAGCAATGTGGTGATGTGATCATATAGCTGATCCATAAAACGAGCAAAAGCTTCTCGACTAGGATCACGAGCTTCCTCCTCTACAAGCCGCCTCAAGGTCAATGCAGCTCCGTCCTACCAGAGATAATAAAATAAGAATTCTGGCATGGTTCAGAAACAACTCAAATATTTAAAAGGGAATTTTAGAAGAGGGAACTGGGAAGGACGGAAAGAGGCAGAGAGAGAGCATGCAAACTCAAACTGTAAAAAAACATCACTGGGCAAGAACAGCACATTATATGATTAAGACAGAAACCCAGGTTAGTATCAATATCAAGCACCCTGTGCAAAAGACTGCTCTGCTAACCCTTCAAACCATGAAACAGGAAAAGTGAATGAAAACACACAAAAAAAAACTTGGCATTCACGTAATTATTCAAACCAAAAAGTTCACTAAGATGGTTGATATAAATTTAAAACCAGGACCTATCCATCTCTCTTGATTAATGGAGGAGGAAAGTAAATAAGCATAATTAACAAGAGGCATACAGGAGGAGACTTGTATACAAAACATAAGAAAGGCTTTAGAAGTGTATCTGCTGGCCTTCTTCCCCACAAATCAATAAAAATAAATGTGTAGCATTCTGCTTTCTTTTATTTCAATCTTTTATATACAAGGCTTCAAATGTCTTTTTCCAAGACCTCCAGAGAGATGGAGGAAGGAAAATCAAGAAAATAACTCAAGATGTACCATGAGTTAAAATATTGGACTGTCTTGTGTCCTTCCTTAACTTTCCTCAATTCCTAAGAAAATCAAAATCACAGCACTGAATGTATGATTCCACTTCCTCACCAACTCAAGAATTCAGCCAAAAAAAAAACAGCAGCTTAAAAGGGAATGCCAGAACGAAGACTAAAGAACGACACAGAGCTCACATCAAGATTTCCTGAACTGTTCTAACTCCATTACTGATCTTAAAAAATTTAGTAAATAACTCCAAAAAAGGAAAAAAGAGGTTGAAAGAAAAAGGAAAAATCTAAGAACCTAGGATTGCCTCTGGTGCAGAGTCAGCAAGAACTCTATACAACGTCGGGTATTGGGCCTGTGGGTACTATGTTTTCTTGTTTTCCCATTAAAGTATAGTATTTAACAAGAAGTGAAATCGAGATAGTAATTTATCTGAAATTCCTAATTTCCTAAATCGTTCTCAAAGAGACAATAACTTATGTTACTAAATAATATATCATGCACTTGTTAATGATATACTTTAACAAGAGGAAGAAAAATATTTACACGAGAAAAATTTATCGTTAGATGAATCTCGTGAATCTCGTGAATCTCGTGAATCTCGTGACTAAACAAAAGTGAACCGGTATCTGACACGAAGGAATATTCTCGCGGAAAAAGTTAATGCCGGATAAGCTATTATGAGGCACATCATAAAAAATGAGAGGGTGATATTTGACAGGTAGGAGAAAAAATTTACGCGGAAAAGATGACATGCCAGATAAGCTGTCACGTGATAATGAATGAGGGTGGCGTTATGTTTGATGGGTGGGAGAAAAATATCAAATCTTTTTTGCTGTAAGTCGATTACCATGAATTCTTATACAAGTTATGATAATGTGCATGCAAGCATGAGTAGCTAACTTCAAAGCTAGAGTTGTGGGAACCATGATGGAATAACAAAAGTAGGTCAACAAAAATACTCCTTCTTAGCGGTTGCAAATGTTAGAATTCCTTGCTTGATAAAAGAAGTGTAGATTAAGAAAAAAATTAACAGTGGAGATTTGAGGTTTCTACCCCTCATTTAATGAGTTGAGCTTTTACAAGGAAAGTCAATTCAAAACTAATGACGAGGTTTAATACTTAAACACTTAAAGACCGGAAGGATTTATAGTGTCATTCATCTAGGTGGGTCAAAAGATGTTAGATGAATCATAATCATCAGTTTTGTATTAAAAAAAACACTGGGATCAATCACTAGGGCAATAGACCTATTGAAGTTATGAAATCGTGGGGAACACAACACTTAGTTCATTGTCATATATTGAATATAAGCAAAAGGTTCTCAAACATCGGTTACTAATACTGCAAATCTTGAATTCGTTTGCTTTTCATGTTAAAACGAAAACCTCAAAATATCGACTACCAATTGAATACTCACCGTTTGGCAAATTTCTTGCCATATCCCTTGAGGGATTTGACCCCAAGCTGGTTGATTTCTATATTACACAGTGACTGTTTTATGCTTCATTAAGAGGTGTATTTTGGGTGTATCAGTTATATTTGACAGATGGAAGAAAAATATTCACTAGGTAAATATTCCTGCTATATAAGCTACCACAAGTCACGTAATAATGATGAGAGTAGGATCATATTTGATAGGTAGGAGAAAGTTATTCACGTGGGAAAGATTCACGCCAGATAAACTATCACGAGTCACATGATAATGAATGAAAGTGGGGTGATATTTGACAGGTAGGAAATATTCACGCAAGAAAGATTCATGTCAGATAAGCTATCACAAGTCATATGACAATGAATGAGAGCGGGATGATATTTGATAGATAGAAAAAAATATTCACACGGAAAAAATTCATATCAGATAAGCTATCATGAGTCACATGATAATGAGAGTGGGGTGATATTTGATAGGTAGGAGAAAAATATTCGGGCGAAAAAAATTCATGTAGCACATTGCTTTAAAAATTTCTGAAGACAACAATCTCTGTAGTCTTGGTTTTAAAGAAAAATACCTTAGGACCTTGGGTGGAATTCTTTTAGCATTATTTTTTCATCCAGGATATAGTTCTTCATTTGCCTCCTTCATTTGTCGTTCACACTTATCAATCTCTGAATGAGGTTGCATCTCAGATGGATGAGCAGTATTTTTGTGTAGGTTTGGCTCCATCTCGCCCCTCCTACTGATGTCACTGTCTATGAACTATGTAAAGCCACCAAAGACATCACGTATCATTCCTCTCATATCGTCGCCCTTTAAAGTTGACTGGTTGTGATTATCTACATGAGTACTATTAGATCCCTGTAAGGACTCTCCATTAAAAAAATTTAATTAACATGTGACGACATAATAACATTAACTACAAGATGATCATATGTTGTAGCCCGATTTACTTGATGGATAAGCACACATTTCATACAAGGACATGAAATATTTTCTCCATCCTGTTTTTCAGAGAATGCATGGTTTAAACAATCTTCTACCCATCCAAGTATTATTTACTAAATCTGTCAAAAGACATTCATCTTTATTTCTAGGCTTGTCCATGAAGTTCAAGATATTCTTTTATTTTCTACAATTATAATAAGAGCTGAAAATATGATAGTTAAAAAAAGGAGTAAATTAATCAAAAATATATTTCAAATAAAATATTCATTCTACTAGTAAGTAATTGTATATCTCAAAGATATCATTTTAACAATTGAAATATTCATTAAATTTGAATGAATAAAGATCATCATACCTTTAGAAAGTTAAGAAATTTTGATGAGCAACTATATGAGACCATTTAAACTCAATTTAGACAATAGACTTTTTTGAAATAGGGGTGTGCAAAAATAACTTTTACCAATAAATCGAATTGAAAAAATATGATTCATTTATTGATATTGGGTTAATGATTTCTAAACAGTTTTGTAATTTTTTTATTGGACCGCCGATTCAATTTTCTAATTAGTCAGAAGTAAGGTCCAGTTACTCTATCAAGCTAAGAATCTTGTACATAAATGGATATGATCAACTCATGTCTAATTACACCTAAGCTACTATTTGAGAAAATTATGGATAAATTAAGTTGCAGCCTTGAAAATCTAAAAGCCTTAAGATCAAAGAATATGCCACCGTCCAAGGAAGAGTTGCAAAATCTGGCCAGGGAAATACGTGCAGGGGATTCAACGATAGAAGAGTAAAAATATAACTATCAAAAATCATTGACGCTGCAGAGGCTACTGCATCTGTAGCTCAAAAATGAATGAGCAAAAAAATTGCTGGTGCACGAGGTTGAGTGTTTAAAGGGAGATTCAGAAAAGTAAATGAAATCGTCAAAGTCCAAGGTATTAATATTATATCACTACCTGCAAATGTATATCGTTGGTGATTAGCTATTACATCATATTCGAGTCATTTACTTGAATGTTATATTTGCAGCTGAGGGAGTTCTAAGAAAAGTTTATGACCTTGACTAAGAAAATGGATCAGCTGATAAAGTGGAGAGATTCAGCAATTCAAGAGATATAAACCTTGGCTCAACATTACCATAGATCATTAACATAAAGAGATATAAAAACAAACAAACAGAATAGTTCACATCCACCTAAAATGAAGATTCGAATGGCGGAAACAATTTGATGTTTTCATTAATTTACTATCATGATTTCGAGCAATGAACATAAATATCTATTAATAGAGAGATCACGGGAGACATTTATCAATAAGATGCAGCATATCAACCTTGGAGTTGGATTGCCAGAAATCATGAATTTAGTTTTGTTCCTGAAATTGTAGGCATCATATTCGTAATTATTCAGGGAGATGACAGTTTCTAAATATCTTCTTTTAAATCTATTTTCAAATCAATTTAGTTAGTCAGGCCTGTGTAATCGCTAAACTTGAAACTTTTTTAGAAGAGAACTTAAGTCGTAGTCAAAATTAGACAACAGTTTTCTTGTACAAGTTTTCGTATTCAATGTGGAACTTCTGACGACCATAAGAATCTAAATATATTAACAGTCGCCTTATGCAACAGAGGAATCAATTCAATTCATAAAATAGTAGGGGAAACAAAGGAATTGATTCAATCGAATTAATAGCAGCCAGAGATCACAAATACGACTTGGCAAACAATGAAAAATTTTCTTGTATAAATCTCAAAACGCTTGAACAACAGAAATCACAACTCAACTTATCCTCAAGTGTTTGAATACTTGGGAAGCAGAATATTCTGCCAATGAAGACAAGAAAGTGAAGGAGAAGAATGATTCTCGTACCAGCCTTGAAACCTACACGAAAAGAGGAGATGGAGATTGATGAAAGGAAGAAAATCGAGTCAGAGAAGATTAAGAAAATACTGTCATAAGTTTGTTCTTATTCTCCAACACTGTATTTTTAAAAATATAAAACTAATGGATAAAACTCATATATTGCAGCCACTCATACATAAAACAACAAGCAGCCACAAAGAACCAAATAATACAGGTAACACAATAAAAGAATCTTAAAATCATATATGAACCAGTAAACCATTAGAAAAACAACAAATGCAGTACATATGAATCTGATTTTCTAAAATTTGTGCACTAAATTAAAACATACCTGAAGCACCCAAGGGTGTGGCCTGGTGGTCAATGAAATGGGTAAGAACCATGAGGTCTCAGGTTCAAACCTCAGCAGTGACAAAAAACACTAGGTAATTTCTTCTCATCTGTTCTTGCCTTGGTGGACAGAGTTATCTAATACCTATTGGAATTAGTCGAAGTGCAAACCATATTTGATTTCATCATTAATCCAGTAAATCCCTTAATCAGCTAATTCTACTGTGTAACCAAGAGTAAAATTTTCCACTGAAGCTTCCTTGACGAACTAAGCACAGTGAGTATATTTTTAGTTTTCTTTCCAGTTAATGCCAGAATACCAGATCAACCAATATGATAAAATTACAAGGTTAAAATCACAAAGAAGATCTACAGAGTAACAAAGATAAACAGAGCAGGAGCATCTATATACCATATCTGAAACTTGCGACTTATGTTTGATCAGAGGTCGTCGCTTCGCATGGATCGTCTCAAGTAGTTTTTTGAATCAGGTCTAATTTTATCTTTTTTACTTGGATGGGAGAGGGTTTTATTTTTCAAGAAGGCGGGAGTTATAATTAGAGAGGAAAAAGGATTTGCAGTAGAAAGAGAAAAAAAAAATTAAAGTTTTACCTGCTATTCTTTGGAATTGCTACTAAAAACGTACCTACTGCTGGCCAATATACATTAGCCATTGATATTTTACCTCCCATGAATACATTAGCCGCAATTCGCTTGTTGCCGCAAAATAATTGTCGCTAAACCCCTTTTTGTAGTAGTGGTGATGGCATCCTGAAGAGCGCAACAAAGATGAAGGTCTAGGATTAGCTTCTGATGGGTTTAATCCATTTAGCACAATGCGGACTGTTTAGAGTACATGGCTAGTGATTTTAATGTCATATAATATTCCACTATAGATGTGCAGAAGCAAGAGTTCTTCATTTTGTCCTTATTCCTGGACCAAAAGTTCCTGAAAATAATATTGGTGTCTTTTTATAGCTTTTGATAGATGAGTTAAATGAAATATGGGATGTCGGGATAGAAACATACGATGCCTCTAGTAAGGAGATATTTTAATTCAAGCAACTCTCACGTAGACTATAAATGATTTTCCAGCATATGGAACTATTTCTAGTTGGAACACTTATGTTCTGTTTGCATGCCCTTCTTGAAACATAAACACTCATTATAAAAGGCTTAAATATGACAAAAAGGTTTATTGCACAGGGCATAGACGTTTCCTGAGAAATATCGGAATGATGTTAAATCGTTTGATGGGACTAAAGAAACAAGACCTACACCTTGTGAAGCATTTGGATCGCTAGTTCTAGATCAAGTTAAAGATATAAAACTTACTTTTGTCTAATCGAGTGAAGGGATAAGGGGGGGCGATGAATAACACATGGAATAAGAGGAGCATTTTTTCGATCTTCCTTATTGGGAGTTTTACTTGGTGCGCCATTGCACATAAAAAAGAATGTGTGTGATAACATCATTTATATACTATAGGATATTGGTAAGAGGTCTAAAAACAAATTAGAAGCTCGATTGGACTTGAAGGATATGAAAATAAGACGAAGCTTATGGCCTCAATATTGAGCAAGTAGAAGGACATGTATTCGTCCTACTTATTTCAAAGTGTCTTCGAAGGAAAAATAGTTGTTTTATGAAGTATTATAAAATGTCAAGTTTCCACATGGTTATGCATCTAATATCTCACGTTGGATTTGAAAACAAAAGATATCCAAGCTAAAAGCTCATGATTATAACGTTATAATGCAAGAACTTCATCTTCTTACCTTGTGGAGATCAACAAATAAAAGAATCAGCTCCCTTTTAATTGAACTATGCACATTCTTTTGTGTTCTATAGCAAAGTGCTAAAAAAAAAAAAGAAGAGTCAAACGTTACTTGAAGAAAAAATTCCAGAAATATTGTCTACTATGGAGAAACTCTTACCCCGAGAATTCTTCACTATTATGGTACACTTGGTTACTCACTTAGCAACGGAGGCTAGACTTGCGGGGTCAGTACATTATCACTAGATGTATCCATTTGAAAGGTATAAATAATATCATTAAATCTTTATTGAATTTCTTTAGTTCTTATTATAATATCAAACTAATAACATTACTTTATCGTATAGGTACTTGGGTAGAATCGTGCATGTCGAGAAGGTTTAATAGTAGAAGCATACATAGCAAATAAGTGTCTGAAATTTTGCTCGCGTTATTTAGAGGGTGGAGATTCAAGGTCTTATTGTTCAAGAAAATTTGATGAATCAATTAAACATGATGCTAGTAAAGGAGAATGTCTTTTTCCTATTGTTGGGGAATCGAACAGTGGAGTAGATGTATTTGAGTTAGATGAGAAAACATGGTTGCAAGCACATTGACATGTTCTTTTCAATTGCAAGTCAGAGGTGGTTGAAAATTACCAAAAGTAAGTGGTATATCTATTATTGAATATATGTATATTGCTTTATTTGATAACAAAATTGATATATGTGAGTTTACATGAATAGTGAATTTATTGCTGAAATCAAGATATCACATCATAAACATCGTTTGACACAACGTCAAGTTGATCATGTACATTTTGATACATTTTCTGTTTGGTCTGCATTTGTAGTTGTATCTTTCTATTTGGTTAGGTAAAGGAGTTGGATGCCACGTCTAACATCTTAAAAGATGTTAAAGTCCTCACACAAGGGTCGATTTATACTGCGGAAAGATTTAATGCATTCAATGTAAATAATGAGTATTGATTCCGAACTAAACAAAGTGAAGAGTTCAAGAAGACACAAAATAGTGGTGTTATGGTCGTTTCAAAAGCTGAAAGTTATTGAAGTGACAATGCTTCAAAATCATCAAATATCACATCTTATGCAGATTGAATGATATTGTGAAGTTAAACTGCTATGAAGAATTTAAGGTTGAATTATTTAAGTGCGATTGGGTTGACGTAATCAAAGGTAAAGGAGTTAAGAACGATGAATTGGGTTTCACACTTGCAAATTTCTCACACCTAGTAGACTCTGGACATCGAGAATGTCATGAGCCCTTATTTTAGCAGAACAAGCTCAACAAATAATATTTGTGCAAGATCCTCAAGATCATGAATGGTTTGTCCCTAGGATAATTAAACCTTGAGACGTTTTTGATATGGGAGAGGAAAAGCGTGCAGCTTGAGTCATCAATTCAAAGTGATGCCACTAACTTGACTCTTTTAGAAAATGCTTGTGTGTCAGAGTATAAGTGTAATGATTGGGTAAGAAGTGGTGTCGATGGGATAGTAATTGATGTGGACATACATTCTCAAGGTTCTCTCCAAATGACGGTGAAGCTAATGTTGATGAGAAAATAACATTGAGAATGAAAAGTGATTCTGAATAAGATAGGTGGACTAGATATAGGGGCTTTGTTATTTTTTTAATTCAAAATTTGAATAAAATATCTTTTTTGCTTTCAATATTAAGTCATTAGAAGATGTATGTTGGTCAACTATGATTTTATGTTTGTATTGGTTGATTATTGAATATTTTGAGTGAATTCTTTGTGCTTGCTTTTACTTATATTTAATTGAGTGTAGCCCTTGGATTGTGATATGATAAGGAGCTCTTATCACTGGAGAAATGTTTTTCCTGGTGCTCTATTATCTCTTATCTTTATAACTATCTTTGTCGCAAGACTTTGCGTGAACAAATCACTATTTATGTTTTTTTCACAGCTTGAGATGATGATGCTTCCTCCTATTTTGCATGTGGCCTGTTGATATTTTGCAGTTAATTTGGACTTAATGCAGCTAGATAATTCCTTCACTCTGGAGAAGGACTTATGCAAACTAGAGGTCGCAATAGATTGGTAATTGAACAACATGATGATGATGTGCGGGATTATATTGAGCAACTGATGGATGGTCAAAACTACTCAGCAACCCAAACTGCTGTCACTCACCTGCTCATGAAGCTGTTAATCATATCCTTAGTGAAGGTCAGTTTGTCATTAATGTTTGGAAACACTATGGTGCCCCTGCTGATCCATCCATAGATCTTATTAATTTCAGACTTTCTAATGAAATGGTGGAAACAAAAACATCACAATGAGTTCCATAAAATGATTCTTCAGACTCTTCCTATTCTAATATGTCGGTACCTCCGGAAGACTAGATGCAGTGCTAAATATGATGCCAAGAGACCATCTAATTTCAGGACTACAGGCCATTAACAAGGATGTCCTGATGCTTCTATCAACTGGCCTAACAGGTGGCCTACTATACATCCTTTCATTGAGAGTGCTAGACGTATTACCAAGACTTCATGGTATTATGGACTAAGCCTGCGCAAGGATGGGTGAAAATCAACAGTGATGGGAGTGGTCTCTCTAATCTGGACCCTTTTGGTGCAGGAGTTGTAATTAGAGACTATACAGGAAATCTGGTTACTGCTATGTATAAACGCCTTGGCCATGGATCTGATCATCAGGCTGAAGCTGGTGCTGTACTGTTAGGCTTGCACTGGTGCATCACTAACAGATTTGAAAATATTCACTTGGAGACAGATTTTATGTTGATGAGGTTAATTCTCCCTGAAATCTGAGCAACATTATAGACAACATCAAGCAACTATGTGTCACGACCCGAGCTAGGACCCCGGATCGAGACACGGGACCTAGAGTCACGAATGACCCCAAGTCGAACCATGGCATAATCATAGCAATTCAAGAGCATAACTAAAAGCGGGAATCAACCATATCATGAATAAAGCGGAAGTCTGAAAATAAGAACTCATAAGGGTACGAACAGTCAATACTTGACAAAAGTTGAACAACTACGTAATGTTTGAATAAGCCTCTGACTATCTGACGAGCTGATGGGACAGCATCCTCAACTAGCTCTCTAAATCTGAAACTAGAAGATAACAAAAGAAACAAAAGCTAATCTGCATGTCCTCAGTAGATGAGGACTCACCAAAGGTAAAGGCTGACTGGACTAGAACGGAGCGGCTAATTGCGAGGCGGAACCTGATCGCTCGGACCTGCATCATAAGACAATACAGCATAGAGTATGCGGTCAGTACTTGGAATGTATTGAATATGAGGGTTAAGTAAAATAGGAAAACAAAACATTATAAAAGAGATCATGAGAGTAAAATAGTATAAAACATGAGTTTCTGATCATAAACAGGACGCGAGGGCTCAAGGCATTTCAAAACTATAACATAAAGTTGATCATGACTGAATTCATAAGTAAAAGCCTCATCAAACATATTTTTGAATCAAATCATTGTAAGTCATAAAATCATGAATCCTAAACATGAATATATATAGAAACTAAGGAACAATAGGAGATTCTTATAACCAATAAACCCCACGTGAGTATATATGGAGTCCGACCTGTAAAACCCTAGTCGGAAGGGTGTCCATACCTTACCAAGGGTAGGACCATGAAAAGGCGTGATATAACTCAAGATGGCCCATTCGGGCATGGGGAGCACTCTCGTGGAGGACCACGTCATGGCTGCATTTTCACGTAGTTTTGAGACTTGAGGTGTGCTTGGAACCCGATCTACTCGGTGTTAAATACTACTTCCAAAACATATATAGTGCTCATATAGTAGTAGGGAAAACATGCATGAGGTTCATGAGCTAGTTTAAATCATGATAATCATAAAAATGTTTGAAATATGTGAACTAGCCATGAAGTAGAGCCCATGGGTCGGCCATAATCATAATCGTAAAATCATGAGAGAACTTATACATACTTGAAAAAAAAAACTCATACTTAAAATCATAAATTCATGAGGGATACTTGTAGAAAATCATACACCATAAATTATAAATCACAAATAGGGCTTGAGAGATTTAAAATTCATAAGAGGATCAAAGAAATTCATAAGAAGGATCATGCTTGAATCATAAGATATCATAATTTCGTAAAATACTTGAAGAGATCATAAACCCTATCATGGAAATCATATTTTCATATCAAATCAGCTCTACCCATAAAAGAATCATGAATAAATTTCGAAATCCAACATAGAATTATTATTTTCGAAATTAGGGCTTTGGGGAATTTGGGTGATCATACTTTTGATTGAAGAAGGGATATGAGGTTGAAAGGAACCCTCATTGATAGACCCACATACCTGAATTGATCAATCCCCAACTGAATTTGAAACCCCACTTGTCTCTAGAAGAAATTTGAAGAAGAACACTAGGAATTTCTTGAGAGCCTTGAGAGAATTGATGATTCAATTGAGAGTGTTAGGAGGATAATGCACTCTTTTTCATGATTAAAATGAAGTAGTTTAGGACCTAGGAGATTAGGATTTATGAAAACCCTTAATAAATTTCCTGGAAAAAATGCCACTGTCAGATGCTACGACTCATACCAAGCAACAACCCGTGGTTTCCTCCCATTGCCAGGTTGGCCGTCTTCCCCCATTCTCTGATTCTTTCCACGGGAGCCTTCCACAACTTGTAGGTTCCTCCCACAGGTCGTACCTTCTGATCATTGCCTGAAAACCTAATTAACCTGCCAAGACTCTTGACCATGAGTCATACCACCAACCTACAACTCGTGGTTTGCTCCCGTAGCTCACTAGTTCAACTCCTCCAACTTCTGACGACCGCCTACCAATGACTCGTGGTTACCCACAACGGATCGTACCACAACCCGTGCAACCTAACCTGGCCAGCTCGGCACCAAACACCGGCTCAATCCTACAACCCATAGGTCATTCCTACGACTTTTTCTGCTGATCACGTTTCAAATCTCGAGTCTAGTCTTAGGAACTCTCGAGGTATTACACTATGTGTGCAAGCTCATGAAGTAATTTTCTACTCACGTCTATAGGGAAGGTAATGTGCTTGCTGATTCATTTATCCAAAATCAGTTATTACTATCAGGTAACTACTATTTCAGAACTATCTAGGATCTCCTGGGCCATATCAGGGGCCAACTCAGACTTGACAAGTCTGGCCTTCCATCATTCAGACACTCTAAGACCAAGGAGTTGGTTTTCTTGAATTAACCTCATGCTTCCTATGATTGTGCATACTGCTAACTGTTTTGGAGTTATTTCTGCACCCTTGAAGGAACTTAACTCTCACTTCAGGCTGTTTATTTCAGCCCCTTCTCCACCTCACTTCCGATCTCACCTTCTGCAACAACAAGGTTGTCATCAATCTCAACCTTGAAGTTATAAATTTGACTGGTCTGCTAATTTTCTGTGTCAATAGCTTAACCTACTATGTTTGTCATGTTCCATAGAAGATCTGTGCATATATTTTTGCGTGGAGATTAGTATGTTCTCCATGAAGTCCAGTGATAGGTGGTATTTCCTGTATTGAACTTCTCTTTTGTATGTTAGTAGGCTCACCTTGTTTATCATCTTAACTATCAGGATAGAGTTAGTTACTCGTGCTCTTCATTGTTGTTTTGGAGGTAAGGTTTATATCTCCATCCAATGGATCTTTTTGCTATAGCTAAACATGGTAAAGGTCTACGCCAAACCCCCCACTACCACAGGAGGTGAAAGCCCCCGTAGATGGATTTTATAGGGAAAAAAATGATCAACCATTTAACCATATTGTCATTTCACCCTTCACATAACAGAATCTAATCGGGAAGAGATTTAGAATCAGTTTTTTACATATCAAGGACCAAGCAAACTGATTTTCTTAAGCAGATGAGAATTCATAATAGCAGGTACATTTCAGGAAAAAAAAAAATGTTTGGCCTCTAAGAAACTAACTGGCCATGGAGATTTCAGTACATTGCAAAGCCAAATACCAGATTGCTATATCTTTCTGATCTGGTCTTTTTGCATATGCTATTTAGGGGGACTCAGTCTATAGAATAAGACGGATTTCAAAAAGTGATTACATATCCATTAAGCAACAATCATTTATTCAGTTACATAGGTCATTGTTATCTCACAAAAGCTAGAGAACCTTTAACTACAACTCACATATTTTATCATGCAGCAAATTTCCGTTGAACTAGTCTCAAGTTGAAGATAACTCAAAATGGCCACAAGAATTTGATCCGCACAAACTCAAAAATAGAGTTATTGGCTTAGACATCCTCTTGAATTCATTCACCGTACAAGAACTCAATGTAAGTTCTCGTATCACAATACGTTAATACTTGGAAGGAGAGATGATTAGAAGTTCTGCATTTGATAGGTGGAGAAATAACTTGCAAGACAAAATTTCCTCAACTACGTTCATCAAGTCAATGTACTACCAAAAGTTCATCAAAGAATGGAGGAGTAAAAACGAAGCCAACAATCAGATCATGCGAATGTTCATAGAAGCAAGGGTCAAACGAAGTGCTATACACAAGCCACAGGAAATCCTCAACTAATGAAGAAACTTCAACAAACCGAGGCAGAATGCAGAAAGTTTCACTAACAACATAAAGACATCAGCTAACTACTAACTAAACCATTAAAAACCTACAATCACACTTGAATCACTTCAATTAAGTCGGAAGGTATGGCCTAAGACTGATTTGCTGAGAAGCAAAAGAGCAATTTCCTTCATTGTCAATGCAGCGGTGACATGACTTCAGAATCTTCAGGGAGAAATGACATGGCTTCTAATTCTGCTTGAGCGTCTTACAGGGGTGATGACTTCTTCTCCTCCACTTGCCTAAAATTTCACAAGCAAAAAGTAGAAACTATATAAGTAAGAGAACAGATTTGGGTATTCAAAAAGGAATGTTTCAGTTCCAAAGAAGGTAGAATATACTAAGTCGTATACACACTCACATGCTTGATAGGAATCCTCTCATATGTAGTGAAACTTCCATAAGAAGGTGAACCCATTGAGAACTCAGATGCAGCCAAGGAGTCTCTCCTGTTACTCTTTCTAGCTTTCTTCTCCGTGCTCTGAGCCTCATCATTCTCTGATTTAGGATATTTCTTGCAATAAGATGAACTTATCTGAAAGCTGCTCATTTCTGAAGGACAAGACTCTCCTCCCGCGACATCGACCTCCGTTGGCCAATTTTGAGAGGAATGCTTCTCTTTGACAACATGGTCTGTGACAAATTTCTTACTTGAGACTTGATCAGCATGAACTACTACTGGATTCATAGTTTTATCACCTCTTCTCTTCACATAGAAAAGTGTAGCAGCAAGCAGACTCAGTGCAAGAGAGGAAATTCCCAGGATCTGATATGCTCCAACAACATTATCTTCATCATGTCTATCAATTGGAGACTTCAGCATTTCCAAAGGTTGGGCATCTTCGACAGCAGAATCATCTTTTACTAAGCTTTCAGGATTGTCGTTCACCGACTCAGGTGCAGCATTAGTAATGATAGCATTATCACCAATGAAAGACTTGGATTCAGCCAACTCAAGCTCAACATTAGAAGTTGTAAGCCCTTGGTCTAAATCCCTTTCTAAACTATCAGATTCATTCCCCTCAGTTAGGATAACAGAAACTTCTTCAGTCTCCACCAAGTCACGCTGTCCTTTTTCTAAATCCTTTTCTAAGCTATCAGCCTCATTTACCTCCGCTGATTCAATTGCGAAAGCTTCTTCAATCTCCAACTCATGCGCTTCTTCAATTTCCACTTCATCACCATCATCTAAATCAGATCCCATTTGAAATTCTTCCTCATCTGGCTCAGTGTCAGACTCTTCATCCTCTTCGAATTCAACTGGTTCAAGCTTTTTATCCAATTCCTCACTACCCTTCAAATACCCGTGATATATACTGCTACTCTCTTCTAGATCAGTCAAGTTCATGAATTTTAATGGATGCGCATCATCTATTCTACCAAGGTCATTAATCAACTTTGAGAAATAAGAAATGGCTTCACCTGAGAATTGCTTCAAGTAACTATTAGCCTTAGCCAAGACGGAAATATCTGATGGAACGCTGAGATTAGAGAATCTTAAGTCTATAGACCCAGGAGTAGCAAGTATAGGAGAATCAGTAACTGAGATTGATAAGAAAGCAACCACGAGTACCGACAGTAGAGGAAAGAACTTTGATATGGCTGAGGACCTTGGTTTTGCTCTCATTTTTGCTTCAGAAATGTCCTCAGCAACAGGTAGTGCAGGTTCAGCAATTTCCTCAGCAACTGATATTGCAGGAACAGAAACTTTAGGCTCATCATCCTCTTCTTGATCAACTGTTGTTTCAATTAACATCTCTTCTGAAGAAGAACCATCAGATTCTTTCAGTGAATCTTCAGTTAGAGAACTTTCACTGCCATCTATGTCTGAAAAGTTATCAGACAGTAACTCGGACAAGAAGAAGCTGTCATCTAGCTTATTTGCTTCTCCTACGTCCAAGCCCTTTTCCTTATTGAGTAAAACTTCAATTCTTGGGTTGGGTTTGTAGTGAAGAAACTGAGGCCTTGGAGAGAGGTAATTGGTTCTGGGGTCATATGGAGGTAGAGAGGGGTCAGCATCAAGGGGGGCTATTGCAGGAGAAACCAGTGGCTCATCATTGCAAATGTCAGATTCCATGGTTACAGTATCAGAAAGGGCTTCGGAGGCATTGTTGCAGTTGGAAGGTACCTCTAAAAATGTTACCCTTTTGTGGGGTTTGGTAACTGGAGGAAGACCTTCAACAGTAACAGTCTCCTTAGGCTCCATAACATTCTCAGTTCCTTCCAAAGATTTTACAGTCTTGTTGTGCTCAAAACCCACTTCAGAATTTTGATTATGCTCTTCAGAAGTTGCAGAAAAGAATGTAGCTTTACCGTCAGACAAGGTGATTGAAGTCCTAAGGGGATCGTTTCTTTCCACCAAGATTTTCTTTTTAGGGGATTGAGCAATCTTGGAAGAAGCTGAAATAGTCGGAGACATGAAATTCTTGGAACCCTTTGCCGGTGATTTCAGTTTTGCTGCTTTGGATTCATTCTCTTTCTCGTCAAAACCCCACGACAAAGAAGAAGAACCCAAGCCTTCTTTCCCTGGATTGGACACCCTTCTGGCCGAATCTGCAAAAACCACAACAAAACAAGTAAACAACAAAGTAAATTAAGAAATCCGGCGATAATTTTTTACATTTTCAAATAAAGAAATTGACATTGAAAGTGAAAGAAAGGGAAATCACCAGCAGGGCTATTGGCAGGAGTAACAGGATTGAATCCTCTCTGGGTTGCAATAACTGAAGGTCGTGAAAAAGGGTTGCCGCTGAAGCTTCTTCTGGCTGTAGAATTGGTGTTTTCAGAGATTCTTGGATGAGGAGGAACGGGTCTTGCAGAAAGTGAGGAAGGAGATCTGTTAGAAGAGACCGCCATTGATGATGACGTATCAAGAAAGGTAAGAGAATCGTTTGCAGAAAATAGATGAAGAAATGAAAAATTGAGAGAAAGGAAACTTAATTTGTTCGAATTGAGGAGATCTTGGAAGGTTTTGAATTGATGAATGAAGATGCTGTAAATCTTTGTAACGGCTAGTTTTGAGTTTTAGGAGCAGAGGGTTTTTGGTATTTGAATGCTGCAACTTTTTTTGACCGTTGGAGTGAAACGATCAAAAGCGGTGACCTTTAGATGATTGCTTCCTTTTTTTTGGTTATTGGCCGATAAAAGTGGATTTTTTGAATTAAAGATAAACAAATTTTGACTTGATGATTAAAGATAAACTTCCATTTATTTAACTTTTGTTTTAGAATCATATCAATTAAAATCTAATTGCAATTAACTCTATTAATAGCATTTATGATTAGATATCTAAATAATATATATAACATGTTAAATTACAATAATAATATAAAAAGATCATTACACTGTAAATAATATAATTGAATTACCTGACATTAGGGATTTGGAGTTGGGATGGTCAAAGCTCAAATTTGATCTTTGCGAGGAGTATAAATATAAATCATATTATATTTATGGTTTAGAATATATTAATTTTAAATATTCCATTCTCCACTATAATAAAAATATTCTTGGTAATATTTAAGTGTAGAAATAAAATTTCACCTAATTCCTTTCCTTTTCTTATACAATAATATTTTAGGTGATAGATTCATAAATTCTTTATCAAATTGGGTAAGAGGACCAGTAAGGATAAATAAATTTTAAATTTAATATCAATAAATAAAGGAAAGATGGTGAAAAATGAAAACTCGTAAGGATGGCTAGAGTCACGTATCATGGGTAACAAAATAAGAGTTAAATTTGTAAAATTTAACTTTTATATTTTATAAAATTACTGAATTTTAATTTTTATCAATAAAAATCACTAAATTTGTAATTTTTCTATTACAAAATTATTCAACTAAATTTATCCTAAAAAAAGAAAAATTAAAAAAAACAACTTTTTTTTATACTAAAAAAATCTGAGATTAAAAAACAATTTAATTTTTTATGTCACGTAAATGTGGGCCTCAAAATAAATTAAAAAATTTAAACTTTTTCTTATACCCATCAAAATGGCTTTCTCCGGTAGATCACCTTTGCGCCTCTTCGCTTCTTCTCCTTCTTTCTTTATTTCTCCAAAAACTCTCACAAAAAAAGGCCCTTGAAAGATTCTTTAAAACCTTTCATGTGATATTATTCTTGAACAATGGATTTCTTCATTTAATACTGAATTATTTCTATCGTTTTTATTTCAAAATTTGGGTTCATCTTTTTCTGAAAATTCAAAGGTTTTTAGAGCGACATTTTGAAAACTATTTAAAAGTTATTAGCGATGTCAACTTTGAGGATACAATAGTGGATAATAGGAATGATAATGATGTGGACAAAATATTTTTAGTTGAAGAAAATGCAACTAGAGGGGCTAACTTACAAGGTGGTAAAGGTGTTCTAACTTACAAGGTGGAAGAGTTTAATGATTCAGACTGTAATTTATCTAACGATGATGATAATTTTCGGAATGTTATTGATGATCAACAAGTTAAGAAGGGTAGAGGCAGACCTAAAAATGCAAGTGCTAATATGCCATCTAGCTCCGACAATTTTTTAAAAAATTTTCTATTTATTTTGGGGCCATATTTACATGGCATAAAAAATTAAATTATTTTTTTATGTCAGACTTTTTCTAATGATAAATTTAGTTGAATAATTTTGTGAGAGAAAAACTACAAGTTGAGTTTTATTGATAGAAAATAAAGCTCAATGACTTTACAAGATATATTCTCATAGTTGAGTGATCATTTAAGATATTAACTCAACAAAATAATAGCAAAATTTTAAATGAGACACTTAGACTTTGAGAGTTAATCAAATAGAACACCTCATTGAAAATAGAACAAGGTGCTAAATATATTAACATTGTTAGGTGGATCTCGTTGGAAGCTCAAAAAAAAATTTACCCTCCTTTCTAATCCCATGAAGTTCCTTTGTAATCTTTTTTTTTTTTAAAAAAATTGTTTTGGACCTGCTTTATGATCCAACGAGGTCCCTCTTACAATTTTGCTATTAGGATTTTTCTCCGCTACCGCTTCGCCTTTACCGTCAACAGGCAAAGATATCCCATTTCATATAGTTTTTGACGACAACATAAGAAATAAGTAAGGAATATAAAGAGGGCTTAAGTTTGCACAAATGGAAGAAAATTCTTCTCTTCCTCCTATTCTTAGATTAGTAACAAGAGAGTTTCAAAATTAGAAAAACGGTGATACAAGTCTTAATTATTAAGTAGAGATAGATAATTTTAAAACTAGTATTAATGACATTAAGTTTAAAACTCTCAAATTTTGTTATTTACACAAAGTCCCTATCTCCCCGTACCCCTATTTACCCCTCCTCCTCCTCACCCCTCCTCCTCACTCCCCTCCCCGCTGTCATCACCCCCCTTCCTCCTCTGGCACCACCTCCGTTGCCACTTCCTCCGGCACTACTTCCTCCATTGCCACTTTCTCCGTCACTATCACTATCCCCTTCATCGCCACCACCGCCACCTACTCCTCCTCAGCCGCTACCTACTCCTCCTCCGGCGCCTCCGCCGCCACCTCCTCTGCTGCCATCACCACCACCTTTTTTTTTACTTTATTCTTCTCACTTTTCGTCTTTCATCTTTTGCCAGAAAATCAAACAACTGTCAAAGTTGTTGCAACAATTTCAACAATTATTTGATTTGCTGCAACAATTAAACTGGAGTTGTTGCAACAATTTCAACAGTTATTTGAGTTGTTGCAAAAATTATGTTAAAGTTGCTGCAATAAATTCGACAATTGTTGCAACAACTATCGTAGTTGTTGCAATAATTTCAACATAGTTGTACTACGAAAGTTGTTTGATTTTATGCAGATTTTTTTTAATGGCTAAAAAAAAAAATATTCTCAATCTCACTGCCAAAGCAAAAAAAAATTGTAAAAATAAGAGAAAAAGAGGAGAAAAAAATAACGCAATAAAAAAGATGAACATAGAGGTGGCGGCGATGGAGGCGCTGATAGTGATGGCAACATAGATAAGAAGAGAAAAAGGAAGCAAAAAATGATATGAAAAGATAAAGGAGAGGAAAAATTCAAATTTTAAAATTGAAAATTTAGGGGGAAATTTTTTTTAAGGTTGTGAAAATTTTGATTCATACTCTAAAGTTTTTAATTGCCTTAATCATATTTACTTTTTAATTAATGATAATTAATTTAGTGTCACCTTTTTTAATTTCAAGACTTATTTGACACCCTCTGCTCATTTTTCTCTAGCGACAATAATTATAGATCACACAAGAAAAGACCAAAATGTGGATAGAGCTGATTTTATCAAATCTTGCATAAAATGCAGCCTCTTGGTAACATTAACGAGTTCGATACCAAATGAATTATAAAATAATATTAAAATTTTGAATAGGATATCTTGTTTTCTATTTCACCAAGTTAGACAACTCATTCAAAATAAAATGAGTTATCAATTTATTTTAACGACTGTTAAAAAGAAATTAAAAAAATTATATTTAGGTGGACTTCATTAAGCTTCCCATGAGCCGTTTTATTTTTTTAATTTTGAACTCATTATAAACCAACGAGCTTTGAAGAATTTTTTGGACCAACTTCATAATGGATTTTTTCTTAAATGACAATCAAGCCAAAATAGCCTTTTTCTTGTAGTCATTTCGTGAAATGGTTAGTTTTACCAAAAGGCCCTAAATGCGACCTCATTGGATCATAAATGAGGTCCAAAATAATTTTTTTTAAAATTACGAAAAAATTTCGTTGAATTATAAACGAGAGAAATTTTTTAAAAAGATATAGGAACCTCGTTGGACTTTAAACTAGGTCTACCTAACAATTAAAAAAATAAATTTAAAAAATTAATATGCTACTTCTTTCGAAGCATTAAGAATTGCTTCAGAATTGGGTATGATCTCCCGGGTGATTGAAATCATAAGGAACAACGGAAGAACAATAGTCGATTGCCTGATTCAAAATTTGATCCTCAGCCCCAAATCTAGCAATTTTGAGGGTTGAATTCGAAGAAGACGGCAATGAAGAAGACCCATTTATCATACTTAATTCATCGGCTCTCATTGTTACTTTCCTCTTCAGTTCTCCCAATGCAACCATAAATTCTTCAAGTTCCTCAATTCCCATATCATCAATCGGTTCATTCCACCAGAATCCCCCATTATTCACCATCTTCGATGCTTCAATACTCTCCTTCTTCTTCTTCTCCGCCTCCAGATCTCTGCAGATCTGAGAGTAGTACTGGTTGCTCTGTTGCAAGTTGAATTGATCGGCGGTGGATGATGATGATTTTCCGGTGAGGTAACGGTCGATGACGGCGTCGGCGCTGGGATGGCCGAAGGTGAAAAGACGCTGTCGTTTCAAAGATTGAACCAGAATAGCAATTTCGGCGCCGCTTAAGATGCAAAGCTCACTCGCTTTTTTGAAAAGTCCTAAACGGCGTTTGGAGAAAGTAACATGCCTGCTGTTTTGATTGTCTATTGGCTTGATAGCAATTTTCCTCCGCCCTTGAGTTTTCTTCACCGCGTTAATCTCCATGATTATTCTTATTATGGCTTCGTAAATTCGGGATACTTATAATTTATAGGGAGTTTACTTGATTTGTAAATCAAACATTTCTTTTATTCAAGAATCAGAAAAAATTTACTTACCAATTTTAGTTTGTAGGTGTAACAAGAAAATTGGGTTTTAAAGTCGGAAAGTATTACTTCTGTTATTAAATAGGAAAGGAAATAATTTATGGGAACTTGCTATAATTTTAATTTATATTTTATTTTATTATTTTTTTAGCTTAATTTTTTTTATTAACTTATCTTTTTTCTTGTTCGTTCTTCTTTATTTCCTTTTTTTTTTTACTTTTTTTTCTGTTGTTTCTTCCTTCTGCTTCTTCGTTCCTTTTCTTTCTTTCTGTTTTTCTATTGCTTTTTCTTTTCTTTCTTCTTCTTCCTTTTTCTATTGCTTCTGTCACTTTTTTTTTCATTTTTTCTTTTTTCATAATTTTTATATTCAGATTTGTAGATATTATATGTAAATTACATTAATTGTTAAGTGAATTAAATTAAAAAAATTAAAACTCTAGTTGAAATTCTTAAAAACCTAAACACTCACAAATAAATTTTAAATGTTAAAAATTTTAATAAATTGATAATTGTAATTTATTGGTGGTGTCATTTTAAAGTTGTAGTTAAAACTTGAAACCATTTGAAAAAAAATTGACCCATTTCAAACACCAAATTAATGTTACATGAGACAACTGGCAATAACTATTCAAATAAAATGTGTGTGAGAACGTTATTGTTGTTGCAAGCTAGTGGTGACAAATGGGCGAGTTGGGCAAATTTGGACGGACTGGGTCAATATAAAATGAGCAATAATTTAACTCACTCATATTTTATATAGGTAAAAGTGCGTTGGATAAAAGACATGTTCACACATATTTACCAATATTTTTATGAGTTAATAATACTCTATTTTAAAATTTAATATCTAAAAAATACTTTACTTTTTTTTATGAGAAATAATGAAAATGCTTTATTTAATTTTTTATTTTTGTATCATAAAAGTCATATAAAGTTTTTTCAATAACTTTTCAATATAAAAGAAATTCATGTAATAACAAAGGGGTTATTTTTTATCACAAATTTCAAAGTAAATAAAAATTACATCTTATGAGTAAACGTACTTAATGCTTTTTAAGAAATACCCATACTAATATATGATTTGCTCACTCTACACTAATATATTATTTGTTATCCAATATAAAATTTTAAAAATAAAAAAACATAATAAAAGAAAAATACATTTAATATTAGTAGAGTTATGTACTATGTAATAAGAAATGTATATCTAATATTAACAAAAAAAAGTAATAACAAAAAGAAAATTGACTAGTTAGTGATCAACATGTAACTCAAAATTATTAATTGAAAATTCATACTTTTCAATAAATTTTTAGAAGTAATTTCTATTATTTCATATTGTGAAAAATAAAATTAAAAAAACTTAAAAATTAAATATTTATTGTTCTTCTAATAGATATTTAAGTATGCAATAATAAGAAAATACTTTATGAAAAATGCTAAATAATACTTATAATATTTAGAATTTTTTTAAAAAATAATTAATTATAAAGAAAAAAAGAAAAAAAATATCATAATATTTTTAAATTTTAAGTGAATAAAATTTAAACGGTGAAAATAGTTTTCATCCCCCAACTTCGCTTTCAAGCTCCCCCCTCAGCTTTGAATAATAGATATTCTCCCTCCTTTATCCTAATTGATTTTTTAATATACCTGTTTTACCCTTACATTATCAACTTTGTTTTCTTTTTTTTTACTTCTTTAAATCATAATATTTTTTTAATCTATGTAAAAAAATATTTAATAAAAAAATAAATATTAATTTTTGAGATAAAGTAAAAAATACTAATTGAGCATATAAATTAGTGACGTTCTATAATGAAGTAAATATGCAGAATAAAAAATAATTTTATTAATAATAATTAAAATTCGAATATTTATTTATGCAAGTAAAAATAAAAGGTAATAATAATTTTATAAATATATTTCAATGCATGAAATACAAAAACAATCAATAAAATAAAGATAAATTTAAAGGTTATTTATTTATAATATAAATTATTTTTAAATTATAATTTACAAAATATTCTATTAATAATAATCAATTTTATTTATTTATATAGACAATAGATGATAAGAAAGAGGAGAAACATATATACATACACATGCATATACATATACATACATTTAATGCATATAACTTTTTAATAATAATAATTAAAAAAATATGAAGTACCATTAGATTTTGTGACAAATTTATATAAGTATTGTTCTACTTATAATATTATGAATTTAAATAAGAAACTATAAATATATGTCAAAAATAAATATTATATATAATATAAAAAGATATTATATAAATGAAGAATCGAAAATAATTAAAATAAAATAGATATTTTAAAAAATTAAAAAAATATTTATTATTTAAATTGAAAGAGAATTTAATTTTTTAAAATAAAAATAAGAATAAAAATAATTTTCGCCCAATTTAAACAGTTAACTCGTTAGGCTAACTCATGTTTTAGGAACATATGAGATAGTTTTGGCCCTTCACACAATATATAAAGAAGGGAAAAAGAAAAAGCGTAGAAACAAAGCATACTTCCTTTTGTAGAAAATTCAGTCTTCAACAAAAATCTTTATTGTCCACAAAACTCCATAGCTAACTAAATCTATCCTCGTTTCAATCCGCCATGTCCCTCTTCTTTCGTTCGTTACCCACCATAGCCCTTCGCTCTAAACCTTCCCCTCTCACTTCTTTACCTTTCTTCTACCTAAATTTCCACAACCCCATTACCAGCCCCACTTCACTTATCAACCGCACTCTTTCTTCTGCTTCGGTCTCCGCATCTGCCACTAGTCCTCTTTCTTCCACTGAAACAGTTGTCGTCCCTAACCCCAAAATTTCTCCATCTCCTCCTACAACTGATGCCCTTCAATGGGTAAGCAGGAATCAATATTGCGGTGAATTGTCTGAAAACGATGTGGGTAAGCGGGTTCGTCTTTGTGGGTGGGTCGCCCTTCACCGGATTCATGGTGGTCTCACTTTCGTCAATCTCAGAGACCAAACCGGAATTGTTCAGGTGATTTTACATATTTATGGAATTATTATTCCGAGTTTTACCTGTATAAATAAATGCAAGTTTTTGTCGAGGCCTAGTTGATTGATTGACAACAACGCCCATTGTTATATGGAAGTGCCCCATTTTTGCAAAATTCTCTCTTTATGTATTACAATAGACGTTTGACACTTCTGAAAGTTGTCTGTGTAATCTTTAAGTGACCCCTCTAGTATTTGAATGAAATGGGACACAATTGAGCGGAATGGATACATAAGATTCATGTACTGGAAGGACTAGTTTGTCGTTGAGACATAGTTGATTGATTGTCATCCCCAATAAACTATGGATTTCTGCTAATTCTTCTGCCAATTTCCTACAGAGCCAAAGAAGTGCTCTGATACCACTGTTGCAACACATACTTATATGGGAAGGCCACATCCTTAGAAGCTTTTATCTTTATGTAGAGACAACTAGTTTTAAATTGAGGCATAGTTGATTGATTGTCTGTTATCCCCATTTTTATATGGAAACAGTCACATTTTTATGAGCTTTTATTTTTATTTACCTCTATGTATATGGAAATTGATGTTTCTCTAAGTTTGCCGTGTTTCCTTTTCTTTAAGAAACCCCTTTAGTATTTGAATGAAATGGACCTGAGTAGAGCGTAATGATTATAGAAATTTATATGCTAGTCAGTAGTGTTGAATTGATGCAAAGTTGATTGACTAATTGGTGTCTTGATTTTCACATTGAAATCTTACTCCTCCTAAAGTTTTCTCTTTATACATTGTTATCTATAGAAATTTAAGTTTCTCAAAGTTTGCTTGTGTTATCTTGATGTAAACGTATTGGCCCTTGTTGGTGATGGAACTGTTAATTTCAGATTACTACACTTCCTGATGATTTTCCTGATGCTCATTCTACTGTGAGCGATCTGAGACTTGAATATGTGGTTGCTATTGAAGGTGTCGTTCGGCCTAGGCCAGCTGAGTCTGTCAACAAAAAGATGAAAACTGGCAAGATAGAGGTAACTTATGATGACCTTTGATTCATCACGATTGTTTCTCTCTTCCTTCCATCTTTTTTGGTGAGTGTCTAACTTCTATCTCTCCTCATTTATGTTAATTTAGTTTTCTACTTGGTATAATTTCATTCATTGGTTGCTCATAAACATTCAGAATCGTGTCGCAGTTCTATCGATATATTTACCTTAAAAACTTATAAAAGATCTTCAAGGCATGGATCTTTTAATTTAATGAAAAAGAAAACATCCAAACAATGTTAAAATGTTGCAGAAATTATGATAGTTTACTGAAGTTCCAATTTATAAGACTCTAATCTTGCAGAATTTTACTTGAAGTCATGTAGAGCTTTTCCATTAGCTTCCTAGCTTTCTCTGTCTTCTGCTTTTGTCATGAGGTGTCTTCTTTATTCAGATTTCAGTCTCTCAAAGAATATGTGCATGCACCTCGACTATTCCACTATTCCATTGGGAGGTACTGGGTAACTCTGCCCACTAAAGCTTGAGCACATGGGAAGAAAATCACCTTGTATCTTTTGCCAACGGATTTGAACCTGAGACCTCAATGATTCTCACCCTTAGATGCATGCATACATCTCTTCATAATGAACGCTAAACAACATACGGGATGACATGGAACTGATCCAAATGGTGTGATTGGACTTTAGGACTTGTGATGAACTGGTAGTGGTTCTTATGCCATAGCTTAGTGTATTGCAATTAAAATAGTTATATGTTGCTAAAAGTATATGAGAAAGAACAAATGACATACATTTACTTTAGCTGAAGTATCGGGCTGTAGATTAGCAAATATGCCTACAGTTTACTTAGGTCTCCCTCTGGGCAATAGGCACAAGGATGTGGAGATATGAGACAATATTGTGGAGAAAACAGAGAAGAGATTGGCCAGATGGAAGACACGATATCTATCACTAAGGGACAGACTTATTCTTATCAACTCAGTATTAGATTCACTCCCAACCTATGTAATGCCACTCTTTCCATTGCCTTCGAAGGTGTTAAAGAAATTGGACAGACTCAGGAGGGACTTCCCTTGGCATGGATGTAAAGACAACAAAGGCTATAATTTGGTTAATTGGGGGGACAACTTTAAAGAGCAAAGATAATGGGGGATTGGGCATCAGAGACTTAAGAAAGCAGAACAACTGCCTATCGATGAAATGGTTACGGAGATACAATGAAGAGAGGCAAGCTCTATGGAAGGACATGATCAAATGCAAATATGGTGAAAATGGTAACTAGTGCAGCAATGCCGGCACTGGCACTTATGGTGTGGGGGTATGGAGAACTATCAGAACATGTGGCTAAAACTAGAGGTGAACCTGCATATAAAGGTGGGTGATGGAAGGAAAACAAAATTCTGGAGGGACATCTAGAGCAAACAGATGCCTTTAAAGGAGTCCTATCCTGACCTGTTCTTGCTATGTAACCAGAGGCGGATCAGGATTTTTAAGTTTCGGGTGCCATGCTCTTTGAACAGTAGTATGATTTCAATATTTACAAAGGAGTAAATGTGTTTTATGATCGATTTTGTTCAATATTTACATTAGAGAATACTAATACATTTTATCATTAATCTTGTCAACAAGGATAGTGTTGGTTCATTGGTTTGTCTAAGATTATAGATAGTAAAGGTCTAGTGTTCAAATTTGAATAACTATGAAACTTTTCTAAACAATAAAACAGGATCTTTTAAATATTTTCCAAAAAATGTTCAAGAGCAGGTTCGTACTCATGACCCGAAAGAACAAAACATGACTCCTTACTATTGGCACTATATGACCAACTATTGATCTGGGTGGCATGCCTTATATTTATACGTATTCTCATACACACACACACACACACAGAGTTTCAACCGAAATGTCCGGGTGTCGTGGCATATCCAACCATGTACATAGATCCGCCCCTATATGTAACAACCCAGAGGTAAGGATCTCTGAATGTTGGACAACACAGGGATGAAACCTATCCTTCAGAAGACCTCTAAATGATTGGGAACTTGAGAGGGTAGCCAAATTATTAGAAGAGATTGGTGAATTCAAAGGTACCAGCAATGAACCTGATACAGTGAGATGGTCACATGATGAGGATGGTATCTTCACTGTTAGCAGGGGCTACAAGATGGAAAGTGCACAGCAGAATAACAATCAGCAGAGTGGGTGGAGGAAGGTTTGGAGAAACTCAGCACCAACAAAAATCAAATGCTTCACATGGTTGGTTATTAGGAAAGCATACTTGACTCGTCAAGTGCTAAAGAAGAAAGGTATGATCATTGTCTCCCGGTGCTCATTATGTGGGAAGACTGAGGAGACCAACAATCATCTATTCCTACACTGCAGCTTTATAGCACAAATCTGGGCCATGTTCCTCAACAGTACTAATACTAAGTGGACTATGCCTGAACATACTGTGGATTTGCTGAGCTGCTGGATTAGGAGAGGAGGCAACAAATCACAGAAGACTTGGTGGAGGATGATACCTCGCTGCATTTGGTGGGTAGTGTGGTTAGAAAGGAGCAGTAGGAAATTTGAAGATATATCCAATTCCATTCATAAGGTTAAATAGAATTGTGTTGTATCTCTCCTTTTTTTGGTGTAAAGAAGTAGGTCTAGAGAACTCAGAACAATTTGTAGAGTTCTTAGGATCTTTGTAAACATTATTCCTTTGAAGGTCCCTAGCATCTCCTTAATGCCGAAGAATACAACATTACCATTATTAAAAAAAAATTGACCTCTAATCTAAAGTGCTGTTAAGTTTTTCAATAAGCATCTAGGTATTACTAGTTATATCAGAAAATATTTATAAGGGCCTCAAGTCAAATCTCTTAAAGCTAAGGTTCTTATCATCAAGGACTTTTATCTTTCTGCTTCATGATCTTCTAATTTTTTCTTAATTGATTGGATCTGTTTAGTGGTTTTGTCTATATCCCATCATGCTATTTTATTCCATATGCTAGTTGCTTAACAATGTTCTTTATATTTCCACTAAAATTGGTATGCATGCAGGTTGCTGCAGAGGATGTCCAGGTGTTGAATGCAGTAAGATTGAAGTTGCCCTTCTTGGTAACAACTGCAGATGATGCGAAAGATTCAACTAAAGAGGAAATCAGATTGCGGTAACTAATGAAAGTTCTATAACTGTTTGCTGAATCTTTTCTTTGTTTTTCTTTTCTGTTTCGTGTTACACCTCATGATCTGTTCCAGGATCCTCAATTCTCATCAACTTATTATTATCTTTTTT
The DNA here is from genome assembly GCA_035772735.1 of Datura wrightii. NCBI lineage: Eukaryota > Viridiplantae > Streptophyta > Magnoliopsida > Solanales > Solanaceae > Datura > Datura wrightii. Next base: position 3,625,244 of record JASDFA010000038.1, on the reverse strand, counting down.
GAAATGGTAAGTGTCTATTTCTGTAATATCAAAACAGTACCTGGCAGGCACTAAAACCTTATATACAAGAGATACCTATCTTCTATTTGTCTACTTCTATAATGAGTCTAGAACATCAATAATAGAAACAGTATCATTAGAATACTGCTGATTACACCAAAACACAAGATCAAAATACAATCCATTTTGACTTGCTGCATAATATTCTCTATATTTTCAAAACATCTAAGGTTCCTTTCCTTCCAAATTGTCCACCAAATGCTTGCTGGAAGTCTCCATCTATTCCTGTCCTTGGCATGAACTCCTGCTTCCTCCCAGCTTTGCAGAGCTTCAGTAGTCTGTCCTGGCATAGACCAAGAGATGTTCTTGAGTATAAGGAATAGTCTCCACAGCTGGCCAGTCACTTTACAATGTAGGAAGAGGTGGTTTACTGTCTCTGCCTTATCTCCACAGAAGAAGCATCTAGAACACAGTGGTATCCCTCTCCTCATTAGACTGTCTTGTGTTAAAACTGCTTTCCTAGCCAGCAACCAGGCCAAAAAAGCTACTTTGTGAGGGATTTTGACTTTCCATATACATTAACTTATTTTGATTGCTCACTGTTCCTCAATCGTCACATTTCTTTGGATTGGAGAAGTTTGTTGATGCTGTAGCCGTTTATGCAGGGGTTATTTGTGGTACCTCTCTGGGAAGAGTAGAATATCAAAGTAAATGAAGTTAATAAACTAGCTGGTAAACCCTTTTATTGTTTGATGAATATATTGCAGGAGCTTTTTAACACACCAATTCTTAATATGGTCTGGAAGGTTGATAAGGGACTTAATTGTTATCCTCCACTCTTATTGAGGAGGGGTCAAAAACAAGAACTTATTGCATTTCTTTTTTTCTTTCTTAGAATAGTGTCTTGAATATTACTAATACAGTCCTGGACCTAATTGTAGACTTGAAACTCAGCAAATAGTGGCATTTATCTGTACTTGCTGAAAATTTAAAAAAGAAATAGTGCCTTTTCTCTATAACGACACAATTGGGATTTGCGGAAGGGGTGGGATCACGTTGGAAGTAATTAAACTTTATAAGGCTTTGTGCTCTAGTTTTCTTCTTGTATCTCTTTGCTGATACCTTCCTTCCCTCTGTGTCAATACGTGGAACTTTTTGATGTTTTTAATTTGCTCTATACTTTTCCTGTGGAAAAATGAATAAACTTTAAGCACTCAAAATGATTTATCTTTTTTCTGGAAAAGCATTTTGATGTTTCACTTTTTGCTTCTTTTTCAACCAATGCTTTTCTATTGATGTGATAAGGGCATAGTCCAGCTTATTTGCCTTTCTCATAAAAAAAAACTATTTATTTATTTATTTTCTTGATGAAGTAAAGTATTGTATTACAAAAGGCTTCAAGGAGATGCAAAGTAAGTACACAAAAATCAAGGTTAAATTCCTAGATACAAAAACATCCACTGATAGATCAGTGAGTTTAACCGAGCAAAAGAAGGTTTCTACACCATGGGAAAGGAACTGATAAAATCTAAAGGGAGATAACATCATTTGCTGGGGCTAGATTGCTCCAACTAAAGAGATTCAAAAGGCAAAAATATTTAATTCTACTGCTGGGAGTTGATACGCCTTCAAAACATCTAAGATTCCTTTCTTTCCAAAGACACCAAAAAAATGCAAGCTGGGATCATCTGCCAGATCTTCTTGATGGTGCTGTCAACTTCCTTAAGGAACCAGCTAAGAAACTATTAATTAAATAATAAGGGCACAGTCCAGGTCTCTTGCACATATCAAATGTCATCTTTGATTTGTTTTAGATCTTGTTTTGTTTCTTGTTATATGTAGCGAAGACAATTCTTTTCTTCATTGCAGAAACAGTTTCCTTCTCCTTCAACCTTTTTACCCCTTTCCTACATTGATGCAGTACTTCTTGCTACAAATTAATCTTGTATACATTTTTAGATATCGATGCCTTGATTTACGCCGTCCGCAGATGAGCTCAAATATAATCTTGCGACATAGAGTAGTGAAACTTATTCGAAGATACCTAGAAGATGTGCATGGTTTTATTGAGGTAATACGTTTTCCCTCTAATTGTATTTTTATAGAATCTGGACATCTGTTCTTCTTTTCTCTTTTGTGTATAAGTAATTTGATTATCTAGTCTTGATTAAATTGTTGTTCTTTTATTTTCTTTTATTTGTTTCGTGGCTTCTGTTTTTACTGTTGACCCCAACATTCTCATGGTTACAAGGTAGATTGAGACACCAATACTATCTAGATCTACTCCTGAAGGTGCTCGTGATTATTTGGTTCCTTCAAGAGTTCAGGTATTCTTTACTCATCTTATGTTTTGGTACTTCCGGTGCTAATTCAGTCCCTCTATTTACTCTTTTTTTAATTGAAGGTTGTTGGTACAAAAGTAGCGAGTCTTCTTGCAAATAACAAAACTGCTTGTTCCTCAAGTTCTCTGCTTTATTCTATGTTCTCTTTTACCTTTGTGGTGAAATACATTTTTGAGAACAAGGAGAATTTTGCTTAACAATTTGACAAATGAGAGTGTGTCCAAAATTATTACCCTTGTGATGGCTAGAAAATCATTGAACTTGCTCATATATTTTTTGATGGGCAATACTCATATTTCAACTCGGAAACTCTCTCTAATTATTTCTCCATGACATGGAATTTATTCCGTGGTTGTGTTATAAAGCCAGGAACATTTTATGCACTACCCCAGAGTCCGCAGCTGTTCAAGCAAATGCTGATGGTCTCCGGTTTTGATAAATACTATCAGATAGCAAGGTAATTCATTTGTATAATAGCTATTTAAGATATTTCTGCTTCAAATCTCTTGCATACGAAGTTCATGGTGATCCAGATTTAAAGCTCAGGTGTTTTCAATGCTAAAACTATGTGAAGCGATATAGTTTCCTTGACACCTAAGAGTAGTTATCTTGTTCTCAAAATAAAGAAAAAAATGTACTCATGAGCACATACCCCATTTTAAATTGACTCACGTTAGTCTGTATGGTGTAATTTTCAGGTGCTTTAGGGATGAAGATTTGAGAGCTGACAGACAACCCGAGTTTACGCAGCTAGATATGGAAATGGCTTTCACTTCCATGGAGGACATGCTGAAGCTCAATGAGGATTTGATTAGAAAGGTTAGATGTCAATGAAAAGCGTAAGCTCTGTTAAAGTGTTAATTATAAAATAAACAGCATCAGCTTGATTATGCAAGAGCAACATTACTGGAGAAAGTATTGTTTCCTACAGCAGTACACCTCAAGTTGTTGGGGAGTATTTGAACTATCAAAGAATTTATGTAAGATAGACATTCATACGGGGAAATCTATTTCACCAAAGGTGCTGGAAATAACAAAATTAGTGAAGTTATTGCCACATTTTTATTTGTTATTAGATCACCAACTATACATACTGTGTCAATCCTAGGGAGTATGGGTGCCAGTACTGGTGATGGATACAGATTTGGTAAAGATAGGAAAATGATGCTAGAGGTTGAGCTTAGGACCATAGTCATATTTTGCACATAAAGCAACTAGAGCCTTGTGTATATCTTAAAGGAAGTTTTTCCTGCAAGAAAATATTAAGCCGCCCTAGGATCTTTTTTGGTATTCGTCCCTTAGTAGTGTGCATTGAGGCAAAACACTAGGTGATTTCTTCCCATTTGTCCAACTGGTGGATAAAGTTACCCAGTGTCTGTAATGGTGGTAGGTATAGACACCCCGTGGAATTAGTCGAGGTGTGGGCAAGCTAGCTCAATCTCCATGGTTGCTAGGAAAAAGGTGTGCATTGAGCTTCTTCTTTTACAGAGACAGGAGTGTAATTGCTGAACTGGGATATATAGCTACATTTCTTAACATGTAAGCTGTGATACGCAGTGGAAACTGACAACTCAAAATTCTTTCTTTTTGGTTTACAACATATGACATGCATGCTTATCAGTCAATATTGGCATATGAGTATTACTTGTGTTAGCAACAAAATCTATCTTCTTGTTCTTTCTTCTAAGTTTTAGCACTCTTCAAAGATTTTAAGTTGTGTGATTCTGGTCCTGGCACCAAGTGTCCAAGACATTTTCTTTGGAGGTGGCTTGCGTTTGGCTCTTATCTCTATCATGAAATTCAGGTTTTTTAGATGAAATGGAATGACATCATACAATTTGCTTAAAAATTGCGAAGTAGGCATTTCATCCAAAAAAGAGTGTTGTAAGAAATTAACGGGATGATTTTGTAAAGTTCTTAATGAGGTCGCTTCTATTTAGTTTGTCTTTGTGCAGTTAGAAATTCAAAACAAGTATACTTTTACCTTTCTATCAAAAAATAAAATAAATTCAAAACAAGTGATGCATGATCACATCTTTTATTGCAGGTCTTTCAGGAAATCCAAGGTGTCCAACTGCCAAACCCTTTTCCAAGGCTTACGTATGCTGAGGCAATGAGTCGATATGGTTCAGACAGACCAGATACTCGTTGTGATGTTGAATTACGAGATGTAATTCTTCTGCTGACTCCAATATAGATCTTTGTTTCTGTTTTTCTTGGCAATGCACTTTTTCTTTCTTGCTATGATGAACATGTAGTTTGTTGTCTTGTTGACTTACCTTATTCTTTCTCTTACACTTTTGGCTTGGAGCTATTGGGGGGTAGGGGTGGGGTGGAGGCATCATATCAATTAAGTTAGACAATGACCCAGTTCACCTTCATAGAATTAGTATATTTTAATTTATATTTTGCGCAAAGATTTTGCTGTTTTATCTGTACAACTGATAGAGTTAAGAGTATCTTATTCTACAAGTTCGCTGCTTCTGTGTTAAAACTCCCGCTCCTTGTCTATGCAGTTGTCTTATTTCTAAAGATGCTCCATATGAAGAAATTTAACTAAATACGTCAAAATTCGTGATACCACCCTGTAGCTGATGATACTTGTTTTGTTTGAAACGCAGGTGTCCGGCATTTTCTCCAATACCACATTCAAGGTTTTCTCAGATGTCTTAGCAAGTGGAGGAATTATTAAGGCCTTATGTGTGCCTTCTGGGACAAAAACTTATTCAAATACTGCTTTGAAGAAAGGCGACATTTACAAAGAAGCAATCAAATCTGGAGCAAAGGGTTTACCTTTTTTAAAGGTCTTGAATGATGGTAATGGAAGTACTCTTATTTGCAATGGGTGTGAACTATATATTTTTGTGTACTTCTACTTCTGGTTCTCTTTTAGCCATATATGACATTCTTCTTTAATTTTTGTGTACTTCTACTTCTGGTTCTCTTTTAGCCATATATGACATTCTTCTTTAAGTTTAGTAGTTTTTTTGGGGTAGTCTAGTTCCCGTAATGAAGAGATTTTCTCAATAATTGCCATACAAACAAGACAATTCCCGCCCTTCCCCACAAAAGTTACACATCCATAACCTTCAAAAAAGTATGTTTGAAGAAGAAAAACTAGGTGCAGGAGATATGGGTCATATCGAGGCTTCAAATTATGTGGATATACCTTCAAGTTTCTCTTGCCATAATTGGTTACTATAAATTTCTCAGGGAGCATTGAAGGGATTCCCCCGCTGGTTTCTAGTTTGGATACGGCAAAGAAAGAGGAATTGCTGGATCAGTTCTCCGCGGTACCAGATGATCTTATCTTGTTTGCCGTTGGTCACCATGCAGAAGTTAATAAAACATTGGATCGTCTACGAACATATGTAGCACATGAACTGGGTTTAATTGACGATGTGAGTTTCTGATGTCCATATTTTGGTCAACTTATGTGCTTATGTGTAGAAGACTTAGTTTCATGTCTAGCTTCTTGTATGTCCTAATGTCCATCTTTCTTTTGTTCATATATCTAGTCCAGGCATTCAATACTTTGGGTGACTGACTTTCCAATGTTTGAGTGGAACGACTCAGAACAGAGACTTGAGGTATGGTGCCTTGAATTATCTTCCATGATGTATGTGGGCAACCAGTCCATCAGTCATTTTTCTTCTTGGCCTTAGGTGGTCTAATTTTGAATATTGAGGAGAAGTAAAATAAACAAGCCCCAGGTGTCCTTTATATTGTTAGGTACGACGCCCTTAATGACGCATGAGGTCCATGAAAGAAAATCAAGGAAGAACCGAATGTTTAATTATCAAAGGAAAGGAATAAGAACACCAAAAGAACTCAATGTTTACATTTAACGCTACCACATTCTTAGCTCGTTGTTGGTGAATATGAGCTTCACAATACCAATCAAGAATTCTACATATAGAACTCTTGCCGGTAGCTAGAGAAGAATTGCTTATTTGTAAAATTGAGAAACTCAAATACACCTTTTAGATGTGCAACAGTAACTTGGGTTGTTGTCACATTCCTTTTTGAAGATAGAAAAGTTTGTATCTCTGCTTTTTAAGAATATGAGCAAATAAGTGTCTTACATTAATTATCAGGACTGATTTAGTGAGGATATCCTTGATTTTGCATTTAAGTTGTGGCAATCAAATAGTGGCATTTTTCCAAAGACTAATCTGTTTCTCTGTTACGATATCTCGTTAAGTGAAATGACCATAATTTTCCTACAGGCCTTGCATCATCCTTTTACTGCACCTAATCCAGAAGATATAAATGACCTCTCTTCTGCCCGTGCCTTAGCTTATGACATGGTTTACAATGGTGTTGAGGTACATGAATTTGTGTTCTCCATACTAGTTGTTCGGTGATAGAAGATAATAATGCGACGAAGATAAATTATATTCTGTTGTTACCTTACATCTTGAATTAGATTGGCGGAGGAAGCTTGAGAATTTACAAGCGTGAAGTCCAAGAGAAGGTTCTCGATATTGTTGGCATTTCCAGAGAACAGGTAAGTTGACTCCTTTGGTTTGTATTACATCCGGTGATTGTCCAGTTTTATGATGTAATTCCTTTTTCGCAGAAAGAACCTTTCTCTTTATGGAATAATCCAGATTATGCACTTCCCTTGCTGTGAAATCATTTTGTAATTTGATTTTTCCTTGAATCTTGTGTTTTAGTCGGCCTACACATGGTACTATATTTGCCTTTATGAGTCTAGAATCTTACTGGAAACAAATATAGGAGAGTTAGTATAAAAGGGAAAGGTGATTGTGGATTGTGGTGGCGTGCGTACAGCTGGCCAAGTTTAGGGTCACTGATGGTAAAAGTTCTTATTTTTGAGTGACATCCTGCATTTGATGTTGTTCTTGATCTTTGCTAAATTCGACTGACTTGCAACCAATTTTGCCGGTGAGGCAATTGAAACTAACAGGGATATGTTGTCTTGTTTGTGGCAGGCTGAAGCCAAATTTGGCTATCTTTTGGAGGCTCTAGACATGGGTGCACCTCCACATGGTACTGCAGAATGCCTTCTGCTTGACACTATATTTGCTGGCATGAGGCAAACTCTTCTGCTAATCAAATGTTACAGAGTTTGTATATGAATCCTATATTTCATGAAGACCTCCTTCCCTATTTGCTATGACACAAATAAGGTGGATTTGAACTTCTATAGTGTCCTGGCCTTGAGAAATAGATCTGTCCCTTTGAAGCCAAAGACGATGCTAGGATGCCATGGGCCACTAAAGTCAATTCTAAAAAGAACCTATCTTTGCTTTTATATCTACTGCTAATAATTTTAAACTGGAACTTCAAACCTGAACTTGGAACGCGGTGGAGCTTTTCTCCCCAGAAAATTTCCTTGGTATACATAGTGCAGACAGTGTTCTAACTAATGCCTAGAACCTCTTTACAGCAGTTGCTTCTTCAGTCTTATAGTTTCTATTATAATGTTATTTGGCCCTGAGAAATCTTGCATTGTTTGTATGGGTGGCGCTTAAAAGTGATATTACGCATTATGTTGCAGGAGGAATTGCTTATGGGTTGGATAGATTGGTGATGCTCTTGGCAGGATCTCATTCCATCAGGGATGTTATAGCTTTTCCGAAGACAACAACTGCTCAATGTGCCCTTACCCATTCACCATCGGAGGTTGATCCACAGCAGCTTAAAGATCTTTCGTTGCGGAAGATGTAGTTTCTGGAAAGTGGAAAATTTGGAAAAGCAAAAGGAAATGGTAGATACCTGAGGTAGGGGGAGAGTTGGAGATGTGAAGAGGAAATCCTGGGATTTTGGAAGATTGTTAAAGCAATTTTACTTGTTTCATTGTTAATGCAATTAGTGAAAGCACTCATTCCCACATAGTTATATTTGAAATATTGATATTGTAGCACCAGTTTTGCGTTGCTGAGAGTGAAGAGATATGTTTCAACTTCTGAATGCTTTTAAGTCTAATCTGAGTATTAAGTTTAACCATGTAGCTATCATTCTAGTCATTTATGTTTCTATTTTTTTAGTTTTCCTTTGCTAATTAACATACTGTTTGCTGTCATTCACACATAATAGTAAGGAAATCCCTTTCTACTTGACATATTTTACATCATTTTCTACTGTTCTGCTTGTTATGTGTGTCGGCTTGTTCTACAATTAATTTCTTCTGCACTTGTCTAAAACGAGTAACTCTGATGTATCAGACTAAATGAAACAATAAATCTTAGAATTGATAATATTAATAAAACAATTTACTCTTGTAGGGAAATGACCTTAAATAAATGTAAAAATGTCTTACTAGAAATTTCCTCATTTTTATGAAATTCCCATTGGAACAAATTTTATCCTTGAGACTATTCTCGAGAGACCGTCAATTTATAAAAGTAGTACAGATACTCTAGAAAAGGACAGTTTTACCTCATATTTTTGTAGTCTTGCTTAGATAAAAATTTTAAATAAATGTGAAAATTTCCCATGAAATTCCCATCGGAATCATTAGTGGTAATCCAAACATAATATTCTCCTGATTTAGTTCTATTTTAGAAAAAAACCTAAAGGCGATATTTTTAATATTCTCTCACTATAATATGAAATTATGAAAAATATATATATATATATGAACACTTTAATTTAAAATCAAGATGTAATTGGTGAATAATCGAAAAATAATAGTAAGATTTATAAATCCAAAGGGGCTTGTCCACTTGATGTGATACATTGTATGTCACTATCTAAAAAAATTCAATGGTAAATACAAGTCGGATTATTAAAATAAAAGGTTATTTAATTTTATTCTTTTTAATCCGTTGCTTAATTCAAATTGTAGTCAAATAAAATGGCGGTCAATAGTGGAATTCGATAACACAATTAATTAAGAAAAAAATCTATTGTCTAATTTATGATCATTAACGACTATCTCTATCGAGGCTAAGTGAATTAAATATTTTCCTTTTTAATACTTTTCTTCAATGTGTACTCAAATAAAGTGGTGGTCAAGTGCAATTCAACAACATAATTCAAATTAAGAAAAATATATATTGTCTCATTATGACAAAGAATGGAGGCAAAATGGTCTTGGTTCAAATCCTTCACAAAATAAGAAAAAACATAAATTACAAGGCTCTCCAATTTATTTGAATTCATTTTTCCTAAAACAATAATGACAATTTCTTATATATATAAATATAAAGTTGTTGGTGTTTGTAGACCCAAAATCACAATTTCTTAGTTTCTCATATAGTGAGTGTTGATTGATTAATTTAGTCATGCCAAGAAGGAGCAAGGGTCGTCAAAAGGTTGACATAGTGAAAATGCAGAATGAGAGTAACTTGCAAGTGACGTTCTCTAAGCGTCGTGCTGGTCTCTTCAAAAAAGCTAGTGAACTTTGTACGCTATGTGGTGCAGAAATTGTCATCGTGGTGTTTTCCCCGGGCAAGAAGGTTTACTCATTTGGCCATCCTTGCGTGGACTCGATGATAGATAGGTTCCTCACAAGGAACCCTCCACCAACTAATGATGGACACAACAAGCTCATCGTGGCCCATCGCAACGCTGGTCTTCGTGAGCTCAATGTGGAGCTCACGAACATCGAGGAGATTCTCCAGATGGAGAAAAATCGTGGAGAATCCCTACAAGCAATTCGGAGGAGAGCTAATGCTCATTGGTGGGAAGCTCCGATCGAAGAACTTAACTTATTCCAACTTCAACAATTGAAGGAGGCATTGGAAGTTCTAAAGCAAAAAACTGAGAAAGAGGCACAACAGCAACAAATGGTGACTAATAATGCATTTCCATTTGCCACATTTGGAAGTGCCTTGACTCCTAGTAATGGTGCTAGGGCAACTTCTTCATTTCAAAATGGGATTTCTACAGGACACAATTTTGGTGCACCCTTTGCTAATATGGCCAGTGGATCTACTTAATTCAGATGAAATTGTTGGTGATAAAAAAAAAAAACCCCTTAAATATTAAACGCATGATTAAGCTTCTAGGTTCATTTGTCATTTGAGTTATCCTAAGTGTGTTCTTTGAGTCATCCTCTAATGTTCATCACTAGTCGAACTCGGTAATTTTAGTTATTTATGTTAGTGCTATCAGTTTATTGTCATGTTCACCAGTTATATGGTTTATTCGAATTCAGTAATTTTAGTTATATATGTTGTGTTATCAGTTCATTGTCATGTTCACCAGTTAAATGGTTCAGTCAAATTCAGTAATTTTAGTTATATATGTTGTGTTATCAGATCATTATCATGTTGATTTTGTTTTTTGAATTGTGTTACTCTCTTCTTTAATAACATATATCATGATTATACAAATCTGCTGGGAAAAAGAAGCGATATGTCTGTCTGTATTATCATATATATATATATATCATGCTAGGTATATAGTGGCTACAAAGACGTGATCGATTTTGTACATGAAATGATCTTTTTTTTTTTTTAGATTTAACAATAGATTATAGTAAAATATACTAGAAATCTAAAATTATACATATATATTTTACTATAATAGTTTGTTTAACGTTGTAATTTTCTTTTAATCTTCGAAGCCCTAATTATATTTTCCATAGAAACAAGGTGATTTTAGGTCTAATTTTTCCTCCACTAGCACCTCCCGAGAGGAAAGAGCTATAACCCTACAAAAGGGTCTAGCGCATAATAAATTACTTGTTGAGAATATGTTATTAGTAATTAAGTAAATATAATTTAATGATTTAAACTTTTCTATAAAATAGTCACACACTTAAATAAAAGTCTAAAATTCTAAATTTTTGTTATTGCTTTTCAATTTGGTATAAGGTATAAATCGTTGAGGTTATTTTTTGATTTCGTCCAGTCATTAATAACTTAATTATTTTTAGATAATAGTAGAATCTTATTGTAATGACATATGACTTTCTATTAATAAATCAATCACCCTAAAAATTGACTGACTTGACTACTGCAATATTCTACAGGTAAATTTTGAAAATCTTTGAAAAAATGGAGAGCACAGTCATCACTATGATTAATTATATATATTCTTGAGAATGAGTTTGGGTAAGGGTCGCTGCGAGAAGATGAAAAATTGAAATAACCTACAAGTGACTAAATTACCTATTTAAGCCAGTGAACTTGCTGCCATAACTGGTGAGTTTGATTTCCACTCACTTATTTCTGTAGCTTTGTAAAAAATTTCTTTTTCTTTCTCATACCTTTTTCTATTTAATAAACAGTTTCATTCCTTTAAAAGAGCAATTAGACCTGGAGTAGCTAGAGTATTAACCCTTTCTATGTATTTTTTATTTACTTAATACTTAGTTATTATCTATTTTGCCCAAATATAAATATTGCGTCTATAATATTTTGCACAAAATTTTAAAATATTTGGAACGAAAATAATATTTCAATTCTCTCTTTTCTCTTAGTACTAGTTTAAAACCCTAGCTAGATTTATATAATTTTTAATATTAACACACTTTTCAATCAAAAAATAAAAGAACACTATAAATATCTCTCTTTATATGTTTTATGTCACCCTTGTTCAAAATATTTTATATCTCACTAGTTTTACACATATAAGATGTTTGTATGTTGTTAAATTTTACAGATTATTTTATCGAGTTACGTAACTCGTTCTTTTTAATTACATCTTTATTGTGCAACATATATTGATTTTGTGCAATACTTTTTATTTTATATTATTATTGAGTACTAAAGATATATTATGATATCAATAATTTAATACTTACACTTTTTTAAGAATCTTGATATTTTTTTCAGGGGTGGGAGTAATAATTTGAAAGAAAAAAAATAAAAAATTTAAAATAAAATAGGACACTACAAAATGAAAGCGAATCCTCTGAAATAAAAATCCCACCTCCGCTACTATCTTCAAACCCACCCATCAATCACCCTTCTCGAAAGAACCATGAACACCATCATCACTAATATCAAATCTTTTTTTATCTTTATAAAAAATCTATTCATCATATTAAAATTTCAACAACAAATAAGAATATTTTTTTAATAATACCCACTCTAAATTGAAAAACTTAATTTAGAATTCAGAAAATTAAAATTTAGAAAAAATCTGAAAAATACTCGAGGAGGGGAGGGGAGTTGTGCAGAATGAAGAAAAGAGAGGGGAGGAGACCTTTGGTTGTGTGTGTGTGTGTGTGTTCGAAGAAGAAGAAAGAATGGGGTGGGGTTTGGGTGTTTGAAGAAGAAGAGAGTGGGGGTTGGGTGTAAGAGGATTTTTTTTTTTCAGTTTATTATTATTATCTGTTATGATATTAATATTTTTTAAGGTAAAATATTGTATTCATATGTTTTTAAACGGGTACAATCATGCATTTTATCTAACTTAGCTATGGTAATGCCACATAAGCTCGATCAACGGTTAGAGGGGTTTAAAGTATTTACTTTGAACATATTTAGGGTTTTGATGAAATCTTGTAAAGTATTTGACACAAGTATATATAAGGTCTCTCAAGCTATTTTATTATTAAAAAAATATTTATTTGATTTACTTTTAGTTTTTCATTTTGTGTGTGTAAATAAAAACTAGTTTTAGGTAGTCATTCTAGTCGTCTTTACTTTAGAAAAAGAACGTTGACATAACAGTAAAAGTTGTTATGGGGAGTTCACGGGGCTGGGTAAGATGTACTATCCAATATGGTCTATCTCTTTCCTACACATAGCCGGAATTTAAAACACGAGGTTGATCTAATTTATTATTTTTTGATTTTCTTTTTTTTTGTGCGGGTTGGGGTATTACGTGATGTGGTGATATTAATGAAAACGTTTTATGAGTGCCTTTCTATTTTTTTAGATAATATTTCTATCTACTTATAAAAGAAAATAATTAAACATTGATTTGACCGAGGATAATCTTTGTAATAATAAAAAAAATTAATTAAAAATTTTTATTGTAAGAAGAAAAAGATTTAAAAAGAAATTTGATAAACTCTTTTAAGTGTATATATGTATCCTGATTGATTTTATGATAATCTATGCTATATTAAAAGTGCAAAGGCTTTTATAAATATTGATTGGATTTTTTGTCCTTTATTAAAAGATTCCGCAATAGATAAATTTATCATCTACTATTTTTCTTAATTAATATTATTTAATTATTATTATTCTAATATTTAGAATTATAAAATTAATTAAAGTTGTAACTATTAAATCTTTACTTATTTGTAAAATATAAAAATTCCTAATATTTACGACTTTAAAATTGACTAAAATGTTCCTTTTTAAATCTTTTCTTATTGAGAATAAAATGTATTCGTTGATGCAATTTATAAATCGTGTCTGTTGAATATATTTATTGAAGCGATTTATGAATCGTGTTGTTAGAATATAATTTGTAAAAATCGTTTTGCAGCATGCGATTTATATATCGTTTTTAGGGAATGATTTATAATAGGTTTTGGAATGCAATTACAAAACGTGTTTGGAGAATGCCATTTATAAATCGTGTTTGAAAAATGCGATTTATAAATTGTATTTGATGAATGCGATTTATAAATTGTATTTGGTGAATACTATTTATAATCGTTTTTGTTATACCCCGTAGAATTCCCGGCACTTAGACGACCTACTCGCACGTTGGTTAAGCATATTTGAAAGCCATACGTGCTAGGGAAAGGCCCGGGAAAAGATCGGACGAGAAACCTGTCGAACCATCGCAGGAGGAGCCGAGGCAGAGCCCCTCCGCGATGGCAGCGTGTCACGGAGGGGAGGCCTCCGCGATGGCTCCGTGCCACGTTGCCCTTGTCCAGGCCCAAGTATATAAAGCCCCCACTTCGGTTGAAACTCATTAACCCTTAAAATAATTTCCAGAACACGCTGTGAACAGAGAGAAACGAAGGAAAATTAAATATTTTCATCCGATTACGCTGCCAAACGCTGCCCAAACCCAAATTAATCCTAGATACCAAGGTATTTAGCAGCAGAGAGCATTTCTACGGAATTAGTTTCACGAAATACGGCCGACGAATCGGCGAGCCGCCGAACTAAAGTAAGTAGAATTGCTCTAAATTAATGTCTATGTGTTCCTAGTTGAGAAGTAAATATTTCTCCCTTCTGGGCCGCTGAAAAATAGTGAGTTTTCGACCGTCTTTCGATAAGCCTAAGTTTAGGCTATAAATTACATCGAAAGTAACGTCGCTCTTTATAATAACGTTGTATTTAGTATTGATTGACGTATTTATGAATGCAGTTGGGAGAAAACAGTAGAAGTACCGGCCGAGCCTCGTCCGACGGACGAATATTTAAAGATAAGGTATGTAAAGTTAAGTTTCCTCGGCAAGTTGAATGACATTGAAGCAGTGTAGTAATTTACAGACCAGTAAAAGGGTCAGAAATTGATTATTGTATTATTTTGAACATTGGTGCAATATGAGCAGTTTTGGGTCGTAACGTGTACGATACCTATCCGTATGATATAGATTCGAATATAAATGATTAAGATTGGCCGTATATTCAGTATGTGATATAATGTGCCCTGCCAAGATATTGTTGTGTTTAGCTGAAACCTCACAAGGTAGTACAACATCAGTAAAGCATTCCAGATATAGAATAGTAACTGTATATGGTTTAGAAAGCATGTTAGAAATAGGAAATCATGTTAATACAGAAACCTAGTGAACAGCATAGCTTTCAGCAGAAACACCCGCTTGTATAGCCTTTGCCCCAGTACAGTTAGACAGGGAACTATATTCATATTTATACTTCCCTGTCACAGCATGTATCAGACATCTACAGATTGCTATTTTTAGCCCAGTACATGATTTATATAATACCTTACGCCTATTAGTTTTGGCTTATGAGATACACAGACAGCATGATTAGTCGAGACCATTGTATTGATTGGGGTTGGATTACCTAGCATCCCTGACCGCCCAGGGTTAATAGCTGTATCGACTCGTCCGCCAGAGGACAAGGATACGTCACTCTACGGAGTGATATGCCGTCCCGCCAGGGGACGAAGATGGGATGCCAGTTTCCCCATATTGTGCCTTGGTCGGCCCTTATACACCCCCATCGAGCGGGTACGCCCGGGGTGTTGATTTAGAGTCCTTCGGACTCAGGTACAGTTATAGTCAGGGGCTCAGCGAGCCCAAGTGCATACCCAGGGACCGGCAGGATGCTTACAACCACTATAGGAGGTGGGATGACCGGGGTAGGGGCATAGATTCTGTGTTGATTGTACCTCCCGGCTTATGGGGGCCGGGTAAGGTTTGTATGTGCTGTGTTATGTTATGTATACTATGCCATGTTATATTAGACGCGAGTGGGTTGGTAGTAGAATGATACGCTTCCAGGTATGATTCCTACTTCCTTCGGTATCAGTAAGAACAGGTGCGATCTACATCATCAGACAGTAAGTTATTCCTCCTACTTCAGCTTCATCAGTCATATTATTGCTTTCAGATGTTATTTTCAGTTATAGTGTTTCAGTTGCTTTACATACTCAGTACCAGTGGTACTGACGCCCAGTGGGGCGCTGCATTACTTGCCTGCAGGTACTCCTAGACGAGCAGGTGATTCTACGTGACTCCCTGTCAGCGGTTGAGTATTCAGCTCCAGTCATCCGGAGGCTGAATTTCAGAGGTGTAGTTCAGTTCCTTTTGTTGTATATAGAATGGGTAGGTCGGGGCCCTGTCCCGATCAGTTCTATTACTATTCCTAGAGGCTTGCAGTCTGTATGTAGTCCCTGTGGTCAGATGAGCCGGTCGTGTGGGGCCGTGCAGTTGTATAGTTGCCTTTACTCTTTCTTACTTCTGTGATGGTCGTGTGAGGCCATAGTTGTCAGTAGTGGTGACCTTGCCGGTCACGTAGCTTCTTTTTGTGCTTTTTGATTAAGCAACAGATAACTAGATAGCATGGTGGCCTTGTCGGCCCGTATAGGTTTCCCTGAGTTACTATATTTCTGGTTAGCTGCCAAGACAGGTTCAGTAGGCGATAGGCCAATGGGCCGGGGGCTATATTTACAGCCGTCATATAGCCCTTTGTTTCCAGAAATCTGAGTTAGAGCCAGCCAGGCGCCAGACGCGCCCAGGCTTAACAGTCTAGCAGGTCAGATCTTAGTAGGGCACCAGGTGCCAGTCGTACCCCCCCCAAGGCGGGGTGTGACAAACTTGGTATCAGAGCCGGTCGTATCCCAGGGAGTCTGCAAGCCGTGCTAAGTAGAGTCCTGTCCATGGATGTGTTGTGCACCACATACTATGGGTAGGAGGCTGCAAGGCATGATAGGATGGTTGTCTTTTATTCTGATTCAGTCGTGCTATAGAGCGGTACAGTATAGGGTTGAATTCCTAAAAATCTTATCATATTCTTTGGCTACAGATAATGTCAGACCAGCGCCATCCCGTCACAGGTCGGAGCTTAGACATTGCAGCAGGGGAAGGCACCAGCAGGATGCCTCCCCCTCATTTGGAGACAGCCCGACCAGAGGGCCCTACAGAGGCTTCATCTCAGCCTCCTCAGCAGTCTCCACCACGTCAGGAGCCGTTTGGAGCGACAGTATCTTCAGCAGTCCCTATATTGATGCCTTCCGATCAGGAAGTTAGGAGTGTTGTAGTTATGATAGCACAGGTGATGGCTGCTCAACGGCAGCAAATGCCATCCACAGTTGCAGAAGCATTAGGAGGGCCCGGTAGTTCGAGGGTCCGAGAGTTCTTAGCCTTGAATCCCCCACAGTTTACAGGCACGGACCGCACCGAGGACCCCCAGGATTTTCTGGATCAGATGCAGAGAATCTTCAGGGTTATGCATGCTACACCTACTGAGTCAGTTGAATTGGCCGCATTTCGGTTGCGAGATATTGCGGTGTTATGGTATGAAAGCTGGGAGAGGTCCCGAGGGAGAGATGTTCCCCCTCCTACCTGGTCCAGCTTTTCAGGAGCCTTTCTGGATCATTATTTGCCGCGGGAGATTCGACAGGCCCGGGTAGACCAGTTCCTACATCTGGAACAGGGGGCCATGAGTGTTCGGGAATATTCCTTGCGGTTTGACTCCTTGGCTCGATATGCACCGGCTTTCGTGGATACCATGGCATCCAGAGTGCACCGTTTTATTATGGGGTTGAACCCAGAGTATGTCGAGACTTGTATCACGGCCACACTGCGAGAAGATATGGATATTTCCCGAATCCAGGCATTTGCCCAGAATATTGAGGGCATCAGACAGCGACATCGGGAAATCAGAAGGGTTAATCAGGAGCAGCGTCGCCGGGATAGACCAGATGAGTTACAAAGAGAGGCCCGGGGAGGACCCAGGCCACGATTGCCAGACAGGCTGCCCAGGCCCCCACCTCCACCACAGTCACAGGGAGGTAGATTCAGCCGCAGGGGGCAATCAGAGGCTGGTAGAGGTTCGCAGACGGCAGACTCACCGTCACAGAGGAGGGCGGAGCAGAGTAGGTATACCCTACCACTTTGTCCTATATGCAGTCGACGCCATTCTGGAGCATGCAGGTATGGTTCCACCGCATGTTATATTTGTGGCCAAGAAGGTCATTTGATGAGAGATTGCCCAGCCAGAGGTCGTGAGGACCGGGACAGACAGGATAGGGCATCAACAGGATCACGAGCTACAGCATCCTCGACTGGGCGCAGGCCCCCAGTTTCAGCAGGCAGGGGTCGGGGCAGATCAGGGACCTCTAGTACAGGTGCGGGTCCAAGCCGCACATATGCCTTACCAGGGAGGCAAGATTCAGAGGCATCGCCTGATGTTGTGACAGGTATGCTAACTATCTGCTCACACCCTGCTTATGTGCTAATTGATCCAGGGTCTACTTTGTCCTATATTACTCCATTTGTGGCACAGAAGTTTAGTATTGTACCAGAATCATTACAGCAGCCCTTCTTAGTATCTACGCCCGTCGGTGACTCTATCACAGCTAACCGAATTTACCGCGGGTGTACAGTAGAGGTTGCTGATCGTCAGACCACAGTAGATCTGGTCGAGTTAGAGATGATAGATTTCGATGCCATAATGGGTATGGACTGGTTAGTACCATGTTTTGCTAATGTTGAATGTTGGACCAAAACGGTCCGATTCCACTTCCCGGGGGAGGCAGTACGGGAATGGAAGGGCAGTACCGTGACGCCAAAAGGTAGGTTTATTTCCTACCTTCGGGCGAGAAAGTTGATATCTAAGGGATGTATTTACCATCTTGTCAGAGTTCAGGATGTCCAAGCAGAATCTCCGACACTCCAGTCTGTCCCAGTGGTAAATGAATTCCCAGATGTATTTCCTGATGAGTTACCTGGTATTCCCCCAGAAAGGGAAATAGACTTTGCTATTGACTTGCTACCAGGCACTCAGCCAATATCAATACCTCCTTATCGTATGGCTCCTGCAGAACTCAGAGAATTAAAGGAGCAGTTGAAAGACTTGTTAGATAAAGGTTTTATCAGGCCGAGTACTTCCCCGTGGGGTGCGCCAGTCTTGTTCGTGAGAAAGAAAGATGGCTCGCTCCGAATGTGCATAGATTATCGGCAGTTAAACAAAGTTACAGTAAAGAATAAGTATCCGCTTCCTAGGATTGATGACCTATTTGATCAGTTACAGGGAGCCAGATACTTTTCTAAGATTGATTTTCGGTCCGGATATCACCAGGTCCGAGTACGTGAAAGGGATATCCCTAAGACAGCATTCAGGACCCGATATGGACATTTTGAATTTCTGGTTATGTCCTTCGGGCTAACAAATGCCCCAGCAGTTTTTATGGACCTGATGAACAGTATTTTCAGACCTTTCTTGGACTTGTTCGTGATAGTATTCATTGATGATATTCTGGTGTATTCTCGCTCTGAAGCTGATCACCGGACTCATTTGCGAACAGTGCTCCAGATTCTCAGGGACCGCCAGTTGTACGCAAAATTTTCGAAGTGTGAATTATGGCTTAACTCAGTAGCCTTTTTAGGGCATATTGTCTCAGATACTGGTATACAGGTAGACAAACAGAAGATAGAAGCAGTTAAGTCATGGCCTAGGCCTACTACCCCGACTGAAGTTCGTAGCTTTTTGGGGTTGGCGGGATATTATCGAAGGTTCGTTGAGGGATTCTCAACCATTGCAGCACCTTTAACTAAATTGACACAGAAAGCAGCAAAGTTTCAGTGGACGGAGGCATGTGAGCAGAGTTTCCAAGAATTGAAAGATAGATTGACCTCCGCTCCCGTATTAGCACTGCCGGAAGGCACAGAAGGTTATTCAGTTTATTGCGACGCGTCAGGTGTCGGATTGGGATGTGTGTTGATGCAGCATGGTAGAGTAATTGCATATGCTTCCAGGCAGCTGAGGAAACACGAAAAGAATTACCCTACCCATGACCTAGAATTGGCCGCAGTAATTCATGCCTTGAAGATGTGGAGGCATTATCTGTACGGAGTTCATGTTGATATTTACACAGATCATAAGAGCCTACAGTACATTTTCACCCAGAGGGAGTTGAATCTGCGGCAACGCCGGTGGTTGGAGTTGTTAAAAGACTATCATGTGAATATTCTATACCACCCCGGAAAAGCTAATGTTGTAGCGGATGCCCTGAGCCGTAAGTCAATGGGGAGTTTAGCGTATTTGCGACCTGAGAAGCAGAAGTTAGTTAAAGAAATTCATCAGTTAGCTGGGCTAGCCGTTCGAGTAATGGAAACAGAAAATAATGGAGCCGTAATTCAGAATTCTGCAGTATCATCATTGGTTGCAGAGGTAAAAGAACGACAGTACGAGGATCCCGATTTAGTCCAGCTCAGAGATAGAATTCAGAAAGGTAAGGAGCCAGATTTTCAAATAGCCGAGGATGATGTGCTACGTTGTAAGGGCCGCCTCTGTGTCCCGAATGTCTCAGGACTTCGTGGGCAGATCATGCACGAGGTACACTACGCTCGCTATTCCCTTCATCCAGGGGCGACAAAAATGTACCACGATATCAGAGACATCTATTGGTGGCCAGGTATGAAAGCTGAGATAGCTGAATTTGTGTCTAGATGTTCTAATTGTCAGCAGGTAAAAGCCGAGCACCAGAAATCGGGCGGTTTGACGCAAGAGATAACGGTACCTATGTGGAAATGGGAAGCAATAAACATGGATTTTGTAACAGGGTTACCCCGTACTAGACGCAGAAATGATTCCATTTGGGTAATAGTTGATAGGCTGACAAAATCAGCTCATTTCCTGCCAGTGAGAGCTACCTTCTCAGCTGAGGATTATGCCGAATTATATATCAGAGAAATAGTTAGGTTACATGGAGTGCCGGCATCTATCATTTCAGACAGAGGGGCACAGTTTACAGCTAGGTTCTGGCAGTCATTTCAGAAAGGTCTGGGGACGCAGATTAATCTGAGTACAGCATTCCATCCTCAGACAGACGGGCAAGCTGAACGTACAATTCAGATGCTCGAAGATATGCTACGAGCGTGTGTATTAGATTTTGGGGGTAGCTGGGATGAACATCTTTCGTTAATCGAATTTTCTTATAATAACAGCTACCATTCAGCTATCCAGATGGCGCCTTTCGAGGCATTATACGGGCGAAAGTGTAGATCGCCGGTGGGCTGGTTTGAGGTAGGAGAATCAGCATTAGTTGGCCCAGATATCGTTCGGCAGTCCGAAGAAAAGATAAAGCTTATCCGGGAACATTTACTGACCGCTCAGAGTCGTCAGAAGTCATACGCAGATAGACGGCGCAGAAATCTAGAATTTTCGGTAAACGACTGGGTATATCTGAAAGTGTCCCCGATGAAAGGGGTAATGAGGTTTGGCAAGAAAGGCAAGCTTAGCCCAAGATTCATTGGGCCGTACCAAATTCGGCGAAGAATAGGCCGCGTGGCATATGAGTTAAACTTGCCTCCAGAATTAGCATCTGTTCATCCAGTATTCCACGTTTCCATGTTAAGAAAGTTCGTAGGGGACCCTTCTACAGTAGTTCCAGTCCAGGATGTTCAGGTCACAGAGGAGTTAGCCTACGAAGAGGTTCCCGTAGCTATCTTAGACAGACAGATTCGCAGGTTGAGAACTAAAGATGTTGCATCTGTCAAAGTTTTGAGGCGTAACAGAAATCGGGAAGAAATGACGTGGGAGGCTGAAGAAGACATGAAAATCAGATACCCTCACTTATTTCAGGCCTAGTCAGACGACAGGTATGTCCGTATCATTGCTTATACAGTACTTTATGATATGTATGTTGTAAATGATAAAGAGAGAAGTAATACTTAGTTGTCTAGTGGATTGTAGAACATTGTGTGCAGTGCCTGTGTTGAACTTTTCTGCATTTCAGGTTTTTGCAATAGTCCATGTTACAGGGGAAACTCTGCCAAAATTTTCCCAGAAAGTAAAGTAAACAGTCCTCTAGATAGCAGTATACATTCGAGGACGAATGTTCCTAAGGGGGGGAGAATGTTATACCCCGTAGAATTCCCGGCACTTAGACGACCTACTCGCACGTTGGTTAAGCATATTTGAAAGCCATACGTGCTAGGGAAAAGCTCGGGAAAAGATCGGACGAGAAACCTGTCGAACCATCGCAGGAGGAGCCGAGGCAGAGCCCCTCCGCGATGGCAGCGTGTCACGGAGGGGAGGCCTCCGCGATGGCTCCGTGCCACGTTGCCCTTGTCCAGGCCCAAGTATATAAAGCCCCCACTTCGGTTGAAACTCATTAACCCTTAAAATAATTTCCAGAACACGCTGTGAACAGAGAGAAACGAAGGAAAATTAAATATTTTCGTCCGATTACGCTGCCAAACGCTGCCCAAACCCAAATTAATCCTAGATACCAAGGTATTTAGCAGCAGAGAGCATTTCTACGGAATTAGTTTCACGAAATACGGCCGACGAATCGGCGAGCCGCCGAACTAAAGTAAGTAGAATTGCTCTAAATTAATGTCTATGTGTTCCTAGTTGAGAAGTAAATATTTCTCCCTTCTGGGCCGCTGAAAAATAGTGAGTTTTCGACCGTCTTTCGATAAGCCTAAGTTTAGGCTATAAATTAAATCGAAAGTAACGTCGCTCTTTATAATAACGTTGTATTTAGTATTGATTGACGTATTTATGAATGTAGTTGGGAGAAAACAGTAGAAGTACCGGTCGAGCCTCGTCCGACGGACGAATATTTAAAGATAAGATATGTAAAGTTAAGTTTCCTCGGCAAGTTGAGTGACATTGAAGCAGTGTAGTAATTTACAGACCAGTAAAAGGGTCAGAAATTGATTATTGTATTATTTTGAACATTGGTGCAATATGAGCAGTTTTGGGCCGTAACGTGTACGATACCTATCCGTATGATATAGATTCGAATATAAATGATTAAGATTGGCCGTATATTCAGTATGTGATATAATGTGCCCTGCCAAGATATTGTTGTGTTTAGCTGAAACCTCACAAGGTAGTACAACATCAGTAAAGCATTCCAGATATAGAATAGTAATTGTATATGGTTTAGAAAGCATGTTAGAAATAGGAAATCATGTTAATACAGAAACCTAGTGAACAGCATAGCTTTCAGCAGAAACACCCGCTTGTATAGCCTTTGCCCCAGTACAGTTAGACAGGGAACTATATTCATATTTATACTTCCCTGTCACAGCATGTATCAGACATCTACAGATTGCTATTTTTAGCCCAGTACATGATTTATATAACACCTTACGCCTATTAGTTTTGGCTTATGAGATACACAGACAACATGATTAGTCGAGACCATTGTATTGATTGGGGTTGGATTACCTAGCATCCCTGACCGCCCAGGGTTAATAGTTGTATCGACTCGTCCGCCAGAGGACGAGGATACGTCACTCTACGGAGTGATATGCCGTCCCGCCAGGGGACGAAGATGGGATGCCAGCTTCCCCATATTGTGCCTTAGTCGGCCCTTATACACCCCCGTCGAGCGGGTACGCCCGGGGTGTTGATTTAGAGTCCTTCGGACTCAGGTACAGTTATAGTCAGGGGCTCAGCGAGCCCAAGTGCATACCCAGGGACCGGCAGGATACTTACAGCCACTATAGGAGGTGGGATGACCGGGGTAGGGGCATAGATTCTGTGTTGATTGTACCTCCCGGCTTATGGGGGCCGGGTAAGGTTTGTATGTGCTGTGTTATGTTATGTATACTATGCCATGTTATATTAGACGCGAGTGGGTTGGTAGTAGAATGATACGCTTCCAGGTATGATTCCTACTTCCTTCGGTATCAGTAAGAACAGGTGCGATCTACATCATCAGACAGTAAGTTATTCCTCCTACTTCAGCTTCATCAGTCATATTATTGCTTTCAGATGTTATTTTCAGTTATAGTGTTTCAGTTGCTTTACATACTCAGTACCAGTGGTACTGACGCCCAGTGGGGCGCTGCATTACTTGCCTGCGGGTACTCCTAGACGAGCAGGTGATTCTACGTGACTCCCTGTCAGCGGTTGAGTATTCAGCTCCAGTCATCCGGAGGCTGAATTTCAGAGGTGTAGTCAGTTCCTTTTGTTGTATATAGAATGGGTAGGTCGGGGCCCTGTCCCGATCAGTTCTATTACTATTCCTAGAGGCTTGCAGTCTGTATGTAGTCCCTGTGGTCAGATGAGCCGGTCGTGTGGGGCCGTGCAGTTGTATAGTTGCCTTTACTCTTTCTTACTTCTGTGATGGTCGTGTGAGGCCATAGTTGTCAGTAGTGGTGACCTTGCCGGTCACGTAGCTTCTTTTTGTGCTTTTTGATTAAGCAGCAGATAACTAGACAGCATGGTGGCCTTGTCGGCCCGTATAGGTTTCCCTGAGTTACTATATTTCTGGTTAGCTGCCAAGACAAGTTCAGCAGGCGATAGGCCAATGGGCCAGGGGCTATATTTACAGCCGTCATATAGCCCTTTGTTTCCAGAAATCTGAGTTAGAGCCAGCCAGGCGCCAGACGCGCCCAGGCTTAACAGTCTAGCAGGTCAGATCTTAGTAGGGCACCAGGTGCTAGTCGTACCCCCCCCCCCAAGGCGGGGTGTGACAGTTTTATTATAAATCATGTTAATTGCAATGATTTATAAATCGTGTTTGTGGAATATGATTTATATATTATAAGTCCCACTATTTAACACTTTAAAAATTTTGTTAACATTATATGAATTCATTTTTCATTAAGCTAACTAATTATTTATAACAATTTTTAACTCGCGGTACGAGAAATAAAATAAAGAGTGTAACTTCATTTTGTATTAATATGTTAAATTCCTTCTTATTTTTTCCTTTTTAAGGTTTTATAATCGAAGAAAGAGAGAAAATATAGAAATACAACATACTTTAAGTTGTTTCAATTAATCGATTGTTCTTGTTATTCCCTCTTTAATTAAATCTATTCTATTTTTTCTATTATAATTTATGTGGAGATGTTTGATTAGACACATATATTAAGAGAAAAAGAAAATTTTTTGAGCTGAAATCATCTCATAAAGATAAAATAAAAATTTTAAAATTAAGTTATTACTAAATATTTAAAGTACGAAGCCCCATGGAAAAATGTCGTTCACTTCTTTACCCTTTTAAAAATAGAGTTCATACTTGACAAAATAGTCATTTAATTATTTTCTAATATTTAAAATTTTAAAATTGATTAAATTATATATACTAAACTCTTCCTTATTTGAAATATATAAAAACAACTATATTTAGAATTTCAAAACGATTAAGATTTTATTTTTTAATAAATAATTGTACGTTGAATAAAATTGTGCTTATAATACAAAGCAATATTATGTTTAAACTTTAAAAAATACAATTAGAAAAAGGACAAGCCGATCCACAAAGCATTCTGCGTTAACAGGGACCTTAAAGGGATCACACCCAAAAAGTGTAATATAGACAACCTACCCTAATTGCAAGCACTACTGGTTATTTTCACTAATTTTGATGAGTCTTTCTTAGTTTGATCATATAATAATTACTTAATGATCAATTATAAATAAATAATGGATTTGTGATATGGTATCAATTTATTAGTGCCAAAACAAACCAGTATTAAATTACAATACAATTTCGTAAGTGCTAATTATTTAAACGAATAACTTATACTATATGTTCTAATATACTGTACAACTTTGTATTCAATGCATCTTCATAATGATAATATTTATATTAAATGTTAATTCGTTAATAGTTATTGTAATACAAACTTTTTAGTAATATAACGTGAAATATATATATAATGCATTTAAGTGCTCATGTAAAAATAAACGGCTTTTTCATTTTTCAATCAAACGCTTATTCTACAACGTTTTTGTTCCATGAAACAAGTATTAAAACAAATTGAAAGAAGACCAATTGAATTGAATCAAACTCTTAAATATGATCATTTATCGATTTAGAATTTAAAATTTTATTTTTTCTAAATTTTTATATTACTATACAAAATATCTTTTAAATATTATTTATGTTATTTTAAATTTTTTATTTTTATTAATATAAAAAACACGCATAAAACGCATACACTAAAACTAGTCCATTATAAATTTAGTCACGGTGAAAGGTTCATATGTGAATATGTCAAATTATATTTGGCATCAGGAGAAAATATCTATATATAAAAGAGGAAAATAATTTATTAGGACTCATACTAAGACTGTGTTATTTTTTTGTATTAGTTATTTTGTAATAGCAGTATGAAATCTTCCTTTTTTTAATTTTTCTTACTGAAATTGATGAACAACTTGATTGTGAGTTCCTTTTTTTTAATTTTATCAAGACAAAGCACAATTTGTTACATAACTTTTATTTTATTGTACCAAAACACAAAATTATTTTTTGGTAATATAAAAAAAAGACACTCAATTTTGTTCAACTAAATTACATTTTATAACGGAAAATCATTCAATTTCACCTAAGAATCATAACAAATTACTAAGCAATTTTTCTTTATAACAAAAAAATCATTCAATTTTATCTAAGTATCAATTAAAATGTCTTTTTAAAATTTTCTTGTAATGACTTTCTGTGATCTTAGATAAAATTGAATGACTTTTTATTTATAAAAAATAATTACTCTCACAATATTACGATAATAAAGTATTCAAAATTCATAAAAGTAACTTGATTGCCTTGATGATCCCTCTACTATTAGTCGTGATGCACGAGATTCAACAATTGAAGTTATTGATAATTTGAGGATCGCAACATTTATGTATTTGAAACCTTATTCACTTTATAATTTATGTATTAGCAAGTTATATACGTCGTTAATGTAGTTTTTTTTTTTTTCCTTTCCAAAATAATTGCTAGTCGAAATTCAGAGAATATTGGCTTGATAGCCTTGCACTAATCCACTCAAAACAAAGATAGTAAGCTATTTACTTCTTTTTTTGAAAAAAAAAATTGGAACTCAAATTTACAAGTTGATAGAAATTCAGTGAATTTTGTTATGTACATGAATGGCTAAACAAATAGAAAAAGAGATGAATTTTTTGTTTCCCAATTTTGTGAACTCAAATCATGGACTCAAATGGAAACAAAAATCCAAGAATTTATTCTTCAACAATTTCCCCTGAATTGGACCAAAGCAAACGTACATTATATATAAGTTTGTCTTCCACACAAAGGAGGAAGAAATTAAGTTTTGTTTTGTTTAGCTAGCCATGGCAAAAAAGATGAGCAAAGGTAGGCAAAAGATACAAATGACCAAAATGTCAAAAGAAAGCAACCTCCTGGTAACCTTCTCAAAACGTCGTTCTGGTCTTTTCAAGAAAGCTAGCGAACTTTGTACGCTTTGTGGTGTTGAGATAGCGATTGTTGTTTTCTCCCCCGGTCATAAAGTCTTCTCTTTTGGCCATCCTAATGTTGAATCCATTGTGAATCGCTTCCTGACTCGTAACCCTACTAGTTCTTCTTCTACCACTTGTCAACTTGTTGAAGCTCATAGAAACGCGAATGTTCGCGAATTGAACGCACAACTCACTGAGATTGTCAATCAATTGGAGTTGGAGAAAAAACGTGAAGTTGAACTTGGGAAAATTAAGAAGGCTAAAATAGGGAAGAATTGGTGGGAAAGTCCAGTGAATGAACTTGGACTTGGTGAATTGGAGCAATTGAAATTGGGAATGGAGGAACTCAAGAAAAATGTTACCAAACAAATGCAGAAAATAATTTTTGAGGCTTCAAACACCCCTGCATTTTTTCTTGGAGGATCTTCTTCTAGTGCAGGCCAAGTTGATGTCAAAAATATCAAGGGGCTTGGACTTTCTATGGCCACAAATGGGCATACAAGTTTTCTATGAGTTATTAATCAAGAAAGATTACAATTTTAGGTCAAAACGTTAATCTTATCGAGATTTATTGGTCTTATAATATATTCAAGTAATACGTTTATGTTTATGATACTACGCAATTTATACGATCAAATGTATGGACAATATGCATATTAATTTAGGCAATTGTCATGGTTTGGAGTTTTTATCCTTTAAAGAGAATAATGAACAAGGAAGTTTACAATGATTTCTATGAGAAACTTGTTCTGCATTAGACTTGGTTGTCCCTTGAAAATTGTTGGGTGAGCACATAGTCAAGAATTTATATTTTAAATAAAAAATTAAAATATTAGAATATCATAGTTATGACAAATTTGTGACATAACATAATTTTTGAACCGCTTTAATATTATTATACTAGAAATTTCTCTTTATGACAAAATAATTCAATAATAAGCTTATCGATGACCGAACCGCCCTTATACTACCCCTTACCTCATCCAACCTATCTATTCATATATAATACGAGTATATTATTTTTATCTCATTTTTCACAATATAATTTTTTACGACAGAAATAAAATGAACCTCAAAATTTGTTACTAGCTTTGGCCCTGACCCTTAGTTTGACGGACAACGAACATTCACTCTTTATTTATTGGCTGACTGCTGATCTAAAATATGTGTAAAGACTGTATCACCTTTATGCATAATTGAATTACATACAAATTATCTTAACTACAATATTAAATTTAAAAGCTTAGTATATATTTTGATGTTGTAAATAAAATTTTACATTATTGGACACTTAAAATATGATTATCCTCCATAAAAAAATGAACTTATAATTTGTCTGAAAAATGATGGAAGTTACATGTTCAACAGGTAGAGATGATTGATATGGCAATATAAAACTAGCAATGTATTTAAGTTAAATTCTAAAATTAAAGGATAAATATTAAAATATGAAATGTTGGGGAGAGGGAGTGATAGCCATATTTAACTATCAATGAATTTTGATATGTGATGACAGGTTAATTAACAGCTTTATCAGATTATTTATTAATATTTATCAAGAAATTAACCTATAATTACATTATACTACTTAATAATTGACATGATTATATAGTATATGATTGTATGTCTTGAAAGCAAGTTAAAGTTTTGATAAAGATGTATTCAAGCTAGAGTTGGCATGTATAATTTTTAATTAAAATTAGCACAAAATTATTAAGAAAATTTAAAATATACTTAAAAAAACCTCATTCATTCTTTAAACCTTTAGATTTTATATTATCTTATTTTGCTAACAATATATTAATTCATTCCTCTTAATGAAAATACACCGTATGACACAACCATCCATCTTAAGAAATATGTCATATTTTTCTTAATTTAATTCTTATGTAACTTTATTATTTGTAACCGTATGATTCAACTACACATTTTCTGCATTTTCATATCTTATAATCTGTATATATGTTATTTAACTTTTATTATTCATAACTCATCAATATCTTAACTTATTACCACCTGATTTCTCAAGCTAAGACACTATTAATTATTATCCAACTATTATCATAATTGGCTTCTCCTTAATTAGGTTACAACTCAAAAGTAAAATGCAAAACATGATTGTCTTTAATTCAGGTTACAACTCAAAAATAAAAACTACTCCCATCGATCTATCATAATTTCTGAAAAATAGTTATTTAAAATTATTTGTCATTTAAAAAATTCAAGATAAAATATTTTTTTTTTCATTTTATCCTTAGTAGTAATTATTTTTTGAAGACAGCAAATAAACCTCAATAGAGTAAATATTTAATGAAGAGAGATTATATCTTAAGATAAAAACACGATAAAATAGTCAAGGAAATTTCTCCCGATTAATACTTTATTAAGAAACATATAAAAGCGAAATATGACAGATAATTTGAGACGAAGAGAGTAATATTTAAGATATTTCTCCTTTTCTCCTTAGCTATCAGCATAAAAGCCAATCAAGATAGAAGGGTTGACAATTGTACAAACAATTAAGTCATTACTCCATTTATTAAGGGGTTTATCAGAAACAAAAAAGAATAATGACTTTCCCATAAAAATAACAATAACAACAACAACAACAACAATAATAATAATAATAATAATAATAATAATAATAATAATTTTTTATTATATTTAGAATGCCAACTAAGGTGCATTGAGTAATCACATTATTTATCCATTAATAGGATAAGATTTTCTAACTCCCAAATCAACACATTATTATACACGTACCTTTAAATAGTCCATTTTTTTCACTCTCAATGTAAAACTCAAAACCACAAGAATAATTATCTCTAATATCTTTTTTATATAGTTTGATCAACCATGGCAAAGAAACCTAGCATGGGTCGTCAAAAGATCAAAATTGCCAAGATAGAGGTCAAGAATCACCTCCAAGTCACTTTCTCAAAACGACGTTCTGGTCTTTTCAAGAAAGCTAGTGAACTGTGCACGCTTTGTGGTGTTGAAATAGGCATCATAGTATTTTCTCCTGCGAGAAAAGTTTTTTCTTTCGGTCACCCTAATGTTGAGTCCATCATCGAGAGGTTTCTCTCGAGAAATAATCCAACTGCGAATAATTCACTTCATCTTATTGAGGCTCATCGAAATACTAGTGTTCGTGGGCTCAATTTGCAACTTACTCAAATTCTTGGTGAGGTTGAAATTGAGAAGAAAAGAGGAGAATCACTTGATCAAATGAGGAAAGCTAGTCAAAGCCAATATTGGTGGGAAGCTCCTATAAATGAACTTGATTTGCAACAACTTGAACAATTAAAAGATTCAATGGAGGATTTGAAAAAAAATGTGACTAATCAGGCAAGCAAGTTTATGGTTAATGAGAATGGGATTTTTGACAACTATGATATCAAGCCACCTAGAATCATGGTTTCCTCAAATAATCATAACTATAGCCTTGATTTTGATTCAGCTGCATTTTTTTAATTTATTTTTCAATTAATTCAGATTTTTATCCATGCCCTAATCTTCGATCATCCTATTTCTATTGATCAATTAAAGCCAACGAGTAACTCACTAGCTGGTTGGCCTTTTTGCTACGAGTTATCAATTTTGTGTCTTTATTATTGCCTGTAAGCAGCAACAAATGATTGACCTTATAAATCAATGTTTTATTAATTGCTACTAATATTTTTCAATCCTTTTATCTGCGATTATCATGATATTATTCGCAATATACACCAAGAGTGGTATTTTTGACGATTTTTCGTATATATTAAAAAAAACGGCTATATGCTACTTCTTTCGAAGCATTAAGAATTGCTTCAGAGTTGGGTGTGATCTCCCGGGTGATTGAAATCATAAGGAACAACGGAAGAACAATAGTCGATTGCCTGATTCGAAATTTGATCCTCAGCCCCAAATCTAGCAATTTTGAGGGTTGAATTCGAAGAAGACGGCAATGAAGAAGACCCATTTATCATACTTAATTCATCGGCTCTCATTGTTACTTTCCTCTTCAGTTCTCCCAATGCAACCATAAATTCTTCAAGTTCTTGAATTCCCATATCATCAATCGGTTCATTCCACCAGAATCCCCCATTATTCACCATCTTCGATGCTTCAATACTCTCCTTCTTCTTCTTCTCCGCCTCCAGATCTCTGCAGATCTGAGAGTAGTACTGGTTGCTCTGTTGCAAGTTGAATTGATCGGCTGTGGATGATGATGATTTCCCGGTGAGGTAACGGTCGATGACGGCGTCGGCGCTGGGATGACCGAAGGTGAAAAGACGCTGTCGTTTCAAAGATTGAACCAGAATAGCAACTTCGGCGCCGCTTAAGATGCAAAGTTCACTCGCTTTTTTGAAAAGTCCTAAACGGCGTTTGGAGAAAGTAACATGCCTGCTGTTTTGATTGTCTATTGGCTTGATTGCAATTTTCCTCCGCCCTTGAGTTTTCTTCACCGCGTTAATCTCCATGATTATTCTTATTATGGCTTCGTAAATTCGGGATACTTAATGTATAATTTATAATCAAAGATTTCTTACATTCAAAAATCGGAAAAAATTTACTTACCAATTTTAAGAAGAAAATTGGGTTTTAAATTCGGAAAGTATTACTTCTGTTATTAAATAGGAAAGGAAATAATTTATGGAAACTTGCTATAATTTTAATTTATTATTTTTTTAGCTTTATTTTTTTTATTAACTTATCTTTTTTCTTGTTCGTTCTTCTTTATTTCCTTTTTTTTTTTTTTACTTTTTTTTCTGTTGTTTCTTCCTTCTGCTTCTTCGTTCCTTTTTTTTTTCTTTCTGTTTTTCTATTGCTTTTTCTTTTCTTTCTTCTTCTTCCTTTTTCTATTGCTTCTGTCACTTTTTTTTTTTTCATTTTTTCTTCTTTCATAATTTTTATATTCAGATTTATAGATATTATATATAAATTACATTAAAATTAAAACTCTATTGTTGAAATTTTTAAAAACCTAAACACTCACAAATAAATTTTAAATATAATAAAAATAATAATAATAATATACTTACCAATTTTAGTTTGTAGGTGTAAGAAGAAAATTGGGTTTTAAATTCGGAAGGTATTACTTCTGTCATTAAATAGGAAAGGAAATAATTTATGGGAACTTCCTATAATTTTGGAAAACTAGAAGAAAAAATTAAGAAAAAATATGTATATACTTAAGTGTCAAGCTGTGTCACCGGATTTTCTTGAAAGTGTTTTTTTTTTCCGTAAATTAAAATTATTTGACAAAAAAGTAAATTATGAAAAGCAAAGGGAACTTTAGAATTTATCGAGATAGAGCAGGGAAGGAAATTGCTTATAATTTTTACGTGAAAAGCGATTATTGAATATAGTATTTTAGGGTTCGGACGGAGTCTTTTTATTGATTGATATATTAAATAATAGTTTTAACATATTTATAAGGGATTGGATCATTAGCAATACCAATGCATTATATTGATTTCTTACATTTCAAGCTTTTTATATTTCACTAAGTCTTTACTCTTTAGCATTTATATATCGAGAAACAACCCTAAAACATATTTGGATAGAGTGCAAGCTCATATCTTCGGATCTCTGCTGTCTCCTTTGACTCT
Source organism: Datura wrightii (assembly GCA_035772735.1). Classification (NCBI taxonomy): domain Eukaryota; kingdom Viridiplantae; phylum Streptophyta; class Magnoliopsida; order Solanales; family Solanaceae; genus Datura; species Datura wrightii. The sequence continues at coordinate 3,592,598 of JASDFA010000038.1, read as the reverse complement.
CTTTATTTCTTCTACCATTTTTATTTATTTATTTAACAAACATATTATTTAAACTTAATGAGTTAAATCAAGACAAGTGTTCTAATATTCTTAATCTCATAAGAAATTTAACTATTGTTTTTCCGATAAACCATACTAGTACTTGAATTTAATGATTTTAATACCAGAAAAATATCTCATTCCTAATTTTTCTTTTTCTTCATATTTGTGGCTCTTTCTTCTCTGTGCAAATTTTTGAAATGAAAATATTATAAATTATGTTATGCTACTAAGCCAAACCTAAGCATAAGGAGATTTATTTTTTTTAGGAAGTAATCGGGGCAAGATGAGGTAGAGCTTGACAGAGTGGGGTAAGATAAAATTTTGTAAAAATATGTAGTTCAAATTTATGAATGATAAATTTTACGAGGATATATTTTTTTTATTTGATATGTTACATAGCAATAAAAAAGAAAAGAATAATTTTATTAGGTACTAAAATTTATTTAAAACAAATAAAAAATTAAAAATGCAGTAAGTATTGGTCATGATGTACATGTCTGGGTCGGTTCGAATTTTTTAAATATCAAATTAAATCAATTATATCAGAAATTTAAATATACAAATCAAATCGAACTAATAAAAGTCGAGTTTTTCAACCTCGGATTTTTCTGAGTTTTTCAGATTTTTCGAATTTTTTCGAGTTTTTTTCTCTATAAAGTCTCCATAGAAACACATAATTTATACTTGAAATATTTTTTTCTTTTATTCTAGTAACATACAACTATCTATGGTGTTTCATAATTAAGAAAACAACACAAAATATGAGATGAATAATGACATTGTACTAAAATATTCATCAAAGAAGATAATGAAATCACATAAAATAAATATTGATAATTAATAATTCATAATAAAAATGATGATACTCTAAAAGTCCTAAGTCATGCCAAACAAAGTATGACTAATAAGTATTTATTACATAACTAAACATTAAAGAAAATTAAGTTATGTATTTTCATTGTATAAATTAACCTGCAAAATTAAAGCATAGATATCTAATATGTGTTATTGTCATTCTTAGTGTTAGTATTAATATTGATTTGATTTTGGTTTTGGTTTGGGCGTTATTTGAGTTAATAACATGCATCTATGAGCTATTAAACTTATTGGATCATTATATTCAAAATTCTAAATTCAAACTTGAGATAATACATGTTCAAACACAAAATTTATGAAAATATGTAAAAGGTATTTATAAATTACATAAAATATTTATAAAAATTATATACATATAACGTCGGGTTGGTTTAATTTGGCTTGATTTTATTTAGTTAAAACCTAACCAAACCAATTATGAACGGGTTTTTTCTCCAACACCAAACCAAATCGAACCAAATCACTAGTCGGTTTCTTTTTTTCGATTTACCTCGGATTATCGGGTTGGTACAGTTTGTCGCTATTAGAAAACATTAAATACTTAAGAAATTTATCAGTAGTCCCTAGCTAATCCGTCGCTAAAAAGCTCCTAGCTAATTGAATTTTTCATATAATTCGTTGCTAATCCGAAGCTAAATAGAATTAACATGGGGTTTTTGTTATTTAGCTATAGAATTTTGTCTGTCGCTAATTCCTTGTTTGCTAGTAGTGTCGGTTTTTTTTGTATACCCCTAATTTGGGTTGTTACCAGCTTTTTAGCCTATTTTAGCTCAATTTATTTCAGTTCAAATAGCTTTGGGGAGAATTATCGAGACAAAGTACACAAATACCTTCTTTTTTTGTGTGTCACCATTTAATTTACACCCAAAATTTTATATTTTTTTTATAAGTTTATTTAATTCGAATTAAGTTCAGATACAAAACAGAAGTTGAAAATTGGCTTATTATTCGATGTTATGAACTAAACTACGACCAAACTCCATACACTTTCGATTGAAATTCTGAACTTGGAAATTCAAGGTTGTTGGGTTGGTAGAGCTTCACTTTCTTGTTGTTGATGCATGCAGGGATTTGTGAGGATAGGTGAAATTGGTGGGGGGTATGTAGAATTTGTTTTATGATCGTGATTTGTGAGGCCTGGTCTAATTCCGGATATTTTTAATTGAAGTTATGATTTCGAGAGATTAATTATAGAAATTTTAAGTCTGTATTTTTATATAAAGTTCAAATAAACAAAAAAAAAATTAACTTTCAACAATCAGACACGCGATTCAACTAAGCTAACGTCTAAATCTACCTCAAATAAATTTAAATTTTATTTCCACCACTGCTAGGACTTGTTTGGCAAGTTCAAGAATACAAAATGAAATTATCAAAACAAGAGAAAGCAATACCCTGTTTTGCTGTTGCAGGTTGGCAAGGGTCCCGATTTTAGGTTGCCACTTGCCAAACAGCAGTGAGGTTTTGTGCCCAGCTGCACCATTGATTTTAGCCAACTAAGTTTCCAGAATCTTTTTTTTTTTTTTTTTACTGGATTATTTCATACCATGGAAATAATATCAATTTTGTTATTAAAATTCATGTTTAAAATGATTGCCTATATATCTCTTATTCCAATTTGAAGTGTATATATGTTGTCAAATCTGCCAACCTATCATCATATATCTGCTACTATTTTAATATAAATCAAATCATTAAACACTTTGATATAGTGCCAAACTTCTAGTAAGAAACAAAATATCGTATATAAAAATTAATTAATTAAGATCGTATAAAGTGACAAAAGATGAGCATTATTAAAAGTGTGATAATCACCAAAGTTTATTATTCCTTCCGGTCCATGTAATCAATTCTTTAAGGTTTTAGCACAATTTCTTTTTAAAAAAAATTAATTATTAGTATTTTTAATGATAAACAAATGCGAGCTCACCTCAACTAATCAGTAATATATAATTGATACTCAAATTTATAATTCTTTAAAATTTTCAATCACACATATATTCATTACGGTAGAAATTGAATTCAAACTTTATCCAGTTTTCTCACAAATGAACTCATAATATAAACAAAGGTGTCCGGTCTCTTCTCCTTCTTATTAATGAACTTGTAATATAAATGGAATGCTATTCATTCAAAAAATTTCTACCTCTCTAATTGTAAAATGTATTATTTAAATTAAAGTATAATAAAATCGCACAACTTAAAGAATTAAATCAAATCACGCAAAGTGACAAAAATGAGTATTTTTAAAAGATGATGATCACCCAATTTTAGAGAAATTGAAGGGTTCTTTTTATGCTCCTCTTTTCCATATTATATGTCATTTAAAATTTTGTCACAAACTCTTGAAAAAGACATTCAAAACCTTTCTTGTAAATTGGATATACTAAGTAGATCAGTAATGGACGTTTATATAATTTCGCAATGAGAGAAATAAAATAAAAAGAGTGACTAGGTTTAAAAACTTCTAAATTATTGTTATTTTTTCAGTTTTTTACTTAAATTATTAAGCATTCACATTACTCTCTTTAGATTAAAAAATAATTTGAAATAACTTATTGAAAGACTCGTGCTTTGAGAGATGAAAAAAGTCTTTAAACTGAGTTAATCTGGCACGATAAGTTCGTGGTCGTTTAGGAAAAAGGTTTTGTAAACACCAAATAATTTAGGTATGAAGATCGCAAGACAGTAATAGTTTAGGTGCTAATGTCTTTTCATTACTTGCAAAATAATAATAGTTTCGGTGTTAATATATATTTTTGCATGTGAACTGTCACTTAAAACTCTTTGGAGAAGCTTTTAGAATGTGATATTCACGTAGCATGTCATATTGTTCGAAAAAAATATTTTAACACAAGGTCATCATTGTTCATCCACATTGAAACCCTAACAACTTATACAAAATTTGTAAAATGATAATAGTTTTAAAAGATTTCATAGCATGTCATGTTCTTCGAAGGGGGTATCCTAATTAATATGAGGTTATCATTAGTTCATCCACATTCTAAAAAACTCTATTAATTTAGATACGAATCTTGTAAAACAGTAATAATTTTAATAGATTTTGTAGCATGCCATATTCTTCGAAGGGAGTATCTTAATACTAGGTCATCTGAATTATATAAACGCATAATTACATTTTAAATACGAAACTTGTAAAATGATATATAAATAATTTTAGAAGATTTTATAGCATGTCATATTCTTAAAAGGTTATCGTTAGTTCATTCAAATCTACGAAGGTTCGATAATTTAAAAGAATTTTAACCTAAAAAAAATGAAGAAAGGACGAAAAGAACCTACTAGATGAAATGGGTGATGGGACCATATTATTGGACCTAAGGTTCCAAGTTGGTGAAGACTGGTAAACCCCATTTCATTATTTTCCTACTGGTTTAAATGAAAAATCCTACCCCAGCTGTTCTCCAGTTGTATCCCAACTAGTCTTCTTTAGTCTTCTCTCTTCCTAATAAATCCAAAATGTATTCATCACAACACCTTTGCACTATTCATCCCCAATATTATGTATCATTTTCTTATTTTGCATCCTATGTTTTATTCTTTTACAATTTCATCCTCTCTTTCTTACATTATTGCACATCAATCTTACAAGGAAAAATAGGAGGAGCATATCACCAATAAAGCTAATTTTTTATGCAATTTAAACGTTAATGATCCTTTTTTAGACGGCAGCAATAGAAGCAAGGAGATGAGTCTAATAGTTGATTTAGTAAAATATTTAATTCTTTAGTTTTAATAAAAGTTTAAACCTTTAGTTGTAAAACGATTCTACTATTTTGTTTGTGTGTGTGTGTGTGTATATAAGAATGTTTTTATTCATATTTTCTAATTTATTGGTTGCATTCTCTCCAAAAAAAAATTATAACAAAAATGTGTTTTGAATTTTGTGGTCTTAAATATGACATATATGATGTTGGATGTAAAGAGGTTCTAAATATAAAAAATGATATTTCTTTTAGACTGACTAAAAGAAAAATAAGATCAATAAATTAAAACAGAGAAGTAAAATTGTTTAGAAGAAAACAAAAAAATTAGAGAAAGGGATAGTCCTCTCAACCTATGATCAAATTTTCAGCGACGTACTATTATTACTACTACTAGAGTGTGTCGCTGAAAATTCGATGATAGGATGAGGGGATACTCATGCATCATCCCATTAGAGAAATAATTGTAAGCAATTAAAGATTAGGGTGTAATATTATGAAAGAAAATAATATAGGGGTATAAAATGCAAAAAAAAGGGCCTAATGAACACCATCCCCACAACAGCCCACAAGTTCACAAACAACCCAATAGAAATGTAGGAAAAGAAATGGAAAACTTTGTGAAAAAGACAAGTTTAGAGGCTTTAGGGACGCACACTAAATGCTTGATTAATTGACAGAGAGAGAACAGAGATGCTCCTTGCTGGCGCACCTTCTATGCATACGTGCCCACAGCTCATTCCGCACGCACGCATGCCTATGCACCCTTACTTAATCCTACTATATATGTTCTCACCGTCAATCCCACTTTTCTTCCCTCAAATTCCTCAATCTTGTGTGATTCTTCTTCTTCTACCACTACACTAGACAGCAAAAACAAGAACGGAAGGACTGATGGATCCATGTCCTTTCGTGCGAATTGTGATCGGAAGTTTAGCCTTGAAGTTTCCTGCTGAATCGAAACTTCCGCCCGCTACTGCAACTTTTGATTGTAAGATCAAGCTTAGAGGTTTCTCGGCACAATCCACAACCATCCCAGCTTTTATTCAAGAACAAGAAGCGATCTTGGACAATAGAATCCATGCTTGTTTTAACTTCAGTAAGTCAGAGCTTGTGAAACTCGTTGAGAAATCGAATGTTAGAGGGAAACCCAGTTGTTTAAAGATTGAGATATATGGGGGTAAGGTGAGTTTGGGGTATTTAAAGGGTGCTGGGAAGCTTTTGGGGAGTGTTTCGGTGCCATTAGATTTGAAGAGTTTGGAGAATATTGGTCATAGAGGAGTTGTGATTCAGAATGGATGGGTTTCTGTTGGTGGGTCTACTGCAGAATTGAATTTGAACGTGAGAGCTGAACCTGACCCAAGATTTGTTTTTCATTTTGATGGAGAACCTGAGTGTAGTCCACAAGTTTTTCAAGTCAATGGCAACGTGAAGCAACCGGTTTTTACCTGCAAGTTCAGTTTCAGAAACTCCGGTGACCGGAATTTGAGATCCAGGTTAGCTTATCCTTTTTTTTTTTTAATCAATCGAAAATTTTACTTTGTCACAATCTTTAGGTTGCTCGCAATACATGTTTTGACCCATTTTTAGATCTTGAATAGGGTACATAAGGTTCCAAATAGCATCTTAGAATTAAACAAGTTCTGATTTTGGAGGTTTTTAGTACATAAACTAAATGTATATTCTATCAATTTTGATTGATTCGCTTGTATGCCTTGACCTAACTTTTAAAATAAGTAATCAATCAGCTTGGGTAACTAACATTCCTTGATTAAATCAACCAATTATTGTTAATTGTTTTTCTTTCTTGAAAAGGGGTTATCTAATAGTACTGAATTTGGTATTCTATACAGATCGTCTCTATCGGAACCAAGCACATCAACAAGCTGTTTTGGTTCTTGCACAACTGATAAAGAGACACCTGTAAAGGAACGAAAAGGATGGTCAATCACAGTCCACGATCTCTCCGGTTCACCCGTTGCCGCAGCGTCAATGGTGACCCCATTTGTACCATCACAAGGTTCGGATCGGGTCAGCAAATCCAACCCCGGATCCTGGCTCATCCTCCGACCCGGAGACAACACCTGGAAGCCATGGGGTCGCCTGGAAGCTTGGCGAGAACGCAACGGCGAGCTCGGCTACCGCTTCGAGATCATCCCTGACGGAGCCACCGACGCCATCACATTAGTCAACTCCACCATCAGCACCAAAAAGGGCGGCAAAATCGGCATAGACATCACCAACGGAGCTACCCCTTTGACTAGCCCCAACAGCAGCTTCGACCTCAGTTCGGGCTCGGGATCCGGGTCGGACTTCGGGTCGCAACCCGGATCAGGGTCGTGGGCGCATCTGCTTTACCGGGGCTTCGTGATGTCGGCGACGGTGGGAGGCGAGGGGAAATGCAGCAAACCGGAGGTGGAAGTTGGGGTGCAGCACGTGAGCTGTGCGGAGGATGCTGCGGCCTTTGTGGCGTTGGCATCTGCCATGGATCTCAGCATGGATGCTTGTCGGTCATTTTCTCAGAAGCTGCGGAAAGAGTTGAGGCAGCAGGACCAAGAATGATACGATTGAACGGGTCGGGGCGGTCGGGTTACAATTTGGGATGATGGGTTGCTTCGGGTTTCAGTTTAATTTTCGCTAAATTAACTAACTGACAGCAGTTTTTAGCTGGATTTTTTTTTTTATTTATTTATTTCCTTTCTCGAGTGTACAGTGCTAGACAGCTGTTTGTTTTGAGTTTCCTTTTTTTTTTTTTTGTTTTCTTTCTTTTTTTCCCTGATGTATTTATTGATTGATTGAATTGGAGTAATATAATGATTTTGAACATTGCGTTACATGAATCTCTTAAGTTGTTTTAAAATTCTCGTTTTAGATTTGCAGTAATATTTCGTGTAAAATATTAAAATATATTCGATACTTTTAAATGTTTACTTATATTAGGTGTATTGAAATTGAAAAATTTACTAAATATAAAAATAGATATTATTTTTGGGACAATCATCGTATAATCTTAAATTTTTCATGTAAGATATTGAAATTAAAAAATTTACTAAATAAAAAGAGATTTTTTTTAGATAGACTAGAAGAAAAATAAGAAACTAAAATTGAGCTGACATATTGGTTTTTACCTTTACCCTTAATCAATAAATACTCAGAGAAATTAATATGATAAAAAAGAAAGTAATATTAAAAATAAATAAAAATAATTTAGTTAAATTATCTTTTTAGTTAATATTTTTAAAAATATATATAAGAAAAAGAAAAATACATATTATAACTAACTTATACAATATATTTACTAATTATAACTATACGTTAAAATAATTACATTTCATAAATAATCTCTGAGTTTCATAGAAAATTTCTTATTCACCTCTAAAATAATCTTGTCATGTGTCAAGAATTGAATTACAAGCATAATTCCTACTAAACTTTTCCACAATTTTTATAGGGGTTATTCTGTTGGGAAACAAGTTATTTCAGGGTTTAAATTAGTACGAAATTAGTTATTTCAGATATTAATTATCTCACTCTCAATATGATATAAAAATAATATAATAATTTTAGAATAAATTATGTTAAAATTTATCCCCATCAAATATAAAATAAATCTATTCAAAATTTAATCCCTATACTATTTATCCGTTATTATTCATACCAAAAGAATTCTTAAAGACTATCATATCTATTTAGTAAAAGAGTAACGGACTCTAACTACCTTGCGGTTTTCCTTGTTTAATTATTTGATTTGTATGGGAGATTAGGGTTTCGGTTATATCCGTATGAAAAAGACAATCCAGATCTGAAATATATATTTGTATGTTTATCTATATTTCTATATTTCAAAGAAGGAGAAATTTTCTGGCATGGAAAACTTTTTCAGATTTGAAATATATTTAAAAAGGATTTTTTCAGTATTTCTGTATTTTGTTTTGGTTATACCATATATATACATTTGTTGTTTGTATTTTTCTATACACTTATATCTTTTTTATAGTTGAGTTTTTGTTTTGGAAGTGGGAATCCAATGTATGGTATACAGTTTGTAGGCTGGCATCAGGTGGTTTTGGATCTGTCAATACATGTCTTATTAGAACAGCAATGCAAACAAAAAAATAATCAAATCAAATAAAATAGTACATGTCATTTTATTTGCAGTACACGTGTGTATCAATTATATACTTATCTGCTTTCTCATGTGTTTATTGGTGTAGTACACCCCATTTTGTGTCATTGCTCTTATTTGTTTCTTTTTAATTCCGACATACTTTTTTAAAAAATTATTTACTTTTAAAAAATAAAATATATTTTTATAAATTTACTTTTAATAAATATCTTTTAAAAAAATGTAACTCCTTAATATTTTCTTGGTTATGTAAAAATTTCTTGAATTTAAATAAAGTTAAAATTAAAAAAGTATTATTATATCCTTTTGATTATGTAAAACATCACTTATTTTGAAACAAAATTAAAAGATCAAAACACCACTTATTTTAAAATGAAAAAAGTACTGTTAATAAGATTGATGTTCAAAGGGATACAATAGAGTTTTGTAAATTAGTGGTTAAGTTAATAATTTAAATTGATAATTAGGTTTTTGGGTAATAATTAGGGTTATTGACTTATTATTTTAAATTATTGGATTATTAATTCATCTAGAGATCCTTACACTTTTAGTTACACTTTGTCTTTTAAGTGATTCTTAAAAAAAAAAAAAAATCTGTGAAATCTTAATGGTTAAATTGATAATCAAATTGATGATAACAATCAATAATCGATAAATTGATAATTAATATTTTAATATGTATATAAATCAATAATCGATAAGACAAATCGATAACTTTCAAAGTCAAATTGAATAATACGGAACCCTAAAATAATTTAAGTACGTTATTAAAATTCAGATTTAGTTTAATCTATGATAAATCGAGGAATTTTAATTTTTGATTTCATGTTTAAAGTCTGATATTTATATTAATACTCGATTAAATTTAAATTTACTTTAAAAATCCCACAAAAGAGCTCCCTATAACAAAAATAATTTTTTAAAGAGAAAAAAAAAGTTACTAGTAACAAATAGAAAAGAAGAAAAATTGTAGTGGATTAGTGTCCATTAGCATTTTATGCTTATTATTTTTATAGCAAAAAAGAGAAAACGTATATTCTCCAAAACACAAATGAGAAAAATATCTTCTTAGTCCCACCAACCTTCCACTTGCATTGCTAATATCATTTGTATGAGCTGCCAAATTTTACATCATATTTTGTATCCCAACAATAATAATATACTCGATATATTTTTAGAGTTAAACAAAAATAAAAAATTTATTCTTGATAGACTATCAATTTTTCAAAACATGAATATTTTGTAACTCTATTATTGAACATAATAAATAAAAGTTGGTCACAACTCACAAATGTCAATTTTGGACCCTCAATCCCCACCTCCTATAAAAAGAAAAGAAAATAGGTAACTAATCATCTTTTTTTTTTTTTTTTTTTGATAATACTAGCATTTTGATCTTTTATTTATTCGTTTGTTCTGCTTTTGATTCTGTGATATATAAGTTAATACTAATAATTTTTAAAAAGTTAAAATTATGTATTTTTTTTGTTTCGCTTACATGGAAAATGTGTTATATCTGTATAATATTTAGAAGAATATTACCAATAAATATGTTGTAATAATATTAATTTAATGTGACGTATGAGTAATTAAATGGTGAAACAAATGAGTTATATGAATTCAAGGGGTAAAAAAATCTTATATGGACTTTGCTTTTTTATATTTTGATATCTCTTAGTTAAAAATTCTAATTCCACCAATTATTGAAATAATTAATAATTCGGATGATTTGTGAATACCCACAAGCAAAAGGATCAAATACTTATATTTCAATTAATTGAAGGTTCAATATATATATATATATATAGATATAGATATAGATATAGATATTTAAAAATATCAATAATTGAGAAACTAAAATTGCTATTAATCTCCTTATTTTTTTTTGGAGTGGATTTAGAGAGAGAGAAAAGAGCTGGAAATATTACGAAACAGCGGCATGTAACTATGGGCGGAGTGGGTCAGGGCCCAAGGTTAACGAGAGCCACGAGGTCCATTTAACACAAATTTCGTCGACGAATTCTCAGGCCCACAGATTTCAGATTATAGTTTTGTCACAACATCCGGTCCATCTCAAAGAACTGAAAGGGGGACCAGGCTTATCCATAGGTGTGGTGGCCCTTAATGGATAATTAACCCACTAATACACAGTGAGATAAGATCACACCTTTAATGTTGAGATCACATATAACTCACCTACTATATTATTTTGATTCACATGTAAACAGTGGGTCCTTTTTTTCAATTTGGGGTTCGATCTCTTTACAGCGTGGCACAGGACCATATCTTGGATTATTTGCCAATATTGTGATTCATGATGGAGATAAAGAAATACAATCAGACCTACCTATAATTACTATCCTCTGTAATAATTTCTTTTTCTTTTTTTATGAAAATAATTTTTTATTTTATTTTCTATTATATGAGTTTTATAATAATATTTTAATATATCAATTTATAAAAATATTCAGACAAACAACAGTTTTATTGAGCGTAGGAGGATATTGGTCTGGGGAAAGTGGCATAACCAACCTTACCAATTACTCCATCTCAAGGGTAAAAAGACTGTTCCCGATAGACTTTTAGCTGAAATCTGAAAGAGAGCCCCCGGTAATCAGCCAGGCAGGCCTTTTTTTTTTTCATGTTGACGTTAAAATGCTAATATTTTTCATCTTCTATGGGAACCCCAAGTCCTTGGAATCTTGAACAACATCAGAAGAACCATGATCTACTTGGATTCTACCGGTAATGTTTAATATATGCTACCTTAAATAAGACCTTAGAGATCAAAACATCTCACAAAATTCAAGCCACTTAAGTCAAAACATAGCATATCTGCTCCAATACACTGCACAAGTTTTGTAGCAGAAGCACAATGAATACCAAGATAACAAACAGATTAAAGTGAAATGGAAGACACTCTGGTAGTAAAGAGGCTAGAAACGATTATACAACTTGGGAACCCTTCACTCTTGCCTATATTATGCCTGCAACATTCACATGGTCTACAGCTTATGAATTTTGCACATTCGTGAAAGTGAAATGTTAACGGGAGTGTGAATTCTCATCACAAAAACTAAACACACTACTGCTCTAATTGTACAGTATCACTCCGCTGCAGCATCTTCCACGTTTCCTTCAGTTTGTATTTCAGGAAGAGTTTCCACATCTGTGCGGATATGTTTCATTTCCAAGTGGGTGGACGAATCAGATGTATCAATCGGATCATCTTGAACTTCTCCCAAATTCTCACCAATTGACGAATCCACACCTTCATCAGTAGCTCCTTTTTCTTCACTGCTAGTATCTTCCTTCTCAACCTCAGTTGCATTGTTATCTTTCAAAGGCAACCCCACATTATCTACTGCTTCAACAGTTGCATTCCCCTGGACGACTTTTTCTGCAGGGGAAGGCTCTGTATAACCAGATACATTTGAGGAATCGACTGGGACTGAGATTAACTCATCGTTTTTAGAAGAAAATGTTAAATTAGAATCAGTTTGATTATCATCCACTATATCTGCAGAGTTGCTGTTTTGCTGTGAAGAACTAATTGACAAGTTGGAACCTCCAGACGTTGTATCCCCTGCTGTAACATTATATTCTTGGTTAACTGCCTGGGTACCATGCGTTTGTGTGCTCAGTTCTGTCGTGTGGATTCTCGATTCAGAGTTATCAGTCAATACATCTGTTCTTGTGGAATTTGAAACTGAAGTATCTGCAGCAATGGATGAGATTGGGTCATCATGCTTCTCTTCACTGTTTGTTGTGTTTGGAGGACTGTCTTCTCCATCTGCTTTACCATCTTCCACCTTCAAAGCCACTGTTGTATTTTGGTCGGCATTGACCTGCATAATGTTATTATCACCAACTTCACTCTTGGCTTCAGCAGTGTGTTCTGCTTCTTGCTCTAACTTACCACTCTCATTTTCAGCGCTAGTTACAACTGTATCATGAGTCACTGCACTTGAAGCATCATCTGCTTTATAATGTTCTTCACGTGCCTCATGTGAACTACTTGAGTCCTCGTCATGATCACGGTCCTCCAATGAATTCTCTTCCTCCACCTGACTATCATTCACTTCAGAATCACTCTCTTCAGTTTCTTTCTCATTATCTTCTCCTCTTTCCTTCTCTTCATCAACAACATCCTCCTCTTGATCAGGCTCTACATCAGACTTCTCTTGATCATGATCATCAACCTCATCTTCTCCATCTTCTCTGTGTTCCTCATTCTTCTCTTGATCATGATCATCGACCTCATCTTCTCCATCTTCTCTGTGTTCATCATTTTTCTCTTTAATATTGTTCTCTTCTAGATCTTCTTCCTCAGGCTTATTCCCTTCTTCTTCTTCCACTGTTTCATCTTCTGGTTCCTCTCTATGCTTCTCATTAACTGTATCCAATCCCTCAATCCGGGGTAGGAGATCTTTCCTTCCGAGTTTCACAAATTCATTGATACTTTCAGTCTTAATTGAAGACTTAGTATCATCTTCACCAAATTCTTTCTTTTTATCATGGGAGTGCTTGACCTGGTAAATCAGCCAAAAGCAAACAGCAAGCAACAGACAGATTTGTAAAACATTCTTAACCTTGATACCTTTGGATCTATGGTTCCTGCCAGGTGACTGCTTGTACATGGTGAGTTTTACTACCTGTTCTGCAGAGAGTTACTAAATCTGTCAACAACCAGACTTACATATCAGTCCAAGCACTACTCAATAACTTCAAAGCAATTTAGATATCGATCAAATTCAATAAATATCTCATCTTAACCTGTCAAATATATTCAGAGCATAATATAGCACATCAACCTTATACAATGCATTTGGCAGGTTTAAACTAGCGCATGAGTTGGAGAAACTAGTGCTGCTGGAATCTACTAGTATATTAAGTTTCAGATTTGCTAATTGAGCACCTAAGGGTGTGGCCTAGTGATCAATCAAGTGATCGCAAACCTTAGAACTAGGGTTCAAATCCAGCAAAGACAAAAAACACCAAATGATTTCTTCACATATTCCTAAGCCTTGGTGACTTAGTGTTACCCGGAATGTGTGCTAGTGAGAGAGAGCATACACCCAATGAAATAGTTGAGGAGCCAACTTGATGGCATATACCTGTGAAATAGTTGAGGCGCATGCAAGCTGGCTCGGAGCACCGTTATTAAAAAAAAAATTCTTTGATTTGTTTAGAAAGTGAACTGTTGCACTCATAAGCACCGGACCATTTTCACATTTGAGATTCTCAAAAGCACCATCTGGAATTTATGATAGTGCATATGTCTCTTGGCTACAGAGGTATCTCAAACGATTAGGAGAATCCCTAACAGGAGAGGAGTCATTTTGGACGTAATGAATAGATTTTTCCTTAGGACAGGTCAATTGTTTAAATTCGATAAAAGAAAAATCTATAGGCTCTATCAAGACCTATTTGTAGCTGACAAATAATCAGTTGACCACGATTCCTCCCAAACATGACTTTGGCAAAAGTTCATAAGAATGGCAATAACCTGAATCTCTCTATATCTTGGACATGATATGGTCAAAGTTTATGAGGCCATACAGTTCTCATAGTTGGACAGATCGCCTAACTGAAAAGCCCCTAACACCATATCAAAAGAGCCCCTACCTTACTTGTTCATTGTACTAGACCTCCTTATCATATGTGCAAAGAGCCCACTGGGTTAGCAAGATACAATGTTCATAACCGAGTTGTTCAAAGTACAAGACTCAGGAATAAATGATCTAGTAGGGCTTGCTTGGAATATTGTGAGGAGCCTAGAGCTATTGAACTGTATAATAACCCAAGGAGAAGAATAGGACTCCTCACAATAGCATAACATGATCACCATTATAATCTTCCCCACCACAACCGATCCATAACCTTGTTGAGGAGTTAAATATTAGTTAGTTTCAAGTAGTACATAGAAAATAGACACCAGATTGCAATTTTCAAGAAGTCAAAATACCTTTGCATTACCATTGCCATGTGCCTCACATATGGCACCATATAGGCTGACAGTCATTGATCTAATTTTTTCTGAAGTCAACTGTCAGCTAGGTATTATAATACATGGTAAGTTATAGGCAGGCTAAAATTTTCTAAGCAAGAAGACTAGCTGTACTTAGGGATGTAATCTCGATATCCTACCTCACCTTCCTTAACAAGCAGAGAAGTTGAAAAGAAATCAGGGGCAGAGAGAAGGTGGGGTTGCAAATTTGAGGTAGATATTTCTCCACGTGAGGCCTTATTATTATTACTGAGATGGTTTGTCTTGGAAGTACTAATAGTTCAGTCAATCAATTCGAAAGGAAATAATATTCGGTGCACGCCAACTTGCACACAAACTGACCCGGAAACCACTGGTACCCCAAAAAACATAGTGCATCAGCTGCATTGCCAAATCCACCAGTACTATTACCTCAGAATCTAACTAAGTCACTAGTCCCGGTTTAATAAGAAAAGACAGTAAAATTAGATAAAAAGGAAATAAAGTACTTACCCATAATTTTAACAATGCCAGTAACGAAATTGTGAAGTTTTCCTAACTAAAAATAAAGAGGAGAATAGGAAAACTGAGAGCGCATTGAAGCCCTTGATCAAATTCCGTTCATAAACAAGAAGTGCTTCAATTTCATGAAAAGGGGCGCAAGTTTTCCCAATTGCTTCTAAAGACGTGGTCTTAATTAGCACAAAAAGTTCATAGTTTTTCAATATCCATGTAAGCGTCACTATAACGACTTGACTGAAAGATTAAGTCCATTCATAAAAGACTTTTCACAGTGTAATTCCTATTTACACAATCAGGTCACTTATTAGGTACTTACAGCTAAATCTTTCAAAAGCATTAATCAATAACATGGTAAAATTGGTAACTAACCTACTATAGCACGTCAAAATTCCCTGATATTGTAAAAAAAAAATTACACTGTGAGTGCATAACACTTAAAATCTTTGCTAATCCTTGTCCAACCAACTCGAACAAAATGAAAAACAGGTAAAACTACATCATAGTCACAGATTATAAAAGTAGATTTCTTATATTCCCTTAAATAAATACTCCAAAATATGGAAACTGAAGAACTAACAAAGAATATGGAATGTTGATTAATATAGGGTAACCCTAACAACAAAAGACCAACCTCCATAAATGCAATGACAGAGTAAGGACAACTAATTTTTATGACTACTTAAAGAGTTCTCAAACTTAATTAAACCCCAATTAAATTTACACCAAAGACAGCTTAAACCTAACAAAACTCACACCCAAAAATACTTATTCATTAAATTACACAAACCCATTTGCAGAAGCTGCCGATTATACCAGAAAAACATCAAAACTTACTTTATGTATCAATACACTAGGTGTAATCAATTCCACAGGAAAAGAGCAAAACAGGAGTGAGCTCTAACACTAGTTGTACAAAATCAAACACAATAAGCAAGAAATAAACTTCATAATAAACCTTTGAAACAGAAAAAATTGTAGGGGAAGTAAAGAATACCTGAAAAAAGGAGCAGAAAGTAAAGAAGCTTAGTTCCAAACTCCTAGGCCAAGAAATAGGTAAAAGGGAAAGTAATAGCTTAGTCAAAGAGTTTTCTTTTTACATAGTATATATGTTTATGATGGTGAGATTGAGTTGAAGGAAACCTTCCACAATCTGTAATTCCTCTGTATCTCTTTCTTATTCGGATCTAGAATCCAAAACCTGTACCCTCTCTACTGTGTATTGTTGTCCAGTGAAGGGAGATCAATTTTGGACGGGCTCGGATACGTTTTACTATAAATGGACCGGGTCATATGACTGGTTTTCTTTTTCTATACTTTTTTTAGGATCCCCTGTTCAGTTCAGTTTATGCCCACAAATAAATTAATTAATTAAAATTTAGATGTATATAAAAGAAATACTTTAGTATTTTTGTAAATTGAAATTAAATCTTGATCTGTTGAGATTTTGTGCTCTAAGGTAAAAAGTTCCTTTGAAATTAGGAACTTCCAACTTGAACATAAATTTATCTGTAAATTGCTTCAAAAAATATAAAAAATAATAAAATTTAAATTGATAATTTTAGAAATATAATCAATTTTAATATTAAAAAATGTAAAAATTAGATTTATAAAGCTTGAATTCTGAATTCGCCATTGATAATGGATGCCTTTTGAGTATTTTTTTCTTTCATATAATATTATTTATTTAATTTTTATAAGAAAAAGGGAAACACGTGAAATTCTTTTTGAACTTATTTATTAAATTTATTTTTACATTTTAACTTTATGGATAATTTTTATCTCTAATTTAATTTTAAATAAATTTAATACTCCTGAATAGCTGACGTGGCAAATAAAAAAAATGTGTAATTTTTTAAAGAAAAGTAAACTCACTAATATTGTTACACCCCGTAAAATATTAGTGGTTGGTAAGCGTACACGTGGATTGATGACGAGTAAGAAGAGCTTGACGCGTGTGGAGAAAGCCTCGAAAGCGGGGTCGGACTAGACCAGTGCGCACAGGGCCAGCGCGGCGCGCCAGCCAGCAGTGCACTGGCCACCGGGGTGCCAGGTCTACTCCCGCTTTGAGAGGCGCGGGGCGCCAGGCCTGCTGCCTCAATAGGAGGTGCGGGGTGCCAGGCCTGCTGAGCGAGGCACACCCCTGCCCACCGGCCTCACCTATATATATGGCCATTTGTTTTAGTTCGTTTCATTTCTAAAGAAGAGCCACGACCAAAGAAGAGAGAAAGTAAGGTTTTCGACGTTTTTTCATCCGATTACGCTGCCAAACGCCGTTCAAATTCAAATTAACTTCGGGTATCGAAGTTTAAGCCCACAGGGAGCATTATTACTGAGTTATTTTCGCGAAATTCGCCCGGCGAATCGTAATCCCACCGAGCCAAAATTGTCAGAATTGCTCCAAACTGATTTCTATACGATCACAGGCTTCAAGTAAGTACTTCTCCCTTATGAACTCTCGGGAAATAATAAGTTTTTAGCCGTATTTTACGTAAATGAATAATGGTTGCTATTAATGTCAAAAATTATCATTTTACGCCGAATTTGGTATTGAAATTTGTCTTTTCTCCTAGTATAACAGTTACAGCTGAAGAGAGCTGGCGAATACAAGTTGAAACTCGGTGGTTATTCAAAAATCGACAATCGAGATATGCAAGGATTAATCCTCGACAAGTATACTCGTCGTACAGTGTTACGACTTATATTCTCGAATAGGAATGAAAATTTCACGTGCTGTAGATAGTTGCTACCATTACATTGTGATTAAACATGTTGGAATTAGTTGTTGCTAGTATATAAAGATCAGATATGCTGCGAGAAACTATCATCAGTAGATTATGGTTATATATGTATTGTGGTTATCTGCTAGAAAGTGTATATGGATTATACCGTAGTATCCCTCGTCGGAAAAAGACATAATAAGTATGATACGCGCTAGAAGCGTCATAGAAACTCTTCTATTCTCCGGTTCATTGTTTTAGTAGGATTGTATGTTTTATTGCTAGGAATAGACCTTAGAAACTCATGAGGGTTAGCGAGCCTGAGTTAGCAAGTTGAACAGTGTAGGTGTAGTTAGGCGACATGACTACCAGTTTGGCGCTTGGGTTTCCATAAAAGCACGCCCAGAAGCCATTGACGTAACCGCACGTCCCAAGGCCAGAAATATAGACAGAATAGTCATACTCTAGAATCAGTGATACCAGGTTTGTCTAGCATACTGAGTGATAGCCTGCCATTCTATTAGCCATTACCAGTGATTGTCAGTCCTAGTTGACTTAGCAGTTATCACATAGGTCGCGTAGGAAGGCAACCCAGTCGTCCAGGTTAAATAGACCCGTGGGTACCTTAAGGAAGGGGACCTTATCAGTAGTCAGAGGCCGGGCCAGCATTCCAGTTGGTTCTTATAAGGGATTCAGGTACAGATTTCCAGGAATGGTTAAGTCTACATAAAGTATTCTATAAGGTTAAGAATTGCCCAGAAAAGTAATATAAGATCCGATTGGACCAAGATGAGGCCTAAGGCACTAGTAAGCACCATGTTAGTATAGTACCGCCCACAAGCTAAGCATGTCAGTAAACTTCCTATGGAGGATTAGGAGTCGATTGCTCAAAAGCATGTTCGGCCAGTACCAGCCCTACAGTTGTCCTAAGCAGAGGGACTGAGTAGTTGTTCATTCGTGACCGTGCAATTATTATGAGCTATAGATGTCCGGGTAGGACATATAGAGAGTTGTGTTGGACCACTCCAAATCTCGCTCTATTCAATCCAGACTATTAGAGATCAAGATCACTATCAGGATCCTCTGATCAGATACAAGTGCACGGCGTGCCTGCTAGCAGCTTTACAGATTATCCTAGGGGGTGAGCAACAGTGGCGTTAGGCCCAGAAGGCTAGTTACGCCCTTTTGAGTGGCTAGATTAAGATATTAGTACAACACCTTGGTTGGGGTTACCCTCACTTAGGAGCCTTCCATGACCACCCCAGGGTTACTAGCTGTGTCGACGCTCCCCAGGGACGAGATGACATTGCTCTACAGAGCGGTATGCTGTCCGCGAGGGACGAAGATGGGGTCCCAGGTCCTTATATGCCGTGGTTGGCTCTATACACCCCCCGTCGAGCCTGGTGTCGGGGTGCAGATATCAGGAGTCTACTGGACTCAGACACAACTACAGTTCAGGCGCCAAGCGGGCTCAGTTGTAGACCCAAGGGACCGGTAGGTTGGCTACAGTACCAACTGAGTTAAGTTATACACATGGCATTTTTTTATTGGATATATTATTAATTACACTTGATTCTTATTTCTTAGTGGACCTTTTTTTTTTTTAAATTTCTTTTCTTATTTTTTCCATTCTCTTTCTTTTCCCCAAACCTGCAATTCTCCATCTCAAGCAAACAAACAAATCAAATTATTGCCCGAAAATCTTGGTGAATCCCTCTTTTTTTTTTCTCCAGATGCTCTTTCCATCTCTTCTATTTCTTTTAATTTGTAATTATAAAAGTAAAATGGAGGCTTTCTTCTTCTTAAAAATAAATCACCATTAACACCATATTCAAAATATTTCAAACATATTTTATCAATTACATTAACAATTTAGTTTTCTCATTTCCAACACCTCTCAATCTCACATACGAAAATTTATTTTTCTTCGTCTACCTCTCCGGACACCAGACATGATTTGCTAATAGTTACATTATAATCTAAGAAATAAACTTCAAAATTTTCTGAAAAGGGAATGACCATGGAAAAAAAAAAGAAGTGATGATATAGAGATGGTTTATTTTTAGTTTTAGCTGAGTGTAAAAGAAATCTGTAAAGAAAGAACTGAAAACAAAAAAACTAAACAAAACACCTGTCATAATATAATTGGTGCGTAAAAGATTAAGTAAATATGATGAGGTTGATTTAAATATCATAGAGTGATATTAATTTCACTTTAAATAAAAATAGAAAGGTGAAAAAACATGCATAAAATAAAAGTGCGAAAAACTTATGTCTTTTCTCAAAATAGAAAGGAGGGAAAAAAAAAAGTGTTACATTGACCATCATATGCAAAGCCAACATGTGATATGGGTCTTCATATTAGGCTCGTGAATATGGACCCACCCAAATCCTAATTTTGTTGTTCTTTCTTTAAATTTCAATCAGTTTTAAAATAATTGATGTTTTATCTTTTCAATTTCATTTTAAAATAAATAATATTTTATATAATTAAAAAAATATTAATGATATTTTATTTTTATTTTATTTTTATTTAAATGAAGAAAATACATAATCAAAAAGATACTAAATTTTTTTATATTTTTTAAAAATATTTATTCGAAATAAACGGATAAAAATATATATATATTTTTTATAAATAAATAATTTTTTTAAGGGATATGAACAAATTAAAAACACCACTTATTTTAAAAAAGAGAGAGTGACTATTTAGTTTACTTGACACCTCGTACGATGATTTTTAACAAGAAAAAAAGACATATATATTTTTTTTAAAAAAAATATCATCAAAATATATCATAAAAGACGAAAATTAATATATTTTAACAAGAAAACATATCAATATATTTTTTATTTTTCCATTCTCGTTGATGAGCGAAAACGAACGATTTTACATAGATTACTAAAGAAAAAAACTTTTAAATGATATATCCTTCTTTTTTTTCCGATTAACGAGTTAAAAAATATTACCCTGAGAGCTAAAAACTTTATTTTTCTATATTTTGCTTTAGAAGTTAGAAGACATCCAAAGTTTGACAAATTGATAAATTAAAAAACTTGGCATTAAGATTATCTAAAACGAGGTCTACCTCACCCCTCCTTTTCATTAGTCCAAATGTCTCTAGATAAATGACCTCTTTATGTAATCAGACTGAGAATTACTGATTCATTATATTTAGTATATATTTCTTACTATTGGTTAACAAATAAAAAAATATTACTTTGGTTATATCCAAAAGGGATACCTTCTCATATAAATAGGACAGGTAAAAGATCATGCTCTCTTATTTTTCACTAATAATAACATCCACACTATAATTTAATAAATAAAATATAAAAAGGATGATACGTACGCAATATTATTCCTTTTCGGTAGACTCTTGATTCAAATAATCATATTTTCATATTTTCTGTAGAATATATATGATTGGTCAAAGATTTGTTCAAGGAAGCATATTCTTGTTTTTTTTTTTGGAAAACTCCAGGATAACCCGCAGCCGCTACAACCTAGGCCACAGCCTCTGCCCTTCGGGCGAGCACTCTGTGGTGAGCACTTTGTGCGCACTGGGTAAACTCTCTACTGTGTAATAGCCTGCAAACCACACAGGGGATGTAAATCGCACTAGGCAAGTCCTGTGCAACAGACTCGACTCAGAAGGCATTGAAGGGGAATCGAAGCCCGATCATCTGTGTGAATAATCACCCTCCAAACCAGTTGAGCCACACCCTTGGGTGCCATATTCTCGTATTTTGAAAAAGAGGGGTTATATTTGTCTTTGTACTTTCACAAATAAGTTATATTTAACCTTCATTATACTTTTTCAAACATATTTGCCTTTTTTATTCAACTTTATGGTCATATTTGTCCTTGTACCTCTAAAAAAAAGTCATATTTATACATACAACGTTAAATCACTATGGCTTCAACATATTTTCCCTTTTCATTCAACTCTAGACCCATATTTGTCCTTGTACTCTCAAAGAAAGTCATTTATACATACGACGTTAAATCACTATGGCTTCAACATATTTATCATTTTCATTCAACTTTAGGCCCATATTTGTCCTTATATTCTAACAAAAAACTCATAATCACTCCTAGTGCATTAAATCTCCACATCCGACCTTAATTTTTTTATGTGGTGCCTATGGTGGAGATTTAATACAGAGTATGGGTAATTATGAGTTTTTTGTTAGAATACAAGGGCAAATTAAATTTGGGTCTAAAGTTGAATGAAAAAGGCAAATATGTTTGAAGAATGGGTAAATATGATTATTACTTTTTAAAAATATAAGAAAAAATATGACCGTAAAGTTGAATAAATTAAAAATGACAAATATGTTAGAAAAAGTATAATGAAGGGTAGATAGAATTTGTGTGTGAAGGTAGCTATAGGAGAAATATAATGAAGGGTAGATACAACTTGTGAGTGAAGTAGAAGGTATGAAAGGGAGATGAGGCGATTCAGCAAGCTGTTTGATATTGGACGGTTTAAGCATCTAATTTCCTAATTAGTTACAGACAGACGAATGACTGCTTATTACTGGAGTTCGATATTTTATGGACATGTGTTGTCTTTTATCTTTAATTGTCATTTATTCAGAAATATTATCAAACCAACAGAAGTTCTATTCCACTTCATTAATTATTTAATACAACACAAATCCTTTCTATTATTACTACAATAATTTTTGGTGAAAACACTTCTGAAGGCTATTTCCTAAAAATTAACTATTTCAGAACACACAAAGCCAATAATTTCAATCCAAAAATGTGACTAAACCAAAGATCAAATCGTTTCATACATACAGTTGGCTTTACAAAACATGTATTAAAATATAAAAAGGGGGATATATGCACTAATTATGTATGTTATCACAAAAGGTCCATTATCAATACATTATATATATGATGCTTCTGATTCTTATAGATATCTCTCTTCTATATATAAGAAGAAATCACTGCTTCTTTTCAATCCTCCACATGCAGCTTAAAAAAATGAATAGAGTACCTTTTTTCTTGGCCATTAATTTAATGCATAGTATTACTACATCAGCTTCTATACTTTCTACAGGAGACTTTGAAAAGGATTTCCAAGTTAAATGGTCTCCTAGTCATGAAAAAACATCTCCAGATGGCCTTACAAGAAGCATAATATTGGACAAGGAATCTGGTAAGTACGTAGTTGAAATGCAATATTGATCTCTCGCTGCCTACCTATTTTCCGATCCTTAGGTTTTTTTTCGTATCTTAATTGTTCAGGTTCAGCGTTTGCTTCGAAACACAGTTATTCCATTGGTCAATTAGAAATGAAGATTAAGCTGATACTAGGAAATTCAGCAGGCACAGTTGTGGCATTCTATATATGCATGCATGCATGCATAAAAATTATATTTTTTTTCAATGAATTTGGATCACTAATGCAGTTGTTTAATCATGACGAGATTGATTTTGAATTTCTGGGGAATATGGCCGGAAAACCTATTATTCTTCAAACAAATGTTTGCGTTGATGGATTGGGCGATAGAGAAGAGAAAATCAACTTGTGGTTTGATCCAACACAAGTTGTGTTCTATTGTGTGGAGCCGTCACCAAATTCTTCTTTAATTTTGCCTTCATATATGGCAGTATTAACTTTATTCTTTTTTTTTTTATTAACATCACACAAAATGATTATTATGAACTCCCTATCAGCATATGGAATGGGGAAACTTGGGCAACTAATGGTGGAAAAAACAAAATCGATTTGTGGCCACATTCGGAAATCACACAATTGATGCCTGTGTTTGGAAAGGGTATGCAAGCGAGTCAAAGTAATTGGTGGAATTATAAGGAGCAATTCAGCACATTGACATGGACTCAAAGAAGATGGTTGAAATGGGTCAGGAAGTATCACTTGAGATATGATTATTGCATGGATAATCAGAGGTTTCACAATAATATCCCCATAGAGTGCTCGCTTCCAAAGTATTAATAGGGGTGTGAAATAATATCTCCGTAGGTAGTTCATGTAATTATAAAGACCCAATGGGTAAAACGTGAGAGGAACTCCTGATCCAGCTTAACGTGCTAGTTGGATGAAGACATGCATCATGGATCTGGAAAAAAGAATGCATCCTGCCACTCTTAACTCTCATTTTCGTTCAAGTATAAGATATGAAATGATGATGGAGACAAAATTAATACATGTTATTTTGGAATTGCAGCACTGGGGAACTTAAAAGAAGTGGAGCACTAACCCAAGAAATGAAGTCTATGTTATTGTCTTGTACAGACTAAAAAGTAGAAAAGAACTATCATCGTCAAAAGATCTTCTGAAGCGGTTTACTCTAAACTTCCGTTGTGAATTTGCTAGGTATTAATGTTTGGTTGTGTTTTAGTAATTCTACGTAACTAATTCTCAAATAATTTATGAGGAAATTTATGAATAATTTTATGGTATTAGTTATACATGGATTAAAATTATAAAATTATATATTTACTCTTATCAATTTACTTTTAAAATCTTTTTTAATTCGGTACGTTTTTTAAATTATACTTTTTTCTGTAAATATTTATCCAGAATAAATTATCTCCTTTTTTTTTTAATTTGGTGTAATTTTTATCGGATAATATATATATATATATATACAATATTATTTTATTATTAATTTATTTTTTTATTCGATATACATCATTAAATTAAATTATTAATATAAAAAATTAGATCGAGCCAACCAATAAATATCCTAGCATCAGCTATATTAACCTTTATTTTTATTCCACGAGTAATGGATCCAAGAGACCTTCTTGCTCTTCAATGCCTATCAATTATCAACTACTACTGTATATATTTTACTATATTTGAGATAATATTATTTCCAAGTAAAAGATCAGAACGCCAATGATTAAGTCCTCTTTAACAATAAAATATTACTTCTAATATATGTATTTTTATTTTATAATTCATTTTTAAAATTTAATGTTTTAAATTCTATATCAAATGAAAATTGAACAAATAAAATTTTATTTACTTTTAAATTTTGTATCAAATAAAAATTAAATAAATAAATTATATAATAATTTTATACTATTTGCTTACTTATTTATTTGTAAATAATATATATTAATTTAGAACAAATTAAACATTTAATAATCTATAATTCATGTATTATAATTCTACATAACTAAACCCTAACATAACTAATACCTGCATAATTAATACCTGAATAACTAATACATGTATAACTAAAATCTGCATAAATAATCTCTATATAAAATAATACATAGATTTCCTCATAACTAATTCATGTATTACTAATACCTGCATAACTCTATACTGCATGTTAAAAATTAAAAGTTAGATTTAACTAAGATGATCAAGGGCAATTTTGAAATTTCATATCTAACTCATAAGTGTTTTTTTAAATAAAAAAAGTCACATGTTAAAACTTAAAAGTTAGATTTATTTCATTAAAAAATAAAAAACACTAGAATGTTTCATTACTGTTGATGTTTTCTTCTCTTTCTCCTTTAAATTTATTTATTGCTTCTTCATTTTTATTTTAACTCTATTGTATATTTTTATTTATTCAATTTTAAAAAGTAAAAAAAAAATTATTATTCTATGTTATTTTTCAAATAACATTTGATTGAAAGGTAAAAATCATTCGTTTACATGAGCACTTAAAGCGTGCATTATATGTATATTTCATTTTAGTTATTACAAAATCTCATCACTTCACTATTGCCAGATTAACATATAATATAAATATTAGCAATATGGAGACACTTCTCAATATAAAATTATATAATAGAATAGAACATATAGTATAAGTTATTTATTTAAACATTATGCAGTTACAAAATCATATTGTGATTACCATTGGCTTGTTTTGGCACTAATAAATTGATATGATATCACAAATACATTTATTTATTTGTAATTGATCATCCAAACTAAGAAATACTTATCAAAATTAGTGGAAGCAACCATTAGTGCTTGCATTAGAGTAGATTATCTATATCACACTCATTGCGGTGTGATCTTCTCCGAACCCTATTAACACGAGAAGCTTTGTCCATCATCGGGCTGCCCTTTTTCAAACTGTACTTCAAAGGTCCTAAACATAATATTGATTTGCATTATAAGTATAATTTTTTATTCAATGTTTAATTATTTCTTAAAAGATAAAATCTTAATTGATTTTAAATTTATAAAGATTAGTTTTTTACATATATATATTTTAAATAAGGAAGGATTTAATACATAAAATTTAGTTAATTTAAAGTCCTAAATATTAAAAAAAATTATTTAAATAACTATTTTGTCAAGTTTGATCTCTATTTTTAAAAAGATAAAAAGGTGAATGATATTTTACTATGACACTTCGTACTTTAAATATTTAGTAATAACTTAATTTTAAACTTTTCATTTTACCCGTTCTGAGATGATATTAGCTCAATTTTTTTCTTTCTTTTAATCTATGTGTCTAGCCAAACATCTTCACATAAACTAAAATGGAAGAAATAGTGCAGACTTTACTAAAGAGAGTGAATAAAAAATTGAACAATGAAAAAAAAAAGGAGTCAAATTTGAGCAATAAATTAGATTATGGTTGAAAAAAAAGAATAATGATTTGAAAAAAATTAATTTTTTTATTAATTTTAATTTTAGTAAATAAGCTAGTGATTTTAATATTTTTTTTCTGTAAATTACTTCTTGTAGTAATTAAATTATTTAATTTTTCTATATTTTTATTAGACTAAATATAGTTAGCTACTGTATTTTTTTAAATTAAAAAAATAAAATAAAAAAAGGCCAAAAAATAAAAACAAAAACTTAAATTAATTTTAAAAGGAATTAATTAGAATAAGATAGTAACAACTTAGAGACAAAAAATGATAAGGTGCAGCACTAACGTCAACGTGATATCAGCCAGAAAAATAAATAAATAAAATAAAATATTTTTTATAACTATTTTGGAAACATCAAAATAAAGGGGTATGCTCGTATATATACTTTACCTTTTATAAATAACTATGTAAGTTCTCCATTATAAAATATATATAAAAATAGCCGAAATATACAACATATATACACTTTATTTATTAATTTACTAGAGAAATCCCTGCTTCCTCAGTCCTTCATACAGCTTGAAAAAAAAAAATAGAGTAGTTGTTTTCTTGGCCACGTACACTTTATTTATTAATTTATTTCATAGTATTACATTAGCTTCTAAAGTTTTTAGAGGATCCCTTGTGTTTTTTCGTATCATCTTGTTCAATTTGAGCAACTGCTTCGAGAGATAGTTACTTGTTTGGTGGATTAGGACTGATTCAATGAAATTGGTGGTCTAAAATCAAATTTTAATAAAAGAATTTAAGTATATTTAATAAAATTACTTTTTGTGTGCGTTGCAGGTGCTTCTCGTGTGCTTCATGTGCATTTTATGCGTCACATGTGCACCTCGTGTCAATTCATGTGACTGTTTCAAAATGCTAATATTTTTTCCTTTAATTTAACTTATAAAATTATTTTCACAGACCATACATGGCTTTTTTTATTCAGAGTTCGATACTCGTATTGAGATTCAATTAAATTTGGACTCACACATTGCAGAACCAGTTTTTGGATGTGATGCTCCCAATAGATTTTTTTATTCTCAAAAACTAAAACTCGAAATCACTAATTAAGGATGGATGGATATTAATCATCCTATTACAATCCGATAAAACCATATATGTTAGATATATCTAGCTCGGAGAAAATGTCTGTCATAGTTGAAACATGTCACCCGCTTATATATTTCTCATTACAAAATGCTAATTCCATCTCATTTGTTGAAGATTTTAAATATCCTTTTTAAATTGATTTCCTCATTTCATTAAAAATTAGGTGGTGATTTTATGTCTACTCAAATATTGTAAAGAAAGAGAAGAGAAGAGGAGAAGATTTATTTTAAAAAAAAATTAAAGAAAGGGAGAGGATTCTTATGTCTCTTGAGGGATGAAATACAATGAAGAGAATTCCTTTATTTATAGAGGAAAACTAACTCTAACTTTTCTCTAAAGAAACAAGATAGGCATTCATTATAGTACAAATGCACATATTAAAGCTTGTTATCTAATTACAAGTTTATCCAGTGCAAACTTATCAAAATTTTCTTTTATAATAATAACGCTCACAATATAATTTAATATATATACTACATGCGTGTGTATTTACAAACTAGATCACCTAAAGATATTAACCTATAATTTTCTTTAAAAGAAAAACCTAGGGATATGGATCAGGTTGGTAATATGATAGTAATCATCATGCTAATTATAGAGTCCCAATTATACTAAATTCCCTCAATCCTCCCTTCAGCCTGAAGAAATGATTAATATCTCCAGAGTAGTTGTTTTTTTGGCCACGTACTTGGGGTAGGTGTTCGGTTCTTCGATTTGATTTTATTAAAGTTTGATTAGATTTTTAAATTTTTGATTTTGAAAAAATGTGCACCATATACCTAATCAAACTAATTCGATTCGATTTGGTTTGGTGTTTCTAAAATGATTTTCGGTGCAAGTGAGAAACCTAATGAGAATAAAATTATTAAAGTATTTGACATGAAACAAATGCTTTCAACAATACTATTTCGTATAACTTCTACAGCTATCAATAATTTAGCACATTATTTTAAATATTACCAATAAAATATAACTGAAAGTAGCTACTAGGCTACTAGCACCTACTAGATTTTCTTAACAACTATTATTTTCTTGATCTTTCACAAGAAATGAGACTCGAGAGTGTGATTTAGACATTTAGCCTTTAGGTTAAAATGTTGTGTTGTGTTGGGTTAAATTTGAAATGCCAAAGGCCCAAGTGGGTTAGATTTTAAAAAATGATTTGGATCATATAAATTAAATATAAATATTATTTTAAAATATATTTAATAAAACTTCGATTCTTCAGTGCATCGAATAACCGTAACTCTTATACCAAATACTGATCAAAAAATCAAATTTTTTAAAAACAAAAAATCGAAACCACAAAATCGAATTAATTCGATTTGATTCAATTTTTCAATTCCTCAATATTATCTCTACCACGTACACTTTATGTGTTAATTTATTTCATAATATTACATTAGCTTCTAAGGTTTGTACAGGACAGTTTTAATAAGGATTTCCAATTAAAAATGGTCTCCTAGTCATGTAAACACATCTGCAGGTGGCCTTACAAGAAGCGTCACATTGGACAATGAATCTGGTAATTAACTACTTGAAAATGATTGAGCGATTGCTTCGAGAGATAGTTATTTGTTTAGTCAATCAGGATTAATTCAATGAAATTAGTGGTCTAAAATCAAATTTTAATAAAAGAACTCAAGCTAAGTATATTTAATAAAATTATCTTTTGTGTGCGTTACATGTGCATCTCGTGTGTCCTAGGTGCATTTCATGCATCACACATGCACCTCGTGTCAATTGATCGACGTGATTGTTTGAAAATGCTAATATTTTTTCTTTTAATATGTAAAATAATTTTAACAAAGTCATACATGTTTTTTTTTAATTCAGAATTTGATACTTGTATTGAGGTCTGATTAAATTTGGATTCGCATATTGCAGGGCCCATTTTTGAATGCAACGCTCCCAGTAAACAAATTTTCACTCCCAAAAACTCAAACTCACAACCACTAATTAAAAATGAATGAATCTCAATCATCCCATTACGATCCAGGTTATTAAAACCATATATATTAAATATATCAAGCTCAGAGAAAACGTATGTTATAGTTGAAACACGTCACCTGCTTATTTCTCATTACAAAATACTTATTCCATCTCACTTGTTGCAAGATGTTTTAATAACTTCTATAAAATTGATTTCCTAATTTCATTAAAAATTATGTGATGAATCTGTATCTATTCAAATAGTCAAGTTATTGAACCTTTTTAACCGAGTTTGAAAATAGATCGAAACTCGATACACATAGAAATTAATTTTATTAAATTTATATATATTTTAATTTTTATTAACCTTTGAATTTAGGCCATCAATTTCATTGAGCCAACCCATAACATGTAGCATATAATTTGATACTACTCCTTTGCTTCGTATTAAAGATATTCTTCCTTAAACAAAACTCTTATGGGTTCTTCTCTTTCTCATCTTACCAACTTACTTCCCATGCAATACGACCTATATATATGTTATCAATTATCCTAATTTCCTCATTCTCAAACATGAAAAACTTCTCTAGACTTATTTTGTTTGTCACTAGTTTTATTTGTTTATTTCATATTACATTAGCTTCTATAGTTTCTACAGGAGATTTTAATAAGGATTTCTATGTAACATATTCACCCAATCATGTAAACACTTCTGCTGATGGTCGTACAAGAAGCTTGATATTTGACAAGGAATCTGGTAATTCATTAATTTGATGAATATTTTCTTAAAAATACTTTTTGTTTGATCAACTTGTTCATCAGGTGCGGAGATTCATTCAAATGATATGTACTTATTTGGTCAATTCGACATGAAAATTAAGTTGATACCTGGAAATTCAGCAGGCACCGTTGTGGCATTTTATGTAAGCATAAAAAAAAAAGAGGATTAATTCTTAAGTATTTCTTTAAAATTTTGATGAATTTGAAATTACGAATATATGCAGTTAGCTTCAGGTCAACCAAATCGTGACGAGATAGATTTTGAATTTCTGGGTAATGTAGCTGGGAAACCTTATACTCTTCAAACGAATATTTATATTGATGGATCGGACGATAGAGAAGAGAGAATCAATTTGTGGTTTGATCCAACACAAGACTTCCACACTTATTCTATTCTATGGAACCTTCACCAAATTGTGTAAGCCTTCTTCTATTTTCTTCTTACAATTTAGTAAATTTTGATATTCCATATCTCTCTATGCTTCATGTTGACATGACTGAGCTTAATCAGGGGCGACTCAATAAAATTGGTGGCCTAAAGTCAAATTTTAATAAAAAGTCTCAATTATATTTGATAAAATTAGTTTCTGCGTGTGTTGCACGTGCATCACACGAGCCTCACTTGCGTGCATCTCATGTCAATTAATTAATTAAGATTTATAAAACCAGTATGATTTATGGACAGGTTCATGGTGGATTGGGTACCTATTAGAACATATAGAAACCATGCAGATAAAGGAGCTAAATATCCTCGTTGGCAGCCAATGGAACTCAAAATCAGCATATGGAATGGAGAAACTTGGGCAACTGATGGTGGGAAAACAAAAATTGATTGGTCACAAGAACCCTTTGTGGCCACATTGGGAAAATACACCATTGATGCTTGTGTTTGGAAAGGGAATGCTAGATTTTGCAGAGCAGAAAGTGAGAGTAATTGGTGGAATAAGGGGCAATTCAGTACTTTGACATGGACACAAAGAAGGTTGTTTAAATGGGTTAGAAAATATCATTTGACATATGATTATTGTATGGATAATCAAAGGTTTCAAAATAATATCCCCACAGAATGCTCTCTTTCAAAGTATTAATTAAGAGTTCAGAAGGTAAATTATATTTTTATGAGTTAATTTGGATGATAGATTCTTTTCTTTTATCACTTTATGTACTCAAATGTTTATTCTTTGCATATTATATATGTTTAAGTCAAAAAAAGTCCTATGAAGCAAAGTGATGAGTTTTACTTTTGATTAGGTATTTATACTTTTCTTTTTTCTATACCTTTATTTATAGAAGGATTCTTGGGATTGGTAGATAGAATACTTTTCCTAATTTCGTGTAATGTACATTTTCCTTTTTTTTTCTACCTTATACGTGATCGCAAGAATGTTTTTGCTGGCTTCTGATGAAGGAAACATTTTTTAATTAGTTGACATATATAGATGAATTAAATGGACAATTAAGCTAAATTCGCTTTACATTTAAGATATATATATATATATATATATATATATTATAAGTTTACACAATTAGATATCTATAACAATATTTATCCACAAGTTTCTTTAAAATGTAGAATTTGAAATTATAAAACTAAAATAAATCTATTAATATGGTGCAAAGGTTACTATCTCAGATATTCAGGAAAATGGTGTTGAAATTTTCTTAATAAAAGAAATTGACACACTAACACATAATTTTTGTCCACTGCTATGTGTGATTCAATCCGATGTTTAATTTATAGTCATTCTGGTGTAACTGGTAAAGAGTAAAAGTCATGTTACAAAATTTCATGACATAAAATCGAACACAAGTATTTACCATGATATTCAACAATCTACCACTAGACCACACATGTTTTTTGATAAAATACTTAATTATTATTTTTATTTATATTCTTTGACTGTAATTTTGCATTTCAAAAATCTAACATCTGTTGAATTTTCTTTTACATTTCTTTTATAGTTTTTATGTATATTTACACAAAAAGTATAATCAACAAACGTCCATCAATTTTTTTTAATATAATAATATTTTTAAAAGTCATTTAATAACCGACAAAGTTATCGATTCTTTTAGCAGTAACAATATAATTACTAAACTTCACCTACTATAAGAACAAAGTCACAAAACTAATTTTTGTCACTTTTTCGGACTCCATTTCTTGCTCGCTCAACATATAGTGCATATTCTTGAAAGTTATTGATTTTTTAGTAGTGTTAACACATGAAGAAACGACAGGCACAAAATAAACAGAAAAAGATAAATAGAAACAGAGAACAAGCAATCCACGGATAGCCAAATATGTCATACAAATAGAACCAAGAACTCAAATTAAACAACAGGTACAAGAAAATAATTCTTGTAATTTATTGATGCAATGAAAGCTAAAATGCTACGTAAATATATAGAGATCGATCATAAAAACCTCTAGAATTAAAGTACGTAGCTTAATTATTCATTTGATATCATAATAGTCAAAATAGTTAGTAAGGGCGTTGACCAATGTAATTGCCTCGAGGATCATAGCTGCAAATAACAAACCACCAGCCATTGGAACACTGAACCCGAGCACAGCCCACTCGAACCGAGTTACTCCAGACCACCTGAGTATAATGCAGACACTGTTGCCCGCCCGTGCAACTGTTGCTATCGTAGTCGTAGTACGGCTTTTCGTTCACCCACAAGTTGACAGCGGCAGTGCCAGTGAACGAACCGCTCCCCTTAGCAATATTTTCGCCGTAAGGACCGTTAGAGTGGACAAGGTTGCAATCGCCAATTCTTTGATTGGCATAATTTTGTGCGTAAGTTGCAAGTGTTGTGTTCCATGTTATTGCACTAACACCAACTTGAGATCGAGCAGAATTGTGAGTGTTGAGGTAGTCTGTTTGGGAGTTTTGGGCATGAGAATAAGGAAATACAAGGACCAAAACTATGAAACAAATTAGGAGAAGATTAGAAGCTTTTAATATTGCCATTTTTTGAAGAGGTGATGACAAGGAATTGGATATCATGTTGGATATTTATAGGTGAAAAATGTGACTAGTATTTTGCTTCGTGATCTTAGGAATTGCATGTGGAAAGTAAAAAGAAGTTTTAAGCAACTTCTATAGTTAGGAAGACATCTCCCTTGTAAACGCTTTAGCATATTTAAGCAACTTCTATATTTAATAATAATATATCAAAATTATATTTTTACTTTTACTTCTCAGTTATCACTTTTAGTATATTAAGGATTTTACTTTCAATATTAATTACTTGTTTTATAAATTATTTCTCAAAATCTAAAAATAAACATCAATTAATATGAGTATTATGATAAAATACTTATATCAATCATTATTTCTTAAGAGTCATGCAAAGTCCAAACTGAACAAGTAAAAATAATCGCAGAAAGTGCTATTTAAGTAAGGATTTAAATTATATATACAGATAATATTGTAAAAGATTTATATATTATGAGTGTGTTCGGCATGGTGCAATTTTTTTAAAAAATTGCTTTTTCAATTTTTTCATATTCGATTGGTTAAAATTTTTGGATAACATTCTTTTTTCAGAATAGTTCCTTAAAAATGAGGAAAATGGCTTTCCTAATGGAAGTAGGAAAAATAAGTTAGCATTCCATATTGATAGTGTCCTCCCACTCCCTAACACGCCTCATTTTCACCCTCACCGCCATTCCACACTCCTATCCCCACTCCCACATCTTATACTATTATCTAGATTATATATAAATACTTTTTGAATAATATTTTTGAGTTACCTATAATAAAAAAAAATTCACTTATTTTCATAATTTTGTCTTTACCGAACACACCCTATAGCTATATTAATGTAATTTTACATACTTTAAGGTAACTGGTCACTTACCATGTTTTGCCGGTAATTATCAATTCATACTTTCAATAAAAAAGTTAAGATATAATTATATATGTAGTTAACTAATTTCTAATAAGTCGGCCAGTAGGCCTTTAGCGAATGCGTTTACGAGGCCAGTTTTCAGTGACTAAAAAACTTGATCACTTTATTAAATAAAGTAAATTGACGTGATGATCGAATTTGGGTAAAGTATTACTATTTGGCCCAGCGTTATCGAGAAAAATTTTTGTTTTCAGACTTGATTATAATTTTTAAGTTGTGAATGTATACTAGCTAGTTAATTGAACTCTTAAACTCATAAATAAAAGGAATATAATGCAACTAGATGCATGCTGAGATAATTAATTATTTGGGTATCATATATAACGCCTTTACTAAAAGAAGTAATCACGTATTGCTTAAGTTTAGCTCTCTTTAGACAAATAAATTTGAATTGGCCCCTACTCAATTAACTACAACATCGATCCATGTATCATACATCTTGTCTGTTTATTTATATAATTGTATATTATCCACAACCAAATTAAATTGATTAACAGTTTTACTTTGTTTCTTTTTTAAATATTATCTCATTACATTTACAATTTCAAAGATCATGTATGTCCCTTCAAATCACAAATTGTAAAAGTACATATACTGTATATATATGTAAAAGATAAAGAAGGACTTTTTATTAGAAAATTATATTATATATGGGTAAAGAAAAACCATATATATATATACACACACACTATATAACTTATTGTTGAACCTTGCTCCTTTATAAAAAATAAAAAATTTAATGAATTACCTTTTTAGAATTTTCAACTCCGTCACTGCTTATCAACTAGGTTAGTCGAAATAACACTCTCATAATATATATAATGGTGAGTATTTCACATGTTACGATCGATAGATCTTTTTCTCTCTTTGTAGTAATTGAATTATTAAAGTAACAAATGTCAAAGTAAATTTACCCACAAAGTTCGGCTTGTTCCCTAAGGCTAAGGGTACTCTGAAACTAATTGAGAAGCATTTCTCTAATTACTATTTTTTTTTTTTTGAGATTAAAAGAAATTATATTGATCTGCTTGGAATAACATGTATTTTCCTCAAGAGGAAATTGATAGTAGAAGTATGATGAAATGCTAAAAGATAGTGGAGGTTTAGAATCATCCCCTCTCTCTAGTCTATTTTTCTAAATACTAAGTACTGTAGTAGACTTTATGTTGTTGTTGAAGTGTGGCCCCAATATAAGTTTAATCTCAATGCACGTTAGAATTTTTAACATAATAATTTTATATGTTTTAGTTTTTCGTTATCGTAGTCGCCAGCGATAGAAAATATGTAGAGAATATGTGGTAACCCTAATGGGTGGAGGGAGAACCAATTTATAAAAGTTAATTAATTAAGACTTAATCTGTTCGTAAATCAAATAACCGATATACAAACGAGATCTATTCATCGTTAAATATTAGTTATGTGCTTTACATTAATTGGGTCATAAATAAAATAATAAAAATTCTTACGCTCAATACATCTCAAACTTGAAAACAAATGATTTACGTTAAAGCTTTAATTGAAGCACACTTCAATTGATGTATCCGGTCTGAAATTTCTGGTGGGATTTCTATTTGGTAAACTTTCTATGGGTTTGGCATAGTAGGATACTATTTAAGAAATCTTTTATATCCTGAAGATTTCTATTTGGTAAACTTTCTATGGGTAATAACATTATGACTAGAATAATTTGGTATAAATTATGTACTATTTATAAATGTTGTTGGATCTAACACCTATTGCAAGACCCCACAACAAGTATTTGTTGATGGTGAAACTGCGAGGAATAGCAGAAAATTTTCTTATTGTTTTGGTATTTTACAGACTACAGGTACCATTGGACAAATTATTGATCAAGCATGGTGGACATCTAATATGAGAAATATGGAACAAATCAATCAAACTTGTGTTGAATGGCCATTAAGAGTGCCTTAGACAAGCTTCTGCCCTAACTCAACTTCAACATCTCTTGGAACAACTTCTGTGATATTATTGATAGGCATATAGTCACATAGAAATTAAACTCCAAAGCACGAGTGAATAGAAAAATCCCTAGCTGAAAATGTAAGGGCTAGCATAGGGGTCATCATCCTTAATTAGAAACAAATTAAAAGTGGAGATATCATGTTAAATGCAATAGTAATAATATATAGCTTAGATTTTGATGGTCAATTAATTATAAAGTAGACCTATGCTCTATGCTACACTACTCAAAACTAGATTTGGAATTGGATTCTCTAATTGTTACTAGAATGCTTCTACCAAAAGTCACCAACAATTACAAAGATTATGAAGAGGAGAATATAATTGATATAATTTTGGAGAAGATGAACCTAATAAATGTTTATATATCTCTCCCTCTATATACAATATATATAACTCGGAGTATAATATTTTCAGTATTTCTATTTTTTTTATTAAATTTTGTATTTTCTAAAAGGAAAAAAATAGTAGACTATTTCTTTTTTTAACAGGTGAAAATCATGTTCACCCCTCAAGTTTGCTTTAAAAATTAAACTCCCCCCTCAACTTTGAATAATGGATATTATCCCCCTTATCCTAAGTGACTTTTTAAAATGTCTATTTTACCCATCAATCCTCCATGTATACAGTACTTTTTTATATTATATATAATATTTATTTTTAACATAAATATTTATAGTTTCTTATTTAAATTCACCAACATTATAAGTAGAATAATACTTTTATGAATTTGTCACAAAATCTAATGCTATTTAGTATTTTTTTTTATTGTTATTAAAATATTATATGCATTAAATATGTATATATGTATGTGCATACATGTGTATGTATTTATGTTTCTCCTTTTTCTTATCCTCTATTGTCTATATAAATAAATGAAATTTGATTGTTATTAACAGAATATTTTGTAACATATAATTTTAAATAAATAATTTAATTTTTTTTATTTTATTAATTTTATTTTGTATTTCATACTTTGAAATATATTTATAAAATTATTATTACCTTTTATTTTCACTTGTATAAATAAATATTAAAAGTTTTAATTATTAAATATTCAATAGAATTATTATAATTTTATAACACAGTTTACTCATCAACTTTACACATTTTATTTATTCAATTAACCCGGTACACGTACACTCCATGTTACACCAATCTGTAAAACAAGAAGAAGAAGAGCAAAAATAAACAGATCAACAAGCAGTTATTTGAATGATATATCCATATGGATATCAAGTTAGATCCATAGTTTCCTATGAACTCCAGTTACTGCACCATTAGATCATCACATATAGCATAGTACTACTGGATTTATTTTAATCAGTTGGAAGTTGTAACTTGGATTCGAAGGCTGGTTGCTCTTCGAGATCACCATAAGGACGTTGTCCTCTCCAATTACCCCGTGGATCATAATTGCAAGTTATAAAATACCACCCGTTGTTGCATCGAACCCGGGCACAACCGAGACGCACCGAGTTACGCCACACTACTTGAGTATAATGTCCGCATACTTTTCCCGCTGCACAAGTATTCGAATTATAATTGTACCATTGCTTCTCGTCGACCCACATCTTCACCGCACCAGCCGCGTTGAGCTGGGGAAAAGCGGCGGCTAGGTTTTCACCGTAAGGGCCACCGGAGTGCTGCATCCTGCAGTCCCCAATTCTTTGATTGGCATAATTTTGGGCGAAGGCAGCTAGCCTGTTGTCCCATGTCATAGGGCCGACTCCGACTTGTCTACGAGCTGCATTATGAGCGTTAAGATAATCTTGGGGAGAATTTTGGGCTTGTGATGAGTGAAATATAGCAAAGGTAAGGAAACAAACAGCTAAGGCAATATTGGAGTATCCCATTTTGGGTTTTGGTGAGAATAAGGAATCATTTGGATTGGTTTATATAGGGAACAAGAGTTGAATAGTCTGCACTCTATGGAAGAAATTAAGAGTTGAATGGGTTACTTTACTTGTCAGCAGACGTTATAGGATTATTTGAAAACACATATTCTCCTTATCTCAATTTAGATAACACATTTCTTTTTTTTGGCCAATTCAAAAAAAAGTTGTACTCCCTCCATTCTATTTTAAATGTTAGATATACTAAAAGTAATTGTTTTAAGATATTTGCAAGTTTTAAAATTTAAAAGATAATTGATCATGTTTTTCCAATTCTACCCTTAGTACTTAAAGTCATTCTAAATGTGAAAATTTTTTTTACTCATATTACCATCCCTATTAATTTTTTCTTAATGGATGAACAAATTTTATCCTACCAATTAAAATAAAATAGAAATAGTATATTATTTTATTTAAAAAATATTTAATAACATTATTAACTTTTTATTTCTAACGAAGCGCACTTATTTAATTAAAAATCTATTATTTCAGTTTAAAAATTCAATTATTATTAAAATAGTCTTAAAAAGTTATATATATTTTAAAATTTTAATATTAATCAAACTACGTGACATAAATTTAAAATGGAATAAGAATTTATGAGTTACTATTCGCTTACATTATAAGAGCCGCCACTATTTATTATTGAGGCGATTGTTTAAACACCATTTATTTTTGGATCAATTACATTCAATACACTTATGTTATCTGATTGGGTTGTAAAGTCAAAGAACGACACGTCACATAATGAACTAGTTGCTTACATTATAAGAGCCGCCACTAGTTAAATACACTTATGTTATGATTTAGTTTCGAATATATGGAAACGGAGGCGAATTTATTTATAAATTATGAAAATGTAAATTTATAATTTTTTTATAAAATTAGATATTTTATATATATTTTATTAAAAATTAATATAATATTATATGTTAGCATCTATATTATAAAAGATCTAAATAGTTTACTTGACTAAAGCTTAAATTATTCGTCTTGAGTATTTAAGTTCAATTTCCACTTAAATACTCCTAAACTATAATTATATTTCTAATTATAATATATATATATATATATATTAGAGGTCTTATTATCTTTTTGGATTATTTTAAAATTTTAATATTAATTTATTATGATCATAATTTAAGAGGATATTTATATAGATTTTTTTAATATTTTGAAAATTTTATACTTAGATTTCTTATGTGATATATACATAACTAAGTATATTAAAAATAATTATTAAATAATAAATTAAAATTATAGATAAAAGCTTTATATATTTATTTATATAAAATTAATAAATACTAATATAAATATTTTTTGTGTTTTTATTCACAAATTTAATTAAAAAGATAATAAATATATTTTGAGATATATATCTTTCAAAACTCATAAATAAAAAAATAAACAAAAATGATTTAATAAGATATACTGATTATTAATAGTAATAACATTTTTACACTTTAAAATTTATACTTTTATCATTTATAATATATTATTATATAAATATTTATATATTTATTTATTATTTTAAATTTATATACATAAAATGAATAATAAATTATATATACATTCAATGTGAATAAAAAAATTTTACCATGGTGTAACGAAAATCGTTCTCGACAGATAGTATTTTCTGAAAGATTCTAGCCATTTAGCCTTTTTAAGTTTTGAAATTGTTAAGCGCAGCCCCCATTAAGTGATTTTTTGCAACAACTTTTATTTTTTATTGTTATTTCGGAAACGTAAAAGCCGCCATTTAATAATTCCTGGTGAACCACTAAGATTTAGGATGACGAGGACTACTACTTTGACCCTTTGAACTAATTTCTATATTCACTTTCTTTAATTTTATTTTTTTATATGATATATTTAAAATTATAAAAAATATTTTATATATTTAATAAATTTAAAATTATAAAAAATGTTATTTTTAAAATTTTTATATTAAATTTAAACGGTGAGATTAACAAGGATTAATTTGATTTTTTTGAGTTTCTCTCCGTTCTAGAGCCTATCCATCCAAAATTGTCCATTCTCCCTAATTGATCAAACTAATTAATTTCTAGCGAAAATGCCCATGTGGTCAATGATAATAATTTCAAGATATTTATTTGAAAAAAATATTACAATTCATACTTATTTTGAAAAAATAATAATTACAAAATATTTATGAAAATTTAATATGATTTCTTATGACTCAATTTTAATTATATATAATTAAAAGTAATTAATTTTAGATGAGTTGAATTGAACGATACAAAATGAATTGAGTGAGTAAATCGGGGTTACGAGATAATGAATTGGATGAATCATGGGTTTTCAATGGCTATGAGGCCACTAAAGCAATGGTTTGAGGGTTCAATTTTTCCCTACAAAATATATTTATATATGTTATTAAAGAAATATGTGTATTTTTAAATTTGTAAATAAATTTGGGGAAAGTATTATAATTTCTTACTTTTTAATTTGAGAACAGTTGTTAGTTGAGAAATGATATTTTTTTTGTAATTGTTTCCTTATGTAGAAAATAGGGTGTCTATTTTATATATTGGAGGGTCTCATTTTGGGTTTTCGATAAGAAGAAGGCATACTATGGATGGGTTTTAATAGGGAAAATGCTGGGATAAAAAGCTTGCAACTTGTTTTTTAAAATATAAAAAATTGAATTGAACGGTTACTTGTTAATACAATTTTTAGCCATACTTGAAAAGCATATAAAATTATAGTACTTTTTTTCTTAATTCAAAGAAGCAAAAGCCGCCATTAAAAAAACCAATATGATGAACACTATTATTGCCATGATTATTATAATTGACCAACTCCAGAAATCATAGATTCG
Source organism: Datura wrightii (assembly GCA_035772735.1). Taxonomy (NCBI): domain Eukaryota; kingdom Viridiplantae; phylum Streptophyta; class Magnoliopsida; order Solanales; family Solanaceae; genus Datura; species Datura wrightii. The sequence goes on along the minus strand of JASDFA010000038.1, from coordinate 3,551,539 downwards.
ATATATATATATATATATATATATATATATATCATGACTATCAGTATATTTTTAACTTATTGCGGAAGGAAATATTTATAATTTTTAAAATTATATTAATCCTGTGGTTGACTATAATTTTTATTATGTTTTCCATTTTTTCTTTTACAAAAGTGACCGATGAGCACAGGGCTTAGTAGCTTGCTAGAACAATCTTCCCCATATATATTACATGTTGAAAATTGGAATTTGAGTAGCATGATAAAAATATGAAACCATGCATTTTAATAAATTAATTAATTAATAAGGTTTCTCGCCAATGTAATTTCCAGGGGGGTAATAGTTGCATGACACAAACCAGCCTTCACCATTAGCGCATTGCAATCTCGCACATCCAACTTGAAGGGTGTTTTTCCACACCACCTGAGTATAATGTCCGCACATCGTCCCTTCCTTGCACGTGTTTGACGCGTAATCGTAGTTCGATTTCTCTTCTACCTACAAGTTTACAGCCTGCACCGCCGACATCTCGCCGGTGCTCATGGCAAGATTTTCACCATAGGGTGATTGTGAATGTACCAATTTACAATCACCTAATCTGGTGGAAGCATATTCATGGGCATAGGCAGCAAGTGTGTCGTTCAATTTTAGTGGTGGGAGTGGGGCACCTACTTCTGCACGGGCCTTGTTGTGGACTATAACGAAATCCTTGGGCTCATTTTGGGCCATGGAAGAATGGGCCATGGCTAACACCATGAACACAACAAAGCTGATTGAATGCTTCGAGATCTCCATTTTCTTTTTTCTTTGCTTCTTTTTTTTTTTTTAAAAGGCAAATTTGAGGGAAATGGAGAAGGTGATTGTTTTTGTGAGTTGGAAGAGAGAAATGGGTTTTGGTACTTATAGGCACTTGTTGACAAGAAAAGGAGAAAATTCATCAGCAAAGGTTAAATGAGTCAGCTTCATGTTTTTGCACCTGAATTGGTATCTAAAGTCTGGAAGATCACCCATCTTCCTCAGTATTCTGGTTAAATACTCTATTACTAGGACAAAGAGCAAGGGTGACATAGGGTCACCTTACCTTAGTCCCCTTTTACCTTCAAAAAAATCATAGTCTTCACCATTAACCTTGATAGTAAGCCTAAAGTTTTGTTTTATCAGGCACAATTCTATTTTTTTATTTTTTATTTTCTTGTACAAATCTAGGTAGCTTAATATAGTTATGTCTTTTACGGCATAACTTGTCGAAAATAAACTTATATCACGTGAAAAGTTATTTGGTATTTTGATGTAAGATATTTTCGTCCAATTATTTTTTACTTAAAGTGATAAAAGGACGAAAATCAAATTAAAGATCATTAGGTTTGAGGGCGAAAATTAAAGATCACTTCGAAATAGAGATATTTGTGTTGAATGACCCAAAATATGTTGCACAAATTAATAGCCCGCCCATTTTATAACTAATCATAATTTGACAAACCCAAATTCAAACTCACCCACCTATGGCCCTAACTGGAACTAGACTCTCATCGTGATTACAAAAAGTAACGTTTATCTTGAATCACAGTTTGTGGCGTGACTTAGTAGTACATTCGATGTATATACAAATATATCTTAATTACTAGTCTATAGTATTTAAAATCCACCAGATTTAACCCTCGTCAGAATGGAACATCAATAAAACTATCCACTAGATATTCATGATATCCCAAAGATACCAAAAATTGCTAAGAAAATGTATGTTAATGATCATAAAGAATATACTGATCATATACTTCATCCAAAATTAGTCTTTAGTTTTATTATGTTTTTCATTTTTTTTTCCACAAAAGTGATCGATGATCACAGGGCTTAGTAGCTTACTGGGACAACCTTCCCCATATATATTACATGTTGAAAATTGGAATTTTACACATATATATATAATTTGAGTTGCATGATAAAAATATGAAACCATGCATTTTAATAAATTAATTAATTAATAAGGTTTCTGGCCAATGTAATTTCCAGGGGGGTAATAGTTGCATGACACAAACCAGCCTTCACCATTAGCGCATTGCAATCTCGCGCATCCAACTTGAAGGGTGTTTTTCCACACCACCTGAGTATAATGTCCGCACATCGTCCCTTCCTTGCACGTGTTCGACGCGTAATCGTAGTTCGATTTCTCTTCTACCCACAAGTTTACGGCCTGCACCGCCGACATCTCGCCGGTGCTCATGGCAAGATTTTCACCATATGAGGGTGATTGTGAATGTACCAATTTACAATCACCTAATCTGGTGGAGGCATATTCATGGGCATAGGCAGCAAGTGTGTCGTTCCATTTTAGTGGTGGGAGTGGGACACCTACTTCTGCACGGGCCTTGTTGTGGACTATAACGAAATCCTTGGGCTCATTTTGGGCCACGGAAGAATGGGCCATGGCTAACACCATGAACACAACAAAGGTTATTGAATGCTTCGAGATCTCCATTTCCTTTTCTGTTTGCTTTTTTTTTTTTTTAAAGGCAAATTTGAGGAAAATGGAGAAGGTGATTGTGTTTGTGAGTTGGAAGAGAGAAATGGGTTTTGGTACTTATAGGCACTTGTTGACAAGAAAAGGAGAAAATTCTGCAGCAGGACAAGAAGTTTATGGTCAGCCCGTGAATGTGGGCATTTATGAAAAAGTCTCAAATTAGCATCATAGAAATATGAGAGTATAGGATTAAAAATTATGTTTAACGTTCCGCATGACTTGACAAAGATAGAGGTTAAAATATTTTATTGGGTCGAGTTAAATCTGAAATGTCAAAAACCCAAATGAGTTGGGTGTTAAAAAAGAGATTTGGGCCATATAAATTAAATATAAATATTATTTTAAAATATATTTAATAAAAATTTGATTTTTTTTAGTGTAGAAAAACCGTGACTCATATATCGAATACTGGTCGAAGAATCAAACTTTTCGAAAAAAATTAACGAATCAAAAAATCAAATTAATTCCATTTCAATTCAATTTTTCTATTCTTCGATATTATTGTCCACGCTAGCCTTTGGTACGAAATACCAAAAAATGTTCAAATTAAGTACTGCTTACATTTCTTGTCCACCTCCTTCAAAATACTTTGGGAAAGTATAAACACAGTTCCCCAGAAGTTGTAGATAGAAAATAATACAGCATTAATGATTTGTAGTCTCCCAACATAAGAGAGGTGTCTAGAGTAAGCTTGGTTGCTACTGCTTGAAATCTTTTCTACTAGTTGATGACATTCTATTTTACTCCATTTCTTAGAAGTCAAGGGTAGCCCTAAGTATATAATAGGCAGTGAACCAATCGAGAAGCCTGTTCTGTCTACGATTCTTTTAAGTTCCTCAGCCTGCACACCAGTTAGCAAGATGTTTGATTTCTTATAATTAGCAACCAAGGCTGTAGCTGCACTAAAGTGTTGTAAAGCTTCAATTACTCTGTTGACTGAAGATCGAGTTCCTTTACAGAAAACCATAAGGTCATCAGCAAAGGTTAAATGAGTCAGCTTCATGTTTTTGCACATGGATTGGTATCTAAAGTCTGGAAGATCACCCATCTTCCTCAGTATTCTGGTTAAATACTCCATTACTAGGACAAATAGCAAGGGTGACATAGGGTCACCTTACCTCAGTCCCCTTTTACCTTCAAAAAAATCATAGCCTTCACCATTAACCTTGATAGTAAACCTAAAGTTTTGTTTTATCAGGCACAATTCTATTTTTTTATTTTTATTTTCTTGTACAAATCTAGGTAGCTTAATATAGTTATGTCTTACGGCATAACTTGTCGAAAATAAACTTATATCACGTGAAAAGTTATTTGGTATTTTGATGTCAGATATTTTCGTCCAATTTTTTTTTTACTTAAAGTGATAAAAGGACGAAAATCAAATTAAAGATCGTTTGAGGGCGAAAATTAAAGATCACTTCGAAATAGAGATATTTGTGTTGAATGACCCAAAATATGTTGCACAAATTAATAGCCCGCCCATTTTGTAACTAATCATAATTTGACCAACCCAAATTCAAACTCACCCACCTATGATCCTAACTGGAACTAGACTCTCATCGTGATTACAAAAAGTAACGTTTATCTTGAATCACAGTTTGTGGCGTGACTTAGTAGTACATTCGATGTATATACAAATATATCTTAATTACTAGTCTATAGTATTTAAAATCCACCAGATTTAACCCTCATCAGAATGGAACATCAATAAAACTATCCACTAGATATTCATGATATCCCAAAGATACCAAAAATTGCTAAGAAAATGTATGTTAATGATCATAAAGAATATACTGATCATATACTTCATCCAAAATTAGTCTTTAGTTTTATTATGTTTTTCATTTTTTTTTTCACAAAAGTGATCGATGATCACAGGGCTTAGTAGCTTGCTAGGACAACCTTCCCCATATATATTACATGTTGAAAATTGGAATTTTACACATATATATATAATTTGAGTTGCATGATAAAAATATGAAACCATGCATTTTAATAAATTAATTAATTAATAAGGTTTTTGGCCAATGTAATTTCCAGGGGGGTAATAGTTGCATGACACAAACCAGCCTTCACCATTAGCGCATTGCAATCTCGCGCATCCAACTTGAAGGGTGTTTTTCCACACCACCTGAGTATAATGTCCGCACATCGTCCCTTCCTTGCACGTGTTCGACGCGTAATCGTAGTTCGATTTCTCTTCTACCCACAAGTTTACGGCCTGCACCGCCGACATCTCGCCGGTGCTCATGGCAAGATTTTCACCATATGAGGGTGATTGTGAATGTACCAATTTACAATCACCTAATCTGGTGGAGGCATATTCATGGGCATAGGCAGCAAGTGTGTCGTTCCATTTTAGTGGTGGGAGTGGGACACCTACTTCTGCACGGGCCTTGTTGTGGACTATAACGAAATCCTTGGGCTCATTTTGGGCCACGGAAGAATGGGCCATGGCTAACACCATGAACACAACAAAGGTGATTGAATGCTTCGAGATCTCCATTTCCTTTTCTGTTTGCTTTTTTTTTTTTTAAAGGCAAATTTGAGGGAAATGGAGAAGGTGATTGTGTTTGTGAGTTGGAAGAGAGAAATGGGTTTTGGTACTTATAGGCACTTGTTGACAAGAAAAGGAGAAAATTCCGCAGCAACACAAGAAGTTTATGGTTAGCCCGTGAATGTGGGCATTTATGAAAAAGTGTCAAATTAGCATCATAGAAAAATGAGAGTATAGGATTAAAAATTGAGTTTAACGTTCCGCATGACTTTGACAAAGATAGAGGTTCACATGCCTAATATTACCAAGCTAAAACTATGTTTAATTTTATTTGGTTAGCAAATGGAGTACAAAACTTTTGTCAACTGATAGAACCGCAAATTAAGGACAAATTAATTCAGATAAAAAAAATCGTGGATTTAAACTCTTGGAGGGCGCAATTATGGGAGTAATTCTAGGTTCCTAGAAATAAGTAAAATAAATTTACTATTTAATGCATGAACCGCAAATTAAGGACATGCCAAAATCACGCTGTAGACTATTGAAAATTCATTGAAATTGAACTGCAAATTCGAAGATTAAATTAGTGCCTTTTGGACAGAAAAGTCATCAGTTGCAAAGAGTAAAGGTAACCTCTAATTATTACCACGGAAAGACAATATACTTTGTGTTGTGAACTTCCTTGACTTTCCACAAACAATGGATCACACCTGCAGAAAGGGGATAATATGACTGATAAAAGGTTCAGTTTTACAAACTCTGAAGCAACTGAGAGTGCATTTCAAGTTGTAGTTTGAACCTTTTTCTTTTATCCCTCCAAGCTTGTTCTCTTCATTCTTTTCTCCTTTAGACTTCAGGAACCATGTAAGACAATGACCAGAGGTCACCATTACTGCAGTAAACCAGCTTGATCAAGTACCTGAGAAGACGTATACTTGGGGAGGGAGGGCTAGCAGCTGTTTTCTGCGAATTTTTAATATCCAGTTGCTAACTTAATATTATAGATGAGAAATGAATAAAACCAAGTTATAACAAGATTGCCTTCAGGAAAGAAAATTGTAACAAATTAACAGAAGGAAATTCTACATAAAGAATGAAATTGTCATAACTTAGGTCCTATGGTCGATATTGCTTAAATATGCTACAAACAAGTCATTCCACGTATCTGTAAGTCCTGGTAAGCACCAGTGCATGCAATCATCATGTTTCTTCCCACCTGCTGTAGACGGATGAGCATCGGCTCTAAACTCACTCATATGAGATATGTCCAGTATATGAAATTTAGTGCCTTCAATGGCCCTGCATAGATGCTGGTTCACAAGGCGAACCTCCACATTTGTTCCGTTTTCTCCAAGGGAAAAGAGTTCCTCCACCTGGTAAACAGAACAGAAACAAAGGGATAACTTTCAGCGACCTATCACTTAGAGTGAAATGGAGCCAGAAGTGCCCAGTTGCAGGTGGAAGCAATTACAACAGTAAGAGGGCAAAGAATAAGTGTGTTCCAAGAATAACGGGGGTTGCCTTGGCACTTGGTAAACTATGAACAGTTTTTCTTCTTTTCTTTTTTATAGTTAAAACTATTTAAATGGAGATAGCTACCTCTTGAGGTGAGAGAGGCTGAGACCGCTGGCAAGATCCACCTTGGTCCCAGTCACCTCCTTCGAAATGCCTCGGAGATTGGGTTCGCATGAACACCGTCGTGCTAGATCGCATCCTTTTGTCCACATAAGATATCTAGTAGAAACGACACACAAAGAAGCTTAGAGAAGAAGCATATGTAAACTTCTGAAACATATACATGCAACTGAAACTATCGTTTCTGAAGAGGCCTGAAGAGAACATGTGAATTCATATCAGTATAAAGAATAATGTTCTCACAAGGCATATCATATGCACATCTACAATGAAATTTGTCCACCTTCATAAATAACCCACAATAGAAGGATAGAACAGTACCATATGCTCTAATACCATATCAAGCCCACTGTCGGGGGACACTGGAGGCACCACAGGATTGCCCTTTTCAAAGAAAAGCATGGGTGACTTCACTGGATCAAACTTTGAAGGAGCCCACCACCTAACAAAAGAACGGAAAGCAAGATAAGAAATCACTAATCAGTACAAAAAATTAATCGAAGGAAACAAATTACTTAAAGATGCAAGAACTTAAGCTAACAGAATCCTGATCAAAAGAAAATTGAAGCTAACAGAATGTCAGCTCAAATTACAGCAGGGCACCTGAATCCTGATGTGGTCAATAATAATAATTCCAAGATATTTATTTGAAAAAAATATTACAATTCATACTTATTTTAAAAATATAATAATTACAAAATATTTAAGAAAATTTAATATGATCTCTTATGGCTCAATTTTAATTATATATTTAATTAAAAGTAATCAATTTTAGATGAGTTGAATTGAACGATACAAAATGGATTGAGTGAATAAATCAGGGTTACGAGATAATGAATTGGATGAATCATGGGTTTTCAATGGCTATGAGGCCACTAAAGCAATGGTTTGAGGGTTCAATTTTTCCCTACAAAATATATTTATATATGTTATTAAAAAAATGTGTGTATTTTTAAATTTGTAAATAAATTTGGGGAAAGTATTATAATTTCTTACTTTTTAATTTGAGAACAGTTGTTAATTGAGAAATGATATTTTTTTTGTAATTGTTTCCTTATGTAGAATTATAATTTTTAAATTTGTTAATCTTGAGCACTTGAAATTAATTCTCACTTAATATATATATTTTTTTAGTGATAAAATTCTAGATTCGCCTTTAATTATTTCCTTTTCTTTTTATTCTTTGGACAACATTTTTTTTTGTTAACTTTGAAAAGAATTTTTTAACTAAGTCATTCATATTTGATGGAGTATATCTAGCTTGGAAAATGTACATTCTTATATGTTATAGTTGAAGCAGGAAAACTGAAAACTAAATAGAGAGCGAACCAAAAATGGAAATGATCTCTTATGATCAGTATTAAGTTGAATATTAAAAAAATAACTTTTTCAAATCTATTATGAACAAATAATAATTAATTTAATTTCTATATGAATTTAATAAAGGTGTCCCAACTGTCAATTATATTACTACTATTCAATTAATTATCTTTAAGTAGAAAGGAGGTCTAATTAACTAATTATCAAATTAAGAAGCGATAACGCTTAACGTTTATGAGATTTTATGAAACCTAAACGGAATATGCTTTAGCATATCCTAAACAGTAAAATCTAACTTGAATGACAGCGTTTATATCAAGTTAATAAATATTATATTATTTATTAAAATATATAACTTCATTAAACAACGAGCGTATGATACATTAATTAATATATATTTTAACTTTAAATCGCTTAATTATAATAATTATATTAATTTAAATTAATAATCTGTGCACATAAATATTTACTATCATTTTAAAACTTATTATCTAGTATATTTTAAAAGGAAAGCATTCACATCAGGTGTCTATTTTATCTGCTGCGGACGTCGTCGATTTTCTGTCATTGATTTCCTGTCTTATTTTTTGTCAAAAGAAAATGAACTGCACATGATTGGATGAATCGAAGCAATCCATTTTTCATTAAATAATAAATATTTTTCAGAATAAAATTGCTTTTATATTGTTAAGTAGCCTAGCGAGTGAAAAAAATTTCTCGGAAAGAATATATTTTCTCAATTTAATTTATGTATCGCTATTTCCTTTTCTAATTATAATAATGCATAGCTAAACATAGGCCAATATAAATTATAAACTATTCCTTATTAAATATAATTTATTTCATTATTATACTTCTTATAAAATTACATACTGCTAATTAAATATACAATATACTATAATTACCCGGGAAATCAATTATTGAGAGATATATAGGAAAGGTTTGGGGTAGGAATTGATAGCTTAATTATTGAGAGAGATTATAGGAATTATTGGATTTGTTTGTTACTTATGGGAGCTAATTATAATTTCAAGGGCTTAAAATTAATAAAGAACCGTTGGATTCATTTGATAGAAGAATTGTGTAATGGAAGGCAAGTATTTAACTGTTCACAGTTTCTTAATTAACTAATCTATGAGCGCGCTTTGCGCGTATTCTTCATATTAATAAAAAATAAATTTATAAAAATAGCATAAATACTATTTGAAAGATGTTTATGTGTAACAATATAAGAATTTGAAAAGAAAATTATGAATTTCAAATTGATAAATGATTATGTTTAAGTGTTTGATCCAGTCTAGTAGTTCTTTCTTCAGTTTGTTCTAATACTTGTTTCAATGAACAAAAACATCAATAGCATTTGATTTAAAGGTAAAAAATATACGTTTTTACATGAGCACTTAAATGCGTGCATTATATGTATCTATAAATATTAATATTTTCTATATATTTCAAATAAGGAAGAATTTAATACATAAAATTTAGTTGATTTTAACATTCTAAATATAAAAAAAATTAAATAATTATTTTGTCAAGTGTGAACTCTATTTTTAAAAGGGTAAAAAGGTGAATTATATTTTTCTACGAGAATTCGTACTTTAAATATTTAATAATAACTTAATTTTTAACTTTTCATATTACCCTTTATGAGATGATTTCAACTTAAATTTTTTTCTCTTTCTCTTAATATATGTGTTTAGTCAAACACTTCACATAAAATGAACTTCAGATAAATTGAAACAGAAAAAATAGTGTAGATTTAGCTAAATAGAGTGAATAACAAGAATACTCGATTAACTGAAACAACTTAAAGTATGTTATGTTTCTATAATTTTTTAATTATTATTCTACAATCTTTTTAAAAGTAGAAAGGAAGAAGAAGAAGAAGAAATTCACATATGAATACATAATAAAATTACACTCTTCAATTTATTTTTTTCGTGTTGAAATATTTTGATGGATAATTAGTTAGTTTAATAAATAATAGATTGGTATATAAATTAACAAAAGTGTAATTGAAAGTCTTAAATGTTAGGACTTTTAATATAGTTCAAATAAGGAAAGATTTAAGAAGAAAAATTTTAGTCAATTTTAAAATATTAGTAATAATTAGTCAATCTATAATAATTAACTAACAACTAATTGAGAAAAATAGTAAATGACAATTTTATCTATTGTAGAATCTTTTAATGAAGGGTAAAAAATCCAATCAACATTTATAAGGATTTTCATGCTTATATCTATAAAGAATATTTTATTTTCTGATGCCAAATAAAAATAATACATACATAATATCATAAAATATAACAGCCAAAAAATACCCTTAATTATGAAATATCAAAAATATTCATAATTGAAAATTATGAGATTCCAAAAATATCTTTAACTGAAGCATTTGAAATACCAAAAATATCCTTAGCTAGAAGCAGGCACGTTGACGAAGAGGTGCCTGCTTCTGGCCTCTTCTATATATGTATTCACAATAACAAATTACTTTTTATTTTATCCGTTTATTTGTTGATTTGACAATATGGAGTTTAAAAAAGTAAATATGATTTTTAAACTTTATGAAATGTATTAAAATATTTTTAATTTCGTGATATTAAACATGTCATGTGAATTTTATTTTATTTTCTTGGAATCCCTAGAGAAATCCACAGTCTATGCCCTTCGAGTGAACATTTTGTGGTAACCAACTCACTACTCACTATGTAAGAGCTCGCAAACCACACAAGAGATGTAAACCACACTAGGCAAATTCGTGGGACAAGCTCATGGCTAAGCGGCAAACAAAGGTTGAATTCGAATCTGAATCTCCCGCATGAAAAATCTACCTCTCAATCACTCAACAATACTTCATGTACAAAATTAAAATTAAAAGTTTATCGGTAGATATATATAAGAGAACCATAAAAAATAACAATATAGATTCCAGCCAGCAATTTAACTTTTTTAAGTTGCGATATTTTAAAAAACACCAATATATTGTTAAGCGCAGCCTTCATAAAGTGATACTACTACTTTGACCCTTTAAACATTTTTTTAAAAAAAAATTGTGATTTTTTCAATTTTTTTTGGTAATTGTTTTAATTCGTTACAGTAACCTGACAGATTTCCAAGTAACTAGTTTAATTAAAGAGAAAAGAATGAAATTTATCCCTTTACTTTAGAAAATTGACTAAATTTATCTTTGTCATATTATTTGATCATATTTACCCCTGTCATTATGAAAGTTTTCATTTAAACCCTTTGTTTAATAGAAAAATCCAAATCAATATAAATTACCCATATTTTAAAAATAAAACCCATATTCTAATTTAACCCGCATCCGACCCATATGAACTTTATAACACCATCCAAATAAATATCCTGGCAGATTGTCAGCCGAATTATGGCCAATAAGCAGGTCGATTCCTTCCTCGACTGATTTTCTAATGATCTCATGAGATTTCAAAATCTCTATTGAACTGAGATTTGTTTTGTAGAATGGTTATTATTTGGAGATGATTGAGTTTGAATGAGTTCTAATTTTTGAAGGGTTAGTTTTATTATTGTCCTGTGAATCTTATAGGAGTAATTAATTACGAAAAGGTGTAACTCATTCTGTTAATTTAGAGTTGGATAGATTATGTTGTTAGTGTTGTTGAACTTTTTCGAAAATACTTATATCATTGCAATGGAGAAATTGCCTTTTGAAATTTTAAAAAAAATTAATTTCTTTTTTGTTTGACTAAATAAATAAATCTTGATTTAATGCTTAACAGTGTGAATCACGAAATAAACCCGATGTCTTCATGTCTACTTTTTCTGATGTAATTTTTTTTGTTCAAACAGTCTTGTTGTTAACCATAATACCTATACCTTCTGTAGTTTGTGTCTTGCTTGTGTATTTCCCTTCTCTGATTTATATGATTCTTTCTTCTGTAGCCACAAAACATATTGCTGGCTTTCTGAATAGCCTACGGATCAGGGCAGGCAGGTTAGATTAAAATATGCGTTTTATTTTTTAAAAATGGGTAATTTATATTGATTTGGATTTTGCTGTTAAACAAAGGGTATAAATGAAAACTTTCATAAGGACATGAGTAAATATAACCTAATAATATGATGAATAGTAAATTTAGCCAATTTTTAAAAATAGAAAAGTAAATTTAATCCTTTTCCTTTAATTATATTGTAGATAAAACAATATAATTACATGATCAGTGTATATACAGTGCCAACAAAGAGATAGTAAAACAAGAATATCATAATAACAAAACAAACCAACAAAATACTTAAATAAAACATGTAGATGCAAGGGTCCATATGGACATTAAAATCACATAGCATATATACCACTGGAATTTAATTTATTCTCCTAAACAATTGAATAAAATTAATTATTCATTCCTAATTTGATTAGATCATGTAAACTCATAATTAAACATCAGTTGGAAGTTCCAAATTGGAATCAAAGGCTCCGGCCAGTTGTTGTGCTCCAAGATCACCGTACGGACGTTGTCCTATATAATTACCCGGTGGATCATAATTACATGTTATAAAATACCACCCGTTGTTGCATCGCACCCGGCCGCAACCAAGACGCACCGAGTTACGCCACACCACTTGAGTATAGTGTCCGCATACTTTTCCCGGCGCACAAGTATTTGAATTATAATCGTACCACCGCTTCTCATCGACCCACATCTTCACCGCACCAGCCGCGTTGAGATGGGGGAAAGCGGCGGCTAAATTTTCGCCGTGAGGTCCGTGAGAGTGGATCATCCCGCAGTCACCAATTCTCTGATTGGCGTAATTTTGGGCATAGGCCGCTAGCCTATTGTCCCATGTCATAGGGCCGACTCCAACTCGTCTACGAGCTGCATTGTGAGGGATAAGATAATCTCGAGGAGAATTTTGAGCTTGGGATGAATGAAATATAGCAAAGGTAAGGAAACAAACAGCAAAGGCAATATTGGAGTATCCCATTTTGGGTTTTCGATAAGAAGAAGGCATACTATGGATGGGTTTTAATAGGGAAAATGCTGGGATAAAAAGCTTGCAACTTGTTTTTTAAAATATAAAAATATGAATTGAACGGTTATTTGTTAATACAATTTTTAGCCATACTTGAAAAGCATATAAAATTATAGTACTTTTTTTCTTAATTCAAAGAAGCAAAAGCCGCCATTAAAAAAACCAATATTGATGAACACTATTATTGCCATGATTATTATAATTGACCAACTCCAGAAATCATAGATTCGATATATATATATATATACCATGACTATCAGTATATTTTTAACTTATTGCGGAAGGAAATTTTTATAAATTTTTAAAATTATATTAATCCTCTGATTGACTATAATTGTAAAAAAAAAAATTAAATTACACTATCACGTTGCACGGCCATATCATATCAATAGATAATAAAAATTTTAATATATAAATTTTATAATCTTAAAAATAAAATAAATTATTTGTTATAATATATAAAAATAATCTGACAGTATAAAAATTTCTTAAACTAACATTGTATATAATTTATAGTGTATAACATTAAGTACGTTTTTTCTTCCGTTTGATGAATAATTAATATTTATAACGTAACGTTTCATTAATTACTTTGATGTTTCACTATATTGAACTCCTTTGCTATTATTAATTACTATTATATTGATGGCTCGCAAACTAAAAGAAGATGAAACGTATAGGATTTTGGGTGAGAATATATATCAACCCTTAAGGTGTGTTTTCTACTTAATTAATTAATTAATTCTACAGTACGTTGATTTGATAAATAAATTTTGCACTGCCTTGTAAATACGAAAATTTAACCATAGATAATAATACTACTAAATAATAATTCGAGCGATTTAAGTTTGTCCTTTTAAAAAAAAAAGTTTATGATATTGTTTGAATTAATGCCAATATATGTATAAAATAAAATTTCCATGCAACTAGTTTTTCCCAGAAATTTAAAAAGAAAGGTGCCATTAGATTAATACTAATTAATAGACTTTAATAAAGTGTAGCATTAGGATCTATCCAATATGCCAATGAATACTTCTAATAGACTTCAATAGTATTGCAGTCAACACAGGACCACTTCAACAAAAGAAGCCGCCATCTCACATGCTCTCCTACATATATGTCCTATCAGAAAATTTTAATTATGTATCTCACGCAATTCATAATAAGTGAAATTTCTTTTTATTTTATAAATTAATAGAATTTTATATTATATATTTCATATAACTAATATTAAGGAGTCGTTCGATAGCTGACTATAGGAACGGCGTCAGGGTAGCGAAAGAAGGTCCATCCAAGCCTCCTTAGTCTGAAAAATACATTGTATATATAAGGTCAAATCTGATATTTATGTGTATATGTTGCATATTAAACCCCCTTAACATAACTTAAAAACCTATATCGAACCCTCTTGGTAAAAATCCTGCCTCCGCCACTGGCTGATTAGAGTTATGCAAGCTAGTAATATATGAATTACTTAAGAAAGAATTTTTGTATTATATTTATGTAGAGTTTAATTATTCATACATTACTTATTTCACCTTCTATTGTGTATAAAATAATAATAAATTCCCTTATAACTTATACATATCTTAATTATGCAATTTTCTAAATTGGAAATCTAACTCTATATTAATTTTATACATGAATAATTTATAACCTAATCAACTGCCAATATAATATTATTTATTAAAAAGTTTATATCTACATAACTCATATCTAAATCAACTAATGACGTGAAACACGGAAATCGTAAGACTTGGGCGGGACATTCTGATACTTTTTGGTCCATACTGTTTGTGAAATAAAAAGTTATGAGGCGCGAAATAAAAAATTTCTGAAGTCCCTCCGGCCTTGGGGCCAAAAGGCCCAAAACTTCCTTATCTTTTTCCAGGCCTTTGGAGTGATATTGCCAAAACCTTCTTTTTCGGCTTTCCAGTTCGTTCGATTTTTCGATTTAATTTTTTAATTTTTAATTTTAAAAAAATATGCATCATTTACTGAATCAGATTAATTTCGTCTGGTTTGATATTTTTAACTTCGACTCTATTTGATATTTTTAAAATGGGGTTTTGATGTAAATAAGAAATAAAAATGAGAATGAAATTATCAAAATGTTTGACGGAAAATAAATATGCACAATAATGCTATTTCTCATATGAGGTGGATCTCGTGATTTTTCGATTAGAGCGAAACAGAAGATGAGCAATAATGACATAAATCATTTGTGTTTATGATACTTAATTCATCCCCACATTATAATTGCAATCTTTTCAAATTTCATATGATAAGAAAACTTAAAAGTCTTTATTATTACTATTTTATGTTTTTCTATTTCCTGAACTCCACGAAATTATCACACCATTTGGAGGATCATTTGTTTAATTCTTAGCTGGTATTGCAACTGCAAAACACCATTTTGGCGTTAGTGAGTTTTTAATTCTTCAACGTATTTTTTCTCCATATAATTTTTTTTTTCAATTATCAAGAAACATGTAGTCTTTTCGTATAATTCAGGACACCAAGTTTAGGTTAAAATATTTTATTGGGTCGAGTTAAATTTGAAATGTCAAAAACCCAAATGAGTTGGGTGTTAAAAAAGAGATTTGGGCCATATAAATTAAATATAAATATTATTTAAAAATATATTTAATAAAAATTTGATTTTTTTAGTGTAGAAAAACCGTGACTCATATATCGAATACTGGTCGAAGAATCAAACTTTTCAAAAAAAATTAAAGAATCAAAAAATCAAATTAATTCCATTTCAATTCAATTTTTCTATTCTTCGATATTATTGTCCACGCCTAGCCTTTGGTACGAAATACCAAAAAATATTCAAATTAAGTACTGCTTACATTTCTTGTCCACCTCCTTCAAAATACTTTGGGCAAATATAAACACAGTTCCCCAGAAGCTGTAGATAGAAAATAATACAGCATTAATGATTTGTAGTCTCCCAACATAAGAGAGGTGTCTAGAGTAAGTTTGGTTGCTACTGGTTGAAATCTTTTCTATTAGTTGATGACATTTTATTTTACTCCATTTCTTAGAAGTCAAGGGTAGCCCTAAGTATATAATAGGCAGTGAACCAATCGAGAAGCCTGTTCTGTCTATGATTCTTTTAAGTTCCTCAGTCTGCACACCAGTTAGCAAGATGTTTGATTTCTCATAATTAGCAACCAAGTCTGTAGCTGCACTAAAGTGTTGTAAAGCTTCAATTACTCTGTTGACTGAAGATCGAGTTCCTTTACAGAAAACCATAAGGTCATCAGCAAAGGTTAAATGAGTCAGCTTCATGTTTTTGCCCATGGATTGGTATCTAAAGTCTTCCTCAGTATTCTGGTTAAATAATCCATTACTAGGACAAAGAGCAAGGGTGACATAGGGTCACCTTACCTCAGTCCCTTTTTACCTTCAAAAAAATCGTAGCCTTCACCATTAACCTTGATAGTAAATCTAAAGTCTTGTTTTACAGGCACAATTCTATTTTTTTATTTTTATTTTCTTGTACAAATCTAGGTAGCTTAATATAGTTATATCACATGAAAAAGTTAGTTGATATTTTGATGTCAGATATTTTCGTCCACTTTTTTTTTTACTTAAAGTGATAAAAGGACAAAAATCAAGTTAAACATCATTAGGTTTGAGGGCAAAAATTAAAGATCACTTCAAAATAGAGATATTTGTGCTGAATGACCCAAAATGCGTTGCACAAATTAATAGACCGATCATTTTGTAACTAATCATAATTTGACCGGCCCAAATTCAAACTCACCTACCTATTGCCCTAACTGGAACTAGACTCTCATCGTGATTACAAAAAGTAACGTTTATCTTGACTCACAGTTTGTGGCGTGACTTAGTAGTACATTCGATGTATATACAAATATATCTTAATTACTAGTCTATAGTATTTAAAATCCACCAGATTTAACCCTCATCAGAATGGAACATCAATAAAACTATCCACTAGATATTCATGATATCCCAAAGATACCAAAAATTGCTAAGAAAATGTATGTTAATGATCATAAAGAATATATTGATCGAATACTTCATCAAAAATTAGTCTTTAGTTTTATTATGTTTTCCATTTTTTTCTCCACAAAAGTGATTGATGATCACAGGGCTTAGTAGCTTGCTAGGACAACCTTCCCCATATATATTACATGTTGAAAATTGGAATTTTACACATATATATATAATTTGAGTTGCATGATAAAAATATGAAACCATGCATTTTAATAAATTAATTAATTAATAAGGTTTCTGGCCAATGTAATTTCCAGGGGGGTAATAGTTGCATGACACAAACCAGCCTTCACCATTAGCGCATTGCAATCTCGCGCATCCAACTTGAAGGGTGTTTTTCCACACCACCTGAGTATAATGTCCGCACATCGTCCCTTCCTTGCACGTGTTCGACGCGTAATCGTAGTTCGATTTCTCTTCTACCCACAAGTTTACGGCCTGCACCGCCGACATCTCGCCGGTGCTCATGGCAAGATTTTCACCATATGAGGGTGATTGTGAATGTACCAATTTACAATCACCTAATCTGGTGGAGGCATATTCATGGGCATAGGCAGCAAGTGTGTCGTTCCATTTTAGTGGTGGGAGTGGGACACCTACTTCTGCACGGGCCTTGTTGTGGATTATAACGAAATCCTTGGGCTCATTTTGGGCCACGGAAGAATGGGCCATGGCTAACACCATGAACACAACAAAGGTGATTGAATGCTTCGAGATCTCCATTTCCTTTTCTGTTTGCTTTTTTTTTTTTAAAAGGCAAATTTGAGGGAAATGGAGAAGGTGATTGTGTTTGTGAGTTGGAAGAGAGAAATGGATTTTGGTACTTATAGGCACTTGTTGACAAGAAAAGGAGAAAATTCTGCAGCAAGACAAGAAGTTTATGGTACGCCCGTGAATGTGGGCATTTATGAAAAAGTCTCAAATTAGTATCATAGAAAAATGAGAGTATAGGATTAAAAATTGTGTTTAACGTTCCGCATGCCTTGACAAAGATAGAGGTTAAAATATTTTATTAGGTCGAGTTAAATCTGAAATGTCAAAAACCCAAATGAGTTGGGTGTTAAAAAAGAGATTTGGGGCATATAAATTAAATATAAATATTATTTAAAAATATATTTAATAAAAATTTGATTTTGTTAGTGTAGAAAAATCGTGACTCATATATCGAATACTGGTCGAAGAATCAAACTTTTCAAAAAAATTAAAGAATCAAAAAATCAAATTAATTCCATTTCAATTCAATTTTTCTATTCTTCGATATAATTGTCCACGACTAGCCTTTGGTACGAAATACCATAAAATGTTCAAATTAAGTACTGCTTACATTTCTTGTCCACCTCCTTCAAAATACTTTGGGAAAGTATTAACACAGTTCCCCAGAAGCTGTAGATAGAAAACAATACAGCATTAATGATTTCTAGTCTCCCAACATAAGAGAGGTGTCTAGAGTAAGCTTGGTTGCTACTGGTTGAAATCTTTTCTATTAGTTGATGACATTTTATTTTACTCCATTTCTTAGAAGTCAAGGGTAGCCCTAAGTATATAATAGGCAGTGAACCAATCGAGAATCTTGTTCTGTCTACGATTCTTTTAAGTTCCTCAGCCTGCACACCAGTTAGCAAGATGTTTGATTTCTCAAAATTAGCAACCAAGCCTGTAGCTGCCCTAAAGTGTTGTAAAGCTTCAATTACTCTGTTGACTGAAGATCGAGTTCCTTTACAGAAAACCATAAGGTCATCAGCAAAGGTTAAATGAGTCAGCTTCATGTTTTTGCACATGGATTTGTATCTAAAGTCTTCCTCAGTATTCTGGTTAAATAATCCATTACTAGGACAAAGAGCAAGGGTGACATAGGGTCACCTTACCTCAGTCCCCTTTTACCTTCAAAAACATCATAGCCTTCACCATTAACCTTGATAGTAAGCCTAAAGTTTTGTTTTATCAGGCACAATTCTATTTTTTTATTTTATTTTCTTGTACAAATCTAGGTAGCTTAATATAGTTATGTCTTACGGCATAACTTGTCGAAAATAAACTTATATCATATGAAAAGTTATTTGGTATTTTGATGTCAGATATTTTCGTCCAATTTTTTTTTACTTAAAGTGATAAAAGGATGAAAATCAAATTAAAGATCATTAGGTTTGAGGGCGAAAATTAAAGATCACTTCGAAATAGAGATATTTGTGTTGAATGACCCAAAATATATTGCACAAATTAATAGCCCGCCCATTTTGTAACTAATCATAATTTGACCAACCCAAATTCAAACTCACCCACCTATGGCCCTAACTGGAACTAGACTCTCATCGTGATTACAAAAAGTAACGTTTATCTTGAATCACAGTTTGTGGCGTGACTTAGTAGTACATTCGATGTATATACAAATATATCTTAATTACTAGTCTATAGTATTTAAAATCCACCAGATTTAACCCTCGTCAGAATGGAACATCAATAAAACTATCCTCTAGATATTCATGATATCCCAAAGATACCAAAAATTGCTAAGAAAATGTATGTTAATGATCATAAAGAATATACTGGTCATATACTTCATCCAAAATTAGTCTTTAGTTTTATTATGTTTTTCATTTTTTTTTCCACAAAAGTGATCGATGATCACAGGGCTTAGTAGCTTGCTGGGACAACCTTCCCCATATATATTACATGTTGAAAATTGGAATTTTACACATATATATATAATTTGAGTTGCATGATAAAAATATGAAACCATGCATTTTAATAAATTAATTAATTAATAAGGTTTCTGGCCAATGTAATTTCCAGGGGGGTAATAGTTGCATGACACAAACCAGCCTTCACCATTAGCGCATTGCAATCTCGCGCATCCAACTTGAAGGGTGTTTTTCCACACCACCTGAGTATAATGTCCGCACATCGTCCCTTCCTTGCACGTGTTCGACGCGTAATCATAGTTCGATTTCTCTTCTACCCACACGTTTACGGCCTGCACCGCCGACATCTCGCCGGTGCTCATGGCAAGATTTTCACCATATGAGGGTGATTGTGAATGTACCAATTTACAATCACCTAATCTGGTGGAGGCATATTCATGGGCATAGGCAGCAAGTGTGTCGTTCCATTTTAGTGGTGGGAGTGGGACACCTACTTCTGCACGGGCCTTGTTGTGGATTATAACGAAATCCTTGGGCTCATTTTGGGCCACGGAAGAATGGGCCATGGCTAACACCATGAACACAACAAAGGTGATTGAATGCTTCGAGATCTCCATTTCCTTTTCTGTTTGCTTTTTCTTTTAGAAAAAAAGGCAAATTTGAGGAAAATGGAGAAGGTGATTGTGTTTGTGAGTTGGAAGAGAGAAATGGGTTTTGGTACTTATAGGCACTTGTTGACAAGAAAAGGAGAAAATTCTGCAGCAGGACAAGAAGTTTATGGTCAGCCCGTGAATGTGGGCATTTATGAAAAAGTCTCAAATTAGCATCATAGAAATATGAGAGTATAGGATTAAAAATTGTGTTTAACGTTCCGCATGACTTGACAAAGATAGAGGTTAAAATATTTTATTGGGTCGAGTTAAATCTGAAATGTCAAAAAGCCAAATGAGTTGGGTGTTAAAAAAGAGATTTGGGCCATATAAATTAAATATAAATATTATTTAAAAATATATTTAATAAAAATTTGATTTTTTTTAGTGTAGAAAAACCGTGACTCATATATCGAATACTGGTCGAAGAATCAAACTTTTCGAAAAAAATTAACGAATCAAAAAATCAAATTAATTCCATTTCAATTCAATTTTTCTATTCTTCGATATTATTGTCCACGCTAGCCTTTGGTACGAAATACCAAAAAATGTTCAAATTAAGTACTGCTTACATTTCTTGTCCACCTCCTTCAAAATACTTTGGGAAAGTATAAACACAGTTCCCCAGAAGTTGTAGATAGAAAATAATACAGCATTAATGATTTGTAGTCTCCCAACATAAGAGAGGTGTCTAGAGTAAGCTTGGTTGCTACTGCTTGAAATCTTTTCTACTAGTTGATGACATTCTATTTTACTCCATTTCTTAGAAGTCAAGGGTAGCCCTAAGTATATAATAGGCAGTGAACCAATCGAGAAGCCTGTTCTGTCTACGATTCTTTTAAGTTCCTCAGCCTGCACACCAGTTAGCAAGATGTTTGATTTCTTATAATTAGCAACCAAGGCTGTAGTTGCACTAAAGTGTTGTAAAGCTTCAATTACTCTGTTGACTGAAGATCGAGTTCCTTTACAGAAAACCATAAGGTCATCAGCAAAGGTTAAATGAGTCAGCTTCATGTTTTTGCACATGGATTGGTATCTAAAGTCTGGAAGATCACCCATCTTCCTCAGTATTCTGGTTAAATACTCCATTACTAGGACAAATAGCAAGGGTGACATAGGGTCACCTTACCTCAGTCCCCTTTTACCTTCAAAAAAATCATAGCCTTCACCATTAACCTTGATAGTAAACCTAAAGTTTTGTTTTATCAGGCACAATTCTATTTTTTTATTTTTATTTTCTTGTACAAATCTAGGTAGCTTAATATAGTTATGTCTTACGGCATAACTTGTCGAAAATAAACTTATATCACGTGAAAAGTTATTTGGTATTTTGATGTCAGATATTTTCGTCCAATTTTTTTTTTACTTAAAGTGATAAAAGGACGAAAATCAAATTAAAGATCGTTTGAGGGCGAAAATTAAAGATCACTTCGGAATAGAGATATTTGTGTTGAATGACCCAAAATATGTTGCACAAATTAATAGCCCGCCCATTTTGTAACTAATCATAATTTGACCAACCCAAATTCAAACTCACCCACCTATGATCCTAACTGGAACTAGACTCTCATCGTGATTACAAAAAGTAACGTTTATCTTGAATCACAGTTTGTGGCGTGACTTAGTAGTACATTCGATGTATATACAAATATATCTTAATTACTAGTCTATAGTATTTAAAATCCACCAGATTTAACCCTCATCAGAATGGAACATCAATAAAACTATCCACTAGATATTCATGATATCCCAAAGATACCAAAAATTGCTAAGAAAATGTATGTTAATGATCATAAAGAATATACTGATCATATACTTCATCCAAAATTAGTCTTTAGTTTTATTATGTTTTTCATTTTTTTTTTCACAAAAGTGATCGATGATCACAGGGCTTAGTAGCTTGCTAGGACAACCTTCCCCATATATATTACATGTTGAAAATTGGAATTTTACACATATATATATAATTTGAGTTGCATGATAAAAATATGAAACCATGCATTTTAATAAATTAATTAATTAATAAGGTTTTTGGCCAATGTAATTTCCAGGGGGGTAATAGTTGCATGACACAAACCAGCCTTCACCATTAGCGCATTGCAATCTCGCGCATCCAACTTGAAGGGTGTTTTTCCACACCACCTGAGTATAATGTCCGCACATCGTCCCTTCCTTGCACGTGTTCGACGCGTAATCGTAGTTCGATTTCTCTTCTACCCACAAGTTTACGGCCTGCACCGCCGACATCTCGCCAGTGCTCATGGCAAGATTTTCACCATATGAGGGTGATTGTGAATGTACCAATTTACAATCACCTAATCTGGTGGAGGCATATTCATGGGCATAGGCAGCAAGTGTGTCGTTCCATTTTAGTGGTGGGAGTGGGACACCTACTTCTGCACGGGCCTTGTTGTGGACTATAACGAAATCCTTGGGCTCATTTTGGGCCACGGAAGAATGGGCCATGGCTAACACCATGAACACAACAAAGGTGATTGAATGCTTCGAGATCTCCATTTCCTTTTCTGTTTGCTTTTTTTTTTTTTAAAGGCAAATTTGAGGGAAATGGAGAAGGTGATTGTGTTTGTGAGTTGGAAGAGAGAAATGGATTTTGGTACTTATAGGCACTTGTTGACAAGAAAAGGAGAAAATTCCGCAGCAACACAAGAAGTTTATGGTTAGCCCGTGAATGTGGGCATTTATGAAAAAGTGTCAAATTAGCATCATAGAAAAATGAGAGTATAGGATTAAAAATTGAGTTTAACGTTCCGCATGACTTTGACAAAGATAGAGGTTCACATGCCTAATATTACCAAGCTAAAACTATGTTTAATTTTATTTGGTTAGCAAATGGAGTACAAAACTTTTGTCAACTGATAGAACCGCAAATTAAGGACAAATTAATTCAGATAAAAAAAATCGTGGATTTAAACTCTTGGAGGGCGCAATTATGGGAGTAATTCTAGGTTCCTAGAAATAAGTAAAATAAATTTACTATTTAATGCATGAACCGCAAATTAAGGACATGCCAAAATCACGCTGTAGACTATTGAAAATTCATTGAAATTGAACTGCAAATTCGAAGATTAAATTAGTGCCTTTTGGACAGAAAAGTCATCAGTTGCAAAGAGTAAAGGTAACCTCTAATTATTACCACGGAAAGACAATATACTTTGTGTTGTGAACTTCCTTGACTTTCCACAAACAATGGATCACACCTGCAGAAAGGGGATAATATGACTGATAAAAGGTTCAGTTTTACAAACTCTGAAGCAACTGAGAGTGCATTTCAAGTTGTAGTTTGAACCTTTTTCTTTTATCCCTCCAAGCTTGTTCTCTTCATTCTTTTCTCCTTTAGACTTCAGGAACCATGTAAGACAATGACCAGAGGTCACCATTACTGCAGTAAACCAGCTTGATCAAGTACCTGAGAAGACGTATACTTGGGGAGGGAGGGCTAGCAGCTGTTTTCTGCGAATTTTTAATATCCAGTTGCTAACTTAATATTATAGATGAGAAATGAATAAAACCAAGTTATAACAAGATTGCCTTCAGGAAAGAAAATTGTAACAAATTAACAGAAGGAAATTCTACATAAAGAATGAAATTGTCATAACTTAGGTCCTATGGTCGATATTGCTTAAATATGCTACAAACAAGTCATTCCACGTATCTGTAAGTCCTGGTAAGCACCAGTGCATGCAATCATCATGTTTCTTCCCACCTGCTGTAGACGGATGAGCATCGGCTCTAAACTCACTCATATGAGATATGTCCAGTATATGAAATTTAGTGCCTTCAATGGCCCTGTATAGATGCTGGTTCACAAGGCGAACCTCCACATTTGTTCCGTTTTTTCCAAGGGAAAAGAGTTCCTCCACCTGGTAAACAGAACAGAAACAAAGGGATAACTTTCAGCGACCTATCACTTAGAGTGAAATGGAGCCAGAAGTGCCCAGTTGCAGGTGGAAGCAATTACAACAGTAAGAGGGCAAAGAATAAGTGTGTTCCAAGAATAACGGGGGTTGCCTTGGCACTTGGTAAACTATGAACAGTTTTTCTTCTTTTCTTTTTTATAGTTAAAACTATTTAAATGGAGATAGCTACCTCTTGAGGTGAGAGAGGCTGAGACCGCTGGCAAGATCCACCTTGGTCCCAGTCACCTCCTTCGAAATGCCTCGGAGATTGGGTTCGCATGAACACCGTCGTGCTAGATCGCATCCTTTTGTCCACATAAGATATCTAGTAGAAACGACACACAAAGAAGCTTAGAGAAGAAGCATATGTAAACTTCTGAAACATATACATGCAACTGAAACTATCGTTTCTGAAGAGGCCTGAAGAGAACATGTGAATTCATATCAGTATAAAGAATAATGTTCTCACAAGGCATATCATATGCACATCTACAATGAAATTTGTCCACCTTCATAAATAACCCACAATAGAAGGATAGAACAGTACCATATGCTCTAATACCATATCAAGCCCACTGTCGGGGGACACTGGAGGCACCACAGGATTGCCCTTTTCAAAGAAAAGCATGGGTGACTTCACTGGATCAAACTTTGAAGGAGCCCACCACCTAACAAAAGAACGGAAAGCAAGATAAGAAATCACTAATCAGTACAAAAAATTAATCGAAGGAAACAAATTACTTAAAGATGCAAGAACTTAAGCTAACAGAATCCTGATCAAAAGAAAATTGAAGCTAACAGAATGTCAGCTCAAATTACAGCAGGGCACCTGAATCCTGATGCCAGATAAAATCCACCTCTTTGAGTCATAAACATCATGTTAAGAAACTAAAGTTACAATTCTACATAAGAAATCATAGATGCAGAGATACCTAGACTAAAGAAATTATAGGTGCTTAGATACAACATAAACTTAAGAAACTATAGGTACTGAGATGCCTTGACACGGCACCTATAATTCTATAAACACATTGTGATAAACCTGAAGAATCAGAGTCCATACAAGGCAACTCTTAGTTGTTCATGAATTTTCAGGGGAGGCAGGGAAGAGAAAGTACTCATTGATGATCAATCACTTCTGATTTGGAAACTAAAGATCTATTATGGATGATCAGGAGGATGTCAACACAATTGAAGGATACAAAACAGCAATGATCAATCACTTCTAACTTGGAAACTAAAGATCTATTATCGATCATCAGGAGGATGTCAACACAATTGAAGGATACAAAACAGCAAATACCGAAGAGCTACAACAGAAAACCTGTGCGGTGAGAACGTAAAACAATGGAATTTAATTAGCGACCATACCCTCAAACTGCTCCTTGTTTTCTTCCTTTCCACTTCATTCTTTGGCCAATCTCTTTTTTCCATCTAGAATAATCACCAAAGATCAAAAGGCAACACTGAACAATTTTCCTAGCTCACATTTAATGTGGAGGTCGTCCCTCTTTATTACTTTCTTTTGTAAATAATTTAAGTCTCTTTACTCTTTAATAATTGATGATGGGCTGAATATATATGTGCTTTCTATCATAGTTTAGAAGGTTGTGCTAAATGATATTCTGATCACAGTACCCTGCTAATTACTATCTGTTTCCTTATTTATCAGAATAATCATGTTCATGCTAGGAACAACATTTCACCATTGAGAACTTCCATCCATTGGGAAGTTTTACAATTTGATATTTGTTTTACTTATTTGGTAGTTTTTACAACTCGAAATGCAGGAAACATAAGTTCACTTGTTTTGTTAAACTGGTATTTCCCATGACCTCTAGGACATCTTTACAATGTGATTTTCTTTCCCATTGGTAAAGCTTGAGGATCCACAGAAAATAGAAAAAGAGAATGGATAAACCGAATTTTGGCTCCTTTTGCAAATTAGCACGAAAATGAAGAACAAAATGATTAGAGCGGATCCCATCAACATGGGTGAAAAAAATAACTAGAGCTTAAAAAAAATCAACATAGGTGAAAAAAGGGATCTCATCAACATAGAGTTAGTACACCAACTGGTTAGACCCAAAGATGCTACAGTAAATAGAATATCAAGTAACCATGTCATATTCACTTTTCACAGAAGCAAAAGTAGTCTCGACGTTCATACGAAAGGAAAGTTATTACACAAGAAAATAACCTTACCAGTGACCTGTGTTAAAGATGAGAATGTCGTGGAAAGTTGGCGCCTCCGCCCAGGTTCCTTCTGGTACATCAACATCAACTCTATAACCCTCCTTATATCCTAGAGATTCCAGTACCCCTCCATTGGCATTGGCTGACCACCTATATAATACAAAATACAGAGAGTATGTATGAAGCCATGCAGAATGTAAAAGTAGTTCATAAGTTATGTAAGACCTTGGAAATTAAGATTCAGGAGCAAGCCATTATCAGCCATAAGATCCAGAAAACCACACTTGTGAACTTGGAGGAGAATTTGTATATTACTTAAGTCTTGATTCATACCAGCATAAAACCACCACCAACAATTTTGTGTTACACATCGTATTTTGGATTCATTAACAACATGCTTGATGTGCAACTAACAAAACCATCCTTACTAATTATATTTCGAATGCTATTAGTTATACAAACTAGACATAATCTAGTATCATCTATGTATTATTAGAGCAAACCATTGAACCATAGCATCCTACTTATGAAACACCATAATCCCAATGGTTAGCCATAAATTGTTATGTTCCATGATTTATCCATGAACACACAAGAAACAGTTTCTTCATGAATAACAAAGTATTCTGCTAGTCATGAATAGACCCAGAAATCTTGAAATACCAAGAAAATTTGTTTTCCATCTCCATTTTCCCTCAATTTTTAACTAAAGGTGATAAGAAGATAAAAATCCACGATCTACAGTGTACACTTCCCCAGTATAATTATGTGAAAAACTAGTTGACAGCTTCACTTTTACTTTATCATGCATATGGAAAAATAATATGACAAGATGCACATGGCACATGTAATTGAGATAAGCAGAAGAGTAACAGCAGATGTTACTGAAGTACTGAACAAGAAAGTTCCCACATAAGCAGATGTCTAAATGACAGTCCTAAGTTCTTATCTGCATGAGAGAAAACAGACGCGCGTTGCCTAGTCTGACAATCTGACAAATTAACATGATTAAAATAACAGTACCATAAGTGAAATAACTTATCAAATCTTACCTACCGTAACGAGCCAATAGATTTGTCCGATGATACGAGATAGTAAGGTTATACTTCAGAAAGGTAAAACCACGGTCAGCACCAGCAGGGCGCCACTTTTTCACATCGCCTGAAACCCGCTTCAAAGTGCAAAAAAGTGAAACAAACATGTTCCTGTTTAAGGAGTCCCCAACAAACCCTGCACTGTTTAACATCCATAAGGTCTAAAGGTAGCACTAGACCAAATCACAAAATAAGATAAAATAAAATTAGGTTTCAGAAAATTTGTTGCCGTTAAATATTATCATGTTATAAACCATCATCATATTTGGACCACTATACAGAGAAGTTTGTGCATGTTCTGTAAAGATATGACAAACAGAGCATAACTCAATCTCAAAAGCTAGCTTATGAGGTTGATAAGTCGGTATAAGCAGACCATGAGTCTATTGTCCAACCAATATGAGACTCTCACCCACTCTAACATATTCAACCAGAGATGAATCTAGTATATAAGCCGCGGAGGCACTAACTGTTTTGTCCTAGACTATACACATACATTATATAAATTATACACAAAATCTAATATATACTAAGTTCAGCATTGTCTTTAAATCCTGAAAACGCCCCCGGGTTCAACAGACAAATAAGAGGATCAACAATTTTCATGATTTAATTATGCTCTAAAGAAAAGTGGCGCAAGCTTTTGTTATATATGAATTCGTTTCATTTCACAGCTCATAGAAACAAAAATTGGCAGTGGTAGGAAAGAGAAGTACCGATATTGGTGTTTCTAAAGCGCTGAAGGAAGGAGAGAGGATCAAATTGAGGGAGATCACATTGATAGGGTTTCCAACGCCACTTAACAATGTCAAGAGCATTTGATTTTTTACTACCAATGCAACTCCATCCTTTATAGATCTCCTTACAACTGCTATCATAGCGCGGGGAGTTGATACTCGGATCGTAAATCCATCGGCCGTCGGTGAAGTTACACGACTTGGAGTATAACACTTTGCTCTTCACCGAATTGCTTTGAGGTGAGGTGTTGAAGAGAGAGAAAGCGATGAAGAGAGAAGCGAAGCAGAGAAGCGAGAGAAATAGACAAGAGGGGGAGATTGATAAAGAAGACGGCTGCTTCAGTTTCTTCCATTGGTTGGCCATGGAAGCTGAGCTGCCACTGTATCACTTCACTCTGTGCAATTTGCGGTTGCGTTGCGACTTGCCAGTTGCAAATATTTTCAGATCTGGCGCTATACGTCTTTTTCTTTTTTATCATTTCTTATTTTTATTTTCTATATTCTTCCTGGCGGTTCCTAAAGAAATCGGCAAACAATTTTATTTGAGGCGACTCTATAAATCCATCTTCATTCATGTTCAAATTTTCACAATTTTAATTTATTTTTAAAAAAAATACACATGTATTCGAATTAACTGGATTTGTTGTATTATTATTTTTTCTCTCTTTTGTTAATTGTGTTATGTCACGTTTCAAAAGTGCCTAAGTTATTCGGACGAAGCCGTGATGTTTGTCAGGAAAAATTCCGTCCCAGGTTTTTAAAAAAAATTTGTCGGTTCCCATCAATATAGTGCAGATCAGTGTTTTAAAAAGGGAATTTTGAGATAAGAACATAATAAAAATATATTGGGGTAATCTGTGAGGGTGAAAATATCATGAGGCGTAAGTTTTGTCAGTCTAGGCATACATTAGGCGAATTTTTATTTTGGGACATAAGTCTAGAAAATTTGTCATAATTAAAATTAAAATAATTAAATAAGTCCTTAATGATAGTACAAACTATGGAGAAAAGAAATGCATCATGCTTCATCAATTGACTAGTTTGATGTTTCTAATTGTAGTTTCCTAACTTGCTTTTTCTTTTCAAGTTAATTTATAAATTTCTATTCAATTTTTATAAAAAACTTTAATTGTTTTTTGAGATGCGTAGTTTTAATTATTTTATTTTATTTCTTTGGTCAATTATTAATTTTTGATTAACATTTAAGATGCAATAATTTTATATACATTTTCTTTTATTATATATTTTTCTATGTAATTTTATCTTTTTAATTATATTAGTTTATAAAATATTAAGAATTAAAAATGCACGGAGCTTCAAAACTCACACAGTCACCATCAGCCTTGCGTCAGTGCCTTTTAGAACAGCGGTGCATATCGACATTGGGTTCCTTGCAACAGCCTCTTATGATCCCCGAGAGCAAATCAATGTGTGAATATATAACTAGAATAGATAAAAAGTGATTGTTACTAAATAATAAACCAAGCTCTTATGGAACATTCGCACAAACAATAAAAATCCAATCCCAAAATACAGATTAACAAACTCCCCAATTAGACAAATAGTATCGAATAAGCAATTGTTTCACATAACCTGCATTGCAATGCCAATAAGAAACTGATAATTCTAAAGATAAATTAAGTATTTTCAGAAGAACCACAGTACACAATACGACAGAAGAATCATAAGTTACTTTCTGATTTAGCTTATACAGTACCCATTCCCAAACAATCTCTCTGGTCTGGACATGCTAAACCAGCTGTTTTTTTGCAGCTACAAGGAGCAATACCAATTGACAGCAAACTCCTAGCCTATTATACAATACTCATGAAGCCTATATTATAGAAACAACTTCCTCCCAACAAAAATTGTCAAACTTTTCAACACTTGGAGCATGTCATTTAATACAGCTGAAGACGCTTCGCATCTTTTAAATAGAGAGGTGTTTTATTATCAGCGAAGAAGTGGTTTGAGGTGGAAAACTTGGCAGGTTGGCTTATAAGACCTCTTGGCTGCTGCTTGTTCAAATTTCTTAGTTACAGGTTCATTCTCTTCTAAGCTGGTTTGAATGAAAAATCTAATCCACCAGGATGAGCTCCGCAACTTAGCCTACATAGAGAGAAAAATAAGCAAGGTAAAGCTTTCATGCTTTACAAAAGAAGAGAACAGAGTTAAATTAGCCAACAACGTCACTCTCTAGAAAGAGAGCAGTTACCAGCAAATAGAGGATCCCATGTAATCAAAAGCCAAGACTCTTACTATAAATAGCTAATAATGAATCCATTATTTTGCAGTTGAACCAACAGTATTCATTCTCAATGAAACATCGAAGCTGTAACTTTTTAAAACCTTTTAGATAGCTGTACAAGTAAAGATGCATGGAACAGAACTGGGGAATTAGGTCCGAGTATAGCACACGCAATGGAAGGGTTAGATGTCGCTTAAACAAAGATGTATCTATTGTTGATAAATACTACATCTACGCGTAGATAGATGAATATAAATGACTTACTGGCCGGCCAAATTTTGACAGCTCCGCCCCTTTAACCCTTTGCTGACCAGGATAACCTAAAAAAGCAATCCAATATTTTAGATATATGTCATGTGGTTCTTATTATAAGGTCAATAGTATTCATAAAAGAACAGCCTTCTTACAATAAATAATATCCAGAGTAACCCTACCTCAGTTTTACATCACCAGTTCCAAAATGAAAATCAGCAGATCTATTTAAGAAAATTGAAATGGCCAAAGTTCTAAGTGTTTACCAGATAAGATAACTAAACCATCAGCAGCCACCCTTGCCAACTCTGGGAGAGTTTTGTTAAGGTATCTTGGAGACAAGTAATCCACTGCATCAGATACTATGACAAGAGAGAACGACTTTGAACGGTAGGGAAGAGGAAACTTAATATCAGCTACTCGCACGATCCCTTTCTGAACTAGTGCCTTGCAGTTTCTATCAGTTTCATCTAAATCATATGGTTCAATGCCCCATGCTTCGGTATCCTCTTCTTTTAATAGTGTAGAGACCACTGAACAAGTGTCAGGGCCTACATGCAACACTTTCCGCATGTTATCCCCGTATGCTTTCTTCAGTACAGGTAAAGCTCTGTGAAGCTCAGCTGTGCATGAAGCACGACCTAAAGAAATTGTATGTAAAACATAAACAATATGAAGTCCAAAGACAAACATCTAAACCAATAACTGAAATTTTCCATTGCCAGCAAGAACAAAACAATTAAGGAACAGCAAGACTAACAAAAAGTATTTTGCTAAGCATTTTTTAACAGACAGTAAGATTAAAATCGGCAAAGTCCTAGTAGTTACACCAAGCCAATAGTGTTATTCACCCCACATAACAATACACCTAGAAGAAATGTTAAGAGTGTTATTCATCCCACATAACAATACACCTAGAAGAAATGTTAAGAGTGTTATTCATCCCACATGACAATACACCTACACGAATCACAGCAGCAAGATCATCATTATACTCCAATTACAGACTCCACTTTTATTTCTTATTTTTTGGATAAAGAATACTCTTATTACAGTCCTACATCAGTTCCATTAGAGATAAGAAAATTATCTAGCAGCTGGTACTTTGTCATGGCAGCAAAAATGCAAAAAAATGATTCAGTTGTACTAGATGGTTACCTTCAAGTCTACTAAAAGCATCTGCTGCACTTCTTTCACCTATCAGAGAAAACATAAAAGGGTTCATAATTCAGAAGGCATATAAAAAGAATATCCGTGTGCAATAATCATAGAAACTAATGATAAGAGGATATCATCTTCATCCAGAATCATATGACCAGAAAATTATATAACAGCATAAAAAACTGCATAGCCAGTATAATTATAAAGAAATATATGGGTACAAACCTGAATTATGATATACGTAACCAATGATCAGCAATGCACCCTGAAATTTACAAAGAAAGTGATCAAATCAATAGCTATTATAGGATTGAGATCACTTAACAAGATCCACCAATTAAGAAAAACAAGAATGGCACATTATCAGAGGTGGAGCCAAGTTTATGGGTTCTGAATTTTCCACCAAACCCATAGTTTGTTATTACAGAGTAAAAGCAAAAGCTAAGAAATGATTCCTCATTCCATCATTTGGGTTTTTAATGAATACTTATACATATTTAATGGATTTTCTAATACAAATACAGAGTAAAAGCAAAAGCTACTGCGTTCATCCAAACCGTATCTAATATGTATTTTCACCTTTGCATGACATCAAATAGCAACATTTTATCAATACTTAGAGGAGTAGCACAGAAAAGGAACGGGCCCTAAACTATAAGAAAAATAGCTCTCCTTTATGGTAAAGAGGCCCATGATGATGATAGATAGCATGCTAATTCAAGAAGAGTGAAAAAAAATATTTATACGTGGAATAACATATATCTAAGTAAACTGCAGTATGGAAGCATCTATTTTGAATGGCATTGAGCATAGGAGATTGAGAACCTTATGCCAATTAAATCAAGTATTCCTTTGAACAGATTTTGCTAGTTCCTCGTGAGATTGCTTTGCACTAAACAGTGCAAGAAAATTCCTCAGTTTTAGTGGCTTTTCTGACCCTACTCCTTCATTTTTGCTCAAGTTCTCTGTTTTGGGATGAATTGATTGGATACTTGTATGGAAGAAGTTGCAAGACAAACATTTAAAGGCATTTTTATGAGTAGTTATCCAGTAATTGATTTGCTCAATAATAAGTCCCTTTAGTTATGCAAATAAGCTATAATAAGCCCCTTCTCCTACCAAATTTGAAAGTGTGACAGTTTTTCATGATTTTGCTTATATTAAAAATGGAATTCAGTTCCACTTGCATTACCATGGGTACCATTTAATTGAGAGTATAGCCTAAATGTGCTTGCAATGAAGTAAATTTTTTTAAAGAGAACTGTTAAGCTGCACTTTTTTTTGTTTTCACTTTGCTCATATCATGAAATTAATCTATGTATAACTTTATTCATAGTCAAATCCTTCATATGAAAAAGTGTCAAACTTTATTAGCAATAAGCATACTATCAAACGGCAATAATAACAAAAGCAATTGACATTTACCACGACAAGTCCTAAAGACAATAAAGGAGATGGACGTGATTTGGGGTGAAAGGAGCCCACAAATGGAATGCTCCCAGTATCTGCAAGACGGCGAGTTGGCCTTCTTGACATATTGACGAGTAGTATAACTGAAGCATATCCAACATTAATACAAGTTAGTAATAAGGTTATGATCACAGTTCGAAGTATTGTTGTTTCATTTGATGAGTACAGCAATATAATAGACACAAGTAAAATGAGATGTGTGGTATAAGATGTCTTCTGAAAAGATGGGAATAGTAATTTGAATTATATGAACACATTGCTGTATATATTGTACAAGTTGCCGTTGAATAACTATACAGTGGAAATGACTTGATAACATTAACTCCCTTATGCCAAGGTACTTTAACATTTGGTAGTACTGAAGGCACATCAAGCTTGGTTCTTCGTGACAGTATACATAAACAGATAGAAACGGACCATATTTAAAAATTCTCTCTTCACCTTCAACTTTCTTGGCTTTGAAAATGTTCAAAGTTTATAAAGGATATTCAACTTGAAGGAACAACACATCAATAAATCTGTATCTATTTGGTTCAAAGATAAAAACTATTCATTAGAGTAGTTCAAAGTTGGGGATTTCATTGTTATTATCTAAAATCATGGCAGATGTAGTATTGTGCATTGGTTGCTCTGCCTGAACCATATATAGAGCTGAAAGTTTTAGTAATGGGTGCGGTGGCACTTTGCACAGTAACCTAAAATCTTGGATCCGCCTCTTTTTTTTTTATAACCGTTGTATACGGGCAAACTTGTATGCACCTCGACTAGTTCCACAGTATAGCTGCCACAATTTCATATCACCTGGTGTTTTTTGTCTCCGTTGGAATTTAACACTGAGACCTCATGGTTCTCAACCATTGCATTGAATCACTAGGCCACACCCTTGGGTGTTGGATCCCCCTCTTTCTAACATGTCTATTATGAAATTGGAATGTAATCTTCTAAGTTCTAACTTAGGAACAAATCCCAAGAAAAACTTATTGTAGTAATTTCTTATATAGTAACTTTTTCATAATAACATCCACCAATAAAAGAACACTGAGACCTCGTGGTTCTCAACCATTGCATTGATCATTAGGCAACACTCTTGGGTGCTGGATCCGCCTCTTTCTAACATGTCTATTATGAAATTGGAATGTAATCTTCTAAGTTCTAACTTAGGAACAAATCCCAAGAAAAACTTGTTGTAGTAATTTCTTATATAGTAACTTTTTCATAATAACATCCACCAATAAAAGAAACAAGAGAGAGGAGAGGATCCTCTGAGTCTCTGACTAAACAAGGAAAGGTTGCAACTTAAAGAAAGCTAATCTTAAAATCAAAATTAATAAACTAAATACTACTCGAATTTCTCTGTACTTTGCAATTGTAATTCAAAGTTAAGCTAAATTGCAGCTTTTTTACTAAATTATAACTGTTCCATGTGCTTCAAACTGTAGTGAATCTTCAGACAATCAACAAAAAAATCTAACTACATCACTGCCAAAAAAAAAATGCACAAAACACGCTTCAAAGTTAGTTAATCTTCTTCGGAAAATCAATAAACTGGGTAAATGAACAGTGCTTGAAACTGAGCAAATTCGAACTATTTATTGCACACAAACATAGAAACTAAAGACTTCCAACATTATGAACTGGGTAACG
The DNA here is from genome assembly GCA_035772735.1 of Datura wrightii. Lineage (NCBI taxonomy): Eukaryota > Viridiplantae > Streptophyta > Magnoliopsida > Solanales > Solanaceae > Datura > Datura wrightii. Next base: position 3,516,531 of record JASDFA010000038.1, on the reverse strand, counting down.
ATGGAGGATTTGTTGGGTCGGGTTATGGAGCTACCTGGGTTGAAAGATCAGTGGAAATGAGATCGAGATCTTGAGGATGAAGCTGTGATCTGGATCTACTGTGGTTTTACTTGTAGCTGTGTCGTCTGTGTGGGGGAATCTTTAGAGGGAAATATAAATACTTCTTTCAACTTTAATGCCATGGATAATGTTTTCTTCTTCTTTCTCGTTATTGTTTTGTTTGTTAACATATGGAGGTTTTGGGCCTGTGTGGATAGTTTTTTGGATTAGGAATTCTGGATTGGTAACACAGTTCAGAACTCGATGGAATGTGACATATCGGCCCAACACTGGGCCTTGATTAAGTAGGGCCCAGTTTTTGCATGGATCGTCCTTATTTTGGGGCAACTTTTAATGTTTGCTCGTCAAATTAATAATTTTTAATATTTATTTCTTCTGGTTATTCTCATTTTATAAAAATATATGGATCAAAATATTCTTATCTAGTGGCCTAATTTAACTAAGGCATGAGATTATAAATGCTTTTCTTGTTTGTCTAGCATAAATTGTGTAGTATCTAATTCGCAAGACATAAGTTTAGAGAATCAGTGGCGGAGGCAAGATTTTCATCAAGGAGGTTCAAAATAAATTTTTAGATTGTGTCAAAGAGGTTCAATATACAATATATACACATAAATATTATATTTAACCTTACATATAAAATATATTTTTCAAACGAAGGGAATTTGAATGATTTATCGTGAACTTGATAATTCTAGATGATTGAAAAAAATATATATAACAATTATATGTGGAGCACTGTTACTTGGTAATTTAATCAAACTGTACCTTAGAATGACATTTATTTTTTCAACTTTGGATTAAAGCACTAATTAAAACGGCGTAGCCAAAGCATAATCTAGGTCATATAGAGAAGTAGATCGAGAAAATATAAATTCCAGCTAACTTCATTTATGATGTAATGATTTATTAATTGATTTAAGGCTTAAGATAGCGATAGTTTTTTAAATTTATTAATAAATTTTATTTAGATGTTTAAATTAATATTTATTTTAATTGAGTATTTCAAACACATAATAAAGGTGTTTCTATCAAATATTTTTTAAAAAAAAAATTTGAAAAAATGTTGCACGTGTTTTCAAGCATTTATTAGGTAAAGTTAATCACGTAAAATATGTCATATGTCATTTAAGTATATACACCAACCTCAATTGGAATAAATTTGAGGTTTTATGGTTTATCTATACTATATTAAAAGCATAAAGACTCTTTGAAATGTTGATGGAACTTTTTGCCCTTCATTAAAAAAAATTACAATAAACAAAATTATCATTTATTATTTTATTAATTAATTATTATCCTAATATTTAGAACTTTAAAATTAATTAAAGTTGTATCTACTAAATCTTTACTTATTTGAAAAAATATAAAAACTCCTAATATTTAATACTTTAAAATTGACTAAAATTTTTCTTCTTCAATCACTTATTCCTTAAAAAAATTCATATTTGTCAAATCCTATGTAAAGCATTCATTGATTATAAATTATGTTTCTCGACTGCGCTATAGATTGTGTTTTGCAAATGCGATTTATAAATCGTGTTCATTGAATGCGATATAAATTGTATTTTTTGAATGCGATTTATAATCAAACTTTATAATTTTCTTTCTAAATTTTTATATTAATACACAAATACTTTTTTTTATATATAATTTATGCTATTTTTTAAAATCTATTTTTATTAATATGAGAGACGCATCGCTAAGATCAATACAAATATTATTTATGCCGACAACAAAAATAACGTCGAAACTTTGCATTGCTAGTGCTGGATTTTACGCCAGAACCAAAATCTCAAGGAAACATTGTGTTATTGCTAATGTAAGATTTAATGGAGGTATTAGTACATCATATGAGTTAGTTTGATAGAGAAATAACTTATTTTGGGATAAATTAATTTAAATTAAGGTATTTAAGAGTATTGTTTTACTTTTATTGAGAAATAAAAAAATAAATAGTTTCGCGATTAATTGATTTTATTCCAATCAAACGTAGAATAAATTCATCCAAAAATTAAACCCGAAATTATTTATTCCTTATTTCTTTTTGAGGGTGGATAACAATCACAAATTATCCCAATTCGAGATTAATTATTCTGATATAACTTGTTTCCTACCTATCTCTAAATTTAACATAATTAATAATTAGTTACATCAAAAGCGTGGAGGTGCTTAGAAATGTTGATTGAACTTTTTTGTTCTTCATTTAGAGACATCGCAATAGACAAAACAGTTACTTACTATTGTTACACAATTATTATTTAAAATTATCTTCATCTCCTTATGTTATCATATAAATTTTCTATTTGTGGGATGAATCTTAAAAAAACATACCGAGTGTTATATTTCCTTTTTGATAGTCACGATTTTTTTCTATATTATTTTACTATATTAACTGATTATATAATTCTATTTGTAGTATATATATTTTTTAAAAAAAAAAATCCACGAAAGATTTTTTCAATTTGGAAATTTTTTTAAAAAAAGATCCTTTTTTATGGTAGGAAATGTTATAAAAGTTCTTTTTTTTCTTTTTTGATATTTTGTTTCTTTTGCATACTCACTATTTCTTTCTTTCTTTTTTGATTTTTTTTAATAATAATATCTTAATATTTTTATTACTTTTAATTTTTTTTTATATATAAATCTTTTCACTTTTATAAAAGAATTTATAATTGCATAATTCAATTCATCAATTCTTGTACATCAACCTTTGATTCAATCTCAAACCTAATATGTTTTCGTGTTAATCTATCTTCTTCTTTTTTCATGTCATGAATTTTTTTTATGCAACATATTTGAAAAAGACAATATTAATTGCTATGTCAGCTCAACTTGTTCATATTCAAAATAATTTAACTTAATTGTCTCATTAAGTTGAGTCTAATATTGATTCTATATTGTCTTCTTTAATTAAATCTTATATTGATATTATGTGATTTAAATTTTGAGTATTTGTAACTCAAATTCTTCAGCTACTTATATATTCACAAGTTTCTTTTATTTAGTTAAATATCTTCATCTCATAAGATAATCTTTTTAAATAAAATTATAAATTATTATAATTATAACTCTCTGGACAATTCATTTTAGATAATCTTGCATTGAAATCTGAAAATGATTTCATGAATGAAATTGTACCAATTAACAACTCAAGACATTATAATTCTCATTAGATGATAAAAGTCTTAATAATTGAAGTTGAATTAGTAAAAGAGTATAATAAGGGAATAAAAGAATGCACACGAATGACTATAACATTGATAGATGAAAAGGTAATAAATTTTTTTTGTATTATATTCTAAATTTATTTTTTATATTTTTACATATGTTTGTTTGAGTTCTTATATATTTTTATTATATTTAATATTTTTATATGTATCTTTTTTTATATGTATATTTTTATACTGTTACTTTTTCTAACAATTTTTGTTTCCTTTGAAAATGCAATATAATCTTCTGATAGAACAATCTTTTGTAATATCTTTAGATTTCATCAACTAATCTAACATTCAATATATGTAAAACATTTTATTCCTATTTACTTAAACAATATATTGTTTGTGATATAAGCATGAAGGTCCTTAGAAATATTAATTGAACTTCTTGCCCTTCATTAAAATATTTTACAATAGACAGAATTGTCATTTACTATTTTTCTCAATTAAATGTTATTTAATTATTATAGATCTTTCTTAATTTGTAAAAGTAAAACTCCTAATATTAAGTATTTTAAAATTGATTAAAATTTTGCTTCTTAAATCTTTCCTTATTCGAACTATATTAAAGTCCTAACTTTTAAAACTTCAAAATCAATTACAATTATGTTAGCTTATATATCAATCCATTATTTAATAAACTAACTAATTATCCATCAAAATATTTCAATACGAAAAAATAAATTTAAAAATTGTAATTTTATTATGTATTAATATATGAATTCCTTCTTCTTTTTCTTTTTAAAAAATTTGTATAATCGATTTTTTTAATAGAAGCACAACATATCTTAAGTTGTTTCAATTAATCAAGTACACTTGTTATTCACTCTCTTTTAGTTAAATTTACACTATTTTTTTTATTTTAATTTATGTAAAGTGTTTGACTAAACACATAGATTAAGAGAAAGAGAAAAAAATTAAGCTGAACTCATCTCATAAAAGGTAAAATGAAAGTTTAAAATTAAGTTATTATTGTATATTTAAAGTATGACGCCTCACAGCAAATATCATTCACCTTTTTATCCTTTAAAAATAGCGTTCACATCTGAAAAAATAGTAATTTAATTATTTTTCTAATATTTAAAATTTTAAAATTAACTAAACTTTATGTATGGAATTCTTTCTTAATTGAAATATATAAAAAAATATTAATATTTATGTATATGTATAATGGATGCATGTAAGTGCTCATGTAAAAGTGAACGATTTTTTTACTTTTCAATCAAATATTTTTTTTAATGACGTTTTTGTTTATTGAAACAAGTATTATAATAAACTTAATATAATCGATTGTTAAGTTGAAATTCATAATTTTCCTTCTAAATTTTTATATTGTTATATAAACATATTTTAGAATATTATTTATGTCATTTTTATGAATTTGTTCTTATTAATACGAGGGACACGCGCAAGACGCGTACATATAAACTAGTTGAAACAAAAACATATATTTAATTGTATACGTGATAGACACCTAAAAGCATGTTCAGACATTTTTTCAAAATTTAATAAAGTGTCTAGTTGATAGCGTTATCTGAGCCAAAGATCTTTCAGAAACAACCTTTATATATATATCTCTCCGAGATAACGATAAGAATTGCACATACTCTACCCTTTTCAAATTTTACTATGTAAAACTACACTGAATTATGTTATTATTATTGTTATATGTTCAATTGAAATAAGTCTTAATTCGAGTATTTAGATGAAATATATTAACAAATTAAAAAGATTGAATTTGAAATGCTTAATCAATTAAACTACACAATTATTTGTGTTTGAAAATATCACTTTATATTATATATTCTCTATATTTATTTTTACTTTTTAATTATACATACATATTTAATTAAAAAAATTTTTAAAAAATAATGTTATGTGACTTCTCTCCGACCTTAGTAAATCTGCCCCTGTCGATGTATTGAGGCTTGATTAACTTTTCAATCATTCAGATTTGTTCTAATTTGTCCGTTTTATTCCCATTAATTAAATTTAAATTTGACAAGTTAGCAAACAAGGCAGTGTGGTTACTTTGTCTGTTTTTTAATTATTAAATCGACCATGTTCCATGTTACAAGTTGACTAGTATGTATAACATTACGGGGACCTAACATTTTTGTCTAGTTCCCGCTCCAGCTTTTAGTGGCAAAATGACAATGTGCGGACACTACATTCTTTAACCATATATATTTAACTTAATTGTTAATTAATTATGAATTACTTGCTTCATTTAATTTTAATTATTAACTATATTAAAAATAACTATTTCAAATATTTATTAATTTTAAAATTTAAAAAATAATTGATTATATTTCTTTTAATTATATTTTTAGTACTTATGTCATTTTAAAATGTAAAAAGAATTATTATTGTATAATTTTAAAAAATTAATAAAATTATATTAATTAAATTATTATTATTATTATTAATTATTTTTTAATAAATATGCAAATCTTATCATAGCATTAAAATAAAATAGAGGAAGTAATAAATCAATATTAATTATTTAGTATAATGTAGTTCATTAATTAATACAATAATATGTACTTTACTTAGTTGGGTCGCAGCTGTCAGAGGATCATTACCACGAGACCAGTACGTGCTAGAATCTGGCCAAATAATCGAATAATGTACTATAATATGTGGCACTGCAGTTGTAACTTTATGGTTAATAAAATAAGTTAAGAATTATAAAATTTTAATTTTTAATAAAAATAAAATTATAATTTTTTAATTTATTTTAAATTTAATAAAAAATAAAAAATATCTTATAAAATTAATCACAATGCGACATAAACTCATTGTATAGTAAAATATATGACACCACTAAATAAATGAAAGTGCATCCTGCTAAGAATTAATAGTAAATCCGAACTCGTGTGGAATAGGACACTAGAGGGGATAACATTAAAATATATTATATTATACCCCACCGTATTCTTTTTAATAGGATGCATGTAAATCTATGGACAGTGAGCATGACAAAAATGATTCTATAAGATTGGAACTCTGTAATTAAGTGATACTCTCTCTGTCCCGAATAATTATCATATTTTTTCTCTCTGTCCCGAATAATTATCATATTTTTTTAAAAAAAAAAATGGAATTAAGTGAAATTAATTTAATATTTTAAAATTTGAATATTTAAAAATTATATAATATTATAATTTTCTAAATTGTTAATATAATAAAAAATATATTATAGAATATTAATTAAAATTTATATAGTTTTACTTTTGTTCAGATCTGTTTTAAATTCATTTTATGACCGAGTGAAAAAGGATTTGAGACATTTTTTTCATTTGAGTCAGGTCTAAAGTTAAAAAAATAAGCGAGATTATTTTTTAATGTCACGTGGCATTTTGAAATTTGAAAAATCAATTTTAAAACTTTTTAAAATTCTATAAATATAGGTCAATTAACGAAAATGATAAATATACATAATTTATTATACTATAAAAATATATATAACATTTTTTTAATAAAAGATACATCTACTCTAAATTATAAAATTAAAAAATATATTTATCTTTTTTTCGAAGAAGAATAAAATTCTTCATAACTATTACGAGTAAATATGTTTTGGTTTCTTTGATTAGGGAGTCTAATGGGTTTTAATCTTTTTTTCATTTACTTTCACAGAGTTAAACTTAAAGATAATAATTTTTGCTTGGTTATGCTAAAAACCGTACTATCGGATGAAGAGAATATTAGTTTGTCTCAGTCATCGAGACAAAAATATAAAATTACAATCACACGATTCTCTGACATAAATATTCAACAAAACAATCTTCAAGTTGTCACATATTTATATTTATCTTTTGAGATTACAACAGATAGATACGTATTCTTTTTTGCTTTGCCTACTTTAAGAAGATACTACTCCCTCGGTGTTATTTTAACGGCTAGTTATATTAAAAATAATTATTTTAAAATATTTATTTATTTTAAAATTTAAAAAATTAATAAAATTATATTAATTAAATTATTATTTTTATTAATATTTTTTTAATAAATATATAAATCTTACTCAAGCAATTAAAATAAAATCGAAAAAATATTTATATTATCAAAAAAGAAGGAAATAACAAGTAACTTAACATTCACTTAAACCGTGAAGCGTTAAAGTAGAAAGGCGCTTTTCCTTTTACTTCCCTTGGGAGAAAATAAAAGAGAGAAAGAGTGAAAGAAGGAATATATTGTGGTACTAGTAACTTTGCGAGATCTTGTAAGAGAGAGAAAAATATTTCCATCTGTGTAATAAAAAAATTAACCAACAAATAAAGAAAAAAAAAGAAAAGGAGCAAAATCTGTGTAGGAAAAAAGCTTTTTATTTCCATCATTTCATAATGACAAGGACAAACAATATCAACAGGTCAGCTGCATCACTATCAATCTTCTCTTCACAAGCTAACACGTCACCTTCACGATTACTTTCTCTTCGTACCATACCTCCCTCATCTCTCTCTCCGGCGAATACCTATCCATATTCTCCACTGTAGCTGCCGTATTTTCCGCCGCCGGTGAATCCCACTTGTCCCTATATTTACACAAATCTATATGCCAAAAAGCATTATATATTAAGACAAAAAAAATAGAGTAAAGTATATACCCCTCCTTTAGTTGAAACTACCGTTTCGATTCTTCTCTATATATATGTTTTGAAAAACGAGGAAATTGTGAAGTCTGAAAGCTGTTGCACTGTTTTCTTCTGCTGTTTTTAAGGAACGCATTTTTTGTGTGAAGTTATTTTGGAGGAGCTTTAAATTTGGGAAGTTTAGAGAATGGAGGTGATTCACTACTGGCTTGTGTTTCTCTAACATTAAGTTTTTGAGTTTTTCTTTTGAGGCTTTTAGGGTTGCAAGGTGGGAATAATTGGTTTTGGAGTAGACGGTGAATGGCGGTGGAGTATACATGTTGCGAGACAGGGTTCTTCATACATATTTTGGTAATTTTTTTTCTGGTACTTTTCGCCGGTTTGATGTCCGGCCTTACGCTAGGACTCATGTCGCTCAGTCTAGTTGATCTGGAAGTCCTCGCGAAGTCTGGAACTCCTAGTGATCGCAAAAATGCTGGTATTGTTTCCTTTTTCCTGCCTTCTTTTGCTGTTAACATTGTGTCAGTGTGTCTGTTAAGTTAATTTTGCTCTGCTGCTGACTCTGCCTGTTTTTATGGTATCTGATGAAGTGGATTTGTTAATTTGATTCCTTCTATATATTTTGCGCGACAGCAAATAATGTTTATTTTAATGAATGTTCTTGGATTTTTTTTTTTAGATGATAATTGTGAAATCTTTGACCAATAAATTTAGCTTATATATTTTCATAATCCGCCCAGTGAGAGAAGACAGAGTAGCAGTCAATTTGCTTAGACTTTCTATGGACTAGGGAGTGATTATCTGCTATGAGATGATTTTTCTTCTTCTTGAATAACCTTTGGATCAATTGACGAATCATCTGTGTTGCAATCCCAAAGTAGTTGGGGTGACTATATGGATCCTCTACCTCTGGGCAAATTTGGGCTTATTTCACTCCGATACTAAAGAATTTGTCTCCTAATGCAATGTAGGAGTTCTCGTTAGTAATTCCAATACTAGTTGACTAACCTTGAGTTCCTAACTTTAATTTGTTGCGATACTGCTTCTCCGTACATTATTTGTGGTTGCTTTTAATTAGACGATATTGGAAAAGAGGGGTTTTGAGAATGATGAAAACATAGTAAGAGAGCTAGGCATGCAATAAGTGGTTTTATCTGCTCTTAATAGGTTGTAGAAGTAGATGATATGAAATATTATCTTAAAGTTTTGAAATAATCTGGTGGCTTTCCATCACAGTGATTATTTCGGGAATCATGGTTTCACAAGTCATATTTTTTGCTATTGTCTTAACAGAGAAGATCTTGCCTGTTGTCAAAAATCAGCACCTGTTGCTGTGCACTCTGCTTATTTGTAATGCTGCTGCTATGGAGGTATATATGCAAGATTATGAGTTGTATGTTTCAACAAGCAATTCCTGCATTATTTGGATATTTATTTAGCTCATAAAATTGTGTGATGTCCTTCCAGGCACTTCCTATATTTCTTGACGGCCTAGTTACGGCTTGGGGCGCTATACTGATTTCTGTCACGTTGATTCTTCTGTTTGGTGAGGTGAGGTTTTTATTTTTGTTGAATATAAGCTTTAAGACTGACTAAATCAGGACATATGGATTTAGGGATGACAGTTGGGTGGGATGGGTGGCTGGGCATTCCGGCACCCACCCAGATGGGAAGGGTAATAGAGTTCCATAATGGTGTCTGGGTGCCTCCCTGCCCTTTATGACTTTATCTACCCTGAATTTCTACACTGGGGGCTGAATTCACATTAATTATGTGATGGGATTCTTAGGATAGTCAATTCCCTTGTGTTATTAGGGTTATGATTATTTCAATAACTTGGAGTGAAGTTGTTGTCACTCCCTCCCACTCAAATAAGTGCAATTAGTTCTCTTTAAAATTTTGAAGGAAATAGTAAGGAACTTCTGCAGCATTGTTAAAATGGGCAAACGAGCTTCTGGGTTGGGGGTTACTTTCTGCACCTCATTATATTTGTTGCCGTAAGATACATTAGGGCTTGCTGGACAGTCTGTGTGGCATGTAAGCAAAGTCCTAGTGAAAAATGCTTCTTATTCCTTGTTCTGTGCTGCTTGTTTAATGATGTTGGCATTTGATAAAAATGTATTGTTCGTCAAAACACAAGTTAGCAAGAGTTGGATGTACTTGTTTCCTTAAAAGCGAAAGAATTAAGCTGTTTGCTGAAACCACAAGATGAATTTACATCTACTGCTTTTGTCAGTGTCAAAAGATTTACATGTGCTGTTTTCTATTGTGTGGTTGAGCAGATCATACCACAATCTCTTTGCTCAAGATATGGACTTGCCATCGGTGCAGCCACAGCCCCAATTGTTCGTGTTCTTGTTTGCATCTGTTTTCCTATTGCATATCCGATAAGCAAGGTAGACTCTTTTATGCAATGATATAGTTAACTTTCCACCTAGATGAAAGTTGTCTTTCTGAATTGAGTGCCAACTTTATTCCAAGTCTGATTATCAAATGTTGGCTTTGGGATGATAGTTGTTTGTCTTATATTAGTAGCTCATTTAGTTGCTGTGATTTCCAGCTGTTGGACTTTCTGCTAGGACATGGAAATAGAGCTCTTTTCCGACGAGCTGAGTTGAAAACTCTAGTAAATTTGCATGGGAATGAGGTAATTACTTTAAGCTATGTTGTTGATACAGTTATGTGCTTGTGCTTCTAACACATCCCCACATAGATCTAGTTGTTTTTTGTCCTTTATCATCTAATTGACTTGTTGCTTCTTTTAAACCACTTGGACTAGGATTTTACTTGTTTTTCAATCTAGGGAATCTGTACTGCTAAACCACTTGAATTAGGATTTCTTACCATGTGTTGATTATTTTATATTTCTAATACTGTGGCTTACTTGTAAACAGGCTGGTAAAGGTGGAGAACTTACACATGATGAAACAACGATAATTGCCGGTGCACTTGAGCTGCATGACAAAACAGCTAGTGAGGCGATGACCCCGATATCTGAAATCTTTGCCATTGATATTAATGCGAAGCTGGACAGGTTTCTATATTTTTGATGTCATTATTATTTATAGATCTATGCATCACTGCCTCTTCAGCTGCTTGATACTCTATATTCTTCCATTTATGTGCAGGAATCTGATGAACTTGATTTTGGAGAAAGGGCATAGCAGGATACCAGTCTACTACGATCAACCTACAAACATAATTGGGCTAATTCTGGTAATTATTGATTTATTTGTGCAGTTGCCCTCGATGTAGTTGGAAGCATCTTCTTGCCTAATTTCCGCACAAAAATAAACCAATTCCTCTCACGAACCTTGATTTCACTTTCCTCATGTTTCCAACTTTGTAACTACTCTGTCTCTATGTTTCATGAACCAAAAATCTGTTACCTAACAAATCCTCCCCTTACTTTCAATTCGTGGTTCCACTTGAATTGTGATTTTGACTTTGTAGTGACTCGGTATGTTTCCATTAACCAATAAACTGTTGAACTTTGTTAGAAATAACATTACTTAAAAGTTTATGGAATGTCTCCACCTAGAAAACAAGCCTTCTCTTAACAAAAGTTAAAATAAGTGGCCATATAAGGTCAACTAGGAGGTTCAAGGGGCTTACCCCATGGGGCCAGGGGAATTTGGTGGCTGCATTTGGACTTTTAGCGCTTGTCACATCCTTTTCCGTATCATCATTTCTTAATTCATTTTTACCCAAGACAAAAATGTGGGCTGATACATTACCAGATTTTTTACCTTAATGACCCACATGGTTCAAAAACTTCCAATTTCCTCAAAGAATTCAGTTGAATAAGTTCACCTCTAATCATGAAATGCTTGAGATTCTGCATTGAGTGGTGAGATATGCAATGTCTTCTCTAAACTAATCATGATAAACTCTGGATGAATAAAGTTCTTGAACACTGAAATCTGTCTCAGATTTTAGTGTATTCTCAGAGCTAAGCTTGCTTTTACCTCGTCTTTTCACATGTGTAGTTAATTGTGCTCATCCACCATCCTCCTACCATCTATAAACAAGTCTATGTTCCATTTTCGTCATTAATACCATTGATGCCTATTTGTTTTATGACATTGTAGGTCAAGAACTTGTTGACTGTCCATCCAGAAGATGAAACTCCCGTGAAAAACGTTACCATCAGAAGAATCCCAAGGTATGTGTTATATCTTTAGTGCTGGAGAACTATTAAGTCTTTACATGGCTGCAAAAGCAAATTACTCTTATGCTTTATTTGGTTTGTCATTGCTGCTAGCATATATTTAACTTTTTATGATCAGTTAGCAATACATATTTAATTTAAATTCAAGTTCTTTCTTTTGGCAACCTTTTGATATTTTTTTCAGCCTAGAGTTGGTGATTCTGCAAATCTCCAGAAACTATGAAGTGAAAAAGAACTTATATAGTTTTAGCTGCCTTTCCAGTCTGCTAAGTTAGCATGCAAGATGAGGAAGACTATAATTCTGTGTCTGTGCAGTATGCTGCTAATTGATAGTCTCTTAAGTGCTTTTTAGGTCTAAAATATGTTTGAAGTCTTTTCATGTTGGTCTAAGGTACATTTTTCCAACCCCTTGTATACGACCAATTTGTCCATGTTTAAGGGGACATTTTTCCCAATTCACATGCTTCCTTCTTTTTAGAGCTTCACAGTCTGAGTCTGAACATCCATTTTCCAGAACTATGCATCATAGAAATCTGTGGGGTTTACGTACAAGTTAGACATCACCAAAAAAGAAAAAAAAAGCTTAGACCTTGAATTGATAATGAATGGACATGTCCTGAGTTATTAAAATTTGATGAAGTTGCTGTAAAGAGTGAACTAGTATGCTACCTGTTACGTGCAATATAGTTGCAGATGGTAGAAGTCCTAGGTAGTAATGTGGCTTATCCAAGTTTTCCTCCCAAGTCCCAACTCAAGCTAGCTAACTTGCTTACACATTTGTCTGACGAGCATCATTTAGGAGTAACTTTCTCTCAGTACTTATATTTGGTCTGATAATTTGGGGGTAGAACCCAAATAAAGTGGTAGATGATGTTTCCACATGTGCATTATTTACAACAGAGGGAGGGAGGGAGAGAGCGCATACGTGTGTGTCTGTGTGTGAATACAACTTATGGTGCATGCTTGATTTCTGTTTGATGCTGAATGATCTATAACAACTTATCAAAAATTAAGGCAATAAATTGAAGTATGTGGTGTGTTTTGACTGGCTTGTCAGTTTTACAAGGAGTTTTAGGCTTATATTCCTGTTGATATGAGCCTCTAAATAGTTAGAAATATGAAAGAACTGGTTTTCTGAGGGAATTTCTCTGAAAGATTCGAGTGTAATGGTCTCGAATAAAGATGAATATTCAATTAATTTTAAAACTAAGTTTGAGTGGAAGGATTTCTGTGTATAAGGTTTGTTCAATTAATTTTAAAACTAAGGGATATATGATTTTCCAGATCCCTTGTATGGGTCTATGCATTGTAGTATAGGACAGTTCATAATTCTTTTCCATGTTATATTTCATCACATCTCTAACTTCGGTGCTTCCAAATGGAATGACATTACTCCATTCAGTGAGAGTTGGTTCTACCTGTATCCTAACTGAAATAAAAAAAATTGATTTAGTTTTATTTGAAAAAAGGTTTATTTTTTAGAAAGATGGGCAATTTCATTTTTAAAAATATTTCGAAATGCATAGATGAAAATGATAAAGATTGGCTTGTGAAAGTGAACATGCTATTCAACTTTAATGTAGACGGGGCAACTTAAATGCTGTCCATGATAGTGTCATGTATATTCAAGATGAAAATATTTTAGTCTTGTATTTTATGTCATCTAACCTTTTCTGAGAATGGAAGGCCATCTGGTTTGTGTCAATGATGCTGCATTCGTTTTAAGTTGCAATTACTATGTGATAATTGTTCTTATGCTTCCAAATAACCCACATAAACATCTTCGTGATATCCGTTCTTATGGTGCAGGGTCCCAGATTCTATGCATTTGGATGACATCCTGAATGAGTTTCAGAAAGGTCATAGCCACATGGCTGTAGTTGTAAGACAGTGCAACAAGGATATGGATCAGCCTGCTAGCAAATCCCCTGCAGAGAGTAGGTTTTGCCTGCTGGCTTATTTTTCTTTTATCGCGTGTTAACCTTCTTTAATTTGGACACTCCACCTTCTCTTTGCTCTCTCCAGATCCCGTGAAAGATGTCAGGGTAGACATTGATGGTGGAAAGCCTCCCCTTGAGAAGAGTCTGAAGACAAAGCGATCATTGCAGAAGTGGAAGAGTTTCCCTAACGGTGGAAATGCTTCATTCAAAAGTACTAGGAGCAAAAAGTGGACAAAAAACATGTACTCGGACATTCTGCGAATAGATGGAACTCCCTTGCCAAGACTTCCAGAAGAGGAAGAGGTTGTTGGAATAATAACTATGGAAGATGTTATTGAAGAGCTTTTACAGGTAAAACTTAATACAATTTGCTCTATGTTGAGCTTTTATATTTTGATGCTTTTCTTGACCTTTATATTTTGATGCTATAGGAGGAAATCTTTGATGAGACGGATCACCATGAGGAGGAGTCATGATGTCGTAGTTATGTTATTGTTATACACAAGGTATAATTAGAAAATTTTGATGTCTTATTTAAGACAAATGCTTTAGTGAACTTCAAAGCAACTATAGTAAAACATTCTAGACATTTTGTACAAGACCTCGCTCCTGTCTACTGAAGAGACGTACCCTAAAAAAGGTTGCAAAAAAGGTTCCGGAGTTTGGCTGTTTATAACTTCATGGCTAGGTAATGTGTAAAATTTTCAACATCTTATGTCTATTACAGGCGTTTGGACATGCCATTTGAAATTATGAGCCTTTGAATATGTGATTCGGGATTGTGATTTTAAATTTTAAATTCTCCAAAAAGTAAGGTATGAGGTTTTAAAATTTTTGTTTACATGTTAAAATTTGATCCATAAATTTATATTTTGTGAAAAGAACATTATCGTTTTAAATTTTGCAAAAAAAGTGTCATGCTCAAAGTGAAGAAATCATTTGTGTCATGTGAAAAGAATTATATTAAAGAATAACTAGTTGTTATTATTATTGATTAGTGAATTTTCATAAATGTATGTGTATTTAAAAATTTATAATCATAAATATTTTTTTATAAAAGAAATGTAGAGATAGGTGATTTAGTAATGCGGTGTTTAAGATACTTTGAAATTTGTTAATGAATTATGGTTTGTTACAGTTAAATGACTTATTCCGAAAGGTAGAGCTTTTGATCTTATATTTGGCTCCTGAAGTTGTGACACGTAATTTATCATGTTTACAGTTAATTTGACATATCTTAATTTTATAAGATCGATCATATCATTAAATTTGAAATACAAAGCCAAAGAGTTATCAAATGTGTTATGCATTTCCACAGAAGAAATATGTGACTTCGTTTTGACAGACCAAATCGGAATAACTGTCACATAAAATCTAAGGGGAATATATGGAAGAAACAACTCAAAAAAAAATTACTTCTCTAGTTCACACGTTTTGACTCTACTCATGAATTATTCAGTAATAAATCTTTCATAATCAGATCTACCTATACAGTAACGATATTTAATTATAAAATTTTTAGGTAGCTGACCCTCTTAGTCCGTTTTTGCCAGATTGGGAACCTACCTAATCTTTTTGTTTTATGCTTTTTAAATAAGATTTCCTTCTCTTAATGGATAACCATGTGTTACCGATAGAGAATTTCTTATCATCTTAAATTCAGGTGATTGGATTTACACCAACAGAAACCATAAATTTCATACACAATAAAGGGATATGATAGAGTTTTTTTAAAAAAAAATAATGAATGGAGTTCCTTTTTTCATCATATCCCATTCACCGATACTGATCATTTGATACTGTAAAAGTATTTTGTGATGAGGCTTGACATCGACCCAACAACGTACATAAATAAGCTTAACTTAAAAAATTACAAAAAAAGAAAAAAGAAAAAGAGAGACATAAATTTTTAGCATAAAAACAATAATAACATACTCGATGTAATTCTACAAAGGGGGTACGTTTAGCACAAAGAACGAAGGAGGATGTATGTGTTCTCAATCTCTTAATTTGTCTTTATTATACATAAGTTTCTGTCTAATAATCTTTTACATGATTATATAACCATGTAAATACAACAGGGTCCATTTCTGAAAATCCCTCCAAGGCTTATTATATAACCATAACATGCTTTCTCTAACCTCTTTTCTTGCTGGATCAGACAGAGAACTTCTATGTTAATTGTTGATGCTCGCGGCTACAAAATTACTATATACTAACTTATTATGGCACTTTAATTTTAAGCTATCAAGACTTATACTCCCTCCGTTTCAATTTATATGATGCATTTTAATTGGGCATAAAATTTAAAAAATATGAAAAGACTTTTGAAATTTGTGATCTAAAATAAGTTACAGATATCTGTATGACTATGAAACATTTCATTAAGGGCGAAATGTCTATTTTTAAATTTAAATTGTTACTAAATATAGAGATGTGTCATTCTTTTTGGGATTGACTAAAAAGAAAAGTGTATCACATAAATTGGACAGAGGGAGTAATATTTTCTATAAAGATTAGAAATAATATTACAGCACATCGACCGGACGGTGTTTTGATGAAACTTTTGAGTACCAAATGTTAATAATATATAAGTGTTATAATTAGTTAGCGCAAACGTATATTACAAAGTTATTAGTTTAAGACAGAATGAAAAAATAACTTGGCACTGTTAAAGTCATTGTATCTTTTTTTGATAATCAAACATGACCACAATTCTTTTAAACGAAAAGAATTTCCCCAGAAATGGACTAATTCAGTCGTCATATATATCAAAACTCATCCTTAGTAGGAACTAAATTTAACTAATTTAGTGTATAAATAACATTGTGGGGTCTCAAACTCTAATGCAATATGGAATAATCGATTGCATTGGTTGGTATAACCATTTACAATCTTAAGTCGACTTGACCACCCTAAGAGCTCATCACAGATGGGGTTGAGGAAAAAATTACCAAGAAAATCTCAAATGTAAGCATAATGTTGCACCTGCACTGAATTTGTGAATACTGAGCTGCAAACTAAAAGCATTAGATCATCAAGACAGACATACATACATCATTGTTGAAAAGGAAGGCGATTTGAGCTTAGTTAAGCACCCCATAGTTATAGATATTAGTAAGATCCAAGCTCATAAACTTAGCAGAGCTAGGCTGAGCCAACCCGAAGCAGACAGGCAAGTTAAGGTCTAATCAACTAGTTGTCAAGTCATGCTTACAAGATACAATATACGAGTTATACTGACACTGCCTCTTGAAGAAGCTTACATCGATTTTGGTCTTGAAGTGGAAGTGAGAAATAAAAGATCATCTTTACAGGAGAAATGTGCAAAATATACATAAGTACACGACAAATGAAACTTCCACAAAGCAGGAACAAGAGTTGTGACGTTATGAATCAACCTCACCGAAAAAAGTTACCATATGCTGCTTAGGGGACACTTTCATCTGTGACGTTTGACTCTTTTCTTGTCTCTTCTCCTCATTCTATCCTCCTTATCCTTGGACTTCTTTTTTGATCTATGTTTCCTACAGTGGTCATGGTGCTTACTGGATTTAGCCTTCTTTGGGGCCTTTATCTTATCATCTGAAAGAGATTCATTTTCTGAAGAACCAGGGGAATTCAGCCAGACGGGCTTCTCTGGACCAATGACGATATGATTTCCACGTCCTTTGCTTAGTTTCATATCAGGACTTGCTGACTCTTCTTCTCTGGGATTCGTACTAGAACGAAGGTATGGACCAGCTTCATCCATTCGTGACCCAACAGTTCCCCTGCCTCGCTTGACCCTGCCAATAACAAGATGTTCAATTAGCTAGGTGAGACACATTGGAGTTTTGACTTTGACATCCTAAAGACAACGAAGTGAAAGTTTAAGACACAACACGTGCAGCCACAAAAAGACGTGGTCCTATTTCCTTCTTTATTTTCTTTTGTCGTTGCACGAATAGATGTTTCAGAAGAAAGACTGACCTCGAATGTAAAAATTCCTCAATTTCAGCATCTCTCAAGCCTTCATCTTCACTTGAATGAGAATCTTGTATCTCCCTTTTCTTTGATCCACTTGTGCCTGAATCAGTATCACATCTCTCACGTGACCTCCTTTCGGAGACACTAAAACTATGACACTTCGTATCACTGTTCTTATCTGCCGACCTCCCGTTGAGCCTGTTTTCAAGCTCCACCTCTTTCTGCCTTAACTTCCACATCTCACTTACTTCAACAGCCCGGTTAGCTGCAATTGGTAAAATTTCAGAGCCACAAAAGGTGCAACTAGAGCACTAATATATGAAACCTGTCCATTGTGCCATATATGTGCAGACTAATTTTACCCTTAAAATAAACGATACTTATCACATTTTCCGGACTGACAACCATAGTGGCTCATGTAGGTTCTTCACAAGTCGAGTCCTACACAACCTACTAAGGCAGCAAAATAACATTCACAAAAAACAAAATTGAGGAAAAACAAATAAGCATATTCATGAAGTAGTTCTTATATTATCTTATACACAACCTGAATGTATGTGCTAGATTCTTATGCAATCACTTGATTTCCTAATACTCTTGCAGGAGATACTTTTTTTTTGGGGAGATAGGTTAAGAATCTTCATATATAAAGCATGCTCAAAGACCACAACAACAACATACCCAGTATAATCCCACAAGCGGGGTAGAGCGCACAAAGACTGCCAAAAAATTAATCAAAAAAAAAACTCAGTTCCTTTACATTACTGTCGGAAGCTAAGAAATCCTAACCTACCATCCACTGTCTTTTTCCTGATAAGATAGGTTCAATGATTGAAAAAGGCACCAAGAAGCTAAGACATCTGGGATAGCTGTTACACCTACACTTTCCTTGCACCAAAAATATAAATTCTATAGACATCTATTCAAGACATATTTGATTTCTTTCCTTCCACGTTACCCACCAAATGCAAACCAGAACCGTATCCCAATCCTCCTCTTATGTTCCCACATCCTTTGCCTGTCGAGCATTAAAGAAGCTGCTTAATAGTGCTAGGCATTACCCAACTGATGTGGAGCATATTGAAGGATAAATTCCAAAACCGATCTGAGAAGCTATAATGTAAACATAAATGTTTAGCATCCTCCTCTTGCGGAAGATACAAATGACACAGCAATGCATGTATGCACAAAGTGGAAGGCAAAACTCTTTCAACAGAACGCCCTTTACTCCTCTACATGGTCTTTGGCTCGGTGAATTCTTTTCCCTAATTAGTTGGAGGCTCTGCATCCTATTTCCTTCAATCACTGATTCTTTCGTAATTAGTCTTATAGTGCTCCGATGTTAGCTTAAAATTCCAAATGCAAAGACATAATAGATCATACTCTGAGCTTCCGTACTTCCTTTTAACTTATAAATCTTTTGCACCAGTCAGCTATTCTAAGCTTTCATATTTATTGTCACTACACACAATTTATTCAACGAGAAGCTGCAGCACTTAACACCAAATTTCTGCCTAGAGAAAGTTAAATTAGCTGAATAATTGACACTAACTCCAATTAAGTGCAGCCAGATATTGAGTTACTTTGAATGAAAGCGTTTTGAAAGACTGGAAATAAGAAATAATGGATCAGACCATAACAAAAGGCTAGAATTAGATGGAAAATAAAAGTGATACTTGCCTTGTTGTACTCCAAGAACAGTTGCTGTTAAAAACCGTGAATTTGGTCGCACCCTGACATTAGGTCGATGAAGATAAGAAAGTGCACCCTCTGACTCTGCTTCCCGCCGCAATTCTGCAGCCTCTTTCAAAAGAATTGTCGCAATTCTATTCTCTGTCTCTAAATCCATTTCCAGCCCCTATAACATTACACAAGAGGCATGATTTACTATGCAAACCGCAAATGGTCAAATAAAGAAGCCTTGCAAGCAGAGGCAGATGCAGCATATACTCAGCTCCGACTACATATAACCAAATCTAAGAAATTTTTTGTAAATATGTATATATTAAGAAGATGCAGCCATTGCCTTTAAATCCAAGATTTGTCTCCCTATAGGTGACGTATAAAATCATCAGATTCCATAACCTTAGTGGGAAGGCAATGATGGCTGTTATATCAAAGTAAGTTGTCTGAAAATATAACATAAATGCTTTAAATATGCAAAACCATAAATGGTCCAATAAAAACATATGCGCCAGCCAAACACTAGTTGTCTTTGACTATATACAACAACATACCCCGTGAAATCCCATAAGTGAGGTTGGGGAGGATAGAACCTACGCAGAAAGGCTGTTTCTGAAGGAGCAAATCAAAGTAGTAATGGCTTTGACTTTGACTATATGAATCCTTTAGATCCATTCGGCGATTCAGGTAGAGTTCATTCCAGTACTCGATAACTTGTCTTTTAAGATAAACTAGGTAATTTAAGGCCCGTGCAAGGGCCCAAGCAATCGACCTACAACAGCCCAAGCCAACATAAATGTCCCTTCTAAGTCTGAGTTTAGGTGCTGATTGTGATTTTCATGGCTAATATAAGCAGGTTGATCCATTTTTCACGGAGCAATCTCACAAGATCATATTACGAATTGATGAGTCTAAGACATATGTAAGTCCTTGAACTTAAAAGAGACTGACAACAACATGAATCAAATACAAAATGTAAACAGATTTTCTTTTTAAAAAAAGGATAACTGTTCCAAAGATATTTTCTTCAAGTTGTATTTTTTTTTACTTAAATCAGAGAGGACTTTTACAGGAACAAATATCTACATAAATTAAGCTCACAAAGAAAAATAACTTACTGAACCAGTGTAGCCTCTAACCCATTGCAGGCAGACGTCCTAGCCTAGCTAGTGCAATTGCAAATGATGAAGTCCCCTACTTCTTCCTCTATTAACTAACATATAACTCTTTTTCAGTGTTATGTGTTATTAACAAATATTCAATAGGAATAGAATCTACTAATTACCTAAACTCGTTAGGATTGGTGAAAAAGCATATCCTTACTTTTTTATACTTTTTCAATACTCATTCTCGGTTACAAATTTCCACATTACATTAAAGATATGACCAAAGATAATAAACATCAAATTGCTTATCTTTGTTGAGACTTCGACTATAGAAATTTTCCTCTATTTATTTATTGAATAAGATAAATCAATAAGTTGTTAACACAAATTCTTTTAGTTTGGTTCACCTGGTAGCTTTATCTGTCAAAGAAAACCTAAATGCTTTTATAGCCTCAGATTAGCAGTGACAACATATCTTTAAGCATACAAACTGTAAATAAATGTGAAGAGACAACATAATTCAACTTCCTCAATGCTCAAAACATACAAATTTGTTGTGTACATCTCCTGTTTTACTGAAAGTTGAAGGCTTTACCACAAGAAATACTGGACAACACTAAACAATTACATCTTATATCCACCAAAAGACCTCGTCAATTATACAAACGCAAGTAATTTCCAAGACTTCTCCAAACTCCGAAGTAAGTGAAACATCACTTTTTATCAACTGCTGCAAGTTGCCTTAAAGAAAGAACCAATAAAGCTTCAATGATTTCAGATGAAAAACAAAACAAGATTCACACTACATACATAAATCATGTGGGATTCAGATAAAGATGGGTAAATGCTAAACCGACAAAATACAAATTAAAACATAAACAACACTTACCGGAGATATACAAAAGGCGAGCAAATAAAGAGGAACGAAAATTAGGGTTTTAACCAATAAAGAATAATAACAAGAGGAACGATTCAGAGAGGGTAAAAGATAGCGATGAAAGAGAAAGGAAGAGGGAGCAAATAAATTACTTACACAGAGAACTTAGGATTAATAGAATTTTGCAGGTCGGAAAATTCGTGTCTATTAGGTTAGGTTAGGCCAAACAGCACAGGCTACGGTTAGGGATCTAATAATTGTGAGATTTTATTTTAAAATTTATTTTTATTAATTTTAATTAGTTATATAATTTTTTATATTATAATTATATATTTATTTTTTTTAAAAAAAATTGTAATTCACTTAATTATTTTATTTTATTTTTTGACTAAGTATCTATACGTAAAATAAAAAAAGTTTATTTATTTTTTTAATTTTTAATAAGTTATATATTCAAAACATGATCAAGATAATAGTTTGTACTTAAATTTCTCAAATATAATATTTCATGAATTTCTTTAATATTTAAAAAAAAGATAATTTGCTTAAAAAAGAATTATTTTTCAAATTTTGTTTAGACAAAAAAAAATAGCAATACTAAACATTAATTGATAACTTGAAAAATAAAGTAAGTAATATATTATAATTAATTAAATTTTGATTTGATTAATTTAAAAGTATAAAGATATATATTGTCAATGGGTGAAAATTGTTTTCACCCCCAATTTTGCTTTAAAAATCAAACTCTCTCCTCAACTTTAAATAACAGATATTCTCCCTTTTTATCCTAATCGACTTTTTAAAATGTCTATTTTACCCTTCAATCCTCTATGTATATCATACTTTTTTATATTATATATAATATTTATTTTTTAATGTAGATATTTATAGTTTCTTAGTTAAATTCACTAACATTATAAGTAGAATAATATTTTATGAATTTGTCGCAAAATCTAATGTTATTTAGTATTTTTTATTATTGTTATTAAAATATGTATACATTAAATATGTGTGCGTGCATGTGTGTGTATTTATGTTTCTCCTTTTTCTTATCTTCTATTATCTATATAAATAAATAAAATTTAATTGTTATTAGCAGAATATTTTGTAACATATAATTTTAAATTAATTTACATAATAAATAAATGATTTTTAAATTTATTTTTTTTATTTTTTTTATTTCATACATGTGAAATATATCTATAGAATTATTATTACATTTTATTTTCACTTGTATAAATAAATATTAGATTTTTTATTATTAGTAGTAAAATTATTTTTTTATTCTGCTAATTTACTTCGTTATAAAACGTCATTAACTTATATGTTAAATTAGTATTTTTTATTTTATTTTTTCTCAAAATAATATATATTACATAAAAAATTTCATATATATGTGTGTGTGTGTACGTGCGCGTATGTGTTATGATTTTAAAAATTGAATGGAAAAAGACAAATTTGATAATGTAAGGATAAAACAGACATTTTAAAAAGTCAATTAGAATAAAGGGGGGAAAATGTCTATTGTTCAAAATTGAGGGGGGGGGGTTTTAATTTTTAAAGCAAACTTAGGGGTAAAAATAATTTTCACCCATTGTCAATATACGTAAATTGGACTCAACAAATACTTGTTTTTTTTTATCAAAATTTGATTTGGTAACTTCAAAATTAAATCAAACCTACGTTTGAAACTTACATTAGTTCAAATATTTAAATTAATTTTAAATATATAAAATGAAATAAAATACAAACTTGATCCTCTATTTAAATAAAGAATTATTATTTTAAAATCCAGTAAGCACTTCTATTTTACTTTAGTTTGAGTATTTCATCGGATTCATTTTATTTATCATATTATTTTTTGTGCTTTAAAAAATATTAAAAATAGTAATCTAATTAAACTACCCTCATTATTCTTTGATCTCAAATTTAATATACTATTCATTTTACTGTACTAATTTGTTTCTATATTTTTTGGAACAAAAATAAAGGTAAAAAGATAATTAATTGTATTTTAAAATCTAATTTAATAACTTTTTAAAATTAAATTAGTTATTTTAGTAATTATTACAAATAGAAAAATATGTTATTAAAGAGAAGAAATAGCATAATAGAGCAATTAAATTAGATATTATACAAAAAAATAATAAAAATACATAGTACTTGAAATACTAATAATTCAAAAAAAAAAATTCCTCATAATCTTTTGATGATAAAAAATGAGACTCACATTTTTTTTAGGTGTACATATAATTTTTTTTACTCTTCCAAAATGTGAAAGTTTATTAGAACTTTCTTTCAAAATATGAAAGTCATTAGAACTTTCTAAAAGTCGATTGATTTTTCTAAAAATTCAATACTCCTTGCATAAAGTAGGACAACTTTAAGCTGAGTATTTGTTACAATTTATATTATTTTAATAGAAAATTAGAAATAAAAAATATAGATCTTTGTGATACATATTGAACCATATGGAGAAAAATTAGAAAATAATATATAAAAATTAAATAAAATGTAAAGTAAAATTACAGCTATACCCTTGATCACAGGAATCAGGTGCAGAAAAAAAATGTCATCTTTACACTAGTGGATGCAGAAAATTCATCAAGTATTGCTGGAAAAACAGTCCCTTAGAAATGATTAGATGGAGTTCATAAAAAAATACTTCTTTGTTTTAATTTTAAAAGAAGATGAAATCCAAAAAGGATTTGAAATTTGAGACTTTAGTCGATCACAATATAAAAAAAAGAAAAACAAATTTTCAGGATTCCTCAAATTTATTATTCATAATATACGAATTGGAGTCAACTTGTTTGTGCAGTGAGATTAGACACAAAACATTCATCGAATTCAATATTAAACGCTTCAACATGAAAAATGAATAAAAAAAAATACTAGGTTTTAGTTTCATACATCTCGGACGATGAAGAAAAAATCAAGAAAAGGAAGAGGAAACTTACTATTTGATTTCTCTGAAGAGAGATCACCGATAAGTTCGCCATAGAGATGTAAAATCTTAGAAAAAAAGAGGCTACCCTAATTTCAAAAACCGGGCAGAACAATCCGAACTAATATGGAGTCCATTGTTGTGAAATCCATTGGGCCTACTCCTTTCATTAGGAGTCATTTGCACGATGACCAGCCTGTTCTTTTAGCTATTAAAGAAGGATTTGTTATATAAATATTATTTTTAAAAATATTAATTACAAAAGTTATAGTTACTTTAAAAAAATTACATAAATATAATTTTTTTGAAATTCTATCTTTTTAATTATATTTTGTAAAATTTTTATTTTTTTAAAATATCTATTCTAATTAATTATAATTATATAAAACACTCTCTTTTTCTTTCTTTGTAAAAATTTCAGTACAAGAAAAAATAAGATTCAAAAAGTTAATGGCGGGGTGAATGTATCTAAACTCGAAAGGTTCGTCAAAGATATTTTTATATGGATAAAAATTGTGCATAATATAAAAAATTAAATGCACATATATGCTTCAATTATATAATATAATATATTGCTACACATATACATAATATAATATATAGTATATGATGTCTAATATATATTATATCATACTTTTTATATGTGAAAGACTAAACTAAAAGAAAATTTTATGGATGATGAATATGAGGATAATATGAATAATAGTTTTTTAACAAAAATATAATAATACATATTAAGTATATATATAGTGTTTAGTATAATATATAATAATACATATTTAATATATAAATTAATATATATTTTTATGTTAGAATTGAACAAGTGTGGTGGTATCACATCAAAGCCTTGTGTGAATGTAAAAGTAAATGTTATTGATGATTACTCATTAAAGGTAGGAATTAAATATCTTTCATATTTAATCCATTAAAATTATGAAATAAGTAATTACTTATGTCATTTATAGAAATAATACAGTATTTAAAATATTTATTTCTTTATTTATTTATAAGATATATATTATATATTATGTAATTTAAAAAATAATTATAAATTTTGTAATTACTATTTTAAAATATTATATTCATGTAACCTCCCGTTAAAGAAGAGAAAATTACATAATACAATACATGTATTATATATTTATTTACTTGCACATAATTATATATATTTTTTAAATTACACTTTTGAATTATATTTCACTTTTTCTAGCATATCTCTTCTTTCTCCCCAATTTTGCTTGTCTCTCTCCCTCGCCTTTCTCCTCTCTTCCTCTCTCTTGCTGCCTCTCTCTCCTCTCTATTTCTCTCTCTCTCTCTCCCCCCCTCTCTCCCCCTCTCTCCCCCTCTCTATGTCTCTTTCTCTCTCTCTTCCCCACCACGAAGTAATGTGACACACATTCGATAAAATTTCTTAATATCTTTTTATTTAAGCCACCCGCATTTTACTAAATCAATAATTTTTATATTCTAATAGTAATAATTTATAAGCGAAAGTTGGTGTAGCTGTAGCCTGTAAGATATTAGTTACTCTACTCAACTATATATGCTTGACTAATGTTTTATAAAAAATCCTTTCATTACTGTGTTTGTATCCTATATTTTTCACCTCTACTTGTATTTCTGTAATTTTCTTGTCTTTTTCTCTATGCTATATTCATGTATTTTTGTATCATAAATGATATAAGTGATATAAGAGGAATGAATACACATGATACAGGAACAAATGAATATAAGCTAAATTTGAGCGAATGAGTACAACCTAAATGTGCGTATGAATATAAGTGATACAAGAGTAAATGAATACAATCTAAATTCCTACACTAATACAAGTGAAATTAGAGAGAATGAAACAAATAATACAAGAACGAATTGACACAAGAGCGGTTAAATATAAATGCAATTAGAGTGAGTGAATATAGTCCCTTGTATTTTTTGTTGTTTACATCTTTGTATACAAGCAGTTTGTATTTGTGATGTAGTCTGAATTCGTCAATTCAACCTAAATGCACGTATGAATATAACAAATATAATCGTCTAACACTTCAAAAAGTATTTGTATATAGAAATTCAAAGGGGGAGAGACGTGGAAATACAAATTACAACCTAAATGCACGTAAGAATATAATAAATATAGTCGTCTGTCACCTTAAAAAATTTACAAACACAAAGAGAGAAGTAAAAATACACAATATAATCTAAATACACATATAAATACAACAAATATAGTTGCACGACACCTTAAATTAAAAATACAGAAATGCAGGATAGAGAGAGAGAGAGAGGTGGAAATATAGATACATAGAGAGAGGGAAGGAGAGATAGGATACAACCTAAATACACATATAAATACAACAAATACAATTGTCTAACAACTTAACAAGTATACAACTACAAAGACAGAGAAAGAGAAATACATAATATAGAAAGAAGGGAAGAGAGATATGATACAATCTAAATGTATATATGAATATAATAAATACAGTCGCTGGACAACTTAATAAATATACAACTATAGAGATAAAGGAATAGAAATACATAATATAGAGAGGGGGAGAGAGAAGGTACAACCTAAATGCACGAGAGAGAGAAAAGGAGAGAGAATGAGAGAAAGTGAAAGAGAGAGACCGGGAGAGAGGCAAGAAAGATTCATTTTTTTAACCGAATTATACATAACCAAATTATAGCTAAACCCACCCTTAAATCTTTTATCCTTTCTTTTATACGGATATAAATATTATATATAAAACTATACGACTTAAATCTTCTTAAATTATTCTTCACCTGAGGAAGTTACATATGTGGCCCTGGATGTGGTTTAAATGACCAATAAGCCAATTGTAACGGCTACTTACCGACATGTGAGTTCAGTTGTTTAAAACTCAGTCCGCCTTTCTCGCTTTGTCATAGAAAAACACAAACAAACGCCACACTGTTTCTTGCTTTTCTCTCTCTTTTCCAATTGAGTGTGTGGACGCTCCACTACTGTTGTTGTGTGAAAAAAAAATGGCAGAAGAGAAGCATCAGCCGGAAATCGAGCCCGAAATGGACGTAGATGAAGGAGGAGAAGAGGAAGACGATGAAGTTTTTTATGAGAGAATCGAAGCCCCAAAGTTTGTGGACTTCTCCACTCCCGACCACTACCGCCCTGATGATCGTTACTGGTTCTGCCTGCGTGTTGGTATGTAAAGTAAACTTCCCTTTCTTATTTTCCATAAATTAAACCTTAATTGGACTCTCTCTCTCTCTGTTTACTTTATTTTGTGCATTTAATTATTTTTGAGTTCATCTCTCTTAACTAAGAGCTACAATTGAGTTTTATAATTTCTTTAGATAACAGTAGATCTGATTCTTGTCCGGATCTTTACTGCGCTTATCAATCTGATCTGAGTTTTTGTACTCTTCTGTCTGTACCATGAATTTAACCTAGGTCTAGTTTGGGACTACACTGGGTATTGTTGTTGTTGTAGTTTTATCTGTGAAAGTCAAATGCAAGTAGAAATTTGTGTTGCTCTTTCTAGTCAAGGTTTTCCAAAGATGTGTATGAGATTAATAGTTGCTTTTACACATATTATTGTACAAGTCAGTGGAGAAGTGAGTAGGATCTTGGATTTTAAGTTAGTTGATGCAGGCTATAGCACCACACCTATATATTTAGTTAAAATTTTCAAACTTTATGGACCTAATTGAGCCAAAGGTGGATCACTGTCACCACCAATTGACAAAAATGTGTTGTTTCAAACTTAGAAAGCCTAATTTTGGTTGCACTGAGGAGTGAGGGAAGAGGGAACAGGGGGAGTGCGAGCTGATGATTGCTGGAACTTATTAGTTGTTGGGTGGAAAGACGCAAGTTAACAATTTCTATAACTGTTTAGTCATCGGAACTCCAAAAGCCAAAAGTATGACTTCTCTTCTGTTTTCAGGCTGCGACCAGAAACATGAAGAAGAAATGGACTCTGAGAAAATCTACAAGGATTTTGTTCTCCGAGTAAGTTCCTGGATTGCAATTTTTCTTTCAGGATATAATGACTAACAGGATCTTAAATTAAATGGAGCGATACAGACAATAAGGAATATCTATGTAACCAGCCCCAATTTGCTTGAGATTGAGGCGTAATAGTAGTAGTTGTATATAGTGATGGCCTTATTGATATTGTACTGAAATTCTTAATTCTATTGTTGCTTTCTTTGTAATCAGGTAATGGCTGCTAGAAGCCCCAATGTAAGACTTCAGAAAGCACTGAGCAGACATGCTGCAGGGTATAGTAGATCAAATACTAATAAAATTAATGTTTATCTCATTGTTTCCCTACTTGACAGTTGACATCAATTTAATTTTATGTTTCAGGAAGAACATAAAGTGCCCACTAACAGTGCCAGCAAAATCTTCCAAGTCTAGACTCTCAAAGTTAGCTGCTGTTTCAATCATTTCTCGTAAACTGATTGAGGACAAAGAGAAGACCAGTCATCCATCAAAGCCAACTTCCACTCCAAAAATCAGAGGAAGGCAAGTTGCTGCCAAGTATCTAACAACCCCAAGGAACAAAAAATGCCTTCCAAATCCAAATTCCTTTCATAGTGTGCAAAACCCAAAGCCTGCAGCCCTTGTTGTTCCAAAGAATAGGACCATAGCAAAGGCTTTGGTCTTCCACTCCCCGAAAAAAGCCATCAGTTTAAAGAAATCAGTGGAACTGCGAACTCCCTTAACCAAATTATGTCAAGGAATCAAGAAGCTAGAGATAACAGATCAAAAGAAGCGTCTACTGGATTACTCCGGAAAGTCAAAGGATACAAAACCTAATCGCGGAGATCCTTTGAGGAACAAAAATTCTCAGAAGGACAAAAGAAACACCCCCAAGAACAGTGGAAAGTCTCAAACTCGAGTACCAAGGGAAGCCAGAACTATACACTCAACTAACATTCAGAGTCGAGCTAAATTAGAAAAACAGTGCCACTCCAAGAACATGGCAGAAAATGAATGCAGCAAGCTAGAGGTTGATTTAACTTTAGACAGCCATAAAGATTCTACACAGCCTGAAGCTAATGTCTGCTCAGACTTGCAATCAACCAAAAATCAGGATTTGCCATCATCAGATGCCATGACAGATGAATTGAACTGCAATGCTGATCACAACGATTTGGTGGGAAATGATGATCCACTAAGTCAATCACCTAGTGTAGAGGATCATAATGGTACTGAAGTGGTGAATACTGCGGAACATTCCATTTGTTTCCAGACATCAGAAGGGGCAGGACATCACCATAGTGAATGCATGGACAGTGATGACAAAGAGAATGTTTCAGTTCCCAATGAGAACAGGTCTAGAACCAGCTTGCTTTTCTTCACATGTTTTAATCCAAAATCTCTTCAAACTATCTTTTACACAACCAATTGTCACATTGGTGCTTATGTGTATAAAATTTGATTGCAGAAGTCTCACCAACAATTTAAACCAGGCTGGACAAAAAGTTCTTGGTGTGCAGAAGATGCAAAAAATCGTCAAGAAGGTATTTTCCTTCTTTTCCCTCTTTTAGCTTCAGCCTTCAAATGATATAGTTTCTATGAATGCAATGTCTTGCCCACTGTGTAATATGATTGATGTGTACAGAATGCTCAACCAGTGGCCAAGAATCTTAAGGAGAGTTTGCTTTCCACAAATGCTGGTGCTTCAGGGATGCAACTCAAGAAGCCAAAGCCTACAAATCCTAAACCTTTCAGGCTAAGAACTGATGTAGGCAATTCTACCCTCTATTCTACTTGATTTTAATAGAGTAAGTATTCTTAAATTCTTATGACAGAGCAATGGATTTTCAGGAAAGGGGAGTTCTTAGGGAAGCTGACCTACAGAGGAAAAAACAGGTAAGATATTCAGTTGATCTTTTTATTGCCGCAACTTAGCAACCCATCTTCTTTTGAAATTCTGTCCCCCTGGTAATTAAATCTTCCCTTGAATATACTGTTTATGGTGTTTAGGGCAATGTAGCATATCCTGGCAACGGAAACAGATGCACCGAAGATTATCCTGAAGGCAATGAGAGAGATTCAAAGGGTTTGCGAAATGATTTATCCGTAAGTGTCATGTATCTCGAGGTTTTTGTTTAATTTGTTAGTATGTTTCATTTTTTACCTGAATCAATTGGCTAGCAAGGTATACTCACCATGTCATATCTAATAATTTGCAGAAGGAGAGTGAGATAACAAGCAATAAGACTTCAGAAGGGAAAGTGAGATTGAGGAAATCCAGTACAACACCAGAGAGATCTCATATTACACAAGTAAAAACAGCCAACTTTAGAAATGCTAAATCTCCCATGACATCATGTTTGAGACAAGGTCAGCAACTCACTGTAATAGAAGAAGCATCATCTGAGATTTCAAAAACAAATAAAGTGTGGAACCTTAATGAAAATGGTGCTGCAGCCTTGCCCCGAGCTAAGGCTTTGACACCTTCCAGAATGTTATCTAGTGGAAGAAGGCCTCTGACAATCCCAAAGGAGCCACACTTCCACAGCACTCACCGTCCCAAAAGTTGCACAAGAACTTAGTGGAACAAGTTCCCTTGTAAAGGATTCAATTAATTCTTCAGTTTTGTGTGTATGTACTTCAAATGATTCATTTGAGTAAAACGTTTTGAGTTATGTATGCAGAAAAGTTGCAGAAGAAACTTAGCATAACAAGCACCCTTGTAGTATTCAAAGTTAATTCAATTAATTCTTGAGTTGTTTATGTACTTCAAATGACTCATTTGAGTCAACCTTAAATTTTTCGACCTTCTCTACATTGCATCTCCTATTTCACTGATGTGAGGACAAGACTGCCAGATGTAATCTATATATGTAATATACTTTAATTTACAAGCTAGTGAATCACATCAAGAGCCCCAGCTTTCTACCAAATGCACCACATTTTCTTGTCCTGGCTCAATGAATCTTAGTGGCTTGAGATGATCCTCCCTAGATAATCTTGTGGTGCCAATCCTTAGCTTCACCTTTAACTAATTCAAAGTGCACACATTTTCAAGTAGCCCGGAGAAAAAAAAAGATTTTGTTATTTACAATTTTTTTCTCCCACACTGATAAATTCATGTTCGTCTAGTAAGAAAACACAACTTAGAACTTTGCAACACATGGAACTGAATCATTGACCCTCATACAACATGATTCTCTTCCTGAGGAATATACACTTCATTGATGTTTATAATGCAGTGCCAATATGTGAGCTTCAATGGAACATGAAGCAATAACCAGAGTCCACAAGAATCTAATGTGAACTGTGTTTAGCACCAAAACTTCTTTAAATTCAGTGGTTTTACTATTCAAAGTTGGTACAAGAATCTAGAGCGATCTGATGTAGGCATGGGAGCTATAATAGTGCGAGGAGAACAGTAAAACAATATGTTGTCTCATTCGAGAAGCATGATTAAGTTCTGGTTCTATATCTCAAATTAAAAAGGTTAAACCATGAGTAAAATGATCCGGTGAATGTTAGTCTTGTTTCCAAGTTATTGAGTAACGCTTTCAGCTTATAAAATTTTATCTTATATCTCTATCCATCATGTCATTCTGCTTGAAGACAGACAGTATAGCCATTTAGACAACACAATCTCATCTAATCTCATTTCACCTTTATTACTGAATATATTTATCTTGCTTCTATTTTATCCTTAAACATCTAGTTCTTGAAATACCATAGAATAATTTCAATTTTTGTTGACTCCCTTGTTAGTTTTGTTAATTAACCCATTGTATTTGGGAAGGTGATCCTAATAAATAAGCTCAGACGATAGAGATTCCAAATTGGCATGATGGTAAGTTATTACTGATCAGCCAGTTTAAACTAGATGATATTGAAACCAAAAGCTTTTCAAGTTCAAGTCAGTTTTAATCATGAACTATTTGCATCACTTTGCTTACACACAAGCAGCGGATGAATTGTCCTGAGGAGGCTTGATAATAAACAATTTGCTGCATTATGCTATTACATGAACGACATGGTATTATATTGCTATTTACTATCAACTGCATGTGAAGTTAAAATATAAAAATAGGATGATTCTTGAAATATGATCTGTGTCTTCAGAATCTTATAGTTACAGTCGCGTTCAAACTGGAGAATGGAGATCATGTCTTTCTTTCTGCTCTTACACTTTTTAACTACTCTACATGGTGAGTTTGGGGGTGGAGGGTGGGGGTTTTCAAGCATCTAACGTGGTCAGGTCAACTCAACTATTTAATTGTCACAAAACTATCACAAAACTGTGTCCCAAGAGGTTAACTACCTTGGAGGCTATGGTTTCTGGTGCTTTTTTTTTTTTTAATATATAAAAAAACAGCAGGGACATGGAGGCAAGCTAATATTCAAAGGTGCATATTTTAAGTTCAAGAACAGTCCTCTTCATCCATTCTCTAAAGATGGGTCGTCAAAAAAAGGAGGAGAAGCTTGTCAAACCTCAAGAAAAGGCTAAAACCTTTGTAGAGCCATAGCCAAATCTCCCTCAACAGCTCCTTAACTTTATTGGAAGGCAACATACAATACAGTTATTCAAAACCGACCGTCTAATGCCAAACATCAGCTTCTGCGGGGTTATTAAATCATGGAGAGCAGAATCTACGCAATGTAGTGCCAATGGACGATTACCATTGCTTGAAATTTCTGACAAAGATTACTACCAGTACTCCAAGACTAAAGAGCATACTCTCAACATCTCATTTCGATCAGGTGAATATTGGTGGTACAAAAGAAGGCTATGGGATACTCTTTGGACTCGTTTTCATGGATGTTCACATGTGTTGATTGTAGCTGGAGGGAAGGATCCTGCACAGTACTGTCTCTTGATTCCTACTGCAAGACACAGTTATTGGACTGTTCCTCCTCTTGCAATGCCACAATTCCATTCAAGTTTGCAACTCTGTCTTCATCTCCTTCCATCAATTCCAAGGGCTGTTCTTTGATGGTGTTAACAGGATGTTCCAATCCAGCTTTTGTTGTTTCTCATCTGAATGCCAAAATAAATGGATGAAAGAAGAAAGCAACTTGCTTGACCCTAACTGCTCAAAAAGGAAACTGATGCAATTTTCTAATGTCATTGGCATTGAAGGCAAGTTCTTTGCATTAAGTTTGCAGGCTACTTTAGCATTCATTGAAGAAATTGAATCCAAGTTCCAAATCACTAAATTAAGCAGAAGCCGGGCTGTTCCATCAGTTTTCTCAAAACACTTCAAAGAGTATCTTGTTGAATCCAATGGAGAGATCTTGTTGATTTTCTTGATATAAGAACAATCAACTAGGAAGGAGGATGAATTAGAAGTGTTCAAGCTCCGAATGGATGATCTATCATGGCTAAAACTGGACAATCTCGGACATAGAACAATATTTGCAGGAACTAATTGCGGTATGTAGTTAATGCAAGTCAACTTGGCTGCAGAAGCAACTGTGTCTATTTCACTGTGCATGCCACAGATACTTGGCGGTTATATGAAATGGGAACTGCTACTATTTCGCCGTGTTTTGATGATTATGGTTCTGAAACAAAAAGTCCAGTATGGGAAGAGGCAATAGAGGAGAACAAATTTCTTGTAAGATGAAAAAGAAAAAGTGTCAAATCCAGTTTTAACTTGTTTATGTTTTGTATTACCAATAATTTCTTGCTTGTAACATGAAAAATGTGTCAAATATAGATAGCAGCAGAAGGACAATATTCAAGGATCCAACTCCAGTGTTTATTAGTTGTTTCAATGCTTTTATTCAAGCATGTAATTATTTATTGGTTGACTCAGTTTCACCACATAAATGCTTTTAGACCAATGTTACTTATCAACTAACTCAAACATGATCTTATTTTCTAAAAATCCACCTTTTCTCAAAAATAATCATTTGGTTTTATGATATTAACCAAAAGATACTTTTTTATCTGTTCCAATTTATGCGTTTTATTTTCTTTTTAGTTTACTTTAAAAATAATTATTTTTTAAATTTTTTTTTAGCAATTCTTTAATTCAATATCTCATATGGTATTTTGAAGACGCATTTTGATAAATGCATCTTTAATTTAAAATCAAAAGAATCGAAACTCTTCCCTGACATTTTAAACTCCAGTCATTATAAGAGGGATAAAATAAAATGAAAGGAATTTATACAAATTAAATTGTTTTAAGAGCCTACAAAGATTTTAAGGACAATATGATTATGCATATTAAATTGTAATTTGCATAATCTGCACAATCAGTAACACATTAAAAGCAACACTATAAGGAATCAATATAGGACTCGTTTCATTATAAAAATCATTCATTTTTTAAATATTTTTTTAATTTAAAAATAAGTGTTCGGCCGTAAAAATTTCAAATTCATCTTGAAATTGTATTTCAAATTTGTAAAACAGTTTCAATTCACTTTTTACTTTTAAAATTATATTAAAGTACTTTCAAACCAAATATAACTACATCTTTAATTCAAGCTCCATAAATTAGATTTTTTCATAGTTGAAAATTTTGTGAAAGATTCCTGTAAAAAATTTTATTAGCGCAGAATTTCTGTCGATTTTTTCCTTATCTATTTGATTTTTATCTTTTTCGTCTTGGACTATATAGTTTTTCTTTCACTTTTGATATTAGAAAATTTTTTCTTAAAAATTAAATTAACCAAAAAAAAAAAATGTCGCTTATCAGTATCGGAAGATTGTACTGCGATCCGCCGCCGAATTTTGTGCCCTCCGATTATCAGTGCATAATTTCCGCATCACTGAGTCCCATCCCCTCCGAAAAATTCTTGTGAACTTATTCTCTTTCATAGGTTGTGCGATCTTGTTAAACCCCTTTATAGATACATGTTTTCTTTAATTGATTGCTGGGTTTCTTACTTTATGCTATTGTTCAGCAGAGTTTCTCATTGGAAAAATGGACTGGATAGAAACGCTATTTTCTAGGTGCAAGGGATTTTAATATTACATGGACGATACACCACAATATTGGAAATGGACTTCACTATCAGAGTCAGGTTTGCCTTTTTTCCGGTGGGTATCTTTTCTGTGAAGGTGTTATGGAGTCGAACCATAACACTCCTACTCCCACATAAATTGGGACTGGGATAGAGACATAGGAAATATCTTTCTTGGAACAGATATATGCATTTAGATGACAATTGTGTTTTCCCCTATTGTCAATGTCAGGTTCCCAGAGGTGGCTGAGCCGAAACATGTTTGGTGGCTTGAAATTCAGGGCACAATAAGAGCTGGGGTTTTGACACCATGGACATCCTACGCAGCTTACTCCCCATGGGTGGTGAAGGGGGAGCCCCAATTGGTATAAAAAAACCCACAACCCCTTGGGGTTATCCGTTGTTTACAAGTTGTAACATGAATTTGGGTTTCATTATCGACCCTCAGAGCTTTCAGTTGGAGTTATTGGTGTTGAATTGAACAAACAATTTGCATTTCTGGTGCCAGAGGGTGGACTTCAACGGCGTAATGGCTATGAGGAGTCAATTTATACTCTGCCCTATGATGTAGAGGATGATCCAGGCTTACCAGAAGATGATTATGAGGAGTCAGTTTATACACCACCCTCTAATGTGGATAGGTATTGGCGGGGGCAGCATTTGCCGGAGGATGTTTCTAGTCTCATGCAATGTAATATTCAATGTCCTAAACTTAGAGATGATAGCTGGTTTGAGGTAGAATTTGGTGAGTTTTATACTGAAAATGAAGATAATTACATAGAAATGAGTTTTAAAGAGGTGAAGGACTCACAAGAAAGACCTTATTGTTGAAGGAATTGAGATAAGGCCAAGAGTGGGTTAACTATCACAATTTTTGAAAAATATTTTTTCCATATAGCTACATCTATTCCGAATAGAACATGTTTCTTTTTGGAGCTCTAGTCTATTTCAAGTATATTTTGGTGCTATGGTGACTGGCTTTCTTGTTTATAAGCTCATAGCGGACTTTCTGTTTGTTCATATAAGCATAAGATGCACAAGACATTATTTCTCAGGAATCATCCTTGTTTTACTTTTAAGTTCACAGTTGATACTAAGTAGCAATACCATGTTGTGTGTAGCATAATGCGGCAAAATTTTAATTAAATAAGGAGGTTGAGTCATAGTTGCTTGGTTGATTGTTAATGTTGTATTGAGAGAATAATTTGCATAATAATCTGAACAACCGTACATGTACTTAGTCTTGTGCTATAACAAAGTGACCATTTTCCTTGCTTTTTCCCCCATGGCAAATCGAAATATCTCAGTGATAATCAGGAAGAAGAAAATTACAGAAGGGCAACCCTTGAAATATGATTCTTTTCCTTCTTGAATTTTTGAACCATGTTGACTTTTTTTTTTCCTTTTGAAAATGCGAGCTTGAGAAGGAAATGGTATGGGCATATAGCTTGAGGCAGATCAAGATCAGATGTGGCTACCCAGTAAACGTAGCCTCCAAGGTAGTTGATCTCTTGGAGCACAAGGTTAGTAGTAGTTTCTTTCAGTTAATAGTTGAGTTGACTATTTAGATGCCTTATTAATTCATCACCCATATGGAACTCACTGTGAAAAAAGAAAAAAATTGCATTTAATCTTTGTTTTCGTAGTATATTTGGGATCACCTTTGCATGAATTGTGTTAGTCTGCAAAAAAGCTTAAACTATGGAGAAGCACTCCATTCAAGATAAGTTGAAGTAAGATTGAATATGTAAACTGCAAGTTAGCACCCTTTGAAGGTGAAGTGTCATTTTATTTAGGACGAGAACATAAAAAATAAAATATATCGAAAACACATTTTGGTATCCTTAGTCAAATTTAAACCCCCTACTTTCGAAAAGGGTCAAATTTAACCCCCTACTTTAAAAAATTAGCTAAATTTACGGTTCGTCATACTATTGGGTCATATTTACCCTGCTGTTATGAAAGTTTTTATCTGTACTCTTTGTTTAACAGAAAAACCCAAATCAACATAAATGACCCTTATTTTAAAAATAAAACTCATATCCAAATCTAACCCGCCTGCCCCCACCGATCTTAACATAATAGCACCGATCCAAACAAATATGACTCTGAGTTGGAAAGAGAGTGCATTTACATCATACATTCTTCTCAGTTTGGAAAAAGAGTGCAACCAGAGACATACAGAATCTGCATATGTCCAAATAACAATCAACTGGAAACAAGAGAACTGCATAGGTTTTCAGCTGGTTGACTGGTATGTTAGATGCCTGAGTGGAGATTCTGTATTAGGCTGATGCAAGAAAATTCTTGTTGGATCATTAGGATCCACATAATGCAAAATTGACAAGATATGTATACCTAAGCAGGTTATTAATAAAATTGTTTGAGCTGATCTCTATTTAGAAAAGGGGGAATAAAGTGACATACGTATGTCTCATATCTCGTCCACAGGAGTTTGTGCTGCTCGAAGAGGATCTACCCTAGGTTCTGCCTCGACTGTCGGTGGTATCGTCTCACTGAGGCAATTAAATTGAAAAATAGAGGAATAAAAGTTCCACAACCACCTTCCTTGAACAAAATCTTGAATGAGTGAGTGGAGTACAATGCCCTATTTTCATTTTCTTGTATAACCTGTAATTGGGGGAAGAATCAGTCATCTCAGGTGGGGCAAATAGTCCATGAATAAGCAAATCAATGTATTCAACTTACTAGATCCACATGTATGTTATTGCAGAAAAATATTGGTTGGTTGAATTTTTCGCCATGGAAAAAGGACCTTCACCCAGTGACTATCTCTGATGGAATTTGTTTGGATCGGTGTAATTATTTTAAGACGGGTAGCGTCGTGCGGGTTAGATTTGGATATGAGTTCTATTTTTAAAAATTGGGTCATTTATGTTGATTTGGGTTTTTCTGTTAAATGAAGGGTATAGATGAAAACTTTCATAACAATGGTGTAAATGTGACCCAATAATACGACAAAAGGTAAATTTAGTCAATTTTTGAAAGTAGAGGGATAAATTTGACCCTTTTTCCTTTATTATAAGCATCTTTAATTTAAGATAAAAAGAACTAAAAGTACTCTAGTCAAATTAGTAAAAGACATAAATTAAAACGGGAAGAGTATATGCAAATTAAGTTGTTTTAAGAGAGCCTAAAATGACGTCACAAGTAAAACATTAAATGATAAACTCAATTTAGTTACTTGGTCACTAAGTTTCTGCCCTATAAATTGCAAGTTATGTTTACTCTATTACATCAAAAGCAAAAACAGAAATAATAAAATTCATAGATTTGTCTATCTTTGTTGTTTCGGTTTCCAATGGAGAATTCAAATTCGAATTCGAATGGTGAATGTCAGAGAACTAGAAGGAGAATTAATAATTCTCTGTTGATGCTACCGGAAGATTGTGTGGTGAAGATCTTGGCATTTACAAGCCCTCTGGATGTATGCCGCTTTACCCTAGTCTCTAAATCAGTTCAATCCGCTGCTGAGTCCGATTCCGTTTGGGCAAATTTTCTGCCCTCCGATTATCAGTCCATTATTTCCGCATCACTGACTCCCGTCCCCGATTTTCTTTCAAAGAAGGATCTCTTTGTTTATCTGTGCCGTAATCCCCTCTTAATTGATGGTGGTCGCAAGGTAAAAAAATGAAATTGGAAATGTAATTCTCTTTCCTCGATTGTGCGTTTCTTACTTTATGCCTTTTGTTCAACAGCTTTTCTCACTGGAAAAATGGACCGGAAAGATATGCTACTTTCTAGGTGCAAGGGATCTTAAGATTGCATGGAGTGATATACCACATTATTGGAAATGGACTTCACTACCAGAGTCCAGGTTTGCCTTTTAATTTTTCCGACTGGGTATCTTTTATGTGAAGGTGTTATAGAGTGAATAATTTTTTCTTTTGACTATAATTTTCTCAAAGTTTTTATTAGATATTCTGAACCATTAGCTATATTGATTTGTGGTACTTTCTTTCAGATCTGTTACCCCATTCTTACAAATTTATGTGGCACAATTGTTATTTCGAGAGTCAATCAAGTTTTTCTTTTGATCTAAATTTCTTCATATGCATTGTAAATACTTTAAGTTGTTAATTATTATGATTTATACTACTTTTAATGTAGTCTTCAAATATATAAATTTTATATCAAAAATCTTAAAGCTTCTGTGTTTGAATTCATCGTCAAAGATTAAAAGTTTGAATCTCAAAATGCTAATGGAGTCCCTTGGGATGGAGTGAGTAATAACATTATTTTAAAATAATATCCTTTTCTTGGAATAGATATATGCATTTAGATGACAATTGTGTTTTTCCATATTATCAAATCAGGTTTCCAGAGGTGGCTAAGATCAAATATGTTGCGTTGCTTGATATTCAAGTCAAATTAAGAGCTGGTGTTCTGTCACCACGAACATCCTACGCAGCTTACTTTGTTTTCAAGTTTGAAGGCGAATATAGATTTCATTGGGTGTGGCAGCATGTGCAATCTTATATTCAACATCCAAAACTTAGAGATGATGGCTGGTTTGAGGTAGAATTGGGTGGGTTTTATACTGAAAATGAAGATGGTTGCCTAGAAATACATTTGAAAAAGGTGGACGGCTATGCATATCAAAGGCAAAGCCTTATTGTTGAAGGAATTGAGATAAGGCCAATAATGGGTTAATTGATCACATTTTTTAGAAAATATTTTCTTCATACAGCGACATCTATTCCCAATAGAACATGTTTCTTTTTGGAGCACTCATCTAATTCAAGTATGTCTTTGTGCTGTGGTGACTGGCTTCTTGTTTATACCCATACCGGACTTTTTGTTTCAGAACCATCATCATGTAAGCAGGAAAAACTAGGCTGGCACTTTCCATTTCATAAAACTGCCAATTATTAGTGTGATGCTCAGTGGATTAGATGACATGTTTGTTCTCCAGTTTGAATATTTGTAAGCATAAAATGCAGAAGACATTGTTTATTCAAGAATCGTCCTTGTTCTACTTTTTTAAGTTCAAGTTGATACTGAGTAGCATAATGCGGCAAAATCTTAATTAAATAAGGAGAGTTTGAGTCGTAGTTGCTTGGTTGATTGTTTATGTTGTATTGAGAGAATAATTTATATATATAAGAATCTGAACAACTGTACAAAATGACCATTTTCCATGCTTTGCCCTCATGGAAAATCGAAATATTACAGTGATTAATCAGGAACAAGAACTCTACAGAAGGGACATCCAACAAAAGTAAAAGAGGTTGCTCCTGGTAATCAATTCTCATTCAATACCAGAAAGGCTGCCTTGATGAGCTGGTGATATTGCTTTTTCTTGCATGTCAAGTAGCCACCAGTTTCCATCAATTTGCTGAGTAAAATATAAGCAATTTCTCCTGCATCCTAGCATGCTGACATTAATCCTCATACTATATTCCTTTTCGACAAACAATGTTCTATGCCCAAGGCAATCCATCTTAACCCACAACAGTTTTGGAATATCAAGCCTGTAAATTTCAACATCATCCACTTTCTTAATGGATCTTTTAGAGATTAAGTAAAGTAATAAGATTTTTTCCCCTTATGATTCAACTAAAGTTTGCCTTAAAATAATATAAGGAACAAAACTGCTTGAGCTGATCTCAGTGACATAAGGCTAGAATATCCCATTAAACCCAACGACATTTATGAACTGAAAATGTGGACCTGAGCCAAAAGGATCAGTGACATTACAGTCTTATTTTATCCACACATTCTTTTCTGATTCCCGTTTTACAGAACGCCAAACTAGACGAGAAGCTCTTGTTAGCACCATAATTATACAGCTTTTCCCGTAATCTTTGTGACCTGTGGAATGAAATGTAGATAAAGTTGTAAACTTGAATGGAATGTGTGTATCCTAACTTGGAAGCTTACAGCAAGTCTCTCTGTAGGATTCCCATAGAAAGATATCATCTGGGATAGAGTCCAACTGCTATTAGTGCACTATGGGAGTGACCCTATGTCACGACCCGAGAGTACACCCGGATCGCAGACACGGGACAAGGAGTCCCGAGAGACCCCAAGTCAACCCATGGCGTGAGCATAACACTAATTCATTCATATACAACGGAAAACTTAACTTATCAATCAAAACTAACTGAAAAATCGTATCATGAATTTGTAGGGAATGACAAACCGAAATACAATCATCACTGACAAAATACTACACATAAGTCTGAAAGCCACTAATCATAAAAGAAGGGTTGAAGGGACAAGACCCCAGCTAATCTAAACAGTCTGAAAACATAAGATAAACAAGTTCTGAACATGAAGCTCTCGGATCATGAGGACTTATCACTGGAGATTTAGTGAAACTGAGCACAAACTAGGGACGATGCTGAGCGCCTGAGCCTGCGAACCAGATCCTAAAAACATATGGGTCAGTACTCGAAAAATACTAAATATGTAAGGTATGCAAAACAATGCTTAAAAACATAAAAGTTATAGGAGTAGGGACATCATGATCATAAAACTGAAATCGTAAGTATATCGTAAGGCTCAATATTTTCAAAAATATTCATAAACCCATCAAAGTCATAACATGCGGGGAAAAACATTTCATAAATCATAACTTGAGCCAAAAGAACATAACCATGCATAATTCAAAACCATGAGGAACAATGAGAGATTTCTATAACCGACATACTTCACATGAGCACACATGAAGTCCGACTTGTACCCCTAGTCGGGAGCCGTTCATACCTTGCCAAGGGTATGAACCATGAAAGGCGTGATATCACTTATGAAGGCCCCGTAGGGCATAGAGGATAGTCACTGAGGAGGTCCCAAACATAATCCTACTGCGGCACGTAGTTCTGAGATTCGGGGCGTAACCTAGGCCCCGAACCTACTCGGTGTTAAGTACTACTCCCAAAACATGCAATGTGCTCATAATATTCCTAAATTGACATGCATGGCTAGCGAAAACATGGGAATCATGACATACTTGAGAATTCGTATTACTAGCCATGGAATTGGGCCCGTGAGTTGGCCAAATCATAATATAATTCATAAGCAACATGTGGGCATTGCCCATAGTTTCAAACATACTTGACATGTTTAAAATCATAAGAAAACGATCATGCTAACATGGAAAATTAAAACTTGAAGACATGCTTAAAAATGTAAGAGAAACTTGTTCATGTTTTCGGAATCATCTTGACCATGAAATTCACTAAAAATTTCCCCATGATTGGGCATCCATACTTTTAGAGATTTAAATCACGAAATATAAAATATACAAGCAATATCAGCCCAAATATTTCAAAATCCGTAATTTAAACATACTACCACACTTTCATGTAAATTTGTGGGAAATCATGCAATTGGGTTAAGACCCACAAGAATTTGGTAACTTAATCGTAGGGAATGGAAAAAAATGGGCATGGGTAGGGTATAATCTACCCATTCAAAACCCCACATACCTGAAGATTTCGTGATTTCCTACTTCCTTGAAGAACCCTAAGTGAAAACTTGAAGAACTTGAAGAAAATGGCTTGAAACCCTTCCTACTCCCTTCTCTAACAATTGAAATTGCTAAAATGAACTTAACAGGAGTTGTCATCCCTTAAAGACCCTGTTTTGACCTCAAAACGACGTGGTTTAGGGCCCAAAAGCGTAGAAAAATTGAAATTTCCCTTACTAAAATTTTTCTGAAAAGCAGTTCTGGCCCCGACCACGAGTCGTGCCACGAGTTGTACCATCAAGTCACGACTCGTGGTTACCTCTCGTGGTCACTTCAACCTTTTCCCCAACTTTCTGAATTTGGCCACAACTGGTAACCCACGACTCATACCACCATCCTACGGGTCGTACTGTCAACCGTGGTACCATCCACCCAAACCACTACAACTTAACCACAACTCCTCACCATGACTCGTTGCTTCATCCTATGAGTCGTACCATGACCCATGAAGACTCACTCTGGCACCACTGAGATATTCACCATGAATTCTAACCACGAGTCGTACCATCTCACCACAATTCGTAGGACTACCCGTGACACAACCTCAGGCTACCCGTCTCCTCACGACTTGTGTCACGAGTCATAGGTCCTCACCACGACTCGTACCTCGAGTCGTACTGGTGCAAAATTCTAGGTTTTCTGCAGTTTTTGACTTAAACTCCCGGGTCTATTCGTAGGCCCTTCCGGGGTGTTACACCCTAGAAATATATACAAGGGTCCTTCCATGTTCGCCATCTTCTACCATAAGGCCAGTAATATCCCCTATGAAACCAGATATGGAAGCAGTGAGAATGATTCTTGTTTTGTTGAATTTCAGTGAGTTGTGGCCATAGGGACTTCCCTATTGGGTTCCAACTTTTTTACTTTGCTGATCTCCATGACTTGGTGACACCACCAAAACTTATTTTTTCCATTAGACTGGATTCACTTGAGATTAAGGTGGTGAGTTTTTTGGGAAGATTTGTCCGTGGCCTTGGGCTAGTATTGGTTTCTTTCGTTGGTGAAATTTGATTCCTTTCCTTCTTGACTTTTTGAACCATGTTAATTTTTTTTTTAATTTTATATATATATATATATATATATATATTTTTTTTTTTTTTTGTTTAAAATGGGAACTTGAGAAGGAAAAGGTATGGGCATATAGCTTGAGGCAGATCAAGACCAGATGTGGCTACCAAGTAAGCGTAGCCTCCAAGGTAGTTGTCTTGGAGCACAAAGTTAATGGTAGTTTCTTTCAATTAAATAGTTGAGTTGACTATTTAGATGCCTTATTAATTTACCATCCATATGGAACTCACTGTGAAAGAAGAAAAGAATTGCATTGAATCTTTGTTTTCGTAGTTTATTTGGGATCACCTTTGCCAATGAATTGTGTTAATTAACATAAATAGCAAGGGAATCTGCAAAATGCTTAAACATGAGAAGCACTTCTGTACTTGTTCATCAACTTAGTCCTTCCCTTACTCAGCAAAGAACTAGGGGACATATGAATCCTCTTTGCGCAATTTTCTCTTCTTGCTTCAGGTAAAAAAAACTCGAAAACCCACCTTTTTGGGGCTAATGCTCCATCGATCAATGTCCGAAAGGAGGGCAGCCCAACCTGATATTGCTGCAGCAGCCACAGATGATGGATGTTTGCTTTCTTGATTCATGAATTGCCGTATAATTTCCATTGATCTTTCTGTGTCTACAAAGTCTGTGGCACCAACAAGAGCGACAATAGGCAAACACTCTATCACCTTGACTGCGTGAGATAATTTGGACTTGATTAGAAGTTGAGGAAGAAACACAAGTGATTCTTCATAAACCTCATGTGCATTATTACCTGCACCAAGAGGCAGAACCACTAATCCAATCAGTTGCAATGCTAAATAAATCTCCATAGCAGAACCCCGTTTCAAGCAATTTTTGCATCGGTGTACCAAAGTGACAAAATCATTCTCAGCAAATTCGTAAAGGGCATTGGTCTCGAATTCCTCAACCAATGTC
Organism: Datura wrightii; assembly: GCA_035772735.1. NCBI lineage: Eukaryota > Viridiplantae > Streptophyta > Magnoliopsida > Solanales > Solanaceae > Datura > Datura wrightii. The sequence goes on along the minus strand of JASDFA010000038.1, from coordinate 3,471,546 downwards.
CTTAGCACGTTTTCTCTGGCTGAACTCTTCTTCTTGAATAATTCTTCTAAATAAGGATATATCTTCTTCTTTGGAATGTCTATTGTATCATTGTCCATTCGCAGCGTGCTAAATGACTGGTTTAGTTCTTGACGCCGTCTGAGTCTTGGACTTGGCATTTTTCCGGTTTGGGTGGTTAATGTTTATATTGTCACCGTCTTTTTTTCCTTTCCAACTTCAATTTGCAAAAACAGTGTTTTCATTTGCAAAAGTCAAGGTGCCTTTTAGTTTGTACATGAAGTCCAATATAAATAGTTGTCTATGTTATCCTTTTTCCAGTGGATTTTGGATTGGAAGCTTCTAACCTTTTCTCTTGAGGAATTAGAGTGTTCCTTGAATATAAGCTTGTGTTGTTTGATATTTGTCATGATTATTGACTAACTTGTTTATTTGTTTACTTATTACAATTAGATATTGTATAAACTCATTACACTTTGAGTTTTGATGCTTGTTGCCTTGATTATCTTGAGTAAGGCACAAGAAAACTCTCTTTAAATGATATGGTTTTAGTGTCACTTGGAGGCTCTTGAGGTGATAGTAGTTTTTATGTCACTTGAAGAATTAGGTTTTTCTAAGAGGGGTAGCTTGTTCATCTTGATTAGAAAGATGATATACTTAGCACACATGTTTGATCCATGTTGATGAAAATCCTAATATATGTGATTATAGATAGAATTCATATGCCTGCTATGGTTCATTGCAGTGTTCTCCATTGAGAGTGAAAATATTGGTGTATTGTTCAGTTTCGCTCAGTTACTCGCCACTGATGCACTGCCTTGGCATGTTTTGGCTTACATACGTCTGACAGAAGAGGACACACCTCTTCTTCTGGTATATTTATCAAAATCCTATTTCAGGAGTTGGCAGAGCAGCTTGGCATCCGTTTGTTGAACGAGCATCTTAATAATCTGATTATGCAAGAGTCTTTTGAGTCAATACTTCCAAAGGATCATCCAAAAAATACTGACGTTTGCAATTAACTTCTTCACTTCCATTGGTCTAGGTGCGATAACTGAAAATCTGCCAGAGTATTTTAAGAACATGTCAAGGCTCATCATGAAAGAACAAAAGCCTGTCTCTATATCAGGTGAGTCTGATGGTTCTAGTTCTGAGTCAGAATCTGACAGTAGTGACAGTGAAAGAGTCGATCATCATCGAAGGAAGAGGAGAAGAAGAACCTAGGGCTTTTAGATTACCAAATCTTTTCAAGTCTGATATTGTAGTTAGATGTTTTTTTATATTGTTTCGTTTCTGTTGTCTGATATTCTGATTTGACCAAAAACTAGTCACTCTGGTGTTGTTATCAAAGAAGATCTACAATGTAAAATCCCTAATGCTACATCATGCTATAAATTCTGTACAAAAATAGCTATTGTCATACATGTGTGAATATGATCCTTAAACATATTAGCGTACGTATAACAGTTCTAGTCAATTTAGGATTGGTTAGTTTAGTTTGAGTATATTTTGGTTTATTATTTATATTTTTGTTTTCTTATTTAATTAGGATAAGTCAGTTGTTTTAACTAGGAATCTATTTTTCATTGTAACTCTATTTAAAGAGTTGTTTATGGTCATTAATAAACTACGTTTTTCATGCCTTCACTACGCGTTTATATGGTACCAGAGCCCCGTCCCGCTCTAACGAGAACGATCCTATTTTTTTCTCTTTTTTTTTTCTTCTCTCTCGTTCCCATCATCAATCACGCTATTATCATCCATGGCCTTCAACGGCAACAACAATGGCGTAAATTCCAGAGTTGTCAATGCTGACAACACAACGAGTGTCAATATCATCATCCAATTCAACCCTGCTTCTTAACTACCTATCAAACTAAGCGGTGGTCACAACTTCGCCACCTGGAAAGCTCAGTTCTCCGTGCTTATGTATGGCTACAACCTCTTCGGCCATCTCGAAGGGATCACTCCGGCTCCCTGTCGCACGACAACGAATGGCGCCAACAATCCGGCATTCCTTACTTGGTTCGCCAAGATCAACTAATCCAGAATGCTCTGATGGCTTCTGTCGAAGCTACTATTGCTCCTACCGTTGTAGCTGCCGCCTCATCCAAATATGCCTGGGACGCTCTACACACTACGTATGCAAACCGATCACAAAATCGGGTATTTAGCCTCCGTGAACAACTTGTCCGCGTCACTAATGACTCTCGCTCCATCACAGACTATCTTCACACCTTTCGGCCTCTCTCAGATGAGTTAGCCATTGATGGTGCTCATATGTCCAATCTAGAGCTCATCGTCAAAATACACAGAAGTCTGAGTCTTGAGTTTTCTAAGATCTCTGATACGCCGATCCCCTACGAAAAACTGCTTGACCATGAACTCATCCTTAATCATGAAGATGCTAAGAAGTTGTTCAAGCCTCCTTTTGATCGAAATCTATTCAAGTTAGGGTTAGGTGCCCATAGCCTAACTTGAGGGGGCGTATTAGCGTACGTATAACAGTTCTAGTCAGTTTAGGATTGGTTATTTTAGTTTGAGTATATTTTGGTTTATTATTTATATTTTTGTGTTCTTATTTAGTTAGGATAAGTCAGTTGTCTTTAACTACGAATCTATTTTTCATTGTAACTCTATTTAAAAACATGTGTTGGTTCCTGATAGAATACTTGCCAGCTATTTCTTTTTCTTGCATTTTATGGTAAAAGAAAAACTCTTCATTGTTCTTCTAGGCAGAACTTTGTCAAGAGCCATGGTGTTATAGAACGTGATCCCCCTGTCATTGCTGGAGTCAGACCAACCCACAAGTTAATCAAATTTCCTTTGTTTTGGTCATGTTCATACTTCACTGTAAGCATTTTAGATTGGATGATTTCATATATCGCATCTCTGCCAAAGCGTTGTGTTACAGTCCTTCTTGGTGGCTACCCACAATGCAAAAATGGGATGGATTCTTTTCATCATACCGACAGTTTATGACACACAATACACCTATTGATTATCCATCCCTCATTTTAGTAAAAATTTGATGAAAAGGATGCAACACATATATCCTATCTGTCACATAGTTTCAATCACAATGGTGGAGTTAATTGATTGATGATATGCAAAATTAATTTAGTTTGAAGCAGAGAAAAGTAAAATTGGCGGTAGGGTAGTATTACTCTTGTGGCAAAATTAGGTAATTGTAATTCCATCTTCTTGGTTGACAAGATCCATATTATTTGAGATATACAATACCCCCACATTGGATGTATAGGAGCACACATAAAGGCATTCTTTTACTAGTTAAGTGTACTTATATAGGAATGAAGCTGGTGCGAAGCTAACAAGTAACGATTCTAATAAGAACATGTCTATTCATATCATATATATTATCTGCTTAGTTCTATAAGTAATTTGGATGTGAGATATATTACTTGCTAATGCCAGAAGCAGATTTATTAGCACTATCTATGAAAACATTTGACAGCCTGTTGCGGGAATTTCTTTCTTCAAGAGTGTCATATGTACACTAAGCATGATTAAGTTCTAGTGTGAACTGTGTTTAGCACCAAAAGTTCTTTAAATTCAATAGTTTTACTATTCAAAATCTAGAGCGATCTGATGTAGGCATGTGAGCTATAATAGTGTGAGAAGAACAGTAATACAATATGCTGTCTCATTCGAGAAGCTGATTAAGTTATGGATCTATATCTCAAATTCAAAAGACTAAACAATGAGTAAATTGATCCGGTGAATGTTAGTCTTGTTTCCAAGTTATTGAGTAATAGCTTTCAGCTTATAAATCTTTATCTTACATCTCTATCCATCATGTCATTCTGGTTGAAGACAGACAGTTTAGCCATTTAGACAACAGAATCTCGTCTAATCTCATTTCACCTTTATTACTAAATATGTTTATCTTGCTTCTATTTTATCCTAAAACATTTAGTTTTTGAAATACTATCAAATAGTTTCAATTTTTGTTGACTCCCTTGTTAGTTTTGTTAATTAACCCAAGTGTATTTGCCCAAGGTGATCCCAATAAATAAGCTCAGACTATAGAGATTCCAAATTGGCATGATGTTAAGTTATTAATGATCATCCAGTTTTAGCTAGATGGCATTGAAACCGAAAGCTTTTCAAGCTCAAGCCATATTTGCATCACTTTGTTTACACTCAAGCATCGGATGAATTGTCCTGAGGAGGCTTGATAATAAACAATTTGCTGCATTATGCTATTACATGAACAACATGGTATTATATTGCTATTTACTGCATGTGAAGTTAAAAAATAAAGAAAAAGATGATTCTTGAAATATGATCTGTGTCTTCGGAATCTTATAGTTACAGTTGTGTTCAAACTGGAGAATGGACATCATGTCTTTGTTTCTGCGCTTACAATGTTTAACTACTCCACATGGTGAGTTTCATATATATGGGGGGTGGGGGGTTTTCAAGCATCTAACGTGGTCAGGTCAACTCAACTATTTAATTGTCACAAAACTATCACAAAACTGTGTCCCAAGAGGTCAACTACCTTGGAGGCTATGGTTTCTGGTGCTTTTTTTTTTAATATATAAAAAAACAGCAGGGACATGGAGGCAAGCTAATATTCAAAGGTGCATATTTTAAGTTCAAGAACAGTCCTCTTCATCCATTCTCTAAAGATGGGTCGCCAAAAAAAGGAGGAGAAGCTTGTCAAACCTCAAGAAAAGGCTAAAACCTTTGTAGAGCTATAGCCAAATCTCCCTCAACAGCTCTGCAACTTTATTGGAAGGCAACATACAATACAATTATTCAAAACCGACCGTCTAATGCCAAACATCAGCTTCTGTGGTGTTATTAAATCATGGAGAGCAGCATCTAAGCAATGTAGTGCCAATGGACGATTACCATTGCTTGAAATTTCTGACAAAGATTACTACCAGTATTCCAAGACTAAAGAGCATACTCTCAACATCTCATTTAGATCAGGTGAATATTGGTGGTACGAAAGAAGGCTATGGGATACTCTTTGGACTCGTTTTCATGGATGTTCACATGTGTTGATTGTAGCTGGAGGGAAGGATCCTGCACAGTACTGTCTCTTGATTCCTACTGCAAGACACAGTTATTGGACTGTTCCTCCTCTTGCAATGCCACAATTCCATTCAAGTTTGCAACTCTGTCTTCATCTCCTTCCATCAATTCCAAGGGCTGTTCTTTGATGGTGTTAACAGGATGTTCCAATCCAGCTTTTGTTGTTTCTCATCCGAATGCCAAAATAAATGGATGAAAGAAGAAAGCATCTTGCTTGACCCTAACTGCTCAAAAAGGAAACTGATGCAATTTACTAATGCCATTGGCATTGAAGGCAAGTTCTATGCATCAAGTTTGCAGGCTACTTTAGCATTCATTGAAGAAATTGAATCCAAGTTCCAAATCACTAAATTAAGCAGAAGCCGGGTTGTTCCATCAGTTTTCTCAAAGCACTTCAAAGAGTATCTTGTTGAATCCAATGGAGAGATCTTGTTGATTTTCGTGATATAAGAACAATCAACTAGGAAGGAGGATGAATTAGAAGTGTTCAAGCTCCGAATGGATGATCTATCATGGCTAAAACTGGACAATCTCGGACATAGAACAATATTTGCAGGAACTAATTGCTATATGTCAGTTAATGCAAGTCAACTTGGCTGCAGAAGCAACTGTGTCTATTTCACTGAGCATGCCACAGATACTTGGCGGTTATATGAAATGGGAACTGCTACTATTTCGCCGTGTTTTGATGATTATGGTTCTGAAACAAAAAGTCCAGTATGGGAAGAGGCAATAGAGGAGAACAAATTTCTTGTAAGATGAAAAAGAAAAAGTGTCAAATCCAGTTTTAACTTGTCTATGTTTTGTATTACCAATAATTTCTTGCTTGTACCATGAAAAATATGTCAAATATAAATACCAGCAGCAGACTCCAGTGTTCAGTAGCTGTTTCAATACTTTTATCCAAACATGTAATTATTTATTCATAGATTCAGTTTCACCACATAAATGCTTTTAGACACATGTTACTTATCAACTAATTCAAACAGGATCATATTTTCTAAAAATCCATTTTTTCTCGAAAATAATCATTCGGTCTTACCACATTAACCAAAAGATACTTTTTTATATGTTTCAATTTATGCGTTTTATTTTCTTTTTTAGTTTACTTTATAAATAATGTTATTTATTTTAAAAAATTTAGTAATTCTTTAATTCAATAACGCATGGTATTTTGAAGATGCATTTTGATATATGCATCTTTAATTTAAAATCAAGTGAATCAAAAGTCTCTCTAACATTTTAAACTCCGGTCAAATTTATAAGACACATGAATTAAAATGAAAGGTGTTTATGCAAATTAAATTGTTTTAAGAGCCTAAAAAGATTTGAAGGATAATATGATTGCGTATATATATATGAGGAAAAAGCTCAAATATGCCATCGAACTTTAGAAAAATGCTCATCCATGCCATCCGTTAAAAGTTGGGCTCATTTATGCCACTGCCATTACTTAAATGGCTCATCTATGCCATTATTTTTTAACAGATCTAATATGTGATTTTACAAAATCGGATTGGACAAGTGCCCTATTTTTATTCGCCCACATCATTTAAAAATAACCACCTATATAAATACCCAAAAACCTACCCACCCTAATTAACCCGACCCACGACCCACTCCCCAATTAAAATTAATTCCCAATTCCCACCCCTTACTGTCGTGTATTCTACAAAACCTAAAGCCCCCTCATCTTCTTCTTCTTCTTTTAATTATCTTAATATTTTCCGCTTTTCTCCTTTCTTCATGGGTGGAGATGTTTGTACAGAACATGATTAATCAATATAGGTTTGGTGCTGACAATCAAACTTGATAAATCTTCAGTTTACTCGTCAGAAGAGCTATTTTAACTGGTTTGAATGTTTGTATGATAGAGAGAACGAGAGTTTGTAACTGTAGACCAACCTTTATATAATTCCTAGCCAATTGAGGCTATGTATTCTTTACCATTGATATTTGGAGACACATCTGATATGTAGGGCAGTAATAGTCCAGTAAACATAAGAGAAAAATGGGTCCTTCACCTCCAACCATAAAGTTGGTAGATCTGAGTCACCGAGGAAGCAAAGGAAAGGGCCATGGTAGACTCCTGTGCGGGGGTGTTTGTGAGGGGGATTACTAGATTAAATAAAAAAAGGGCGCTTTAGGTTTTGTAGAATACATGGCAGTGGAGGGTGGGAATTGAGTATTAATTTTAATTGGGGAGTGGGTCGTGGGTCGGGTTAATTGGGGAGTGGATCGTGGGTCAGGTTAATTAGGGTGAGTAGGTTGAATGGGTATTTAGGTAGGTGGTCTTTTTTAATTGATGTGGCCGAATAAAAATAGGACATGTGTCCAATCCGATTTTGCAAGACCACATATTAGATCTGTTAAAAAATAATGGCATAGATGAGCCATTTGAGTAGCGGCAGTGGCATAAATGAGCCTAACTTTTAACAGATGACATGGATGAGCTTTTTTCTAAAGTTCGATGACATATTTGAGCTTTTTTTCATATATATATATATATATATATATATATATATATATATATATATAGCGAGACATATGCCCAATGATGTGGTGCAACTAAAACACATGATTTGCATTTATCTTTTTTATAACTAGTGTATTTAATCGCGCTTCGCGGGGTTATTAAAATAAAATCAATATATGATAAATATTAATATCATAATTTTTATTGAAGAATATCTTTATTAATCAAACATTTGTTTATAATTCTATCATGTTTTGACTATGACTATTTTAGTATCCTATATATGAAATTCTTTGAAAAAAAATTTGTGAGAAACATGCGTATTCAAGTTAAATAAAAAAAAGATAATGAAAAAAATAAAAATATGATGACATAAATTTTTTCTCTAAGGTAAGAGTTCTTGAAAATGAAAAATTTTAAAAATTAAAGTCGTTTCATCTTTCATTTTCTTAAATGCCTTAAACTTTGACTAAGTTATTTATTTAGACACTTATTGACATCTTAAGGTGACATATACGAAACAATGGAAAAAAAAAAGAGATAATGATACAAAAGGGAAGAAAGGAAAATTGAACTAAATTGAATAAGAGAAGAAAGGAAGAGAAAAAAAGTCAAAAAAGAGGTATTCTTGTCCATAGAACTATGTCACATCAATAATATTATATAATATATGTACATTGTGTATATGTATTTAAAAGGTAATAGTATATCTAATAAAATATGTAAATTTTATGTTAGCAATAAAATAATCAGTTGAAGACCATTTTATATTCCACTTTGATACACAAAGTATAAAACTTTGTTATAGATCTTGTTCTTGGATGGTACATATCTTGTACTTGGAAAAATAATAATTGAAAATACTAAAATAAGCAACAATAAGTGTATTTATATATATTTATAAATCATTCAAGCTTCTACTTTTCTAAGCTAATAACCATCTCTCTTGGATGAATCTTTCACTATCATTAAATTATCTTCTTCATCTTGATGAAATTGTATCAACCTAATTTAATCATTTTTCTTGGATGAATCTTACAGTCCCTTCAAACTTACCTTTTCATCTTGATGAATTTGTATTTGACTATTATGATACAAGAAGAAGAATATATCTGTGATCTTCATCAAAGTGATTGACATATTGCTACGACACCTTTTCTATGTGCTTTTTTGGTTATTAAACACACAATCCATGAAAAAAATGAAGGAAAAAAAATCAAGAAAAGGAGAAAAAAGGCATACTAATTAAAAAAAAAGAAGGAGAAAACAAAAATTGAACATGCAACAACTCTATAGATGATTGTTATTTATAAATTGGTCAAGTCATAAGGTTAGGTAGAAGGAAGTTGAGGAGACATATTATTTATGTAGGGAATATAAAGAGCTAGGTGTCTTTATATAACTTATGGGATATAATTAGATGTAATAAATATGATTTTTTTTTAATTATTAAACAAATTGATTAATACAAAAAATGAAGGAAAAATTCAAAAAAAAAAAAAGATAAATATTTTTCATAAAGAGATGTAACATCGCCTTGTCTATGCTTAGCTTTATATATATATATATATATATATATATATATATATATATATATATTTTTTTTTTTTTTGACAATTAACCCCATTTCACAACCAGTAGCCACAATTTTAAAAAAAGAAGGTTCACCAATTCTACCAAAAGGTTCACTATCAGAGGCTCTCCCTATTCTCCCTGTTCTTGCCCTCATCTCTTTTCTTCCAAACTTTAGAATTCTCCTTGGCTGTGCAGAAAAACCCTCCACCCTTTGAAATTCTTCTTCACGGGAACAAATCAGATATGCTACTTTTCCTTTCTCAACAAATTTGATTTACTACTGTCTATTAAGAAGATCTGAAGGTACAAAGTTTCATGTTCCATTGATTCTTTACTTCATGTATCTCCATATCAAAAAAAAAAAAAAAACCACTTCCGCAGGCCTTACATTAGGTTTTTGATTCACACCCAAAAATGGAAGATATAGATCAAGAATCTATTAACATATTTACGAATCCCAATCCTGGAAATATAGCATCCCACTTTTCTTTACTACCCAGGACCTTCGATACATTTAGAAATCAGGTAGACGAATAAAGTTTTTAGCATTAGGATTTCACACTTGTACAGGTCCCTTTCAATACCACAGAAAGCATCCCTATTAATCAGGTAAACCTAGGTTAACACTGCTTCAGACCATAAAGACTTTTGAAGATTCATCTCAAAGGAAGGATAAAACTAACCTCATCCTTAGATATTTTAAGATAAACGGTAGTAAAACCAGAAAAAGAATCCAAAAGAGTCACAAAATCATTATAACCCGATAAAGAAAGTTTGTGCCTCCTCTTCGAACCAAATATCCTTTGGAAAACAAGGGGATTTTGGTGAAATTTTTTTATCCTCTTCTTTTCAATCTTCCTTTCCATTTCTCTTTCACATTATTTCCCCAGAATTAAATTTATGCTTCGAAAAAAAAAAAAGAGTGAATGAAAAAATTGAGAATACCGATCTGCAATTGGTCTTTGCAGCATTTACTGGCATTCAGTGGATATCAAATTCTCAGGAATTTTAGTGGTAGTATGAAGTCAATATAGTTTAATCTCCCTGTTCTTTCCGATGTCTCTTTCCTTTAGCACTTTTTGCTACGCACAAAATCCCTCCACACTTTGAAATTATTCTTCCCAGCTACGCTACTTTTCCTTGCTCAACCAATATGTTTTACTTCTATCGCATCAAATATTTTCTTGTAGATTTCCTCCGGCTTCTTTAGTTTACCTACAGTTCGATTCCCCTATCTTTTCAACAACAACAACAAAAAAAATTGAATCTCAAAAGCACTTTCACATGTTCATGAGACTTTTCACTACTATTCTTTGCAATTTGTTGAGGAAAACTGCATTCTTTTGACTTTTCAAGGTTATCAATTTTGAATTCTTCCTCGTTTTCTCATTTAAGTTTTCCCCTTCCAAGTGAAAAAAATAATGCACTTACAAAGTTCACATTTACGTTTATTGTCACATCTGTTTTCATGGATATACATTTATTCCTTCACCTGTTTTCATGGATATATTTATATGAATATATTACATAACTTGGTTTTCCATTTTGACATTTTTAATAAGTTTTGTTAGGAATGAATTTCTACTTGCTTCCTCTGAATAGTTGTTTTACTCTTTTGAAAAAATATTTATAAGTAATGACTTTAGGTACACTTTGAAGATTTTGAACTACTATTTTATTTGCTATAATGTTTCTTCGTCTTCTAAATTAAGTTCATTTTATCTGCTAAAATGCATCGTCGTCTTCTAATTTAAGTTCTTCCCTGCAAGGAAAAAATTAATGCATTTACCAAATTCACATCTACGTTTAATTATTGTACCTGTTTTCGTGGATATATGTTTATTCCTTCCCCTGCTTTCACGGATATATTTATATGAATATATTACGTAATTTGATTTTATTTTACTTATATGTATATCTTCGCAAACATGGCTACCAATATTTAAAGGAAGAAACAATATAATTTAATCATATCATATGAAAAGCTTGCCCATCTTTCTAAAAAATTTAAGGGCGTGTGTCGTTTAGCACCCGTTCTTCTTCGGCATGTGTGCACATTGTTGACACTCAATTTTGGCATTCCACCTGTCAATTAATTATTCAAGCTTTTTGATTTTCAAACAAGGTGAAATATTTATTTTATTGGTCAAAAATATTTTAAGGTGTTATTTTACCCTTTTTCGTTTGACAAAATATCCTATTATATATTATATATATTTTACAAAAATAATAAGTATTAACTATGTATATTTTGTCAATCTTGAAAATGAATTTTTTATTTAAAAAAAAAAGAAAGAAAAAGTATTATAATTAAATCCGTATTTTATTTTGTCAATTTGAAGTCATTTACGACTTAATCACAACAGTTAGTTCATTATCACAAATAAGTATTTTTGCTTTGTTAAATTTGAGAAGCTTAAGTTTTTAATTGAAGAATTAATTCATCTCAAATTTTACTTCAATTGATTTTTAAAGAGTAATTTAATTTTAGTCAATTTGACTATTATATTAATATTTGATTATAATTGTAATATTGTTTACTATGATTTAAATTTATTCTTTTTGATCATCTTTTTAACCCTTGGTTCAGCCTTTTAAAATCATTTCCGGAGCAAAATTTGCAGCCAAAAACACTACCAAATTCAGCTCAAAGCTCCAGCCCAATTCATCTTAAACCCCGCCCACCTCACATAAATTCTAAAACATTAGTTTTGCCGTCAATTCCAACTCAGCAGCAAATACTCATCTCCTTCAAAGGGTTGCACCTTCTTCTCCCATTTCTAACGAAGCTCCCAAATCGTCCAGCCATAACAGAGTCTCCCTTACCATTTTTGTGCAAATTTTTGGCTTGATCGAGGAGCCCAAGCACGTTCTTTTTCCTCCATCAGAAAGAGAGCAGTGATCTCTGCAAAGATAAGGTTTGTTGACCCTCTTTTGCTTTCCCTGTCTCTGTTACAAGGGAACTCAATTTATGAGTTTTGTTTTCTTCTTAAACGGCTAGATTAAAAAAAAATTGAATTTTTTGAATTCCAAAAAGAAAAGAAAAGCCAGCTTTCTTCTTGAGCCCTAGCCTATTTTTTCAACTCTATAAATATCTCTTTATTTCTCAAGGTAAAAGGGGAGAAGAACATTTCTAGACTAGAGAGGGATACTTCAAACAATCGGTTCTTTTTTGGTTATCTAGATAGAAATCAAACTCCTCTGTTTCTGCAGTATTTGCAGGCCGGAGGTCAGAGCGAGGACTCGATTTTGCTCTCTCTCTTGCTCTGTTGGTGAAGTAAGATCCTCAACTCATCTCAACGCTCCCAGTCACTGCACAAAAGCAAGGTAATACCCTTCGCTCTTTCACTTTCATTTTTACTGTCAAATTAAGTGATTTTTATTTTTTAGTTTTCTGTTTACTTTCATCTAAGTTCTGTCAAGCTTGTATACTTCACTGTTATTTTCATATTGGTAGTATTGGTTTAAAATTTCAGTTTCATCACTAGCTTATGAATCATCTTATTAATGGTTTATTGAAGATTATTCGTCTTATTTGTTGGTCGTTAATGAGTGTAGGTTGAAAGGGGTGTTCTTGTGAACATTAAGGATAAAGGAGAAACATCTTGTGGTGTTTGTCATTTATGCCACTTTCTACTACAAATGTTCAAAGATTTTCCTACTCTTGGTTCCTTCTAAGTTGCTTCAGTTATGTTTAAGAAATTATATCTATGATTATACCTGTTGTGCTATTTCCTAACTTGTTGAAATCCAGCCTATCCGGCATTCTCTCCGCTTTATTTGTACGGCTTAACCGATTTAGTTTGATATGAGCCTATATACTTCTCTCGTTTGCTAAATGATAAAGCTTATTCGTGTTAGCCTGAATGATAGAGTTTTGTTACAGATTTATATTAACATGTGATGGGAGTCTTTAAGAGTTGTGTAAGACTTTGTTTTCATGTTATCTCTACTGAAATTATTTTATGTCATAGGAGTTATGTTTCTAGGAGATGTTCTGGGTTGGTTTCCGGTTTGGTCAAAGCTCCAAAGATAGTTTCGACTGACTAATTCAGCTCATTTCGGGTGCTCCTAGACTTTGAGGTCTCACAACATCTTATGTACGTGAAAATTCCTGCTCAGTTTTCTTGTGAGTTTATGGGATAAATTTATTTCATGTATATTTTTCTTTAGGATTCTTATGCTTCCTTATTTTACTTTTGCTTTTCTGTGATTCGCACTTTTGTCCCGAGTAATTTGATATTCTTAGTTAGTAATCTAATGTGGCATAGATATTGGTACAAGTAATGAGGTAGGATTTGTTCCTTTGTTAATGAGTAGTTGATTAGCGTCAGGATATAAAATTTGTCTTTGTGAGAGATACATACTCCTATTTAAAATTCTATGGCATCAATATGATAATTTTAACTAAGCATTTCTTTGAGAAAGAGAAGTTAATATAGTATAGCATCCGTTTGCTTACATCTATAATTCTGCTTAGGAAGCTCGGCTTAGCCTCTTCTGTCGCTTCATTTATTTGTTTCTTTTCACACCGTGTTCTTTATTTGCTCATCCTAATATAGAGAGTAGTGTATTTTTAGAACATGCGATTATTTGTACGCATTAGATAGTGGCAGTGTTCTTCGCCAGAATACTTGTTGTCGTTTGTTGAATTTAAATGAAATTTGGTTGAGATTTTCTCAGGAAATAGGCTGTAATAATATCTTGACAGCTTTCTGTTATACATCTTTGTCTTCACGTCCCTAACGTATGTTGTATTATTACTATTATTATTATTATTATTATTTTTAAAGATCAAACATGCATTATCGCTCATTTTCCTAACTCCTTCCCTTTCTCTTGTTTTGATACATGTGAACCCTGTATGAGTTCATGCGGACTTGAATCCCATTGCATTTCTGGGTTGCGTCTTTGACCCAACATGATATTAGCTACTGAGTCAGCTTTTGAGACCCACTTCCAATCTGACGAACAGACAAAAGAAAACAGGATAGCTGGTTTATTGATGGATTCGGGGCCGAAGAGTTTTCTTTACTTTATGTTCTATTTATTTATTTATTCTCGTGCAACACTAACATTCTTAAATATTTTCTTTTTACACCAGATGAATCCCAGCAGATAAATTCTACCCAAGTTGCTAAAAAATAATTTCTATCTCCGTTAGCTATGATTATTCATTTCTTCCCTTAATAGATTGTCTTTTTTTTTTTTAAGTAAAAAGAAAATTATGAACAAGTTGAATGAGTTTCAGTTATGTCCATACTTAAAATAAGGAGTTTTTTTAACTTCAGAAGTTTTTTTTTTTTTTAATGGTAATATCGAAGCTTTAAAAGACTCACCTAGAGGAGACATTTTTGCAATCAAATTATAAAGACTAGAATTTTATAATTTTATTGAACTAAACACTTGTTGCTAATTAACTTAAAGATCTTCTATATCTTTTGAGTTACAAATAAATAGTTTCACTAGCGGATTGAGAAGTTGAATTATGTATATAATTCAAAATCTTAATAATCCGTGCACATTTTTGGGAATTCATTCCCTCACATTTAGTCAAGATTATGAATTAATTCATAAATTGAATTAATCAATAGTTGAAATGCTAATATATTTTATTTAAGTTCATTTTCCAAACAAATTACATCATTTTAGCCACAATATTGTTTAAATTCGTCGGTAATCACATTTGCGGATTTTTTGAAATGCCTAATCCTTTCTTCAAAAATTATTTGAACCCTTACCCTTTCTCTGATTTTAAATAAAGGTTTTCAAAAAATAACCTTTATAATAGTTTCCTAATTTCTAATTAGGTGGCGACTTTATTTTTAAATAAAATTGCCAAGTTATGGAACGTTTTGAACGCGAGTTTAAAAACGGGTCGTAACACACATAATTTTCTTCATAAATGCTTTTGA
The DNA here is from genome assembly GCA_035772735.1 of Datura wrightii. NCBI lineage: Eukaryota > Viridiplantae > Streptophyta > Magnoliopsida > Solanales > Solanaceae > Datura > Datura wrightii. The sequence continues at coordinate 3,456,516 of JASDFA010000038.1, read as the reverse complement.
ACGTGTAAATCGAGTCCCATATTTTATTTTTTGCTTTCATCCATGTTTGTGAATTTATCATTTCATCCTGTGAACTTTAGTTATCTTTATAGATATGATTGATGATCTTATTTTAATTTGTTGTCTATGATTCTTTTTCATATGGGTAAACACTAATTAGCGACAAGTTATTGCTCTCTGGCATTGATCTTATTCCGTGGATACACTGCTTATGATGCAAACAATTAGTAAGTGCTATAGTACTTATGATGAATACATTTGGGCTACTATTCCTTGAATCTGGATGATACCGATATGTTCCTTTCTCTAACTGTCTTCAGGGTTGCTGAAAGTTAAAGAGGTTAGATATGACCACACTTATTGTATCTATTCTCCTGCATGTTCTTCTTTTGTTTCTTCTACATTGCTTTCCCTCGATATGTTATAGATATTTTGCTTTACTAATCAATTTGTAAAATGCTTTCTTTATTGAAATAGGATTCTATACTTGTATCTATCCTGTAAGCTGAAAAAAATGTGAGTTCCATTTCAATGCTTGGTTTCCATCACCTTGTTGCCCCCAAAAGGACTTCAAAGTTGATCACATTTTCTCCAACTTATTTGGGCACTAGACTCACGAAGATCATCTGAACATGTAATTGGGGTATAGCCATTTAAATATATGTATTGAATGAAATCTTTTAAGCCAAAAAATTTACTGTATAATTGCCTAATTTATTCTAAGGTTGGAGGTGATGGAGGATGGACTAAGCAAATACTCAAACAGAGTTGTAGACAAAAGTACAAAATGCAAAAAAATGCCTAAGGCCTGTTTTGAAAATGAATAACATGGTACTCATATAAAATATTAGTACATAGTTATCGTACACGTTGTGAAATTAGAGATTTTTTATACGTGACATGTACTTAAAAAGAAATTGCGTTTAACATGTGCATAAGAATAGGTAAAAAAACGATTTTGAATATTTTATTAAAAAGAAAATTATAAATAAAATGATCATTTATATTTGTGATTCTGTTGATTTATAAATTCAATGTTATACATATATACATAACTTTTTAGTTTCTTTTATCTTGACTAATTTTACAAAAAAGGAAACGTTTTATATGTTTAGTGATTTGTTAGGTTAACAAAATGTTTCTTTTGAAGACCCAACCTTAATTCTTATATATCTTTCGTGGAATATGCGCACGTGTATAAAAAATTATGGATGTTCAACATATATTTGATTTAATTTCTGTTTGATGTGTCGGGTTCATTTTGAATAGAGAAGAACTCTTTGGATAAAATATGGTGAAGTGAGAAGAAAACTGAAATTGCCATCTCTTATGAATTTTGTACTTCTATTCACTGCCCATACCAGTAAGTTTTTTTCCACCAAAATTTACCTTATTGCTTGTGATGTGTGTTCTTCTTTATGTCAATGTAATATCTTTTCTTTTAATAAGTCCACATGTTTTTATTATATTGCCGTCTACTTATTTATCTGTGCAATCATCCCCTCTTAATTGATGAAGCTTGCAAGGTAAAAAATTGAAGAAAAGAAAAAGAAAAGGAAAACCGAATAATTCTTGTGAACGCCTCTGTAGATACATGTTTTGATTGTTGGGTTTCTTACTTTATGCTATTGTTCAGCAGAGCTTCTCATTGGAAAAATGGGCTGGAAAGAAACACTACTTTATAGGTGCAAGGGATCTTAATATTACATGGGGCGATACACCACAATATTGGAAATGGACTTCACTACCAGAGTCCAGGTTTGCCTTTTTTCCAGTGGATATCTTTTTTGTGAAGGTGTTATGGAGTCGAACCATTTTTTCTTTGACTATAATTTTCTCTAATTTTCTTTTTTTAGATATTCTAAATCATTAGCTATAATTTTCTATCCTACGCAGCTTACCTTGTGTACAAGTTGGAACATGAATTTGGTTTCATTATCGACCCTCAGAGCTTTAAGTTGGAGTTACTGGTGTTGAATTGAACAAACGATTTGCATTTCTGGTGCCGGAGGGTAGACTTCAATGGCGTAATGGCTATGAGGAGTCAATTTATACTCTGCCCTATGATGCAGAGGACGATCCAGGGCTATTGGAAGATGATTACGAAGAGTCAGTTTATACACCACCCTCTAATGTGGATAGGTATTGGCGGGAGCAACATTTACCCATTCTTGGCCTTAACTCAATTCCTTCAAGAATAAGGCCTTCCTTGTGAGTCCTTCACCTCTTTCAAACTCATTTCTATGTAATCATCTTTATTTTTAGTATAAAACACACCCAATTCTACCTCAAACCAGCCATCATCTCTAAGTTTTGGATGTTGAATATAAGATTGCATATGTAGCAACTCCCAATGAAAGCCAGATTCACCTTCAAACTTGTAAACAAGGTAAGCTGCATAGGATTTCCGTGGTGACAGAACACCAGTTCTTACTTTGACTTCAATATTAAGCAGCATAACATGTTTGAGCTTAGCCACCTCTGGGAACCTGATTTGACAATATGGAAAAACACAATTGTCATCTAAATGCATATATCTATTCCAAGAAAAGGATATTATTTTAATTAATGTTATTACTCACTCCATCCCTAGGGACTCCATTAGCATTTTGAGATTCAAACTTTTAATCTTTGACCATGAATTCAAACACAGAAGCTTTAAGATTTTTGATATAAAATTTATATATTTGAAAACTACATCAAAAGTAGTATAAATCACAATAATTAACAACTTAAAATATTTACAACGCATATTTGAAGAAATTCATATCAAAAGAAAAAAATTGATAAATCTCGAAATTACAATTGTGCCACATAAATTGTTAAGAATTGTGTAATATATTTGAAACAAAGTACCAGATACCAATATATCTAATGGTTCAGAATATCTAACAAAAAAGTTTGAGAAAATTATAGTCAAGAAAAAATTGTTCACTTCGTAACACCTTCACATAAAAGATATCCAGTTGGAAAAAAGGCAAACCTGGACTCTGGTAGTGAAGTCCATTTCCAATATTGTGGTGTATCACTCTATACAATCTTAAGATCCCTTGCATCTAGAAGTAGCATATCTTTCCGGTCCATTTTTCCAGTGAGAAAAGCTGTTGAACAATAGACATAAAGTAAGAAACGCACAATCTAGGAAAGAAGAACTACATTTCCAATTTCATTTTCTTTTACCTTGCGACCAACATCAATTAAGGGGGGATTATGGCACAGATAAACATAAAAATCCTTTTTTGGAAGAAAATGGGGGTTAGGAGTTAGTGATGCAGAAATTATGGACTTATAATTGGAGGGCAGAAAATTTGCCCAAATGAAATTGGACTCAGCATTGGATTGAACTGATTTAGAGATTAGGGAAAAAGGGCATGCATCCAGAGGGCTTGTAAATGCCAAGATCTTCGCAGCACAATCTTTCGGTAGCATCGACAGACAATTATTAATTCTCCTTCTTCTCTTTTTTTTTTTTCTGTTGGTTCGGTAGTTCTCTTCTGACATTCACCATTTGGATTTGAATTCGAATTCTTCATTGGAAACCAAACCAAAAAGATAGATGAATCTATGACTTTTATTACTTCTGTTTTTGCTTTTGATGTAACAGAGTATACGTAACTTGCGGTTTATAGGACCGAACCTTACTGACCAGTAACTAAATTGAGTATATCATTTAATGTTTTTATCGTGATGCCGATTATGTAAATTACAATTATATCATCTTTGAAGTCATTTTAGGCCCTCTTAAAACAATTTAATTTGCATATACTCTTCCCATCTTAATTTATATCTTTTACTAATTTGACTAGAGTACTTTTAATTCTTTTGATGTTAAATTAAAGATGCTTATAATATAGGGAAAAGGTTCAATTTTATCCCTCTACTTTAATTTAAAATCAAAAGAATTAAAAGTACTTTAGTCAAATTAGTAAAAGACATAAATTAAAACGAGAAGAGTATATACAAATTAAATTGTTTTAAGGGAGCCTAAAATGACTTCAAAGATTGTAATTTGCATAATCAGCATCACGAGTAAAACATTAAATGATATACTCAATTTTGGTTACTTGGTCACTAAGGTTATGTCCTATAAATTGCAATTTGTGTTTACTCTATTACATCAAAAGCAAAAATAGTAGTAATAAAATTCATAGATTTGTCTAAGTTTTTGTTTCAGTTTCCAATGGAGAATTCGAATTTAAATTTGAATGGTGAATGTCATAAGAGAACTACCGGAACACATGAAAAAAAGAGAAGTAGAAGGAGAACTATTAATTGTCTCTCGATGATACCGACAGATTGTGTTGCGAATATCTTGGCATTACAAGCCCTCTGGATGTATGCTGCTTTTCCCTAGTCTCTAAATCCGTTCAATCCTCTGCTGAGTCCGATTCTGTTTGGGCAAATTTTCTGCCCTCCGATTATAAGTCCATAATTTATGCATCACTAACTCCCGTCCCCAATTTTCTTTCAAAGAAGGATCTATATGCTTATTTGTGTCATAATCCCCTCTTAATTGATGTTGGTCGCAAAGTAAAAGAATGAAATTGGAAATGTAATTCTTTTTCTTAGATTGTGCGTTTCTTACTTTATGCCTATTGTTCAACAACTTTTCTCACTGGAAAAATGGACTGAAAAGATATGCTTCTTTCTAGGTGCAAGGGATCTTAATATTGCATGGAGTGATACACCACAATATTGGAAATGGACTTCACTACCAGAGTCCAGGTTTGCCTTTTTTCCAACTAGATATCTTTTATATGAAGTTGTTACAGAGTGAACAATTTTTCCTTTTGACTATAATTTTCTCAAACTTTTTGTTAGATTTTGAACCATTAGCTATATTGATTTGTGGCACTTTCTTTCAAATATGTTATGCCATTCTTACCAATTTATGTGGCACAGTTGTAATTTTGAGAGTCAATCAAGTTTTTCTTTTGATCTGAATTTCTTCAAATATGCATTCTAAATATTTTAAGTTGTTAATTATAGTGATTAATACTACTTTCAATGTAGTTTTCAAATATACAAATTTTATTTCACAAAACTTAACCTTTTGTGTTTGAATTCACGGTCAAAGATTAAAAAGTTTGAATCTCGAAATTCTAATGGTGCCTCTTGAGATGGAGTGAGTAATAACATTGTTTTAGAATAATATACTTTTTAGATATATGCATTTAAATGACAATTGTGTTTTACCATATTGTCAAATCAAGTTTCCAGAGGTGGTTAAGCTCAAACATGTTGTGTTGCTTGATATTCAAGTCAAAGTAAGAGCTGGTGTTCTGTCACCACAGACATCCTATGCAGCTTACCTTGTTTACAAGTTTGAAGGTGAATCTGGCTTTTCATTCGGAGTTGCTGCATATGCAATCTTATATTCTAACGTCCTAAACTTAGAGATGATGGCTGGTTTGAGGTAGAATTGGGTGTTTTTTATACTAAAAATGAAGATGATTGCATAGAAATACATGTGCAAGAGGTGGAGTTGAGGAAAGCCTTATTGTTGAAGGAATTGAGTTGAGGCCAAGAATGGGTTAATTGATCACATTTTGTAGAAAATATTTTTTCCATACGACGACATCTATCCCAAATAGAACGTGTTTCTTTTTGGAGCACTCGTCTATTTTAGGTATGTCTTTGTGCTGTGGTTCCTGGCTTCTTGTTTATAAACCCATACCGGACTTCTTGTTTCAGAACCATCATCATGTAAGCTGGAAAAACTAGGCTGACTCTTTCCATTTCATAAAACTGCCAATTATTAGTGTAATGCTCAGTGGATTAGAGACATGTTTATTCTCCAGTTTGAACATATGTGATCATAAAATGCAGAAGACATTGTCTATAGCATAATGCAGCAAAATCTTAATTAACTAAGGGGTTGAGTCATGGTTGATTGTTTATGTTGTATTGAGAGAATAATTTACATAAGAATCTGAACAACTGTGTAAAATGACCATTTTCCATGCTTTGCCCTCATAGCAAATCGAAATATTACAGTGATTAATCAGGAACAAGAAAACTACAGAAGGGACTTCAACAAAAGTAAAAGAGGTTGCTCCTGGTAATCAATTCTCATTCAATACCAGAAAGGCTGCTTTGAGGAGCTGGTGATATTGCTTTTTCTTGCATGTCAAATAGCCACCAGTTTCCATCAATTTGGTGAGTAAAATATAAGCAATTTCTCCTGCCTCCTAGCATGCTGCCATTAATCCACATACTACGTTCCTTTTCGACATACAATGTTCTATGCCCAATGCATTCCATCTTAATCCACAACAGTTTTGGAATATCAAGCCTGTAAATTTCAACATCATCCACGTTCTTAATGGATCTTTTAGAGATTAAGTAAATTAATAAGATATTTTCCCCTTCTGATTCAACTGCTTGAGCTGATTTCAGTGACACTAAGGCTAGAATTTCCCATTAAAGCCAATGGTATTACAGTCTTATTCTATCCACACATTCTTTTCTGATTCCCGTTTTACAGAACACCAAATGGGATGAAATGTAGATAAAGTTGCAAACTTGAATGGAATGCGTGTATCCTGATTTGGAAGTTCACAGCAAGTCTCTCTGTAGGATTTCCGCAGAAAGATATCATCTGGGATAGAGCCCAACTGCTATTAGTGCACCGTGGGAGTGACCCTTGAAATATATCCAAGGGTCCTTCTATGTTTGCCATCTTCTACCATAAGGCAAGTAATATCCCTTATGAAACCAGATATGGAAGTTGTGAGAATGATTCTTGTTTTGTTGACTTTCAGTGAGTTGTGGCCATAGGGACTTCCCAATTGAGCTACAATTTTTTGACTTTGCCCATCTCCATGACATGGTGACGCCACCAAAACTTATGTTTTCCACTAGACTGGGTTCACTTTAGATTAAGGTGTTTGAGTTCTTTGGGAAGATTTGGCCATGGCCTTGGGCTAGTATTGGTTTCTTTCTTTTGATTCTTTTCCTTCTTGACTTTTTGAACCATGTTGATTTTTTTTATTTTCTGTTTTGTTTGCAAAATGGGTGCTTGAGAAGGAAACTGTATGGGCATATAGCTTGAGGCAAATCAAGACCAGATGTGGCTACCAAGTAAAAGTAGCCTCCAAGGTAGTTGATCTCTTGAAGCACAAGGTTAATGGTAGGTTCTTTCAATTAAATAGTTGAGTTGACTATTTAGATGCCTTATTAATTTACCATCCATATGGAACTCACTGTGAAAGAAGAAAAGAATTGCATTGAATCTTTGTTTTCCTAGTATATTTAGGATCACCTTTGCAAATGAATTGTGTTAATTAACATAAGTAGCAAGGGAATCTGCAAAAAACTTTAAGTATGGAGAAGCACTCCATTCAAGATAAGTCGAAGTAAGATTGAATATTTAAATTGCAAGTTTAGCACCCTTTGATGGTGAAATGTGATTTCATTTAAATGAGAAAATAATAAATAAAATATGTTGGAAGGAATGGACACTCAACCTATAAAAAAAAGAATTCTTTCAATTCACAATTGATCTCTACAACTTATTACATATTTTTATATATCCAACTGATCAATAAAATATAAATGATGAAATAGTTTTTGAAGAAGTCAAAATCTTATTTCTTGGAGCCTAAGACTAATAAAATAAACAGCTGGGACACAAAGGACTAGATTATAAAAGCATTTTTTGGATCGTCAGACAAGCTTAGAATTAGACCTTGTTCTTTTCGACCATTATCTATACATGGCTCCAAATGATAGGAGGAAACAAAACACTTCATCTAAAGAAGAGTCTGCTTATGTGGAACCATGGCAAAATCTTCCTGAAAAGCTGCTCATCTTTCTCAAAAAGCATCGGAGACATTCAAATATAATTGAATCCATTGGTACTGCTGGTGTTACTAAATCATGGAGATGCGCTTCCAAGAAATGTGGTTCCATTGCAAAATCGCCATGGCTTGAGCTTTCCAATGAACCTCAATATTATTGCAAAACTCAGCAGCATACCTTCAGCCTCTCATTTGAAGAAGCTGGTTGCTATTGGTGGCATGGTAAAAGGAGGCCACGTTATGATTCTTGGAAGCATTTTCACTACTACACACCTTGGTCGATTGTGGAAGGAGAAAAGATACCTATTGATTACTGCTTTCTTAATAGTTCCAGTGGGTATGCTCATTGGGCTACTCCCCTGTCTGGTCCCAAAATATCATTTATATTTCCCTATTCCAGTTATGGTTGGAAATGTTGTTGCTTTCCATCTTTTGTGGTTTCTCAGTTGGGACAAAACCAAAAATGGATGAAACAAGAATGCAATCAAAACGGCCTTATTGATCCGAATGATTCTAAGGAGCAACTGATACAATTCAGTAATGCCATTTTCTTTGATGGGAAGTTTTATGCACTAAGTTTGCAGGGGACCCTTGCAGTAGTAGAAGAGAGTCACAAATCTCAGTTTCAAGTCACACAATTGAGTAGAAAACGGGCCATTCCTTCAAACTACTCAAAGCATTTCATAGAATACTTTCTTGAGTCTAATGGGGAAATCTTGCTCATTTTCCTGATCTCAGAAAGATCAAAAAGGATGGTGGACAAAGTGGAAGTGTTCAAGCTGCAGATTGAAGACTTGTCATGGTTAAAGCTGGACAACCTTGGCGATAGAACGTTATTTGCGGGGATTAATTGCTGTATGTCAGTGCCTGCAAGTCAAGTTGGCTGCAGAAACAACTGTGTCTATTTTACTCATTCTCCCATTAATGGTTGGAGACTGTATGATATGAGAAGTGGTTGCATTTCCCCTTGTTATGATGATTCTGGTTCCGAGATTAAAAATCCCCTGTGGGAGGAGCCAATAACTGGAAAATCATCACGACGATGAAACACATGTTTATGATTCAGTATCTCGTCTATGTTGTATTATCATTCTAACATGTTAGTAACCTTGTTACTGTGTGAAATAAAAATTGGACATAAAGTATAACTTGTTGAAAACAACTCTTATATTGAGAAGCTTCACCTATTTGTTCCCGTTAATCTTGGAATCTGTTTCAAGACAGAATTATATACCCATAAGATTCATAAAGTAATCTTGCAGACTTATTGGTCGTCCTAATCTTTATGATTGTTTTTATTTGATTCTTTACTTTTTTTATCTTTATGGTGATTGGAGTGGTGTTGAATTGGCTATGGGTTGACTGACTGAATTACTGATATTTTTGAACTGATCAGTCAGAATAATTAGCCGGAAATCTGCCCTTGCATATATTAAATTAGAAGAAGCAATAGCTATGGAATAAATTGTTCTATAAATGGAAAAATATGCTTTCCTAACAAAAGAGAAGGGTCTTACTTATGATGATTGTCTGCTCTTTCAGTGAAAGTTAATAAAAAAGGACATGTATTTCTCAAATTTCCAAGTTTAAGTTCTCAAAATTATGTTTGTCTTTTTGACAAGAAGAAAACGAACCATTCTAATTGAAGATAGAAATAAATAACGTCTGGAAATTTTATATTTCATTATCATGACTAAAAGATTACACCAATTGTTCTGCCTAAAGTGAGGGTGGTTGTCTTATCATAATCATCCTCGAGAGTTTTGAAGCTGCCCTACCCAAGTCACCATTGTTGAATTATTCATTCAACACCTACCCAAGCCACCATTGTTGAATTATTCATTCAACACCTACCCAAGCCACCATTGTTGAAGAAGAAAGTTTCCCCTTTCACACCTCCATTCACACCACCTCAACCCTCTATAAAAGGAGGGTTAATCTTCATTGTAAATTATCCACCAAAGAGTGAATACATCTCTAAGAGAGTAGTTCCTAGTGAGTGGAGTGAGTTTTGAGAGTTTTTTGTGAGTTTGAAAATCTCTTTGTAAATTCTATTCTTGAGTAATAGAGTTTTATTTTTCTCTCAAATTATTCCTTACAACTCCGTAATGATCCTGTGATAACAAGTGGTATCAGAGCCTCATCGGAAGTGCTCATCAGAATTGTGTAAGGCTGAAAATTTTGAGAGTTTCAAAAGTGCTCAAAACTCAATTTTGAGTACACCATTGCATTCCTCTCGTCAACACGAGTTCGTACATATTTTCGGAACTAAAATCCGACGTCGTAAGAGCTCCCAAAAGAAATTGAGGAGGAAGACGATTTACAGTACTCTACTGCAGTAATTTCTGCAAGATTTTTCAGAAATTATATTTCAGTCCCAAATTCGGTGAATTAATCACTGAAAGGTGATAATGACCACAGAAGAGTCAACATCATCTTCCGGAGCCATGATTATGCTCACTGCCACCAACTACACGCTGTGGAAACCTCGAATGGAAGATCTTCTCAGTTGTAAAGATTTGTTTGACCTTATAGAAATAAAAGGTGTAAATCCTAATCCCGACAAGTTGTCGGAATGGAAGAAATTAAATCGAAAAACTATTGGTCAAATCCGACAATGGATTGACCATAGTGTCTTCCACCATGTTGCACAGGAGACAGACGCATATGCCCTCTGGAAGAAGTTGGAAGATATGTACCAGGCCAAGACCGCTCGGAATAAGGCTTTGTTGATGAGACGCTTAGTCAACATGAAGCTGAAAAGTGGAATTTCAGTTGCCGAGCATACTAGTGAGTTCCAGAGCCTGGTGAACCAGTTATCATGTGTAGAGATGCCGCTTGGTGATGAAGTTCAGGCACTTCTACTTCTGAGTTCTCTCCCCGACAGTTGGGAAACGCTGGTGGTTTCTCTCAGCAACTCGGCCCCAGATGGAAAACTTACCATGTCTATGGTTAAAGATGCCCTGTTCAATGAAGAGGCAAGGAGAAAGGACATGGGCACAGATCAGACCCATGCCCTTATTACAGAAAATCGTGGGAGACAACAAGGGAAACAACGAAGGAGTAGTGGAGGCAAATGGAGAGGCAGGAGCAAGAGCAGGGGTAGATCCACAAATGGCAGAAAACCAGCATTCAAGTGCCATTATTGTGGAATAGAGGGTCATATGAAGAAGAATTGCTATAAATGGCTAGAAGAGCAAGGCCAGAGCAGTTCGCAATCGAAGAATAAGGGTGGAGAAACACTAGTTACTATCCCTGGAGATGTAGCTTTCTGTTCAACACATTATGAGACATGTCTTCACGTGTCAAAAGAAGACACGGAATGGGTGGTAGATACTGCAGCATCTTACCACGTAACTCCTCATAAGGAATACTTCACAACATACAAAGCCGGTGACTTTGGAGCTGTGAAAATGGGAAATTCCAGTTTCTCTGGGATTGTAGGAATTGGTGATGTACAAATAAAGACAAGTTCCGGGAGTACAATTACTCTGAAGGATGTCCGCCATGTGCCTGACCTTCGGTTGAATTTACTTTCAGGTATAGCTCTTGACAAACAGGGCTATGATAATCACTTCAGCAAAGGCACATGGAAGTTATCTAGAGGCGCTATGACAGTCGCTCGAGGTCATATTTGTGGCACGTTGTACAAGACTCATGTGAAGATATGTACAGATAGCCTCAAAGTAGCAGAAAAGGAGGCTTCACAGAATTTGTGGCACCAAAGACTCGGCCACATGAGTGAGAAAGGGTTGTCTACCCTAATAAATAAGGAGCTTATCAATGTTGACAAAGATGTTGCACTAGATCCTTGCAATCATTGTCTATTTGGTAAACAACATAGAGTCTCGTTCAAATCCTCTTCAACGAGAAGATCAGAGTTGCTCAGTCTAGTACACTCTGATGTTTGCGGTCCCTTAGAGATTAAATCACTCGGCGGAAACAAATATTTTTTGACATTCATTGATGATGCTTCTCGAAAGGTATGGGTGTATTTCTTGAAGACAAAGGACCAGGTGTTCGAGTACTTCAAATTGTTTCATGTCATGGTAGAGCGTGAAACAGGAAAGAAATTAAAGTGTCTACGGTCAGACAATGGAGGCTAATACTCTTCCAAGGTCTTCGACGTGTATTGCAAAACATATGGTATTCGACACGAGAAAACGGTCCCACGCACCCCTCAACACAATGGTGTAGCCGAAAGAATGAACCGGACAATCATGGAACGTGTTCGAAGCATGATCAGTATGGCTAAGCTGCCAAAGCCATTCTGGGGAGAAGCAGTCAGAGTCGCCTGTTACCTGATCAACAGATCACCATCAGTACCACTGAATTTTGAAGTTCCAGAGAAACTATGGTCTGGGAAGAATCCATCATACTCACACTTGAGAGTATTTGGATGTTTAGCATATGCACATGTATCCAAGGAGCTCAGACAAAAGCTCGATGCAAGGACCACTCCATGCATTTTCATTGGCTATGGAGATGAAGAATTTGGATACAGATTATGGGATCCAAAGGAGAAAAAGGTGATCAGAAGTAGGGACGTGGTGTTCCATGAAAACCAGACAATAGAAGACATTGAAAAACCCACAATGTCTCAGAAGTCAAATGTTGCTGCTCAGATGCCAGAAGTAGTAACAGAATCATTTGTGAGAAATAACGATGAAGTACCAGAAGCAGAAGAAGAGAAAGAAGAGGGTGTTGAGCAGGGGGAGCCACAAACCCCTCCACCAGAAGCTTCAGGTCCATCACAAGGCTCAGATGATGGTGAATATCCTCAGATTGTCAATCCAGAAGTTCGTAGATCTGAACGAGGTCGGATTCCATCCAGAAGATATACAGAATCCGAGTATCTTCTACTTACCGAAGATAGAGAACCAGAGAGTTTTCATGAAGCTATATCTCATAAGGAAAAAGAAAAATGGATGCTTGCAGGATGAAATGGAATCTCTACAGAAAAATCACGCTTATGAGATCGTAAAACTTCCAAAAGGGAAGAAGGCACTGAAAAATAAATGGGTGTTCAAGCTAAAGAAAGATGGTAGCGGAAAAGTGGTGAAATACAAAGCAAGGTTGGTAGTCAAAGGATTTCAACAGAAGAAAGGAATCGACTTTGATGAGATCTTTTCACCAGTAGTCAAGATGACTTCAATCAGAGTTATACTTGGATTGGTCGCAAGTATGAACTTGGAGCTTGAACAAATGGATGTGAAGACAGCTTTTCTTCATGGAGATTTGAAAGAAGAAATCTATATGGAGCAGCCAGAAGGTTTTGAGGTTTCAGGTGATAACCTCGTATGCAAGCTAAAGAAAAGCTTGTATGGTCTGAAGCAGGCACCAAGACAGTGGTACAAGAAGTTTGACTCTTGTATGGTAAGTCAAGGATACAAGAAAACTGTAACAGATGAGTGCGTCTACATTCAAAAATTTTCAGACGGGAATTTTGTTGCTCTTCTACTATACGTAGACGATATTCTAATAGTGGGAAAGGATGCAACAAAGATTTGCCAGCTGAAGAAGGAATTGTCTAAAGTTTTTGACATGAAAGACTTAGGACCAGCTCAACAGATATTGGGAATGCAAATAGCTAGAGACAGGAAAAACCGCAGATTATGGATTTCTCAAGAAAGGTATATTGAACGTGTGCTTGAAAGGTTCAATATGAACAACGCTAAACCAGTCAGCATTCCACTAGCCAATCACTTCAAATTGAGCAAGAGTTCATGTCCCTCATCTAAGGAAGAGATCAGGGAAATGTCATCAGTACCATACTCTTCAACAGTTGGAAGTTTAATGTATGCAATGGTGTGTACGAGGCCAGATATTGCTCATGCAGTGGGTACAGTGAGTCGTTTTCTCTCTAATCCCGGGAAGGAGCATTGGGAGGCAGTAAAGTGGATTCTCAGATACCTTAAGGGTACAACTAATATATGTCTTTGTTACGGGGGAGTTTATCCAATCTTGGAAGGCTATACAGATTCAGATATGGCAGGAGATCTTGATAGTAGAAAATCTACTTCAGGATTTATCTACAGTTTTGCAGGAGGAGCTGTTTCATGGCAGTCAAGATTACAGAAGTGTGTTGCTTTATCTACAACAGAAGCAGAATATATTGCAGCAGCTGAAGCTGGAAAGGAAATGTTGTGGCTGAAGCGGTTTCTCCAAGAATTTGAAATCAAGCAAAATGAGTACAAGGTACACTGTGACAGTCAGAGTGCTATAGATTTGAGCAAAAATTCCATGTACCATTTCCGTACAAAGCACATTGATATTCGGTATCATTGGATACGCGAGGTGATGGATCGACAACTGTTGAGACTAGTAAAGATCCATACGAAGGAGAATCCAGCAGATATGTTGACAAAGGTGGTTACTCGAGAAAAATTGGAGCTGTGCAGAGACATAGCCGGGATGGTTGTTCCAGATATGGCTAGAGGGGGAGAATTGAAAGATTTCTAGCACATATCTAGAAATTTTTTCACCCACCATTGTTGAATTATTCATTCAACACCTACCCAAGTCACCATTGTTGAATTATTCATTCAACACCTACCCAAGCCACCATTGTTGAATTATTCATTCAACACCTACCCAAGCCACCATTGTTGAAGAAGAAAGTTTCCCCTTTCACACCTCCATTCACACCACCTCAACCCTCTATAAAAGGAGGGTTAATCTTCATTGTAAATTATCCACCAAAGAGTGAATACATCTCTAAGAGAGTAGTTCCTAGTGAGTGGAGTGAGTTTTGAGAGTTTTTTTGTGAGTTTGAAAATCTCTTTGTAAATTCTATTCTTGAGTAATAGAGTTTTATTTTTCTCTCAAATTATTCCTTACAACTCCGTAATGATCCTGTGATAACACTTCTTTGGTGCCATTGCATACTCTCCTTACATGCTCCATTATGCCATCTTTCATATCCTTCATATACTTGCATATCCTTCTGCTTGATTTGAAAATTTCTCAAGACTGCTATTTTCAAAAATTAAAGCAAGTGCTTCAATGCTGGCAATACACGTTCATCATCTTCCTCTGGTTGTTTCAGAAGGTAAGGGATCAACCCTTTCCATTTTTGGGGGCTAATGCTCCATCTATCTATGCCCGAAAGGAGGAGAGCCCAACTTGATATTGCTTCAGCAGTCACGGACGGTGGATGTTTGCTATCTTGATTAATGAATTCCCATATAATTTCCATTGATCTTTCTGTGTCTGCAAAGTCTCTGGCACCAACAAGAGTGACAATAGACAAACACTCCTACTCCCACATAAATTGGGACTGGGACAGAGACATAGGAAATATCCTTTTCTTGGAACAGATATATGCATTTAGATGACAATTGTGTTTTCCCCTATTGTCAAGTCAGGTTCCCAGAGGTGGGTGAGCTGAAACATGTTTGGTGGCTTGAAATTAGGGGCACAATAAGAGCTGGGGTTTTGTCACCACGGACATCCTATGCAGCTTACCTTGTTTACAAGTTGGAAGATGAATTTGGGTTTCATTATCGACACTCAGAGCTTTCAGTTTGAGTTATTGGTGTTGAATTGAACAAACAATTTGCATTTCTGGTGCCGGAGGGTAGACTTCAACGGCGTAATGGCCATGAGGAGTCAATTTATACTCTGCCCTATGATGCAGAGGACGATCCGGGGCTACCGGAAGATGATTATGAGTAGTCAGTTTATACACCACCCTCTAATGTGGATAGGTATAGGCGGGAGTAGCATTTGCAGGAGGATGCTTCTAGTCCCATGCAATCTAATATTCAACGTCCTAAACTTAGAGATGATGGCTGGTTTGAGGTAGAATTTGGAGAGTTTTATACTGAAAATGAAGATGATTGCATAGACATGAGTTTGAAAGAGGTGAAGGACTGTGTATCTCATAAGGAAGGCCTTATCGTTGAAGGAATTGAGATAAGCCCAAGAATGGTTAATTATCACAACTTTTAGAAAATATCTTTTCCATATAGCTACAACAGTACATGTACTTTGTCTTGTGCTAAAACAAAGTGACCATTTTCCATGCTTTGGAATATCAAGTCTGTAAATTTCAACATCATCCACTTTCTTAATGGATCTTTTAGAGATTAAGAAAATCAATAAGATTTCCCCTTCTAAATCATCTAAAATTTCCTTGAATTGCCTTGAATAATAGAAGGAACAGCCCTGCTTGAGCTGATCTCAATGACACTAAGGCTAGAATCAATTTCTTCAATAACTGCAAGGTTTCCCTGCAAACTCAATGCATAGAATTTCTCACTAAAGCCCTAAAATCTATAAAAGCACTTAAGCTCGGGATGGTGAGGTGATATTTGAACCTAGAGTTTGAAATGACCATTTATGAACTGAAAATGTTCACCTGAGCCAAAAGGATCAGTGACATTACAGTCTTGTTTTATCCCCGCATTCTTTTCTGATTCCCATTTTACAGATCTCAAAAGCTGGAGAAGAAGCCCCTGTTAGCAGCATAATTATACATGTTTTCCATAATCTTTGAGACCTATGGGATGAAATATAGATAAAGTTTCAAACTTGAATGGAATGCAGGTATTCCAACTTGAAAGTTTATAGTAAGTCTCTTTGTAGGATTTCCACATAAAGATATCATCTGGATAGCATCCAACTGCTATTAGTGCACCGTGGGAGTGACCCTCGAAATATGATTCTTTTCCTTCTTGACTTTTTGAACCATGTTGACCTTTTTTTTCCTTCAAAATGCGAGCTTGAGAAGGAAATGGTATGGGCATATAGCTTGAGGCAGATCAAGACCAGACGTGGCTACCAAGAAAACTAGCCTCCAAGGTAGTTGATCTCTTGGAGCACAAGGCTAGTGGTAGTTTCTTTGAGTTAATAGTTGAGTTGGCTATTTAGATGCCTTATAAATTTACCACCCATATGGAACTCACTGTGAAAAAAGAAAAAAATTGCATTTAATCTTTGTTTTCGTAGTATATTTGGGATCACCTTTGCATGAATTGTGTTAGTTAATATAAGTAGAAAAGTAGTCTGCAAAAAGCTTAAACTATGGAGAAGCATTCCGTTCGAGATAAGTTGAAGTAAGATTGAATATGTAAACTTCGAGTTTAGCACCCTTTGATGATGAAGTGTGATTTCATTTAGATGAGAACAAAAAAAATAAAATATATAAACACATTTTGGTACATATATTATAAGCATCTTTAATTTAAGATCAAAAGAATTAAAAGTCTCTTTGACATTTTAAACTCTAGTCAAATTAGTAAAAGACATAATTAAAACGGGAAGAGTGTATGCAAATTAAATTATTTTAAGAGACCCTAAAATGACTTCAAAGATAATATGATTATAATCTGCATAATCTGCATCATGAGTAACACATTAAATGATATATTCAATTCAGTTACTTGGTCACTAAGGTTCTGTCTTATAAATCACAAATTTTGTTTACTCTGTTACATCAAAAGCAAAAACAGTAGTAATAAAATTCATAGATTCGTCTATCTTTTTGTTTCGGTTTCCATATTTGTGTCGTAATAACCTCTTAATTGATACTGGTCGCAAGGTAAAAGAAAGTGGAATTGGAAATGTAATTCTCTTTCCTAGATTGTGCGTTTTTTACTTTATACCTATTGTTCAACAGCTTTTCTCACTGGCAAAATAGACCGTAAAGATATGCTACTTTCTAGGTGCAAGGGATCTTAATATTGCATGGAGTGATACACCACAATATTGGAAATGGACTTCACTACTAGAGTCCAGGTTTGCCTTTTTTCCAACTGGATATCTTTTATGTGAAGCTGTTTCGAAGTGAACAATTTTTTCTTTCGACTATAATTTTCTCAAACTTTTTGTTAGATATTCTGACCCATTAGCTATATTGATTTGTGGTACTTTCTTTCATATATGTTACCCCATTCTTACCAATTTGTGTGGCGCAGTTGTAATTTCGAGCATCAATCAAGTTTTTCTTTTGATCTGAATTTCTTCATATGGATTTTAAATATTTTAAGTTCTTATTATTGTGATTTATATAACTTTTGATGTAGTTTTCAAATATATAAATTTTATTTCAAAAAATTTAAAGCTTTTGTGCTTGAATTCACGGTCAAAGATTAAAAGTTTGAATCTAAAAATGCTAATGGTGCCCCTTGGGATGGAGGGATTAATAACATTATTTTAAATAATATCCTTTTCTTGAAATAAATATATGCGTTTAGATGACAATTGTGTTTTCCCATATTGTCAAATCAGGTTTCCTAAGGTGGCTATTGTGTTGCTTGATATTCAAGTCAAAGTAAGAGCTGATATTCTGTCACCACAGACATCCTACGCAGCTTACTTTGTTTTCAAGTTTGAAGGTGAATCTGGCTTTCATTGGGAGTGGCAGCATATGAAATCCGACATTCCATGTCCTAAACTTAGAGATGATGGCTGGTTTGAGGTAGAATTGGGTGTGGTTTATACTGAAGAGGAAGATGATTTCCTAGAAATACATTTGAGAGAGGTGGAGGACGGTGGATATCAAGAGGAAAACCTTATTGTTGAAGGAATTGAGTTAAGGCCAAGAATGGGTTAATTGATCACATTTTTTAGAAAATATTTTTTCCATACAGCGACATCTATTTCAAAAAAACATGTTTCTTTTTGGAGCACTCGTCTATTTCAAGTATGTCTTTGTGCTGTGGTGACTGGCTTCTTGTTAATAACCCATACTGGACTTTTGTTTCAGAACCATCATCATGTAAGCAAGAAAAACTAGGTTTTTCAAGAATCTTCCTTGTTCTACTTTTTAAAGTTCATAGTTGATACTAAGTAGCAATACCATGTTGTGTGTAGCATAATGCGGCAAAATCTTAATTAAATAAGGTGAGTCTGAGTTATAGTTGCTTGGTTGATTGTTTATGTAGTATTGAGAGAATAATTTACATAAGAATTTGAACAACTGTACAAAATGACCATTTTCCATGCTTTGCCCTCATGGAAAATTTGGAAGAAGAAAATTACAGAATGGACTTCAACAAAAGTAAAACAGGTTGCTCCTGGTAATCAATTCTCATTCAATACCAAAAAGGCTGCTTTGAAGAGCTGGTAGTATAGTTTTTGCTTGCATGTCAAATAGCCACCAGTTTCCACCTATTTGTTGAGTAAAATATATGCTATTTCTCCGGCATTCTAGTTTGCTGGCATTAATCCACATACAACATTCCTCTTTGGCAAACAATGTTCTATGTCCAAGGCTTTCTATCTTAACCCACACCAGTTTTGGAATATCAAGTCTGTAAATTTCAACATCATCCACTTTTCTAATGGATCTTTTAGAGATTAAGAAATAATAGAAGGAACAGCACTGTTTGAGCTGATCTTAGTGACACTAAGGCTAGAATTTCTCATTAAAGCCAATGACATTTATGAACTGAAAATGTTCATCTGAGCCAAAAGGATCAGTGACATTATCTTTGAGACCTATGGGATGAAATGTAGATAAAGTTGCAAACTTGAATGGAATCTGTGTATCCTGATTTGGAAGTTTACAGCAAGTCTCTCTGTAGGATTTCCGCAGAAAGATATCATCTGGGATAGAGTCCAACTGCTATTAGTGCACCGTGGCAGTGTCCCTTGAAATATATCCAACGATCCTTCCATGTTCGCCATCTTCTACCATAAGGCCAGCAATATCCCCTACGAAACCAGATATGGAAGCAGTGAGAATGATTCACTTGAGATTAAGGTGGTGTGTTCTTTGCGAAGATTTGATCATGGCCTTGGACTAGTATTGGTTTCTTTCTTTGGTGAAATTTGATTCTTTTCCTTCTTGGCTTTTTGAACCATGTTGATTTTCTTGTTCCTTTTTTTTAAAAGCAAAATGGGAGCTCGAGAAGGAAATGGTCTGGCATATAACTTGAGGCGGTCTTAACAGTGATCAAGATCAGATGTGGCTACCAAGTAAATGTAGCCTCCAAGGTAGTTGATTAGTTGGAGCACAAGGCTAATGATAATTTCTTTCAATTAAATAGTTGAGTTGACTATTTAGATGCCTTATTAATTTACCATCTCATCTCCCCCCTTTTTTCCTTCGGCTATTACCGGCTGGCAAGGCTTGGCCCAACATTGGATTTGTTTGAAAACTACCAAGGTTTTTTGCCCAAACTAATTGACTTTTTTTGGAAAGGAAGGAATGCGCGAGTACGCATCCAGTCAGCGCATAGCGAATGAAAAAAGCGTTCATCCTGGATTCTCTTCCTCAAGAAAAATGTCTATCAATTGATCCCTACGGTCAAAGTCTCCACTTTTCACGCCCCTCTACTAAGAGATGCACCATGTTGATAGGAATCGGCAAAGACCTTCTTGGAACTCACTGTCGAAGTTAGATTGAGTATGTGAACTGCAAGTTTAGCACCCTTTGATGGTGAGGTGTGACTTCATTCAGATGAAAACATAAAAAAGAAAAATATGTTGGAAGGAATGGACAATCAACCTATAAAAAAGAATTCATCCTAATCACAATTGATTTCTACAACTTATTGCATATTTTCATATATCAACTAATCATTAAAATATAAATGATGAATTAGTTTTTGAAGAAGTCGAGTATCTTATTTCTTGGAGCCAAAGACTAATAAAATAAAGAGCTGGGACACAAAGGATTAGATTATAAAAGCAGTTTTTGGATACTCAGACAAGCTCAGAATTAGACCTTGTTCTTTTCAACCATTGTCTATATATCGCTCCAAATGATAGGAGGAAACAAAAACTTCATCCAAAGAAGAGTCGGCGAACCATGGCGAAATCTTCCTGAAAAGCTACTCAAGTTGAATCCATAGGTACTGCTGGCATTAATAAATCATGGAGATCTTCTTCCAAGAAATGTGGCTCCATTGCTAAATCACCATGGCTTGAGCTTTCAAATGAACCTCAATACTATTGCAAAACTCAGCAGCATGCCTTCAACCTCTCATTTGAAGAAGTTGGTTGCTATTGGTGGCACGGTAAAAGAAGGCCACGTTATGATCCTTGGAAGCATTTTCGCTACTACTCACCTTGGTCAATTGTGGAAGGAGAAAAGATACCTATTGATTACTGCTTTCTGAATAGTACCAGTGGGTATGCTCATTGGGCAACTCCCCTGTCCGGTCCCAAAAGATCATTTATATTCCCTATTCCAGTTATGGTTGGGACTGTTGTTGCTTTCCATCTTTTGTGGTTTATCAGTTGGGACAAAACCAAAAATGGATGAAACAAGAATGCAATCAAAATGGCCTTATTGATCCAAATGATTCTAAGGAGCAACTGATCCAATTCAGTAGTGCCATTTTCTTTGATGGGAAGTTTTATGCACTAAGTTTGCAGGGGACCCTTGCAGTAATAGAAGAGAATCACAAATCTCAGTTTCAAGTTACACGATTGAGTAGAAAACGAGCCATTCCTTCAAACTACTCAAAGCAGTTCATAGAATACTTTTTTGAGTCTAATGGGGAAATCTTTCTTATTTTTCTGATCTCACAGAGATCAAACAGAATGGTGGACAAAGTGGAAGTGTTCAAGCTGCAGATTGAAGATTTGTCATGGTTAAAGCTGGAAAACATCGGAGATAGAGCGTTATTTGCAGGGATTAATTGCTGTATGTCAGTGCCTGCAAGTCAAGTTGGTTGCAGAAACAACCGTGTCTATTTTACTCATCGTCCCATTGATGGTTGGAGACTGTATGATATGAGAAGTGGTTGCATTTCCCCCTGTTATGATGATTCTGGTTCCGAGATTAAAAATCCAGTGTGGGAGCAGCCAATAACTGGAAAATCATCACGACGATGAAACACCTTATGTTTCAGTATCTATGAAATCACAAATGGCTTCTCCCATATTCACTGACGTTTTTGCTGCGTTAGTTTCTGTTGTGAACAGCAAAATCCCAGTAATCGGAGATCTTCTGTTGAGAAGATTGACACTTCAACTGAAAAGACCTGCTAATAAGCCTCAATTGTTGGCTTCCATCAAGTTTATTGCGCATCTTGTGAATCAGCAAGTCGTCCACGAACTTATTGCTCTGCAATTACTTACTGTTTTTCTGGAGGAACCCACTGACGATTGCGTTGAGGTTGCAATTAGTTTTGTTACAGAATGCGATTCGATTCTTCAGGACCTGTGTCCCCTAGGGCTGCACGCTATCTTTGAGCTGTTCAGAGGTATACTTCATGAAGGAGAAATTGATAAGAGGGTACAGTTCTTAATTGAAAACCTTTTCGCGTGAGAAAAGCAAAGTTTCAGGGATACCCAGATGTTCGTCCAGAACTTGACCTAGTTGAGGAGGAAGATCAATTAACACATGAAATCTCTCTCTTGGACAAGATAGATTCTGAAATTGGTTTGGATGTTTTCAAGCCGGATCCCAATTTCGCAGAAAACGAAAAGAAGTATGAAGAATTAAAGAAGATGATACTAGGAGAAGAATCTGAGGAAGAAGATGATTCCGATGCAGAATCAGACGAAGAAGAGAATGAAGAGCACGCGGAAATAAAAGACGAGACAGAGACAAATTTGATCAATCTTCGAGGGACAATCTACCAGATGATTATGTCAAGTGTTGATTTTGAAGAAGCAGGGCATAAGCTGTTGAAAATCAAACTAGAACCTGGTCAGGAGATGGAATTATGCATAATGTTATTGGAGTGTTGCAGTCAGGAGAGGACTTATCTCCGATACTATGGACATTTGGGGCAGCGGTTTTGCATGATCAACAAAGTTTACCAGGAGAACTTTGATAAATGCTTTGTGCAGCAGTACTCCATGATCCACCGTCTTGAAATTAATAAACTACGCAATGTGGCTAAGTTTTTTGCTCAGTTACTCGCCACTGATACACTGCCTTGGCATGTTTTGGCTTACATACATCTGACAGAAGAGGACACTACGTCTTCTTCTCGTATATTTATCAAAATCCTATTCCAGGAGTTGGCAGAGCACCTTGGTGTCCGTTTGTTGAATGAGCGTCTTAATAACCCCACTATGCAACAGTCATTTGAGTCAATACTGCCAACGGATAAACCAAAAAATACAAGGTTTGCTATCAACTTCTTCACTTCCATTGGTCTAGGTGGGATAACTGAAAATTTGCGAGGGTATTTGAAGAACATGTCAAGGCTACTCATGCAAGAACAAAAGCCTGTGTCAAAATCAAGTGCGTCTGATGGTTCTAGTTCTGAGTCAGAATCTGACAGTAGTGACAGTGAAAGAGACGATCATCATCAAAGGAAGAGGAGGAGAAGAACTTAGGGCTTTTAGATTACCAAATCTTTTCAAGTCTGATATTGTAGTTAAATGTTTTTTTGTGTATCATTTTGTTTCTGTTAAATACTACTCTGATTTCATCAAAAACTAGTCACTCTTGTGTTGTTATCAATGAAGATCTATAATTTATAATCCCTAATGCTACATCATGCTATAAATTCTGTGTAAAAGTAGCTGTTGTGATACATGTGTGAATTTGATCCTTAAACATGTCTTGGTTCCTGATAGAATACTTGTCACTATTTCTTTTTCTAGCATTTGATGGTAAAAGCAAAACTCTTTGCTGTTCTTTTTATTCAGGATTTTGTCAAGACGTATGGTGTATAGGATGTGATCCCCTGGTCGTTGCTGGAGTTGAAAGACCAGACATTAAGAATACTTCACTGTAAGCATTCTAGATCAGGTTATTTTATATATGTGGCATCCCTGCCAAAGAGTTGTGTTGCGGTCCTTCTTGGTTGTGACGAACAATGCAAAAATGGGATGGATCCTTTTCATCATACTGACAGTTTATAACACACAATACAATTCATTTTCCATCCCCTATTTTGGTGAATATTTGACGAAAAGGATGCAACACATATTATTCTATCTGTCACATAGTTTCAATCACAATGGTGGAGAAACTTGATTGATGATATGCAAAATTAATTTATTTTGAACCAGAGAAAAATAAAATTGGTGGTAGGATAGTAATAGTATTAATCTTGTGGCAAGATTAGGTAATCATAATTCCATCTTCTTTGTTGACAAAAATATTATTTGAGATAGACACTGAATGTGTAGCACACATAGATGCATTCTTTTACTAGCGAAGTGTACTTATATATGAAGGAAGTTGGCGTGATGCTAATAATTCTGATAAGAACATGTCTATTCAAATAAAATATAATTAACTGCTAAGTTTCAATAAGTAATTTGGATGTGAAATACATTACTTGCTAATGAGAGAAGAAGATCTATTAATGTAGCTGCGAAAACTTTTGACAGCTTATTGCGGCATTTTCTCTCTTTAAGAGTGTCATATGTGCACTAAGCATTCTTTCTGAGCTCGGAACAAAGTTCAACATTCTGCAAAATTCCTCTGTTTTGAGTTCAATACCACGACTTGCCATTAGTTAGCAAGTCCTTGTTTCTGGCATCCTCATCCAGTGAATTCACAACCACACTTGTCAGCTTACAGGGTTCGGCCTCTTAAAGCATATGAACTATCATCCTCGAGGAAGGTATTAATGCTGGTGTTCTAGCTGTGCAATGAACTGCAATTCTAAGAACCTCAACAGCATCTTCTTTGAACCCCTCAAAAATTCTTGAATCCACCAAATCTATCATGCTAATTTTGTTTCTTATCTTGCTACGAACCCACTGGACGATGTCACTGTTCTCCCTGTACTCTGCATTCACTGGCTTTTTTCCAGTCTCTAATTCCATTAGTAACACCCTGAAGCTATAGACATCATACTGAAGCAACCAATCCATCTGGACTTTCTGAGATGTATGCAAGCAGTCCATAAGCTTCTATTAGGTAAAGTATTCATAAACCAGCAGATTTGAGTCGCATGGAAGAACAATAAGAACAAAAAATTTCCTCATCAAGTAGTTAAAACTCCATTGTGCTGCAAATTATTCATTAAAAGATTACTATGGAGTTCAAGTTTTGTATTACAGCTGACTTTTCTTCTAAAGCTAGAATGCAGAAGCACCTTATCAAGAACTCATTCTCCCCTTAATCTCGACTCTACTTAATGTAAAAGGAGTCCTAGTTTACTTTTTAATCCTTGGAGGTAATAAAGATGATTTTCAGGATGCCAAAGACGGCATTGTAAGCATGTAATGATGGAAATGCAGGCCTTGCAATGCAGCAGAAAGAATCAAAAGTTAGAAACAAGAAAACCATAGCTTGGATAGTAAGATTCTATCAGATGGCAGTTTATCAAATAAATAAAGGAAAAGACGGTTGACAAGGTAATCTTATTTCTTACTACAATTCTTTCTCTTTCCATCTCTTATAATAAACTGTCTATAATCATTAGGAAAAAAACTTTTGGTACCTTGCAGGTGGTTTTTTGTCTTTCTGACAAGAACAAGGAGTCCATGGACGGCTTTGTTTTTTGCACAGTATCTAGCTTCCTGGTGCAATATTTGTATGTTATATAAACATATTGAAAAGCTGATATGAACAGGTCAAACTCATTTTTTAGTTTAAGAAAGTTCCTCAGATACTTAAGATACTAGCCTGTTAAATAAAGTGTCTTTGTCTCTTTAGTTTCCAGATTCTCACAATCGTTAGAAGAAACTCCTTTTTGAACATCCTTAAGAATTTGATAGATTCAGTTGGTTTCACTGCTGTATTCTTTTACACTAGAGCCTTTTGTTAATTACAAGATACAAATAGATAAATAGGTTACATTTTCAGGCAAGTTTCTTGTCCTGTCAGGACTACAATATTGAAGGAGCTAATATGCCTAGCAATATTTCTATCAAGAAGCTTACTAAGCAAAAGCTCAACTAACAACTTCCATAAAACTTCAAGCTTTTGACAGACGGAAAATCAGTCAAAATTAAAAAGAAAAGAAATCCTTTTATTTTTTGTCTAATGGAATTGAATACTCAACTTCTAAAAAATCTTAGAATCCATGAGATGCATTCAGTTCCATTACGCGTCCAAATCATTGTACAGAGGGAAATCGACATAAAATCCATTGATCAATGAAGTGAAACAGTGTTTATAGAAATGAACTCTTGAGAGAATTCAATATAAAAAAGCAGTAGTCATGGTTACAAAAGTGATTTTGTTGATGAAGCAGCTGATGATGTATAGACACTTGAGGAAAGAGTGTAAGTCATAGTCTGCTCCTGCTCACTCTCCACTGTTTTACTAACTTCATAGGTATGTGAAAATGGAGGCGAAAACATATCCAATGGAGGAGGTGTATATGTCGCAACTGGCATTCTTGATGGAAGAATTGGTAATTGAGCTTCAGAATTTAGAACATGGATTGCTTGCCTTATTGATGGCCTGAGTTTGTTGTCTGGATGAGCACACCATAGACCAACGACCAATAAACGTTCTATTTCTTTCTCATTAAACATTTTATTCAATCTTGGATCAGTTGCTTTAACTAGCTCTCCCGTTCCATACAGGCTCCACACCCATTCTACCAATCTCACTTGATCTTCTGGTGCTTTGATATCTATTGATCTTCTTCCGCTTGCTATTTCCAATGCTACTATTCCAAAGCTGTAGACATCTGACTCCTTGCTAGCCTTTCCATCCATGACGCATTCAGGTGCCATATACCCCACAGTCCCTGCTAACATTGTTGTTTGAGATCCTTTGTCATGGTCAACAAGCCTAGCCAACCCAAAATCACCTAATTTAGCGTTGAAGTTTGAATCCAACATGACATTACTTGCTTTTATGTCCCTATGGACTACGCATTGTTCCCATTCTTCGTGCAGATAGAGCAAAGCTGAGGCAATTCCTTGAGCAATTTTCCACCTGATTTCCCAGACCAACAATGACTTTTCTTTGAAAAGATGTTTATCTAGGCTTGCATTGGGCATCAATTCATAAACAAGATGCAGCTGCCCTTTCTCGTGGCACCAACCAATAAGTTGAACCAAATTTCTATGCCTTAATCGACTGATGATCTTCACTTCTGATGCATACTCCTTTATCCCTTGTTTAGACCCTTTTGACACTCTCTTAACAGCAATGCATGAGTTACATTCCTTCAATAAGCCTTTATAAACATCACCAAATCCCCCTTCTCCAAGCTTCTGTCCCTCAGCAAAGTTGTTTGTTGCACGAGCTAACTCACCATATGAGAACTTCTTAGGACCAGTACCCTTTTCAAATTCATTGTCCATATCTAGATCTATGAAGACAGGGTCTTTATTATCTCCTTTCCTCTTGTTCTTCCACAAAAAGCAGCTGGCAGTAATCAACCCAAGAATCAGAATAGGTAAACCTATGCTTGATCCGACTACTAGTCCCTTGTTTCCTTTTCTCTTGGTGCTGAGTACTTCTTCAGGATGATCCTTTGGATCTTGAAATTGAATAGGAGGATCCCTTGGATCTTGAACATGAATTGGAGGACTTGCACTAGGCTGTTTAACATGTTCTGGAACTTCATCATCATCAAAACTCAAACTCGAATTGAAATCCCAAGACTTGACATTGTTTTTCTGAAACAATTGTCCAGTTGACGCTGAGAAGCCAAAACTAACATTCTCAGGCAAATAATCCCTCAGATCAACCGCGTAGCTAAATTTGTCTCTATAATATTTTTTTTCAAATCCTGTGAAAACAACTTCAACAGCCTTGGAACTAGCATTGTAACTAATCCAAGCATCATTTTTCTTCCCCAATGTAATGTCATTACTCCATGATTTAGTAGCAACAGATTCCATAGAATTTATATTGATACCTACATGTATGGTTAAGGGGTCCCAGTCATTCAGAAATGTATCGAACTCGATTGCAACAAATGGCTCATGGGATGACTTGTTTTTTGTCTCAGCATCGACAAGACCAAGGCCACTGCCAGATGAACCAACTGGGATACTTGAACCAACAGGAGCCAAGAAAAATGCTAGTCCATCAGCAAAGCTATCATTACCATTTGAATCAATAACAAAAGAGAAATGTGTAGTAAAATCTGTCAATTCCCCTGTAGCCTTGTCCCACAGTTGCAGTGGCTCAATGTACGTGGCGCGTCCTGTTTTTCCACCTAATGCAATGTTACGTTCATCAGGCGTGACTTGTATCCCCTGGTTCGATATATAGGCGTCTCCAGTGATATTTATAGAACGATTAGCATCAGAAGGACTGATGTTGGTGAGGTTAAAGTTCAATGAATAAAAAGAAGGGATAAGAAAAACTACTAAGAATAGCAACATGTTCAACAAATTGCTGAGAACCATGGCTTGGAAGGTGTGATACTTTGATATTTCAGACACATTGCAGTTTATGTATACATAATTCAAGAGGAAAATTTTTTTTTATGACGAAGTCCATCAGCAAATGTTTGTTTTATGAACTTGTTTGTCTTTTACCTTTTGTTTTTGTGACAATATGAAGGATAGGCTATGGACGGCTTTTTTCTCCGGCAAGTTTTTATAACTACTCTATAAAGTATAAACCAAGAAATTAGAGGACCAATTTTTATTTTATTTTTCAATCATTCGATATATTTAGTACCCACTGTCTGATTAATTGTTTGAGTTTAGGTGAAAATTAATGGTTGGATAGCTTGTATGAAAGATTTTCAAATGCAATTATACTTGTAGCAAGATAAGAACGTTCTTTCAGAGTGTTCTATACATTTACTTTACACTCCATAAAAATTTTCACACTATAGAATTATATGTCTTGCGTTTTTTGTAACAACCTAAACAGTGACTTAGAATATATAATAATAACAATAACATATTCACTATAATCTTACATGTGGGATGACTTAAAATATTTTATGGACATATCACTTTGAATAAAATAAATAAAAAGTATCTCTTTTTTAATGGTTAAAATTTTTAAAATTTATTGTCCACACATAATATTTTATAAATTATAATTTTGATCATTATCAATAATAAGATACTTTCACTAGTTTAGTCCGTTGAACCGGGAAAAAGAGAAATATGGAATACAATCTCTCTTCTTCTTCTTCTTCTTTTCGTTTTCAAATCTCATCAACATTATAGTTGATACTTTGTTTGTCCTTGGCAACAATTGAATTAAATGTTGATACTTTGTTTGTCCTTGGCAACAATGAATTGATCAACTCTTGTATAAGAGAAATTCAATTCAATTTTTCGCATGGACTATTTTATTTTGGGATGATCTTTAATTTTTGTCTCTCAAATTCGTGATTTTTAGTTTTTGCTTTTACTGTTCATTTAATGAAATTTTATGAGCTAAAATATCCTTAATTATGATCAAATTTCGTTGCGCAAAATTAATTGTGCAAGAGCATAACTTTTTAGAAAAAGCTTGTCTTGGAGCATAAGTTCTATAGTATTCAATTCACAAAGCAAGACTTTTAGAGAACTTGTGTCTTAAGGCATAACTTGTGTCACTGAATAATTTGTACCACTGGACTTATGCTTTGAGCTCAATTTCTTTTGCCTTCAGGCAAAATTTATGTGATTGCACTTAAGCCTTGGGCATAATTTCTTATGCCTTAAACATAATTTATGTCACTGCACTTATGCCATGGGGTATAACTTATTCTTTGGCATAATTTCTTTTGCCTTGGAGCATAAATTTGTATCACTGAAGCCATAATTTATGCCTTGAACATAACTTGTGCACTGAAGGCATAATTTATACCTTGAGCTCAATTTGTTTTGTCTTCAGGCATAATTTGTGTGACAGCACTTATCCCTTGGGCATAATTTCTTATATCTTGGTGCATAACTTGTATCGTTGAACTTATGTCTATGACATAACTTTAACCTAACTTTTGCCTTATAAATTTTTTCTTTTCTTTTTTTTTTTAAAAAAAAAATGTTAAAGGCATTTTTGAATTTTTTTTATTACTTAAACCCTTGAAGGGTAAAAATTAAATATCAATAATTTTGAAGGACAAAAATTAAAAATTACTCCAAAATAAAAGCATTTATGCGAATGACCCTAGTAGTTGTTTAATTGGCAAATTCTTTTGAATGAACCCAAAAGCAATTGAATTTGAACATGTGAGAGAAAAATCCGTTCCATGTAAGAGTATCCAACCTCATGGGCTTAGGTTATCTAGCCCAATAGGCTTACCACAGGCCCAATAGGAATCCTCTTCGCTTTATGAGTCCACCAAAATGATCAAAATAGTTTCGAACCCGAATATTATCCTCAAGGCCCAAACCCATACGATTTCAATTTTGCAATAGTTTTCAGTGATAATTACAACCCTAAACTCTTATGCCAATTAGTCTATAAAATATTTATATAGTATATAAATTTTATATATATTTTATATATATACACTATATTTATAATATACAAAATATATATATGTTTAATTTATATATTCTATATATTTCAATCATATTTAGTAAACTAATTAACCGAATGATATATGCCCGTAACTTTCCCTAATTTTTACTCCTCAGCAGATGCAAATGAGACTCATAAATTCTTTATTGATACACAACTACACAAGTGGAAGATTGACTAACCTCAACCACAGCAAGACAGTTTTTAAAGAGAAAAAAAGAAAGATATTTGAGTTTTTTTTATCTCTCTATATTCTAATTTATGTAATCGTATTTTTATTTTAAATATTTTTTAAAAAAATTTAGAATGAATTCATTTTTAAAAATTATTTTACTTTTATTGAAAGAGTTTTATAACTACACAAATATATTATAACATGTTTAATATTATTAATTTCAAAAAAAAATTATTTTACTTTCTCAAATTCTATATTTATTAAAATAGAATCACATAAAATAACAAATGGAGTAATTGACAATATAGAGATGCATATTAAAAAGTTTTACATATTTTAGTGCTAGGTATTTTAAAGGACCACATCTCTATATGGACATTGTAGCGACAATTTTAGTACAAGGATACAATATCAAATTTCTCCACTAATTCAACTTTAGTACATACATTTATAACAATAGCATAAATTACTGTACAAATTTTATTAGGTCATCATAGCGTCATAAAAAAATATATTATAAGTTATAATAGTTAGCTATAATAATTACGACAAATAGGATAGTCAAAATATTTAGAGAATATATTTTTAAAAAGTCATACTTATACATAAAAATATACTTTTCTCTCTAAATAATAGTAGTGTCATGTATAATAAGATTTTGTGGTCAATTCCTAATATAATGTTTTACATGCATTTTACACCAAGGGTGTGTTCCATGGGGCGGAAAACATATTTTATTGGTCAAATTTATTGAAATATATTTTCTTTTAGAATAATAAGTTTTTTAAAATTGAGGAAAATAATTTTCTTAGAGAAAAAAGGCAAAAACAAGTTCCAAGTGACATTTTACTCTCCACACCCCTGTAGCCCCCATCCGACTACCCACACCCTCTAGCCCTACTCCACCTTCTGTAGTATTTGTCTGAAGTATATACCAAATATTTTTAATATAATATTTTTTTATTACATACTGAACATAATAAAAAAGAAGACTTAATTTTAAAAAAATTATTTTTTATCAAAATTATTTTTGTTCATACCAAACACACTCCAAAATTGACAGGAAGAGTTCAAATTGCCCTAATTTAAATTTGTATTCCTTTGTTACCACCAAAGAATGTGGTAATCAAAGGTCTCGATTTCGAATCTTAAGTATAAAAAAATTCTTAATAGGTAACGCTTCCTCAAAATGAATCCTATGCGGTGAATAAATTCTAAACAGTATAAATCTATATTAGTCAAATTTCAATAAAAATATCAAATATCATTTTTAAAAAAAAAAAGAATTCCTCTATTCAATTTGTCCCGTAGTAACTTAACGGAATAATGCCTACTTTTGGAAGTGATCCCTTTTGTTGATTGTGAAAAAGTTAGTGATGCATGTGAAATTATTAGCACCAGTTAATAGATTAATTATGCGTCTTAATTATCTTCCAAAATTTACATAAGACAGAATCACTTTTCCATTTTTTTAATGTGGAAATTGGTCTTTTCAGAAAGCATTATAGTTCTATGAATTAATATATATATATATATATATATATATATATATATATATAATGTAATGGTGCACTGTACTGCTAGTACCTACAACAATAAAATAAAATAACATCATCAGATCGAACAAAATGAGGATTAGATTACCAAGCACTATTAAGATAGGAAAAGATTTCTTGAGTACTTCTAGGAATTAATTATTACCCCGATGCAGTACAAATTATTTACATTAACCGTGTATATAATTTAAATTTAAATGCTTTATTTAATTATATATATTTATTATGTGGAAATAACTTTTATATTATTAATGTATTTTTGACATCCATGTTGTGATAAATTGTCTGTCTCACTATTTTTTAATTAAAAAGTTTTATTTATTACAAGTAATTAAATTCTTAGAGAAAATAAAGTTGGAAGACAATATTTAAATCATCTTCATGGTTGCAAATTGCATGTGAATTGTGCTAATTATAGGTTCTCACAAAGGAAAGCGTGAATTAGTACAACCTGATAATTTTTTTCAGATCTCAAGTAAAGTACTTAATTTAATTACACTTGATTAATTCCCTGTGAAATTAATTAGAGTCAGAACAAAGCAATAAGCTACTATAATGAGATCTCAAGTTCTCAACCACTTGTTACCAAAAACTGCAGAAAGATCAGTACAATTGACTATTATACAAATTAGTAAATAATTAATCTCTGACCAGAAAAAAAATTTTTACTAACATGATATTAGTGCCAAACTTGATTATCTAATTTCATCATTTACACTATTAGTGTACTAATTTTAGTGTACATGACTCGTGTTTATTGTTCGTATTAATAAAAACAAATTTTTAAAAATAACATGAATAATATTTAAAAGATTGTTTGTGTAACACTATAAGAATTTAGAAAGAAAATTATAAATTTCAAAGAAAAAAATGATTATATTTAAGAGTTTAATCTAATCCAGTAGTTCTTTCTTCAGTTTGTTCTGATACTTATTTTAATGAACAAAATATCATAGAAATAGCGTTCAGTAGCGGATCTAAAATTTTCACAAAGGAGAGTTCGAAAAATAAAATTGTAGTGCTTGAGATTTGAATTTAGAACCCCAGAGAAGATATTGACCAGCCCCCTCCCCACAAGTCACTAAGCAAACCTCTAATCTTATATTCAAGGGGTTCAAAATATATTTTTGTACATAAATATTTTTTTAAAAATTATCTTATAAATATAGTGTAATTTTTTGTCGAGAGTGAACACCCTCTCGACCCCTAGCTCCGCCCCCGATAGCATTTGATTGAAAGGTAAAAAGATTGTTCGCTTTTGCATGAGCACTTAAATGCATGCATTATATGTATATTTCATGATAATTATTATTAAAAAATTATATTACTGCACTATTAATATATTAATATTTAACATAAATATTAGCATTATAAAGATACACCGTAATACAAAGTTGTATTATAGAATAAAATATATAATATAAGTTATAAGTTTAAATTAAATAATTAGTACTTATGAAATTCAATCAATATTTTTAAAAAATTTCATACTTTTAATACAGTATTGATTATTATTTTTAACTCAAACTTGTACCTTATATTTTCTTCATCGTATTTTAAGCCCTCTGTGCTACTTATGATCCTCTTTTACATTCTTGATTCAATTTATCTATCTTATTTTTCTATTTAATCTATTTAAAAATAGAATTAATGTCTTGATTATTTTCTTTTGGTCTGTATAATAGGAAAATTTTATTATGTGTCTCTCGTGACTAATATTAATTTTGTGAAACTTCTTTCGATCTTTAATAAATTGGTGGATTCATTTTTTTACATTTTTGAGTCCACAATTTTAAATTCACTAACCCGTGAGATAAAAAGATATCTCACACAATTAATATTATGTGTGAGTCTCCTGCAAAATCTTTTTTAAAAAATCATATAATAGTATGTCGTCAAACTAAATAATGATATTTTATTAAACTACAGAAAGGATAGAATTTTTTTATTTTTAATTAGAAATTAAAAGTTTAAATATTGAGAACTAAAAAAAAAAATTCTCGTAGAAAATATTTTTCTCTTTAATAGATCATTCACAACATAAATTCAAATCAATGGAAAATCCAAAATAAAGTATTGAATTATATCGTGTGGGAACCCAAAAAAACCGTACATACAACAATATTAATCCAAACAGAGCGTTAAGAGACAAAACAAATTAAGCCCTTTAAAATACAACAGACAGAAAAAGAAAGCTAAGAGGTAGGAACATTAACTATAAACCTAGGACTGTATATGACAGCAATGTAATATAATAAAAAATGAGACAAGTTGCTCCTTGGGATGATTATTGATCATTGACACTTTAATTAATTGGTTAGCTTCTCCTTTGAGCAATGAAAGCGAATTAATAAAGAAAATCTTTTGAAGAGTTTTTTTTTTTTTTCAATTTAGGTGTTTTAATTAATAATAAACAACCTAGGACTGCTTTCTCTTTTTTTGGTAACCTAAGAAATGCTTTCTTCAGTCATTTTTATTTATTTTAATTTTAAATATTATTTTTTTATCTTTTCGGAAAAAATCTTTTTTTTTTCTTTCTAATATTGGGTAGGATTAGCTTTGATTTCAGTTTTTTTAATTGTTTAAACATTAGATAGATCTTATGATGATTACTATTTTTGAAGTTATCGTTGTCTATATTAGAGTACTGCATAACTGAAAGACAAAGAGATTTCTTACTCGGTTTAAATCATGAATCAATTATTTTATTATAATTTTATATTTTTTCTCACCAAAAAAGGAAAGAGAAAACTTGATTGTTTCTCCAAATTACAAGAAAATATTACTATAAGAATTAATTCAGACAAATAAAAATCAATTATCTTCCTCTTTTATCAATCTATATAATTATTAATAGGAATTAGGAGTCATTTGTTTCAAAACCAGGTTATTTTTAAATATAATAAAGGTATCGCCCACCATCTATATGAAATAGATGCTCCCATGATTATAATATAAAATGTATCCTAATTTAACTCAAGTACCTTGAACGATTTAATCCTAATTTACATATAGGAATAACTCACTTAATTAATGGAAAGAAGTCAAAGATGCCAATGAATATCCCCTCTAGTGTTGCCAGAAATCAGAATAGTGAATAATATGCATAACTATATTATTCCTCGTTAGTGATGCGAATATAATAATGATATTTATAGGCTGAATAGACCTTCTCATATGCTAGCTAGTAGGCTAGTTACATTCTTTGGTTTGGCGTCTCTTATTTCTTTTATACAATAATTAATATCAGAACAAGTTTATCGATAATACTAATACATAGGAGGTATGAATTAGTTGCGAGTTGTGATTGAGGTCGTTGTTTCTCAAATGAGACAATCGGGATGAATCAATTCCTCCATTATGGATTAATTGCAAAG
This sequence comes from Datura wrightii, assembly GCA_035772735.1. NCBI lineage: Eukaryota > Viridiplantae > Streptophyta > Magnoliopsida > Solanales > Solanaceae > Datura > Datura wrightii. The sequence goes on along the minus strand of JASDFA010000038.1, from coordinate 3,421,345 downwards.
AATGTTGATAATTATCAGAATATAAGTTGAATTCGAGAAGAAAAAAAAGATGATTATAGGTGCACATTCTACTGTTAAGTTTATAGCAGAAGTGCTACATATCTTGTCAATTACTCTCTTCGTTTTAGTTTATGTGTCTTAGTTTAGTAACTGAACACGAAGTTTTAAAATAAAAAATATTTTTAAATCTTATAATCTTAAATATATTGCATGAATATTAAGATTAAATAGTTATCAAATGCTTATGTCATTGACTACCCCCACAGCATTCACTTTGACACTGTAATTTAGACTTATTCCTATTTTGAATACCTTCTGATACCTATTTGACATTTTTGTTGATATGGGTGTATTACACACACCATGCAACAAAAAGTGTAATATCAACTTTAAATAGTAGACAAATGACCCAGGTCTAATTCCCTTTCAATGCCTTCTGAGTCGAGTCTGTCGCACAGAACTTGCCTAGTACAGTTTACATTTCCTGTGTGGTTTGTAGGCTATTACATAATGGGGATTTACCCAGTACGTGCAAAGTTCTCATCACAGAATGCGCACCTAAAGGACAGAGGTTGTAGCGTCTGCGATTTATTTTAGAATTTTATAAAAAAAAAAAATTAACTAATAGAAACATTCACGAAGGATAAGTCTTAAAGTACAGTGTCAAAATTAATTCTGTAAATAACTTTTAAGAGGATATTAATGACTTAAGTCTTGCAAAATTAAGAAAGTGATATATTCTTTAAAAAAAGTTATTTAAAATAAATAAATTGAAAGCACTAAATTGTTTTAGCCAACGAAGCAAATAATTAAAGGAGGAGAAGTATATCTCACGTCCGCAACTAAAATATTTACTCCGTGTCAATCCCGTGTCTGGGCTTTTGCTTCTTTCCAGCAACTTTTGGTCAGAGTTTCTTTTTTTTTTTTTCGATAAATGGCAAGTCGACCTGTAACAATAAAATAATGGTAAGGTGTGCATAATTATTAAAAAGAAATTGAAATTTTAATTATTTTGAAGAATTTATTTATTAAACATTGGATAGATAAATACATGATCACATGTTTTCCTATCAGCCTTTAAGGCTCGTTTGAAAGGGCGTATAATAATAGCAACAGTTCAGTGTAATTCTATCAAGTAGAATTTAAAAAGATAAAATGTATACAGATTTTATTATTATCTTAGAGGTAAAGTTTGATAGAATGTATAAAAATAGTATTTTTAGAGGTACAGTTTGATAGAATGTATAAAAATAGTATATTTTTTTTCATTTTAATTCTTTTGATGTAGTTTAATTGGATATAAAATTTTAAAAATATGAGAGAATTTTTTAAAACTTGTGTTTAAAACAGGTCGTAGATATAAGTGTGGCTATAAATCATCCTATTAAAGGTGAAATAGACATTTTAAAATTAAGTTGTTACTAAATATAGAAATATGTCATTCTTTTGAGACTCTGATTGAAAAGAAAAATGTGTCATATAAATTGGGACCAGAAAAGTACTAAATAAAGTGTATTAGCAATGAAGAGATTAGTTGTGTTGATATTATCTTTTATCACTGTTTGATTAGTTATATTAAATAAATAGGATATATCAAAATAGAAGTAATACCTCGTATTGTTAATATCACAGTTTACTATGTACAAAATAATACTGAATATAATATATATTGAAATATTTTTACTAGCTCTCAAAGAGTTGAGAAGAGAGCAAGTCTCGCGCCTATCATAGTTACTCGCCCAACTTCGACTTGGAATTTGGCCATTTCATTTTCGTTATTTAATTAATTTTCATTCCCAGCTCTTCTTTTTTCCCCTCGTCTATGCTTCGGGTTTTAAAAAAAAAGGAGTAAGTGTTCGTGTGATTTGCTATCATTTGTTAAGTTGATGAAATTTGCAACTTTTAGGGTTAATATTGTACAAAATTGTTCTGTTTTATTCTGAGAGAATTTAGTTCAAACCTTAGATAAGTGTGAGAAAATTAATTACGACCCTTAGTATAAAAGATGACCCATAAATAAACAAGTCAGTCAATTGTGGCAGATTTCTATGGTTCACTATGCCTACCAACCTTTAGTTAATTCAGAGTTCACCTCAACAATTTACAAGATATATAATGTTGGGTGTCATTCAAAATGTATTTTATAGCCTTCCATGCATATTTGGTCCAAAATAAGTATTGTTTTGAAAAATCAAGAAAGCACCAACTGTTTTTTCCCCTCAAATTCTATCATTAATACTCTAATAGATAATCTAAAAATTCTCGAATAATAATAATAATTGTACAAAAAATTTGAAAAGCAAATAATATAGATCAAAGGAAGTAATATTTGTTTAGATTAGTGGCAAAATCAAAAATTCCGATAGGATGTTTAAGAATAATTTTAAGATTTAATTATATATATACTACATATATATATATATATATGAAAAGTAATATTTTGACTCATATACATAATATAATATTCAATTGCCACCCTTCGATATACATAGCTATGCCCCTGATTGAGACCGAATCATAATAGTTGATTTTTGCAGGGGAGAGATTAATTCTCTTTTTTTTTTTGAAACCCCAGGAAAACCCGCAACTGCTACAACTTCTGTCCTTCGTGTAAGTACTCTGTGGTGAGCACTTTGTGCGCACTGGGTAAACCCTCCACTGTTTAATAGCCCGCAAACCTATAAACCGCACTAAACAAGCTATGTGCGACAGAAAACATTGAGGATGAATACAAACTGTGGTCGCCCGGATGGTCAAACCCCTCCAAATTCTTTGTCTTTTCTACTTTGTTTTTGTTTTTTTTTAAAAAAAATTCCCAGAAAAGAGATGGAAAAGTTTGAAGAAGTTAGCAATCGGAAAAAGATAGTACTGAGTGCGGGCTGATTAGTCAAATTTTTAAAAAAGATTTGGGTATCAAATAAAGTTTGGACATACTTACAACTAAGTGTAGGCCGTAGGGAGTACTAAAAAACGCCCCCCAAAAGAGAAATTGGCCAAAAGCCATTGACATTTCGACACGTTTCAGTTATTTATATGCTGAGCGACATCAAATTCTAAATATAACAATTTCAAAACAATTTTCTTTCAATCAAAAAACTTCTGAAACTCCGAGGATATTATGTAAGCCCACGCTCCTCGTATACAGAACTGAGCCTACTCGCCCAGCTGTCATAACATCTGTCCCGAAATGGCAAATCCGTGAATATAGTGAATCTTAAACCCGTACTATTAGTCCGTCAACGCACTTGTAATGATCTGTATAGACACGTGTCAGCGAGTACCACTAATTACTCACTACTCGCGAGATTAGGGGAGGTGAAATATCTGGTAAGTGGTTTAGTGAACAAAACAAGCTGCTGGTTTCTTTCTTAAAAACCATCATTAAGCTTAAGCTTTCCATATAAAGCTTTAATTAAACAGATTATTTTTCACTAAACCTGTATTTATCTCTCTTCTCTCTCCCTACAGAGAGTCAGTCTACTATCAAAATCTCTCAAATTAGTAAGTTGTTATTTTCCTTCTTTTTTACTTTTTGTCTTTTTTTTTTCTCTCAAATTATTGATATAATTATGGATGTATATATATATTTCCAATTTTTTGTGTTTTCTTGATTGTTCATAAAACTTTCTAATTTTAGCTCAAGTTGATTACTGATGATTAATTTCTTCATATTATTCAAGAATTGTTTTCATCTTCTTGTTATTTCTAAGCTCTTTTGTGATCCCTTTTGATTTGATCTAGCAAAGGAAAGAAGCAAGGTCAAAAACCCTAGACATAATTATTATTCAAAAATAAAATTAAAATATGGAACTCCACCAAATCTTTCTCTCCTCTATCTAGTTTTGCTCAAAACTAATACCCTTTTCTTTTTTTTGCTTTAATTTTCTGTTTATTCTTTTCATTTTTCAGATTCGTAAATCAATTAAGGATGTATGTTTAATTTTGTATTTGCCTCGATAGCTCATAATGTTTTCTAATTTTCGATCGAGCTATATCGATGATTTCTTCGTGTACTTCTACTATATACCCTTTTGATTAATTAGTATATTTAATTAATAAGATTATACTAAATTTATTATTATTATTATTGTTAGAGTATTTGATTAAGAAGAGATGGGGAGAGGAAAAATAGTGATACAAAGGATTGATAATACAACAAGCAGGCAAGTGACTTTCTCAAAGAGAAGAAATGGACTTCTCAAAAAGGCTAAAGAACTTGCAATCCTTTGTGATGCTCAAGTTGGACTCATTATTTTCTCCAGCACTGGAAAACTCTATGAATTTGCCAGTAACAGGTTACTTACTAATTATTAATTTTCTTCCCTCTTTTAATTTGATGTTCATCTATTTCTAGCTTGCTCATAGTTAATCTTACTATTTTTCTGTTGTTTTCTATGCTTTGATTACCGTATTATGTTCATTATATTTAATATTACTGCTTCACTACTGTCTTGTCTTTTTTATCCTATCCTCACAAGGTAAAGTAAGGTTGCGCCCAAATAATACACTTATCAAATTACGCTGAGTATATATTATTGATTTTAAATTATTATTTTTTTGTGTTTTTTTTTTTTTTTGGTTAAAAATTGCCAGTTTGGTACCTTTCCATTTAATTACTGCTAACATTTTTGAAGTTACCAAATTTGTACTTTGTATGTGTAAAAAAAGTACGTCAGAAGAGATCATGGATATATACCTTGGTCCTGAATCAAGATTCCACGTGCATATTTATAAATGCATGCTACGATAATGAGTTTAATTTATTTTTTTCTTTCAAATATATCGATCTAAAGCTAGCTTTAATTTTTTTTCCTTTTGTTTATTTTAGCCTGCAGTGATTTGATTGATAATTATCATATATATGCATCAATTTTGAAGATCAAAATTTATGAGCAATAATTAATTAAGTAGTGAAAATTATTGATCGAACGAAATTAATTTTTTAACAAAAAAGAAAAAGAAGAAATCAAAGTTGGAATATTGCATGCATGTGCTTGTGCAGATGTGCTATATAATACTAGTAACTATCTTTAGTGTATACTAATTTCTCTCTCGGTCAATCTTATCGATCTGTTATTATAATTCGGCTCGTATGTAAGTCTGAATTTAGAACTATATACATGAATATTTAGAGGCGGATCATCTAGATTCAACTTTTTTAGTGTGAAACATATATTTATGATAAAATTTCATCAAAATCATAATAAATAGTGTATATAGATCCAAAAATTCTAGATTCGTCTTGATGGTTTTAAATTTTGGATTCATCTCTACAAGTATTAAGATTTCACTTCCTCTTTTTAATTTACTTTATGTATCTTTTTTCAACAGTATTGGCCTATGTCATATATACACACACATTGTTTCTATCTTTCCTGTCACTTTAATTATGTGTATATTAATTTGCTGCAAATTTGCCTAAATAGAATGTCGTTTGATGGAACAATGAACTGACTAGCTTAATACATGAATTTAACTTATATGCGCTTATAGTGTAAAAAATGTATTTTAGCAGGTTAAACATTTTATTTTTTCAAATTATTGATCTTACTTACTTCAAACAAGATATTAATAATTATCTTTCGAATGATCTGATCGATAGCGTAAATTTTGGTTGATAATACTAATTTTTTCAAAGTCATTAATGTTATTTTCTTCCAATGTTAGCAGCATGAGGTCTACAATTGATAGATACAACAAGATAAAAGAAGAGAGTAATCACCTCATGGATTCCACGTCAGAGGTCAAGGTATATATATGTATAGCTCTTTAGTCACTACGACTCTGTGTTCAATATATCTTTAATCCAATCATATAAATGTGAAAATATTTGAGTATCTATTTCAAAATATTGAGACAATGAATTAATGAAATAACCTAAGATCTTTATAAATTAACTAGTTTGGATGATGACAAATATTACTTAACCAAACACCTCCCAACACGTGTAACCTGATTTTGTTTCCACGAGTGTATGTTAATGGCTCATTTTATGAAATTATACTGAATACGTTGTTGTTGTGAGTGTATGTTAATTGAAAATTTACTATTCTCTCCATTTCAATTTATAAGACATCGTTTGACTTGACACAAACTTTAAGAAAAAAGAAAATTTTTGAAATTTGTGCTTTAAAACGTTCTTTAAGCATTTATGTGCCTATAAATTATTTCATTAAAGGTATAAATAATTAAAATTACATTATTTTTAATTATAGAAAGTGATTTTTTTTTAAACGAACTAAAAGAAAAAGTGTCATATAAATTGAGACAGACAGAATAGTATATATAACATTTGGATGTCCTTGTATACCATATGTGAATACTTGTGAAAGGATTTAGCAAAATTAAAGTTGACTTTCATACTTGTGAAAGAATCTATATACTTCCAATTGAAAATCATAAAGTATTTTTGCTACCTTTAGATGATCTTGTAATATCCAATGTGGGACGTAGATTTTTCTTATAATCAATTTATGTACACCTCAACTCATCTAAGGTACGGAGTAACTACTCATCAATGTTCAAACAGATAAGCTAGCTCAAAGTAAGTAGACATTTGGACATGAATTAGTCGATATTTGAATTAAAAGTAGCATTTGAAGTTAACATTATCTGAAAGTTGAATCTCAAATTGGGAACTGCATGTTCTCATTTTCATTACAGTACTTTAATTTGATAAATGCATTGATTATACTGTAGTTGATTGGCCCTTATATTCATGACACGAGACTCACTCGTATCGATATTTTCATTATGCAGATTTTATCACTTAACTTACCATTGTGTATTCTTACATCAATTTGTGACCAAATGCTTAACAACCCCCACCCCCACCCCACCCCACCAACCCCTTTTCCTCAAAGACAGACACTGTCTTGGTTCTTGGAATTGTGAAAATACAAAGACAAATCTAAATGCAAATGGAGAATTGATTCATCTCCCAAAAATTGATTGCTTAGACTATAGAGGGAGAAAAGAAGTGAATAATGCCTCTTCATCTTCAGACATGCTCAAGGTCCATCTAAGATTAAACGGTATAGCTTTCCTCGAGAACAACAAAAGGCTTTTGAGCATGTTTTTCCAGCAAGCCGAGTCGAAGGCAACATTGGGATTTAGGGATGGTCAGAAAGTTCTCACGATGATCAAGGTTATTCTTGACCCAAACTACTCATGTACTATTCTATCAGCTTCTTTTCATTCCTTTGGTCTCGAGTTCACCAATCTTCATCATGGCTCACGGCAGTCTTGCGAAATGTCTCAAGCGCACTGGATATATGTCAATTTCATGCATTGCAAGTAAGAGTACAATGACAGAAGCATTCATCTGAAGTAGCTGCTCTTCTTGGAACCATCCTTAGCCACATCAAATCTTTTAGCTAACCTTACCCTAGTTCATTGTTTCTTCCTTTGGTGCCAAGAGTGGACGGGAAACACCAACAGCATTGGACAATGCCCTAAACCGGGTTTTAGTTGGTGTACGCCAGATTTGTCAATTCCAAAAAAATCCGGTTGGTATATATCACCTTGACATGGATATGAGAGTGATTCCTAGAAAAACAAAACACAACATTAGAGTAGTTAGAAATGTTAATAATATATAGCTTTTGAAAACATACACTAAATGTAAATAAGGAAGCTAATTGAAAGTTAGGGTAGAAGGTTAGTAGGAAGCTTACCGACATGACCTAAGGGGGGTTTGGAGGTTGAGGATTAAGGTAGAAGGTTAGTAGGTAGTCGAGGATGGCCTTCGTGCATGTTAGTAGCATTAGTACCAATCGCATTGGTTCTTGCCCTTCGATTTCTGTCAATATTTGTTGTCTTGGCTTCAGTTATCGCATTATTTTTTATGTACTGTTCCTTTTCCTGAATGTTATGTGATGATTTTGTTATTATTTGCTATGTCTGTTTAGTGTCTATATGTTATTTTTAACATTGTTTTGTTATGAGTTACTTGAGCCGAGGGTCTCTCAGAAACAGTCTTTGCCTCCACAAGGTAGAGGTAAAGTTTGCGTACGCTCTTACCTTCCCCAAGCCCCACCTAGTGGGATTACTCTAGGTATGTTGGTGTTGAAGCTAATTGAGAAAGGATAAAGAGAACATTGGCTTGTGCGCCTTTGTGATCTTTCCTGACTAGGGGAGGAGAAGAAATCCCTCACTTTGTTGACGTGGTGGCTGTTATTGCTGCCTTTTCTGCTGCATTTTTCCTCTCTACCTGCTTGGGAATTTTATCAATTTTAAGAAATAGCTACCCTTAATAAGACTTTCATTTGCTTATGGTGGTTTGCAGCGCTACCCTGTTATGGGAGCGCATGTGTAGGTTGATACTCTTTTCTCTTCTACTTCCCTACTCTTGTTATCATACTGCCTCTCATGTATCTCCTTCCTCCCGTGGTTCTGTTATTTTCAGGTTATTCTCCTTTGCTGTTTTCTTTTCCTGCTTATTCACTGTTAGCTGTTTCCTTGTTTATTCATATCACTAACTCACCGCATATCTTGTTGTCCCCTTTTTTCCTTTCTCCTCTACTTCTAAATTGTCAGTTTTTAAACTTGCTCAAGGCAATAGCCTGATTCGTCCAAGTTGGTCACTTTGAGTTGTCATCTATAGTTATCATCGACTGTTACCCTTCTATGACTGAAACGTACCTCACACACTCGTTACAAATTAGCAAAAACGTTTTATGTTTTTTTTTTCCAATCCCTTATTGTCAATCAGTTAGTACAGTGCAATACGTGTGAACTCTTAACCCAAGTGGTAAATACTATCACCTTGAGCTATTCCGTGTGAAAGCTACTAATCCATCTGCTTAATGTAACACTTATCATATTTGATGGAGGTCATCATCTCCAGAGACAGTTACAGATGCTGGCTGATGCAACCTCTGTTGTTTCAACAAGTTATGCATAAGCAGAAGGAAAAACCATAAGAAATACCATCCCAAATCAAACAGATGCATACTGGAAAACTGATACTGGTCCTAAACATCTCAAGGACAAAAACTGGTACGGGTACTCAATCTAGTTTTTTTTCCCCGTCACAGTACACTAGTTTTGAGACCAAAAGTTCTGATGCCATCATTCAGTCATGATGGCTGAAATGAAGGAAGTTATTGGAGACTAAGGTGGTGATGAAACCAGTAATGCTCACCCTTTACAATTTAATTGTACTACATCACATGCATTGAACTAGAGAATATAACCTAATGGAATCTGCCTGCAAGGTGAAACATTTGGCTGACAAGCAGAAGGAGGACCACCATCATCTTGACATGATAAGCCTGAGTTCAGATTCTGATTATCTCACATAAGCTAAATCCATGATCTACTTAATCAACAAAGCCTTAATCTCAAATCAGTTGAGTTCTGGTATAAGAATCCTATATATCCATTGCGCTCTGAGACCAGGATCTAATGCGTCTTTTAATTTGCATTTACAGAAGAATGAAGTGACAATATACATCTGCAACGCCAGGAAGAAGGTCCAGATGAGAATATCTTAGCAAAATTCCGTTAAAGGATAGTTCGTTTGTCTATCAAAGAATGCCTAGAAATTACAGATCCCAATATCAGAGAGAGGATTGGAGGATGTCTCAACCCCACCTAAATCGATATAGGATCTAATATCAGAGGTAAGTAATACATAAATTTTTGAAAAGGAATAACATGCTGTGAGGATATTATTAATGGTCACCATATCAATAGCATAGCCATTCCGCAAACACAATACAGAAACTAGGGATAAAATGTGCACAAAAATTTAGTGGTTGAAAACCCTGGCAAAGGTCATATATTTCACATTATGACAATTTTGTGAACACCATGTCCACAACTATGTATAGATTAAATTGGTTGGAAAATCTAAGCTTGAATTTGCATGCAATGGATACCTTGATTAAATTATAAAGACAACTAGTCTTCCCCATCTAGGAAGCGTAGTTCATGGAGCAAATTCACGAGATAGTTCCACAAACAGAACCCTAACATATTTAATAAATAACCTGAACCTGAGTGTCCTGGTCTTCTGCTCTCATGCCAGTATCTATTCCTGGTATTGTATTTTGGAGCTCTGATCCTTCACTAGAGCTGAATCATACTTTTGTGCTCTCAAGTGAGCATCTATTTCCAGTGTTGCATGTTTATATCTCACAGCTAGACTGATCCCTCGCCAGAGCTAATGGACCTCTCAGGTAACCATCCTTGACTTAGCAACAGGTCAATGAGGATAGCAGAAAAGGCATCCAACTGGGAAAAAAGCAGTGAGGGAAAAATGGATCATAAGAAATGCCTCTTCAAATATCAATATAGTAAAACCTTAACCGTGCCATAAGATCCAAATCCAGGGTTTCAATTTCACTATGAATTCATCATACAAACTGTTGATGGTCATTGTTATAATTGCATCCTTCCAGCCTGAAAGGCAATATCAACCCCAACCAACGAGTGTGAAATCCTCAAACGTATCAATAAAGGTTTTGTTTCACATTGGTATGGCGTAATTGAGAGACACCATCCATTTCTTATGTACATTGTTTATCGCTGGTTGATATCTATCATCAACAAGGGTGTCAAGTATCCTAATTAGAAAATCAAGAAGTGAGATTAGAAGTTGAAGATAAGCTTAATTAAAATCTCAAAGATCCGACATGTCAACAGTGCAGAGGAAGTTGCGATATAAGAGATTATTTTTACAACCAGGCCAGCAATAGTATAACAAAGGCTTCTTTCCTCCTGAAGACTAGGGTCCACTAGGTACACAGATTGTGCAGATGATAGGGTATGTATGCACTTATTCTCGACAAGATTAGATAACTCATTCCAGGGAGGACCGTTAGTCACACAGGCCAAACGAAAAATGCTCCTAGCGTGCAAATATAAGAAGGGAAACCTCTTCTCATTCTACATAAGTCCAGGTCATTATTCCAAGGGCGTCAATACTCCTAATTTCAAGTGATAGGCACAGACCCTCAATAGGTTGTCAGTTGAAACTACAAAGATCCCAAATGTCTAAGGTGCTAAAAAACCAAGGAATCAGATGTAAATTTTGTGAGAAGCTAATTTTTAAACCATGTTAAGCAATTGTAACGGAGGTTCTTTTCTTGCTTCCTGAAGATTAGGAGCCATTTCTTACACAGACTATTCACCTGATCAGGTTTATCTCTCCTGATTTTTGTTTAGGTACTATTTTATCAATTTCAGACTAGAAAAACTAATGGGCAGATAAGATTATTAGTCCTGGTCAGTAACAAGTATAAGAGCAAAAGGTTTCATATACAAATAGAGGACAACCGCTTCTCTCATTTCTTTTATACCAAAAAAGTAAAGTCACAAATATATTTATTTCAAAAGTTCCACCAAACAAAAATATGGTTATTTAAAAATCTCATCCAATCATTTACATTAACTGGCGTCTCATGGGTGCACCAAAGGTTCACAAAAGAAAGAAATTCCCTAACTTGTACAAAAGAATTTTTCAATCCTTCAAAATGCACTTTTCTCTTTCTTCCCTCTAAACGGTCCACATAATTGTCGAAGGGACTATTTCCCCATTGCCCTGAGCAGTTTAGTTCTATGTCAACCATATTTAGTTGATGGTATGACATATGAAACTTCACGCATAGACGAGAGTGTTTATAGCTGTCTATGCCTGAGTGATTAGTAGGAGGAGAAAGATTGAAAAACCATTATAGAGATCAGAGATTGTTTCTCCATTTCATCTCCTAAAGATGCCGAGCTGAATAGCAAATAATTAGCAGCAGGCATAGTCCATCATATGCCAAACTAATTCAGCACCTTGCCCATAACAGATGTGCTACCCTGCAATGCAACAGCAAGTAATCCACATCCTCTGCCAATGTCTTGCACAGGTAGCACCAACTCACATGTGTAACCCTTTCCCTTATCATAATTTTCAAGTGTAGGGATTAAAGTTACCAATTTCAAAAAATAAAATAAAAATCAAGTATAGGGATTGCCACCCTCACTGCCAGCCAGGTGGAAAAACATACTTCACTACTCTCTAGGAATCTATGCCTAGAAGTAAGGTAATGTTACCTCTACCTCAAAAATCTGTGGTAGAATGACTTAACCGAGAATAATCTATTTCGTTTTCTCCTTCCCTCTTAGACAACCTGATTTTCTCTGTGATATCTTCTGTTTGTATAGTAAAGTTAGGAGATACCTGTTGTACCCAAGGGTATGGTCTAACAGTAAATGAAGTGGGTGAAAATCATGGGAGAACAGTTCAAGTTCCAGCAAAGACAAAATTATAGGTGTTTTTCTGAGTTATTGGTACCTGTGTTAGTGCAGACAGCAGGTACTAGTGGAATACTGTGTTAGTGCAGATAGCAGGTACTAGTGGAATACACGAAGTGAAAGTTAACTGACCCAAACATCACCGCTACTAGAAATAAAAAAGAGTAAGCAGGTATTTGGAATTCCCCAACTTCTTAGCCTCTTATCTGTACACTTGTACTATAGTCGGTATCTTCTAAAATTGGAGTGAGTTACTTGAAGACTTGCAGCTGTCTGTATTTCCAAAAATACTCTCATCTCATTTCCTAAAATAGGCATATGACAAAGTTCCAATGGAAGTTCTTTGGAGATGGTTGAAGGTTAGAGATGTACCGATGGTATACACTAGGGCGATTAAGGACAGGTATAATGAAGCCAAAAACAATGGGAGGAAACTCGGAGCACTTTCCAGTCATGATGAGGTTGCACCATTTGGATCATCGATGAGTCTGTTTCTATTTGCTTTGGTGCTGGATGTATTGACACGCCATACCCATGGCGAGGTACCATGGTATATGTTATTTACAGAGAACATAGTTCTGATTGACGAAATTAGTGATGGTACTAACACTAGGCAGGAGGTTTGGAAACAAACATTGGAGGCTTAAAAGTTCAAGTTGAGCAGGACTAAGACTGAATATTTTGAGTGCAAGTTCAGTGATGTAATGCAGGAACCTGGCAAGGAAGTGAGGCTTGGTATGCAAACCATCCTTAAGATAGAAAGTTTCAAGTATTTGGGTCTTCCATACAAGGAAATGGGGAGACCGATGATGATGCCACACATCACACAAGTGCGGGATGAATGAAAGGGAGGCTCGCCTCCAAGTCTTGTGCGACAAGAAGGTACCGTTTGAACTTAAGGGTAAGTTCTACAAAGTGGCAGTTAGACCGACTATGTTGAATGGGACGGAGACTTGGTTGGTTAAGCACTCTCATATCCAGAAGATGGGGGTTGCAAAAATACAGATGTTGAGGTGGATGTGTGGATATACGAGGAGGGATAAATATTAGGAATGAAGACATATCGGACAAGGTACAAGTGGCCTCAATGGTGAACAAGATAAGGGAAGTGGGGTTGAAATGGTTCAGGCATGTGAAGAGGTCCCAGTGAGGAGATGTGAGGTCGGCAATAATGGGTTTGATGAGGAGTAGAAGTAGGCCGAAGAAGTATTGGGCAGAGGTGATTAGACAGGATATGCCAGCTTCATCTCACCAAGGACATAACTTAGATAGGATTTGGAGGTCGTGAATTAGGGAAGAAGGTTAGTAGTTTGGTGAGCGTTGTCTCACTTTCCTATGGGTTAGGCTTGGGGTAGTATGGCTCCTTTACTGGGTTTGTCCTCTAGTAACTAGCAATATAAGTAGTATTTGGTAGTTTCCTGTCTAGCAATTTATGTTACTATGTGTTTTGGTTATCACCCGACTTTGATGTTGTTACTGCTTCCCTTCCTTGTATGCTATATCATGCTTCCTCTAGTACATGTTTCATTTCTTTCCTTTATATGTTCTTTGATTTATGTTACCTGAGTAGTGAGTCTTTCAGAAACAACCTCTCGATTTGTGGGATTACACTAAGTATGTTGTTGTTGTTTGTACTCTTATCTCATTCAACTTTAAAGTTGATGGGCCTATGAAACTCACCCCACACTTTCATTAGTTTCTTCATGACAGGGCATCAAAATTTTGTTAGTTTCAAATGTTCTCGAGAGTACTTATCAAAATCCAAATATTTTAAATGTATTCGCATTCTATAAACTTCTTAAGTTACAAAAGTTTACTACTCCCTCTATTTCAAATAAATGGTGTTTTTACATTTTCATTTTGTTTCAAAATAAGTGGTGTTTCACATAATCAAGAAGACATTAATGATGTCATTCCAATTTTACTCTTGTTTAAATAAAAAAAAATTTTACATAACCAAGAACTAGTAAACAACTACCTCTTTTTTGAGATATTTATTAAGGGTAAGTTAGTAAAAATACATCTTACTTTCTAAGAATGATTAGTTTTCTTAAGGAATGTGTCTAAGCTAAGAACACCACTTATTTTGAGATGGAGGGAATATATAGATGGGTTTGAATAAATAAAAACAAATATAAAGGATTTATATAGTTGACCTCAACTAGTTTCAGATCGAGGCATAGTTGAAACTGAACAAAAACGTTGTACATAAAAGAGTGGCGCTTGTCGTTTTAAAGTACCTTTTTATGATAATCCTGATGTACGGATCAGCTTGCACGCACCTCGACTAATTCCATGGAGTACCTGCTAGGATGCTACCTCATACCAGCACAAGTACCAGATAACTCTATCTACCAAAACTTGAATAGATGGGGAGAAATACCTAGTGTTTTCGCCTTCACTACCCATTTCATTGAACACTAGGCCACACCCTTGGACGGTTTTCTTGGATAGTTGAATTTTATCATGGGTTGCAATAACTACCAAGCACTATTCAAGGAAAACAGATGGAGTCTGTATCTGATCCTTCTATTTTGTTTCATCTTGTCATTCCTAATCTAGCACTCTTCAAGCTAAACTAGTAATGACAAACTTCATTCAACCTTTTTCAATCTGTTTTCTTTTGATTTTTGGCTAGTTTTGGCAAAGGGAAGTAGCAAGTTTGAGGCAGCAGCTGCATTACTTGCAAGAAAATCACAGGTAAGTTGGTTTGAATGGTATATCTTCTACACGCCTCGATGTTAAAGGGTCTTTTGTTGTATAGGCTATAGATTACGCAGTATGATGCCTTTACACACTACAGATTGAGCATTTGATACCTTTTAATTGGTTGAATTATGTGAATCACCTCATCTAAAAGGGTAAGTTATTATAGTGGAGATATTTTTTAATTATATGTTTAGCACAAGCCTCTCCCACTATCTAGAATGACTCTTCCCTACTTTGCTCGTCTTGATGACTCAAACCCTGACCTCAATTTAGGAGGTTGATCAGCTGCTTAACTTAGATCACAAGGATAACTTTGCAAATCATTACACATTTTTGCAATACGAATCTTTAGCTACACTCATGATTTAGGAAGTAACAACTGCCACGCAAAAAGTAAGAAAGCTTGTAAATATATGTGATCTAGAAGGTATCCCTAAAAGGTCTGAAGGTCATTGTAGAGCTTGGAACAATTATTTTGAATATTTTACTTGGTAGTTGGAAATACATATTCTACTAGCATATGTGGAAGAAACAGAAAAAGAATAAAAAAGGTTGAGTATGATAAAAGCCAAAAATAGCATTGCTGATTCCATTTAGACATTCCGTTCAATCACCTCTTTTAGTTTCATCTTTTTCCTTGTCTGGCCTCAAACAAATAAGAGCCATCTTGAGGTACTAATTGTTATCCTGCGCACATATATGAAAAGGTAGGTAAACGGGTCGGGGACAAAAAAGCATTTCAGGGGCTCTTCTTTAGTGTTGAAATAGTTCCTTATGGTTTTCTCAAAGCTGATTCTTGTTAGTTTTTATGGTTCGGGGAAATAAACAATTGGAAAACAGAACCCCAGAAAAAGATGTTGCATATTGATGTTGTTCTAAGGTTCAATCTTCTCAAGTATAATTGTAATTCAGGGTTTCTTGTAGTTTCTGGTAAAAGACTTATGGTTCAGGGCAATAAAGGCCTCGAAAACACAACAGAAAGATGCCATGATTATTGATTTGGAGTTCATAAGATACACTCCTATATAGCAATTTGTGGGCACAAATAAATTTACAAGTGCACCACAGAATTCTGAACAGGGTAAAATAATTTTCTACTGCTTGGTTGGCTAGTGATTGATTGCTAGTAATAAGAACCACTACACAAATAAATTATAAATATAGATGCCAAAAATTAACTAAAAGGCCAAAGACCATGTCAAACTAAAATATCATATAAATTAACACAATCCAGAAAGAACTTGCAAAATTTCCGAAAACAAAAATTTATAAATCCAAGAATTACCAAGGAAAATTACACCCAAGACTTGAAATTGCAACATTTTCTTCCAAGTGTTTTCTGTGAATAAATTTAGACGAGAGAAGAGTAACTATTGAAATATTAAGATGAACATCTCTTTTTACTTTACTACAGGGCATGGATCGAAGTCGTAATCATGCTTAATGCAATTATAAAGTAACTGTGAAAACGTGAAGATTTCATTGTCTTAGATCAAGCAACGCACATTAAGGGAGAAATAATTAAACTAATACCTTTTTTATGAACCACAGGCAGCTTCTGGGTGAAGAACTTTCTGGACTCAGCACCAAAGATCTAACAAATCTGGAAAACCAAATTGAAATGAGTTTGAAAGGCATTCGAAAGCAAAAGGTAAAATCTACACATTTAAATTCTTCTATGTTCACAAAACTTATGCTAATATCAAGTCTATGATTTCTCCAGAATGTATTACTCTTTTTTTTTTTTAAATTATAAGGATCCTGAATGTATTACTCTTTTCTTGCAGGAGCAAATCTTGACAGATGAAATCAGAGAACTAAATCGGAAGGTCTTACTAGAAAAACTATCACAACTTCCATATTCTATAGTCTTTAATCTTTGTACTGAGATGATTAATATTGCTTACACAGGGAAATCTTATTCATCAACAAAATATAGAACTCTATAAAACAGTAAACCTCATTCAACAAGAATATACAGACTTGCAGAAGGTATTAGTAGTTTAGAGAGTATTCTCCACTTATTGTTTAAGTATGCACCACAAAAACAAAATTTTACAAAAACTTTTACAACACGCATAGATGCCCCGGACCTTAGTCTAAGGAAAAGTTATCTATTCCAGGTTTCTGAGAAAGGATGTGGAAGTGAACCAAATGGGGGTGTTCAGGCCACACATACAATCAGCAACAGATATGATGTACATGCACCAATCAATCTCCAGTTAAGCCAGCCACAAACACAGAAGCATAAAACATCAACAAGTGTCATGCAACTTGGGTAAATTCCTATCAGAAGAATTAGTCATGCTTCAGTCTCTAGCCTCTCTCCCACTCCCATAATACGAAAACGTGACACTAACTCCACCACTATTACTTTTAAAACAGGCTACAACTGCACTACACAGAAGACTGACAGCTCTCTGTTTTCTCAACTAGCCCTACAAGCTACAGCTAGATGATACTTCTATGAATCCTATTCTTGATCAAGCTAGAAGGAAAAAGTTCATCAAGCCTGAGAGGAGATTAAGCTCTACTGATATGTTGGATAGTTTTACGATTTATTTAAACATGCAGAAGTTATCTATGTAAAGTAATTTAACTTGAACTAAGAATAAAAATGTGGGGATTATCACTTGTCAAGGTTTGATTCAGTATATATGTTGAATGAAACTGGTTGTAGATTGATTGGTGCCTTTCCAGGATGACTCAAAGATGTGGTCTCATGCAACTGTACAAGGCCGCATCAAGGCTCAAAAGACATTTTATTTGAGTTCCATAGCTAAATTTTACGTATGTAGTTAAGAGCCCCTTAAAAAATAGATTTAAACTCAATCATTGAAAGATTCTCAGTTTCTTCGTGAGAATGCTTCTAATTAAGGCAATGATTGCAAACTAAGAAGGCTTCAAGACACTACTTTATTTTATTTACTTTTTCTTTTTGTGATAAGGAATGCTTCAAGACACTAGTAATGTGCTACCCTGCATACTGTTACATAAAGATTACCACAACCTACAATAATTGCCAAAATTCAATCAGTTACCTAATTATGCTGTCAAACAAATCAAAATAGGGAAAAAATGCTGAAAAAGCAAAATCTGACAGGGGATATTAACATTAGGTGCATTCAAGTATTCATGAGCATGTTTCTATTGTTACAAGGACTGACAGTTCGTACATGCAATGCATCAAAATCACCCAAAATTGAGCACATGAGGCATTACGAACCTCTGAAACACTATGAATCGGGAAGTTGGACAAGATATACTAATTCATCACACACATCTTTATGTCAGCCAATTCAAACTTAGAAGAACATTGAATTTAACTCCAGACATGAGACTACAGTAGAGTCAACTTAGAAAGACTAGAAATTAACTACTTTTAGACAAGTTTACTTTAGTTAACACAACCTTAAGCTTAGAGAGAAAATTGACTATCACTATACGGCTACAAGCAAGTTACTGCATTTGGCTAACTGAAGCTTAGGCCAGGAGTCGAGTGCAATTACAGATAAAAATTATCAAAGTTTTCAACTAGGAGGAATAAAGATAGAAGGAAAAGAACAGGAAAAGAAGTCCAGATGATGTCATTAGTAAATTCATCTGCAAGACATAAGATAAAACTAGAATGATCAGACAGATCAAATAGATAGCAAAGGATCACCAGCAAACGAGGTTTTGCCTTTTGGGACATCTATATAATATCAAAAGGATAAATGGCAAGATTTGTGCAAGTTCTCTCATCCCAATATTGCCCTTCTGATTGAGAATTATGTAAAAGGAGTACGACAAATTTGGATAAGCCCTAACCTCAAATTGGTTTGAAATAACAAATAGAAAAAGCCCCACATGTCCTAAGTCACAAAATTACACTAATTTAGACAATATTTAATTATCTCATAGAATTATAAATAAGGATTTTACGTGATTTCCAGATCCGAAGTATGCCTCTTTCTATATTAATCAGTTGACAAATCAAATTTGGAACGGAAAAGGGTCAAAAATACCCCTGAACTATAGGAAAAGGTCTAAAAATACCCTCCATCCACCTATTTTGCTAAAGATTAGATACCGTCTCTGTTCACCTTTTTGGCTCACTTATACCCTTGAAACTAACAGTCCCTCTTTATTTTATTTTTTTAAAAATTATTTATTATGTGTCATTTTCTTATTGGGTGGAAATAAAAACCCACCCCACCAGATTTTTTTTCAACCCGACCCGAAATAATCTACCCACCCCATGACCCAAAAATTAAAAAATAACAACATTAACAAATAAAACTGAAGTCTGTCATGTCATAGAACTATCGACATCATTACCGAATACAAAAACAAGACCCATCCCACTTATAACAACCCTTTGCTTGGGGTCTTCCTCTCTTTTGGGAGTAGAAATAGTGGAGGCAGAAGCTGATACAAGGGGCACTCTTTTGGCCTCACATTGATGAATTTGGGGATATTTTTTTGAAGAGGATCAAGTGGGAGATGGACGAAATGGAGATTGGATTGCTTCCATGGTTAACTTAGGTGGGTTTTGCCATAGGAGATGGCTGAGGATGAAGAGCAAGAAGAAGAAGAAGAAATGGAGGTTTTCTTTTGGATGTGAACAGTGTATTGTATTACTATAGAAAGAGGGAGTGTTGCTACTTTTTTTTTAAAAAAAAAAAATTGGGTCATGGGATGGGTAGATTGTTTCGGGGCGGGTTGGAAAAAGAATCTGGTGGGGTGGGTTTTTTATTCCCCCAATAAGAAAAGGACATGTAATAAATAATTTTTTAAAAAAATAAAATAAAAAGGGGTTGTTAGTTTCAAGAGTATAAGTGAGCCAAAAAGGTGAACAGAGGGGTATTTTTAGCAAAATAGGTGGATGGAGGGTCTTTTTAGACCTTTGCCTATAGTTTAGGGGTATTCTTGATCCTTTTCCGAATTTGGAATATGTTTCTCTTATGACAAAATAACGGTAAAGACATAAAATAAATGTATTATTTTGGTATATACATAAACAAAAAAATTAAAAATATTGAACAGCACAAAACAAGAAAATTAGAAATGAACATACGCTAAATCAAAGCATATGATAAAAGTATTGCACGTAACTTATGATAACTAAACATATACTAGCTAAATGTAATGCACTCAAAAGTATAAAAGGTGGATGTATACGTACGGAAGCATGAGTGAGAAGACTTAATGCACATAAAAATAGGCATCGTCCATCACATAAATGAAAGTCACCAAAAAGAAAAGCATAACACTGGCGTGATGCTTAAATTGGTAGCCTTTGAGGAACAACGAATATTTCGAAGTTTCAAGATCTAGCGGAATTTCATTAAACATACTGTAAGCATTTGCAACCTTAAAATGACAAGTGAAATTTATTATGTACTCAAAAAGTGCTAGTTATAGCTATAAAAGTTTTTTGACAGCAACCAGCAGGTTATGTTCGAGGAATAAGGAAAACTGGTTTCAGTATAAAACTCTGCATTACTTACAGCATTTGTTACATTATAAAACTTTCCTTTGCTAATATAATCCAACATGACTAATGTAGTATTTCAGTTTCCTTGACATTAGTCATAGGTTATGCAAAAGTTTAGTATTACGAGTCACATGTTCTATAACTACTATTGGCACAAGTTGTACTGAAATTTATGTATTGTTTTATATGAAACAAAATGTGAAACAATAACAAAACATCCCTTCCATTAAATTAAAGGACCAGACAAAACTTCATTGAGCATGAGGATTCTATCTCGATGATAGAAGGAACTACTTGAACACTTGACAAGAAGAAACTTCATTTGCTGGAGAAGGAAATGTTGTGTGTGCTTTCAAGTTAACGTTGAAAGATTCACTAGTATGAGAATGCATGTGATATTAGGATATATGATCTGTTGAGTAACGGGGATCTGGTGTTACCAACATCGAGCATTAGGGCAACGAGCAGGGAATCCAAGGCGACAATGCCTTGAGATGGAAGTAATAAAAAGTCAATGGAGATCAGATAGAAAGATAAAGGAGCCACAAGCAAGAGAAGTTAGGGTTTTCCTACCCAACAGTCTTTTTCCACCCAACATTTCTTTTAATAAAACCAGTGTATTCTTAATTTATGATCCTCACGATTATATGTTGTATGAGCCAAGTATCTCTGCCATTCACTGGACACAAACCACCAGTTGTCATCCTCCCAACGCTCACCCTTCCAGTGCTCAGGCAGAGGACCACTCACAAGGCCCCAAGTAATTGACCATGACGGTGCCCTCAGGATTCATGTTCAAAAAGAGTATACAACAGTGATACAGTGACCTTTTAGTGGACCTAAACTCCACTTAAACCACCCAATCTGATCCACTTGGAAGAAATCTGGGAACTCATTCAAATTTGGACTTGACAAACATCCACCACTCCAAAAGGCTCAGTTCAAAGTTATAGGGCTATTTGGAGTACATTTTCAGCTAAACTGGTCTTATTCTTCTCCTCCAAAATCACAAAACCAACTCATTGCACATTATAGTTGCATGATATGTTAACCACCTAATTATATCGAGAAATACTAGCAAAATTCTATCATCAGCCTCCTGACCAACAACAATAATCAAGATTATGGAGGAACAAGGTAAATCAAGTAGTATCTGCAAATACTTGTTTCAACATTTGTGGCAGCTTAAAGGTTATCCACTAGTTTTAGTTGATTGATATGGTTAACAAAAGAGATAACTTTCAATTATGCGTATATGATGGTTGCTTTTTGTGAAATATATCACCTCCTTTGGGTCGTTAAGTTTAATCCTAATGATAATCTAACTACCCAATGGATGCAAATAGAGTAATAGCTGATAGGCAAATTATATGTTCAACATAATAAGCTAGAAGAGAATGAAAATTTCCCCAAGGCGAGCACTAATACCATGATGTGTAACATGGGACAATAATCTATACAAAAAAATAAATTACATCAGTAACTATGAAAAGACATGCCCATGATTATAAAACAACAAAACTATCTATGACTAAATAATTGCACCATTACTATTGGGTATCCCAACTTTCCCCTAAATATAGAATGTGCCTATACTCATTTGCTTCCAATACTACTCCGATAAAGAGCATAAAATTGACAATCCTAGGACCTAATTGAAGGTCAACAATGTAGAAAGTTATTAAAAGGAAAGGCAATGTATTGAACCACTAAAAGGCAATGTATTGAACCACTACCTAGAAGGCAATGTATTGAACCACTACCTATACCTCCTAAGTACATTAAATTTCAAAATCAACAACAACATAACCAGCGTAATCCCACAAGTGGGGTATTGGGAGGGAGTGTATGCAGCCTTATCCCTGACTTGGAAGGGGGTGTACGCAGCCTTATCCCTACCTTGTGAAGATAGAGAGACTGGTTTCTACCGACACTCGGCTCCATTGAAGCATATCAAAAAAAAACAAGTGTGTAATAAATTTCATATGATCTAATTACCCGTGTGGTCACACGGGAAAATGAATCAACTAACAAAGCTCCATATCAATTAAAAATCATTAAAAGTTATTCAAAATAAAGCAGTGTATTTCATACTAAAGAAAATGGACATGATGTTTAGCCTTGCTGCTTGTAGATATAAGGACATAAGAATCAAAACCAATTACTTTCTTGATCTACTGAGGAAACAACTTGCATCACCAAAAAAGATCCCAACTTCAGGTAGCATATTCAAGACGAGAACAGTGATCCAACATGAAATTGAAAAAATCAGCCCAGAAAGAAAGGAAGGAAAGGAAAAGGATCGTCTAAAAGGGCTTGTTAACATGAAGCAAAAAATTCAGAAAATCAATCAAGAAGAATAAAGAGAAAATTAAGATCGCTGCTGCATATACGTTAAAAATGCATGTAATTTTACAACCGTACCTGTCGTCAATGTTGTGGCCTAGAGAAGAGCTGGTTGAACATTACAGACAGAGAGCAGCAAGGAATGAACCCCATTACATACATTGATTTGGTAGAAGAAGGGAGGAGAGAGAAGAAAATATCTGGAGGATCAATTTAAATAAAATATTGTAGAAAAGGAGGGCTCCTTATCAAGGAAAAAGAATGGTAAGAAAATGACTCTTTTTATAGAGCATATCAGGAGAGGGGCTCTTTTGTCATTGTAACATCTTTTTATATAGTGTAAAAATTTATATATATGATATATATTATTATTTTATAAATATGAAATAACCTTTTACTATTTTTCTTGTTGTTAAATATTTAATAAATTATAGTTGTTAAATTTAACAAGAAATCTGGGGAAATGACAACATTATTTTGAGTATATTATTTTTAGCCTTGTACTTGTACGTGTGTGAGTGTACGCTTATATTGAAATGTTTTTGAGCTTTGGTGATATTTTAACTGTTTATTATAATATTATATTTATGATTTAATATATAATATATGATAAAATATTTTTAATAGATTTATAAATTTATAATTCATATTTGTGTGTACTGGTCAAAGAGATTTTTTTTGTGTGTATGTTTAAAGTCATATTGTATAATATATATGTCGTAGGTAAGATTAGAAACATGCTTTGATAGAAAGTTCAAAAATTTTAATTGACATTTTTTTATTTTTTTCTTCATGAAATATTATACAGATATGTAATAGCATCAGATTAGAATATTTATATGAAATAGTTGAATTTAAATTGTACTAGCATTGTTAAGATGAAAGAGTAACCACACTATTAATGATATATCAGAAATATATATATATATATATGAAAATAATAATATTTATTTATATATAAATTTTTAACACTTCATTGCAGATGTATTCTAAATTTGTTAAATTATTTAATTATAATAAATTTATATAATTTGATAAAAGTATTTAATACGAATAAATATTTATTAATAAAAATATTTTTTTTAAAAACCTATTAATGAAAAAGTTTAACATAAAGGGAACTAAAACTATTCACAGAGGATTATTTTAAACTTTTCTTTGAAAAACGTTTGACATAATATCTAAATGTCTCTCTAAATTTGACATATTTTCTTTAAATTTTTTTAAACTATCAATAGTTTTAGTTATCTCCTAAATTTGTCTAAATAGTTCTTAACCTTCTAAATGGTGATGTGGCAAAGAGAGTGACTACACTCTCTATTAAGCATATGATGATGAAAAAAAATTAAAAATTAGCTCTCAACTATTTATTTTAATGGTGCATTTTTATTTTTTTAGCCAAATTAAAACAATGACTCAAACTCTATATTCTGAAAAATAAAATTATTTTTTAAAAAGAATAATAAAATTCATCTGTATAATTTTTTATATGAAATACTATTTATTTTAATTGTGTATTATATTTTCTGTCTAAATCAACTAAAAACACTTTGAGTCCCATTATTTTAATCCACATAAAAAAAAAATCAACCTCGAATAATGAAGTTGCAATTGTCTAATTTTTTATTTCTTGTTAAGATGCAATAACTATTATTTTCTTTCAGGCCAAATCTAGAATAAGAAAAAAAAAACTCGGTTAAAACTTCTTTATTTTTAGTGAAATAAAATTTTTTAGCTAGAATAATAAAACTTCAACTGTATAATTTTATTATATTTTACCTGAATATAATGACTATCTATTTAAACACTATTTTTTTTTCTGAAAAAATTTATAAAAATATTTAATTATAAATTTTATTATTTTTAGAAAAATAATCTTTTATTTGAAAAAGTAGAGTTCTAATTTTTTATTTATTTATTACTAATTAAAAAATTAATAAATTTTAAAATTTTTAAAAAATAACATATCAATAAAAAATTTATATGTCAGGAGAGTCGCACAGGGGTTAAAGACTTCAAAGTTTAGGGGGAATTGAGACTAATGATTGTTTAGGGGTTTGAAGAGAACACATAAGTTTAGGGGGTGTTTCCCTGTTCTGCCAAAAACATACAGATCATTTTGATAATTTTATCATCCCGGCTTTCCTTCTGCCGGTGTCGTCGCTGGAAAACACTCAGCCTTCTTTCGCGGGTTCAGTCCAGATTAGCATCAGTTACGACGGCGTAATGGTGCTGTCAATTTCCCGGCATCGGAGTTATGGTTTTGCGTCGCCGTTAGTTCGGTGCTTCAGGTCACAAGCAGCATTGAAAGTATTGGCGAAAGCAAGGGAAGACAAAATCTCAAACCTCATCCTCTACAATTATCCTTCATTTTCCGGAGCTTTTGCTGCGCTTTTCGCTTACCTCTACCACTCTCGTCTCAACCTCCCTTACCTAGTCTTGCCTTTCTCTTCCGTTGAACCCTTCAGGTACTTTTTTTTAGCTTTAACAGTGAAAAAAGTTGCTATAAAGGAGGCTTGACATAAGATAGTTAAGAAATACAAATGAATAGTTTAACTAGGATGAATCATATACACACTACCTGAACAGAGCCAAATAGGATATAGAGGATTCGTATACTCGACCCTAACTAATTTGGATGGATGAGTCGTTGATTGATCGATTGATTAATCAAAGCTGTTAGGTCAAGTTCATTTGCATTGCAGGCAGGTTTGATCACTGAAGAGAAGAAAATACCTAAGGACTTCTGCTTTGCTCACATATTTAAAGAAGAAAGAATTCTGTCTGGCATTGAACATGGATTGTTCTTTTTCCCTTACTTTGTAATTTTCTTGATAGAGTTGAAGACTTGTGTATTGACGGCCTGCAAAATTGCTACTTCCTTGATTTTGTTGGTCCAAAAGGATTTGCATCCCAGCTTGCTCGGCGCACCTCATGCCAGTGAGTTTTCTTATTATTTATAAATAAACATAAACTTCTTCAGATGCTGGTTGCTCTGTTGATTTTCACATTGATAGTGGCTCTGGAAGTTGGAGACTGGTACGAATTGATTTTTTTAATTAAATTAGGATAGTAGGGTTTGATCACCGGAAGTCCGCACTGTCCAATATCCCTTTGAATCAAAGTTCTGGTGGGAGTCTCACATTTTATGTCAACCTCGAGAAAGCTAGTTCGGTTGCTGTTTATGAACATTTCTCTTCTAGGCTTTCAGAAGTTGGATCGGATAAGGTGCATTCTATTGCATTGTCATTGGCAATACTCGTTTTTAGCTAGATTATTTTTTCAAAGCCACTGGCCCTAAAGTGGTGATGTATGTGTTTTTTTTTTACGCACAGGGGAATGCTATCAGCTTGCTAAACTCTACTTTTCAAGATCAAGTTGAAAATGTTCTAAAATATATAGAGGATGGAGATCTTCACAGGTGGAGTTTGCCTGATATCAGGGCTTTTGGGATTGGAATTAACCAGTGGCGTTCAAAATTGAACTGCATCAGTAATCCACATATGTATGAACAGGTTCGCAGTTATTTTTTGCTTTTTGCTTGGGGGGTTTGGAGGGGTGGGGGGGTGGTCACTTGGTTGTCTAGGATGGAAGACTGGAGATAATAAAGTATGCATTTGATACTATGTAATTTTCCATTTTATTGCGCTCAAATGGAGTTGATCTGGATAAGTTCATGTTGCATACCCTTTTACATAATATATTTCCCTTCAGTAGTGTATAACTAATCTTTTATTTTATTTTTCCGTAAAACAGTTCATGGGGATTTGTACTGATGATTTAATTGCTAATGGAAACTCCCATATTTCAAATAGACTGGCTGCTGCACACAAGTTGCTGGATAAGTTTTTCAAAATTCGACTGGGGAGAGGACTTTATGGTGAATGCTTGGTAAAGAAGAATAATCTTTTATGACGTTTTCTTTTGAATTGGCTACTTATAACACTCAAAATACTATGAAGTCTATGAGAGCACAACTGAATTATGTCAGGTTTTAGAATATTTAGTTTCAGGTGCTCGATAACATGTTATATAGCTGTCTGCTTGACTTGTTTTCAATCTTCTATAGGTTTTCCAAATGCCAGGTTATTCATGCTTAGCCAGCATTACATCCATTTCGGTTGTAATTGTAATTTTTGTTTCCCTTTCTCAAGATATCTAAGTGAAGTATTTAATTCTGTTTTATCTTTTAGGGGGTTAGAGCTGATGGCAATCCACACCTAAGTGATGAAATTGGCAAGGAACTAAGCAAGAAAAGCGCTTCAGTTGGACTTAGGTTTCTATGTTTATTTATCTTATTCTTTTTTTTTAATGTGTTGAATGGGCATTGAGTCCCTTTTTTTAACTTTGCATTCAAACCAGAAAGATCATAAGCTGCATCAGAAATTAAAAGCTTCATGATCCACATTCATGACTAGTTTTATACTAAAAGAGCATACCTTTGGTTATTTGTTGCTTTTACCACAATTTAGTACATATAACCACTGCATTTACTTTGAATCTATTATAACCCAGGCCTATAGGAGCAGTTGTATACCTTCAGCGAAAGAATCTCAAGATGTGTCTGAGGACTGTAGATGCTGCTACTGACACTTCAGAAGTTGCCAAGGTCTACATATCGTGGTGGTTATTTACTTATTTATTTCTCTTCATCTTGAAGATATCCCTCACCAGTGACTCCTTATAGTATCTCTGAAAATTATGCTGCCAGCTGTGCTCACCCGCTCACCCTCCCACAAACGAACGCAGAATAGTGCTCTATAATTTTTATACCAACAAATGCTTTGCTTCTTTAAACATGCAGGCATATGGTGGAGGTGGTTCTCCTAGTTCTAGCTCATTTATAATACGGATGGATGAGTATAACCAGTGGCTGTCAGTGCATTCATCCTGAGTGTGGTACGATATGAATTCCCATTCTCTTCACAGTTAAGCCAACTTCATACTGAGATTATTCTATGAATCATGGAATTCATTTTGAATGTTTATCTGAGATAGATGCACTCTCGAAGTAATCATTTTGCTTAGGCAAATAAGAGGTAGTATATATTCAAAATGGCACCAAGGAGAGTTATAAAAAAATGGCATCAAGGAGATGCAGAAGTACAAAAATAAAAAAATAAAAAATGTAAATGAAGAAATGAGCAAGAAGAGGGATGAGATCTTGGAGGGACCATCACTTAGTTGAAAGGAAATCTTGAAACTGGCGAAAACATTTAAGTTCTTCCACTAGGTCTTCCTTATGTCCAAAGAGAGAGAGAGAGAGACTTGTAAGGCATCTCATTTTACTATATGAATATCTACAGACTCATCCTCAAAAAACATCCATTGTTTCTTGAAGACAATGATGGAGTTCGTTTGGAAATTAATACTCGGCTATATGCATCTTTTTCCGGTGTGTTATCTATTGGCTTCCCTACAAATGTGTTAGAAATTAATTGTATGTTGTTCATATTCATTATATACATATATAGATTTAAAATACCCATAACCACATAGGGTTTGGTAGCATATAGCTGTCTGTGTTGATCTGGTAGTTGTTCCTCTACTTTAGGCTAAACAACAACATACCAGTGTAGGGGAGGGTATATGTAGTGTGTACGCAGACCTTACCTCTGCTTTAGACTAATAGATTTATAATTGCTCTTCATCAGAAATGGATTCATAATTGCTTAGAAAACACCTTGTTAGTGAATTTTGAGTTGCTTACCGTTCCTCCCTCACATGCAATTATTCTCATGTTTGTGCATGTTCTATTGTTTCCTCTTGCTAGTTCAGATTGATGGATGTGTAACGAATTTCAGTCTCAGAGAACATCTTCGCTGACTGTAACTGTGTGATTTTTTTTTCTATAACCAAGATTGGGAAGATAGAGGGCTAACAGTTTAATTTCTTCCATGGCAAATGTGATTGCAGTTGAATGCAGTAGAACTGTAGAAGATTTCAAGTCTTTTTTATAAGAATATTTGTCATTACTTACAAGAGAGAATTTAAGTGAGAGAAATAGTACAGTGAACCTGAACATGCAATGAAGTTGTGATGATTTTCCAGATCTAGGTGTGTAACTTCTGAATATTACTTAAGAGAATATAGAGATTCGTTTTAGCCCTTAAATACATATAAATTATACTAAATATATCCACTTATCTAGCTGGACACCCGTCAACAGCTATGCCTTTGGCTGTTGGACATGTTGCCAATTCACAGTGTTCCCCATTGGTACCCCACCAAGTCAGCCCTTTATTCTCCATTCCCAATGAGAAATATAGTAGGACTGCCATGAAAGCTACTCCTGCATCCAGCGCTGCAGATAGAATGTAGTTGTATCTTTGCCACCATTGCTTTCGGTATCGGAAGATGAAGAAGTTGAAAATTGTGCCGACAATGACCCATGCATTGTAGTTTAATGGTGTTGCTGGTGGCATGGAACCTGTTGCTCCCAGAAGAACTGGAAGATTGATCAGGGGAATCCATGATTGTGTTGGAAACACTTTATGCAAGAGCCACACTAATACAGGTCCTACTGCTCCTCCAAGGAAGAACCAGTTCATGGAGCTGTAGCTCCCAAGAGTTCCAAAAATCCTTTTTGGTCCGACCAAGCCCCAGATAACTGATGCATCAAAAAACACACGATCTCCTGGGCATGTCCATGGACTGTCTGGTGGGAGGAGATCATCTTGACATATGTTCTCGATGGAGTTTAGCAGCCACCACGCCACAGATATGTTGATAGTTCCGGAAATTATTGTTCCTAAAAACTGGAATTTAACCAAACAAGAATGAAAAATATTCTTTTATTCTGGAATTTACGTTGTTTGGAACACTGATAAATTCTAGTTGGTGGAAAACATTGTCTTAACTAGTTAAATAACGTGTCTTAGTACTCCCTGATGAAAGATAAATTGCTAAATTCTTGTGTATGTTGATAGCTTATGAAATACTAACTCTCCATATTTACTTGTTTTTCTTGTATGCTCGATTTATTCTACCCTTTAAAGCTGCTTATAATGAGCATTGCACCCATAATTTAGCACTCGTCTGATTGGAGAACTATCTACTACAAATAGAGGTAAATGCCTTTTGATGCTCTTCGTGTCTTGTTTTTCAAAATATATAATTTTAAAAAAAAGGGTGGGAGGAGATTGGGCTTTAGTGATGGGTTCGGAAATGCAAACTCAGTCCATCAAAGTGATGCTACATCCTATACATCTATGCAATGATCTAATGTCTGTATTTCGTGTCATTTGTATCTCAGCACATAAAACATGTTTTCTCTTAATTTTTCTCTCTGAATTAAGACACTGGAGATTATTCTGGATGTCTTAAAGACATGCAGAAGCTTCTTCATTGTGGTCTCTCTACCGAGGAAATTGTTAGTGCTAATCTTTACTTTATACCAGAAGCTCCAAGTTCATCGCCTGGTGTATTTCCAAAACTTTTTGTCAGAAATGATAAAAGTGAATATACCTGAACCAAGAACATTGATCGAGGGGGGATCTTCATATAGTGGCCCAGTTTGAAGTCACTGAGGAAAGAAACAGCCTGTGACATACTCATGTACCCATACACTTTGAAGCACACATTGGCTATTGGTCGTCCTGGTAGTATAATACCCATGACATATTCAGTGATTATGTTCAAGCCTGGTGTCTGCAAATTAGCATCATAAATAAGAAGCTTGGAAAGAACTCTATTGAAATAACAAGGGTGATGATCTTGGATTTGTTCTTTAATAAATCCAGCTAGTTTAAGGTATCAGATATCGATCGGGGCTTGCATATTGGTATGTTAAACAAAGAGTGAATGTTAGTCACTTAGTAGTGCTTACAGCTTCTGTAAGCTCCAATAATACAACATTGAGATTTCTTTTGAAGCTTAATGTTAATAGCCTATATTTTGGCAGGATAAACAGTTCAAGCATGGTAAGCAATCTGGTAGGCAAGACATGCTTGTGGTGCTAAATGTAAGTGTAAATGTGTATGCTTTATCACCTGGTTTGTTGTAGCTGTTATGATGCTGATCGGAAGCGTGAACATAAAAGCAATAGCACTTGCAAATAGAAGCCCCCACCATGGCATCTGGACTTGGTTATTCAAGAAAATGCAGAGGATTAGGGAGACTGCTAGTGTCACCAGAAGCAATGTATTAAACCACCACGAAGGTATGTCTTTGTATTTCCTCATTAGTCTTGTATGAATATCCTCCTTTCCCTTATACGAAGCTTGGAATCTTTCATATATTTCCCTACACATTGCAAATGGACAATAAAGATAATCCTTAGCCACATCTTTATCGAAAAAAGGGAAAAAAAAAAAGGGACAATCCTTAACTACCACTGTTGTAGCTTATTAATAAGCAATTCTTAACCAATTCATAGTTCCACTTAATTGTGGAAACATTGCTGCTAAACAGCTCTATATGTGTAGCAGTTGAGTTTGTCAAAACATTGAAGAAATGTAAAATAAACTGACACATCATTCATTTTGGGATGATAAGACATTTAATTTCAGTAGGAAATTTATTTATATTTTTTTAAAAGAGACATAGTTTTCCTCAACTTCAGCTGTAGATTGTGAAACACAAGGAGCAATTTGACAAAATAGTAGTACTAGAGTGTGTTTTACCTTCCATAGAACAATGCCACGTGTGTAAGAGTGGATGCTATAGTAGCGAAACCAAAACCGTAAGTGAGAGCAAAAAACATGCTTATATGTATCCGTCCTTGCTCCTCATACTTCCCTATATCTAGCTCAAACTTGTCATTCACGATGGCTGATATATCGTACTTCTGACCTTGTGACGTGAATAAGTGCGATGAGAAAATGGGAAATTTGGAAGCACCATACAAGTCAAACCCCCAATATGCTATTGGGATCACGATGTATATTATCAACATGTACCCTGCAAAGACGTTGACAATGGCAAAGAAAGGGCAGATGAGGGGGCTGAACAAGAAGGATGCCACAGCAGACCAATCTAGGGTTATAGCTCCAAGTCCAAGGCCCCTCATGCCTGATCCAATTTGTTGAGCTGTTACTGATTTGGAGAATGCCCAGCAGATCCATGAGATGCTTGTGAGCGTTGAGAATAGGTATCCTGGTACCAGATACCAGCAAAAGCTGCATATCAATGCAATGAGGAAAAATTTTGCTCTGGACATGCGCTGATCATCTTTCTCATGCAAGGCCCTGCAAAGATCAATGTGTTACGATTTTCTGCCCATTTGACCCGTTTGAAAAAAGAAAATTACCGTGATACAGTTTAGTTGTACTATATGAGAGCACAGCTAAAGGAGATTATTCTGAGCACATTTTAGCTGACCATTGCATAAATTGAATCGACTGATAAAATTTTGAACAGTAATAGAAACTTACAGTGAGGATTCATACAGTTGACTGCAACTTGGTTGGGATTGAGATATAGTTGTTGTTTAGTAGAAACTTACAAAATGATTTTGGGTAAAATTGGATTTGCGATGCTTTAGACTGTAAAAGTCTGGTCCGGGACCTCCTAGGAAGAGGGTGAAGGGAAGAGAATACTAGACATATTTTACAGCTGTATGTCACGATAAATAGTACTCCTCTCTTTTTTGATTTTTGTGTATTACTTACCTTTACTAGTATATTCCAAAAAAAATTGTCACCTTTCTACATTTAGTAAGTTTTTCATTCCAGCATTCACTTATACCCCTGAACTATTTAACTGTATGAACGTGTCTGTGAAACCTCGGGTTGCAAATAGTCCATTTTACAAGAAGGCTGTAATCTTTTTCCTTTGCATGATATCTATGAGGAAAATGAGTTAAGCTGTGATCTTGCAGGTGTTTGATTTGTTTTTCATGATTGGTGTAGGACTTTGGACTGGTTGTGGGATGTTGATGACACCATAGTATAGGTTATCTGCATAGTTGGCTGGCGCTCAGCATATGCGAAGGCTGAAGAGGACGTTTTTTGGAGCATAGAGCATCAATATAGTCAATTATTCATCGGTTTAATTTCTATTTCGTTTTCTCATGATCGTTTTTATGACTCAAAACAATAATCTAGTTGTTGTTATGAACAGCATTGAAATTAAAGGGAAATTTCAAATTTCGTCCTTTCCACTTTCTATTGCTAATTTTCATTATGCATATGTTGTTTGTAAACCAAACACATTGCAAAAGAGGTTAGTATACTAACGATCAATTCCGAAATGCTATCAATCTGCAAATGTGAATTCTTTTCGACTCTTCGTCATGCCACACCCCCTTTTAATAAGTGGCAGTTCTCATGTCTTGTGCAAAGAATTGAAGTTAAAAAAATAGTGAAGAAGTGCATAAGCCTTGTCTTTTTCCACACAAAAATAAAATTAAATTGGAGTGTGCCATTGTTTTTCAGTTAATAATGGCACTAGCTGTCATAGGATCAATTTAACTTGCATGTGACCGGGCTCATCTCTTCTTATCTCCCCGTTGAACAAGTAAACAAACCAATTTATTGACTTGAGAGTTCATTATTTTTATTTATTAACTACAAATATGGATAGAACGTGGTCAAATATAGAAAGCACATGCTGTATCAGATCTAGAATCAGCTACTCCCTTCCCATCTAGACAAACCTTTTAAATTAGGACAGATCTAAGAAATTTTGAGTTGAGTTATTTGTTCATAGAGAATTATATATTACCCCTCTGTGGTTAAGGGAGAATCTTAGTATAATCAATAAAATTATCCTTATATGATTAAAAAATCATGAGTTCGATTTATTTGAAATAGCTATTTACAGAAATACAGAATGAAATTGAATACAATAGATTCTTATGGTTCTAACTTGATTTTTTTAATAAACTATTGGTCACGAAATATTCTGCTTAGAGAGAGGACCAGATAGTTTAAGACGGGAAGGAAAATAAATACTTGTCAATGTCATTTCCGCACGACTTGGAAACAAAAAAGTATAGTGAATAAATTAATTTTAGATACTGTTAAATATTATATGTGAGCTTGTGAGGTGTCAAAATCTTAAGTCTAATTTCCAAGTTAAATAAGTTTGAAGACGTTAAAAAGAATGCAATCTCTATTACATATAATTAAAATAGATGTTAGCTGCTATACTTGAGGACTAATCAATTGAAACTAAACCTATTCTACTGTTTAAGAAATATCCAAGATAGAAAAATTATAAAAATGAAAAACTCAAATCGAATAAAAATTTCACATTACCGAAAAAGTGAGACCTGGACCAACGTACTGGGCCACCACATGTGGGCGGGCTCCACTACGTACTTCCTCAAAAGCCCAGCCCATCCATATCCCAAAACCTGCATTACAAACAAGCGCTTTCAAGTTTTATCCACTAATTTAGTGCAGTTAAACGCCTCCACTTTACCCATTCTATGTGTTTGTAATATGGAAAAGAGGTAAATTAAGTTGTTTGTTAGAACAGTTTGAAAATGTTAAATCACTTCAATATGATAATAGAACAATACTTACATAAATGATAAGGATAGATAATTCACTCTTCTTCTTTTTTTGTAACAATATAAGAGTGCGCGGTGAAATTTTTTTTATTTTTTTTTACCTGAGTGGTAATAATAAGAAGCCAACCAGCTAAAAATGATATATTCCTGCGGTAAAAAGCTTTGATAATAGTCACAATTCCAACGGCATAAGCTGAACCATTCCCGAAAGCACTTCCAGCATTAGCAAATATAGAAATGAGCACGTGTTCCTTCATGTTAAACGGGCCCGGATTCAGCGAAAACAATCTCGACCCGAATCCCGGTAGCCGGAACTTCGTCGTCGGCAGAACCGTAGCTAAGAAGTGACCGATTGGAAGAGTTGCCACCTGGACGGTGATTTGTGTTATGATTAACGGCTCCGTTCGATAGGAGAAAAATTGGTTGAGGAAAGAGAGTAAACAGCAAGAGAAAAGGCCTAAAAACCACATCCTAAATGTCCATACGGGTAGGGTCGGGTCATCAGTGTTGGTCACCGTTAGCCGGACCTCTTCAATCGGTGATTCGTCGTCGTCGTTATCGGAGTTGGTGGCTCCGGCGAGTGATTCTGGCTGGCAAGTTCCCATAGTGAAACAACTTGGCCAAGTTAGAGAATGTGATGGAGCTATAGAATACAAAGGCTAACGCAAGATTTTTGATCCTATTTAATGCATGGGGTTCAAATTTTATTTTATTTTTATTTTATTCAACAATATGGGCTGCAGTTTGACTTACCATATTTAAAGCTAAAATACAGGGCAACTTGTTGGAGTGAGGACAAGTAGAGTGTGAATCTACGACGAAAGCATACAAGAATTTGACTTACTAGGCTTATATACAGTAACAGGGTATTCGGTTAAGGCTCGAATCTCATTTGGTTCTTTTTCGATCAATTTAGTTGATGCAGCGAGTGTGGTATTTTAAAGAGATATTAAAGAATTTTTCCTACACAATCTTTTTCAAGTTGAGCTCGTCGCGCCAAACTTACTTTAGCACAATTGATTAATAGTTTGATTTACAGGTTATTATACAAAGAACATATTTATAACTATTTGTGAGGACATCTTTTCTATTTATATAACGTGCATTTTGGGCCTTCATTAGCCTTAGATAAACTGATAAAAGACATTGAGAATTTTTGGTGAATGGTCTCTATATAATATTGCATTTTTCTGATTTCCTAAATTGAAAACGTCAGTCCGCAAACGGATAAGAGTTATCGGTGTGAGAGACTTTTAAGTTTCGATGGCAATTGTACGTATGCTAATTAAGTTATACAATATATATTAATATATATCGTTGGTATAAATAAAAAAAATTATACTATTTAGTTATTCAAAGAATATATACACATAAATCGACATAACATGTAAAATGTATAAACTTGAAAAGAAAATGAATCACCTGCTACAACGAATAGATATAAGAATTTATTACAGTGAGGTATGTATATAGTACTAGTAAGCCATTGGCATAATTAATGTGTTTCTATATTCCAACTTAATGATGCATGCATGTGTTAGAGGATTATATATCTGTTTATTGCAATTAACATAGTTATTTCTAGCTGTCTGTATTATATTTATCTACTAGTTGAGGAAACCTCAACCTCGTTTTTCCCAAATGAGTTGTAAAACCTTAAGGATGCAGGTTCCATTTGACTTAGTTTTAAACCATTTAGTATCCTCCCCCCTGCAGTGCAGCATATTATTTCATCCTTATATTAAAAATAAATATTATTTTACTTGTTTAATTTTGAAGATCAAGAGAGTTTTATTATATTTTTCTTTTTTTTACCCTTAATATTAAATAACTATCTAATTTAGAATTTCAAAATATCATTATAAAATTGATTTAGTAAAAATACACCCCTAATAAAAGCTTTTTTAAAAATTGTGTCAAGTCACAATGAATCAAGTAATCTGAAACAGAAAAATATTAGTTATATATTGTCATTTCAACTAGTATATATGTGATTTAGAATTTTAGATGATCTCAGTATAAAATTAATCCAAATGTACTTGAGCAAAATTTGAAATATGTATCGTTGTGAAGAAATATTTAAGAAGTAATACTAGAATTTAAACAAAATGGAGTCGATGAGATAATCGTCCTGGTCTCTCTTCTGCCCGAAATAAATCGAACACTAATATAATCTAAGTTATTTGTTTTTAAGATTTTTTTTTTCTCTTCTCCTTTGAGTTTTCCCAACAGATTATACGTATCTCAAGTTTTGGCTATTATTTATATATTTTTAATAAGTGAACAAGTAAAAGATGAACGAAAAAAATAATAAATTATGTATTGAATATTCTCTTAGCTTGTTTCTTCTTTCTATCTACTCTACATTAGAGATTCCAAGATCCAGAATGTGCGGGGATTCTAATTTAGGCAACTGCATGTTTGGCACGCCATTAATTCCCTACTTAGTTGTGGTGGCATTCAAGTCATATAAGAAAATACAACACACTTTTAATTTAATGTACTTTAACCATTTGTCAAACAAAAAGTAGAAAATTATTTTCCTTCTTCGCTTATCTATAATTAGATAATTTATTTGCGTTTTGCGCGAAAATAATATATTAGTAATTTTTTAATAATAATTAAATATTATTATATTTTAATATTAATATTTAAATATTTTTTAATTATTAAATTTTAATAAAATAATAACTACAAAACTATTTCTTTTAATTTTCTTAAAAGAACATTAAGAAAGTAAAGAATGATAAAATTAATTTCTAAATATATAAATTTAAACATAAAATTTTTAATTTTATACACTTAAGATGTGTATATAAATATCAATTTTTTCATATCATTAGAGAATTAAATGTTAGTTCTCTCATAATTTTTTACTTATTTAACATTTAAAAAGAGAATATAAAACAGAGAAGAATGAAATAGCAAAAACGCACAAATTAAACACATCAATTCAAAATTCACAAAATGAAATTATACATATGTTTTTTATATTTTTAGCATTTACATCATTCTTTAATATAACTTGATTAATTTGAAAATATTTTTTCTTCATTATTTTCTTAATTAATGATGTAAGTTGAAACCTTATTTCTTTTAAATTTTATTTTAGTATATTTTTTAATTATTACTATCAATTAGAAGAGATTAATATATAAAAAAAATTGGAAGTGAGATTTAAGAATTACTTTCACAATTTTATCATTAGAAATTAAAAAAAAAATGAATGAAGAAATTAACTTTGAAAAAAAAAGGATAAATCAGTGAAAGAATTTCTAGAGTAATTCTTTTTTTCAACTATAAGCTCATTCCATCTTATCTTCAAATTTTAAGTTGTAGAAAAAGAAAAATATTCATTCTTCAGTAGCACAAATCATTTCCATCTCTTTTTATTTTTTCTTATTCATATTGAAACTTTTCATATATGTCAATCTTATAGAAATTTGTAGTCCTCATTTTCAAGAAGTCTTGTAATTTTAGTGCCAAATATATTTATAAAAGCATATATAATAAAAAAAGTATGTAAAATTATTTTTCAATCCAAATTAATTCTTTCCACATTGATCTTATCATCCCTTTTTAATATTAAGCATGACTTTGCGAACATTTACTGAAAACTTGAATTTTCTAGATTCTGTCATGTTAACTTCAGTCACAACTTTGTAATCATTCTAAAAGAAAAAAACAACACTTCATATTATACCACTAATTTATCGTATGAAACAAATTAATAACTAAAAAAAAGATAGAAAATTAATAGATAAAATATATATACTATTGTAATATTTCTTTATCCATTTTGTTACTCTAATATTGACTTCATTAATGGTACTCTCACAAATAACAAAATCAACACACAAAAGGAAAAGACAAAAGTTTCAACAATATATTATTCAATCAAATAAAAATTTATAGGAATTATAATAAAGTTAATAAGTAATTGGTAAGAAAGTTAACTCAATTCTAAGGAATAATTAGATTAACTTCCTTTTTTTTAGAGAAAAAAGTGATTTTTCGCCATACATAACTGAAGATGCTTGTAAGGATATATAAAACCTTCTTTTGTTGAGGTTTAATCTATATATTTAGTAGTCATTTGTTAAAATTAAAACCAAGTTAAGAAGTAACAGGCATAAGGCAAATTAACTAAATTCTAAAGAATAATAAGATTAAAAGAATTAGTAGAGAAAGATAAAAATAATTCTCAAGCGAATCAAGATGTTTGACAAAAGATTTAAGACTTCTAACCTCCTTCAATTGAGGTTTAATCTATATAGTTAGTAGTCATTCAAGTGAAATTATTTAGACAAATAACGATAGATTTTTGGGCTTCCTAAATTTTAAGAAAAAGTGAGAAATAAATAAAAGTAAAGGTAGAAGGTGTAACTAAGAAAGATAAAGAAATAATTTTAAATTTTTTTTAATATACTATATTTAATATAATTAAGAGAGTAATTAAATAAGTTGTTCTTGAATTTTTAAACATAGCATTTAAATGATTTTTAAAAGAAAAAATAATATTAAAATTTCAAAAAAAATTAAAAAATAAGAAAAATAAAAATATAAATAGAGCTCAAAGAGGCATGTTAAATCGGTATTCATCTAAATCTCATTTATTATATATATTAATATGAGTAGATAGTTCATGATGTTCATCTATGAGATGCATATGATTAATGCTTCGAAAATCATTCAAATTGATATTAAAAAAGTTGCTTCAAGTTTATTTCACATCGTTGGAAATGAATTAAGTTGTGTTCACGAATTAAATACATCAATTTTTGGTATGTATCTCCTAGAGTATAAGAAAAAAAAAAATCTCACATGCAAAAGTGAAAAACGTTCATTGTATTTTTAAAAAGTGAAAAGAAGATATATATTATTAAAAAGAATTGATCTCACCTACTTTCATATTAATAATCGTGGAAATTAATAAGTGTATAATATAATTTTTTGGTACTTTTTTGACTTTTTAGATTTATATTTTCTAATGGGGGTGGTCAATGTATATGGAGCAACGGCCAATAATCAATTTTTTTTTTATGTAAAAACAATCATGGCTATACATAACTGTACAAGAAGTAATATAAATTGTACTATATACTTGGCATTATTTTATTTCCTCACTAATAGTCTTTAAATAATTTTATTTTAATTTTTATATATTATATATTATTGTACTTGAATAATTCAAAATCCAAATGGTTAAATATCTATCACAACTATCAACTTTTTCTAGAAAATTTCACTCATATATCTTTTATATATTATATATTATTGTAACATCTAACTTAAATAATTATAAATCATATAAAAACAGTATTGAATTATTGAAAGAACTAATCAAGTTTCAGTAAATTCTAATGGCTTTTCTACATTGAAAGAGTAAAAAAAATCATATTTACATCTAAAAATGTTAACCTCATTTCTTATCTTCAAAAAATTATTAGAAAAGTTATTTTATTAAGTACTATTCAGGGTCATACACTTTCTTTTCTTTTCTTAAGTTAGTGTTACATCTAAATTAATCGTTCTATTATGTTACATCTACACTTTAATCCATAACATATCTTTTATTCATAATATTTACTAAATAACTAATTTAATATTAAAAAATTATTATTTTTTAAAATTTTAAAATATAATTAATTATTTTTAACTTTATTTATGTTCTAATAAATATAGAAAAAAGTTAATATAGTGTCACATCCCACCTTGGGGGGGTATGACGGGCATCTGGCGCCTGCTAGACTCCGGACTGCTAAATGGTCCAGCCTGAGCACATCTGGTGCTTTGGCTGACTCTGGCTCTATTCCAAGAAACAAACCGGCTATATAACGGCTGTAAACACAGCCTCCGGCCAACTGGCCTATAGCCACCTGCACCTGTAATAACAGCTAACCAGAACACACTCATAACAGGGAACCTATGCAGGCCGACAAGGCCACCATGCTGTCTAGTTTATCTGCAATGTCAACACAAGACTACTGTAAGACTACGTGACCGATAAGGTCACCACTACTGTCAAACTAAGGCCTCACATGGCCAATATAATCTGAGATACTAAACAGCTACAGCAAACTGCACGGCCTCACACGACCGGCTCAACTGACCATAGGGAAATATATATACAGACTGCAAGCCTCTAGGAATAACAACAGAAATGATCGGGACAGGGCCCCGACCTACCCGTACTGTACAAAAGGAAAAGAGCTACACCTTTGGAAATCAGACTCCGGATGATAGGAGTTGAATACTCAATAGCTAACTGGAATCACGAGGGATCGTCTCCTCGTCTATGAGTACCTGCAGGCAAGTAATGCAGCGCCCCACTGGGCGTTAGTATCACTGATACTGAGTATGTAAAGCAACTGAAATAATACAACTGAAAACAACTGAATAAAGAGAGCATAACTAGCATTTTTGTATAGCAGGAGATAACTGAATTTGAAGAAGCTGACAAAAACTGGATCGGACTTTCTGTACTGATAAGGCAGAGGCGTACCTGTAGACGTAACGGCCTGCTGTCTAGTAGCTAGTATACAATATATATAGCACATAAATATATATATACAAGTAGCAAGCAAGAGCCAATACCAACCCCCATAAGCCGGATGGCGCCAAGCAAGCAAACAATCTATATACCCCTACCCGGGTCAAAACCAACCAAACATAAATCTCTCCACTCATCTACTCACTTCGGAGCTCCTCTACCGGTCCCTTGGGTCTCCGGCTCGGGCCATAGTCTCCGATATAAGCAACCATGTCTGGGTCCGAAGGACTCCTGTGTAGACAGTAACAGATAAGGTCAGGATCCCCGGACACACTCTACGGGGCTATCTGAAACCGGAGCTACACCTGTAATAACTGAATGTACAGACAGTAACAGATAGGGTCTGATTCCCTGGACACTGCTCAACAGGGCTATCTGATACCGGAGTTGTACCTGTAATGCTGATCAGACTGCTATGGGGAAAGCTTCATCCCATCTTCGTCCAAGCTGGGGACGACATGCCACTCCTTGGAGTGACGTAAAACCCACCCGCTCAGTGGGCGACACGATTACCAACCCAGGGGCAGCGAGGACACTCAATAAGGTGCCCTCACACCATAACAAGTCTCAACAAATAAATAGCACATATAAATAGCAAGCATGTATAGCTAAAAAGACTATCTAGAATTTAGCTTCTTGTTCTGATCTGTTTCTATACTGAACTGATTCTTTTACTGATTATACTGATTCTGAAATCCCTGTTTCTTTTTATCCTACAACATGCTTGCTAATCACATAATAGGCTATACTGAAATCTGAATATTAACTTGCCCTTGGGCGCATGCTTTTGTAACTAAAATACGATACGGCAACGCAAACCAGAATTTACTAAACTTATTCAATTCTCAGCATTCAACTCCGAGAGTTTCAAATACGGAGTTTATTATGATTCACAAAACTAAGACTTACTAACTTGCCGAAGAACAACTTCACATACCTTAACCTCGAGTTATCCGACTGTCGGACGAGACTCGGTCAATACTCCAGCTAATTCTCCCAACTGCATTCAGATATACGTCAATTAATACTAAATATAGCTTTATCCTGAAGAACAACGTCACTTTCGATATAATTATAGCCTAAACTTAGGCTTATCAAAAGACGGTCAAAAACTCGCTATTTTTCAGAAGTCCAGAAGGGAGAAGTATTCACTTCACAGCTAGGAGCACATAGACACTAATTTGGAGTAATTTTACTTACTTTGGTTCGGTAGGTCGACGATTCGCCGGCCGTATTTCACGAAACAAAAACCGTAGAAATGCTCTCTGCTGCTAAATACCTCGGTACCTGAGGTTAATTTGAGTTTAGACTTCGTTTGGCAGCGTAATCGAATGATTTTTTTTTTTAAAGTTTCTTCGTCTTCTCCCTCTTTCTACGTTCTCTGGAATTACAATGAAAATTCCCTTTAAATGAAGGGAAATGATCACTATTTAAAGGGAGGTTCTTATTAATTAAAGGGAAATTATCTTATGGGAATTATTATTAATTAAAGGAAATTACATTACAAACCGAGCTCCATATA
This sequence comes from Datura wrightii, assembly GCA_035772735.1. NCBI lineage: Eukaryota > Viridiplantae > Streptophyta > Magnoliopsida > Solanales > Solanaceae > Datura > Datura wrightii. Next base: position 3,379,029 of record JASDFA010000038.1, on the reverse strand, counting down.
TTTGGACACTATAAATCGCATTTTTGCCTTGCGACGCGCCGACTTGGCGCTTGTCCGATCTTTTTCCGGGCCTTTTTCTAGCATGCATGGCTTTCAAATATTCTTAACCAACACGTGAATAGGACATCTATGTGCCGGAAATTTACGGGGTATAACATTCTCCCCCCCTTAAGAACATTCGTCCTCGAATGAAATCTGCTATCTAAAGGACTTCTCAGCTTACCCAACTTATTACTTAGAAAAATTTCGGCAGAGTTTCCCCTGTAATATGGACTACCCCAAAAATCCTGAAACGCAGAAAAGTCCAATACAGGGACTCCACACAATACTATAGAGTTCACTTGATAGCTAACATCAATCTTTCTCATTTCAAACATATACAACTATAAAGTACTACATAAATAATAATACGGACATGCCCGTCGCCCGACTAAGCCTGGAACAAGTGAGGATATCTAGCCTTCATATCTTCCTCAGCCTCCCACGTCATTTCTTCTCGGTTCCTGTTACGCCATAATACTTTGACAGATGCAATATCTTTAGTTCTCAACCTGCGAATCTGTCTGTCTAGGATAGCTACTGGAACCTCTTCGTAGGCCAGCTCCTCTGTAACCTGGATATCCTGGACTGGAACTGCTCTTGACGGGTCTCCTAAGCATTTCCTTAGCATGGATATATGAAAGACTGGATGAACAGATTCTAATTCTGGCGGCAAGTTTAACTCATACGCCACTTGACCTATTCTTCTACGAATCTGATATGGCCCGACAAATCTTGGGCTGAGCTTACCTTTCTTGCCGAATCTCATCACCCCTTTCATCGGAGACACTTTCAAAAATACCCAGTCATTCACATTAAACTCCAGATCTCTGCGCCGTACATCTGCATATGATTTCTGGCGACTCTGTGCAGTTAATAGGCGTTCTCTGATAAGCTTTACTTTCTCTTCTGACTGCTCAACAATGTCTGGCCCAATTATCGCTGACTCCCCTGCTTCGAACCAGCCAACCGGCGATCTGCACTTTCGCCCGTATAATACCTCAAAAGGCGCCATCTGAATAGCTGAGTGATAACTGTTATTATAAGCAAACTCTATCAACGGCAAATGCTCATCCCAGCTACCACCAAAATCTAGCACACACGCTCAAAGCATGTCCTCGAGCGTCTGAATAGTGTGCTCAGCCTGTCCATCTGTCTGAGGGTGGAATGCTGTGCTCAAATTGATCTGTGTTCCCGAACCCTTCTGGAATGACTGCCAAAACCTAGCTGTAAACTGTGCTCCTCTGTCTGAAATGATGGATACGGGTACTCCATGCAACCTGACTATTTCTCGGATATACAACCCAGCATAATCTTCGGCCGAGAAGGTAGTTCTTACTGGCAGGAAATGAGCTGATTTAGTCAACCTATCAACTATTACCCATATAGAGTCATGCCTGCGTCTAGTACGGGGTAATCCTGCCACAAAATCCATATTTATAGCTTCCCATTTCCAGAGAGGCACAGCTATATCCTGAGTCAAACCGCCTAGTTTCTGATGTTCTGCTTTCACCTGTTGGCAGTTAGGACACTAGGCTACAAATTCAGCAACATCTCTTTTCATACCTGGCCACCAGTAATTTTCTTTGATATCATGGTACATCTTTGTCGCGCCAGGGTGGAGAGAATAACGGGTGCAATGTACCTCGTTCATGATCTGCTGGCGGAGGCCTGAAACATTGGGAACACATAAACGATCTTTACAATGCAACACTCCATCCTCTGTTACCTGGAATTCTGACGCTTTGCCTAGCGGAATATAATCTCTAAGCTGAACTAGGTCATGATCCTCAAATTGCCGTTCTTTCACTTCCATGACTAACGATGACACGGCGGTGTTCTGAATTACCGCTCTACCGTCCTCTATTTCTGCTATACGAACGGCTAGGCCAGCTAACTGATGTATCTCCCTGACCAATTCCAGTTGCTCGGGCTGCAAATACGCCAAGCTCCCCATGGACTTTCGACTGAGAGCATCTGCTACAACATTAGCTTTTCCCGGGTGGTACAGAATGTTCACATCATAATCCTTTAACAGCTCCAACCAGCGACGTTGCCGCAGATTCAGCTCCCTCTGAGTGAAGATATACTGTAGGCTCTTGTGATCTGTGAAAATATCAACATGGACGCCATACAGGTAATGTCTCCACATTTTTAAGGCGTGGATCACTGCGGCTAATTCCAGGTCGTGGGTAGGATAATTCTTCTCGTGTTTCCTCAGTTGTCTGGAGGCATATGCAATCACCTTACCATGCTGCATCAACACACAACCCAACCCAACGCCTGATGCGTCGCAATATACTGAGTAACCTTCTGTACCTTCCGGCAAGGCTAGCACTGGGGCGGAGGTTAACCTATCTTTTAACTCCTGGAAGCTCTGCTAGCATGCCTCTGTCCACTGAAACTTTGCTGCTTTCTGTGTCAGTTTGGTCAGAGGTGCCGCAATAGTCGAGAACCCTTCAACGAACCTCCTGTAGTAACCTGCTAAACCCAGAAAGCTACGGACTTCTGTCGGAGTAGTAGGCCTAGGCCATGATTTGACTGCTTCTATCTTCTGCGTGTCAACCTGTATACCAGCATCCGACACAATATGCCCTAAAAAGGCCACTGAATAAAGCCAGAATTCGCACTTAGAAAATTTAGCATATAACTGGCGGTCCCTGAGGATCTGGAGCACTGTCCGCAATTGAGTCCGGTGATCTTCTTCAGAGCGAGAATACACCAGAATATCATCAATAAATACTATTACGCACAAGTCCAGGAAAGGTCTGAAAATACTGTTCATCAGGTCCATGAATATTGCCGGGGCATTCGTCAACCCGAAGGACATAACCAGGAATTCAAAGTGTCCATATCGGGTCCTGAATGCTGTTTTGGGAATATCTCTCTCACGTACTCGAACCTGGTGATATCCGGACCGCAAGTCAATCTTAGAAAAATATCTGGCTCCCTGCAACTGATCAAATAAGTCATCAATCCTGGGAAGCGGGTACTTGTTCTTCACTGTAACTTTGTTCAATTGCCGATAATCTATGCACATACGGAGTGAGACATCTTTCTTTCTCACAAACAGAACTGGCGCACCCCATGGTGAAGTACTCGGCCTAATAAAACCTTTATCCAACAAGTCTTTCAGCTGCTCCTTTAATTCTCTGAGTTCTGCAAGAGCCATGCGATAAGGAGGAACCGATATCGGTTGGGTGCCTGGTAATAAATCAATAGCAAAATCTATTTCCCTTTCTGGGGGAATGCCAGGTAACTCATCGGGAAACACATCAGGGAACTCGTTCACCACCGGAATAGACTGGAGCGTCGGAGATTCTGCTCGGACATCCTGAACTCTGACCAGATGGTAAATACATCCCTTAGATATCAATTTCCTCGCCTGAAGGTAGGAAATAAACCTACCTTTTGGTGTAGCGTTGCTGCCCTTCCACTCCCGCACTGCTTCTCCTGGAAAGTGGAATCGAGCCGTCTTGGTCCAACATTCAACATTGGCAAAGCACGGCACTAGCCAATCCATACCCATTATGGCATCGAAATCTATCATTTCTAACTCGACCAGATCTACTGTAGTCTGACGGTCAGCAACCTCTACTATACACCCTCGGTAAATTCTGTTAGCTATAATAGAGTCACCGACGGGCGTGGATACTACAAAGGGCTGCTGTAATAATTCTGGTGTAATATTGAACTTCCGTGCCACAAACGGGGTAATATATGATAGGGTAGATCCTGGATCAATCAATACGTAAACAGGGTATGAACAGATAGTCAGCATACCTGTTACTACATCTGGAGACGCCTCTGAATCCTGTCTGCCTAGCAAAGCATAAGTACGGCTTGAACCCGTACCTGAACTGGAGGCTCCCGATCTACCTCGGCCTCTGCCTGCTGAACCTGAAGGCCCACGCCCCGCTGAGGTTGCTGGGGCTCGTGGCCCTGCGGATCCCCTGTCCTGACTGCCTCTGCTCCCCTGACCTCTGGTCGGACAGTCTCTCATCTGGTGCCCCTCCTGCCCGCAAATATAACACCCCGTGGAGCCATATCTACAAGCTCCGGAGTGTGGTCGACTACAATAGGGGCAGGGTGAGGGTGCAAATCTACTTTGTTCCCCCCTTCTCTGCTGCGGGGAATATACCGTTCTGGAACTGCCACTGAACCCTGACTGCCCTCTACGAACATACCTACCCCGCTGCTGCTGCTGTGGAGGTGGGGGTCTAAGGGGTCTATCTGATAGTCGAGGCCTGGGTCCTCTTTGAACTTCCCTCTGTATCTCATCTGGTCTATCTCTGCGGCGTTGTTCCTGACTGATCTATCTACTACTATGCTGCCGTTGTCTAAGGCCCTCTATAGTCTGAGCAAATGCCTGTACTCGGGCAATGTCCATATCCTCTCGCAACGTCGCCGTCATACATGCCTCAATATACTCCGGATTCAAGCCCATGATGAATCTGTGAACTCTTGCTGGCATAGTATCAACAAAGACTGGAGCATAATGGGCTAAGGAGTCAAACTGTAAAGCATACTCACGAACACTCCTCGCTCCCTGCTCTAAATGTAGGAACTGGTCCATCCGGGCCTGCCGGATCTCCCGTGGAAAATAATGGTCTAGAAAGGCCTCCGAGAAGCTGTTCCAGGTCGGAGGGGTAACATCTCTCCCTCGGGACCTTTCCCAACTCTCATACCACAGAATAACTATATCTCTTAACCGGAACAGTGCCAGCTCAACCGACTCCGAAGGGGTCACATGCATCACTCAGAATATCCTCTACATCTGATCTAGGAAGTCCTGGGGGTCCTCTGCCGGATCTGACCCTGTAAACTGCGGGGGACCCAGTGCCAAAAACTCCCTGACCCTGGAACTGCCTGGCCCACCTGAAGACTCTGCTGCCACAGGTGGCACTGACTGGCGCTGTGTGGCCATCATTTGTGCCAACATAACCACAGCGCTACGAACCTCCTGATCTGATGGCGAAGGCACAGGAGCTATCGGAGGCGGTGTCGTTCCGAAAAGCTCCTGGTGAGAGGGGAATGGCTGAGAGGGCTGTGATGAAGCCTCTATGTCGCCCTCAGATCTGGCTGACTCTGTCTGAATCTGAGGCACTCTGCTAGTGCCTTCTCCTGCTGCTGTGTCCAGTCTTCCGCCTGTGGTAGGGTGTCGTTGATCTGTCATTCTTATCTATAGACAAAGATTACGATAAGTGTTAGGGACTTAACCCTATATTGTACTGCTCTATAGCACGACTGACTGAGAAAGAAGAGTAACCATCCTATCATGCCTTGCAGCCTCCTGCCTATAGTATGTGGTGCACAACACATCCATAGACAAGACTCTACTTAGCACGGCTTGCAGACTCCCTGGGACACGACCTGCTCTGATACCAAGTTTGTCACATCCTACCTTGGGGGGTATGACGGGCATCTGGTGCCTGCTAGACTCCAGACTGCTAAATGGTCCAGCCTGAGCACATCTGGTGCTTTGGCTGGCTCTGGCTCTATTCCAAGAAACAAACCGGCTATATAACGGCTGTACACACAGCCTCCGGCCAACTGGCCTATAGCCACCTGCACCTGTAATAACAGCTAACCAGAACACACTCATAACAGGGAACCTATGCGGGCCAACAAGGCCACCATGCTGTCTAGTTTATCTGCAATGTCAACACAAGACTACTGTAAGACTACGTGACCGATAAGGTCACCACTACTGTCAAACTAAGGCCTCACATGGCCAATATAATCTGAGATACTAAACAACTACAGCAAACTGCACGGCCTCACACGACCGGCTCAACTGACCACAGGGAAATATATATATAGACTGCAAGCCTCTAGGAATAACAACAGAAATGATCGGGACAGGGCCCCGACCTACCCGTACTGTACAAAAGGAAAAGAGCTACACCTCTGGAAATCAGACTCCGGATGATAGGAGCTGAATACTCAATAGCTGACTGGAATCACGAGGGATCGCCTCCTCGTCTATGAGTACCTGCAGGCAAGTAATGCAGCGCCCCACTGGGCGTCAGTATCACTGATACTGAGTATGCAAAGCAACTGAAATAATACAACTGAAAACAACTGAATAAAGAGAGCATAACTAGCATTTTTGTATAGCAGGAGATAACTGAATTTGAAGAAGCTGACAAAAACTGGATCGGACTTTCTGTACTGATAAGGCAGAGGCGTACCTGTAGACGTAACGGCCTGCTGTCTAGTAGCTAGTATACAATATATATAGCACATAAATATATATACAAGTAGCAAGCAAGAGCCAATACCAACCCCCATAAGCCGGATGGCGCCAAGCAAGCAAACAATCTATATACCCCTACCCGGGTCAAAACCAACCAAACATAAGTCTCTCCACTCATCTACTCACTTCGGAGCTCCTCTACCGGTCCCCTGGGTCTCCGGCTCGGGCCATAGTCTCCGATATAAGCAACCATGTCTGGGTCCGTAGGACTCCTGTGTAGACAGTAACAGATAGGGTCTGGATCCCCGGACACACTCTACGGGGCTATCTAAAACCGGAGCTACACCTGTAATAACTGAATGTACAGACAGTAACAGATAGGGTCTGATTCCTTGGACACTGCTCAACAGGGCTATCTAATACCGGAGTTGTACCTGTAATGCTAATCAGACTGCTATGGGGAAAGCTTCATCCCATCTTCGTCCAAGCTGGGGACGGCATGCCACTCCTTGGAGTGACGTAAAACCCACCCGCTCAGTGGGCGACACGATTACCAACCCAGGGGCGGCGAGGACACTCAATAAGGTGCCCTCACACCATAACAAGTCTCAACAAATAAATAGCACATATAAATAGCAAGCATGTATAGCTAAAAAGACTATCTAGAATTTAGCTTCTTGTTCTGATTTGTTTCTATACTGAACTGATTCTTTTACTGATTATACTGATTCTGAAATCTCTGTTTCTTTTTATCCTACAACATGCTTGCTAATCACATAATAGGCTATACTGAAATCTGAATATTAACTTGCCCCTGGGCGCATGCTTTTGTAACTAAAATACGATACGGCAACGCAAACCAGAATTTACTAAACTTATTCAATTCTCAGCATTCAACTCCGAGAGTTTCAAATACGGAGTTTATTATGATTCACAAAACTAAGACTTACTAACTTGCCGAAGAACAACTTCACATACCTTAACCTCGAGTTATCCGACTGTCGGACGAGACTCGGTCAATACTCCAGCTAATTCTCCCAACTGCATTCAGATATACGTCAATTAATACTAAATATAGCTTTATCCTGAAGAACAACGTCACTTTCGATATAATTATAGCCTAAACTTAGGCTTATCGAAAGACGGTCAAAAACTCGCTATTTTTCAGAAGTCCAGAAGGGAGAAGTATTCACTTCACAACTAGGAGCACGTAGACACTAATTTGGAGTAATTTTACTTACTTTGGTTCGGTAGGTCGACGATTCGCCGGCCGTATTTCACGAAACAAAAACCGTAGAAATGCTCTCTGCTGCTAAATACCTCGGTACCTGAGGTTAATTTGAGTTTAGACTTCGTTTGGCAGCGTAATCGAACGATTTTTTTTTTTAAAGTTTCTTCGTCTTCTCCCTCTTTCTACGTTCTCTGGAATTACAATGAAAATTCCCTTTAAATGAAGGGAAATGATCACTATTTAAAGGGAGGTTCTTATTAATTAAAGGGAAATTATCTTATGGGAATTATTATTAATTAAAGGAAATTACATTACAAACCGAGCTCCATATATTTGGACACTATAAATCGCATTTTTGCCTTGCGACGCGCCGACTTGGCGCTTGTCCGATCTTTTTCCGGGCCTTTTTCTAGCATGCATGGCTTTCAAATATTCTTAACCAACACGTGAATAGGCCATCTATGTGCCGGAAATTTACGGAGTATAACATATAGTAAATGAATAATATATTAAATGGAGATCAAAGAATAAATAAGGGTTATTTAATAAAATTATTTTTTTAAAATGTCAAAAATAACATGTTAAATAAAATGAACTAGATAGAATACTTGAAATTAAAGTAAAATAGAAGTGTTCACTAGATTTTAAAATAGTAATTCTTCATTACAGAGGATCAGGTTTGTATTTTATTTTATTTAAATATTTAAAATTAATTTAAATATTTAAACTAATGTATGTTTGATTTAATTTTAAAGTTATCAAATCAAATTATGATAAAAAAGATTAAGTGTTCCTTGAGTCCAATTTTATGTTGACAATATAATATTTTTATATTTTTAAATTAATCAAATTAAAGTTAATTAATTATAACTGATTACTTATTTTATTTTTTAAGTTATCAATTAATAGTTAATATTAATATTTGTTTTGTTTAAACAAAAATGAAAAGAGAATTTTTTTAAAAGCAAGTTATCTCTTTTAAAAGAAGTTAATAAATCTCATAAAAATATTATATTTAAGGAATTTGAATTTTCACAATCTTTGTATTCATAGCAAAAATTAATAAAATAAAATTTTGAATACAGAACATGAACGATTGCATTAATCACATTTCCAACATATAACTTCCTAACAATTAGAGAAGTAAATGAATTTTGCTTTGCCTGTAAATATTTATTTTCTTAATATATAAAATTATTTATAAAAAAGTAAATAAATTTATGATGATTACTATTTAGAAAAAAATGACAAAAATAACAAATGTATAATTATAATGTAAAAATTGCATAAATGAATAACATTGTTAAGATCAAATTTTGAAATAAAATAAATTAATGTAAGTTTGATTTAATTTTAAAATTGTCAAATTAAATTATGATAAAAAGAATAAGTATTCATTGACTCCAATTTATATTTATTAATATAATATTTTTATATTTTTAAAATAATTAAATTAAAAGTTAATTAATTATAATTGATTACTTACTTTTTTTTTAAGTTATCAATTAATAGTTTATATTGATATTTGTTTTTTCTAAAAAAAATGGATTTTTTTTAAAGCAAGTTATCTCTTTTAAAAGAAGTTAATAAATTTCATAAAAATATTATATTTGAGGAACTTCAATTTTCACAATCTTTATATTCATAGAAAAAATTAATAAAATAAAATTTTGAATACAAAATACGAACTATTGCATTAATCATATTTTGCACATATAACTTACTAGCAATTAGAGAAGTAAATAAATTTTGTTTTGCCTGTAAATGTTTATTTTCTTAATAAATAAAATTACTTATAAAATAAATAAATAAATTTATGATGATTACTATTTAGAAAAAAATGACAAAAATAATAAATGCATAATTATAATGTAAAAAATCGCATAATTGATTAACATTGGTAAGATCAAATTTTGAAATAAAATAAGAATATGAGCCAAAAAATGAATTCGCTATGTAACTATAGATATCAAATGCGTAGATAAATTTCAAAGATGAATTTAAAATTTAATCTAAATAAAAACTTAAAATGCACTTATAATTTGAGATTATACATAATCTTTTATTAAATTGATATAAATGATATAAGTACTTATTAATTATAGCATATCACTCTTCAGGAAAAAAATCAAAAACAAATAGTATATCATGCTAATAATTTTTTGGTTATCGATTGAGGTGAGTTATATATTGAACTTCATGTGATAATGTGATGCGCTTCTTAATTTTAATTTTTATTTGTGAGAAATAAATTAAAAGTATTGGCCTTTAAGAGAATAATACACAAAGACTCACGGCTATTATATAACTCTAATCTAACAAATAAATTATATTATCTTTGAATTATAATAAACTTATGTCATTATGTGATAGTAAGCAAATTAAATGTTAAATCTTGAGTGATTTACAACTTAAAAAATGATATTTTTATAATTGATATCAACAATTATTAAAAATATTTTTGAATTAAATTATTTTATTATAATATTTTATTTATACTAAAGTTTGATTGGGACAAATAAAATATTGATCAAAATATATATAATATTTTAATATATTTTTTAAATAAATAAAATAATAGCAAAATTTTAAATTTTTTCTATATTAAATTAATTTAAAATTTATAATTAATTATATTCAGGCCGTGCATAGGCCTTAAATCATCTAGTATTCAATACAATACTTATATGCTAGCAAACTTTTCTACATAACAATATAAACACTTCATCATTCAGATAAAAGCTCCCATATTACATGTATATTTTTTTATAAAAAATTAAATCATATTAAATTAATTTAATATCGTATCATATTATATCATCTCCGTTTCTATATGATAAGAACAAATTACAAAATAAAGATGAAAATTAAATATTTGACCAATTAAATAAATGAAAAATTAACCTTATTATTACAATCAAGTTAAATATTTTGAATATCTTAATTTCCTAGCGTTACTTAACACGGGGGTATTTATATTTGTGACTTTTATTTTAATTAGAAAGAAGCATACGCAATCATGCAGGATGTTCAATAACAAAAACATTATTATAAATCTGTATTAACTCCACGGGATAAAATAATATATCAATTACAAGATTAAATCACGAATCATAGGTCATTTAACCAGTGCTATCAGTTTAAAAAAAAAAAAAAACATACGCGAATCGACATATAAATTAATTATTTGAAAACACGATCTAAAAGTAAAATAATTGTAGATTGTTGGGATTAAAATTATTTATCCATGCTCAATATTGATGAATATATTATAAATTATAATTAAAAATAAAATTAACAAAAATGAATAAATTAATATCAGGTTGAGGAGTGGATATTTCACTCTTTTTAAGGCTAGATTCGAGCACGTTGCGGTATAAATCTTTACCGATCTAGCAGTGATGTCCTTGACTTGTCTCCTTCGGGATACAATAGCCCAACAACGTCGTATAACCTAGACAACTCCAGATTAGTTGAAAAGTCCAAAGCTCCATCAAAAGAACATATTTTTTCAATATAAAATTACTCTTTTTTATATAGTGAATTAGTTGGAGACTTCGAATATTATTCTTTGCCGCAACTATCTAGCTCACTACACTAACCTCAAAATATAAACACAATATAATTATTTTTTTATCTACAACATAATATTTCTCATCTATTTCTTATCCATCTGACACAAGAAAGAAAACATCTTTTATATAAGTGTAGGATTTCTTCCCCAAGTAAATATTGAGATAGTGGATAATATGTTATTTGATGTGTAGTAGGTTAATTAGCATGAGATAATAACATTAGTGGTTACATGAGTTACAATAAGGATAATTGACCACCTTCTTGTCAATTTATACTAATATGAAAAAATAATGCACCTTATTATTAAAATGCACATGCTCCAACACTTAACAACTTAATTTGATTTTTATATTAATGATATCTCATTTGTTAGCACTTAATGGAGGTCTAAATCTGAATGATTCAGATCTTAAATCATTAAGTGCATTTGTTTCCATTAAGATTTAAGTACTTATTTGATCTGAATAGTTTTTAATCATTGAGATCTGAAATAGAGTCTTAATATCATTAAGAGTTATATTTGTATGGATAATTTTTACAACTACTATGTCCAAAACAATCGGCCATCACCATTAACCGCCTATTTCATCACAACCACCACCGCCACTACCGTGGCCAATAACCAGCCGTCACCATTAACCACCTCTGCTATCATTGTCAACTACCATTGTCATTGTAAACCCCCATTATCATTGTAAACCATTACTGCTGCCAACAACTATTATCAGTTATTATCACACATACCACCATCCTTATAGTTATATCTACTACCACAATCACCACTGTCGCCACCTCTACCGCGCCTACCAATCACTACTACCACTGTGGTCAATCTCTACAACCAACCACCTCTACCATCAAAATTAGCACCGCCAATAACTATACCACAATCACGTCGTCAATCACCATACATTCTTCAGTCACCACCATCAACACCGTCAACTTTAACATCAACCAACTCCAACATCACAACCACCGTTACCAACCGCCACCATCACACCAATCACTACAACACCAGCCACCTCTATCATCACAGTTATTACCACCACCTTTACTAATAACTATCGCCACCATTATTACTATCAACTATCACCACCACAACTATTAACCACTAACACCAATTATTACCATCACCACTACAAGCCATCTCCACCATCACTAGCAAATATAAATATTTTATTTTTTATTAAATAATAAATTTATTTTTAAATATTTATTTATTTTTTATTTAAATTATATATTTAATTTGTTTATTAATAAATAAAATATATGCATTCAGATGTTGCAAAACGAACGACATTAATCATAATGTTCAGATCTAGAGCAAAATTTTAATCATTCATGTGCATTATTCAGATTCAAACATTTTAATCTTAATGAAAATAAATAAGGCCCAAGTATTTCAAAAGTCTTATATGTAATTTTTATATAAGATACTTCCCATTTTAATTTGTTTGTGTTTTTTTTTTAATGATAAGTAAAATATTCTTTTTCCTTTTGGACAACTATTTACTGCTCTTTTCACATGACATATATATATTTAAGATCACAAAATAAAAAATATTTTAATATATTTCACAATATTTTTAATTTAAAATCATAAAATTTGAATTCTTTTAAGTATTTTTTTTTACAACTTGTATCAAATTAGAACCACATAAATAAACTAAAACAAAAAAAATAATTTAATAGCTTTAATACATTATTCGCCACTCTCTTAATACCTCAATTAACACATATTAAAATTGAAAGAACAAAGTTGATTTGGAGAAAAACATAACACTACCCAACTTTTTGTTTTTTTCATAAATAAAATTATTATAAAAGTATGGGAAAAAATTTAAATATGTCATCGAACTTTAGAAAAAAGTTTATCCATGTCATTCATTAAAAGTTGAGCTCATTTATGTCACTGCCGTTACTCAAAGGGATCATCCATGCCATTATTTTTTAACAGACTCAAAATCTAGTTTTTCATGACCAGATTTGACATTTGGCAGCATTTTAGTGGGCCAAGTCAATTAAAAATCCACCTATTAAACTATTCATCTAACCTAAATTTACCCGATCCATGACCATTAAAACCCACAAATTTTTTAACCCAACCCACGATAAACCCCATCATGTTCTTCCTGCCTTTAGCATTCTGAGCTTGAGCTCTTTCCCGATCCTTTTCCCTTTGATTTCCTCGTCTCATTCAGTCAAACTAACACAAATATGTAAATTCAAAATATATAGAATAATAAAAATAAAAAAAGAGTGGATCTGATTAAATTTCATGTAAACACAAATTTACACAGAAAAGTTACCAAGACAACACTACGATATACAAAAGAAGCCATAGATCTGGTCCCATTTAAACTACCCACAAACTAAACACAAAAAGGTATAATTTTTCAAAAAAAAAGAAGAAGTTAGTTTGTTCAATTTACTAAACATTAAAAAATAAAATTTAAAAAAAAACTAGAAAGCAAATAGAAACATGAAACCTCATTCAATCCGAAGTACTCACAAAAATAAACACAATAAAAATACAATCTTTCTTTACAAACGTAAAATCTCTATCCAATTTCAAATACCCACAAAACTAAACATGAAAAATCACAAAACTTTGGTAAAATACTACAAATTTACCGATCAAAACAATAACAAAAAAATAATTTGAAACCCAATCTAAAATTATGCATAGATATGTAAGAATTATATTTAAAAAATTCATGAATTTTGAAAGATATGAGTCATCATAAAGTAGATGAATATGGGACGGTGGAGAAGAATCAGAAGATGGTCTTTTACCAAAAGAAATACGGAGAAAGAAGAGGCGGTCTGAAAAATGAAAAAGATGATGATGGGGTTTATCGTGGGTTGGATTAAAAAATTTGTAAGTTTTAATAGTCATAGGACGGGTAAATTTAGGTTCGATGGTGGATTAATATGTGGGTTTTTTAGTTGACTTGACTCACTAAAATATCGTCGGGTGTCTAATCAGATTTTGAGTCTATTACAAAATAATGACATAAATGACCTCTTTAAGTAACGATTGTGACATAAATGAGACAACTTTTAACGATGACATGAATAAACTTTTTCCTAAAATTTAATAACATATCTGAATTTTTAAATAATTTATTCAAAACCCAATTTATCCTACCAAAAAAAGAATTTAGAAAATGAGAGGTTGAAGGGCACCCAGCAAGAGGGTCGTGGACAATGTCAAATGGCTACGTTTCAACCAGGCATCTAGAACTTTCTGCTCTACTTAGTTTTACCATACACCGCCACGCAGCCTGTAATTACTCCTCCTCTAAGCCCCCTTCTACAAGCATCTATTTCTCCCTATTTCTTCGCCTCCTCTCTAAAACCCCCCAAAACCCTAACTGAACTCCCTCCCCAATTACGAATTAGTAGTCTTCATTGTTTCTCCGATGGCGACCGCCGCCTTGTTCAGATCTCTCCGTCGCCGTGAACTTGCTACGTCTTCTCTCTCTGCGTATAGAACTGTGAGTTCATTTTGTCCATTTTCAGCTTGTTGTGCTTTTATTCTGTAAGATCTTTGCTATTCTAATATCTATATAGCTGATGATTTCATATTCTTGTGAGTGGTTTAATCTTTATCATTTCCCTGACATGAAAATAAAATAAGATTTCAGATTCTGGTTAAATTAGACACCCTTCTCGATTTCTTTAAAGAGTTGATTTGTATTATTGATTGTTTAGCTCTGAGTTTATGATTTGATTATAGGACAGAGAAAATGTTCTATTCTCTGTTGGAGCTCAAAGTTATACATTCGCAAGGCTAGGTTGCCTAATATGTCGTAACTAGGTTGTCTAATATGTGATAGCTGCCATATCTTCCCTCTTAAATTAGGACGAGTCTTCGAGTTTAGATGTTAAGAGAAAAATAAAGAAACGTTGAATATCAACTACTGTTGCTGATACACTCTGCTAATAGTGGGTTATCTCCAGTTATTATACTTCTGTTATTTTTGTTTGCCAATATGGAACGGAGTTGAATAGAGGAGAATGGATATAGAAGATCCTGTGTAAGTGACCTAATTTGGAATTGAGGTGTAGTTGATTGGTTTGAAAAATCTCGCTAGTAGTTTCTCATCTATAGCTTTTGATTAGCTAACCTTTCTCTATTATTGGCTCTTTGTTGGCTTGTGCAGTTTGCTTCCAACACCAAGCCTTCATGGTGTTCATCAACTAAATGGGCTGGTCTGGCTAGACCATTTAGGTATGAGGCTTGTAGCGTCGCTTTTCCCTTGGTATCTTGTTGTGTTATTGCGCAATCTTATTTTCCTTTCATTGCAGCTCCAAGCCTGCTGGAAATGAAATTATTGGGATAGACTTGGGTACCACCAACTCTTGTGTTGCAGTGATGGAGGGGAAGGTAAGGATTAGATTTTTGAAATGCCAAACTTTTGTTAGGCTCATGTTTGAGGTACATCGTACTCTGATGGCTTCAGTGGATTATCTGACATTCCCTGATGCTCTTCTTAATGCAGAATCCTAAAGTCATTGAGAATGCCGAAGGGGCTAGAACAACTCCTTCTGTGGTTGCATTTAACCAGAAGGGAGAACTGCTTGTTGGTACTCCTGCCAAGCGTCAGGCAGTTACCAATCCCACAAACACTCTTTCTGGGACCAAGCGTCTAATTGGCAGACGCTTTGATGATCCTCAAACACAAAAGGAGATGAAGATGGTTCCTTACAAGATTGTGAGAGGCTCAAATGGAGATGCTTGGGTTGAAGCAAATGGACAACAATATTCTCCAAGCCAGATTGGAGCATTTGTTCTAACAAAGATGAAGGAAACTGCTGAAGCCTACCTAGGGAAATCCATTAATAAAGCTGTCATCACTGTTCCAGCTTATTTCAATGATGCTCAGAGGCAGGCAACAAAGGATGCTGGGCGAATTGCTGGTCTTGATGTGCAAAGGATTATTAATGAGCCTACTGCAGCTGCACTCTCTTATGGTATGAACAACAAAGAAGGTCTTGTTGCTGTCTTTGATCTTGGTGGTGGAACGTTTGATGTTTCAATCCTGGAGATATCAAATGGCGTTTTTGAGGTAAGTGATATTTGTGGCACTCTCTAAAGCTGTGTATCTTTCTGTTTTTTCCCGTCCAAACTCATCTCTCTACTTACCTCCACTCAGGTCAAGGCGACTAATGGTGACACCTTTTTAGGAGGAGAGGATTTTGACAATGCCTTGTTAGAATTTTTAGTGAGCGAGTTTAAGAGGACGGAGGGAATTGACCTATCAAAAGACAGGCTTGCCCTGCAAAGACTCCGAGAGGCAGCTGAGAAAGCTAAGATAGAGCTTTCATCAACATCTCAAACTGATATTAACTTGCCGTTCATCACAGCTGATGCATCGGGTGCTAAACATCTTAATATTACACTGACAAGATCGAAATTTGAGACATTGGTGAACCACTTAATTGAGAGGACAAGGAATCCTTGCAAGAATTGTTTGAAGGATGCTGGAATATCTTTAAAGGATGTGGACGAGGTCCTCCTTGTTGGAGGTATGACACGGGTTCCTAAGGTGCAGGAAATAGTCTCTGAGATATTTGGTAAAAGCCCAAGCAAAGGTGTCAATCCAGATGAGGCAGTTGCCATGGGAGCCGCACTTCAAGGTGGTATTCTCCGTGGTGACGTGAAAGAGTTGCTTCTTTTGGATGTAACTCCGCTATCTCTCGGTATTGAGACATTGGGAGGTATCTTTACTAGGTTAATTAACAGGAATACTACCATTCCCACAAAGAAAAGCCAGGTGAGTTGTTGGATCTAAATGTGGTCTCCTGTTGTTTTTTATTATTGCCTAGTCTTACCAGGTGTAGTACTCCTTCCATCGAAGATCCATATAGTTTTTCTGTTTTGGGAAATATGTGGCCGTTCCGTGTTTATACAATTTTCAGGAATTCAAATTTACTGAAGTAAAATTTTAAATTTGATGTGATTTTTCTTTGTCAAACTAACTTCTCGATTCTATTCCATCATTTGGTAATATGACTTACAAATTAACATCTTAAATTTCGTACGAGTTCAAATATGGATCTGTAGAAGGATGATACATGCTTGTGCAGGACTTCTGTTTCCAATGTAAAGTGTGGTTGTTTTTTGTAGTGGTTAATGGTTACAGTGTGCTGCTTCCTCTTGCATTTCAGGTGTTTTCTACTGCCGCAGACAACCAAACTCAAGTGGGCATCAAGGTATTACAAGGTGAGCGTGAAATGGCATCTGATAATAAGCTTCTGGGTGAATTTGAACTTGTAGGTATTCCTCCGGCGCCAAGGGGTATGCCTCAGATAGAGGTCACATTTGACATAGATGCAAATGGAATGGTCACTGTGTCCGCCAAGGACAAGGCTACTAACAAAGAGCAGCAGATCACCATTAGGTCATCTGGTGGTCTATCGGAAGCTGAGATAGACAAGATGGTCAGGGAAGCTGAAATGCATGCGCAGAAGGATCAAGAGCGCAAGACGCTTATTGATCTCAGGAACAGTGCAGACACTACCATATACAGTATTGAGAAGAGCCTGAATGAATACAGGGACAAGGTCCCCAAGGAGGTGGTTACAGAAATTGAGACAGCTGTTTCGGACTTGAGAGCAGCAATGGGGACTGAGAACGTTGATGAGATCAAGTCGAAACTTGACGCAGCAAACAAAGCTGTTTCCAAGATTGGAGAGCACATGTCTGGCAGCAGCTCCGGTGGTGCATCCGGTGGTTCGCAAGGAGGAGATCAACCCCCAGAGGCCGAATATGAGGAAGTGAAGAAATAGATGATTATCCTAGGATGAAGAGTGCATGAGAGAGACACAGCGAGATGTTATAGATCTACTTTTCTTTTAAAAATGAGTTTATTTTTTACTTCTCATTCCCTCCCTGGAAGTATTTTATGCTCAAGCTCAAAACTGATTGTATTAAGGGTCTTGAGTTGTGAATTTCTTAGCGTCCAGACCATCGTTAGTAGAGATAGGTGAGTATTATTTTTGCCAGCCCTTCAAATGTTGAAATCAACCCAACAATGCTTTGTTTCCACAATAATATGATACTGTTCTCTGGATTACTACTTTTTGCCTGCTCTATGCTTTGCAGATGTATCTGCATCTGATGTGATGTTAGTGGCATCAACTTCGTGAAAGGGAACTGATATTGTTGACACTTATCTTCACAGAAGTGGAAACTGTGTTAAAGGTTTATATTTGTTTTTTGATTCAAAACCGAATACATGACAGTTTCCGATTCAGAAGTCCTTCTCACAAAGCAGATAAAACAAAATCTTCAAGATCAATTATTTATTCCCTTCTCTACTTTAGGTCGATCACATTTGTCTTTGATACTGTTTCAATTCGAAAAATTATTAAATTTATTACCAATTTATATAGAATATAATTGCAACTATTATATTTTAATATTCTCATTCAGACAAAACATGACATCTAAAGTTAGTAGTTGCTCCAAAACTAACTCTTTTTTTTTTCTTTTTCCTGTACTTGCGAATTTATTATTTTTTTAAGATAAACTTTTGAACCCATTAATTTAAAAGGAATTATAAATTCTTCTCAATATTTTTATCTTATATACTTCTAATATATATCAATGTATACATTTTAGAACAATCAAACATAGAACTACTAATATTGGGTTGAGCTACAACGATTTTAGTTTTCTTACAAACTTTATTATTCCCATATCTTCTATGATCAAAACTAACAACGATACGTTTTTCTGTAAAAAGATATTTTCTTCAGAAAATTCGGATTTCGAGGTTCCTACTGTCCGTCAAATTGCCTTTTTTATTTTATTTTATAATTTCATCAGTTTTAGAAAATAATACTGTTGTGTGATATATTATGGGTTGTTCACACTATTTTGAATGATATTTAATTTATTTTTTATATATGTACTTTTTAATATTTTAAATAACAAAATGGTAGCTAAAAATACCCTGAGACCAAAATAATTAACAACTTTTGATGGGAATAAATTTATATTCTCACGGCACAAAATCCTACAAGTTATGCCGCAAGTAAAAGTTTTCGTCAAATTAGAAACAAGTTAAAAATAAAAATCCTTATATTTGAAGAAGACAAAAATTAAAAATTACATTTTGGGGCAGAAACTTGCTATATAAATGATTTTGGAGTCCATTTGAGTAAAACGTCGGCCCAATCCTGACATTAGTTTGCAGATTGGATTAGAAAAAAATGTAGGGCCCAAATATAAATTTACATGAACCCTCTGCCGCAAAATTGCGGCTCATCTCAAATTAAACGGTACGCGTTACTATATTCATTCAATCATTTTCTTCAAGAAAACATTTTTTATAATTATTTTTTTTGTATTTTATCTTTTTCTTCCACTAATCAATTTTTCCCTCTTTCTTTGCCTCTCCGTAAAACCCTAAACCCTATCACTGAACTTCCAACTTTACAAACTAGCCTTGGCTGCAAAGCCGCCGCCTTGCTCACATCTCTCCGTCGCCGTGAACTTGCTACCTCTTCTCTGTCCGCCTATAAAACTGTGAGTTCTTTTTTTTTTTCAGCCTGTTATGTTGTTGTTCTGTTAGATTCTTGCTCTTCTAATATCCTCGAGCTCGTGATTTTAAATCATACCGTGAATGGTTTATTCTTATCCTTTGGCTCACCTAAAAGAAAATTAAAAATTTGGCATTCTGGTTAAATTAAACATTCCTTTTCGTTTTCTCTAAAGAGTTGATTTATATCATTGATGGTTTTGCTGAGTTTATTGTTAATTGTGGAACATAGAATATGTTCTATTGTCCGCCAGAGATTACAGTTACCCCTGGTTATAGAGATTGTAGGTGGATTACATTGAACAGCAAACAGATGAGACTACAGTCTGCAAAGGATATATAGACTAGCAAGTTGACACAAAAATGTGTAACCCGCCAAAATTTTGATGGTTTGGGTCAGAAATATTGTCTTACCGGGTCAATTTTGGTTGTTAACCAGGCTGACCCATTTGGCTTCTTGACGGGTCAGTTTATCAACCCGTGGGTAGCCTTTACATGTAACTTCACTATGTTCATCTATTGTAAATACTACTTCATGAATAGGAAACTTTTGGCTTTGGCTCTACGTGGTTGTTTGGATAAAAGAATGCCTGTTCTTGTTTCTACTTTGGTCAAACATAAACATTTTCTAGTTTGAGTAAATACAAGATGTGAAAGTATGTGTGAACAACTAATAGGTTTAGCAAGCCCTTTATCTTCTTACTCATTACTTCTCTTTTATTTTATAAAATAAAAAATAATGCAACTGTCAATGTGACAGTTCACAAAAAAATTCTGCAATTCTTTTCGACTATCTTATGAAACCAAAACTTTGGCTTCACTTTGAACTTTAAGTTGGGTGGTTTAGGTTATGACACATAATTTGACCCATCCTAACCCAATAGGCTTTGGGCGGGTTGGTTCATGCCCCACCTATTTGATATAACGCGTTTTGACCAGCCCAAACCTAACCCACCCATTTGACACCCCTACTCCGAACACTATCTTTCTGTATTTTTTTTAATTAAAATAACTAATAAATTTAGTTGTTAATTATATGAGTCGTAGTTTTACCTCTTCGTATCTTTGTTGGAATTAACATGAGTTCAAAGGCTATAATTGTTGTTAAACATATAAGGATATTTTCGTGTATCAACATTTAAGTTTAGTTCTTCTTGCTTATATAATAATGATAATGATTCACATACATTTTGTCAAAATTGGAGCCTAAAATGAACGGACACCTATTCCTTTAAGTTGCTATTATTTGAAAGTGTCCACAAAAATAGTAATTAGGGGTCTTATTTTCTCATGTGGTATAAAAATCTCATAAAAATATGTTTAGAGCCCATTTGAGTGAAGACATTGCTCAAACCTAACATTTGTTGCGGGCGGGATAAAAGACAAATATAGAGCCAAATATAAATCTACTTCTCTTCCCTTAGTTCATACCAAATCTTCTGCCACTAAGTTCCTCCTTTTTCTCCTACGGAATTAAATGGTGGGTTTTTATATTGGCAACCCCTATATATTTTTCCCTTGTATCTCTAATTGGACAAAAAACCTGTCCCTTTCTTATCAATTGATATGTTCTGGGTACAGGTGATGTTGTTATACTTCCATCAGTTTATTGTTGTGATAAATTATACTACAACATTGTTATTGTACTTATGAATTTTCGAAGTGAATGTACGATGCTATGCAAGTTGAACATTGTCTAGTGCATGGTTAGTGAAATTTTAGCTTTAACAAGTTTAAATGCTTAATGAGCTGTATAATAGTGTTTATGCTTTAATATTTGTCTGTATATGGATCAATGAAATAATTCTAAAACTTTGCAATTTCATTTCAGTTTTCTCTCAGAATATAGATTAATATTAAGGAATTCAAGCTTAATGTCGTTCTATTTTCATCAAGAAAACATCTTCTATAATTTTTATAATTTTCTGTATTTTGGGAATTACCCAAATTAAACTTAGGAATTTGCAATTTTTTATATTTATTTTTATCTTAGAAAATGTAATACTATTTTTTAGTACCTCACAACTTTGACTTACGTGATAGAAAAACATTGGAATTATGAGCATGGAGACGGCTGGGTCTGAGCAGCCAAGGGAGAATATGAAGAAAGACAAGAAAAAAAGAAAGGCCGAAACAGAGGGACCTGATGCCCCATCAACCTCTCACAAGATTTCTGTCAATCCTATGGAGAAGAAGAAGCAAAAAAGAGCTCTAGACAAAGAGAAGCGCAGAGTGGAGTCTGAGAAAAAAGTCGAATCCAAGCAAGAACTAATGGCTTCTTCTGAATCGAGAAGTAATCAGAGGACAGCGATTTCTCCTACTACTAGTGGGTTGCCTGAGTTCCACATTGGTGTATTTAAGGACCTTGCAGCTGCTGATGCTTCCATTAGAGAAGCAGCTGCTCATTCTTTAGTTGCTGAGTTGCTTGAAGTACAGAAGGCTTATGATATTCTGGAGAACAAGGAAGTGGTTGAGGGACAGCTCAAATTGGAAGCTGAAAAGGATGATGGGTTGAATAACTGCGCCCCTTCGTTGAGATATGCAATTCGGAGACTAATTCGGGGCGTTTCTTCATCAAGAGAGGTGGGTTCAGTTAATTTTTGGCGCAACGTTCTGTGATTTTGTTGAAAATTGGTGCCTTATTATATTGATGGTTAAATTTGAATGCTTTAATACGGGCTATATGCCTTCCTATCTTCATCTTATAGTTGAAATTTTTTAGGGAGACTAATATCTCTATGGGTTCTTCTTGACACACCCATCTGATAAAAGCACATGCATGCTGGAAAGGTTGTATCACAAAATATGATGCTTAGGCTATGCTCTCCTGCCCTTACCTTTGAAATGTTATTTTATAGTAGAACCATAAAGGTTACCTTATGATAACACTGGCAGGTAGATACTCACAGCTTGTGTCATTGAAGTTTTTTAATAGCTATATACTCTAGAGATTTGAATTAAAGGTTAAATGAAATAAAGTAGGCTTAAAGACAGATGTCTCTTCTGCTTATAATTCCATGTGCCATGATTGTCTCGATGAACTGAATGTTCCCATATAAAGCCTTATCTGTTTTCTTATGTGTGCAGTGTGCAAGGCAAGGGTTTTCATTAGGCATGACAGTTTTGGTTGGTGCAATTCCATGCATAAAAGTGGACGCGCTGTTGAAGCTTATTGTTGAATTATTGGAGATCTCTTCTTCCATGAAGGGTCAGGTGGGAAGGATCGCCTTTTGTGAGCTAATGGTTTTCTTATGGTCTGTCTTAACAGTTTAACTTGGTTGTGTAGGACATAAAAGATTGCCTATTGGGACGCTTATTTGCTTATGGAGCTATTGCAAGATCAGGGAGATTAACTTTAGAGTGGACTGCTGATAAAAACACTCCTTATATTAAAGAATTTGTTGGTTCTCTTGTCTCACTGGCAAAAAAGAAGCTTTACTTACAAGAGCCTGCTGTTTCAATTCTTTTGGAGTTGGTTGACAAGGTCTTTAACTTTTACAAGCCTATGAATTGCAAATTTAAGCTTATTACGTTCACTTTAGTTATCTATTGAAATTAACTTCACAGATTGGCTTTTCTTGTGTCATTATAAAATCGTATGGGCTTATACATCTCCTTATGAATCTTTTAGGATCTTTTTCACTTGCCTATAAAACATCATCTCTTCCTACTCTTCCTGAAACATCTTACTACTTTTTGGGCAAGAAAATGTTTTACACTTATCCAAATAATATCATTTCTTCCTATTACACTAAGATGTGGTTTTGTCATGTTGCTGATTTTAACTTTTTGCATTTAGTGTATTTTTGCTTCACCATATTGTCCTTGTCCTCTACTTTTGGTCTTTGCTTAAGCTGCATTCTGTTTAGCCATTTCATCACCCATGTTTTTGCCATGTCAGTTACCTGTTGAAGTTTCGTTGGATCATGTACTTGAAGCTCCTGGACTTAAAGAGTGGTTTGAAAGTGCACCAGAAGTTGGAAATCCTGATGCTTTGCTTCTTGCCCTTACTATACGTGAAAAAACTGGTGTCGATAATAAAGTTTTTGGCAAGCTTCTTCCTTTTCCTTATAGCCCCAGCCGGCTTTTCAGCGTGGAACATTTGTCCTTGCTTTCCAATTGCTTGAAGGTGCTACTGAACTACTTCATTTTATTTCCTTGAAACGGTTTGTTCATATTTTGATCTGTTGACTTTATGGATGTGCAGGAATCCCACTTCTGCCAGCCACGAACTCATAGTGTATGGTATTCCTTGGTAAATATTCTCTTACCTGAAAATGTTCTACAAGATTTTGATCCCTCAGCCGCTTTAAATTCCATAAAAAAGCACAAAAAAGGCCGCAAAGGTAGCTCAGCAGAAGAAGATGTTGAGAAAAATGTTAAAAACTTTTGTGAAGTTATCATCGAAGGATCACTTCTTCCATCATCTCATTATTGCAAGAATTTGGCTTTCAATGTTCTGCTGCTTCTCCTTCCAAAACTGCCTGCATCGTGTATCTACAACGTCCTGTCTTACAAAGTTGTGCAGTGCTTAAAAGATGTACTTTCCATGAAAGACACTAATCTATTCAAAGCCGGTCAATACTTTTTAAGAGAATTTTCTGAGTGGGTCAAGCATGATGATGTTAGAAGAGTGGCAGTTATCATGGCTTTACAGAAACATAGTAATGGGAAGTTTGATTGCTTCACCAGGTCAAAAACAGTAAAAGAGTTGATGGCTGAGTTTAAAACCGAGTCGGGATGCATGCTTCTCATTCAGAACTTAGTTGACATGTTCCTGGATGAAGCTCGTGCTTCAGAGGAGCCTTCAGATCAGAGTCAAACTACAGATGACAACTCAGAAATTGGTTCCTTAGAAGATAAGGATTCTATTGCAGCAGTAGGAACATCAGATTTTTTGAAAGGATGGGTTGTAGAGTCACTTCCCAATAGCTTGAAGCATTTGACTCTGGATACAAATGCAAGGTTCAGGGTCCAAAGAGAAATTCTAAAATTTTTGGCAGTTCAGGGTCTATTTTCTTCAACTCTTGGAACTGAGGTGACATCTTTTGAATTGGAAGAAAAATTCAGGTGGCCGAAGTCTGCCATTTCAAGTGCTCTTTGTAGGATGTGCATCGAGCAGCTACAGTTACTGCTATCAAATGCTCAAAAAGGCGAAGGACCTCAAGTTGTGGCAAGTGGTCTTGAAGCTAATGATCTTGGAGCTTATTTCATGCGATTTCTTACCACATTGCGAAACATTCCTTCTGTTTCGCTGTTTAGGTCCTTGGGTGATGATGATGAAGAAGCTATCAAAAAATTGCAGGCGATGGAGTCTCAACTCTCAAGACAGGTGAAATTTTGTGCTGCTTCATTTTGTAGCATCGTAATAACGTTGCTGACTTAAACACTAGTCAAAGTTTTCTGTCATTGTGAAACCAAAGTCCCTAAAGCCGTTTAATTCTCTCCTTTATTGTTTGATAAGAATGTACTCCATCTTTGGTGTGAGGAATCTCAGCAAGTTCTTAACTGAAACAGCCATATCCTGTTATTACTCATCTTATATTAGTTATTGCCACTAACTACTTGTATTCTCTTTATGTCATATTAACCACTAATAGCGTGTACAGGAAAGTGAACACTTATTAATTTCTTCTGTTAAGAAGTTAGATTCTTAATCCTTTTCTTTCTCTGACCTTATTTTTTTCTCCAAACAATGGCAGGAGAGAAACTTGGGTCCAAGTATTGACGCAAATAAGTTTCATTCCATGAGGTACCTTCTGATACAATTGTTGCTTCAAGTCCTACTTCAGCCTCAAGAATTTTCTGAAGCCGCCTCTGAATTGGTTATTTGCTGTACAAAAGCTTTTCGATCTTCTGATCTTCTTGCTTCCTCTGGAGAAGATGAAACAGAGGGAGATGACACACCTGAATTCATGGATGTTCTAGTGGACACCATGCTTTCATTGCTGCCACAGTCATCAGCTCCGATGCGGACCGCTATTGAGCAGGTAAACTACAGAAAAAGCATAATATCCCATCACTTCTTTTGGTGATTTAATATCTCCCAAAAACCTTGGCCTAATGTCGTGCTAATCATTATTTCTAATGCATTGTTGCACCTACTGTATTTGATGCGAACTCCATTCTGAATTTTTTTGACCAAATTCATAAGAGAAGAAACTTAAAGGCAGTGGAGTTCTTATATGGATGTTTTATCTTAGAAGACTGAGTTACAACTACTTCTCAATCTCAAGCTGTTAGGTGGTGTAGGCTATATGAATTTTCACTATTCATGTTGCTCTATTTTGACCCATCTTGAATCTTATTTTTAGCACTAGAAGTTGTCTACATTTTTTACGGTCAAACAAACCTCTTAAAAAAAATAGAAGACTCCTAGTGAACATTGGACTTAAAGTAAGCGTACCAACATGACTATACTTAAATAGCAGCTAATTGGTATCACCGATGTGGACTTTTTCTCATTGTACCTTGTCCACCTTTAATATCTTTAGTGACCATATTTTATTTAATCGGTTTGGTTTGCTCTTTAGTTTTGATAGGTTTTTCACCAAATTGTGAATAGGTTGATCAATTTTTTCCCTGAGAAACTAAACTCATGATGATACTAGGTACTCATGCTGGATGGTTGGATCTATTTAGTTGTCATATAGATATCTTTTTCTTTTCTTTTCTTTTTTTTTCTTTACAAATTATTGAAAGTTGATTGGAAGCACCAAATCTGCAAACCTTATCTAAAGGGAAGATGTGGTATTTATCACCGAGAAATCCCTCATGGCCAATGATGCACAGTTCAAAACTGGGTGGATAATTGGCTTGCCCGTCTATGCTTTTGCGCTTAACTATTTTTTTTTTCACGGCAAGGTTCACACTTGTGATGTGCTCCTAACTCGCACATTATGCGCTTGGCTCTTGACACTAGGCGGTAACCTTGGGGGCAATCTAAAGAGAAGATTTTTTCTGAGTGCAGGATCAATTCATCGGGTTTCTTTTAATTGATCCTTAATTATTTCACGAGAATAAAGTAGCAAATGCAGTGCTTCATTAATCCTTTGTTGGATACACCTGTTGTAGTGGGTTTCTGTCAATGGTACTCTGTCCTCTTTTGCCTGTGTTTCCTATTCGATTAGTTTAAAAAAAATTGAACTATTTACTCTTTCCTCAAATTGTTAAATTTTATGATCTTCACTAGGGAAAAGCATCTTTTAATAATACTATCATATTTTCAATTTGACATGGTCAAATTTAAGAACTCATTATAACACGCTTTTGTTGATCTCTTCGCTATAGAGTTGTTTGCGTATCATGCGAAAACGTTATTTTTCACGTTCTTTCAATGCTCCTCCTGTCTATCTTTATGGAGGTGGAAGAGGATGAGATCTCGATAGCTCTCAACTATCTTGCCTTGTCCATTGATACCCACTGTTCGAAGCACTTATAGATGCATAGTATGAATATATGAAAATTGATTGTTGTGTTATTTTTCGAAAATGTGCATTTTTGTATTCTTTTTGGATAACCTTGGAGTCTGGGCCAGCTTGCACGCACTTCGGCTAATAGGGTACCCGTTACCTCCAATAAGTACAGGGTATCTCCATCCACCAAGTCTTAGGCAGAAGGGAAGAAGTCATCTGAGTATTTTTGGCTCTGCTGAGATTTAATCTGAGGCCTCACGATTCTCAACTCACTTTATGAACTACTAGGCTGTACCTTTGGGTGCATGTATGAATACATGAAAATTGATTCTTTGTGTTATTTTTAGCAATGTTTCTCTACCTGATAAGTTTGGTGGATCTGCGCAGCAGCTTCTGTTGCTCAGGCTCTTGTTCACATACTTAAAAACATTCTTTTCTTTATAGGTTTTCAAATGTTTTTGTCATGATGTCACGGATGATGGGTTACTTCGAATGTTGCGGGTTATAAAGAAAGATCTCAAACCAGCCAGACACCAAGAAACAGACAGTGAGAACGACGATGATGATGACGTTCTTGACATTGAAGAATCAGAGGAATCTGATGAAGCAGAGATGCATGAAACTGCGGAGAGTGATGAACATGCAGATGACTCAGAGACAGTAGTTGGCGTTGAGGGCGTTAGCTCAGAACTTCCTAATGCTTCTAATGATGATTCTGATGAGGGAATGGATGATGATGCAATGTTCAGCATGGACGCCTCTCTTGCTAAAATGTTCAAGAACAGGAAGAACCAGGCTGGTAGTGAGACTGCTCATTCACAGCTTGCCCTGTTCAAACTTCGTGTCCTCTCTTTGCTGGAGATTTACCTACATGAAAATCCAGGCAAGTCTTTCTTTATTCACTAAGGGGTCGCTGATTGCTGGTTAGGAAGGGGGTTAGCATACTTATTAGTTCACAATACCATATATATCACAGGTATAAGTTAATTTATGTATTATTTTATGTGGGTAGAAGGTGGAATAATATATAAGGATTAATAATACATGGATAAAAATATTAAAATGATAAATTTATCACTCTGCAGTTAAATTTTTGGTTTTGATTGCGGTGCTTTCGCGTCTTAACTATGTACCTTCCGTCATTTTTATAAATCAAACATTTTATCATGCCTTGTAAATAAATAATTTATTTGAACAATTATATAATGTATGTTATAATTTCTAATACATCAATACAAATATCAACAACATACGCAGTGTAATCCCACAAGTGCGGAATAAAAACAAATATCCAAAGAAATAAGCGTTGTGATTCCTACATAACCAAGCTCTGCATAACTAACCCCCATGTTATTTATTCCTGCATAACCAAACTCTAGATTGCTCATACCAACCTGCATAACTCTAACCAGCAACTGAACGAGCCCCCAAGTGTATTTATCTTAAGGATGTCCAACTTGACTTCAAAGCATGATCTCATTATATAAAAATTATAATATAAGATTATATCTTAATTCCATGATTAGCTTTGTGGCATGATCGTCATGATGAAACTAGGGGTTGACATACAAGTTTTAATCAAAATAAAAGCATCTGGATAGAACATTTGACCAGTGTAAATGTATCAACAAAAATAGCTAACACTTCTTTCCAACTGGTTGGTATTGCCTTTGTGGAATCTTTGTTCCTTCCGTTTTTGTTCTACTAACATTGGTCAAGTATTTTGAAATTCTTCCCAGTTTGTGATTTATGTCCACCTTATATTTTTTATTACTCTCAATCATCAGTTTGTGCACCTACATATTGGTGCATCTTGAGGCGAAGCCAAAATAGACGAACTTTTCTCATTTTATTCGCGTACTACTTGCTCCTCTGGTGCATCATCATTTTTCATCTTGTTCAATTTTTCTCACCAAACGTCCACTTTAACATTCACATTTCAACAGTATTTGTCTTGTATACATGTTGACCTTTAGATGCTACGTCACCTCCATATAATGTTGTTGGACTCACAATTCTTATATATAGTATTCACTTTGGGCATCTTTCTATGGCATGACATTCCTATCAAACTCTTCTTTTCAGCCATCCTATTGTAGTTCTGAATGTATGTCTTTGTTTATGTCATTCTCCTAGAAGTGGAAAATATTACTTATGCTGAATATCATGAATTAAAAGATGTACACTTTGATCTTATGGCTGAATATCACGATCTGATGCTGTGGTTCTTTTGTATTAAGCACTGCAGGCACCTTTCGTGTTTCACTTGTTAGTGTTGTCATGAACTCAATGGCACTGTTTGCTTGATCTTATTGATTTATTAAGGTGTGAATCGTTATTTAAATTTTCGATTTTGCAGGGAAGCCACAAGTATGGAAAATATTCTCAAGCCTAGCTCAGGCATTTGTAAACCCGCACACTATAGAAGGTAATGAACAACTTGGCCAGCGAATTTGGGGAATTTTACAGAAGAAAATCTTCAAGGCAAAGGAATATCCAAGAGGTGAAGCCATCCAGTTCCCAGTGCTTAAGTCACTCTTGGAAAGGAACTTGATGCTGGCAGCAAAATCTTTCAAGAAAAAGAAATCTGCTTCCAGCTTGTCCAAGAAAAAGCTGTCTGCCGCCTTGAATAGATACAAAATGATCAATTCTCTTGCGCAGAGTTCAACATTTTGGATTTTGAAGATAATTGACGCGAAAAATCTTCCAGAGTCTGAACTTGAGGAGGTTTTTCGTATATTCAGAGAAAAGCTGGAGGGCTACTTAGATAGTAAAAGTACTCGAATGAAGTGTGAGTTTCTAAAAGAAGTTTTTAAAAGGCGACCATGGATTGGACATCATCTATTTGGGTTCCTTTTGGAGAAATGTGCTAGTGCAAAGCTACAGTTTCGACAAATTGAAGCTCTTGAACTGGTTATTGAGATTTTGAAATCGATTGTTTCTTCAAACCCTAATGACAGCAGCCATCTTACAAAGTTAGGCTGTCTTGTTAATGCGTTGTTGAAAAATATGCCCGACAAGGCATCAAGACGAGCTGATGTGCGGAAGTTCTGTGGCAAAGTAATTCAGGTCTTAACAGACCTTAATCTGAGGGCCTTGTTTCTCAAAGCTCTGGAACCCGATTGTGAAGAGAAACTGAGCGACATGTTTCCTGCTTTGAAAAAGTGAATGTTGGGGCAGACATTAGATAGGGATTTATGAGGACATTCATTCGTATGTTGGAGAGACCAGTTCGCCGCTGTTTCTTGGCGTTTATTCCGACCATATGTTATTCGTAGGTTTGTTTACTGTTTGTTACCCTTTTTGCCCCTTTTTTTCTTTGGTTGTTGAAGAACTTGTAGCAGCAACAGTTTTGGTAATATGTAGTCCGTCATAGTAATTGTACAATCAAAAATTTTTGGCATCAGAAGTGTGAATTTACATCCACTTGTCATTCGTCACTTTCGATTCTCTGTCATTGTTTATATTTGGATTACTTTTGGAAGTTGGAACTTGGTAGGATGTGATTATTGAGTATTATCAAGTGGATGGGGCTCACTGATAACACCTGCAGAATCTTGCATCAAAGAATTTTTATACCAAAAGAACTGCAATTTGGATCATATATACTATTATCATCTCCATTCAAGTTGAAGCCATCCTCATATTTTAATTGAGCTGAGGCATAAATGTAGCTTTTCTAAATGAACACATACGTATTTTACTTTACTTCTTTCTTAATTGAGACTTGTAATCGGAACTTTAAATTAAGGACGAAGAAACGTTTAACTATATTCGACTGCACTCTTTGATTGTCCTTGTATTTTAGGGAATTTTATCCACAAAAGGAATGGGGTTATTTTAACCAAATGTGATCTAAAGACCATTTGACTCCAACAGATAATATGTTTGAAGAATTTAAAATGACAAAAATTAATTTAATAACTTTTGTAGAAAGAAATCACAAGTTGGATGACAATATGAGAAATTCACTTTACTAGTATAAAAAAAAAGTATTTTTTATATTACATGAACAAAAAGAAACATAACAAATTCAGTGTTTCACAAGTGAAGTCACGGTGATTCCAACCAAACTTAGCAATTCTAATAGAACTAGATCAGATAATGCTTTAGTATTTGAATCTAAATAAAATACAGTTTAGTCTTAACGACAATTAATCGGCTTAACTTCCAGAGCTATAAATACGAATAAAAATGGCCTTCAATTTTTTGTCACCAAACAACAGTATTTGTAGTCTTCAAAATTTCTCAACATATAACCACACTTTAAATAACAACAAACTATTTCTTGTTGAGATGGTAACTTGCTCCTTCATGGAGCACATGAACTTGTAAGTAAAGGTCTTTGTTGCATTTCCCTCTCACAAATTCACAAATATAATTGTCATTTTCCTTTGCAAGATTCCACAGACATAAACTGCTCTATCCGCCAATTAGCCACTTTTTACTATCATTCCAAATCTTGAATTTTGTCTCATATTCTCTGCTAGCAGAGTTGCGTATAGTCATGCTGTTGTGATCGAAATAGCAGGGCGTCATGCGGAAGCTAATAATTACAAGCTTTTTCTTGATACATCAGATGATAAATAAAAATATACTAAAATAAGCATAATATTTAATATAATTTGATCAAGTCACCCGCATATTGAAAAAATTAATATAAAAAGTATAAAACTATTGAGAGAATAATCTCCCCCTAAACAAGACTTTTTGAAGATTACATTGTGGATGCTATTGTGTTGTGTATGAGAAGAAGAGATCTTCTATTTATAGAAGTCTAAATCTTCTCTTCCAAGAAAAAGATAGCTCTAGAAGAGTTCTTTTCTACCAAGAAAACCTTGTGTTAAAAAAACTTTTTGAAGTAAAACACAACTGTTGATAGAATCCAAATAAGGTAGGAAATTCAGGATAAATGCCAGCACATGCTTGAAGGGAGTTCAAGTTTGAAGTCTCTCACCACATGAATCAGAATGTACTCCAATTAGGAACAAAGAATTTGTTAAATGAGAATGTTATGAGATTAAACTATAAAATCATTCACTAAAGTAGTTATAGGTTTTTAATTATCAGTTTATCTATCCTGTTTGGTAGTATTTTACCGAAAAAATAAGAATTTTTTGATTGAATTTCGTGTCCACATTTGAATATATCTGTACCAAATGGGTCATGAAGGTCACTTACCTTGCGATCAATGGCTCTTTTGCATCCAACTGAAATTAAGAAAGTTAAATGGTCAGGTTCACAAATAGAAATCTCATGAAAACTCAAAGATACTCTATTCATTTCATTTTAAATGGTGATATTTTATTAAATATGGACTTTAAGAAAGAAATAAGACTTTTGATACATATGAAAAGTGTTAGAAAATGAGATTTAATTTCATTCTTCTCTGCTTTTCAAAAACTAACTAAAAGTGGCCCAGCAGGATTGTTTTGTCAGCAAACCAGAAAATCGAACCTTTTTAAAACCCTTTAGAACTTGTAGTTTTAAAATTTTCATGATATTTATAAGACTACAGATCATGTTCAATATACAAAAATGTCATTTTTGCAATAACATACTAACAAGAAAAGAATTGAACTGCATATAAAATGATTCGGAGGAGTAGATATGAAGATATTTAATTTGTGTCTACCTTTTGAACGTGAGATCTTTTAGCTCTATACTCTTTTGATGTTCAACATTCATTTCTTCCACTTCTTTCTCTTTCACAACAATTTTAAACCTCCAGTTCTTTTCTTTTCACATTCATTTTTTAAAAGTAATTTGAAGTCAAATATTCTATATCCATCAAAGTCAAATCTCCAAACTCTTTAATGTTGTCCTCAATGAATTTCTCCCATATTCAAAATAAATATGTCTTCCTTTTTGGGTCACCCATAAGGCCACATATTTGCTAAACTGATCCCTAAGGGAGACCTTTCTAGGTAACTTTCCATTCTTATAATCGTTAAAACTTGTGAGAATTTTCTTTGAAGAAAAAAAAAGCTTCATTTTTGGAAAAAAAATGTAGAACAACATCAATTTATTTAAATCAGGTTGGCCATATCATTATAGCAGCCAGTATCAGACAGAAAAATATTTCAAATAAACTCAAAGTTTGAGAATTTTGAGGCTAAAATTTAAGAATCTAACTACTTCAGAAACTAAAAAATAAAATTTGAGGCGTTTTCATTATTTTACTGCAAAATTACTAACACTCATAATGTGTTTTTTTGGAAATGAAATATGCAATTTATGGCATCTAATTACTGATTTTTACATAACACTAGTATAAGATTAGGAGATTTTTAACATATATAAAATATTCGTATAAAATTTACTTGCATCACACAAAAACATCCTTCCACTTTTCACTTTCCCTCCTCCTATTCACAGATCACATCTTAAAAAGTATTTTTTAAAAAAGTTTCAACAGAAAGAGTCAGCAAGAATTGTTGATTCAATACATATATAGTTAGATTCTTAAATTCTGAGATCAAAAACATCAAACTTTGAGTTACCCAAGTTAGAAAAATTGTAAAATACCATGAGATATTTAAGTTCATTTTGTATCTAATGTTTGTAGATGATCTAAATCTCACCAAAGCCTTCCCCTTTTCATATAGATCAACTGTCTGCATCGCCAGAAAGATTAAAAAAAGATCAAGAAAAAGAGTCCCGAGAAATCAAAGACTATGGGGGAGGAGGGAAGGCGGGGTGGAGTATACTTACTAGCCGTTTTGCACTGGTTTCAAGGGAGAAAACCATGAGGAAGCCCTTTTCCAGGCTCACTTTTTTTGTCAAACTTTAAGGGATCAGTAAAAGAATTCAGGCGGCATTTAACCCTATAAGTTTCTTTTACACTAAAGGAGGAAATATAAAAGAGAATAAATTAACAAAAATTTGAAGATTCACAAATATAGAGCATTTGTTTATTTGTTCTTGTCATGTAGTAAATGTAGATATAGTAACTATTTTTTTCCTCTCATGTAGTCAATGCAGAATTTGGTATCACGAAGAAATGTGATGAGTTCTAGTGTGTGAGCTTAACATTATCTCATTTGACTCCAAGAGATATTATGTTCACTGAGTTTAAAATGACAAAAAATAATGTAATAAATTTTATAGAAAGAAATCACAAGTTAGATGACAGACTACATGAGAAATTTACTTTACTAGTATAAAATATATTTGTCAGATGAACAGATAAAAACGTAAAGATTTCAGTATTTTGCAAGTGAAGTCATGATGATTTCGATTAACTTAGCAATTCAAACAGAAGTAGACTAGATAATGATTTAATATTCAAATGTAAATAAAACAGAGTTTAGACTTAACATCAATAATCAATCAGCTTAACTTCTAGAGCTACTAATATAAACTAAAACAACCTTCAACTTTTTTGTCACCAAACAATAGTATTTGTAGTCTTCAGAATTTGTCAACATATAACAACACTAGAGGCCATAAAAATTAAAATGCCATGTTAAATAGCAGAAAACTATTTCTTGTTGGTATGAGAACTTTCTCCTTCATGGAGAACGCGAGCTTGTAAGCATAGGTCTTGGTTGTGTTTTTCTCTCACAAATTCACAAATACACAAATCATTTTCCTTCGCAAGGTTCTGCCTACAAAAATTGCTCCATCCACCAGTTAGCCACTTCCTACCATCCTTCCAAGTGTTGACTTTTGTCTTATATTCTCTGCCAGTAGAGTCGCGTATGGTCATGCTTGAAGGGAGTTCAAGTTTGTAGTCTCTCACCACATCAGTCGGAACGTACTTCAATTAGGAAGAAAGAATTTGTTAGATGAGAATATTATGAGATTGAACTATAAAATCATTCACTAAAATATTTATAGATTATTAATTACCAGTTT
The DNA here is from genome assembly GCA_035772735.1 of Datura wrightii. NCBI lineage: Eukaryota > Viridiplantae > Streptophyta > Magnoliopsida > Solanales > Solanaceae > Datura > Datura wrightii. Next base: position 3,344,154 of record JASDFA010000038.1, on the reverse strand, counting down.
ATCTTTCCTGTTTGGTAGTATTTTTGTTACAAAGTAAGGATTTTTTGGTTGAGTTGCACGCCCACTTGTGAATATATCTGTACCAAATGGGTCATGGCGGTCATTCACCTTGCGAGCATCAGGTCTTTTGCATCCAGCTGAATCAAGAAAGTTAATTTATCAGGTTCACAAATAGAAATCTCATAACTCAAAGATACTCTATTTCATTTCATTTGGAATAATAGAGAAGAATGAAGTTAAATATGATTTTCTAACATTTTTTATATGTGTCAAAAGTCTTTTTTCATTTTTAATGTCTATATTCTTCTCATGACATTTATATGGCCACAAGATCATGTCCATTATACAAGATTTCATTTTTGCAGTAACATACTAATGAGAAAATAATTGAATTACATATAAAATGACATGGAGGAGTGGTAATAAAGATATTTAATTTGTGTCTACCTTTTAAACGTTGAGCCTTCTTGTTAAATTTTCCAGCCCTTTCATTACCTTCCTCCTCCTCCTCTTCTTCATATTCCTCCTCTTCATCACTATCATCGGAAGAACTGCTGCTGCTATAACTAGCCCAATTCTTCCCTTTTGGCTCTATACTCTTTTGATGTTCAATATTCATTTCTTCCGCTTCGTCCTCCTTCACACACAATTTTAAACCTCCAATTCCTTTCTTTTCACATCCATTTTTTCCAAGTAATTTGAAGTCAAATATTCTATTTCCATCAAAGTCAAAAATTAAAAAGTCTCCAAACTCTAAAATATTTTCCTCAATGAATTTCTTCCATCCATCTTCAAAATAAATATCTTCTCCTGTTTTGGTCACTCCTATAGGCCACATATTACCAAACCGATCCCTAAGAGAAACCTTCCTAGGCAATTTTCCATTCTTGTAATCGGTAAAACCTGTGGGAATTTTCTGTGAAGAAACACAAAAGCTTCATTTTTGAAAAAAAAATGTAGAACATCAATTTACTTAAATCAGATTAACCATATCATAATATAGCAGCCAGTATTAGACAAAAAATATTTTAAATAAACTCAAACTTTGAGAATTTTGAGGTTAGAATTCAAGAATCTAGCCATTTCAGAAACTACAAAATAAAATTTGAGGCATTCTCATAATTTTACTCCAAAATTACTTCTTTCAACACTCATATGTCATTTGAAAATGAAATATACAATTTATGACATCTACTTATCGAATTCTACATAACATTGGTATAAAATTAGGAGATTTAACATATATAAACTACTCGAATAAAATTTACTTGCACCCCACAAACACATCCTTCCGCTTTTTTACTTTCCCTCCCTCTATTCACATACCACATCTTCAAAAAATATTTGTTAAAAAAGTTTCAATAAAAAGAGTTAGCAAGAATCGCAGATTCAATGCATGTATAGTTAGATTCTTGAATTCTAGCCTCAAGGATCTCAAATTTTTAGTTACCTAAGTTAAAAAATGTAAGATACCATGAGGTATCTAAGTTCAATTTATATCTAATTTATGAAAGTCGATCTAAATCTCACAAAGGCCTTCCCATTCCCGTATAAATTCATTGCCCACATCTCCAAAGAAAATGAACGAAAATCAAGAAAAGAATTTCCAAGAATAAAACACCATAAAGGGGGGAGGGGGATACTTACCAGCCGTTCTGCACTGATATCAGGGATGATAACCTTGAAGAAGCCCTTTCCCATGATTTCTATGTTGTAAAACTTTAAGAGCTCAGTAGAAGAATTTAGGCAGAGGTTAAATTTTGGATGTTTCTTTTATACAGAGCTCAGTAGAAGAATGGAGGCAGCATTAACCCTAGACTAGATATTTCTTTTATATTAAAGGAGAAAATATAAACTAGTATAAGATTGCAAAAATCTGAAGATTCCCATATATAGACCATTTGCTTTTTTACTCTTTTCATGAAGTAAATGCAGATATAGTAACTATTTTTTTCCTCTCATGTAGTCAATGTAGAATTAGTAACCACGGAGAAGTGTGATGAGTTATGGTGAGTGAGATGAGCTTTTCATCGTCTAGAATTGAACAATTATAGCTAAAGTGGTAACTTAAAAAAAAAGAACCTACAAATTATATCATAAAATACATAACAAGTTATGTCATACTGCATAACTTAATTTCTACAGAACTTATACCAAGTGAGGTAAATATTCAATTTTAAAACCCACAAATTATGTTGTAAAAGGCATAACAAGTTTTTCGTACTGCATAACTTAATTACAGCTAAATTTATTCAGTTTCAGAACCACAAATTATGCCGTAAAATGCATAACATGTTATGTCATATTGAATAAATTAAATCATACAGAACTCATGTCGAGTACCGCAAAAGTTTCAGTTTCATAACCCACAAGTTATGTCGTAAAAGGCATACTAGTCATGTCATACTGCATACTTAATTTCTACAAAACTTATGTCGAGTGAGTCGGAAGTTGTCTGAAATACTACATAACTTATATCACATAACTTAATTTCTACAAAACTTATGCCAAGCGAGACAATTTATCTCTAAAATTTCTATGAGTGAATTAGGTCATATATAGGAGTACTTTGCTCCAAAATTTTTTATTAAATGAGCAGCAGATAAAAATCAAATACCACCCTGAACTAGTGGCGATCCATGCAAAAACTTCTTGTCTGGATCTAAATAAATGAAATTGTTTACTCTCTAATAATTCAAATTTTGAATAAGATTGTAGATCTAACAGAATTAAATGAAAGTCAAATTTATGATAAGTGTTTGCTTTCAATATAGTATTTGATAAGATTTATAGATCTACAATTAATAGAAAAAAAAGTTCTCTTTACTTATTCTTTTTAATTTTTATCTTAAAAAATTAGATTGACTCTGTTTAATTGAGCATATCAAGTAGGTGAGGCTCGCTGAAAACACCCTAATAATTTTGCTTTAAAATTTTTTTATACCAAAAGAACTGCAATTTTGTGCATTGGCAAAATAGTAGTACAACTTTTATGGTAGAGGTTTTTCACTTTTAGTATAATATGATTTTGCATCGTTGTTTAAAAGTTTCAACTTAGTTCTGTTCAAGTAGATGTACGATTTATGTAGGATAATAAAAGAGAATTAGACACAAAATATAGCTAATTATATTGCATTAAATAATTAATTACACATTTCATTTTTAGTATAATATGATTTTGCTTCATTATTTAGAAGTTTCAACTTAGTTCTGTTCAAGTAGATGTATGACTTATGTAGGATGTTAAAATAGAACGAGACACAAAATATAGCAAATTATATTGCATCAAGTAATTTACACATTTCTCGATCTTATGCTTTCTTGATTGAGCTGAAACATAAATGCAAAGTTTCAAAATCAACACATATCATACTTTTTCTTTATTTCATTCTTAATTAAGATTTGAACACGAAACTTCAAATTAAGGACAAAAAAACACGTACAATATTCTAGCGCACTCATTGGTGTTAATATACTTATTAATATAGGTAAAAGATGATCTCTAAGATCCAGTATAAATTCAAATGTAATAGTTTCCTTGTATTATTGAATTTTATCCGCAAAAGGAATGGGGTTATTTTAGCCAAATGTGACCTAAAAATCATTTGACTCCAAGAGATATTACGTTCACCGAATTTAAAGTGACAAAAATCAAAATAATAACTTTTGTAGAAAGAAATCACAAATTGGATAACTACCTGAGAAATTCATTTTACTAGTATAATGTATACCTATATATCTATATATCTCTCTCATATATATATATATATATATATATATATATATCATGGTGAATCCAACCAAACGAATTAGCAATTCCAAGAGAAGTAGACCAGACAATGATTTAATGTTTGAATGTAGATAAAATTGAGTTTAGTCTTAATGCTAATCAGTTGGCTAAACTTAAAGAGCTGTTAATACAAATTAAAACAATCTTTAAGTTTTTGCCACCAAACAACAGTATTTGTAATCTTCAAAATTTGTGTCCAACATATAACAACACTTAAGGCTATAGACATTAAAATGCTATGTTTAATAACAACAAATTATTTCTTGTTGGGATGAGAACTTGTTCCTTCGTGAAGAACGTGAACTTGTAAGTAAAGGTTTTTTCCGTTTTTCTCTCACAAATTCATAAATACACTTGTTATTTTCCTCCCTAAGGTTTTGCTCACATAAACTGCTCTATCGGTCAATTAGCCACTTTCTACCGCCCTTCCAAATGTTGAATTTTATCTCATATTCTTTGTCAGCAGAGTCGCGTATGGTCATGTTTGAAGTGATGAAGTCCAAATTAAAGATAATAATTCTGTCATAGGAATATTCAAATATTTTTTTTTATCTTATTCGTATATATCTTTCTTTCGGATGGACACTAATTTGCGTCATCCTAACACATTTCGGAGTAACTTTATACATTCTACATAGATGGGAACATCTTATTTGGGGTTACATTATAATTGTGGCAATGAATTGGTCACTTCTGATAAAGCGGAGGCATTCAATCTTTGACTACCAAAAATTTGTCCCTCCTCTTCCAAAATCCACAAGCACTCTGGGCGACTCTTCTCTTTTTAATAAGTATACAGCAGATCCCGATTATGGAAAGACATTAGTTTAGGCTGGAATTTGTGTTCTCAGGGATCGATATGGTTGCCAGACACAGGGAAGCATATTAATTTGTGGTTTGATCCTTGGCTGCAACCTGGCTTTAATCAACTCATGTTACTTCCCTTTATTCTCTAACTGTTTTGACAAGCTTGTTTGGGGCTTAGAGGCTAATGGTTCTTTCTCTTGTTCACGCACTCTACAACAAGCTCTGAAAATATTGACATTGCACCTACAGCACGCTTCTCGTGGATCTGGAAACTTAAGTTGATTTTTTTGGAAACTAAACAGGGATGGTCTTGTACATTCGTAATCAACCCAATTAAAAGAAATTCAAGAAGTCTTCCTCCGTAACAAAGTTCTCTACTCAAAAATGTGTTTGACAACCAATATAACACTGTCAGTCTTATGCAGGCTTCGGAATACTGCTACTTAGGATGCCCACATACTCTTAAAGGTCGCAGGCTTCATAACTATGTTAAATGGCACCCCTTCCCCCTCCAGCTTCCCGATTAAAATTAATTATTGATGCTGCGGTCCCAACTACAGGTCCTATGTGCAGGATTGGTGGAGTCCTTAGAGATTGTAATAGTAATTGGATATTAGGATTTACTGCTAGTATACCTGCTGGAAATTGAGAGTTAAATTGCTTCAATATGAGAATGCACTCCACTTACCTATCCTTTATGACTGCAGGTGTTCGATAACTTCTGTTGGTACAACATGTATATTGGGAGCAAAACTTTTTGGCGGATAAGCTAGCTAGTATAGGTTTGTAATTAGCATCACCACACAGCTCTCCGCAACTTCTCACCCAACCACCACTCAATATTTTGGATGCGCTTGAAGCTGATAGACTGGGCACTCTCTATGTGCGTCGCACTGGCTCTTTTGTTAATGTAAATAGTTTGGCTACTACTGTACTAACTGCTCCTGGTACTTATGCTACTACTAGATCCATAACAGAGCCACCTTTTGATAGATAGGATGTTTTAATACAATATCATCTCTGTTTGACCAAAACAAAAAATTGGATGAATTAGTTAATTTGCGAGGACTGACTGTTCCGGTGGACAAGTGATTTTGCAGGCGGAAGTTTGAGACTTTGTTAAACAAGTGAGCGTCGTGGTTGGTTCTAAATTGAAAAACCAATCAAGTTAACAATTTAAGCAGCGAAGAAAATAGTGGTTGACATATAAGCTGAGAAAATAGGGGTAACATGGAGCTCTTAACAATGTAGAGAGTGCGAAATGAAATGTCATAGCCAAGTTGAGAAAAGCACCAGCAATAGCAACAGAAGTACCAAATGAGTTTATCAATCCAAGAACTCAGTACCAAAGTAGTCGGTCTTAAAGAATGTGTAGGAATCTTGAAATTAAAGGGAACGGAGGTGTATTTAGCAGCAATATTTTAGTCATCTATGATTAACAACTCTAGAGCAGTAGATGATTATTGGCATAAGAAAATACATCAGATTTTAAAAAATGTAGAATTGAGTAGTTTGAAACTTTTACACATACTTTAAGTTCAGAAATTTGCACGGGGAAAAGCAAGTACAAGCCTGTATTGTACAAGATAATTGTAGTCAAGTTATAATATGTCTATACAGAAGATTTGAGCAGAATCAACACACATCATACTTTTTCTTTACTTCATTTTTAATCGAGACTAGAGCCCGAAACTTCAAAGTTAGATGTTCACCGAATTTGACTCCAAAAGATATTATGTTCATTCTTTACTTTATTCTTGATCAACACATACCATTTGACTACAAGAGATATTATGTTCATCGAATTTAAAATTAAAAAAAATTTACTTTAATAACTTTGATAGAAAGAATTCATAAGTTGGATGACTACCTGAGAAATTCACTTTACTAGTAGTATATATATCGGACGAACAAAGAAAAACATAACAAATTCAGTATTTTGCAAGTGAAGTCATGATCACTCCAACCAAGCTTAGCAATTCCAACAGAAGTAGACCAGGTAATGGTTTAACATTCAAATGTAAGTAACAAATAACAGTACTTAATGTCTTCAAATTTGTCAGCATATAACAACACTTAGAGGCCATAAATATTAAAATGCTATGTTAAATAGCAGCAAACTATCTCCCGTCAACATGGGAACTTGCTCTTTCATGGAGAAAGTGAACTTGTAAATAAAGGACTTTGTTGTGTTCTCCTCTCACAAATTCACAAATACACTTGTCATTTTTCTCAACAAGGTTCCACTTACATAAATTGCGCCATCCGCCACATAGCCATATTCTACCGTCCTTCCAACTCCTTACTTTTGCCTCAAATTCTCTGCCAGTAGAATCATGAATGATTATACTTGAAGGGAGTTCAAGTTTGTAGTCTCTCACCACATAATTCGGAATATACTGCATTTAGGAACAAATACTTTATTAAATGAGAATGCTATAAAATTAACTATAAAATCATTCACTAATATAGTTATAGGTTTTAAAATTACCAATTGATCTGTCCTGTTTGGTCGTATTTTTGCTACAAAGTAAGGATTTTTTGGTTGAGTTGCGCGTCCACTTTTGAATACATCTGCACCAAATGGGTCATGGCGGTCACTCACCTTGCAAGCATTAGCTCTTTTGCATCCAGCTGAATCAAAAAAGTTAGCTTGACTGGTTCACAAATAGAAATATCATAGAAACTCAAAGATACTCTATTCAGTTCATTTTACATGGTGTATTTTATTGAATATGAACACTAAAAAGGAAAGAAGACTTTTGCACATATTAAAAATGTTAGAACATCATATTTTACTTCATTCTTCTCTATTGTTCCAAAAGCTAACAAAAAGTGCCCTTAGCAGGCAAGTTTTGTTAGCGAACTAGAAAACTGAACCTTTTTAAAACCTTTTAGAACCTGTAGTCTTAAACTTGTCATGACATTTATATGACCACCAGATCATGTCCATTATACAAGATGTCATTTTTTGCATTAACATACTAACGAGAAAAGAATTGGATTGCACATAAAAAGATATGGAGGAGTAGTAATAAAGATATTTAATTTGTGTCTACCTTTTGAACGTGCCGCCTTCTTGTTAAAGTTTTCATCCCTTTCATTACCTTCCTCCTCCTCGTCCTCCTCTTCATCACTATCATCGGAAGAAGAACTGCTACTGCTATCACGAGTCCAATTCTTCTCTTTTGGCTTTATACTCTTTTGATGTTCAACATTCATTTCTTCCTCTTCTTGCTCCTTCACGGACAATTTTAAACCTCCAATTCCTTTCTTTTCACATCCATTTTTTCCATGTAATTTGAAGTTGAATATTCTATTTGTTGAAGTTGGATGAACAAGCAATTAAGTAGGAAGTTTGGCTTCCGTTAATGGACAAAGGTTAGCTCTCAAAATGAGCTTGTAGAGGGTACAAAAATCTGAAAAGAAGAGAATCAACAACTTAACTAACTAATTTTCCTAACCCTTGCTTTTATAGCCTAAACCCATAACTAACTTTGTGTAATTGTCTAAACTAACCTTCTAACTAATTCTTAACTACTTCTCAACTAACTATAACTAACTAACTAACTTCTTGAATCTCAACACCCCCCCTCAAGTTGGAGGTGGCGACAACTTGCCAAAAAGTTCCGAATGACTTGTACCAGGCAGGGCTTTAGTTAGAATGTCTGCCAGTTGTCCATTAGTAGAGATGTGATGAAGTGTAATGAGGCCTTCTTGAAGTTTGTTGCGTACAAAGTGACAATCTACTTCTATGTGCTTGGTGCGCTCATGGAATACTGGATTTTTGGCAATATGAATAGCCGCTTGGCTGTCACAGAATACATCAATTGGCAGGGGACATTTTCCAGTTAACTCAATTAGTAATCTGTTCAGCCACACCAGTTCTCCAACTACCACTCTGATGGCCCTGTATTCTGCTTCTGCCGATGACAGTGAAACGGTTGATTGTTTCTTGGATTTCCAAGCAATTGGACTGTCTCCCAAGAATACTATGTATCCACTGATTGATCTCCTGGAATCTGGGCAAGCTGCCCAGTCTGAGTCACAATAGGCAGTAACATTGCTGCCAGGTCTATTGGACAGGAATATGCCATGTCCTGAACTACCTTTTAGATATCTAAGTACATGTATGGCTGCCTTTAGGTGTGTGTCTCTAGGAGCTTGTAAGAATTGACTCAAATGCTGAACACTATAGGCTAAGTCAATCCTAGTATGTGTGAGAAAGTTCAGCTTGCCTATCAATCTCCTGTAGTAAGATGGATCTGTAAGCAGTTGGCCTTCTGCAGCTTTCAACTTGACACTGGAATCCAAAGGTGATGCTACTGCACTATAAGTAGAACAGTCAAATTCTTGCACTAGTTGAGTGGCAAATTTCTTTTGTGATATAAGTACTCCACTGCTTTTGTAGCTAATCTCCAGCCCCAAGAAATAATGTAGTCTGCCCAGATCTTTGATCTTAAACTGATCATGCAAGAAAGACTTCAGAGATTCTATCTCTACTTGATCAGTCCCTGTTACAATGATATCATCTACATACACTGCTACCAAAATCAGTGAGTCTGCAGATTTTTTGAAAAACAAAGAGTAGTCACCATTGGAGTGGGAATATCCTTTGGAAGATAAGGAAGTTGCTAACTTTTCATACCACTGTCTGCTAGCTTGTTTCAATCCATATAGGGACTTGTTCAGCTTGCAAACCACCTTCCTGTCAGTCACCATTAGTCCCTGAGGCACCTCCATGTAAACTTCTTCATATAAGTCTCCATGGAGAAATGCATTATTGACATCCAATTGGTGTAGAATCCAACCATTCTTGACTGCCAAACCAATCAGGGTTCTTATGGTGGTCATCTTTACAACAGGTGAGAAAGTTTCATTATAGTCAATCCCAGCTTGTTGAGTATACCCTTTCACAACAAGCCTGGCTTTATACCTCTCTACACTGCCATCTGCCTTATGCTTGATCTTGTATACCCATTTACATCCAATAGCTTTCTTCCCAGGTGGAAGAACTACCAAATCCCAAGTATTATTAGTGTGTAGAGCTTGGAACTCAAGGTCCATTGCAGCTTGCCACTCAGGGTGTAAAACAGCTTCATCATAAGAAAAAGGTTCATGCTCATGTAACTGTGACTGTTGCTGAACATCAGGGACATAAGATGCAAGAGAAGTAAGTTGTGTAGTGGAATTAGCAGAAGGTGGTTGTAATGTAGGCAGTGTGTAAGTGTAGTCTTTAAGATAGGATGGTATGGTGTGTAGTCTACTTGTTCTCCTGAGGTTATGGTTAATCTGTTGATTGGTGTTGCAGTTGGAAGGAGAAGAAGTATATCTCTGAGATGTAACAGTGTGTATTGTAGGTGAGAAGTCTGGTGAATGAGGTGTATGATCTGGTGAATGAGGTGTATGTGCAGGTATTGGATCAGTAGAAGGGCCAGTAGAGTTAGTACTATGAGTGAATGAGTTGTGGACAGTATCATCATCATCCAGTCTATGCTTATTACTAGAGGTGTTATCAGTATAGTTCAACATATCAGAAGTAGGACTAAGCTTTTTCAAGACAGAACTAAAATCAGAATTAGGAAATGCTAGAACAAAAGGATATATAGACTCATAGAACAGAACATCTCTGCAAATGTGAATTCTTTTGGTACTCAAGTCTAGGACTTTGTAACCCTTTATGTTGAAAGGATATCCTACAAACACATGAGGGGTGGATCTTGGTTCAAACTTGTCTTTGTGAGGTTTAACATTTGTGGGAAAACAAAGACAACCAAAGGATTTTAAGTGGGAATAATTGGGTTGTTTCTGGTATAGTTTCTCAAAAGGAGTAACACCATGTGTGGATGTCAAAGGTAATCTGTTTATCAAGTAAGTGGCAGTCGAAACACATTCTCCCCAATATCTTAGGGGAATTTTAGAATGATATAATAGTGATCTGGCAGTTTCAAGGAGATGTTTGTGTTTTCTCTCCACAACTCCATTTTGTTGTGGTGTATAAGGGCAGGTTCTTTGATGTGATATCCCTTTGGATTGTAGGTAGGCAGATGTTTCTTTGTTGATAAACTCCAGTCCATTATCAGTTCTAACATTTTTCACATTTGTGTTGAGTTGATTTTCCAGTAATGAAAACAGACTCTTAATAGCTGAGAGTGCATTACTCTTACAGCTAAGTAGTTGAGTCCAGGTGGATCTGCTGAAATCATCCACAACTGTGAGGAAATATCTATGATTTGCATGTGTTGGTGTGTGGTAAGGTCCCCAAACATCAATGTGGAGTAGTTCAAGTACCTTTGTGGACTGAGAACTTGTCTTTGAAGGAAAGGGTAGTCTTGTTTGTTTGGCCATTGGACAGATGGTGCATGAGAAAGGTTGTTTAGGAGCAAAAGTAATTGGTATAGCAGTAATATCCTTCATTTTACTAAAAGGTATGTGTCCTAGTCTAGTGTGCCACAAGTAATCCACATTTGCATGAACATGAGGAAGAACAGAATGATCAGTAGATAGTAAAGGTTTAGACAAAGAATCACTCATACAACAAGCTGTTTTATTAACTGAATCAATGGATCTTACAATTGACATAGAGGCTTCATTGTTTGCAGTTGGTAAAGAAGAAAAAAACAGACAACTAGGTAAAGCATTTGATACTGTGCTTTGAGGACTTGAAGAAGTTGAAGAATTATGACATTTTTTGCAGATGTAGTATAGTCCATTTCTTGCTCTACCAATTTCCAGAGGGCTCTTCAGTGAAGGGCCCTGCATAAGACAAGCAAGAGTGTTAAAACTAACTACACCTCCCAACTGTGAGGCTAAGCAGTGAACTGAAACTAGGTTGAACTTGAAACTAGGCACCAACAACACCTTTTGTAATATTAAGACTGGACTTAAATGAACCTCTCCAATCTCAGTGACTTTAACTTTGTAACCATTAGGTAATGTGACTAAGAAGGGATAGGGTAGTGTTCTTGTTTTGACTAAGATATTCTTATTGAATGTCATGTGATGTGTGGCTCCTGAATCTATAATCCATGAGTCAACAGACAGAGTCATACAATTACAAGACAAGTTACCAATTTCAGTTATGGAGGAATGACAAGCTATTATACCTGCAAGGCTTGCTGCTGCTGAACCACTGAACATATTGTCTCCATCAGTTGATATGTTATTCTCCTGCACATGTGCATTGCCTAAGAATTTCATCAACTTGGCACATTGATCCCTTGTCAAACTAATCTCACAGCTGCTGTTCTTGTCACCAATCTTAGTTCCTACTGCTTCAGTGTTATGGAACATATCTGTTGCTGCAGTTGCTACTGTGCCTGAGTGTCTTCCTTTGGTGAACTTAAAACCTTGTGGAAATCCATGTAGCCTGTAACATTTATCCTCAGTGTGTCCTGTTTTCTTGCAGTAATCACAAAATGATCCAGACTTGCTACCAAACCTAGAGACATTCTTCCCATCACTTCTCTGTGTATAATTTGTTCTGTAACCACCAGCATTGTACTTTGGTTGTTGTGGTCTGTAATTGCTGCTGTTACCACTGCTAGTGCCTGCATTGAAGTTAGCCACATTGTTGTTCCCTGCATTTGTAGCAATCAATGAAGTAGAGTCCAAGTGGATTTTGGCGTTTGGCTTAACTTCTCTTTGTTTCTCTTCCTGTACTAATATAGAGAAGGCTTGAGTCATGGTTGGCAGAGGATTCATCATTAAGATGTTTCCTCTAACTACTGTGTAAACATCATTTAATCCCATCAGAAATTGTATAAGCTTCCTATCTTGTTCAGCCTTGTGCATTTTGATTTTGCCACCACAGTTGCATACACACATACACTGCACATGAGCATCTAAAATGCTCATTTCTTCCCAAAGTTTCCTCATAGTTGTGTAGTAACCAGTAATATCCATGTTCCCTTGAGTTTGATTACTGATCTCCTGCTGTAGTTGATATAGTTTTGCACCATTTGTTTGGTCGTATCTTTCCTCCAGTTCATCCCATAGTTCCTTGGCATTGTTTACATATTGCAGACTGTCACTTAAGTCCTTTGACAGGGAATTTAAAATCCAGCAAGTTACCATATCATCACACCTTTCCCATTGGGCAAAACTTGGTGAGTTTGTTGCCGGCTTAATGATCTTTCCATTTATGAATCCTGTTTTGTTTTTCACAGACAATGCTCTTAGGGCACTCCTTCTCCAAGTTCTATAACCAGATCCATCGAATGGAGTAGGAACTATGGCTGATCCAACATTTTCTGAGGGATGCACATATAGTGCATTGTTGATGTCTGTTGCTTCAGATCGATTGGTTTCCACATGGTTTTCCATGTTCAGAGATGATTAAGGTAGGAAGATGTGTAAAGGTGAATAGATTGAAAAAATGTGAACTGGTTTTTTCCAGTCGAGACAGAGAGCTATACTTGAATGAATTAGAGAATGCAGGAGAATGAAAAACTAGGATCGAAAACAACACTCAAACAGGTTGAGTGCAGATCAGGATTTGATGGATTTTCAAGTCGAAGATGTGACAAATCTTCACTTTAGATTCTAGATCTCAAGTATGGAGGAGCAGCAGAGAAATTCAATCAAAAACAGATCAAATACAGATCGAAAATGCATAGGAACATATCAAATACAAATCGAAAATACAGAGGAAAAATCCAGAGGTAAAGAGATCCTTATCTGCGAAAAAGGAGATGAAGCAGTTGGATCAACCAACTGATTTCAGTTTCATCCAGTTGTTTCGGTAATTTTATCCTTGCTCTGATACCATGTTGAAGTTGGATGAACAAGCAATTAAGTAGGAAGTTTGGCTTCCATTAATGGACAAAGGTTAGCTCTCAAAATGAGCTTGTAGAGGGTACAAAAATCTGAAAAGAAGAGAATGAACAACTTAACTAACTAATTTTCCTAACCCTTGCTTTTATAGCCTAAACCCATAACTAACTTTGTGTAATTGTCTAAACTAACCTTCTAACTAATTCTTAACTACTTCTCAACTAACTATAACTAACTAACTAACTTCTTGAATCTCAACACTATTTCCATCAAAGTCAAAAATTAAAAAGTCTCCAAGTTCTAGAATATTCTCCTGAACGAATTTCTCCCATCCATCTTCAAAATAAATATCTTTTCCTTTTTTGGTCACTCCTATAGACCACATATTGCCAAACTGATCCCTAAGGGAAACCTTCCTAGGTAACCGTCCATTCTTGTAATTGGTAAAACTACTGGAAATTTTCTGCGAAGAAACAAAAAAGCTTCATTTTTGAAAAAAAAAAATATACAACAACATCAATTTATTTAAATCAGATTGACCATATCATAATAGCCGCCAGTATCAGACAAATATTTTTAAAAAATAAACTCAAACTTTAAGAATTTTGAGGTTAGAATTCAAAAATCTAACTATTTCAGAAACTACAAAATAAAATTTGAGGCATTCTTATAGTTTTACTCCAAAATTACTTCCTTCAACACTCGTAATTCATTTGGAAATGACATATACAATTTATGATATCTACTTATCGAAATCTACGTAACATTGGTAGAAAATTAGGAGATTTAACATATATAAACTACTCGTATAAAATTTACTTGCATCCCGCAAAGGCAACCTTCGGCTTTTTTATTTTCCCTCCCTCTATTCACATACTACATCTTCAAAAAGTATTTGTTGAAAATGTTTCAATAAAAAGAGTTAGCAAGAATCGAGATTCAATACATGTATAGTTAGATTCTTGAATTCTAGCCTCAAGGATCTCAAAATTTTAGTTACCTAAGTTAAAAAATGTAAGATACCATGAGGTATCTAAGTTCAATTTATATCTAATTTATGAAAATCGATCTAAAACTCACCAAGTCCTTCCCCTTCCCATATAAATTCATTGCCCACATCTCCGAAAAAATGAACGAAAATCAAGAAAAGAATTTCCAAGAATAAAACACCATAAAGGGGGGAGGGGGATACTTACCAGTCGTTCTGCACTGATATCAGGGATGATAACCTTGAAGAAGCCCTTTCCCATGATCTCTATGTTGCAAAACTTTAAGAGCTCAGTAAAAGAATTTAGGCAGAGGCTAAATATTTTGGATGTTTCTTTTATACAGAGCTCAGTAGAAGAATGGAGGCGGTATTATCCCTAGACAAAATATTTAATTTATACTAAAGGAGAAAATATAAAATAGTATAAGATTACAAAAATCTGAAGATTCTCATATGCAGAGCATTTGCTTCTTTTTTTTTTTTAACTCTTGTCATGTAGTAAATGCAAATATAGTAACTATATTTTTTCCTCTCATGTAGTCAATGTAGAATTAGTAACCACAGAGAAATGTGATGAGTTACGGTGAGTGGGATGAGTTTTTCGTCGTGTGGAATTGAACAATTATAGCTAATGTGGTAACTTAAAAAAAATTCACAAATTATGTCGTAAAATACATACCAAGTTTTATCATTCTGAATAATTTAATTCCTAAAGAACTTATGCCAAACGAGGCAAGAATTCAATTTCAAAACCCACAAATTATGTCATAAAAATGCATAACTTAATTACAATCAAATTTATTTCCGAGTAAGGAAGAAGTTCAGTTTCAGAAGCAGAAATTATGTCGTAAAAGGAATAACATGTTATGCCATACTAAATAAATTAAATCCTACAAAACTTATATTGAGTGCCGCACAAGTTCAGTTAAAATGCATGATAAGTTATATCGTACTGCATAACTTAATTTCTACAATACTTATGTCGAGCGAGTCGAAAATTGTCTATAATACTACACAACTATGACATTCACATTTGATTTAACTATGAAGTATGCTTATATTCATTATTCTAATAGTCCTGCTTTTCAGACAAACAATGAGCTTCAATTGGACATTTTGTAGAGAGATTTTCAATCTTACAGGGGGATTTGCCAATGCATATATGGCTACTAGGTACAACGTTGTAGTTAGAATGAGTTTTAAAAGTAAAGATATAACAACACTATTTAAATGGAGAAATCACATGATTTTCGTGTTAAAATTTTCCATTAATATGATCATGATGCGATCAAATTAGAGGATTGGATGCAGATATCAATTTCAATGTAAGTCATTAAAACGACATGTTTAAAATGTCTTTGTCACACGAATAGTATGACATTAAGAGACCACAAGTTGCAGAAAACTTCATTTATCTCTTGAACTCTATATTCATTCAAATAGGTTCACATGATTTGTAACGACGTGAGTATTAAATTATTGTTATGTTGCTCGGAATCCCCGTAAAAGATGTTTTACCATATGTGATGCATAAAAACATTTCAGGTTCTCTTTGGCTTACTCAAACCAAAAAATGATGAAGTTGTACCAATAGATAAATTGCAGATAAGTACTTCCGATGTAGAGCTTTCATTATAATTATTTCCTAATGGATGTCAGTATGAATAGAAATTTGAATAATTATATGATAAGTATTGTAATTAATTAGACAAATTTCCGGTAAGTGAAGACAAATAAGTTTCATTGGTGTACAATATCTAAAAAGTAAACAGATATTAGTGAATTATCATATGGAATTTAATGAGGTAATTCTCGCGGGTTAATTATCTAGTATCTATATAAAGAAGAGACATTAACCCAGTGATGTTCATGCTTCACTGGTCAAAAATGCTATTTATCTTTTTTCTTTTCTTTTTGCCAGATTATTTGGTTTTTAACCCTATTGAACTCCCGATAGATAAGAAAAAATTGAAAATAGCCCTTATCTCATACTACTCTATCAATACAAAATCAAATGTTTTGCTATTTAAGTGCTTCATCTAAAAATCAAAGTCATTTTTTATCAACTCCTATTCATTACCCCAGTCACTTCCCAACTATCATTAAAAGAATTTCCCTAATGTTTTGCTATTTAAGTGCTTCATCTAAAAATCAAAGTCACTTTTTATCAACTCCTATTCATTACCCCCGTCACTTTCCAACTGTCATTAAAAGAATTTCCTTACACACACTGTAAGGTCGTCTCATTCTCTCTAAAAGTATTTGTATTCTCTGTTTTCAATGAGAAATGATTTACCATCAATTTTCATCTATTACTATGATCTAGGTCTTAGGATTTCATTCTCCCAACAAACATAAAAATAATTCTTTTAATCGGATATGGGTGTTGAATTCCCACTACTAGAGATAGAGATTTTATTTTTTTAATCGGATATAGGTGTTGAATTCCCACTACTAGAGATAGAGATTTTTTCCACTGTAAATCAGTGGAAAAATTGTGTTATAAGACATGATTTTCCGACTCATTTTCCACCGAATTTGTACTGGAAAAATGCATGGTGAAAAACAATTTTCCACTGAAATAGTGGGAAATTCCATGATGTTTCCGTATGAAAACACTATTATTTTTTTTCTTTTTTCACCAATAATCGGTGGAAATAGTCACTTAACATTTTTCAATGGGGGAAAATAATAATTTTTTAGTAGTGTCCTGTTGTCATTTTGTTTTACAATAAGTTATGTTTTCTGTTTTTATGATGTGTGCCCGGTTGACGGACTATAATTTTCATTGTTAGTTATTTATTGATAATATAACTCCTTATTCGGAGAAGGATATGTGTTTTTTTGCTTGAAACAAATCAACTATGAATTTTTTTTTTCAAGGAATATATTGGCTCGCTTGTAGGTTTAAACTGATATTGTTTGTACCTAACTACATTTTTGTCCTTCCAAATTCAACTTAAGTATGTAGTGTTCAGAAATGTAATCCAAAGGACTTTGCTGATAGTTTGGAACAACTTATGTATGTCATCCGAGTTTATAAAGATTCTGCTTTGTTATTCAAAAGTTTCAACTTAGTTGTATTCTCATAGATGTACGACTTTTGTAGGAAAATAATAACTAGACACAAAATCTAGCTAATTGCATCAAATAATTTACATATTTCTATTTTGCTTTTTCCATTTAGAAGAGGCATACATATAGAGTTTCTGAATCAACACACGTCATACTTTTTCTTTACTTCATTTTAAATTGAGACTCGAGCCCGAAACTTCAAAGTTAGATATTCACCGAATTTGACTCCAAAAGATATTGTGTTCATTCTTTTACTTTATTCTTAATCAACACATACCATTTGATTCCAAGAGATATTATATTCATCGAATTTAAAATTCAAAAAGAAATTACTTTAATAACTTTGATAGAAAGAAATCACGAGTTGGATGACTACCTCAGAAATTCACTTTACTAGTAATATCTATCGGACGAACAAAGAAAAACAAAACAAATTAAGTATTTTGCAAGTGAAGTAATGGTCATTCCAACTAAGCTTAGCAATTCCAACAGAAGTAGACCAGGTAATGGTTTAACATTCGAATGTAAGTAACAAATAACAGTACTTATAGTCTTCAAAATTTTCAGAATATAACAACACTCAAAGGCCATAAAAGTTAAAATTCTATGTTAAATGGAAGCAAACTATCTCCTGTCAGCATCGGAACTTGCTGTTTCATGGAGAAAGCGAACTTGTAAATAAAGGACTTTGTTGTGTTTTCCTCTCACAAATTCACAAATACACTTATTATTTTTCTCCACAAGGTTCCACTTACATAAACTGCGCCATCCGCCAATTAACGATATTCTACCGTCCTTCCAACTCCTTACTTTTGCCTCAAATTCTCTGCCAGTAGAGTCGCGAATGATTATGCTTG
The DNA here is from genome assembly GCA_035772735.1 of Datura wrightii. Classification (NCBI taxonomy): domain Eukaryota; kingdom Viridiplantae; phylum Streptophyta; class Magnoliopsida; order Solanales; family Solanaceae; genus Datura; species Datura wrightii. The sequence goes on along the minus strand of JASDFA010000038.1, from coordinate 3,325,862 downwards.
AAGGGAGTTCAAGCTTGTAGTCTCTTACCACATATTTCGGAATATACTGCATTTAGGAACAAAGACTTTGTTAAATGAGAATGCTATAAAATTGACTGTAAAATCATTCACTAAAATAGTTGTACGTTTTAAAATTACCAATTCATATATCCTGTTTGATCGTATTTTTGTTACAAAGTAAGGATTTTTTGGTTGAGTTGCATGTCCACATTTGAATACATCTGCACCAGATGGATCATGGCGGTCACTCACCTTGCAAGCATCAGCTCTTTTGCGTCCTGCTGAATCAAGAAAGTTAATTTGTCAGGTTTACAAATACAAATCTCACAGAAACTCAAAGATACTCTATCCAGTTCATTTTATTGAATATGAACATTAAAAAAGAAAGAAGACTTTCAACACATATCAAAAATGTTAGAAAATCATTTCAACTTCATTTTCTCTATTATTCCAAAAGCTAACAAAAAGTGCCCTTAGCAGGCAAGTTTTGTTAGCAAACTAGAAAACTGAACCTTTTTAAAACCTTTTAGAACCTGTAGTCTTAAACTTTTTATGACATTTATATGACCACAAGATCATGTCCATTATACAAGAAGCCATTTTTGCAGTAACATACTAACTAGAAACGAATTGAATTGCATAAAAAAATGATATGCAGGAGTAGTAATAAAGATGTTTAATTTGTGTCTACCTTTTGAACGTGGCGCCTTCTTGTTAAATTTTCCATCCCTTTCATTACCTTCCTCCTCCTCTTCGTCATATTCCTCCTCTTCATCACTATCATCGGAAAAAGAACTGCCACTGCTATCACGAGCCCAATTCTTCCCTTTTGGCTCTATACTTTTTTGATGTTCAACATTCATTTCTTCCACTTCCTCCTCCTTCACAGAAAATTTTAAACCTCCAATTCCTTTCTTTTCACATCCATTTTTTCCAAGTAATTTGAAGTCCAATATTCTATTTCCATCAAAGTCAAAAATTAAAAAGTCTCCAAGCTCAAGCATATTGTCTTCAATGAATTTCTCCCATCCATCTTCAAAATAAATATCTTTTCCTGTTCTGGTCACTCCTATAGGCCACATATTTCCAAACCGATCCCTAAGGAAAACCTTCCCAGGTAACTTTCCATTTTTGTCATTGGTAAAACTTGTGGGAATTTTCTGTGAAGAAATAAAGAAGCTTCATTTTTGAAAAAATATTTTAAATAAATTCAACATTTGAGAATTTTGAGGTTAAAATTCAAAAATCTAACTATTTTATAAACTACAAAATAAAATTTTGGATTCTCATAGTTTTACTCTAAAATTACTTCCTTCAACACTCATAGGTCATTTGAAAATGAAATATACAATTTTGACAGCTCAACTCATCGAATTCTACATAACACTGGTATAAAATTAGGAGATTTAGCATATATAAACTACTCGTATGAAATTTACTTGCATACCACAAAGGCATCCTTCTGCTTCTTACTTTCCCTCCCTCTATTTACAGACCACATCTTAAAAAGGTATTTCTATAAAAAGTTTCAATAAAAAGAGTTAGCAAGAATCATAGATTCAATACATGTATAGTTAGATTCTCGAATTCTAGCCTCAAAAGTCTCAAACTCTTAGTTACCTAAACTGAAAAATGTAAGATACCATGAGATATCTAAGTTCATTTTATATCTATTTATGCAAATCGATCTAAATCTCACCAAGGCCTTCCCCTTCTCATATAAATTCACTGCCCATGTATCTAAAAAGATGAATGAAAATCAAGAGAAAAAATTTCAAGAAATCAAACACCATAAGGGGGGGGGGGAGTATACTTACCAGCCGTTCTGCACTGATATCAGGGATGATAACCTTGAAGAAGCTCTTTGCCATGATCTCTATGTTGTCAAACTTTAAGAGCTCAGTAGAAGAATTTAGGCGGAGGCTAAATGTTGGATGTTTCTTTTATATAGAGCTCAATAGAAGAATGGAGGCAGCATTAACCCTAGACTGGATATTTCTTTTATATTAAAGGAGAAAATATAAAATAGTATAAGATTATAAAACTCTGAAGATTCTCATATACAAAGTATTTGCTTTTTTTTTTTTTTTTACTCTTGTCATGAAGTAAATGCAGATATAGTAAACTATTTTTTTCCTCTCATGTAGTCAATGTAGAGTTAGTAACCACGGAGAAATGTGTTGAGTTATGGTGAGTGAGATGAGTTTTTCGTCGTCTGGTATTGAACAATTATAGCTAATGTGGTAACTTAAAAAAAATTCACAAATTATGTAGTAAAATACATACTAAGTTTTATCATATTGAATAATTTAATTCCTACAAAATTTATGCCAAGCGAGACAAAAATTCAATTTCAAAACCCACAAATTATGTCGTAAAAGGCATAACAAGTGTGTCCTACTGCATAACTTAATTACAATCAAATTTATTTTCAAGTAAGGAAGAAGTTCAGTTTTAGAAGCAGAAATTATGCCATAAAAGGCATACCATGTTATGCCATACTGAATAAATTGAGTGCCGCACAAGTTCAGTTTCATAACCCACAAGTTATGTTATAAAATGCATAATAAGTTATATCGTATTGCATAACTTAATTTCTACAATGCTTATGTCGAGCGAGTCGAAAATTGTCTAGAATACTACACAACTTATGTCACATAACTTAATTTCTATAGAATTTATGCCAAACGAGACAAATATTCTCTGAACTTCTTACGAGTGAATTAGGTCATATATGGGAGTACTTTGCTCCACAAATTTTCATTAAATAAACGGTAGACAAAAATTAAATACGAGCTCGAACTAGAGGCGGTCCATGAAAAAATTTCTTGTTTGGACCTAAATAAATGAAAGTGTTTACTCTCTAACAATTTAAATTCGTGAATAAAATTGTAGATCTAACAAAACTAAATAAAAGTCAAATTTTTAAATAAGTGTTTGCTTTCAATATAGTATTTGATAAGATTTATAGATCTACGAATAATAATTACAAAAAAATTTCTCTTTACTCATTCTTTTTACTTCATTCTTATTTAAGACTCGAATCCGAAACTTCAAATTAAGGAAAAAGAAACACTTATTATATTCTACTGCACTCTTTGGAGTTAATATACTTATTCACATAGGCAAAAGATGTTCTCTAAGATCTAGTGCAAATTCAATTGGAATGCTGTCGTTATATTTAGTGAATTTTATCCACTAAAGGATGGGGTTATTTTAGTCAAATATGATCTAAAGACCATTTGACTCCAAGAGATATTATGTTCACTGAGTTTAAAATGACAAAAAATAATGTAATAAATTTTATAGAAAGAAATCACAAGTTAGATGACTGACTACATGAGAAATTTACTTTACTAGTATAAAATATATTTGTCAGATGAACAGATAAAAACGTAAAGAATTCAGTATTTTGCAAGTGAAGTCATGATGATTCCGATTAACTTAGCAATTCAAACTGAAGTAGACTAGATAATGATTTAATATTCAAATATAAATAAAACAGAGTTTAGACTTAACATCAATAATCAATCAGCTTAACTTCTAGAGCTACTAATATAAACTAAAACAACCTTCAACTTTTTTGTCACCAAACAATAGTATTTGTAGTCTTCAGAATTTGTCAACATATAACAACACTAGAGGCCATAAAAATTAAAATGCCATGTTAAATAGCAGAAAACTATTTCTTGTTGGTATGAGAACTTTCTCCTTCATGGAGAACGCGAGCTTGTAAGCATAGGTCTTGGTTGTGTTTTTCTCTCACAAATTCACAAATACACAAATCATTTTCCTTCGCAAGGTTCTGCCTACAAAAATTGCTCCATCCACCAGTTAGCCACTTCCTACCATCCTTCCAAGTGTTGACTCTTGTCTTATATTCTCTGCCAGTAGAGTCGCGTATGGTCATGCTTGAAGGGAGTTCAAGTTTGTAGTCTCTCACCACATCAGTCGGAACGTACTTCAATTAGGAAGAAAGAATTTGTTAGATGAGAATATTATGAGATTGAACTATAAAATCATTCACTAAAATATTTATAGATTATTAATTACCAGTTTATCTTTCCTGTTTGGTAGTATTTTTGTTACAAAGTAAGGATTTTTTGGTTGAGTTGCACGCCCACTTGTGAATATATCTGTACCAAATGGGTCATGGCGGTCATTCACCTTGCGAGCATCAGGTCTTTTGCATCCAGCTGAATCAAGAAAGTTAATTTATCAGGTTCACAAATAGAAATCTCATAACTCAAAGATACTCTATTTCATTTCATTTGGAATAATAGAGAAGAATGAAGTTAAATATGATTTTCTAACATTTTTTATATGTGTCAAAAGTCTTTTTTCATTTTTAATGTCTATATTCTTCTCATGACATTTATATGGCCACAAGATCATGTCCATTATACAAGATTTCATTTTTGCAGTAACATACTAATGAGAAAATAATTGAATTACATATAAAATGACATGGAGGAGTGGTAATAAAGATATTTAATTTGTGTCTACCTTTTAAACGTTGAGCCTTCTTGTTAAATTTTCCAGCCCTTTCATTACCTTCCTCCTCCTCCTCTTCTTCATATTCCTCCTCTTCATCACTATCATCGGAAGAAGAACTGCTGCTGCTATAACTAGCCCAATTCTTCCCTTTTGGCTCTATACTCTTTTGATGTTCAATATTCATTTCTTCCGCTTCGTCCTCCTTCACACACAATTTCAAACCTCCAATTCCTTTCTTTTCACATCCATTTTTTCCAAGTAATTTGAAGTCAAATATTCTATTTCCATCAAAGTCAAAAATTAAAAAGTCTCCAAACTCTAAAATATTTTCCTCAATGAATTTCTTCCATCCATCTTCAAAATAAATATCTTCTCCTGTTTTGGTCACTCCTATAGGCCACATATTACCAAACCGATCCCTAAGAGAAACCTTCCTAGGCAATTTTCCATTCTTGTAATCGGTAAAACTTGTGGGAATTTTCTGTGAAGAAACACAAAAGCTTCATTTTTGAAAAAAAAATGTAGAACATCAATTTACTTAAATCAGATTAACCATATCATAATATAGCAGCCAGTATTAGACAAAAAATATTTTAAATAAACTCAAACTTTGAGAATTTTGAGGTTAGAATTCAAGAATCTAGCCATTTCAGAAACTACAAAATAAAATTTGAGGCATTCTCATAATTTTACTCCAAAATTACTTCTTTCAACACTCATATGTCATTTGAAAATGAAATATACAATTTATGACATCTACTTATCGAATTCTACATAACATTGGTATAAAATTAGGAGATTTAACATATATAAACTACTCGAATAAAATTTACTTGCACCCCACAAACACATCCTTCCGCTTTTTTACTTTCCCTCCCTCTATTCACATACCACATCTTCAAAAAATATTTGTTAAAAAAGTTTCAATAAAAAGAGTTAGCAAGAATCGCAGATTCAATGCATGTATAGTTAGATTCTTGAATTCTAGCCTCAAGGATCTCAAATTTTTAGTTACCTAAGTTAAAAAATGTAAGATACCATGAGGTATCTAAGTTCAATTTATATCTAATTTATGAAAGTCGATCTAAATCTCACAAAGGCCTTCCCATTCCCGTATAAATTCATTGCCCACATCTCCAAAGAAAATGAACGAAAATCAAGAAAAGAATTTCCAAGAATAAAACACCATAAAGGGGGGAGGGGGATACTTACCAGCCGTTCTGCACTGATATCAGGGATGATAACCTTGAAGAAGCCCTTTCCCATGATTTCTATGTTGTAAAACTTTAAGAGCTCAGTAGAAGAATTTAGGCAGAGGTTAAATTTTGGATGTTTCTTTTATACAGAGCTCAGTAGAAGAATGGAGGCAGCATTAACCCTAGACTAGATATTTCTTTTATATTAAAGGAGAAAATATAAACTAGTATAAGATTGCAAAAATCTGAAGATTCCCATATATAGACCATTTGCTTTTTTACTCTTTTCATGAAGTAAATGCAGATATAGTAACTATTTTTTTCCTCTCATGTAGTCAATGTAGAATTAGTAACCACGGAGAAGTGTGATGAGTTATGGTGAGTGAGATGAGCTTTTCATCGTCTAGAATTGAACAATTATAGCTAAAGTGGTAACTTAAAAAAAAAGAACCTACAAATTATATCATAAAATACATAACAAGTTATGTCATACTGCATAACTTAATTTCTACAGAACTTATACCAAGTGAGGTAAATATTCAATTTTAAAACCCACAAATTATGTTGTAAAAGGCATAACAAGTTTTTCGTACTGCATAACTTAATTACAGCTAAATTTATTCAGTTTCAGAACCACAAATTATGCCGTAAAATGCATAACATGTTATGTCATATTGAATAAATTAAATCATACAGAACTCATGTCGAGTACCGCAAAAGTTTCAGTTTCATAACCCACAAGTTATGTCGTAAAAGGCATACTAGTCATGTCATACTGCATACTTAATTTCTACAAAACTTATGTCGAGTGAGTCGGAAGTTGTCTGAAATACTACATAACTTATGTCACATAACTTAATTTCTACAAAACTTATGCCAAGCGAGACAATTTATCTCTAAAATTTCTATGAGTGAATTAGGTCATATATAGGAGTACTTTGCTCCAAAATTTTTTATTAAATGAGCAGCAGATAAAAATCAAATACCACCCTGAACTAGTGGCGATCCATGCAAAAACTTCTTGTCTGGATCTAAATAAATGAAATTGTTTACTCTCTAATAATTCAAATTTTGAATAAGATTGTAGATCTAACAGAATTAAATGAAAGTCAAATTTATGATAAGTGTTTGCTTTCAATATAGTATTTGATAAGATTTATAGATCTACAATTAATAGGAAAAAAAAGTTCTCTTTACTTATTCTTTTTAATTTTTATCTTAAAAAATTAGATTGACTCTGTTTAATTGAGCATATCAAGTAGGTGAGGCTCGCTGAAAACACTCTAATAATTTTGCTTTAAAATTTTTTTATACCAAAAGAACTGCAATTTTGTGCATTGGCAAAATAGTAGTACAACTTTTATGGTAGAGGTTTTTCACTTTTAGTATAATATGATTTTGCATCGTTGTTTAAAAGTTTCAACTTAGTTCTGTTCAAGTAGATGTACGATTTATGTAGGATAATAAAAGAGAATTAGACACAAAATATAGCTAATTATATTGCATTAAATAATTAATTACACATTTCATTTTTAGTATAATATGATTTTGCTTCATTATTTAGAAGTTTCAACTTAGTTCTGTTCAAGTAGATGTATGACTTATGTAGGATGTTAAAATAGAACGAGACACAAAATATAGCAAATTATATTGCATCAAGTAATTTACACATTTCTCGATCTTATGCTTTCTTGATTGAGCTGAAACATAAATGCAAAGTTTCAAAATCAACACATATCATACTTTTTCTTTATTTCATTCTTAATTAAGATTTGAACACGAAACTTCAAATTAAGGACAAAAAAACACGTACAATATTCTAGCGCACTCATTGGTGTTAATATACTTATTAATATAGGTAAAAGATGATCTCTAAGATCCAGTATAAATTCAAATGTAATAGTTTCCTTGTATTATTGAATTTTATCCGCAAAAGGAATGGGGTTATTTTAGCCAAATGTGACCTAAAAATCATTTGACTCCAAGAGATATTACGTTCACCGAATTTAAAGTGACAAAAATCAAAATAATAACTTTTGTAGAAAGAAATCACAAATTGGATAACTACCTGAGAAATTCATTTTACTAGTATAATGTATACCTATATATCTATATATCTCTCTCATATATATATATATATATATATATCATGGTGAATCCAACCAAACGAATTAGCAATTCCAAGAGAAGTAGACCAGACAATGATTTAATGTTTGAATGTAGATAAAATTGAGTTTAGTCTTAATGCTAATCAATTGGCTAAACTTAAAGAGCTGTTAATACAAATTAAAACAATCTTCAAGTTTTTGCCACCAAACAACAGTATTTGTAATCTTCAAAATTTGTGTCCAACATATAACAACACTTAAGGCTATAGACATTAAAATGCTATGTTTAATAACAACAGAGTATTTCTTGTTGGGATGAGAACTTGTTCCTTCGTGAAGAACGTGAACTTGTAAGTAAAGGTTTTTTCCGTTTTTCTCTCACAAATTCATAAGTACACTTGTTATTTTCCTCCCTAAGGTTTTGCTCACATAAACTGCTCTATCCGTCAATTAGCCACTTTCTACCGCCCTTCCAAATGTTGAATTTTATCTCATATTCTTTGTCAGCAGAGTCGCGTATGGTCATGTTTGAAGTGATGAAGTCCAAATTAAAGATAATAATTCTGTCATAGGAATATTCAAATATTTTTTTTTATCTTATTCGTATATATCTTTCTTTCGGATGGACACTAATTTGCGTCATCCTAACACATTTCGGAGTAACTTTATACATTCTACATAGATGGGAACATCTTATTTGGGGTTACATTATAATTGTGGCAATGAATTGGTCACTTCTGATAAAGCGGAGGCATTCAATCTTTGACTACCAAAAATTTGTCCCTCCTCTTCCAAAATCCACAAGCACTCTGGGCTACTCTTCTCTTTTTAATAAGTATACAGCAGATCCCGATTATGGAAAGACATTAGTTTAGGCTGGAATTTGTGTTCTCAGGGATCGATATGGTTGCCAGACACAGGGAAGCATATTAATTTGTGGTTTGATCCTTGGCTGCAACCTGGCTTTAATCAACTCATGTTACTTCCCTTTATTCTCTAACTGTTTTGACAAGCTTGTTTGGGGCTTAGAGGCTAATGGTTCTTTCTCTTGTTCACGCACTCTACAACAAGCTCTGAAAATATTGACATTGCACCTACAGCACGCTTCTCGTGGATCTGGAAACTTAAGTTGATTTTTTTGGAAACTAAACAGGGATGGTCTTGTACATTCGTAATCAACCCAATTAAAAGAAATTCAAGAAGTCTTCCTCCGTAACAAAGTTCTCTACTCAAAAATGTGTTTGACAACCAATATAACACTGTCAGTCTTATGCAGGCTTCGGAATACTGCTACTTAGGATGCCCACATACTCTTAAAGGTCGCAGGCTTCATAACTATGTTAAATGGCACCCCTTCCCCCTCCAGCTTCCCGATTAAAATTAATTATTGATGCTGCGGTCCCAACTACAGGTCCTATGTGCAGGATTGGTGGAGTCCTTAGAGATTGTAATAGTAATTGGATATTAGGATTTACTGCTAGTATACCTGCTGGAAATTGAGAGTTAAATTGCTTCAATATGAGAATGCACTCCACTTACCTATCCTTTATGACTGCAGGTGTTCGATAACTTCTGTTGGTACAACATGTATATTGGGAGCAAAACTTTTTGGCGGATAAGCTAGCTAGTATAGGTTTGTAATTAGCATCAACACACAGCTCTCCGCAACTTCTCACCCAACCACCACTCAATATTTTGGATGCGCTTGAAGCTGATAGACTGGGCACTCTCTATGTGCGTCGCACTGGCTCTTTTGTTAATGTAAATAGTTTGGCTACTACTGTACTAACTGCTCCTGGTACTTATGCTACTACTAGATCCATAACAGAGCCACCTTTTGATAGATAGGATGTTTTAATACAATATCATCTCTGTTTGACCAAAACAAAAAATTGGATGAATTAGTTAATTTGCGAGGACTGACTGTTCCGGTGGACAAGTGATTTTGCAGGCGGAAGTTTGAGACTTTGTTAAACAAGTGAGCGTCGTGGTTGGTTCTAAATTGAAAAACCAATCAAGTTAACAATTTAAGCAGCGAAGAAAATAGTGGTTGACATATAAGCTGAGAAAATAGGGGTAACATGGAGCTCTTAACAATGTAGAGAGTGCGAAATGAAACGTCATAGCCAAGTTGAGAAAAGCACCAGCAATAGCAACAGAAGTACCAAATGAGTTTATCAATCCAAGAACTCAGTACCAAAGTAGTCGGTCTTAAAGAATGTGTAGGAATCTTGAAATTAAAGGGAACGGAGGTGTATTTAGCAGCAATATTTTAGTCATCTATGATTAACAACTCTAGAGCAGTAGATGATTATTGGCATAAGAAAATACATCAGATTTTAAAAAATGTAGAATTGAGTAGTTTGAAACTTTTACACATACTTTAAGTTCAGAAATTTGCACGGGGAAAAGCAAGTACAAGCCTGTATTGTACAAGATAATTGTAGTCAAGTTATAATATGTCTATACAGAAGATTTGAGCAGAATCAACACACATCATACATTTTCTTTACTTCATTTTTAATCGAGACTAGAGCCCGAAACTTCAAAGTTAGATGTTCACCGAATTTGACTCCAAAAGATATTATGTTCATTCTTTACTTTATTCTTGATCAACACATACCATTTGACTACAAGAGATATTATGTTCATCGAATTTAAAATTAAAAAAAAATTACTTTAATAACTTTGATAGAAAGAATTCATAAGTTGGATGACTACCTGAGAAATTCACTTTACTAGTAGTATATATATCGGACGAACAAAGAAAAACATAACAAATTCAGTATTTTGCAAGTGAAGTCATGATCACTCCAACCAAGCTTAGCAATTCCAACAGAAGTAGACCAGGTAATGGTTTAACATTCAAATGTAAGTAACAAATAACAGTACTTAATGTCTTCAAATTTGTCAGCATATAACAACACTTAGAGGCCATAAATATTAAAATGCTATGTTAAATAGCAGCAAACTATCTCCCGTCAACATGGGAACTTGCTCTTTCATGGAGAAAGTGAACTTGTAAATAAAGGACTTTGTTGTGTTCTCCTCTCACAAATTCACAAATACACTTGTCATTTTTCTCAACAAGGTTCCACTTACATAAATTGCGCCATCCGCCACATAGCCATATTCTACCGTCCTTCCAACTCCTTACTTTTGCCTCAAATTCTCTGCCAGTAGAATCATGAATGATTATACTTGAAGGGAGCTCAAGTTTGTAGTCTCTCACCACATAATTCGGAATATACTGCATTTAGGAACAAAGACTTTATTAAATGAGAATGCTATAAAATTAACTATAAAATCATTCACTAATATAGTTATAGGTTTTAAAATTACCAATTGATCTGTCCTGTTTGGTCGTATTTTTGCTACAAAGTAAGGATTTTTTGGTTGAGTTGCGCGTCCACTTTTGAATACATCTGCACCAAATGGGTCATGGCGGTCACTCACCTTGCAAGCATTAGCTCTTTTGCATCCAGCTGAATCAAAAAAGTTAGCTTGACTGGTTCACAAATAGAAATATCATAGAAACTCAAAGATACTCTATTCAGTTCATTTTACATGGTGTATTTTATTGAATATGAACACTAAAAAGGAAAGAAGACTTTTGCACATATTAAAAATGTTAGAACATCATATTTTACTTCATTCTTCTCTATTGTTCCAAAAGCTAACAAAAAGTGCCCTTAGCAGGCAAGTTTTGTTAGCGAACTAGAAAACTGAACCTTTTTAAAACCTTTTAGAACCTGTAGTCTTAAACTTGTCATGACATTTATATGACCACCAGATCATGTCCTTATACAAGATGTCATTTTTTGCATTAACATACTAACGAGAAAAGAATTGGATTGCACATAAAAAGATATGGAGGAGTAGTAATAAAGATATTTAATTTGTGTCTACCTTTTGAACGTGCCGCCTTCTTGTTAAAGTTTTCATCCCTTTCATTACCTTCCTCCTCCTCGTCCTCCTCTTCATCACTATCATCGGAAGAAGAACTGCTGCTGCTATCACGAGTCCAATTCTTCTCTTTTGGCTTTATACTCTTTTGATGTTCAACATTCATTTCTTCCTCTTCTTGCTCCTTCACGGACAATTTTAAACCTCCAATTCCTTTCTTTTCACATCCATTTTTTCCAAGTAATTTGAAGTCGAATATTCTATTTCCATCAAAGTCAAAAATTAAAAAGTCTCCAAGTTCTAGAATATTCTCCTGAACGAATTTCTCCCATCCATCTTCAAAATAAATATCTTTTCCTTTTTTGGTCACTCCTATAGACCACATATTGCCAAACCGATCCCTAAGGGAAACCTTCCTAGGTAACCGCCCATTCTTGTAATCGGTAAAACTACTGGAAATTTTCTGCGAAGAAAACAAAAAGCTTCATTTTTGAAAAAAAAAATACAGAACAACAACAATTTATTTAAATCAGATTGACCATATCATAATAGGCGCCAGTATCAGACAAATATTTTTAAAAAATAAACTCAAACTTTAAGAATTTTGAGGTTAGAATTCAAAAATCTAACTATTTCAAAAACTACAAAATAAAATTTGAGGCATTCTTATAGTTTTACTCCAGAATTACTTCCTTCAACACTCATAATTCATTTGGAAATGACATATACAATTTATGATATCTACTTATCGAAATCTACGTAACATTGGTAGACAATTAGGAGATTTAACATATATAAACTACTCGTATAAAATTTACTTGCATCCCGCAAAGGCAACCTTCGGCTTTTTTATTTTCCCTCCCTCTATTCACATACTACATCTTCAAAAAGTATTTGTTGAAAATGTTTCAATAAAAAGAGTTAGCAAGAATCGAGATTCAATACATGTATAGTTAGATTCTTGAATTCTAGCCTCAAGGATCTCAAAATTTTAGTTACCTAAGTTAAAAAATGTAAGATACCATGAGGTATCTAAGTTCAATTTATATCTAATTTATGAAAATCGATCTAAAACTCACCAAGTCCTTCCCCTTCCCATATAAATTCATTGCCCACATCTCCGAAAAAATGAACGAAAATCAGAATTTCCAAGAATAAAACACCATAAAGGGGGGAGGGGGATACTTACCAGTCGTTCTGCACTGATATCAGGGATGATAACCTTGAAGAAGCCCTTTCCCATGATCTCTATGTTGCAAAACTTTAAGAGCCTAGTAAAAGAATTTAGGCAGAGGCTAAATTTTTTGGATGTTTCTTTTATACAGAGCTCAGTAGAAGAATGGAGGCGGTATTAACCCTAGACTAAATATTTAATTTATACTAAAGGAGAAAATATAAAATAGTATAAGATTACAAAAATCTGAAGATTCTCATATGCAGAGCATTTGCTTCTTTTTTTTTTTTTAACTCTTGTCATGTAGTAAATGCAGATATAGTAACTATATTTTTTCCTCTCATGTAGTCAATGTAGAATTAGTAACCACAGAGAAATGTGATGAGTTACGGTGAGTGGGATGAGTTTTTCGTCGTGTGGAATTGAACAATTATAGCTAATGTGGTAACTTAAAAAAAATTCACAAATTATGTCGTAAAATACATACCAAGTTTTATCATTCTGAATAATTTAATTCCTAAAGAACTTATGCCAAACGAGGCAAGAATTCAATTTCAAAACCCACAAATTATGTCGTAAAAATGCATAACTTAATTACAATCAAATTTATTTCCGAGTAAGGAAGAAGTTCAGTTTCAGAAGCAGAAATTATGTCGTAAAAGGAATAACATGTTATGCCATACTAAATAAATTAAATCCTACAAAACTCATATTGAGTGCCGCACAAGTTCAGTTAAAATGCATGATAAGTTATATCGTACTGCATAACTTAATTTCTACAATACTTATGTCGAGCGAGTCGAAAATTGTCTATAATACTACACAACTATGACATTCACATTTGATTTAACTATGAAGTATGCTTATATTCATTATTCTAATAGTCCTGCTTTTCAGACAAACAATGAGCTTCAATTGGACATTTTGTAGAGAGATTTTCAATCTTACAGGGGGATTTGCCAATGCATATATGGCTACTAGGTACAACGTTGTAGTTAGAATGAGTTTTAAAAGTAAAGATATAACAACACTATTTAAATGGAGAAATCACATGATTTTCGTGTTAAAATTTTCCATTAATATGATCATGATGCGATCAAATTAGAGGATTGGATGCAGATATCAATTTCAATGTAAGTCATTAAAACGACATGTTTAAAATGTCTTTGTCACACGAATAGTATGACATTAAGAGACCACAAGTTGCAGAAAACTTCATTTATCTCTTGAACTCTATATTCATTCAAATAGGTTCACATGATTTGTAACGACGTGAGTATTAAATTATTGTTATGTTGCTCGGAATCCCCGAAAAAGATGTTTTACCATATGTGATGCATAAAAACATTTCAGGTTCTCTTTGGCTTACTCAAACCAAAAAATGATGAAGTTGTACCAATAGATAAATTGCAGATAAGTACTTCCGATGTAGAGCTTTCATTATAATTATTTCCTAATGGATGTCAGTATGAATAGAAATTTGAATAATTATATGATAAGTATTGTAATTAATTAGACAAATTTCCGGTAAGTGAAGACAAATAAGTTTCATTAGTGTACAATATCTAAAAAGTAAACAGATATTAGTGAATTATCATATGGAATTTAATGAGGTAATTCTCGCGGGTTAATTATCTAGTATCTATATAAAGAAGAGACATTAACCCAGTGATGTTCATGCTTCACTGGTCAAAAATGCTATTTATCTTTTTTCTTTTCTTTTTGCCAGATTATTTGGTTTTTAACCCTATTGAACTCCCGATAGATAAGAAAAAATTGAAAATAGCCCTTATCTCATACTACTCTATCAATACAAAATCAAATGTTTTGCTATTTAAGTGCTTCATCTAAAAATCAAAGTCATTTTTTATCAACTCCTATTCATTACCCCAGTCACTTCCCAACTATCATTAAAAGAATTTCCCTAATGTTTTGCTATTTAAGTGCTTCATCTAAAAATCAAAGTCACTTTTTATCAACTCCTATTCATTACCCCCGTCACTTTCCAACTGTCATTAAAAGAATTTCCTTACACACACTGTAAGGTCGTCTCATTCTCTCTAAAAGTATTTGTATTCTCTGTTTTCAATGAGAAATGATTTACCATCAATTTTCATCTATTACTATGATCTAGGTCTTAGGATTTCATTCTCCCAACAAACATAAAAATAATTCTTTTAATCGGATATGGGTGTTGAATTCCCACTACTAGAGATAGAGATTTTATTTTTTTAATCGGATATAGGTGTTGAATTCCCACTACTAGAGATAGAGATTTTTTCCACTGCAAATCAGTGGAAAAATTGTGTTATAAGACATGATTTTCCGACTCATTTTCCACCGAATTTGTACTGGAAAAATGCATGGTGAAAAACAATTTTCCACTGAAATAGTGGGAAATTCCATGATGTTTCCGTATGAAAACACTATTATTTTTTTTCTTTTTTCACCGATAATCGGTGGAAATAGTCACTTAACATTTTTCAATGGGGGAAAATAATAATTTTTTAGTAGTGTCCTGTTGTCATTTTGTTTTACAATAAGTTATGTTTTCTGTTTTTATGATGTGTGCCCGGTTGACGGACTATAATTTTCATTGTTAGTTATTTATTGATAATATAACTCCTTATTCGGAGAAGGATATGTGTTTTTTTGCTTGAAACAAATCAACTATGAATTTTTTTTTTCAAGGAATATATTGGCTCGCTTGTAGGTTTAAACTGATATTGTTTGTACCTAACTACATTTTTGTCCTTCCAAATTCAACTTAAGTATGTAGTGTTCAGAAATGTAATCCAAAGGACTTTGCTGATAGTTTGGAACAACTTATGTATGTCATCCGAGTTTATAAAGATTCTGCTTTGTTATTCAAAAGTTTCAACTTAGTTGTATTCTCATAGATGTACGACTTTTGTAGGAAAATAATAACTAGACACAAAATCTAGCTAATTGCATCAAATAATTTACATATTTCTATTTTGCTTTTTCCATTTAGAAGAGGCATACATATAGAGTTTCTGAATCAACACACGTCATACTTTTTCTTTACTTCATTTTTAATAGAGACTCGAGCCCGAAACTTCAAAGTTAGATATTCACCGAATTTGACTCCAAAAGATATTGTGTTCATTCTTTTACTTTATTCTTAATCAACACATACCATTTGATTCCAAGAGATATTATATTCATCGAATTTAAAATTCAAAAAGAAATTACTTTAATAACTTTGATAGAAAGAAATCACGAGTTGGATGACTACCTCAGAAATTCACTTTACTAGTAATATCTATCGGACGAACAAAGAAAAACAAAACAAATTAAGTATTTTGCAAGTGAAGTAATGGTCATTCCAACTAAGCTTAGCAATTCCAACAGAAGTAGACCAGGTAATGGTTTAACATTCGAATGTAAGTAACAAATAACAGTACTTATAGTCTTCAAAATTTTCAGAATATAACAACACTCAAAGGCCATAAAAGTTAAAATTCTATGTTAAATGGAAGCAAACTATCTCCTGTCAGCATCGGAACTTGCTGTTTCATGGAGAAAGCGAACTTGTAAATAAAGGACTTTGTTGTGTTTTCCTCTCACAAATTCACAAATACACTTATTATTTTTCTCCACAAGGTTCCACTTACATAAACTGCGCCATCCGCCAATTAACGATATTCTACCGTCCTTCCAACTCCTTACTTTTGCCTCAAATTCTCTGCCAGTAGAGTCGCGAATGATTATGCTTGAAGGGAGTTCAAGCTTGTAGTCTCTTACCACATATTTCGGAATATACTGCATTTAGGAACAAAGACTTTGTTAAATGAGAATGCTATAAAATTGACTGTAAAATCATTCACTAAAATAGTTGTACATTTTAAAATTACCAATTCATATATCCTGTTTGTTCGTATTTTTGCTACAAAGTAAGGATTTTTTGGTTGAGTTGCATGTCCACGTTTGAATACATCTGCACCAGATGGATCATGGCGGTCACTCACCTTGCAAGCATCAGCTCTTTTGCGTCCTGCTGAATCAAGAAAGTTAATTTGTCAGGTTTACAAATACAAATCTCACAGAAACTCAAAGATACTCTATCCAGTTCATTTTATTGAATATGAACATTAAAAAAAAAAGAAGACTTTCAACACATATCAAAAATGTTAGAAAATCATTTCAACTTCATTTTCTCTATTATTCCAAAAGCTAACAAAAAGTGCCCTTAGCAGGCAAGTTTTGTTAGCAAACTAGAAAACTGAACCTTTTTAAAACCTTTTAGAACCTGTAGTCTTAAACTTTTTATGACATTTATATGACCACAAGATCATGTCCATTATACAAGAAGCCATTTTTGCAGTAACATACTAACTAGAAACGAATTGAATTGCATAAAAAAATGATATGCAGGAGTAGTAATAAAGATGTTTAATTTGTGTCTACCTTTTGAACGTGGCACCTTCTTGTTAAATTTTCCATCCCTTTCATTACCTTCCTCCTCCTCTTCGTCATATTCCTCCTCTTCATCACTATCATCGGAAAAAGAACTACCACTGCTATCACGAGCCCAATTCTTCCCTTTTGGCTCTATACTTTTTTGATGTTCAACATTCATTTCTTCCACTTCCTCCTCCTTCACAGAAAATTTTAAACCTCCAATTCCTTTCTTTTCACATCCATTTTTTCCAAGTAATTTGAAGTCCAATATTCTATTTCCATCAAAGTCAAAAATTAAAAAGTCTCCAAGCTCAAGCATATTGTCTTCAATGAATTTCTCCCATCCATCTTCAAAATAAATATCTTTTCCTGTTCTGGTCACTCCTATAGGCCACATATTTCCAAACCGATCCCTAAGGAAAACCTTCCCAGGTAACTTTCCATTTTTGTCATTGGTAAAACTTGTGGGAATTTTCTGTGAAGAAATAAAGAAGCTTCATTTTTGAAAAAATATTTTAAATAAATTCAACATTTGAGAATTTTGAGGTTAAAATTCAAAAATCTAACTATTTTATAAACTACAAAATAAAATTTTGGATTCTCATAGTTTTACTCTAAAATTACTTCCTTCAACACTCATAGGTCATTTGAAAATGAAATATACAATTTTGACAGCTCAACTCATCGAATTCTACATAACACTGGTATAAAATTAGGAGATTTAGTCAATGTAGAGTTAGTAACCACAGAGAAATGTGTTGAGTTATGGTGAGTGAGATGAGTTTTTCGTCGTCTGGTATTGAACAATTATAGCTAATGTGGTAACTTAAAAAAAATTCACAAATTATGTAGTAAAATACATACTAAGTTTTATCATATTGAATAATTTAATTCCTACAAAATTTATGCCAAGCGAGACAAAAATTCAATTTCAAAACCCACAAATTATGTCGTAAAAGGCATAACAAGTGTGTCCTACTGCATAACTTAATTACAATCAAATTTATTTTCAAGTAAGGAAGAAGTTCAGTTTTAGAAGCAGAAATTATGCCATAAAAGGCATACCATGTTATGCCATACTGAATAAATTGAGTGCCGCACAAGTTCAGTTTCATAACCCACAAGTTATGTTATAAAATGAATAATAAGTTATATCGTATTGCATAACTTAATTTCTACAATGCTTATGTCGAGCGAGTCGAAAATTGTCTAGAATACTACACAACTTATGTCACATAACTTAATTTCTATAGAATTTATGCCAAACGAGACAAATATTCTCTGAACTTCTTACGAGTGAATTAGGTCATATATGGGAGTACTTTGCTCCACAAATTTTCATTAAATAAACGGTAGACAAAAATTAAATACGAGCTCGAACTAGAGGCGGTCCATGAAAAAATTTCTTGTTTGGACCTAAATAAATGAAAGTGTTTACTCTCTAACAATTTAAATTCGTGAATAAAATTGTAGATCTAACAAAACTAAATAAAAGTCAAATTTTTAAATAAGTGTTTGCTTTCAATATAGTATTTGATAAGATTTATAGATCTACGAATAATAATTACAAAAAAATTTCTCTTTACTCATTCTTTTTACTTCATTCTTATTTAAGACTCGAATCCGAAACTTCAAATTAAGGAAAAAGAAACACTTATTATATTCTACTGCACTCTTTGGAGTTAATATACTTATTCACATAGGCAAAAGATGTTCTCTAAGATCTAGTGCAAATTCAATTGGAATGCTGTCGTTATATTTAGTGAATTTTATCCACTAAAGGATGGGGTTATTTTAGTCAAATATGATCTAAAGACCATTTGACTCCAAGAGATATTATGTTCACTGAGTTTAAAATGACAAAAAATAATGTAATAAATTTTATAGAAAGAAATCACAAGTTAGATGACTGACTACATGAGAAATTTACTTTACTAGTATAAAATATATTTGTCAGATGAACAGATAAAAACGTAAAGAATTCAGTATTTTGCAAGTGAAGTCATGATGATTCCGATTAACTTAGCAATTCAAACTGAAGTAGACTAGATAATGATTTAATATTCAAATATAAATAAAACAGAGTTTAGACTTAACATCAATAATCAATCAGCTTAACTTCTAGAGCTACTAATATAAACTAAAACAACCTTCAACTTTTTTGTCACCAAACAATAGTATTTGTAGTCTTCAGAATTTGTCAACATATAACAACACTAGAGGCCATAAAAATTAAAATGCCATGTTAAATAGCAGAAAACTATTTCTTGTTGGTATGAGAACTTTCTCCTTCATGGAGAACGCGAGCTTGTAAGCATAGGTCTTGGTTGTGTTTTTCTCTCACAAATTCACAAATACACAAATCATTTTCCTTCGCAAGGTTCTGCCTACAAAAATTGCTCCATCCACCAGTTAGCCACTTCCTACCATCCTTCCAAGTGTTGACTCTTGTCTTATATTCTCTGCCAGTAGAGTCGCGTATGGTCATGCTTGAAGGGAGTTCAAGTTTGTAGTCTCTCACCACATCAGTCGGAACGTACTTCAATTAGGAAGAAAGAATTTGTTAGATGAGAATATTATGAGATTGAACTATAAAATCATTCACTAAAATATTTATAGATTATTAATTACCAGTTTATCTTTCCTGTTTGGTAGTATTTTTGTTACAAAGTAAGGATTTTTTGGTTGAGTTGCACGCCCACTTGTGAATATATCTGTACCAAATGGGTCATGGCGGTCATTCACCTTGCGAGCATCAGGTCTTTTGCATCCAGCTGAATCAAGAAAGTTAATTTATCAGGTTCACAAATAGAAATCTCATAACTCAAAGATACTCTATTTCATTTCATTTGGAATAATAGAGAAGAATGAAGTTAAATATGATTTTCTAACATTTTTTATATGTGTCAAAAGTCTTTTTTCATTTTTAATGTCTATATTCTTCTCATGACATTTATATGGCCACAAGATCATGTCCATTATACAAGATTTCATTTTTGCAGTAACATACTAATGAGAAAATAATTGAATTACATATAAAATGACATGGAGGAGTGGTAATAAAGATATTTAATTTGTGTCTACCTTTTAAACGTTGAGCCTTCTTGTTAAATTTTCCAGCCCTTTCATTACCTTCCTCCTCCTCCTCTTCTTCATATTCCTCCTCTTCATCACTATCATCGGAAGAAGAACTGCTGCTGCTATAACTAGCCCAATTCTTCCCTTTTGGCTCTATACTCTTTTGATGTTCAATATTCATTTCTTCCGCTTCGTCCTCCTTCACACACAATTTCAAACCTCCAATTCCTTTCTTTTCACATCCATTTTTTCCAAGTAATTTGAAGTCAAATATTCTATTTCCATCAAAGTCAAAAATTAAAAAGTCTCCAAACTCTAAAATATTTTCCTCAATGAATTTCTTCCATCCATCTTCAAAATAAATATCTTCTCCTGTTTTGGTCACTCCTATAGGCCACATATTACCAAACCGATCCCTAAGAGAAACCTTCCTAGGCAATTTTCCATTCTTGTAATCGGTAAAACTTGTGGGAATTTTCTGTGAAGAAACACAAAAGCTTCATTTTTGAAAAAAAAATGTAGAACATCAATTTACTTAAATCAGATTAACCATATCATAATATAGCAGCCAGTATTAGACAAAAAATATTTTAAATAAACTCAAACTTTGAGAATTTTGAGGTTAGAATTCAAGAATCTAGCCATTTCAGAAACTACAAAATAAAATTTGAGGCATTCTCATAATTTTACTCCAAAATTACTTCTTTCAACACTCATATGTCATTTGAAAATGAAATATACAATTTATGACATCTACTTATCGAATTCTACATAACATTGGTATAAAATTAGGAGATTTAACATATATAAACTACTCGAATAAAATTTACTTGCACCCCACAAACACATCCTTCCGCTTTTTTACTTTCCCTCCCTCTATTCACATACCACATCTTCAAAAAATATTTGTTAAAAAAGTTTCAATAAAAAGAGTTAGCAAGAATCGCAGATTCAATGCATGTATAGTTAGATTCTTGAATTCTAGCCTCAAGGATCTCAAATTTTTAGTTACCTAAGTTAAAAAATGTAAGATACCATGAGGTATCTAAGTTCAATTTATATCTAATTTATGAAAGTCGATCTAAATCTCACAAAGGCCTTCCCATTCCCGTATAAATTCATTGCCCACATCTCCAAAGAAAATGAACGAAAATCAAGAAAAGAATTTCCAAGAATAAAACACCATAAAGGGGGGAGGGGGATACTTACCAGCCGTTCTGCACTGATATCAGGGATGATAACCTTGAAGAAGCCCTTTCCCATGATTTCTATGTTGTAAAACTTTAAGAGCTCAGTAGAAGAATTTAGGCAGAGGTTAAATTTTGGATGTTTCTTTTATACAGAGCTCAGTAGAAGAATGGAGGCAGCATTAACCCTAGACTAGATATTTCTTTTATATTAAAGGAGAAAATATAAACTAGTATAAGATTGCAAAAATCTGAAGATTCCCATATATAGACCATTTGCTTTTTTACTCTTTTCATGAAGTAAATGCAGATATAGTAACTATTTTTTTCCTCTCATGTAGTCAATGTAGAATTAGTAACCACGGAGAAGTGTGATGAGTTATGGTGAGTGAGATGAGCTTTTCATCGTCTAGAATTGAACAATTATAGCTAAAGTGGTAACTTAAAAAAAAAGAACCTACAAATTATATCATAAAATACATAACAAGTTATGTCATACTGCATAACTTAATTTCTACAGAACTTATACCAAGTGAGGTAAATATTCAATTTTAAAACCCACAAATTATGTTGTAAAAGGCATAACAAGTTTTTCGTACTGCATAACTTAATTACAGCTAAATTTATTCAGTTTCAGAACCACAAATTATGCCGTAAAATGCATAACATGTTATGTCATATTGAATAAATTAAATCATACAGAACTCATGTCGAGTACCGCAAAAGTTTCAGTTTCATAACCCACAAGTTATGTCGTAAAAGGCATACTAGTCATGTCATACTGCATACTTAATTTCTACAAAACTTATGTCGAGTGAGTCGGAAGTTGTCTGAAATACTACATAACTTATGTCACATAACTTAATTTTTCAAAACTTATGCCAAGCGAGACAATTTATCTCTAAAATTTCTATGAGTGAATTAGGTCATATATAGGAGTACTTTGCTCCAAAATTTTTTATTAAATGAGCAGCAGATAAAAATCAAATACCACCCTGAACTAGTGGCGATCCATGCAAAAACTTCTTGTCTGGATCTAAATAAATGAAATTGTTTACTCTCTAATAATTCAAATTTTGAATAAGATTGTAGATCTAACAGAATTAAATGAAAGTCAAATTTATGATAAGTGTTTGCTTTCAATATAGTATTTGATAAGATTTATAGATCTACAATTAATAGGAAAAAAAAGTTCTCTTTACTTATTCTTTTTAATTTTTATCTTAAAAAATTAGATTGACTCTGTTTAATTGAGCATATCAAGTAGGTGAGGCTCGCTGAAAACACCCTAATAATTTTGCTTTAAAATTTTTTTATACCAAAAGAACTGCAATTTTGTGCATTGGCAAAATAGTAGTACAACTTTTATGGTAGAGGTTTTTCACTTTTAGTATAATATGATTTTGCATCGTTGTTTAAAAGTTTCAACTTAGTTCTGTTCAAGTAGATGTACGATTTATGTAGGATAATAAAAGAGAATTAGACACAAAATATAGCTAATTATATTGCATTAAATAATTAATTACACATTTCATTTTTAGTATAATATGATTTTGCTTCATTATTTAGAAGTTTCAACTTAGTTCTGTTCAAGTAGATGTATGACTTATGTAGGATGTTAAAATAGAACGAGACACAAAATATAGCAAATTATATTGCATCAAGTAATTTACACATTTCTCGATCTTATGCTTTCTTGATTGAGCTGAAACATAAATGCAAAGTTTCAAAATCAACACATATCATACTTTTTCTTTATTTCATTCTTAATTAAGATTTGAACACGAAACTTCAAATTAAGGACAAAAAAACACGTACAATATTCTAGCGCACTCATTGGTGTTAATATACTTATTAATATAGGTAAAAGATGATCTCTAAGATCCAGTATAAATTCAAATGTAATAGTTTCCTTGTATTATTGAATTTTATCCGCAAAAGGAATGGGGTTATTTTAGCCAAATGTGACCTAAAAATCATTTGACTCCAAGAGATATTACGTTCACCGAATTTAAAGTGACAAAAATCAAAATAATAACTTTTGTAGAAAGAAATCACAAATTGGATAACTACCTGAGAAATTCATTTTACTAGTATAATGTATACCTATATATCTATATATCTCTCTCATATATATATATATATATATATATATATATATCATGGTGAATCCAACCAAACGAATTAGCAATTCCAAGAGAAGTAGACCAGACAATGATTTAATGTTTGAATGTAGATAAAATTGAGTTTAGTCTTAATGCTAATCAATTGGCTAAACTTAAAGAGCTGTTAATACAAATTAAAACAATCTTCAAGTTTTTGCCACCAAACAACAGTATTTGTAATCTTCAAAATTTGTGTCCAACATATAACAACACTTAAGGCTATAGACATTAAAATGCTATGTTTAATAACAACAGAGTATTTCTTGTTGGGATGAGAACTTGTTCCTTCGTGAAGAACGTGAACTTGTAAGTAAAGGTTTTTTCCGTTTTTCTCTCACAAATTCATAAATACACTTGTTATTTTCCTCCCTAAGGTTTTGCTCACATAAACTGCTCTATCCGTCAATTAGCCACTTTCTACCGCCCTTCCAAATGTTGAATTTTATCTCATATTCTTTGTCAGCAGAGTCGCGTATGGTCATGTTTGAAGTGATGAAGTCCAAATTAAAGATAATAATTCTGTCATAGGAATATTCAAATATTTTTTTTTATCTTATTCGTATATATCTTTCTTTCGGATGGACACTAATTTGCGTCATCCTAACACATTTCGGAGTAACTTTATACATTCTACATAGATGGGAACATCTTATTTGGGGTTACATTATAATTGTGGCAATGAATTGGTCACTTCTGATAAAGCGGAGGCATTCAATCTTTGACTACCAAAAATTTGTCCCTCCTCTTCCAAAATCCACAAGCACTCTGGGCGACTCTTCTCTTTTTAATAAGTATACAGCAGATCCCGATTATGGAAAGACATTAGTTTAGGCTGGAATTTGTGTTCTCAGGGATCGATATGGTTGCCAGACACAGGGAAGCATATTAATTTGTGGTTTGATCCTTGGCTGCAACCTGGCTTTAATCAACTCATGTTACTTCCCTTTATTCTCTAACTGTTTTGACAAGCTTGTTTGGGGCTTAGAGGCTAATGGTTCTTTCTCTTGTTCACGCACTCTACAACAAGCTCTGAAAATATTGACATTGCACCTACAGCACGCTTCTCGTGGATCTGGAAACTTAAGTTGATTTTTTTGGAAACTAAACAGGGATGGTCTTGTACATTCGTAATCAACCCAATTAAAAGAAATTCAAGAAGTCTTCCTCCGTAACAAAATTCTCTACTAAAAAATGTGTTTGACAACCAATATAACACTGTCAGTCTTATGCAGGCTTCGGAATACTGCTACTTAGGATGCCCACATACTCTTAAAGGTCACAGGCTTCATAACTATGTTAAATGGCACCCCTTCCCCCTCCAGCTTCCCGATTAAAATTAATTATTGATGCTGCGGTCCCAACTACAGGTCCTATGTGCAGGATTGGTGGAGTCCTTAGAGATTGTAATAGTAATTGGATATTAGGATTTACTGCTAGTATACCTGCTGGAAATTGAGAGTTAAATTGCTTCAATATGAGAATGCACTCCACTTACCTATCCTTTATGACTGCAGGTGTTCGATAACTTCTGTTGGTACAACATGTATATTGGGAGCAAAACTTTTTGGCGGATAAGCTAGCTAGTATAGGTTTGTAATTAGCATCAACACACAGCTCTCCGCAACTTCTCACCCAACCACCACTCAATATTTTGGATGCGCTTGAAGCTGATAGACTGGGCACTCTCTATGTGCGTCGCACTGGCTCTTTTGTTAATGTAAATAGTTTGGCTACTACTGTACTAACTGCTCCTGGTACTTATGCTACTACTAGATCCATAACAGAGCCACCTTTTGATAGATAGGATGTTTTAATACAATATCATCTCTGTTTGACCAAAACAAAAAATTGGATGAATTAGTTAATTTGCGAGGACTGACTGTTCCGGTGGACAAGTGATTTTGCAGGCGGAAGTTTGAGACTTTGTTAAACAAGTGAGCGTCGTGGTTGGTTCTAAATTGAAAAACCAATCAAGTTAACAATTTAAGCAGCGAAGAAAATAGTGGTTGACATATAAGCTGAGAAAATAGGGGTAACATGGAGCTCTTAACAATGTAGAGAGTGCGAAATGAAACGTCATAGCCAAGTTGAGAAAAGCACCAGCAATAGCAACAGAAGTACCAAATGAGTTTATCAATCCAAGAACGCAGTACCAAAGTAGTCGGTCTTAAAGAATGTGTAGGAATCTTGAAATTAAAGGGAACGGAGGTGTATTTAGCAGCAATATTTTAGTCATCTATGATTAACAACTCTAGAGCAGTAGATGATTATTGGCATAAGAAAATACATCAGATTTTAAAAAATGTAGAATTGAGTAGTTTGAAACTTTTACACATACTTTAAGTTCAGAAATTTGCACGGGGAAAAGCAAGTACAAGCCTGTATTGTACAAGATAATTGTAGTCAAGTTATAATATGTCTATACAGAAGATTTGAGCAGAATCAACACACATCATACATTTTCTTTACTTCATTTTTAATCGAGACTAGAGCCCGAAACTTCAAAGTTAGATGTTCACCGAATTTGACTCCAAAAGATATTATGTTCATTCTTTACTTTATTCTTGATCAACACATACCATTTGACTACAAGAGATATTATGTTCATCGAATTTAAAATTAAAAAAAAATTACTTTAATAACTTTGATAGAAAGAATTCATAAGTTGGATGACTACCTGAGAAATTCACTTTACTAGTAGTATATATATCGGACGAACAAAGAAAAACATAACAAATTCAGTATTTTGCAAGTGAAGTCATGATCACTCCAACCAAGCTTAGCAATTCCAACAGAAGTAGACCAGGTAATGGTTTAACATTCAAATGTAAGTAACAAATAACAGTACTTAATGTCTTCAAATTTGTCAGCATATAACAACACTTAGAGGCCATAAATATTAAAATGCTATGTTAAATAGCAGCAAACTATCTCCCGTCAACATGGGAACTTGCTCTTTCATGGAGAAAGTGAACTTGTAAATAAAGGACTTTGTTGTGTTCTCCTCTCACAAATTCACAAATACACTTGTCATTTTTCTCAACAAGGTTCCACTTACATAAATTGCGCCATCCGCCACATAGCCATATTCTACCGTCCTTCCAACTCCTTACTTTTGCCTCAAATTCTCTGCCAGTAGAATCATGAATGATTATACTTGAAGGGAGCTCAAGTTTGTAGTCTCTCACCACATAATTCGGAATATACTGCATTTAGGAACAAAGACTTTATTAAATGAGAATGCTATAAAATTAACTATAAAATCATTCACTAATATAGTTATAGGTTTTAAAATTACCAATTGATCTGTCCTGTTTGGTCGTATTTTTGCTACAAAGTAAGGATTTTTTGGTTGAGTTGCGCGTCCACTTTTGAATACATCTGCACCAAATGGGTCATGGCGGTCACTCACCTTGCAAGCATTAGCTCTTTTGCATCCAGCTGAATCAAAAAAGTTAGCTTGACTGGTTCACAAATAGAAATATCATAGAAACTCAAAGATACTCTATTCAGTTCATTTTACATGGTGTATTTTATTGAATATGAACACTAAAAAGGAAAGAAGACTTTTGCACATATTAAAAATGTTAGAACATCATATTTTACTTCATTCTTCTCTATTGTTCCAAAAGCTAACAAAAAGTGCCCTTAGCAGGCAAGTTTTGTTAGCGAACTAGAAAACTGAACCTTTTTAAAACCTTTTAGAACCTGTAGTCTTAAACTTGTCATGACATTTATATGACCACCAGATCATGTCCTTATACAAGATGTCATTTTTTGCATTAACATACTAACGAGAAAAGAATTGGATTGCACATAAAAAGATATGGAGGAGTAGTAATAAAGATATTTAATTTGTGTCTACCTTTTGAACGTGCCGCCTTCTTGTTAAAGTTTTCATCCCTTTCATTACCTTCCTCCTCCTCGTCCTCCTCTTCATCACTATCATCGGAAGAAGAACTGCTGCTGCTATCACGAGTCCAATTCTTCTCTTTTGGCTTTATACTCTTTTGATGTTCAACATTCATTTCTTCCTCTTCTTGCTCCTTCACGGACAATTTTAAACCTCCAATTCCTTTCTTTTCACATCCATTTTTTCCAAGTAATTTGAAGTCGAATATTCTATTTCCATCAAAGTCAAAAATTAAAAAGTCTCCAAGTTCTAGAATATTCTCCTGAACGAATTTCTCCCATCCATCTTCAAAATAAATATCTTTTCCTTTTTTGGTCACTCCTATAGACCACATATTGCCAAACCGATCCCTAAGGGAAACCTTCCTAGGTAACCGCCCATTCTTGTAATCGGTAAAACTACTGGAAATTTTCTGCGAAGAAAACAAAAAGCTTCATTTTTGAAAAAAAAAATACAGAACAACATCAATTTATTTAAATCAGATTGACCATATCATAATAGGCGCCAGTATCAGACAAATATTTTTTAAAAATAAACTCAAACTTTAAGAATTTTGAGGTTAGAATTCAAAAATCTAACTATTTCAAAAACTACAAAATAAAATTTGAGGCATTCTTATAGTTTTACTCCAAAATTACTTCCTTCAACACTCATAATTCATTTGGAAATGACATATACAATTTATGATATCTACTTATCGAAATCTACGTAACATTGGTAGAAAATTAGGAGATTTAACATATATAAACTACTCGTATAAAATTTACTTGCATCCCGCAAAGGCAACCTTCGGCTTTTTTATTTTCCCTCCCTCTATTCACATACTACATCTTCAAAAAGTATTTGTTGAAAATGTTTCAATAAAAAGAGTTAGCAAGAATCGAGATTCAATACATGTATAGTTAGATTCTTGAATTCTAGCCTCAAGGTAAAATTTTAGTTACCTAAGTTAAAAAATGTAAGATACCATGAGGTATCTAAGTTCAATTTATATCTAATTTATGAAAATCGATCTAAAACTCACCAAGGCCTTCCCCTTCCCATATAAATTCATTGCCCACATCTCCGAAAAAATGAACAAAAATCAAGAAAAGAATTTCCAAGAATAAAACACCATAAAGGGGGGAGGGGGATACTTACCAGTCGTTCTGCACTGATTTCAGGGATGATAACCTTGAAGAAGCCCTTTCCCATGATCTCTATGTTGCAAAACTTTAAGAGCTCAGTAGAAGAATTTAGGCAGAGGCTAAATTTTTTGGATGTTTCTTTTATACAGAGCTCAGTAGAAGAATGGAGGCGGTATTAACCCTAGACTAAATATTTAATTTATACTAAAGGAGAAAATATAAAATAGTATAAGATTACAAAAATCTGAAGATTCTCATATGCAGAGCATTTGCTTCTTTCTTTTTTTTTTTAACTCTTGTCATGTAGTAAATGCAGATATAGTAACTATTTTTTTCCCTCTCATGTAGTCAATGTAGAATTAGTAACCACAGAGAAATGTGATGAGTTACGGTGAGTGGGATGAGTTTTTCGTCGTGTGGAATTTAACAATTATAGCTAATGTGGTAACTTAAAAAAAATTCACAAATTATGTCGTAAAATACATACCAAGTTTTATCATTCTGAATAATTTAATTCCTAAAGAACTTATGCCAAACGAGGCAAGAATTCAATTTCAAAACCCACAAATTATGTCATAAAAATGCATAACTTAATTACAATCAAATTTATTTCCGAGTAAGGAAGAAGTTCAGTTTCAGAAGCAGAAATTATGTCGTAAAAGGAATAACATGTTATGCCATACTAAATAAATTAAATCCTACAAAACTCATATTGAGTGCCGCACAAGTTCAGTTAAAATGCATGATAAGTTATATCGTACTGCATAACTTAATTTCTACAATACTTATGTCGAGCGAGTCGAAAATTGTCTATAATACTACACAACTATGACATTCACATTTGATTTAACTATGAAGTATGCTTATATTCATTATTCTAATAGTCCTGCTTTTCAGACAAACAATGAGCTTCAATTGGACATTTTATAGAGAGATTTTCAATCTTACAGGGGGATTTGCCAATGCATATATGGCTACTAGGTACAACGTTGTAGTTAGAATGAGTTTTAAAAGTAAAGATATAACAACACTATTTAAATGGAGAAATCACATGATTTTCGTGTTAAAATTTTCCATTAATATGATCATGATGCGATCAAATTAGAGGATTGGATGCAGATATCAATTTCAATGTAAGTCATTAAAACGACATGTTTAAAATGTCTTTGTCACACGAATAGTATGACATTAAGAGACCACAAGTTGCAGAAAACTTCATTTATCTCTTGAACTCTATATTCATTCAAATAGGTTCACATGATTTGTAACGACGTGAGTATTAAATTATTGTTATGTTGCTCGGAATCCCCGAAAAAGATGTTTTACCATATGTGATGCATAAAAACATTTCAGGTTCTCTTTGGCTTACTCAAACCAAAAAATGATGAAGTTGTACCAATAGATAAATTGCAGATAAGTACTTCCGATGTAGAGCTTTCATTATAATTATTTCCTAATGGATGTCAGTATGAATAGAAATTTGAATAATTATATGATAAGTATTGTAATTAATTAGACAAATTTCCGGTAAGTGAAGACAAATAAGTTTCATTAGTGTACAATATCTAAAAAGTAAACAGATATTAGTGAATTATCATATGGAATTTAATGAGGTAATTCTCGCGGGTTAATTATCTAGTATCTATATAAAGAAGAGACATTAACCCAGTGATGTTCATGCTTCACTGGTCAAAAATGCTATTTATCTTTTTTCTTTTCTTTTTGCCAGATTATTTGGTTTTTAACCCTATTGAACTCCCGATAGATAAGAAAAAATTGAAAATAGCCCTTATCTCATACTACTCTATCAATACAAAATCAAATGTTTTGCTATTTAAGTGCTTCATCTAAAAATCAAAGTCATTTTTTATCAACTCCTATTCATTACCCCAGTCACTTCCCAACTATCATTAAAAGAATTTCCCTAATGTTTTGCTATTTAAGTGCTTCATCTAAAAATCAAAGTCACTTTTTATCAACTCCTATTCATTACCCCCGTCACTTTCCAACTGTCATTAAAAGAATTTCCTTACACACACTGTAAGGTCGTCTCATTCTGTCTAAAAGTATTTGTATTCTCTGTTTTCAATGAGAAATGATTTACCATCAATTTTCATCTATTACTATGATCTAGGTCTTAGGATTTCATTCTCCCAACAAACATAAAAATAATTCTTTTAATCGGATATGGGTGTTGAATTCCCACTACTAGAGATAGAGATTTTATTTTTTTAATCGGATATAGGTGTTGAATTCCCACTACTAGAGATAGAGATTTTTTCCACTGCAAATCAGTGGAAAAATTGTGTTATAAGACATGATTTTCCGACTCATTTTCCACCGAATTTGTACTGGAAAAATGCATGGTGAAAAATAATTTTCCACTGAAATAGTGGGAAATTCCATGATGTTTCCATATGAAAACACTATTATTATTTTTCATTTTTCACCGATAATCGGTGGAAATAGTCACTTAACATTTTTCAATGGGGGAAAAAAAATAATTTTTTAGTAGTGTCCTGCTGTCATTTTGTTTTACAATAAGTTATGTTTTCTGTTTTTATGATGTGTGCCCGGTTGACGGACTATAATTTTCATTGTTAGTTATTTATTGATAATATAACTCCTTATTCGGAGAAGGATATGTGTTTTTTTGCTTGAAACAAATCAACTATGAATTATTTTTTTCAAGGAATATATTGGCTCGCTTGTAGGTTTAAACTGATATTGTTTGTACCTAACTACATTTTTGTCCTTCCAAATTCAACTTAAGTATGTAGTGTTCAGAAATGTAATCCAAAGGACTTTGCTGATAGTTTGGAACAACTTATGTATGTCATCCGAGTTTATAAAGATTCTGCTTTGTTATTCAAAAGTTTCAACTTAGTTGTATTCTCGTAGATGTACGACTTTTGTAGGAAAATAATAACTAGACACAAAATCTAGCTAGTTGCATCAAATAATTTACATATTTCTATTTTGCTTTTTCCATTTAGAAGAGGCATACATATAGAGTTTCTGAATCAACACACGTCATACTTTTTCTTTACTTCATTTTTAATAGAGACTAGAGCCCGAAACTTCAAAGTTAGATATTCACCGAATTTGACCCCAAAAGATATTGTGTTCATTCTTTTACTTTATTCTTAATCAACACATACCATTTGATTCCAAGAGATATTATATTCATCGAATTTAAAATTCAAAAAGAAATTACTTTAATAACTTTGATAGAAAGAAATCACGAGTTGGATGACTACCTGAGAAATTCACTTTACTAGTAATATCTATCGGACGAACAAAGAAAAACAAAACAAATTAAGTATTTTGCAAGTGAAGTAATGGTCATTCCAACTAAGCTTAGCAATTCCAACAGAAGTAGACCAGGAAATGGTTTAACATTCGAATGTAAGTAACAAATAACAGCACTTATAGTCTTCAAAATTTTCAGAATATAACAACACTCAAAGGCCATAAAAATTAAAATTCTATGTTAAATGGAAGCAAACTATCTCCTGTCAGCGTCGGAACTTGCTGTTTCATGGAGAAAGCGAACTTGTAAATAAAGGACTTTGTTGTGTTTTCCTCTCACAAATTCACAAATACACTTATTATTTTTCTCCACAAGGTTCCACTTACATAAACTGCGCCATCCGCCAATTAACGATATTCTACCGTCCTTCCAACTCCTTACTTTTGCCTCAAATTCTCTGCCAGTAGAGTCGCGAATGATTATGCTTGAAGGGAGTTCAAGCTTGTAGTCTCTTACCACATATTTCGGAATATACTGCATTTAGGAACAAAGACTTTGTTAAATGAGAATGCTATAAAATTGACTGTAAAATCATTCACTAAAATAGTTGTACGTTTTAAAATTACCAATTCATATATCCTGTTTGATCGTATTTTTGCTACAAAGTAAGGATTTTTTGGTTGAGTTGCATGTCCACGTTTGAATACATCTGCACCAAATGGATCATGGCGGTCACTCACCTTGCAAGCATCAGCTCTTTTGCGTCCTGCTGAATCAAGAAAGTTAATTTGTCAGGTTCACAAATACAAATCTCACAGAAACTCAAAGATACTCTATCTAGTTCATTTTATTGAATATGAACATTAAAAAAGAAAGAAGACTTTCAACACATATCAAAAATGTTAGAAAATCATTTCAACTTCATTCTTCTCTATTATTCCAAAAGCTAACAAAAAGTGCCCTTAGCAGGCAAGTTTTGTTAGCAAACTAGAAAACTGAACCTTTTTAAAACCTTTTAGAACCTGTAGTCTTAAACTTTTTATGACATTTATATGACCACAAGATCATGTCCATTATACAAGAAGCCATTTTTGCAGTAACATACTAACTAGAAACGAATTGAATTGCATAAAAAATGATATGCAGGAGTAGTAATAAAGATGTTTAATTTGTGTCTACCTTTTGAACGCGGCGCCTTCTTGTTAAATTTTCCATCCTTTTCATTACCTTCCTCCTCCTCTTCTTCATATTCCTCCTCTTCATCACTATCATCGGAAGAAGAACTGCCACTGCTATCACGAGCCCAATTCTTCCCTTTTGGCTCTATACTTTTGTGATGTTCAACATTCATTTCTTCCACTTCCTCCTCCTTCACAGAAAATTTTAAACCTCCAATTCCTTTCTTTTCACATCCATTTTTTCCAAGTAATTTGAAGTCCAATATTCTATTTCCATCAAAGTCAAAAATTAAAAAGTCTCCAAGCTCAAGCATATTGTCTTCAATGAATTTCTCCCATCCATCTTCAAAATAAATATCTTTTCCTGTTCTGGTCACTCCTATAGGCCACATATTTCCAAACCGATCCCTAAGGAAAACCTTCCCAGGTAACTTTCCATTTTTGTCATTGGTAAAACTTGTGGGAATTTTCTGTGAAGAAATAAAAAAGCTTCATTTTTGAAAAAATATTTTAAATAAATTCAACATTTGAGAATTTTGAGGTTAAAATTCAAAAATCTAACTATTTCATAAACTACAAAATAAAATTTTGCATTCTCATAGTTTTACTCTAAAATTACTTCCTTCAACACTCATAGGTCATTTGAAAATGAAATATACAATTTTGACAGCTCAACTCATCGAATTCTACATAACACTGGTATAAAATTAAGAGATTTAGAATATATAAACTACTCGTATGAAATTTACTTGCATACCACAAAGGCATCCTTCTGCTTCTTACTTTCCCTCCCTCTATTTACAGACCACATCTTAAAAAGGTATTTCTATAAAAAGTTTCAATAAAAAGAGTTAGCAAGAATCATAGATTCAATACATGTATAGTTAGATTTTCGAATTCTAGCCTCAAAAGTCTCAAACTCTTAGTTACCTAAACTGAAAAATGTAAGATATCATGAGATATCTAAGTTCATTTTATATCTATTTATGCAAATCGATCTAAATCTCACCAAGGCCTTCCCCTTCTCATATAAATTCACTGCCCATGTATCTAAAAAGATGAATGAAAATCAAGAGAAAAAATTTCAAGAAATCAAACACCATAAGGGGGGGGGGGGGAGTATACTTACCAGTCGTTCTGCACTGATATCAGGGATGATAACCTTGAAGAAGCTCTTTGCCATGATCTCTATGTTGTCAAACTTTAAGAGCTTAGTAGAAAAATTTAGGCGGAGGCTAAATGTTGGATGTTTCTTTTATATAGAGCTCAGTAGAAGAATGGAGGCAGCATTAACCCTAGACTGGATATTTCTTTTATATTAAAGGAGAAAATATAAAATAGTATAAGATTATAAAACTCTGAAGATTCTCATATACAGAGTATTTGCTTTTTTTTTTTTTTTACTCTTGTCATGAAGTAAATGCAGATATAGTAACTATTTTTTTCCTCTCATGTAGTCAATGTAGAGTTAGTAACCACGGAGAAATGTGTTGAGTTATGGTGAGTGAGATGAGTTTTTTGTCATCTGGTATTGAACAATTATAGCTAATGTGGTAAGTTAAAAAAATTTCACAAATTATGTCGTAAAACACATACTAAGTTTTATCATATTGAATAATTTAATTCCTACAAAATTTATGTCAAGCGAGACAAAAATTCAATTTCAAAACCCACAAATTATGTCGTAAAAGGCATAACAAGTGTTTCCTACTGCATAACTTAATTACAATCAAATTTATTTTCAAGTAAGGAAGAAGTTCAGTTTCAGAAGCAGAAATTATGCCATAAAAGGCATACCATGTTATGCCATACTGAATAAATTAAATCCTACAAAACTCATATTGAGTGCCGCACAAGTTCAGTTTCATAACTCACAAGTTATGTTATAAAATGCATAATAAGTTATATCGTATTGCATAACTTAATTTCTACAATGCTTATGTCGAGCGAGTCGAAAATTGTCTAGAATACTACACAACTTATGTCACATAACTTAATTTCTATAGAATTTATGCCAAACGAGACAAATATTCTCTGAACTTCTTACGAGTGAATTAGGTCATATATGGGAGTACTTTGCTCCACAAATTTTCATTAAATAAACGGTAGACAAAAATTAAATACGAGCTCGAACTAGAGGCGGTCCATGAAAAAATTTCTTGTTTGGACCTAAATAAATGAAAGTGTTTACTCTCTAACAATTTAAATTTGTGAATAAAATTGTAGATCTAACAAAACTAAATAAAAGTCAAATTTTTAAATAAGTGTTTGCTTTCAATATAGTATTTGATAAGATTTATAGATCTACGAATAATAATTACAAAAAAGTTCTCTTTACTCATTCTTTTTACTTCATTCTTATTTAAGACTCGAATCCGAAACTTCAAATTAAGGAAAAAGAAACACTTATATATTCTACTGCACTCTTTGGAGTTAATATACTTATTCACATAGGCAAAAGATGTTCTCTAAGATCTAGTGCAAATTCAATTGGAATGCTGTCGTTATATTTAGTGAATTTTATCCACTAAAGGATGGGGTTATTTTAGTCAAATATGATCTAAAGACCATTTGACTCCAAGAGATATTATGTTCACTGAGTTTAAAATGACAAAAAATAATGTAATAAATTTTATAGAAAGAAATCACAAGTTAGATGACTGACTACATGAGAAATTTACTTTACTAGTATAAAATATATTTGTCAGATGAACAGATAAAAACGTAAAGAATTCAGTATTTTGCAAGTGAAGTCATGATGATTCCGATTAACTTAGCAATTCAAACTGAAGTAGACTAGATAATGATTTAATATTCAAATGTAAATAAAACAGAGTTTAGACTTAACATCAATAATCAATCAGCTTAACTTCTAGAGCTACTAATATAAACTAAAACAACCTTCAACTTTTTTGTCACCAAACAATAGTATTTGTAGTCTTCAGAATTTGTCAACATATAACAACACTAGAGGCCATAAAAATTAAAATGCCATGTTAAATAGCAGAAAACTATTTCTTGTTGGTATGAGAACTTTCTCCTTCATGGAGAACGCGAGCTTGTAAGCATAGGTCTTGGTTGTGTTTTTCTCTCACAAATTCACAAATACACAAATCATTTTCCTTCGCAAGGTTCTGCCTACAAAAATTGCTCCATCCACCAGTTAGCCACTTCCTACCATCCTTCCAAGTGTTGACTCTTGTCTTATATTCTCTGCCAGTAGAGTCGCGTATGGTCATGCTTGAAGGGAGTTAAAGTTTGTAGTCTCTCACCACATCAGTCGGAACGTACTTCAATTAGGAAGAAAGAATTTGTTAGATGAGAATATTATGAGATTGAACTATAAAATCATTCACTAAAATATTTATAGATTATTAATTACCAGTTTATCTTTCCTGTTTGGTAGTATTTTTGTTACAAAGTAAGGATTTTTTGGTTGAGTTGCACGCCCACTTGTGAATATATCTGTACCAAATGGGTCATGGCGGTCATTCACCTTGAGAGCATCAGGTCTTTTGCATCCAGCTGAATCAAGAAAGTTAATTTATCAGGTTCACAAATAGAAATCTCATAACTCAAAGATACTCTATTTCATTTCATTTGGAATAATAGAGAAGAATGAAGTTAAATATGATTTTCTAACAATTTTTATATGTGTCAAAAGTCTTTTTTCATTTTTAATGTCTATATTCTTCTCATGACATTTATATGGCCACAAGATCATGTCCATTATACAAGATTTCATTTTTGCAGTAACATACTAATGAGAAAATAATTGAATTACATATAAAATGACATGGAGGAGTGGTAATAAAGATATTTAATTTGTGTCTACCTTTTAAACGTTGAGCCTTCTTGTTAAATTTTCCAGCCCTTTCATTACCTTCCTCCTCCTCCTCTTCTTCATATTCCTCCTCTTCATCACTATCATCGGAAGAAGAACTGCTGCTGCTATAACTAGCCCAATTCTTCCCTTTTGGCTCTATACTCTTTTGATGTTCAATATTCATTTCTTCCGCTTCGTCCTCCTTCACACACAATTTTAAACCTCCAATTCCTTTCTTTTCACATCCATTTTTTCCAAGTAATTTGAAGTCAAATATTCTATTTCCATCAAAGTCAAAAATTAAAAAGTCTCCAAACTCTAAAATATTTTCCTCAATGAATTTCTTCCATCCATCTTCAAAATAAATATCTTCTCCTGTTTTGGTCACTCCTATAGGCCACATATTACCAAACCGATCCCTAAGAGAAACCTTCCTAGGCAATTTTCCATTCTTGTAATCGGTAAAACTTGTGGGAATTTTCTGTGAAGAAACACAAAAGCTTCATTTTTGAAAAAAAATATAGAGCATCAATTTACTTAAATCAGATTAACCATATCATAATATAGCAGCCAGTATTAGACAAAAAATATTTTAAATAAACTCAAACTTTGAGAATTTTGAGGTTAGAATTCAAGAATCTAGCCATTTCAGAAACTACAAAATAAAATTTGAGGCATTCTCATAATTTTACTCCAAAATTACTTCTTTCAACACTCATATGTCATTTGAAAATGAAATATACAATTTATGACATCTACTTATCGAATTCTACATAACATTGGTATAAAATTAGGAGATTTAACATATATAAACTACTCGAATAAAATTTACTTGCACCCCACAAACACATCCTTCCGCTTTTTTACTTTCCCTCCCTCTATTCACATACCACATCTTCAAAAAATATTTGTTAAAAAAGTTTCAATAAAAAGAGTTAGCAAGAATCGCAGATTCAATGCATGTATAGTTAGATTCTTGAATTCTAGCCTCAAGGATCTCAAATTTTTAGTTACCTAAGTTAAAAAATGTAAGATACCATGAGGTATCTAAGTTCAATTTATATCTAATTTATGAAAGTCGATCTAAATCTCACAAAGGCCTTCCCATTCCCGTATAAATTCATTGCCCACATCTCCAAAGAAAATGAACGAAAATCAAGAAAAGAATTTCCAAGAATAAAACACCATAAAGGGGGGAGGGGGATACTTACCAGCCGTTCTGCACTGATATCAGGGATGATAACCTTGAAGAAGCCCTTTCCCATGATTTCTATGTTGTAAAACTTTAAGAGCTCAGTAGAAGAATTTAGGCAGAGGTTAAATTTTGGATGTTTCTTTTATACAGAGCTCAGTAGAAGAATGGAGGCAGCATTAACCCTAGACTAGATATTTCTTTTATATTAAAGGAGAAAATATAAACTAGTATAAGATTGCAAAAATCTGAAGATTCCCATATATAGACCATTTGCTTTTTTACTCTTTTCATGAAGTAAATGCAGATATAGTAACTATTTTTTTCCTCTCATGTAGTCAATGTAGAATTAGTAACCACGGAGAAGTGTGATGAGTTATGGTGAGTGAGATGAGCTTTTCATCGTCTAGAATTGAACAATTATAGCTAAAGTGGTAACTTAAAAAAAAAGAACCTACAAATTATATCATAAAATACATAACAAGTTATGTCATACTGCATAACTTAATTTCTACAGAACTTATACCAAGTGAGGTAAATATTCAATTTTAAAACCCACAAATTATGTTGTAAAAGGCATAACAAGTTTTTCGTACTGCATAACTTAATTACAGCTAAATTTATTCAGTTTCAGAACCACAAATTATGCCGTAAAATGCATAACATGTTATGTCATATTGAATAAATTAAATCATACAGAACTCATGTCGAGTACCGCAAAAGTTTCAGTTTCATAACCCACAAGTTATGTCGTAAAAGGCATACTAGTCATGTCATACTGCATACTTAATTTCTACAAAACTTATGTCGAGTGAGTCGGAAGTTGTCTGAAATACTACATAACTTATGTCACATAACTTAATTTTTCAAAACTTATGCCAAGCGAGACAATTTATCTCTAAAATTTCTATGAGTGAATTAGGTCATATATAGGAGTACTTTGCTCCAAAATTTTTTATTAAATGAGCAGCAGATAAAAATCAAATACCACCCTGAACTAGTGGCGATCCATGCAAAAACTTCTTGTCTGGATCTAAATAAATGAAATTGTTTACTCTCTAATAATTCAAATTTTGAATAAGATTGTAGATCTAACAGAATTAAATGAAAGTCAAATTTATGATAAGTGTTTGCTTTCAATATAGTATTTGATAAGATTTATAGATCTACAATTAATAGGAAAAAAAAGTTCTCTTTACTTATTCTTTTTAATTTTTATCTTAAAAAATTAGATTGACTCTGTTTAATTGAGCATATCAAGTAGGTGAGGCTCGCTGAAAACACCCTAATAATTTTGCTTTAAAATTTTTTTATACCAAAAGAACTGCAATTTTGTGCATTGGCAAAATAGTAGTACAACTTTTATGGTAGAGGTTTTTCACTTTTAGTATAATATGATTTTGCATCGTTGTTTAAAAGTTTCAACTTAGTTCTGTTCAAGTAGATGTACGATTTATGTAGGATAATAAAAGAGAATTAGACACAAAATATAGCTAATTATATTGCATTAAATAATTAATTACACATTTCATTTTTAGTATAATATGATTTTGCTTCATTATTTAGAAGTTTCAACTTAGTTCTGTTCAAGTAGATGTATGACTTATGTAGGATGTTAAAATAGAACGAGACACAAAATATAGCAAATTATATTGCATCAAGTAATTTACACATTTCTCGATCTTATGCTTTCTTGATTGAGCTGAAACATAAATGCAAAGTTTCAAAATCAACACATATCATACTTTTTCTTTATTTCATTCTTAATTAAGATTTGAACACGAAACTTCAAATTAAGGACAAAAAAACACGTACAATATTCTAGTGCACTCATTGGTGTTAATATACTTATTAATATAGGTAAAAGATGATCTCTAAGATCCAGTATAAATTCAAATGTAATAGTTTCCTTGTATTATTGAATTTTATCCGCAAAAGGAATGGGGTTATTTTAGCCAAATGTGACCTAAAAATCATTTGACTCCAAGAGATATTACGTTCACCGAATTTAAAGTGACAAAAATCAAAATAATAACTTTTGTAGAAAGAAATCACAAATTGGATAACTACCTGAGAAATTCATTTTACTAGTATAATGTATACCTATATATCTATATATCTCTCTCATATATATATATATATATATATATATATATATATATATATATATATATATATATCATGGTGAATCCAACCAAACGAATTAGCAATTCCAAGAGAAGTAGACCAGACAATGATTTAATGTTTGAATGTAGATAAAATTGAGTTTAGTCTTAATGCTAATCAATTGGCTAAACTTAAAGAGCTGTTAATACAAATTAAAACAATCTTCAAGTTTTTGCCACCAAACAACAGTATTTGTAATCTTCAAAATTTGTGTCCAACATATAACAACACTTAAGGCTATAGACATTAAAATGCTATGTTTAATAACAACAGAGTATTTCTTGTTGGGATGAGAACTTGTTCCTTCGTGAAGAACGTGAACTTGTAAGTAAAGGTTTTTTCCGTTTTTCTCTCACAAATTCATAAATACACTTGTTATTTTCCTCCCTAAGGTTTTGCTCACATAAACTGCTCTATCCGTCAATTAGCCACTTTCTACCGCCCTTCCAAATGTTGAATTTTATCTCATATTCTTTGTCAGCAGAGTCGCGTATGGTCATGTTTGAAGTGATGAAGTCCAAATTAAAGATAATAATTCTGTCATAGGAATATTCAAATATTTTTTTTTATCTTATTCGTATATATCTTTCTTTCGGATGGACACTAATTTGCGTCATCCTAACACATTTCGGAGTAACTTTATACATTCTACATAGATGGGAACATCTTATTTGGGGTTACATTATAATTGTGGCAATGAATTGGTCACTTCTGATAAAGCGGAGGCATTCAATCTTTGACTACCAAAAATTTGTCCCTCCTCTTCCAAAATCCACAAGCACTCTGGGCGACTCTTCTCTTTTTAATAAGTATACAGCAGATCCCGATTATGGAAAGACATTAGTTTAGGCTGGAATTTGTGTTCTCAGGGATCGATATGGTTGCCAGACACAGGGAAGCATATTAATTTGTGGTTTGATCCTTGGCTGCAACCTGGCTTTAATCAACTCATGTTACTTCCCTTTATTCTCTAACTGTTTTGACAAGCTTGTTTGGGGCTTAGAGGCTAATGGTTCTTTCTCTTGTTCACGCACTCTACAACAAGCTCTGAAAATATTGACATTGCACCTACAGCACGCTTCTCGTGGATCTGGAAACTTAAGTTGATTTTTTTGGAAACTAAACAGGGATGGTCTTGTACATTCGTAATCAACCCAATTAAAAGAAATTCAAGAAGTCTTCCTCCGTAACAAAGTTCTCTACTCAAAAATGTGTTTGACAACCAATATAACACTGTCAGTCTTATGCAGGCTTCGGAATACTGCTACTTAGGATGCCCACATACTCTTAAAGGTCGCAGGCTTCATAACTATGTTAAATGGCACCCCTTCCCCCTCCAGCTTCCCGATTAAAATTAATTATTGATGCTGCGGTCCCAACTACAGGTCCTATGTGCAGGATTGGTGGAGTCCTTAGAGATTGTAATAGTAATTGGATATTAGGATTTACTGCTAGTATACCTGCTGGAAATTGAGAGTTAAATTGCTTCAATATGAGAATGCACTCCACTTACCTATCCTTTATGACTGCAGGTGTTCGATAACTTCTGTTGGTACAACATGTATATTGGGAGCAAAACTTTTTGGCGGATAAGCTAGCTAGTATAGGTTTGTAATTAGCATCAACACACAGCTCTCCGCAACTTCTCACCCAACCACCACTCAATATTTTGGATGCGCTTGAAGCTGATAGACTGGGCACTCTCTATGTGCGTCGCACTGGCTCTTTTGTTAATGTAAATAGTTTGGCTACTACTGTACTAACTGCTCCTGGTACTTATGCTACTACTAGATCCATAACAGAGCCACCTTTTGATAGATAGGATGTTTTAATACAATATCATCTCTGTTTGACCAAAACAAAAAATTGGATGAATTAGTTAATTTGCGAGGACTGACTGTTCCGGTGGACAAGTGATTTTGCAGGCGGAAGTTTGAGACTTTGTTAAACAAGTGAGCGTCGTGGTTGGTTCTAAATTGAAAAACCAATCAAGTTAACAATTTAAGCAGCGAAGAAAATAGTGGTTGACATATAAGCTGAGAAAATAGGGGTAACATGGAGCTCTTAACAATGTAGAGAGTGCGAAATGAAACGTCATAGCCAAGTTGAGAAAAGCACCAGCAATAGCAACAGAAGTACCAAATGAGTTTATCAATCCAAGAACTCAGTACCAAAGTAGTCGGTCTTAAAGAATGTGTAGGAATCTTGAAATTAAAGGGAACGGAGGTGTATTTAGCAGCAATATTTTAGTCATCTATGATTAACAACTCTAGAGCAGTAGATGATTATTGGCATAAGAAAATACATCAGATTTTAAAAAATGTAGAATTGAGTAGTTTGAAACTTTTACACATACTTTAAGTTCAGAAATTTGCACGGGGAAAAGCAAGTACAAGCCTGTATTGTACAAGATAATTGTAGTCAAGTTATAATATGTCTATACAGAAGATTTGAGCAGAATCAACACACATCATACTTTTTCTTTACTTCATTTTTAATCGAGACTAGAGCCCGAAACTTCAAAGTTAGATGTTCACCGAATTTGACTCCAAAAGATATTATGTTCATTCTTTACTTTATTCTTGATCAACACATACCATTTGACTACAAGAGATATTATGTTCATCGAATTTAAAATTAAAAAAAAATTACTTTAATAACTTTGATAGAAAGAATTCATAAGTTGGATGACTACCTGAGAAATTCACTTTACTAGTAGTATATATATCGGACGAACAAAGAAAAACATAACAAATTCAGTATTTTGCAAGTGAAGTCATGATCACTCCAACCAAGCTTAGCAATTCCAACAGAAGTAGACCAGGTAATGGTTTAACATTCAAATGTAAGTAACAAATAACAGTACTTAATGTCTTCAAATTTGTCAGCATATAACAACACTTAGAGGCCATAAATATTAAAATGCTATGTTAAATAGCAGCAAACTATCTCCCGTCAACATGGGAACTTGCTCTTTCATGGAGAAAGTGAACTTGTAAATAAAGGACTTTGTTGTGTTCTCCTCTCACAAATTCACAAATACACTTGTCATTTTTCTCAACAAGGTTCCACTTACATAAATTGCGCCATCCGCCACATAGCCATATTCTACCGTCCTTCCAACTCCTTACTTTTGCCTCAAATTCTCTGCCAGTAGAATCATGAATGATTATACTTGAAGGGAGCTCAAGTTTGTAGTCTCTCACCACATAATTCGGAATATACTGCATTTAGGAACAAAGACTTTATTAAATGAGAATGCTATAAAATTAACTATAAAATCATTCACTAATATAGTTATAGGTTTTAAAATTACCAATTGATCTGTCCTGTTTGGTCGTATTTTTGCTACAAAGTAAGGATTTTTTGGTTGAGTTGCGCGTCCACTTTTGAATACATCTGCACCAAATGGGTCATGGCGGTCACTCACCTTGCAAGCATTAGCTCTTTTGCATCCAGCTGAATCAAAAAAGTTAGCTTGACTGGTTCACAAATAGAAATATCATAGAAACTCAAAGATACTCTATTCAGTTCA
The DNA here is from genome assembly GCA_035772735.1 of Datura wrightii. Taxonomy (NCBI): domain Eukaryota; kingdom Viridiplantae; phylum Streptophyta; class Magnoliopsida; order Solanales; family Solanaceae; genus Datura; species Datura wrightii. The sequence goes on along the minus strand of JASDFA010000038.1, from coordinate 3,281,936 downwards.
TTTTACATGGTGTATTTTATTGAATATGAACACTAAAAAGGAAAGAAGACTTTTGCACATATTAAAAATGTTAGAACATCATATTTTACTTCATTCTTCTCTATTGTTCCAAAAGCTAACAAAAAGTGCCCTTAGCAGGCAAGTTTTGTTAGCAAACTAGAAAACTGAACCTTTTTAAAACCTTTTAGAACCTGTAGTCTTAAACTTGTCATGACATTTATATGACCACCAGATCATGTCCTTATACAAGATGTCATTTTTTGCATTAACATACTAACGAGAAAAGAATTGGATTGCACATAAAAAGATATGGAGGAGTAGTAATAAAGATATTTAATTTGTGTCTACCTTTTGAACGTGCCGCCTTCTTGTTAAAGTTTTCATCCCTTTCATTACCTTCCTCCTCCTCGTCCTCCTCTTCATCACTATCATCGGAAGAAGAACTGCTGCTGCTATCACGAGTCCAATTCTTCTCTTTTGGCTTTATACTCTTTTGATGTTCAACATTCATTTCTTCCTCTTCTTGCTCCTTCACGGACAATTTTAAACCTCCAATTCCTTTCTTTTCACATCCATTTTTTCCAAGTAATTTGAAGTCGAATATTCTATTTCCATCAAAGTCAAAAATTAAAAAGTCTCCAAGTTCTAGAATATTCTCCTGAACGAATTTCTCCCATCCATCTTCAAAATAAATATCTTTTCCTTTTTTGGTCACTCCTATAGACCACATATTGCCAAACCGATCCCTAAGGGAAACCTTCCTAGGTAACCGCCCATTCTTGTAATCGGTAAAACTACTGGAAATTTTCTGCGAAGAAAACAAAAAGCTTCATTTTTGAAAAAAAAAATACAGAACAACATCAATTTATTTAAATCAGATTGACCATATCATAATAGGCGCCAGTATCAGACAAATATTTTTTAAAAATAAACTCAAACTTTAAGAATTTTGAGGTTAGAATTCAAAAATCTAACTATTTCAAAAACTACAAAATAAAATTTGAGGCATTCTTATAGTTTTACTCCAAAATTACTTCCTTCAACACTCATAATTCATTTGGAAATGACATATACAATTTATGATATCTACTTATCGAAATCTACGTAACATTGGTAGAAAATTAGGAGATTTAACATATATAAACTACTCGTATAAAATTTACTTGCATCCCGCAAAGGCAACCTTTGGCTTTTTTATTTTCCCTCCCTCTATTCACATACTACATCTTCAAAAAGTATTTGTTGAAAATGTTTCAATAAAAAGAGTTAGCAAGAATCGAGATTCAATACATGTATAGTTAGATTCTTGAATTCTAGCCTCAAGGTAAAATTTTAGTTACCTAAGTTAAAAAATGTAAGATACCATGAGGTATCTAAGTTCAATTTATATCTAATTTATGAAAATCGATCTAAAACTCACCAAGGCCTTCCCCTTCCCATATAAATTCATTGCCCACATCTCCGAAAAAATGAACAAAAATCAAGAAAAGAATTTCCAAGAATAAAACACCATAAAGGGGGGAGGGGGATACTTACCAGTCGTTCTGCACTGATTTCAGGGATGATAACCTTGAAGAAGCCCTTTCCCATGATCTCTATGTTGCAAAACTTTAAGAGCTCAGTAGAAGAATTTAGGCAGAGGCTAAATTTTTTGGATGTTTCTTTTATACAGAGCTCAATAGAAGAATGGAGGCGGTATTAACCCTAGACTAAATATTTAATTTATACTAAAGGAGAAAATATAAAATAGTATAAGATTACAAAAATCTGAAGATTCTCATATGCAGAGCATTTGCTTCTTTCTTTTTTTTTTAACTCTTGTCATGTAGTAAATGCAGATATAGTAACTATTTTTTTCCCTCTCATGTAGTCAATGTAGAATTAGTAACCACAGAGAAATGTGATGAGTTACGGTGAGTGGGATGAGTTTTTCGTCGTGTGGAATTTAACAATTATAGCTAATGTGGTAACTTAAAAAAAATTCACAAATTATGTCGTAAAATACATACCAAGTTTTATCATTCTGAATAATTTAATTCCTAAAGAACTTATGCCAAACGAGGCAAGAATTCAATTTCAAAACCCACAAATTATGTCATAAAAATGCATAACTTAATTACAATCAAATTTATTTCCGAGTAAGGAAGAAGTTCAGTTTCAGAAGCAGAAATTATGTCGTAAAAGGAATAACATGTTATGCCATACTAAATAAATTAAATCCTACAAAACTCATATTGAGTGCCGCACAAGTTCAGTTAAAATGCATGATAAGTTATATCGTACTGCATAACTTAATTTCTACAATACTTATGTCGAGCGAGTCGAAAATTGTCTATAATACTACACAACTATGACATTCACATTTGATTTAACTATGAAGTATGCTTATATTCATTATTCTAATAGTCCTGCTTTTCAGACAAACAATGAGCTTCAATTGGACATTTTGTAGAGAGATTTTCAATCTTACAGGGGGATTTGCCAATGCATATATGGCTACTAGGTACAACGTTGTAGTTAGAATGAGTTTTAAAAGTAAAGATATAACAACACTATTTAAATGGAGAAATCACATGATTTTCGTGTTAAAATTTTCCATTAATATGATCATGATGCGATCAAATTAGAGGATTGGATGCAGATATCAATTTCAATGTAAGTCATTAAAACGACATGTTTAAAATGTCTTTGTCACACGAATAGTATGACATTAAGAGACCACAAGTTGCAGAAAACTTCATTTATCTCTTGAACTCTATATTCATTCAAATAGGTTCACATGATTTGTAACGAAGTGAGTATTAAATTATTGTTATGTTGCTCGGAATCCCCGTAAAAGATGTTTTACCATATGTGATGCATAAAAACATTTCAGGTTCTCTTTGGCTTACTCAAACCAAAAAATGATGAAGTTGTACCAATAGATAAATTGCAGATAAGTACTTCCGATGTAGAGCTTTCATTATAATTATTTCCTAATGGATGTCAGTATGAATAGAAATTTGAATAATTATATGATAAGTATTGTAATTAATTAGACAAATTTCCGGTAAGTGAAGACAAATAAGTTTCATTGGTGTACAATATCTAAAAAGTAAACAGATATTAGTGAATTATCATATGGAATTTAATGAGGTAATTCTCGCGGGTTAATTATCTAGTATCTATATAAAGAAGAGACATTAACCCAGTGATGTTCATGCTTCACTGGTCAAAAATGCTATTTATCTTTTTTCTTTTCTTTTTGCCAGATTATTTGGTTTTTAACCCTATTGAACTCCCGATAGATAAGAAAAAATTGAAAATAGCCCTTATCTCATATTACTCTATCAATACAAAATCAAATGTTTTGCTATTTAAGTGCTTCATCTAAAAATCAAAGTCATTTTTTATCAACTCCTATTCATTACCCCAGTCACTTCCCAACTATCATTAAAAGAATTTCCCTAATGTTTTGCTATTTAAGTACTTCATCTAAAAATCAAAGTCACTTTTTATCAACTCCTATTCATTACCCCCGTCACTTTCCAACTATCATTAAAAGAATTTCCTTACACACACTGTAAGGTCGTCTCATTCTCTCTAAAAGTATTTGTATTCTCTGTTTTCAATGAGAAATGATTTACCATCAATTTTCATCTATTACTATGATCCAGGTCTTAGGATTTCATTCTCCCAACAAACATAAAAATAATTCTTTTAATCGGATATGGGTGTTGAATTCCCACTACTAGAGATAGAGATTTTATTTTTTTAATCGGATATAGGTGTTGAATTCCCACTACTAGAGATAGAGATTTTTTCCACTGCAAATCAGTGGAAAAATTGTGTTATAAGACATGATTTTCCGACTCATTTTCCACCAAATTTGTACTGGAAAAATGCATGGTGAAAAATAATTTTCCACTGAAATAGTGGGAAATTCCATGATGTTTCCATATGAAAACACTATTATTATTTTTCATTTTTCACCGATAATCGGTGGAAATAGTCACTTAACATTTTTCAATGGGGGAAAAAAATAATTTTTTAGTAGTGTCCTGCTGTCATTTTGTTTTACAATAAGTTATGTTTTCTGTGTTTATGATGTGTGCCCGGTTGACGGACTATAATTTTCATTGTTAGTTATTTATTGATAATATAACTCCTTATTCGGAGAAGGATATGTGTTTTTTTGCTTGAAACAAATCAACTATGAATTATTTTTTTCAAGGAATATATTGGCTCGCTTGTAGGTTTAAACTGATATTGTTTGTACCTAACTACATTTTTGTCCTTCCAAATTCAACTTAAGTATGTAGTGTTCAGAAATGTAATCCAAAGGACTTTGCTGATAGTTTGGAACAACTTATGTATGTCATCCGAGTTTATAAAGATTCTGCTTTGTTATTCAAAAGTTTCAACTTAGTTGTATTCTCGTAGATGTACGACTTTTGTAGGAAAATAATAACTAGACACAAAATCTAGCTAGTTGCATCAAATAATTTACATATTTCTATTTTGCTTTTTCCATTTAGAAGAGGCATACATATAGAGTTTCTGAATCAACACACGTCATACTTTTTCTTTACTTCATTTTTAATAGAGACTAGAGCCCGAAACTTCAAAGTTAGATATTCACCGAATTTGACCCCAAAAGATATTGTGTTCATTCTTTTACTTTATTCTTAATCAACACATACCATTTGATTCCAAGAGATATTATATTCATCGAATTTAAAATTCAAAAAGAAATTACTTTAATAACTTTGATAGAAAGAAATCACGAGTTGGATGACTACCTGAGAAATTCACTTTACTAGTAATATCTATCGGACGAACAAAGAAAAACAAAACAAATTAAGTATTTTGCAAGTGAAGTAATGGTCATTCCAACTAAGCTTAGCAATTCCAACAGAAGTAGACCAGGAAATGGTTTAACATTCGAATGTAAGTAACAAATAACAGCACTTATAGTCTTCAAAATTTTCAGAATATAACAACACTCAAAGGCCATAAAAATTAAAATTCTATGTTAAATGGAAGCAAACTATCTCCTGTCAGCGTCGGAACTTGCTGTTTCATGGAGAAAGCGAACTTGTAAATAAAGGACTTTGTTGTGTTTTCCTCTCACAAATTCACAAATACACTTATTATTTTTCTCCACAAGGTTCCACTTACATAAACTGCGCCATCCGCCAATTAACGATATTCTACCGTCCTTCCAACTCCTTACTTTTGCCTCAAATTCTCTGCCAGTAGAGTCGCGAATGATTATGCTTGAAGGGAGTTCAAGCTTGTAGTCTCTTACCACATATTTCGGAATATACTGCATTTAGGAACAAAGACTTTGTTAAATGAGAATGCTATAAAATTGACTGTAAAATCATTCACTAAAATAGTTGTACGTTTTAAAATTACCAATTCATATATCCTGTTTGATCGTATTTTTGCTACAAAGTAAGGATTTTTTGGTTGAGTTGCATGTCCACGTTTGAATACATCTGCACCAAATGGATCATGGCGATCACTCACCTTGCAAGCATCAGCTCTTTTGCATCCTACTGAATCAAGAAAGTTAATTTGTCAGGTTCACAAATACAAATCTCACAGAAACTCAAAGATACTCTATCTAGTTCATTTTATTGAATATGAACATTAAAAAAGAAAGAAGACTTTCAACACATATCAAAAATGTTAGAAAATCATTTCAACTTCATTCTTCTCTATTATTCCAAAAGCTAACAAAAAGTGCCCTTAGCAGGCAAGTTTTGTTAGCAAACTAGAAAACTGAACCTTTTTAAAACCTTTTAGAACCTGTAGTCTTAAACTTTTTATGACATTTATATGACCACAAGATCATGTCCATTATACAAGAAGCCATTTTTGCAGTAACATACTAACTAGAAACGAATTGAATTGCATAAAAAATGATATGCAGGAGTAGTAATAAAGATGTTTAATTTGTGTCTACCTTTTGAACGCGGCGCCTTCTTGTTAAATTTTCCATCCCTTTCATTACCTTCCTCCTCCTCTTCTTCATATTCCTCCTCTTCATCACTATCATCGGAAGAAGAACTGCCACTGCTATCACGAGCCCAATTCTTCCCTTTTGGCTCTATACTTTTGTGATGTTCAACATTCATTTCTTCCACTTCCTCCTCCTTCACAGAAAATTTTAAACCTCCAATTCCTTTCTTTTCACATCCATTTTTTCCAAGTAATTTGAAGTCCAATATTCTATTTCCATCAAAGTCAAAAATTAAAAAGTCTCCAAGCTCAAGCATATTGTCTTCAATGAATTTCTCCCATCCATCTTCAAAATAAATATCTTTTCCTGTTCTGGTCACTCCTATAGGCCACATATTTCCAAACCGATCCCTAAGGAAAACCTTCCCAGGTAACTTTCCATTTTTGTCATTGGTAAAACTTGTGGGAATTTTCTGTGAAGAAATAAAAAAGCTTCATTTTTGAAAAAATATTTTAAATAAATTCAACATTTGAGAATTTTGAGGTTAAAATTCAAAAATCTAACTATTTCATAAACTACAAAATAAAATTTTGCATTCTCATAGTTTTACTCTAAAATTACTTCCTTCAACACTCATAGGTCATTTGAAAATGAAATATACAATTTTGACAGCTCAACTCATCGAATTCTACATAACACTGGTATAAAATTAAGAGATTTAGCATATATAAACTACTCGTATGAAATTTACTTGCATACCACAAAGGCATCCTTCTGCTTCTTACTTTCCCTCCCTCTATTTACAGACCACATCTTAAAAAGGTATTTCTATAAAAAGTTTCAATAAAAAGAGTTAGCAAGAATCATAGATTCAATACATGTATAGTTAGATTTTCGAATTCTAGCCTCAAAAGTCTCAAACTCTTAGTTACCTAAACTGAAAAATGTAAGATACCATGAGATATCTAAGTTCATTTTATATCTATTTATGCAAATCGATCTAAATCTCACCAAGGCCTTCCCCTTCTCATATAAATTCACTGCCCATGTATCTAAAAAGATGAATGAAAATCAAGAGAAAAAATTTCAAGAAATCAAACACCATAAGGGGGGGGGGGGGGGAGTATACTTACCAGTCGTTCTGCACTGATATCAGGGATGATAACCTTGAAGAAGCTCTTTGCCATGATCTCTATGTTGTCAAACTTTAAGAGCTTAGTAGAAAAATTTAGGCGGAGGCTAAATGTTGGATGTTTCTTTTATATAGAGCTCAGTAGAAGAATGGAGGCAGCATTAACCCTAGACTGGATATTTCTTTTATATTAAAGGAGAAAATATAAAATAGTATAAGATTATAAAACTCTGAAGATTCTCATATACAGAGTATTTGCTTTTTTTTTTTTTTTTACTCTTGTCATGAAGTAAATGCAGATATAGTAACTATTTTTTTCCTCTCATGTAGTCAATGTAGAGTTAGTAACCACGGAGAAATGTGTTGAGTTATGGTGAGTGAGATGAGTTTTTTGTCATCTGGTATTGAACAATTATAGCTAATGTGGTAAGTTAAAAAAAATTCACAAATTATGTCGTAAAACACATACTAAGTTTTATCATATTGAATAATTTAATTCCTACAAAATTTATGTCAAGCGAGACAAAAATTCAATTTCAAAACCCACAAATTATGTCGTAAAAGGCATAACAAGTGTTTCCTACTGCATAACTTAATTACAATCAAATTTATTTTCAAGTAAGGAAGAAGTTCAGTTTCAGAAGCAGAAATTATGCCATAAAAGGCATACCATGTTATGCCATACTGAATAAATTAAATCCTACAAAACTCATATTGAGTGCCGCACAAGTTCAGTTTCATAACTCACAAGTTATGTTATAAAATGCATAATAAGTTATATCGTACTGCATAACTTAATTTCTACAATGCTTATGTCGAGCGAGTCGAAAATTGTCTAGAATACTACACAACTTATGTCACATAACTTAATTTCTATAGAATTTATGCCAAACGAGACAAATATTCTCTGAACTTCTTACGAGTGAATTAGGTCATATATGGGAGTACTTTGCTCCACAAATTTTCATTAAATAAACGGTAGACAAAAATTAAATACGAGCTCGAACTAGAGGCGGTCCATGAAAAAATTTCTTGTTTGGACCTAAATAAATGAAAGTGTTTACTCTCTAACAATTTAAATTTGTGAATAAAATTGTAGATCTAACAAAACTAAATAAAAGTCAAATTTTTAAATAAGTGTTTGCTTTCAATATAGTATTTGATAAGATTTATAGATCTACGAATAATAATTACAAAAAAAGTTCTCTTTACTCATTCTTTTTACTTCATTCTTATTTAAGACTCGAATCCGAAACTTCAAATTAAGGAAAAAGAAACACTTATATATTCTACTGCACTCTTTGGAGTTAATATACTTATTCACATAGGCAAAAGATGTTCTCTAAGATCTAGTGCAAATTCAATTGGAATGCTGTCGTTATATTTAGTGAATTTTATCCACTAAAGGATGGGGTTATTTTAGTCAAATATGATCTAAAGACCATTTGACTCCAAGAGATATTATGTTCACTGAGTTTAAAATGACAAAAAATAATGTAATAAATTTTATAGAAAGAAATCACAAGTTAGATGACTGACTACATGAGAAATTTACTTTACTAGTATAAAATATATTTGTCAGATGAACAGATAAAAACGTAAAGAATTCAGTATTTTGCAAGTGAAGTCATGATGATTCCGATTAACTTAGCAATTCAAACTGAAGTAGACTAGATAATGATTTAATATTCAAATGTAAATAAAACAGAGTTTAGACTTAACATCAATAATCAATCAGCTTAACTTCTAGAGCTACTAATATAAACTAAAACAACCTTCAACTTTTTTGTCACCAAACAATAGTATTTGTAGTCTTCAGAATTTGTCAACATATAACAACACTAGAGGCCATAAAAATTAAAATGCCATGTTAAATAGCAGAAAACTATTTCTTGTTGGTATGAGAACTTTCTCCTTCATGGAGAACGCGAGCTTGTAAGCATAGGTCTTGGTTGTGTTTTTCTCTCACAAATTCACAAATACACAAATCATTTTCCTTCGCAAGGTTCTGCCTACAAAAATTGCTCCATCCACCAGTTAGCCACTTCCTACCATCCTTCCAAGTGTTGACTTTTGTCTTATATTCTCTGCCAGTAGAGTCGCGTATGGTCATGCTTGAAGGGAGTTCAAGTTTGTAGTCTCTCACCACATCAGTCGGAACGTACTTCAATTAGGAAGAAAGAATTTGTTAGATGAGAATATTATGAGATTGAACTATAAAATCATTCACTAAAATATTTATAGATTATTAATTACCAGTTTATCTTTCCTGTTTGGTAGTATTTTTGTTACAAAGTAAGGATTTTTTGGTTGAGTTGCACGCCCACTTGTGAATATATCTGTACCAAATGGGTCATGGCGGTCATTCACCTTGAGAGCATCAGGTCTTTTGCATCCAGCTGAATCAAGAAAGTTAATTTATCAGGTTCACAAATAGAAATCTCATAACTCAAAGATACTCTATTTCATTTCATTTGGAATAATAGAGAAGAATGAAGTTAAATATGATTTTCTAACAATTTTTATATGTGTCAAAAGTCTTTTTTCATTTTTAATGTCTATATTCTTCTCATGACATTTATATGGCCACAAGATCATGTCCATTATACAAGATTTCATTTTTGCAGTAACATACTAATGAGAAAATAATTGAATTACATATAAAATGACATGGAGGAGTAGTAATAAAGATATTTAATTTGTGTCTACCTTTTAAACGTTGAGCCTTCTTGTTAAATTTTCCAGCCCTTTCATTACCTTCCTCCTCCTCCTCTTCTTCATATTCCTCCTCTTCATCACTATCATCCGAAGAAGAACTGTTGCTGCTATAACTAGCCCAATTCTTTCCTTTTGGCTCTATACTCTTTTGATGTTCAATATTCATTTCTTCCGCTTCGTCCTCCTTCACACACAATTTTAAACCTCCAATTCCTTTCTTTTCACATCCATTTTTTCCAAGTAATTTGAAGTCAAATATTCTATTTCCATCAAAGTCAAAAATTAAAAAGTCTCCAAACTCTAAAATATTTTCCTCAATGAATTTCTTCCATCCATCTTCAAAATAAATATCTTCTCCTGTTTTGGTCACTCCTATAGGCCACATATTACCAAACCGATCCCTAAGAGAAACCTTCCTAGGCAATTTTCCATTCTTGTAATCGGTAAAACTTGTGGGAATTTTCTGTGAAGAAACACAAAAGCTTCATTTTTGAAAAAAAATATAGAGCATCAATTTACTTAAATCAGATTAACCATATCATAATATAGCAGCCAGTATTAGACAAAAAATATTTTAAATAAACTCAAACTTTGAGAATTTTGAGGTTAGAATTCAAGAATCTAGCCATTTCAGAAACTACAAAATAAAATTTGAGGCATTCTCATAATTTTACTCCAAAATTACTTCTTTCAACACTCATAGGTCATTTGAAAATGAAATATACAATTTATGACATCTACTTATCGAATTCTACATAACATTGGTATAAAATTAAGAGATTTAACATATATAAACTACTCGAATAAAATTTACTTGCACCCCACAAACACATCCTTCCGCTTTTTTACTTTCCCTCCCTCTATTCACATACCACATCTTCAAAAAATATTTGTTAAAAAAGTTTCAATAAAAAGAGTTAGCAAGAATCGCAGATTCAATGCATGTATAGTTAGATTCTTGAATTCTAGCCTCAAGGATCTCAAATTTTTAGTTACCTAAGTTAAAAAATGTAAGATACCATGAGGTATCTAAGTTCAATTTATATCTAATTTATGAAAGTCGATCTAAATCTCACAAAGGCCTTCCCATTCCCGTATAAATTCATTGCCCACATCTCCAAAGAAAATGAACGAAAATCAAGAAAAGAATTTCCAAGAATAAAACACCATAAAGGGGGGAGAGGGATACTTACCAGCCGTTCTGCACTGATATCAGGGATGATAACCTTGAAGAAGCCCTTTCCCATGATTTCTATGTTGTAAAACTTTAAGAGCTCAGTAGAAGAATTTAGGCAGAGGTTAAATTTTGGATGTTTCTTTTATACAGAGCTCAGTAGAAGAATGGAGGCAGCATTAACCCTAGACTAGATATTTCTTTTATATTAAAGGAGAAAATATAAACTAGTATAAGATTGCAAAAATCTGAAGATTCCCATATATAGACCATTTGCTTTTTTACTCTTTTCATGAAGTAAATGCAGATATAGTAACTATTTTTTTCCTCTCATGTAGTCAATGTAGAATTAGTAACCACGGAGAAGTGTGATGAGTTATGGTGAGTGAGATGAGCTTTTCATCGTCTAGAATTGAACAATTATAGCTAAAGTGGTAACATAAAAAAAAAGAACCTACAAATTATATCATAAAATACATAAAAGTTATGTCATACTGCATAACTTAATTTCTACAGAACTTATACCAAGTGAGGTAAATATTCAATTTTAAAACCCACAAATTATGTTGTAAAAGGCATAACAAGTTTTTCGTACTGCATAACTTAATTACAGCTAAATTTATTCAATTTCAGAACCACAAATTATGCCGTAAAATGCATAACATGTTATGTCATATTGAATAAATTAAATCATACAGAACTCATGTCGAGTACCGCAAAAGTTTCAGTTTCATAACCCACAAGTTATGTCGTAAAAGGCATACTAGTCATGTCATACTGCATACTTAATTTCTACAAAACTTATGTCGAGTGAGTCAGAAGTTGTCTGAAATACTACATAACTTATGTCACATAACTTAATTTTTCAAAACTTATGCCAAGCGAGACAATTTATCTCTAAAATTTCTATGAGTGAATTAGGTCATATATAGGAGTACTTTGCTCCAAAATTTTTTATTAAATGAGCAGCAGATAAAAATCAAATACCACCCTGAACTAGTGGCGATCCATGCAAAAACTTCTTGTCTGGATCTAAATAAATGAAATTGTTTACTCTCTAATAATTTAAATTTTGAATAAGATTGTAGATCTAACAGAATTAAATGAAAGTCAAATTTATGATAAGTGTTTGCTTTCAATATAGTATTTGATAAGATTTATAGATCTACAATTAATAGGAAAAAAAAGTTCTCTTTACTTATTCTTTTTAATTTTTATCTTAAAAAATTAGATTGACTCTGTTTAATTGAGCATATCAAGTAGGTGAGGCTCGCTGAAAACACCCTAATAATTTTGCTTTAAAATTTTTTTATACCAAAAGAACTGCAATTTTGTGCATTGGCAAAATAGTAGTACAACTTTTATGGTAGAGGTTTTTCACTTTTAGTATAATATGATTTTGCATCGTTGTTTAAAAGTTTCAACTTAGTTCTGTTCAAGTAGATGTACGATTTATGTAGGATAATAAAAGAGAATTAGACACAAAATATAGCTAATTATATTGCATTAAATAATTAATTACACATTTCATTTTTAGTATAATATGATTTTGCTTCATTATTTAGAAGTTTCAACTTAGTTCTGTTCAAGTAGATGTATGACTTATGTAGGATGTTAAAATAGAACGAGACACAAAATATAGCAAATTATATTGCATCAAGTAATTTACACATTTCTCGATCTTATGCTTTCTTGATTGAGCTGAAACATAAATGCAAAGTTTCAAAATCAACACATATCATACTTTTTCTTTATTTCATTCTTAATTAAGATTTGAACACGAAACTTCAAATTAAGGACAAAAAAACACGTACAATATTCTAGTGCACTCATTGGTGTTAATATACTTATTAATATAGGTAAAAGATGATCTCTAAGATCCAGTATAAATTCAAATGTAATAGTTTCCTTGTAATATTGAATTTTATCCGCAAAAGGAATGGGGTTATTTTAGCCAAATGTGACCTAAAAATCATTTGACTCCAAGAGATATTACGTTCACCGAATTTAAAGTGACAAAAATCAAAATAATAACTTTTGTAGAAAGAAATCACAAATTGGATAACTACCTGAGAAATTCATTTTACTAGTATAATGTATACCTATATATCTATATATCTCTCTCATATATATATATATATATATATATATATATATATATATATATATATATATATATCATGGTGAATCCAACCAAACGAATTAGCAATTCCAAGAGAAGTAGACCAGACAATGATTTAATGTTTGAATGTAGATAAAATTGAGTTTAGTCTTAATGCTAATCAATTGGCTAAACTTAAAGAGTTGTTAATACAAATTAAAACAATCTTCAAGTTTTTGCCACCAAACAACAGTATTTGTAATCTTCAAAATTTGTGTCCAACATATAACAACACTTAAGGCTATAGACATTAAAATGCTATGTTTAATAACAACAGAGTATTTCTTGTTGGGATGAGAACTTGTTCCTTCGTGAAGAACGTGAACTTGTAAGTAAAGGTTTTTTCCGTTTTTCTCTCACAAATTCATAAGTACACTTGTTATTTTCCTCCCTAAGGTTTTGCTCACATAAACTGCTCTATCCGTCAATTAGCCACTTTCTACCGCCCTTCCAAATGTTGAATTTTATCTCATATTCTTTGTCAGCAGAGTCGCGTATGGTCATGTTTGAAGTGATGAAGTCCAAATTAAAGATAATAATTCTGTCATAGGAATATTCAAATATTTTTTTTTATCTTATTCGTATATATCTTTCTTTCGGATGGACACTAATTTGCGTCATCCTAACACATTTCGGAGTAACTTTATACATTCTACATAGATGGGAACATCTTATTTGGGGTTACATTATAATTGTGGCAATGAATTGGTCACTTCTGATAAAGCGGAGGCATTCAATCTTTGACTACCAAAAATTTGTCCCTCCTCTTCCAAAATCCACAAGCACTCTGGGCGACTCTTCTCTTTTTAATAAGTATACAGCAGATCCCGATTATGGAAAGACATTAGTTTAGGCTGGAATTTGTGTTCTCAGGGATCGATATGGTTGCCAGACACAGGGAAGCATATTAATTTGTGGTTTGATCCTTGGCTGCAACCTGGCTTTAATCAACTCATGTTACTTCCCTTTATTCTCTAACTGTTTTGACAAGCTTGTTTGGGGCTTAGAGGCTAATGGTTCTTTCTCTTGTTCACGCACTCTACAACAAGCTCTGAAAATATTGACATTGCACCTACAGCACGCTTCTCGTGGATCTGGAAACTTAAGTTGATTTTTTTGGAAACTAAACAGGGATGGTCTTGTACATTCGTAATCAACCCAATTAAAAGAAATTCAAGAAGTCTTCCTCCGTAACAAAGTTCTCTACTCAAAAATGTGTTTGACAACCAATATAACACTGTCAGTCTTATGCAGGCTTCGGAATACTGCTACTTAGGATGCCCACATACTCTTAAAGGTCGCAGGCTTCATAACTATGTTAAATGGCACCCCTTCCCCCTCCAGCTTCCCGATTAAAATTAATTATTGATGCTGCTGTCCCAACTACAGGTCCTATGTGCAGGATTGGTGGAGTCCTTAGAGATTGTAATAGTAATTGGATATTAGGATTTACTGCTAGTATACCTGCTGGAAATTGAGAGTTAAATTGCTTCAATATGAGAATGCACTCCACTTACCTATCCTTTATGACTGCAGGTGTTCGATAACTTCTGTTGGTACAACATGTATATTGGGAGCAAAACTTTTTGGCGGATAAGCTAGCTAGTATAGGTTTGTAATTAGCATCAACACACAGCTCTCCGCAACTTCTCACCCAACCACCACTCAATATTTTGGATGCGCTTGAAGCTGATAGACTGGGCACTCTCTATGTGCGTCGCACTGGCTCTTTTGTTAATGTAAATAGTTTGGCTACTACTGTACTAACTGCTCCTGGTACTTATGCTACTACTAGATCCATAACAGAGCCACCTTTTGATAGATAGGATGTTTTAATACAATATCATCTCTGTTTGACCAAAACAAAAAATTGGATGAATTAGTTAATTTGCGAGGACTGACTGTTCCGGTGGACAAGTGATTTTGCAGGCGGAAGTTTGAGACTTTGTTAAACAAGTGAGCGTCGTGGTTGGTTCTAAATTGAAAAACCAATCAAGTTAACAATTTAAGCAGCGAAGAAAATAGTGGTTGACATATAAGCTGAGAAAATAGGGGTAACATGGAGCTCTTAACAATGTAGAGAGTGCGAAATGAAACGTCATAGCCAAGTTGAGAAAAGCACCAGCAATAGCAACAGAAGTACCAAATGAGTTTATCAATCCAAGAACTCAGTACCAAAGTAGTCGGTCTTAAAGAATGTGTAGGAATCTTGAAATTAAAGGGAACGGAGGTGTATTTAGCAGCAATATTTTAGTCATCTATGATTAACAACTCTAGAGCAGTAGATGATTATTGGCATAAGAAAATACATCAGATTTTAAAAAATGTAGAATTGAGTAGTTTGAAACTTTTACACATACTTTAAGTTCAGAAATTTGCACGGGGAAAAGCAAGTACAAGCCTGTATTGTACAAGATAATTGTAGTCAAGTTATAATATGTCTATACAGAAGATTTGAGCAGAATCAACACACATCATACTTTTTCTTTACTTCATTTTTAATCGAGACTAGAGCCCGAAACTTCAAAGTTAGATGTTCACCGAATTTGACTCCAAAAGATATTATGTTCATTCTTTACTTTATTCTTGATCAACACATACCATTTGACTACAAGAGATATTATGTTCATCGAATTTAAAATTAAAAAAAAATTACTTTAATAACTTTGATAGAAAGAATTCATAAGTTGGATGACTACCTGAGAAATTCACTTTACTAGTAGTATATATATCGGACGAACAAAGAAAAACATAACAAATTCAGTATTTTGCAAGTGAAGTCATGATCACTCCAACCAAGCTTAGCAATTCCAACAGAAGTAGACCAGGTAATGGTTTAACATTCAAATGTAAGTAACAAATAACAGTACTTAATGTCTTCAAATTTGTCAGCATATAACAACACTTAGAGGCCATAAATATTAAAATGCTATGTTAAATAGCAGCAAACTATCTCCCGTCAACATGGGAACTTGCTCTTTCATGGAGAAAGTGAACTTGTAAATAAAGGACTTTGTTGTGTTCTCCTCTCACAAATTCACAAATACACTTGTCATTTTTCTCAACAAGGTTCCACTTACATAAATTGCGCCATCCGCCACATAGCCATATTCTACCGTCCTTCCAACTCCTTACTTTTGCCTCAAATTCTCTGCCAGTAGAATCATGAATGATTATACTTGAAGGGAGCTCAAGTTTGTAGTCTCTCACCACATAATTCGGAATATACTGCATTTAGGAACAAAGACTTTATTAAATGAGAATGCTATAAAATTAACTATAAAATCATTCACTAATATAGTTATAGGTTTTAAAATTACCAATTGATCTGTCCTGTTTGGTCGTATTTTTGCTACAAAGTAAGGATTTTTTGGTTGAGTTGCGCGTCCATTTTTGAATACATCTGCACCAAATGGGTCATGGCGGTCACTCACCTTGCAAGCATTAGCTCTTTTGCATCCAGCTGAATCAAAAAAGTTAGCTTGACTGGTTCACAAATAGAAATATCATAGAAACTCAAAGATACTCTATTCAGTTCATTTTACATGGTGTATTTTATTAAATATGAACACTAAAAAGGAAAGAAGACTTTTGCACATATTAAAAACGTTAGAACATCATATTTTACTTCATTCTTCTCTATTGTTCCAAAAGCTAACAAAAAGTGCCCTTAGCAGGCAAGTTTTGTTAGCGAACTAGAAAACTGAACCTTTTTAAAACCTTTTAGAACCTGTAGTCTTAAACTTGTCATGACATTTATATGGCCACAAGATCATGTCCATTATACAAGATTTCATTTTTGCAGTAACATACTAATGAGAAAATAATTGAATTACATATAAAATGACATGGAGGAGTAGTAATAAAGATATTTAATTTGTGTCTACCTTTTAAACGTTGAGCCTTCTTGTTAAATTTTCCAGCCCTTTCATTACCTTCCTCCTCCTCCTCTTCTTCATATTCCTCCTCTTCATCACTATCATCCGAAGAAGAACTGTTGCTGCTATAACTAGCCCAATTCTTTCCTTTTGGCTCTATACTCTTTTGATGTTCAATATTCATTTCTTCCGCTTCGTCCTCCTTCACACACAATTTTAAACCTCCAATTCCTTTCTTTTCACATCCATTTTTTCCAAGTAATTTGAAGTCAAATATTCTATTTCCATCAAAGTCAAAAATTAAAAAGTCTCCAAACTCTAAAATATTTTCCTCAATGAATTTCTTCCATCCATCTTCAAAATAAATATCTTCTCCTGTTTTGGTCACTCCTATAGGCCACATATTACCAAACCGATCCCTAAGAGAAACCTTCCTAGGCAATTTTCCATTCTTGTAATCGGTAAAACTTGTGGGAATTTTCTGTGAAGAAACACAAAAGCTTCATTTTTGAAAAAAAATATAGAGCATCAATTTACTTAAATCAGATTAACCATATCATAATATAGCAGCCAGTATTAGACAAAAAATATTTTAAATAAACTCAAACTTTGAGAATTTTGAGGTTAGAATTCAAGAATCTAGCCATTTCAGAAACTACAAAATAAAATTTGAGGCATTCTCATAATTTTACTCCAAAATTACTTCTTTCAACACTCATAGGTCATTTGAAAATGAAATATACAATTTATGACATCTACTTATCGAATTCTACATAACATTGGTATAAAATTAAGAGATTTAACATATATAAACTACTCGAATAAAATTTACTTGCACCCCACAAACACATCCTTCCGCTTTTTTACTTTCCCTCCCTCTATTCACATACCACATCTTCAAAAAATATTTGTTAAAAAAGTTTCAATAAAAAGAGTTAGCAAGAATCGCAGATTCAATGCATGTATAGTTAGATTCTTGAATTCTAGCCTCAAGGATCTCAAATTTTTAGTTACCTAAGTTAAAAAATGTAAGATACCATGAGGTATCTAAGTTCAATTTATATCTAATTTATGAAAGTCGATCTAAATCTCACAAAGGCCTTCCCATTCCCGTATAAATTCATTGCCCACATCTCCAAAGAAAATGAACGAAAATCAAGAAAAGAATTTCCAAGAATAAAACACCATAAAGGGGGGAGGGGGATACTTACCAGCTGTTCTGCACTGATATCAGGGATGATAACCTTGAAGAAGCCCTTTCCCATGATTTCTATGTTGTAAAACTTTAAGAGCTCAGTAGAAGAATTTAGGCAGAGGTTAAATTTTGGATGTTTCTTTTATACAGAGCTCAGTAGAAGAATGGAGGCAGCATTAACCCTAGACTAGATATTTCTTTTATATTAAAGGAGAAAATATAAACTAGTATAAGATTGCAAAAATCTGAAGATTCCCATATATAGACCATTTGCTTTTTTACTCTTTTCATGAAGTAAATGCAGATATAGTAACTATTTTTTTCCTCTCATGTAGTCAATGTAGAATTAGTAACCACGGAGAAGTGTGATGAGTTATGGTGAGTGAGATGAGCTTTTCATCGTCTAGAATTGAACAATTATAGCTAAAGTGGTAACTTAAAAAAAAAGAACATACAAATTATATCATAAAATACATAACAAGTTATGTCATACTGCATAACTTAATTTCTACAGAACTTATACCAAGTGAGGTAAATATTCAATTTTAAAACCCACAAATTATGTTGTAAAAGGCATAACAAGTTTTTCGTACTGCATAACTTAATTACAGCTAAATTTATTCAGTTTCAGAACCACAAATTATGCCGTAAAATGCATAACATGTTATGTCATATTGAATAAATTAAATCATACAGAACTCATGTCGAGTACCGCAAAAGTTTCAGTTTCATAACCCACAAGTTATGTCGTAAAAGGCATACTAGTCATGTCATACTGCATACTTAATTTCTACAAAACTTATGTCGAGTGAGTCGGAAGTTGTCTGAAATACTACATAACTTATGTCACATAACTTAATTTTTCAAAACTTATGCCAAGCGAGACAATTTATCTCTAAAATTTCTATGAGTGAATTAGGTCATATATAGGAGTACTTTGCTCCAAAATTTTTTATTAGATGAGCAGCAGATAAAAATCAAATACCACCCTGAACTAGTGGCGATCCATGCAAAAACTTCTTGTCTGGATCTAAATAAATGAAATTGTTTACTCTCTAATAATTCAAATTTTGAATAAGATTGTAGATCTAACAGAATTAAATGAAAGTCAAATTTATGATAAGTGTTTGCTTTCAATATAGTATTTGATAAGATTTATAGATCTACAATTAATAGGAAAAAAAAGTTCTCTTTACTTATTCTTTTTAATTTTTATCTTAAAAAATTAGATTGACTCTGTTTAATTGAGCATATCAAGTAGGTGAGGCTCGCTGAAAACACCCTAATAATTTTGCTTTAAAATTTTTTTATACCAAAAGAACTGCAATTTTGTGCATTGGCAAAATAGTAGTACAACTTTTATGGTAGAGGTTTTTCACTTTTAGTATAATATGATTTTGCATCGTTGTTTAAAAGTTTCAACTTAGTTCTGTTCAAGTAGATGTACGATTTATGTAGGATAATAAAAGAGAATTAGACACAAAATATAGCTAATTATATTGCATTAAATAATTAATTACACATTTCATTTTTAGTATAATATGATTTTGCTTCATTATTTAGAAGTTTCAACTTAGTTCTGTTCAAGTAGATGTATGACTTATGTAGGATGTTAAAATAGAACGAGACACAAAATATAGCAAATTATATTGCATCAAGTAATTTACACATTTCTCGATCTTATGCTTTCTTGATTGAGCTGAAACATAAATGCAAAGTTTCAAAATCAACACATATCATACTTTTTCTTTATTTCATTCTTAATTAAGATTTGAACACGAAACTTCAAATTAAGGACAAAAAAACACGTACAATATTCTAGTGCACTCATTGGTGTTAATATACTTATTAATATAGGTAAAAGATGATCTCTAAGATCCAGTATAAATTCAAATGTAATAGTTTCCTTGTATTATTGAATTTTATCCGCAAAAGGAATGGGGTTATTTTAGCCAAATGTGACCTAAAAATCATTTGACTCCAAGAGATATTACGTTCACCGAATTTAAAGTGACAAAAATCAAAATAATAACTTTTGTAGAAAGAAATCACAAATTGGATAACTACCTGAGAAATTCATTTTACTAGTATAATGTATACCTATATATCTATATATATCTCTCATATATATATATATATATATATCATGGTGAATCCAACCAAACGAATTAGCAATTCCAAGAGAAGTAGACCAGACAATGATTTAATGTTTGAATGTAGATAAAATTGAGTTTAGTCTTAATGCTAATCAATTGGCTAAACTTAAAGAGCTGTTAATACAAATTAAAACAATCTTCAAGTTTTTGCCACCAAACAACAGTATTTGTAATCTTCAAAATTTGTGTCCAACATATAACAACACTTAAGGCTATAGACATTAAAATGCTATGTTTAATAACAACAGAGTATTTCTTGTTGGGATGAGAACTTGTTCCTTCGTGAAGAACGTGAACTTGTAAGTAAAGGTTTTTTCCGTTTTTCTCTCACAAATTCATAAATACACTTGTTATTTTCCTCCCTAAGGTTTTGCTCACATAAACTGCTCTATCCGTCAATTAGCCACTTTCTACCGCCCTTCCAAATGTTGAATTTTATCTCATATTCTTTGTCAGCAGAGTCGCGTATGGTCATGTTTGAAGTGATGAAGTCCAAATTAAAGATAATAATTCTGTCATAGGAATATTCAAATATTTTTTTTTATCTTATTCGTATATATCTTTCTTTCGGATGGACACTAATTTGCGTCATCCTAACACATTTCGGAGTAACTTTATACATTCTACATAGATGGGAACATCTTATTTGGGGTTACATTATAATTGTGGCAATGAATTGGTCACTTCTGATAAAGCGGAGGCATTCAATCTTTGACTACCAAAAATTTGTCCCTCCTCTTCCAAAATCCACAAGCACTCTGGGCGACTCTTCTCTTTTTAATAAGTATACAGCAGATCCCGATTATGGAAAGACATTAGTTTAGGCTGGAATTTGTGTTCTCAGGGATCGATATGGTTGCCAGACACAGGGAAGCATATTAATTTGTGGTTTGATCCTTGGCTGCAACCTGGCTTTAATCAACTCATGTTACTTCCCTTTATTCTCTAACTGTTTTGACAAGCTTGTTTGGGGCTTAGAGGCTAATGGTTCTTTCTCTTGTTCACGCACTCTACAACAAGCTCTGAAAATATTGGCATTGCACCTACAGCACGCTTCTCGTGGATCTGGAAACTTAAGTTGATTTTTTTGGAAACTAAACAGGGATGGTCTTGTACATTCGTAATCAACCCAATTAAAAGAAATTCAAGAAGTCTTCCTCCGTAACAAAGTTCTCTACTCAAAAATGTGTTTGACAACCAATATAACACTGTCAGTCTTATGCAGGCTTCGGAATACTGCTACTTAGGATGCCCACATACTCTTAAAGGTCGCAGGCTTCATAACTATGTTAAATGGCACCCCTTCCCCCTCCAGCTTCCCGATTAAAATTAATTATTGATGCTGCTGTCCCAACTACAGGTCCTATGTGCAGGATTGGTGGAGTCCTTAGAGATTGTAATAGTAATTGGATATTAGGATTTACTGCTAGTATACCTGCTGGAAATTGAGAGTTAAATTGCTTCAATATGAGAATGCACTCCACTTACCTATCCTTTATGACTGCAGGTGTTCGATAACTTCTGTTGGTACAACATGTATATTGGGAGCAAAACTTTTTGGCGGATAAGCTAGCTAGTATAGGTTTGTAATTAGCATCAACACACAGCTCTCCGCAACTTCTCACCCAACCACCACTCAATATTTTGGATGCGCTTGAAGCTGATAGACTGGGCACTCTCTATGTGCGTCGCACTGGCTCTTTTGTTAATGTAAATAGTTTGGCTACTACTGTACTAACTGCTCCTGGTACTTATGCTACTACTAGATCCATAACAGAGCCACCTTTTGATAGATAGGATGTTTTAATACAATATCATCTCTGTTTGACCAAAACAAAAAATTGGATGAATTAGTTAATTTGCGAGGACTGACTGTTCCGGTGGACAAGTGATTTTGCAGGCGGAAGTTTGAGACTTTGTTAAACAAGTGAGCGTCGTGGTTGGTTCTAAATTGAAAAACCAATCAAGTTAACAATTTAAGCAGCGAAGAAAATAGTGGTTGACATATAAGCTGAGAAAATAGGGGTAACATGGAGCTCTTAACAATGTAGAGAGTGCGAAATGAAACGTCATAGCCAAGTTGAGAAAAGCACCAGCAATAGCAACAGAAGTACCAAATGAGTTTATCAATCCAAGAACTCAGTACCAAAGTAGTCGGTCTTAAAGAATGTGTAGGAATCTTGAAATTAAAGGGAACGGAGGTGTATTTAGCAGCAATATTTTAGTCATCTATGATTAACAACTCTAGAGCAGTAGATGATTATTGGCATAAGAAAATACATCAGATTTTAAAAAATGTAGAATTGAGTAGTTTGAAACTTTTACACATACTTTAAGTTCAGAAATTTGCACGGGGAAAAGCAAGTACAAGCCTGTATTGTACAAGATAATTGTAGTCAAGTTATAATATGTCTATACAGAAGATTTGAGCAGAATCAACACACATCATACTTTTTCTTTACTTCATTTTTAATCGAGACTAGAGCCCGAAACTTCAAAGTTAGATGTTCACCGAATTTGACTCCAAAAGATATTATGTTCATTCTTTACTTTATTCTTGATCAACACATACCATTTGACTACAAGAGATATTATGTTCATCGAATTTAAAATTAAAAAAAAATTACTTTAATAACTTTGATAGAAAGAATTCATAAGTTGGATGACTACCTGAGAAATTCACTTTACTAGTAGTATATATATCGGACGAACAAAGAAAAACATAACAAATTCAGTATTTTGCAAGTGAAGTCATGATCACTCCAACCAAGCTTAGCAATTCCAACAGAAGTAGACCAGGTAATGGTTTAACATTCAAATGTAAGTAACAAATAACAGTACTTAATGTCTTCAAATTTGTCAGCATATAACAACACTTAGAGGCCATAAATATTAAAATGCTATGTTAAATAGCAGCAAACTATCTCCCGTCAACATGGGAACTTGCTCTTTCATGGAGAAAGTGAACTTGTAAATAAAGGACTTTGTTGTGTTCTCCTCTCACAAATTCACAAATACACTTGTCATTTTTCTCAACAAGGTTCCACTTACATAAATTGCGCCATCCGCCACATAGCCATATTCTACCGTCCTTCCAACTCCTTACTTTTGCCTCAAATTCTCTGCCAGTAGAATCATGAATGATTATACTTGAAGGGAGCTCAAGTTTGTAGTCTCTCACCACATAATTCGGAATATACTGCATTTAGGAACAAAGACTTTATTAAATGAGAATGCTATAAAATTAACTATAAAATCATTCACTAATATAGTTATAGGTTTTAAAATTACCAATTGATCTGTCCTGTTTGGTCGTATTTTTGCTACAAAGTAAGGATTTTTTGGTTGAGTTGCGCGTCCACTTTTGAATACATCTGCACCAAATGGGTCATGGCGGTCACTCACCTTGCAAGCATTAGCTCTTTTGCATCCAGCTGAATCAAAAAAGTTAGCTTGACTGGTTCACAAATAGAAATATCATAGAAACTCAAAGATACTCTATTCAGTTCATTTTACATGGTGTATTTTATTGAATATGAACACTAAAAAGGAAAGAAGACTTTTGCACATATTAAAAATGTTAGAACATCATATTTTACTTCATTCTTCTCTATTGTTCCAAAAGCTAACAAAAAGTGCCCTTAGCAGGCAAGTTTTGTTAGCGAACTAGAAAACTGAACCTTTTTAAAACCTTTTAGAACCTGTAGTCTTAAACTTGTCATGACATTTATATGACCACCAGATCATGTCCTTATACAAGATGTCATTTTTTGCATTAACATACTAACGAGAAAAGAATTGGATTGCACATAAAAAGATATGGAGGAGTAGTAATAAAGATATTTAATTTGTGTCTACCTTTTGAACGTGCCGCCTTCTTGTTAAAGTTTTCATCCCTTTCATTACCTTCCTCCTCCTCGTCCTCCTCTTCATCACTATCATCGGAAGAAGAACTGCTGCTGCTATCACGAGTCCAATTCTTCTCTTTTGGCTTTATACTCTTTTGATGTTCAACATTCATTTCTTCCTCTTCTTGCTCCTTCACGGACAATTTTAAACCTCCAATTCCTTTCTTTTCACATCCATTTTTTCCAAGTAATTTGAAGTCGAATATTCTATTTCCATCAAAGTCAAAAATTAAAAAGTCTCCAAGTTCTAGAATATTCTCCTGAACGAATTTCTCCCATCCATCTTCAAAATAAATATCTTTTCCTTTTTTGGTCACTCCTATAGACCACATATTGCCAAACCGATCCCTAAGGGAAACCTTCCTAGGTAACCGCCCATTCTTGTAATCGGTAAAACTACTGGAAATTTTCTGCGAAGAAAACAAAAAGCTTCATTTTTGAAAAAAAAATACAGAACAACATCAATTTATTTAAATCAGATTGACCATATCATAATAGGCGCCAGTATCAGACAAATATTTTTTAAAAATAAACTCAAACTTTAAGAATTTTGAGGTTAGAATTCAAAAATCTAACTATTTCAAAAACTACAAAATAAAATTTGAGGCATTCTTATAGTTTTACTCCAAAATTACTTCCTTCAACACTCATAATTCATTTGGAAATGACATATACAATTTATGATATCTACTTATCGAAATCTACGTAACATTGGTAGAAAATTAGGAGATTTAACATATATAAACTACTCGTATAAAATTTACTTGCATCCCGCAAAGGCAACCTTCGGCTTTTTTATTTTCCCTCCCTCTATTCACATACTACATCTTCAAAAAGTATTTGTTGAAAATGTTTCAATAAAAAGAGTTAGCAAGAATCGAGATTCAATACATGTATAGTTAGATTCTTGAATTCTAGCCTCAAGGTAAAATTTTAGTTACCTAAGTTAAAAAATGTAAGATACCATGAGGTATCTAAGTTCAATTTATATCTAATTTATGAAAATCGATCTAAAACTCACCAAGGCCTTCCCCTTCCCATATAAATTCATTGCCCACATCTCCGAAAAAATGAACAAAAATCAAGAAAAGAATTTCCAAGAATAAAACACCATAAAGGGGGGAGGGGGATACTTACCAGTCGTTCTGCACTGATTTCAGGGATGATAACCTTGAAGAAGCCCTTTCCCATGATCTCTATGTTGCAAAACTTTAAGAGCTCAGTAGAAGAATTTAGGCAGAGGCTAAATTTTTTGGATGTTTCTTTTATACAGAGCTCAATAGAAGAATGGAGGCGGTATTAACCCTAGACTAAATATTTAATTTATACTAAAGGAGAAAATATAAAATAGTATAAGATTACAAAAATCTGAAGATTCTCATATGCAGAGCATTTGCTTCTTCTTTTTTTTTTAACTCTTGTCATGTAGTAAATGCAGATATAGTAACTATTGTTTTCCTCTCATGTAGTCAATGTAGAATTAGTAACCACAGAGAAATGTGATGAGTTACGGTGAGTGGGATGAGTTTTTCGTCGTGTGGAATTGAACAATTATAGCTAATGTGGTAACTTAAAAAAAATTCACAAATTATGTCGTAAAATACATACCAAGTTTTATCATTCTGACTAATTTAATTCCTACAGAACTTATGCCAAACGAGGCAAGAATTCAATTTCAAAACCCACAAATTATGTCGTAAAAATGCACAACTTAATTACAATCAAATTTATTTCCGAGTAAGGAAGAAGTTCAGTTTCAGAAGCAGAAATTATGTCGTAAAAGGAATAACATGTTATGCCATACTAAATAAATTAAATCCTACAAAACTCATATTGAGTGCCGCACAAGTTCAGTTAAAATGCATGATAAGTTATATCGTACTGCATAACTTAATTTCTACAATACTTATGTCGAGCGAGTCGAAAATTGTCTATAATACTACACAACTATGACATTCATATTTGATTTAACTATGAAGTATGCTTATATTCATTATTCTCAAAGTCCTGCTTTTCAGACAAACAATGAGCTTCAATTGGACATTTTGTAGAGAGATTTTCAATCTTACTGGGGGATTTGCCAATGCATATATGGCTACTAGGTACAACGTTGTAGTTAGAATGAGTTTTAAAAGTAAAGATATAACGACACTATTTAAATGGAGAAATCACATGATTTTCGTGTTAAAATTTTCCATTCATATGATCATGATGCGATCAAATTAGAGGATTGGATGCAGATATCAATTTCAATGTAAGTCATTAAAACGACATGTTTAAAATGTCTTTGTCACACAAATAGTATGACATTAAGAGACCACAAGTTCCAGAAAACTTCATTTATCTCTTGAACTCTATATTCATTCAAATAGGTTCACATGATTTGTAACGACATGAGTATTAAATTATTGTTATGTTGCTCGGAATCCCCGAAAAAGATGTTTTACCATATGTGATGCATAAAAACATTTCAGGTTCTCTTTGGCTTACTCAAACCAAAAAATGATGAAGTTGTACCAATAGATAAATTGCAGATAAGTACTTCCGATGTAGAGCTTTCATTATAATTATTTCCTAATGGATGTCAGTATGAATAGAAATTTGAATAAT
Organism: Datura wrightii; assembly: GCA_035772735.1. Taxonomy (NCBI): domain Eukaryota; kingdom Viridiplantae; phylum Streptophyta; class Magnoliopsida; order Solanales; family Solanaceae; genus Datura; species Datura wrightii. The sequence continues at coordinate 3,255,054 of JASDFA010000038.1, read as the reverse complement.
TATATGATAAGTATTGTAATTAATTAGACAAATTTCCGGTAAGTGAAGACAAATAAGTTTCATTGGTGTACAATATCTAAAAAGTAAACAGATATTAGTGAATTATCATATGGAATTTAATGAGGTAATTCTCGCAGGTTAATTATCTAGTATCTATATAAAGAAGAGACATTAACCCAGTGATGTTCATGCTTCACTGGTCAAAAATGCTATTTATCTTTTTTCTTTTCTTTTTGCCAGATTATTTGGTTTTTAACCCTATTGAACTCCCGATAGATAAGAAAAAATTGAAAATAGCCCTTATCTCATACTACTCTATCAATACAAAATCAAATGTTTTGCTATTTAAGTGCTTCATCTAAAAATCAAAGTCATTTTTTATCAACTCCTATTCATTACCCCAGTCACTTCCCAACTATAATTAAAAGAATTTCCCTAATGTTTTGCTATTTAAGTGTTTCATCTAAAAATCAAAGTCACTTTTTGTCAACTCCTATTCATTACCCCAGTCACTTTCCAACTATCATTAAAAGAATTTCCTTACACACACTGTAAGGTCGTCTCATTCTCTCTAAAAGTATTTGTATTCTCTGTTTTCAATGAGAAATGATTTACCATCAATTTTCATCTATTACTATGATCCAGGTCTTAGGATTTCATTCTCCCAACAAACGTAAAAATAATTCTTTTAATCGGATATGGGTGTTGAATTCCCACTACTAGAGATAGAGATTTTATTTTTTTAATCAAATATAGGTGTTGAATTCCCACTACTAGAGATAGAGATTTTTTCCACTGCAAATCAGTGGAAAAATTGTGTTATAAGACATGATTTTCCGACTCATTTTCCACCGAATTTGTACTGGAAAAATGCATGGTGAAAAATAATTTTCCACTGAAATAGTGGGAAATTCCATGATGTTTCCATATGAAAACACTATTATTATTTTTCTTTTTTCACCGATAATCGATGGAAATAGTCACTTAACATTTTTCAATGGGGAAAATAATAATTTTTTAGTAGTGTCCTGTTGTCATTTTGTTTCACAATAAGTTATGTTTTCTGTTTTTATGATGTGTGCCCGGTTGACGGACTATAATTTTCATTGTTAGTTATTTATTGATAATATAACTCCTTATTCGGAGAAGGATATGTGTTTTTTTGCTTGAAACAAATCAACTATGAATTTTTTTTTCAAGGAATATATTGGCTCGCTTGTAGGTTTAAACTGATATTGTTTGTACCTAACTACATTTTTGTCCTTCCAAATTCAACTTAAGTATGTAGTGTTCAGAAATGTAATCCAAAGGACTTTGCTGATAGTTTGGAACAACTTATGTATGTCATCCGAGTTTATAAAGATTCTGCTTTGTTATTCAAAAGTTTCAACTTAGTTGTATTCTAGTAGATGTACGACTTTTGGAGGAAAATAATAACTAGACACAAAATCTAGCTAATTGCATCAAATAATTTACATATTTCTATTTTGCTTTTTCCATTTAGAAGAGGCATACATATAGAGTTTCTGAATCAACACACGTCATACTTTTTCTTTACTTCATTTTTAATTGAGACTCGAGCCCGAAACTTCAAAGTTAGATATTCACCGAATTTGACTCCAAAAGATATTGTGTTCATTCTTTTACTTTATTCTTAATCAACACATACCATTTGATTCCAAGAGATATTATATTCATCGAATTTAAAATTCAAAAAGAAATTACTTTAATAACTTTGATAGAAAGAAATCACGAGTTGGATGACTACCTCAGAAATTCACTTTACTAGTAATATCTATCGGACGAACAAAGAAAAACAAAACAAATTAAGTATTTTGCAAGTGAAGTAATGGTCATTCCAACTAAGCTTAGCAATTCCAACAGAAGTAGACCAGGAAATGGTTTAACATTCGAATGTAAGTAACAAATAACAGCACTTATAGTCTTCAAAATTTTCAGAATATAACAACACTCAAAGGCCATAAAAATTAAAATTCTATGTTAAATGGAAGCAAACTATCTCCTGTCAGCGTCGGAACTTGCTGTTTCATGGAGAAAGCGAACTTGTAAATAAAGGACTTTGTTGTGTTTTCCTCTCACAAATTCACAAATACACTTATTATTTTTCTCCACAAGGTTCCACTTACATAAACTGCGCCATCCGCCAATTAACGATATTCTACCGTCCTTCCAACTCCTTACTTTTGCCTCAAATTCTCTGCCAGTAGAGTCGCGAATGATTATGCTTGAAGGGAGTTCAAGCTTGTAGTCTCTTACCACATATTTCGGAATATACTGCATTTAGGAACAAAGACTTTGTTAAATGAGAATGCTATAAAATTGACTGTAAAATCATTCACTAAAATAGTTGTACGTTTTAAAATTACCAATTCATATATCCTGTTTGATCGTATTTTTGCTACAAAGTAAGGATTTTTTGGTTGAGTTGCATGTCCACGTTTGAATACATCTGCACCAAATGGATCATGGCGGTCACTCACCTTGCAAGCATCAGCTCTTTTGCGTCCTGCTGAATCAAGAAAGTTAATTTGTCAGGTTCACAAATACAAATCTCACAGAAACTCAAAGATACTCTATCTAGTTCATTTTATTGAATATGAACATTAAAAAAGAAAGAAGACTTTCAACACATATCAAAAATGTTAGAAAATCATTTCAACTTCATTCTTCTCTATTATTCCAAAAGCTAACAAAAAGTGCCCTTAGCAGGCAAGTTTTGTTAGCAAACTAGAAAACTGAACCTTTTTAAAACCTTTTAGAACCTGTAGTCTTAAACTTTTTATGACATTTATATGACCACAAGATCATGTCCATTATACAAGAAGCCATTTTTGCAGTAACATACTAACTAGAAACGAATTGAATTGCATAAAAAATGATATGCAGGAGTAGTAATAAAGATGTTTAATTTGTGTCTACCTTTTGAACGCGGCGCCTTCTTGTTAAATTTTCCATCCCTTTCATTACCTTCCTCCTCCTCTTCTTCATATTCCTCCTCTTCATCACTATCATCGGAAGAAGAACTGCCACTGCTATCACGAGCCCAATTCTTCCCTTTTGGCTCTATACTTTTGTGATGTTCAACATTCATTTCTTCCACTTCCTCCTCCTTCACAGAAAATTTTAAACCTCCAATTCCTTTCTTTTCACATCCATTTTTTCCAAGTAATTTGAAGTCCAATATTCTATTTCCATCAAAGTCAAAAATTAAAAAGTCTCCAAGCTCAAGCATATTGTCTTCAATGAATTTCTCCCATCCATCTTCAAAATAAATATCTTTTCCTGTTCTGGTCACTCCTATAGGCCACATATTTCCAAACCGATCCCTAAGGAAAACCTTCCCAGGTAACTTTCCATTTTTGTCATTGGTAAAACTTGTGGGAATTTTCTGTGAAGAAATAAAAAAGCTTCATTTTTGAAAAAATATTTTAAATAAATTCAACATTTGAGAATTTTGAGGTTAAAATTCAAAAATCTAACTATTTCATAAACTACAAAATAAAATTTTGCATTCTCATAGTTTTACTCTAAAATTACTTCCTTCAACACTCATAGGTCATTTGAAAATGAAATATACAATTTTGACAGCTCAACTCATCGAATTCTACATAACACTGGTATAAAATTAAGAGATTTAGCATATATAAACTACTCGTATGAAATTTACTTGCATACCACAAAGGCATCCTTCTGCTTCTTACTTTCCCTCCCTCTATTTACAGACCACATCTTAAAAAGGTATTTCTATAAAAAGTTTCAATAAAAAGAGTTAGCAAGAATCATAGATTCAATACATGTATAGTTAGATTTTCGAATTCTAGCCTCAAAAGTCTCAAACTCTTAGTTACCTAAACTGAAAAATGTAAGATACCATGAGATATCTAAGTTCATTTTATATCTATTTATGCAAATCGATCTAAATCTCACCAAGGCCTTCCCCTTCTCATATAAATTCACTGCCCATGTATCTAAAAAGATGAATGAAAATCAAGAGAAAAAATTTCAAGAAATCAAACACCATAAGGGGGGGGGGGGAGTATACTTACCAGTCGTTCTGCACTGATATCAGGGATGATAACCTTGAAGAAGCTCTTTGCCATGATCTCTATGTTGTCAAACTTTAAGAGCTTAGTAGAAAAATTTAGGCGGAGGCTAAATGTTGGATGTTTCTTTTATATAGAGCTCAGTAGAAGAATGGAGGCAGCATTAACCCTAGACTGGATATTTCTTTTATATTAAAGGAGAAAATATAAAATAGTATAAGATTATAAAACTCTGAAGATTCTCATATACAGAGTATTTGCTTTTTTTTTTTTTTTTTACTCTTGTCATGAAGTAAATGCAGATATAGTAACTATTTTTTTCCTCTCATGTAGTCAATGTAGAGTTAGTAACCACGGAGAAATGTGTTGAGTTATGGTGAGTGAGATGAGTTTTTTGTCATCTGGTATTGAACAATTATAGCTAATGTGGTAAGTTAAAAAAAATTCACAAATTATGTCGTAAAACACATACTAAGTTTTATCATATTGAATAATTTAATTCCTACAAAATTTATGTCAAGCGAGACAAAAATTCAATTTCAAAACCCACAAATTATGTCATAAAAGGCATAACAAGTGTTTCCTACTGCATAACTTAATTACAATCAAATTTATTTTCAAGTAAGGAAGAAGTTCAGTTTCAGAAGCAGAAATTATGCCATAAAAGGCATACCATGTTATGCCATACTGAATAAATTAAATCCTACAAAACTCATATTGAGTGCCGCACAAGTTCAGTTTCATAACTCACAAGTTATGTTATAAAATGCATAATAAGTTATATCGTACTGCATAACTTAATTTCTACAATGCTTATGTCGAGCGAGTCGAAAATTGTCTAGAATACTACACAACTTATGTCACATAACTTAATTTCTATAGAATTTATGCCAAACGAGACAAATATTCTCTGAACTTCTTACGAGTGAATTAGGTCATATATGGGAGTACTTTGCTCCACAAATTTTCATTAAATAAACGGTAGACAAAAATTAAATACGAGCTCGAACTAGAGGCGGTCCATGAAAAAATTTCTTGTTTGGACCTAAATAAATGAAAGTGTTTACTCTCTAACAATTTAAATTTGTGAATAAAATTGTAGATCTAACAAAACTAAATAAAAGTCAAATTTTTAAATAAGTGTTTGCTTTCAATATAGTATTTGATAAGATTTATAGATCTACGATTAATAATTACAAAAAAAGTTCTCTTTACTCTTTCTTTTTAATTTTTATCTTAAAAAATTAGATCGACTCCATTTAACTGAACAAATTTAGTTGAATTCGATTATTGAGTACTATCAAGTAGGTGAGGCTCGCTGAAAACACCCCAAGAATTTTGCATTAAAACTTTTTTTATAGAAAAAGAACTAATATTTGGAACATATATACAATTATCATCTCCATCTATGTTGAAGTCATCTCCATCATCATTATAAAGACACTATTTTTCGAACACGTGTGTTACATGTATTCCATGTTTATTATTAAAACAAATTAAAATTATCAGAGATTCTTCTAATATATTAAGCATTCAGTTTATCTGATATTCTAACAACACATAATTTAGATGTAAACATTAATAATACCACATATGGTTATAAATACTTCAAATTGTAAAGCTTATGCACTGCCTCATACATATCAAGTAGTAAAAATTATATGAAAATTCTATTAACATATTTCTTTATTGGGATGGTTAGTAGATGATTGTCAAACCTATATAAAAAAAATTATCTGTGATTTGACAAAAAATATTAGTTAAGTTGTCTATGTATTTAATTGTATTATAAAATATAACACGATAATAAGTCCACAGGTAAGTATTTTGTGAGAGGATGCAACAGAAAATTAGACGATATATTAAATTTTAGTCAAGCCTTCTGGAATATAAATGCATATAAAATATATCACCATCTCGATTTTTTTTCTCCCCGCAGTTCATCTACCATTTTTAATTCCATTTTCTAATTATTCACTCTCTAAAATGAACACCATCATCTATATTTACTAGAGAATTGAAAATACTTCTGTCTTGAATATGAGAGTAGAGATAAATTATATGAAACAAAAAGACTAGAATCAATTAAAGAAAAACAAATGAATAGTTGCCTAGCAATTTCCTCTTCTCTTTTAAGCAGTTCTTGAAAAGAAATTTTAAAACAATACTTGAACCTATTCTAACTATATCTCGAGTTGTATAAGCTGTGATTTGTCAAATATTGAATAAACATAAATAAAATAGAAAACGATAAAATGAAAGAATAAAAGAAATTTTTGTCCGGAAGAGTTTTCGAGGGAATACATCAAAATGTTATCTTTATACTTCTTAATATGTTAGTTAGTATTTTTTGGGCTTCCTTTTCATACTAGAGCATTAATCAATTGAATTAGCTTACATTTTAATTAATTTATTTACCTATATCTAATGACCCATTGTAACAATTCAAACTCTATAATGATCATTAATCAATTGAATTAGCTTACATTTTAATTAATTTATTTACCTATATCTAATGACACATTGTAACAATTCAAACTCTATAATAATACTAACGAAGAGATAAATATATCTAATGAGGAAATAACTTAAACAGTTACATTGAAGATGAAATGAAAAAACTTAACATATATTATAAAATAATAATTAAAAAGCAGCTGAATCTTGTATTTGTAAAAATATTTATTATAATTATTCAATATATTAATTTTAAGAAGAATTAATATATCAATCAATATATATATAAAGGAGATTTAGAGGCATGTTGATGGGGCATGCCTCTAAGGCCTCCATTCCCTTTTTTTTCTTGTTTTTTTGAATTTTTTATTTTAAAATTTTTTTTTTTTATTAATTTAATCAATGTCATTTAATGTTATGTCATTAAACAAGCTCCACTAAATAAAATAAATTAAATTAAAATATAATAAAAGTAAAAATGTCTAACTTTAAAGTTGTATTACCATTTTAACCCTTTATTAAACAAAATAAAAATAAATATAAAAGGAGACTTAGATGCATGTTGATGTGGCATGCCTCTAAGGGCTTCCATCCTTATTTTGTTTAATTTTTTTAAATTTTTTTATTTTAAAAATACAATTAGTATCATTTAATATTATGTCATTAAACAAGCTCCACTAAATAAAATAAATAAATAATAATAATAATAATAAATTAAATTAAAATATAATAAAAGTAAAAAATTTCTAACTTTAGAGTTGCATTACGATTTTAACCCTCCATTAAATAAAATAAAAATAAATATAAAAAGAGACTTAGAGGCTTCTAATGTGGCATGCTTCTAAAGACTCCATTCTTATTTTTCTTTTTTCTTATTTTTTTGAATTTTTTCTATTTTAAAATTATTTTTATTTAATTAATGTCATTTAATGTTATGTCATTAAACAAGCTCCACTAAATAAAATAAATTAAATTAAATTAAAAATATAATAAAAGTGAAAAATTTCTAACTTCAAAGTTGCATTTCCTTTTTAACCCTCCACTAAATAAAATAAAAATAAATCTATATACATATATAACGGAAGGACATTGATATGCTCATATGGCATACTTCTAAAGCCTCTATTTGCATTTATCTTTTTCCTTTTTTTGAATATTTTTTTCTATTTTAAATTTTAAAAAAAAATTACCCAGTTAGTGATGTGATAAATTATTCAAGTTATTGCCACTTTTTTTCTCTTTTATATCTTTTTCTAATTTTTTCTATTTATGGGATAAGTTAAGAATCCCAACAGTTATCTTATTCTTTTGAAAGTCATGTCATTAACCCTTCAGACTCAAATACATTCTCTATTAACTCTACTGAATTATGGCCTTTCTCTCTTCTTCCCATAACATGGATCCTTTGCCCCTCCCTGTTTTCTTAGTTTTTGGTGTTTCTTTATTCCTTTTGTGTTTATAATAATTTCTCCAATCTTATTGATTTTAGATTTATTGTATTTTGCAGGTTCATCGGCCGTGTATTTGCTAGATTTGAGATATGACCTTTCCCTCTTCTTCCCATAACACGGATCCTTTCCCCCTCTCTGTTTTCTTAGTTTTTGGTGTTTCTTTATTCTTTTTGTGTTTATAATAATTTCTCATATCTTATTGATTTTAGATTTGTTATTTCTTGCAGTTTGATCGACCTGTGTATTTGTTGGATTTGAGTTTTTTTTTTAATATTATTAATTTTTATATTTCAATATTTAACAGTAATAACACCGAATTAATTGTTTATGTGAAAGATTATTTGCTAGATAGATGGAGTCGCTCTTCAAATTTCGATTACCCACTCCTACAAAAGACTTTATTTTTTTGGCATATCAAAGTCCATACCATGGCCTCTTTACAAGCTCTCAAAATTTATGTAGAACTTGAATGATGGATACTATTCAAGAGGAGAAGCAGATGAAAGTCGTGGATTTTACCGCGAACAATCTTTCAATGGCAATGGAAGGACGGGAAATGAAATTAATTGAATTTGATTACATTTTTAGTTGGAAAATAGATAACTTTGATAGATTGAGGTGCTTTTTATCTTTATATCTTCATCATTTTTTCTTTTTGAAACAAATAAAAATAGTGACAGCAAATCTTTTAGACAGTAAAGTATGGTGTTTATGTAGTTATATTATTTTCTTTTATATTTTTCTTCTCATATTAATCAGTTTCAAGAAGTTCACCTTTGGTTATTATGTTTTCTTTTAAGACGAGCACGATTGTTATTGGTTATCATGTGATACATATTTCTATGACAAAAAAATAAGTTAAAGTCTGCTTTTTATATTATAGATGACCTAAACCAATTTCACATTTTAATTACTCAAATTTTCACGTTTTATATAAAAAAAATGTAGCTTGCAAAACTAACTATTTTTAAAAGTTTAAATTAAATATACTTTCTATAATAATATCTTTTTCTTTGCTCTATAATCCTCCTATTTTTGTAGGATTATATTTTCATATCCACTATCTCTTAACATTTTATAGGTTTATAGTATACTTTTCATTATCCACTTCTTTATTTTTTATTTATATTTATTTTTTAAATCAATTTTAACTGTAATTCAGTTGACTTACATAGTTGTCTTCATTTTGCTAGAAATACATGATCACACTTGCTTAGTATGATTCTTTTTGAGCCTTTACTTGTGTGATCTTTTTTTTTCCCAATAGTCTTTGCCACTTTGTTTGTCTGTTAAAGTATAAGAGTTAAAAGATTAGATATAACTTCGGTCTTCTTTATAGAAGATTAAATTAACTTTACTATTTGTATTTTTTAAATTGTTATAAGAAAGTTTTACTTTTGGGATGAATACTTGTAATGCAATATGAAAATAATTACTAGAGAGTCATTATCAAATAAAATAGATTAGACATAAATTCGAAGTTCATATATATAACATCTTTAGAAGTTTTTGTCGTATATGCTATTTTAAGATCATACTCTACAAATTGCATTTTTTTCTATTAGATTGTTTAATTGATTACCGATCAATTTTTATTGTTAAGAGAAAAATTATCATTACTTATCACTCTACGTATGTCATAGAAAATCTTATGAAAAATAAAAATTCTTTAATTTATAAAAAATACTCCACTATTTAATAATATTTTTTTTCTCTGTAATCGCGCAAAGCGCGAATCATATTCACTTGTAATATTCAATTATATTATTATAGAGATTACAATTATTATTACTGATTAGTGGGGTAAACTTTTAACGTTTTTATGCAATTATTAAGATAAGTATAGTATGCTAAATCATTAAATGTAATTAATTGCTCAAACTTTTCAACTTTTGAAAGTAAGAAATAACATTATATTTTAAAGAAATAAAGATCTATTAATTTTATATGGACATTTTAGCTTTTTAACTTTTAATTTTTGAGTTTCCTACTGAACTTCTTATAATTTACTCACCTTAACATGAATTAAAAATTACTATTCAATCGGAACTTTTAACATATTTTAATTATTATTATTTAATTTGGTTTTGATTCAATGATAACTATTTAACTAGATATTTTATTATATTTTAATTTATTGCATTGGCAAAATAACAATACAACTTTTAAGAATAGGAGCTTCCTACTTTTCGGATAATATGATTTTGCATCGTTGTTTAAAAGTCTCAACTTACTTCTATTCAAATAGATATACAATTTATATAGGATAATAGAATAGAGCTAGACACAAAATATAGTTAATTATATTGCATCAAATAATATACACATTTCTCTTTTGCTTTCTTGAGTTAGTTGAGGCATAAATACAAAGTTTCTAATCAACAAGATATCATACTTTTTTAGGGTCCAAAAATCTATCTATAACTATATTATATTAAAAGTGTGAAGACCTTTAAAAATATTGATTAAATTTTTTGTCCTTCGTTAAAAGATTTCGCAATAGACAAAATTGTCATTTATTATTATTTTTAATTATTCCATCACTTTATATTTTTGGCATAACTCTATTTATGATGTAAACCTAAAAGAAATTTTAAAAAAGAAAATCACTAAATCTTTTTTTCTATAATCAAAAATTTTTTGTTCTACCTTATTTTATTATATAGTATAAACCTTTTAAAAAATTAATAATAAAAAATAAAAAATAAATATTAAAAAGTTCCTTCAACGAAAAAATTTTCAAAAGATTAAAAAGTTCCTTCCACGAAAATTTTTTCAAATGAAAAAATTTTTGTTCCTCTTTTCTATAGTACAAATTTCTAATTGATTTTTTTTTTTTGATTTTTTTTCCTTTTTCATAGTAAAAAATATTTTTTTTTCTTTTTTGAAGTAATGTCCTAATTTCTTTTATAAAAAAAATTATAATTACATAATTTAGTTTATCAAGTATTCTACATCAACACTTTTGATTCAATCTCCAACTTTATACGTTTTCGTATTAACTTATCTTTTTTTTATTGTAAATTTTTTTATATTGTGGATTTGAAAAAGATAATAATAATTGTTATGCGAAAATATAATTTATCTCTTTTAATTGAGTCTAACATTGATATTATGTTATCTCCTTTAATTGAATCTTATATTGACATTATGTGATTTAAAATTTATGTTTTGTAACTGGCATTCTTCATCTATTCATTCTCAAGTTTCATCTATTCAGGTAAAGCAATCTCTTCCTCTCATATTCTATATTTATATTTCATATTTTTATATATATTTGAGTTCTTATTATTTTTATTTTATTTATATTTTATATTTTTTTACCATTAAAGTTTAATTTTTTGTAGGGTACAAAAGTTCATACTATACTTTTTAATAATTATATTGAAAAGTTAAAAAAATATTTACAATAATATAAAATCGATTACATCATAAACAAACGCATTAATAGTGTTAATCCTAATTTTATATCAGTAAACAAGGAGATTGAGTCACTTTTCTACTGTTACTTTTTCAAACAATTTTGTTTCATTTGAAGATGTAATACAAGCTTCCGATGGAATAATATTTGGTAATTTCTTTAGATTTCATCAACTAATCTAACATTCAACATATGCATAATAATTTACTCATATTTACTTAACAAAATATTCTTTGTAGATATACTTGGCATCTTTGTGAGTTCTAAGATCTTCAAATGTGAAGGCCCTTAATAATGTTAATTGAACATTTTGTTCATTGCTATAGATAAAATTGTCATTTACTATTTTTTTAAATAATTATCATTAAATTATTATCCTAATGTTTAGGAGTTTAAAATTAATCAAAGTTATAGGTATTAAATCTTATTTATTTGAAAAAGGTAAGAACTCATATTTAGTATTTAAATTTGACTAAAAATTTTCTTCTTAAATCTTTCCTTATTTGAACTGAATTAAAAGTCCTAATATTTAAAACTTTAAAATTAATTATAATTTGTTAACTTATATCAATCATTTATTTATTAAACTAATTAATTATCCATCACAAATTTTCAACTCTGGTAAGAAAAGATAAATTAAAGAGGGTAGCCTAATTTTATTAGGCATTAATACGTTGAAATTTAAGCAAGTAAGATTTTATCTTTTAAGAAATAATTACACATTGAATAAACTTGTACTTATAATGCAAATTGGTCTTATTTTTAGGACTTTTAAAAATATAATTTGATAAAAGGACGGTCCGGTGGCAAAGCATCCCGTATTAACAGGATCCGGAGAAGGATATCACCCAAGAATGTGATATAATCAGTCTACCCTGATGCAAACATTAGTAGTTGTTTCCATTAATTTTGATGAGTCTTTCTTAATTTGGACTATCAATTAGAAATAAATAAATGTGTTTGTAATATGATATCAAGTTACTAATGTCAAAACAAGCTAGTAATAACTCACAATACGATTTCGTAAGTGCTAATTATTTAAACGAATAACTTATATTATATGTTCTATTCTATTATACAATTTTGTATTACAATGCATCTTTTAATGCTAATATTTATATTAAATATTAATCTATTAATAGCGTGGTAATACAAATATTTAAGTGTTCATGTGAAAGAGAATGATTATTTTAATCTTTCAATCAAACACTATTTCTACAAGGTTTTTATTTATTGAAACAACTTTTAAAACAAACTGAAAAAAGAACTACTGTATTGGATCAAACTCTTAACTATAATGTCACGCCCCGCCTTGGGGGGTATGACTGGCACCTGGTGCCCTACTAGGACCTGAACTACTGGACTGCTAAGCCTAGGCACATCTGGTGCCTAGCTGGCTCTAATTCACATTTCTGGAAACAAAGGGCTATATAACGGCTGTAAATACAGCCCCCGGCCCGTTGGCCTATAGCCTTCTGTACCTGTACTAGCAGCTGACCAGAAACATACTAATTCAGAGGAACCTATGCGGGCCGGCAAGGCCACCATGCTGTCTAGTTATCTGCAACTCAATCATAACGCATGAAAAGAACTACGTGACCGGCAAGGTCACCACTACTGGCAAACTATGGCCCCACACGGCCATCATAAAAGGAAGAAAGAGTAAAGGCAACTATACAACTGCACGGCCCCATACGACCGGCTCATCTGACCACAGGGAATATATACAGACTGCAAGCCTCTAGGAATGGTAATAGAACTGATCGGGACAGGGCCCCGACCTACCCGTACTATATAACAAAAGAACTGAAATACACCTCTGGAATTCAGTCTCCGGATGACAGGAGCTGAATACTCGATCGCTGACAGGAATCACGTAGTGTCACCTGCTCGTCTATAAGTACCTGCAGGCAAGTAATGCAGCGCCCCACCGGGCGTCAGTACCGCTGGTACTGAGTATGTAAAGCAATAACTGAAGCAAAATCTGAATACAATAATATAACTGAAGAAACTGAAGTAGAGAGAATAGACTAACTGTCTGATAATGTAAATCATACCTTTTCTCAATCTTTGCTGGGAAGGATAAGAGTCATACCTGGAAACGTATCGTGCTACTGCTGATCTACTTGTATCTAACATAACATGGCATAACATGAAATAACATAACATAGCACACACAAACCTTACCCGGCCCCCATAAGCTGGGAGGTACAATCAACACAGAATCTATGCCCCTACCCCGGTCATCCCATCTCCTATAGTGGCTGTAAGCATCCTGCCGGTCCCTGGGTATGCACTTGGGCTCGCTGAGCCCCTGACTATAACTGTATCTGAGTCCGAAGGACTCTAAATCAACACCCCGAGCGTACCCGCTCGACGGGGGTGTATAAGGGCCGACCAAGACACAATATGGGGAAACTGGCATCCCATCTTCGTCCCCTTGCGGGATGGCATATCACTCCGTAGAGTGACGTATCCTCGTCCTCTGCCGGACGAGTCGATACAGCTATTAACCCTGGGCGGTCAGGAATGCTAGGTAATCCAACCCCAATCAATACAATGGTCTCAACTAATCATGTTGTCTGTGTATCTCATAAGCTAGGACTAATAGGTGTAAGGTACCGTATAAATCACATACTGAGCTAATAATAGTAATCTGTAAGTGTCTGATACATGCTGAGACAGGTAAGTATAAATATAAATATAGCCTCCTGTCAAACTGTACTGGGGTAAAGTTATACGAGGAGGTGCTTCTGCTGGAAACTATACTGTTTACTAAGTTTCTGTGTTAACATAATTTCCTATTTCTGACATGCTTTCTAAACCATATATAGTTACTATTCTATATCTGGAATGCTTTACTGATACTGTACTACCTTGCGAGGTTTCAGCTAAACACAACAATATCTTAACATGGCATATTACATCACATACTGAATATACTGGGCGACCTTAACCACTTACGCCCGAATCTATATCGTACGGATAGGTATCGTACACGTTACAACTCAAAACTTCTCATATTGCACCAATATTCAAAATAACACGATAATCGCTTTCTAAACATGCTACTGGTCTGTAAATTACTATACTGCTTCGAGGTTACTCAACTTGCCGAGGAAACTTATCTTTACATACCTTATCTTTGAATATCCGTCCGTCGGACAAGGCTCGGCCGGTACTTCAACTATTTTCTCCCAGCTGCATTCATAAATACGTCAATCAATACTAAATACAACTTTATTTCAAAAAGGCAACGTCACTTTCGATATAGTTTATAGCCTAAACTTAGGCTTATCGAAAGACGACCAGAAACTCGCTATTTTTCAGCGGCCCAGAAGGGAGAAATATTCACTTCTCAGCTAGGAACACATAGACACTAATTTAGAGCAATTCCACTTACCTTAGCTCGGTGGCTCGACGATTCGTCGGCCGTATTTTACGAAACTGAATTCGTAGGAATGCCCTCTGCTGCTAAATACTTCGGTATCTGGGATTAATTTGAGTTTGGGCAGCGTTTGGCAGTGTAATCGGACGAAAATTATTTAATTTTCTTCGTTCCTTTTCTCCCTCTGCCGGTTGCCCTCTGTTCTCTGGAAATTTAAAGGATTTTTATCAATTAAAACCGAAGTGGGGCTTTATATACTTGGGCCTGGACAAGGCCAACGTGTCACGGAGCCAACGCGGAGGCTCCTCCTCCGTGACACGCTGCCATCGCGGAGGGGCTCTGCCTCGGCTCCTTCCGCGATGGTTCGACAGGCTTCTCGTCCGATCTTTCCCCGGGCCTTTCTCCCACACGTATGGCCTTCAAATATGCTTAACCAACATGGGAATAGATCATCTAAGTGCCGGGGATTCTACGGGGTATAACATATAATCATTTATCAATTTGAAATTTATAATTTTCATTCTAAATTCTTATATTATTACACAAACACATCTTTTAAATATTATTTATGCTATTTTTAAAAATTTATTTTTTATTAATATGAGGGACACTCGCGTAATATGAGAGACATGCGCGAGACGCGTACACTAAGACTAGTTATCATAAGTAAGAGGCTAAATAAGTGGTTTTAGAGATGATTAAGAATTGAATTTATATTGTAGTCAAAAAATATTTTAATTTTTACTAAAATGTTAATAAGATAGTCAAAATGACTAATATAAACCAGTTACTTAAAAACTCATTTAAGGTAAAATTGATATGATTACGTCTGATTAAATTAGAATTTGAAAAAGAATTATATATATTTTATGTTTCCTAATTTATGAAAATCATATTCAACTATTATATACTAGTGTATGTGTTAAATTTTGCAACATTATTATGTTTTGTTAGCCAGGTAGAGAAATTTGAAACGATATATTTTTAAACAAACGCGTATAAATGGCATGACATAGGATGATCTTTTGTCTCCCAATTTTATAGAAGAGTTAAAGAGGGTTCACTACTCCCACGTGGAAGTAAGGGCAAAGTAGTATTTCAATTATAAGGGAAATATTAAGGATAAGAAGGCATGATAGAATGCAAGGATAAATGGTGTGGGCCGCACTGTCAATAAAAGAGAGAAATATTTAAATCTCCCATTGAATTGTACTTTTGAGAAATATATGCAGCAACTTCATGCCATTAACGTAAGGAATAGAATCAAGTCTCTATTGTGAAGCAAACAAAAAGACGCAGGGAAATGGCGCAATGAAGATTGCTCACGGCTCTTCCCGCTAATTCATCTTTGTTGTGGTAAGATTAATTAATCGGAACTCATGGCACTAGTAGTGATCCCGAAAATATTTGAGAAATTCTTCGAGATATTGCTGATTTAAGGTGATTGGATTAATCCAAACTCGAGTCTACAATTAAAACGTCAAATCTATTGACTAGTTCGTGTTTTGGGTGACGTTGTTGAAGCTGTTGGTGGCTGTTTCGTGGTCAGCTGCTTGGTAAGCCTCTTTTCTTGATATTCTTTAGTTTTTTTAAGTTGGTTATGAATCCGTAGACATCGGCAGAAGTTGTTTCAAAGACTCTACCGATTGAATTCGTAAGAATTTTACCGGGTAAGCTCTGTTTGTCTTGTTTCTTTGTTGAGCCTTGTTGTCCGTGTTCTTGTCAGTGGCTTGGACTGCCTTTAGGCAGAATATTGATTGTGTGGATATCTCGGGATTCGGCTTATCTTAAGTTCGTCGGATTCAATGTATGTTAAGGCTTTCATTTTCTCTTTCTCGCATGATTTTGGTCGAAATCAAACTCTTGGCGTTGCCATGCGAATTTGCTGTCTTGTAGCTGTATATTTGTATTGATTACTTTCTGTTTTTGGGTTGAGAATAGTGTCCTTTCCCTCATATGTTGAGGTCGTGCAATCGGGCGTTAGTTTAGTCGATTGCCGCGTGCGATGATAGGATGTTGGAAGGTGTCGTTTGTGCTTTGCATTGTACCGTTACTTGTGACTTTATTTGGCTGGATTAGCGGTTGTCCACTGTGTTATGCTTAGAGGATTGATGTTATTTGTATTATTTAGTTGTATATGAAGTTATTCGGTTGTGATCCTTCAGTCGTTCAGTAATACTTTGAGAATGGTAAGAGATATAGAACTTATGGATGGATTCTATGGTGGCGGTAGATATACTGGGATGTTGTTGTGTTTCCCAAACATGTAGTTATATTATCATGTGTGTGTTGTGCTTGTTTTTTGATATGAGTGATTCCAAGGGCTCGGCGATACCAACGGCTGTTTGAGTGTTTCCAGTAGAGGTCGAGCCCGAGGTAGTCGACCAGACAGCTGTGGTAGCCGGCTCGATAATGGTTGGGTTTGCATTTGGGGATTGTACATGTGAGTATAACGGCTGATGAGTTGTTCCAGCACATCTGGGTCTTTGTAAAGCTTGTTCTGAGGCTAGTGTATGGTTGTTGAGTGTTTCCAACACACTAGTGACCGTTCTGCGAATGTGCCGTTAGACTTGTAAGCCTGCGAGACATGTCCCTGGCAAGGTTGGACTGAACTAGCATGTTTACGCATGTTGTGTTTATATTATATTGTGGTTGTTGCCTTATATTGTTTATTGTTTGATAGTTGTGGATGCTAGACGTGACTCGGTGATAGCTGAGGTTGTTGAGGGACCTAAGGTTGATTCAAGTAAGTCAGTTAGATGTCATATGTGGTATAGATGGTAATAGGTGAGTTGTATTGGCTAGGTGTCGATTGATTATCTACTTATTCATCTATCTTATTATATTGGACTTACCGGGCTTATGGGGGCCACGTAGGTTCTATTTGCTTACTTGATCTCTAATTTCCTTCCTGTTGTTATCTCATATACCCGTCGTCTTGAAATCCGAATCTTGTTATCATTTTTGTCTTACATACTCGGTACATTTCCGTACTGACGCCCTAGTTGAGGGTGTTGCATTCATGTCTGCAGGTACTAAGCAGGTAGATTGAATTCTCGTCACTGTGTAGAGTTCCAGCTGAGTCGATAAAGCTCCAAGTCTTCCGGAGTTGCCAGATATTTGTATTACGGGTAGTTCGGGCCTTGTCTCGAATCGTTGATTTATGTTATATTCATAGAGGCTCGTAGACGGCTGTTGTGGGTGGTCGTATTGTTCTTGCAGGACAAGTGGGCCTGATTGTAGAGATTGCTCCTATTCTGCGCCTTGACAGTCTGTTGTTATCTTTTGCTTGATCTGTAAATCAACTTTTGTCTTCTGCTGTTGTTTAATCTGATTTTGTTATAGTTGTGATACCGAACCTCGTCAGTCCCGGCCTATTGTAGTCAATGTTGTGGCAGAATATGCTCAATCAGGTGCGACACAAGGTGTCAGTCATGTCCCTCTGGGCTTGGGGTGTGACATCAATTAACAAATTAAGCTTCTTAATTTGACAAGGTAAATTAATTACTTGTAAAAATGGACCAAGGATAGTAATTAAGTCGTAAATAATTTTAATTTGACAAAAAAATACGTACTTAATTAAAACGCAAATATTTCATTATGTTTGTAATTTAAGAAAGTTTAAATAATTAATTAAAAAAGTGTGGAGGTCCAAAATTGGGTGTCAAATTTATAAATAAATGTTTGCTTTCTATATAGTGTTTGATAAGATTTGTAGATCTATGATTAATAGTAATAAAAAAAAGTTTCATTTACTCATTCTTTTAATTTTATCTTAAAAGATTAGATAGACTTTGATTAACTCAATATATTTAGCTGAATTTGATTATTTAGTACTACCATGTAGGTGAAGTTCACTGAAAACACCCAAAGAATTTTGCATCAAAAGAATTTTATACCAAAAGAACTGCAATTTGGATCATATATACGATTATCATCTCTATCCAAGTTGATATCATCTTCATCGTCATTATAAAGATATATCATGTCGTTCTTCAAAAGTTTCAACTTAGTTCTATTTAAGTAGATGTACGATTTATGTAGGATAATAAAATAAAACAAGACACAAGATCTAGCTAATTGCATTAAATAATTTATACATTTTTTCTTTCTTAATTGATTGAGCTGATGCATTAATGCAAAGTTTCTAAATCAACATATACCATATTTTTTCTTTACTTCATTCTTATTTAAGATTCGAACCCAAAAACTTCAAATTAAAGACAAAGAAACGGTTATTATATTCTACTTCATGTTAATACTCTTATTCACACAGGCAGAAGATGTTCTGTATGATCTAGTGCAAATTCAAATTGAATGTTGTCCTTATATTTAGTGAATTTTATCCGCTAAAGGATTGGGTTATTTTAGCCAAATATGACTTAAATACCATTTGACTCCAAGAGATATTATGTTCACCTAGTTTTATATGATAAAAATTTATATAATAAATTTTGTAGAAAGAAATCATAAGTTGGATGACTACACGAGGAATTCACTTTACTAGTATTTTATATATATATATATAATACTAACAAATTCAGTATTTTGTAAGTGAAGTCATGATGATTCTGATGAACTTAGCAATTCAAATAGAAGTAGACCAGATAATGATTTAATATTCGAATGTACATAAAATAGAGTTCAAAATTAACACCAACAATCAATTAGCTTAACTTCTAGAGCTACTAATACAAACTAAAACAACCTTCAATTTTTTGTCACCAAATATCAGTATTTAGAGTCTTCAAAATTTGTCAACATATAACAACACTTACGGCCATAAAAATTAAAATGCTATATTAAATAGCAGCAAATTATTTCTTGTTGGGATGGGAATTGCTCCTTCATAGAGAACCTGAACTTGTAAGTGAAGGTCTTGGTTGTGTTTTTCTCTCACAAATTCACAAATGCACTTATCATTTTTCTTCGGAAAGTTCTGCCTACAAAAACTGTTCCATCCGCCAATTAGCCATTTTCTACTATCCTTCCAAGTGTTGATTTTTGTCTTATATTTTATGCCAATAGAGTTGTGTATGGTCATGCTTGAAGGGAGTTCAAATTTGTAATCTCTTACCACATCAGTCGGAACGTACTTCAATTAGGAAGAAAGAATTTGTTAAATGAGAATCCTATAAGATTGAACTATAAAATCATTCACTAAAATAGTTATAGATTTTTAATTACCAGTTTATCTTTCCTTTTTGGTAGTATTTTCGCTACAAAGTAAGCATTTTTTGGTTGAGTTGCGTGTCCGCTTTTGAATACATCTGCACCAAATGGGTCATGGCGGTCACTCACCTTGCGAGCATCAACTCTTTTGCATCCTGCTGAATCAAGAAAGTTAACTTGTTAGGTTCGCAAATAGAAATTTCATAGAAACTCAAAGATACTCTATTTAGTTCATTTTACATGGTGATATTTTATTGAATATGAACATTAAAAAGGATAGAAAACTTTTGACACATATAAAAAATGTTAGAAAATCAAATTTAACTCCATTCTTCTCTATTATTTCAAAAGCTAACAAAAATGCCCTTAGCAGGCTCGTTTTGTTAGCGAACTAGACAACTGAACCTTTTTAAAACCCTTTAGAACTTGTAGTCTTAAACTTTTTATGACATTTATATGACCACAAGATCATGTCCATTATACAAGATGTCATTTTTGCAGTAACATACTAACAAGAAAAGAATTGAATTGCATATAAAATATATGGAGGAATAGTAATAAAGATATTTAATTTGTGTCTACCTTTTGAAATGTGGTGCCTTCTTGTTAAATTTTCCGGTCCTTTCATTACCTTCCTCCTCCTCCTCTTCTTCATATTCCTCCTCTTCATCACTATCATAAGAAGAATAGCTGCTACTGCTACTACTTAGCCTAATTTTTCCCTTTTGGCTCTACGCTCTTTTGATGTTCAACATTCATTTCTTTTGCTTCCTCTTTCTTCACGTACAATTTTAAACCTCCAATTCCTTTCTTTTCACATCCACTTTTTCAAATAATAAGTTAAATATTCTATTTCCATCAAAGTCAAAAATTAAAAAGTCTCCAAACTCTAGAATATTGTCCTCAAAGAATTTCTCACATTCATCTTCAAAATAAATATATTTTCCTATTTTGATCACTCCTATAGGTCACATATTGCCAAATCAATTTTCAAGGAAAGCCTTCCTAGATAACTTTCCGTTCTTGTAATTGGTAAAACTTATGGGAATTTTTTGTGAAGAAACAAAAAAGCTTCATTTTTGAAAAAAAAAATATAGAACATCAATTTATTTAAATCAAATTGACCATATTATAATAACAGTCTGTATCAGATGAAAAAATATTTTAAATAAACTCAAAGTTTAAAAATTTTGAGGTTAGAAATTAAAAATCTAACTATTTCAGAAATTACAAAATAAAATTTAAAGCATTTAAAATAAAAGTACATAAGTAAATAAAATATTAAATAATTTTTTTCCCATTATTATTGGTGCCTGATTTAGGAATGCGGCTTGTAGCAATGTATTTATTTATTTCAATGTATTTATCCATAATACATTTGCCTCTTCTTTGCTTCCTCTAAAACCCTATAAACCCTAACAGGGTCAGACTTCCCTTTTACAATTTCGAACCAGGAACCAGTCTTACCTCCACAGCTCCTCTTCCGATGGCTTTCGCCGGCCTACTGCTCCGACCTTTACGTCGTCATGAGGTTGCTACCTCTGCCTATAAAGTTGTAAGTTCTTTTTGACCATTTTCAGCCTGTAATTGTTTGTGTTTTATTAGATCTTTGCTATTCTAATATCTCTAGCTGGTTATTTGTGAATCTTATTTTGAATGGTTTGATCTTACTATTTCCGACATGAAAAAAAAATTTAAAAATTTCACATCTGGTTTAATTAAACATCCCTTCTCGATTTCTCGAAAGAGTTAATTTGTATTATTGATCGTTTAGCTCTGATTTTATGGTTTGCCTATGGGTAAAGAATATGTTGTATTTTCTGTGGGAGATCAATTGAAATTGTCGGGTGGATTGCATTGAACAGCAAACAGATGGGATTACACCCGCAAGCAACGCCACAGTTGTGAAAACAAGTATACACTCGCAAGGCTAGATTGTCTAATATGTTGTAGCTCCCAAATGCTTCCCAGTCCTCGAGGTTAGATGTTAAGAGAAAACTAAAGAAACCTTTTTTCAGAAAAAAAAAAGGAGTAAATAAATAGAGACAGAAGAGAAGCTAAATAAACCTACAAAGGAATGAAAAAATTGGTTTGAAAGTTCTTGCTAGTCGTTTCTCATCTCCTAGATTTTAATTATCTAACCTTTCTCCATTATGGCTGTTTGTTTACTTGTGCAGTTTGCTTCCAACACCAAGCCTTCATGGTGTCCATCACATTTTGGCGCTAAATGGGCTGGTCTGGCTAGACCATTCAGGTATGCAGATAGTAAGAATATTTTCTCCCGTCTATTTTGTGGTGTTGCATCTGTTTCTGCGCAAGCTTATTTGCCTTTCATTGTAGCTCTAAACCTGCTGGAAATGAAATTATTGGGATTGACTTGGGTACTACCAACTCTTGTGTCGCTGTGATGGAGGGGAAGGTAAGGATTAAATTTGTTGAAATGCTAAACTTCTGTTGAGATCATTATTGTGGTACTATATGATAGCTTTGGTGGATTATCTACATTCGCTGATGCTCTTGTTTATGCAGAATCCTAAAGTCATTGAGAATGCTGAAGGGGCAAGAACAACTCCTTCTGTGGTTGCGTTTAACCAGAAGGGAGAACGACTTGTTGGTACTCCAGCCAAGCGTCAGGCAGTGACCAATCCCGCAAACACACTTTCCGGGACCAAGCGTCTAATTGGCAGACGTTTTGATGATCCTCAAACTCAAAAGGAGATGAAGATGGTTCCTTACAAGATAGTGAGAGGCTCAAATGGAGATGCTTGGGTTGAAGCAAATGGACAACAATATTCTCCAAGCCAGATTGGAGCATTTGTTCTAACAAAGATGAAGGAAACTGCAGAAGCCTACCTAGGGAAATCTATTAATAAAGCTGTGATCACTGTTCCAGCTTATTTCAATGATGCTCAGAGACAGGCAACAAAGGACGCTGGGCGAATTGCAGGTCTTGATGTGCAAAGGATTATTAATGAGCCTACTGCTGCTGCACTCTCTTATGGTATGAACAATAAAGAAGGTCTTGTTGCTGTTTTTGATCTTGGCGGTGGAACATTTGATGTTTCAATTCTGGAGATATCAAATGGCGTTTTTGAGGTAAGTGAAATTTGTGGCACTCTCTAGAGCTGTGTATCTTTCTATGTTTTCCCTTGTCCAAACTCATCTCTCTACTTACCTCCATTCAGGTCAAGGCAACTAACGGTGACACCTTTTTAGGAGGAGAGGATTTTGACAATGCCTTGTTAGAATTTTTAGTGAGTGAGTTTAAGCGGACGGAGGGAATTGACCTATCGAAAGACAGGCTTGCCCTGCAAAGACTTCGAGAGGCAGCTGAGAAAGCTAAGATAGAGCTTTCATCAACATCTCAAACTGATATTAACTTGCCGTTCATCACAGCTGATGCATCAGGGGCTAAACATCTTAATATCACACTGACAAGATCAAAATTTGAGACATTGGTGAACCACTTAATTGAGCGGACAAGGAATCCTTGCAAGAATTGTTTGAAGGATGCTGGAGTATCTTTAAAAGATGTGGACGAGGTCCTCCTTGTTGGAGGTATGACACGGGTTCCTAAGGTGCAGGAAATAGTCTCTGAGATATTTGGTAAAAGCCCAAGCAAAGGTGTCAATCCAGATGAGGCAGTTGCCATGGGAGCCGCACTTCAAGGTGGTATTCTCCGTGGTGACGTGAAAGAGTTGCTTCTTTTGGATGTAACTCCGCTATCTCTCGGTATTGAGACATTGGGAGGTATCTTTACTAGGTTAATTAACAGGAATACCACCATTCCCACAAAGAAAAGCCAGGTGAGTTGTTGGATCTAAATGTGGTCTCTTGTTGATTTTTATTATTGCCAAGTCACGCCAGGAGTGATACTCCTTCAGTCCAAGATCCATATAATTTTTTCCATTTTGAGAAACACGTGTCCATTCCATGTTTATACTAATTTCACAAGAATCTTAAATTTTGTTGTTATTTTTTTGTCAAACTATTCAGCTACTATTTTTATTTTCTTCTATCATCACTAATATAATTTACAAATTAACCATCTTATATTTTGTCTCCGATAAAATATGGATTGGGGAAGGATGAAACATTTATTGTCGTGGGCTTCTATGCTCAATGTAAAGTATGCTTGCTTTTTATATAGTGGTTACAGTGTGCTGCTGCTTCTTGTATTTCAGGTGTTTTCTACTGCTGCGGACAATCAAACTCAAGTGGGCATCAAGGTATTGCAAGGTGAACGTGAAATGGCATCTGATAATAAGCTTCTGGGTGAATTTGAACTTGTAGGCATTCCTCCGGCTCCAAGAGGTATGCCTCAGATAGAGGTCACATTTGACATAGATGCAAATGGTATGGTCACTGTGTCTGCCAAGGACAAGGCTACTAGCAAAGAGCAGCAGATCACCATTAGGTCATCTGGTGGTCTATCGGAAGCTGAGATAGACAAGATGGTCAGGGAAGCTGAGATGCATGCACAGAAGGATCAAGAGCGCAAGACGCTTATTGACCTCAGGAACAGTGCAGACACTACCATATACAGTATCGAGAAGAGTTTGAATGAATACAGGGACAAGGTCCCTAAGGAGGTGGTTACAGAAATTGAGACAGCTGTTTCGGAGTTAAGAGGAGCAATGGGGACTGAGAATATTGATGATATCAAGTCAAAACTGGATGCAGCAAACAAAGCTGTTTCCAAGATTGGAGAGCACATGGCTGGCAGCAGTTCTGGTGGTGCATCCGGTGGTTCGCAAGGAGGAGATCAACCCCCAGAGGCTGAATATGAGGAAGTGAAGAAATAAATTTCCGAGGCAAAAATGGAAGAGCGTCTATAGATCTACTTTCCTACTGAAAACGAATTTATTTTTTTCATGCTGTACTCTCCTCTCGAGTATCTTGTGCACAAATTCAAGTGCTGGCTGTACCAAGGTCTCGAGTTGCTGTGAATTTGTTAGCGGCAAGACCTTTTTTCAGTAGAGATGTGATTATAATTTTTGCAAACAAACTCAGTATTGAAATTGACACTTTGTTGCCTGCTTGGTGCTTTACACATGTTTCAAGCTCGGATAATCTTGATGTGTAAAACATCGTCAAATGCATTGTTCTTTTGTATATTTTAGTCATTTGGATAAAATATTTGTACTCGTCAGGCTTGTTTATAACTTCTGAGGACAGACTAATTGGTGTTCGATCGCCCAGAATTGTTCGAACAGATTCCAACTTCGTGACCTGCCTCCCTCTGAAATGAATCGATTGCGAGCTACCGTCTCCTACTTGGAAGTTTAGTTCATTTAACAAACTTGTGTCTTATGGTTTTTTCACAGAAGTATAAACGAAATAGAAACTGGGGTAAAGTTTTATAATCTTTCGGATAAAACAGGGTGTTATACTTGGCAAAGTACTCCCTCTGTCCTTTCTCAATTCCAAAAATAACTGTGTTATCATATTTTAGGTAATATTTTTTCTCGAGTAAACGATCTACTCATTTGAAAATAGTGTACATGTTCATATTTTACTCGAGTAAGATCTTAAAGTCCTTTTTTTTCCTTCCTACTTGATCATACATTCCAATTCGTTATTTTCTTCACTGAAATTGTGTTATCATATTTTTATTTTTCTCGCAGTTAAAGCATCAAAAGAAAAAAAGAATCAACTTTGTGAGTTTGTTGTGAGAATGCAGGAAGCTTCCCATGCCCGAAACGGAGGAGGAATCCAGCACCCCATCAACCTCTCCCAAGATCTCTACGGAGAAAAAGAAGCGAAAAAAGAGCTCTGAGGCGCACAGTGGAGTCTGAGAAAAAGGTCGAATCTAAGATACTCTGGAGAACAACGTAAGTGGTTGAGGGCCAGCTCAAATTGGAAGCTGAAAAGAATGATGGGTTAAGTAATTTTGCCCCTTCTTTGGGTTTTGCAGTTAGGAAGCTCATTTGTGGCGTTTCTTCGTCCAGATAGGTGTGCTTGGTTAAATTGTAGCATAACTGTTCTGTGGTTTTGTTGAAATGTAAGTGCCTAGCTATATTGTTACTATTAGATTTGACACCTTAAATAGGGGTTATATGCCTCTCCATCTTCATCTTATAATTGATTTTTTTTAGGGAGATTAATATCTTTACAGGTTCTTGTTGATCCCATCTGATAAAAGTGAATCCATTCTGAAAACTTGTATCATCCCATAAGATGCTTAGGCTATGCTCTCCTGTCTTTACCTTAGAACCATAGAAGGTTAAAAAAAACTAAAAGATGTCTATTCAACTTATGCTTATATGTGCCATGATTGTCTCAATGAGCTCAACGTTCCCTTATAAAAGTCTTAGCTTGTTTTCTTATATGTGTAGTGTGCAAGGGAAGGATTTGCATTAGGCACGACAGTATTGGTTGGTGCAGTTCCATACATAAAAGTGGATGCACTGTTGAAGTTAATTGTTGAGTTGTCGGAGATCTGTTCTTCCATGAAGGGTCAGGTGGGAAAGATTGCCTTTGTTGGTTAACTAATTAGTTTTTCTTATGGTCTGGCTTGAAACTAAAAGTTGGTTTTGTAGGATATAAGAGATTGCCTATTGGTACACTTGTTTGCTTATGGAGCTTTTACGAGATCAGGAAAATTAAGGAGTGGATTGCTGATAAGAACATTTCTTATATTAAAGAATTTGTTTTGTTCTCGTCTTTCTGGCAACAAAGAAGCATTACTTACAAGAACCTGCTATCTCAATTATTTTGGAGTTGGTTGACTAGGTACTTCAACTTTTACAAGCCTGTGAATTGAAAATATAAGCTTCGCACGTACACTTTTAGTTGTTAGTTGAAAATAGATTCACAAATTAGCTTTTCTTGTGTAATTACTAGCGTGCATGAGCTTATATATCTCCTTTACGAAACTTTTAGGATCTTTTTCACTTGTCTATTAAACATCATCTCTTCCTACTCTTCCTGCAGCATCGTATTGCTGTTGGGCAAGAAAATGTTTTACACTTGCCCAAAAATATCACCTCTTGCTATTACGCTAAGATGTGCTTTTGTCATGTTGCCAGTTTAGCTGTTTGCAATAAGTGTACTTGTGCTTTACCATCTTGTCCTTTTCCTCTAGTGGTCTTTCCTTAAGATGCATTCTGTTTAGCTGTGGCACCATCTATATTTTTGTTTTTTCAGCTACCTGTTGAAGCTTCGTTGAATCATATACTTGAGGCTCCTGACTTAAAGAGTGGTTTCAAGGTGCAACAGAAGTTGGAAATCCTGATGCTTTGCTTCTTGTCTTTACTATACATGAAAAAGCTGGTGTCAATAATCAAGAGTTTGGCAAGCTTCTGCCTTTTCCTTAGAGCCCCAGCAGGCTTTTCACTGTGGAACACCGAATATCTGTCCTTGCTTTCTGATTGCTTGAAGGTTTTCCTTGAAAAGGTCTGTTCACATTTTGATTTGCCAACTTTTTTGATGCATAAGAGTCCACTTTCTGCCTGCCACGAACTCATTGTGTATGGTATTCCTTGGTAAATATTCTTCTACCTGAAAGTGTGGTACAAGATTTTGATCCTTCAGCAGCTTTAAGTTCCATAAAAGAGCACAATAGAGGCTGCAAGGGAAACTCAGCAGTAGAAGATATTGAGAATAATCTTAAAGACTTTTTGTGAAGTTATGATTGAAGGATCGCTTTTTTCATCATCTCATGGTCGCAAGAACTTGGTATTCAATGTTTTTCTGCTTCTTCTTCCAAAATTGCCCGCTTCATGCGTTTACAATGTCCTGCCTTACAAAGTTGTACAGTGCTTAATGGATGTACTTTCCACAAAAAAAACACGGCTATTCAAAGCCAGCCAACACTTTTTGAGAGAACTATCCGAGTGGGTCAAGCATGATGATGTTAGAACAGTGGAAGTTGTTGTGGCTTTACAGAAACATAGCAAAGGGAAATGTGATCGCATCACCGGGAAAAAAACAAGTAAAAGAGTTGATGGCTGAATTTAAAACTGAGTATTCATGCATGCTTCTCATTCAGAACTTGGTTTACATGTTCCTGGATGAAGGTCTTGCTTCAGAAATTGGTCCCTTAGAAGATAAGGATTCTGTTGGAGCTATTGGAACCTTGGAATTTTTTAAAGGCTGCATTTTAGAGTCACTTCCCAATAGCTTGAAGCATCTAACTCTGGACACAAATGCAATGTTCAGGTGCAAAGAGAAGTTCTAAAATTTCTGGCAGTTCAGGGTTTATTCTCTTCAACTCTTGGAATTGAGGTGACACCTTTTGAATTGGAGGAGAAGTTTAGGTGGCCAAATTCTGCCATTTCAAGTGTTTTTGTGGATGTATGTTAAGCAGCTACAGTTACTGCTGTCAAATGAACCTCAAGTTGTTTCAAGTGGCGTTGAAGCTAATGATCTTGGAGCTTATTTGATGAGATCTCTTACCAAATTGCGGAACATTCCTTCTGTTTCAGTGTTCAGGTCCTTGAGCATTGATGGTGAAGAAGCATTCGAAAAATTGCAGGATATGGAGTCTCTGCTTTCAAGACAGGTGAAATGTTTTGTTGCTTCATTTTGTAGCATCCTAGTAAGTTGCTGACCAATCTCTAGTCAAATTTTTTTGTGTCTTTGCGAAACCAAAGTCCCTTACTCTAGCCCTTCCAATTCTTCTTTTTTGTTAGATAAGCTTGTATTCCTGCTTTGCTGTGAGGAGCTCTTAATTCAAATATCATATCCTCTTATTATTTATCTTATATTGCCATCAGCAACTTGTATTCTCTTTATGTCAGATTAACCACCATTCACTGTGTTCTGGAAGCGAAAATTAATCCATTGCTTCTTTGAGAAACTTGGGTTGCTAATTCCTTTTCCCTCTTAGCTTATTCTTTTTTCTCCAAATGACGAGGAGAGAAAACTTGGACCTGAGTATTGATACAAATAAGTTTCATTCCATGAGATACCTTCTGATACAATTGTTGCTTCAAGTTCTACTTCGGCGGCCAATTTTCTGAAGCCGCCTCAAATCGGTTATTTCCTATACGAAACCTCTTCCATATTCTGATCCTCTGTCTTCCTCTGGAGTAGATGAAACAGATGGAGATGGCACACCTGAACTGATGGATGTTCTATCGGATATCAGTCATCAGCTTCAATGCAGGCTGCTATTGAGTTGGTAAACTACAGATAGCAAGCATAATATGCCAATATATGATTTAATGAAGCTACAAAACCCCTGGTCTGAGAAACTGCTAATCTATTATTTCTAATATATAGTTTCACCTAGTGCATTTTGATGTGGGCCTGAAAACTTGACTATTTTGGTAAAAGATGATACTTAAACAGAGTTGGGAGGATGTTATAAGTTGTTCAGTTAAAAAAACTATGCCGCAATCTCAAGCTAATAAGGGTCGGCTATGAATCTTCACTATCTATCTCGCTCCATTTAGACATGTCTCAATCTTTTTCTAGCATTATAACTTCTCTACATTTTTTGCTGGCATACAAATTCGAACAAAAACAAAAATACTCCTAGTTAGCATTGGAGTTTACCAAGATGCCTACTATTTAACTAACTGGTATTTACTTATATGGATTTTTCTTTCATTGTACCTTGTTTTTTGCCAAGTCTTTATGGATTCAAGTGATTGTAGTTTTTTTAGGATAACTTCCTTTCATATGATTTTAGATCAACTGTGTCCCTTTTTAACACCTTTAATCACCATGATTTCACTCCTACTAGCATGTTCTACAATACACCGTTTTGTGATAGTCTCTCATTGTATCCTCCATGTGTACTAACCTGCAAATTTTGTTGAATATGATCATTTCTAATCCTCTCTAATCTTGTATGACGCACATTCATCTTAGCATTCACATTTCTGGTAATGTGGATTTGACCTGAGAGGTCTGACATTCACACCCTATGGTCTAAAGATACTTTTGTAGAATTTGCCTTTCACTTTGGTATGTATCCTCTTATGACATTACATTTCGGTATTACTTCTCCATTTCAACCATCCTATTTTGATTCTATGGGTAACATCCTTGTCTATGATACTTTTCTATTGGGGCATTTAACCTAGATATCTGAGTTGTTTGCATTTAGGCTCTATAATGCTGTCTAATCTCACCTCTGTTTTACCTTGTTTATGTTGGCTAAACTTGCAGTACATATATTGAGTTTTATTTCTACTTCTAAAATCCATCTGCAACAGTGACTTGTGCACATAAAGCAGTTTTATTCTATATTAGTTGATGAATGGACAACTTCTATTAAATGAAATTGGTAAAGTTGTTTTGGATTGGCCAAAAAGAAAAGTAGGTGTATGTTTTCGGGATGGAGGGGTATATCTTATGGTCAGACTTACTCGATTCAAATGCAATTCAACAGTTACAGGCCAGTAGCTACTAACCAAGCTGCATTCGTGGACTGTGTGAATAGAGAAAGAAACAATATAATTGTGGAAGGCAAAAAAAAAAAAAAAGGGGGGGGGGGGGGGAAATGTGTAATTAGCCTTAAATATTTTATACACTGTGTAAATGTTTTACTTACCAAAATCACTGCTTTGCACAACTTGTAATATATTTGGCAGTATGTACTTGGTGATGATTTGAAATCAATGACATTTTACCCTAATAACAAAATCAAGCTGAATTGGTCTTTGCTAATATTGATTTTCAATACAACCTACTTCCACTTGATGACAATAGTTGAAAACATGAAAGCTGAGTGTAATTAGTATATAATCAGTAACTCTGTTTTAGCAAATTCTACTAAAGATTAAACCAGGATGAGTTTGTTGCTAATGTATTATTCGTGTTATATTAGACTTTAGTTCCAATAGCAAGTCTTAGCCATTGGAATGTACCATGTATTATGCGAATATTCATTTCTACTTTCTTTTCCTCAAACGTGGTTGTAGGTGGACTTGACTAGTACAATGTTACTCTTGAGAAACAAAAATGTATGATTTACTTGATATTTACTCATCGAGCTGTCAGATAAATATCTTTCCTTATATTCTTTTTTATAAATTATTGAAAGCGGACTGGAAGCTTCAAGTTCAAGTAATATACAAATTATAATCACAAAGTTTCACCTTTAGAGATTCCTTGACTGGATACACCTGTTGTAGTGGGTTTCTCATGATGGTATTCCTTCCTGTTTTGTCTGAGTTTCCTTTTTGGTTTGTCCAAGAAAAGAACTGGTACGCTTTAGGCTTTCCTCACAATACCTTGTAACAATACTATCCATATTATTTTATGCTTAATTGACAGTCATATTTTTTAAAATTACTATTTTATGTGTCTAACCAAACTCGAGTACAGGGACTCATAAGAACATTCTTTCGTTGATTTTTTCTCTACGAAGTTATTTTCTTATTATAGAAAGAATTTATGTTCCATGTTCTTTCGATGATTGTCCTGGTCTCTATTTTCTTCAGATGGGAGAAAACTTGGTGGCCCTCAACTATCTCTCTTAGTCCACTGATACTCGCAATTCCAAGCGCTTAGCAGTTGCATAATATGTACACATCAAAGTTGATTGTTGTGTTTACTTTCCGAAAGTGCACTTGCGTGTATTATTTGTATCAATTATTATTATTGAAAGGGTGGAATCCTCTAGTTGGAGAGTTATTTGGTTCAATGTATACTTGTATGTAAAGATTTTGTGCGAATCTCCACTACAGCTGATGTTGTTCAGTTTCTTCTCTAGCTCTTCTTTTCCGACCTTAAACCTTTCATGTCTTCTAGGTTTTCTAATCTTGTTGCCGTGATGTCACAGATGGTGGGTTGATTCAGATGTTGCGGATCATAAAAGAAATATCTCAAACCAGCCAGACACCAATAAAAAAACTGAGAGAACAAAGACGACGTCGACGATGATGACCACGACAATGCTGACGACAAAGACGATGATAATGACTAAATTTTTGGTCTTGAAGAAGCGGAGAGTGGACATGCAGATGACTTGGGGACAGTAATTGGTGTTGAAGCAGCAAGCTCAGAACTTCCTGAAGCTTCTGATGATGATATTAATGAGGAAATGGATGATGATGCAAAATGTTCCACACGGACTGCTCTCTTGCAAAATGTTTTAAGGAAAGGAAGAACTAGGCTGGTGGGTAAAAACTTATTCACAGCTTGTCCATTTCAAGCATCATGTTCTCTCTTTTGGTAGAGATTTACCTAAATGGAAATCCAGGCAAGTCTTTTATGATTTTCTAAGTGTATTAATTATCTTAAGGATGTGTGTAAATTGACTTCAAAATGTGATCTCTCTATATATCATCTAAGTAATTCATATCCTAACTCCATGATTAGTTGTTTCATGTCTGGCTATGATGATGAAAACTAGGGTATATGCTTTTTTTAATTCTTGGAGGTTTACATTTTATTGTGAAGTTATCAGTGGCATTTCAATCTTCGTCTGATTCTAAACTAAAGAATCCATGACCAAGAAAGGAGGGGGGTAGGTGTTGGAACCAAGTGGCATCGTAATTATCTTTTGATTGTTCTGGTTGGAATCCGTCACTTACGGATACAGTATTATGGAACAGATTACAGTATTCTGTAGTAAGGATATTTCTTTGAACATAAACTAGGCCTCGATCCCAAATTTATGGGATTGGCTATGTGAATCTTTTATATTGATTTAGTTCTATTTAGCCCCCACCATTTTAACATATATTAAATAGTTGGTATTTTAAGGCAACTTAAAAGTCTCAAAATCTCTAAATAGAAAAAATTCTGTAGATGAATCTTTGACTAATGTAAACATACCAAGAAAAAGGTAACACTTAATTCCAACTATTTCATGTCACTTATATGGATCCTTTGATTTGAGTTCTTCCATATCAAGAGAATCGTGGGTCTTTTGAAACTCCCCTCACGTGATTTATCTCTAGCTCTTTTTTATTACATTCAATCATCATATTACTGCCCAGAAAGGTTAATTCATCTGGATGGAGGCCAATTCTGGCAATTCTTTCTCATTTTATTCTCTACGCTTGCTACTTGATCCTTCTCTCGGCTGTGAATCATTTCTTCTCTTGATTAATTTTCTTTGACTGAACTTCCATACTAACATCTGCATTCCAACGTCATTTGTCTTGTATATATGTTGAGCTTCAGAGACTTGATATCACTCCTGTGTAACATTCACTTTCAGTATCTTTCTATTACAGAACACTCCTATAGCACTCATTTTCAGCCATCCTATTTTAGTTCTACATGATGTATCTTCTTTTGTTATGCCATTCTCCTAGAAGCAAAAGATATTACCTATATTAAGAGACCATCGTGAAGTAAATGATGCATCAAGCGTTGCAGCTAGCTTTCATCTGTCTATTACTTCTATTGCTAATGCACTCAAGAACACTTGTTCATTTGATCAATTGATTGATTATGGGTGGAATAATTATTTTAATTTTCCATTTTACAGCCCACAAGTGCTGATTATATTCTCAGACCTGGCTCACGCATTTCGAAAACATGAACAGTTTGGATGTTAGCGACAGTGTGATCAGTGAATTTGGGGAATTCTACAGAAGAAATTTTTTACAGAAAATTTATCCAAGAGTTGAAGCCATCCAGCTCTCAATGTTCAAGTCACTCTTGGAAAGGAACTTGAGTCTGGCAGCAAAACCTTTCAAGCATAGGAAATCTGCCTCTAACTAGTCATAGAAAAAGCAATATGTTGTCTTGATTAGATATAAAATGATCAAGTCTCTTGGTCAGAGTTCGACATATTGGATTTTGAAGGTAATAGATGCAAAATATTTATCAGATTCTGAGCTTCAGGTGGTTTTATGCATATACAAGGAAGTCCTAAAGGACTAATTTGAAAAGCCAAATTCTCCAATCATTCAAATTTCTGAAGACGCTGCGCCAAATATAGACTGGGTGACATGTTTCCTGCTTTGAAAAGGGATCGCTATAATCTAATGTAAATCATTTTGCTGCAAGTTTTTGTCACGTCTGATCCTATTGCCAGAAAATTTTGGCTTGTGAAGACAGTATTTTACGAGGACATTCCTCTGATGTTGCACTGACCTTTTGGGTATTGTTACCTGGTGGTTTTTCTGACCAGTCACTGAACTTCATTATATATCCTAGGTTTGTTTGTAGTGGAATTTTATTTTGTGTTCAGCACACGTTCTTTGTTCTTCTGTTCTAAAACTGATAGTAATAGCAGTTGTGATAATATTTAGTCCTATGGTACCATCCAAATGTGTGGCACATCTTAGCTACCTTTGTTGTCTTGGAGAATGATTCCACTTGTCATTCTCCCCTCTTATTCTATGGAATTGTTTATACTTGGGAGTTCTTTGGACGCTGGAACCTACTGGAGAATGATCAACTAGGTGAGAATCACTTGCAACACCCTGAGCAAATTTGGCATTGCTGTGATTTGAATTGCATTTATTCTTAGACGGACTTAAATGGAGCGACACTGACAGTGATGATCGTCTAGCAGCTTCAACTTGCTTAGGATTGACGCACGGTCGTATATTATGTATTTAGAATTGGTTTTCTTTGACATGTGTTTGAGGGAAACATGGACTCCTTCATCTGCAAGCAGCTGAACAAGTAAAGATTTGCAAGTTCTAAACTAATTGGTTGAATAGATGTTGGAAGTTTCCCAAGTCTTTTAACAGGATTTGGCACGAAAAGAACAAATGAATTGCTTGACTTTAAGTTTTGTGTTGGACTTTGTCAATGACACTTGGGATTTCAACCAAACGAATAAATATTATTGATCAAATGGGTATATTCTGCTACTGCTTAGTCTCAAACACTTCCTTTTCACACCCACTATGTAGGGGTAACTTTATAATTTGAAGTCATTTGAGTATAACAACAATTTAAAAGCCAAAGTTGGTAGGGCACCTCAAAGCAAAGCAAGACTTTAAACACTTCAATGTGACTATATGAAATTAGAGTCTTGTTCAACTAATACTTTCCATCTAAATGAACAATATCTCTATTGAGTGGATGTGCAAAATACCACATCCATTCAATACTTCGTCACAATGGTGCAAAGTTAATGGTTGTGTGGCTGTGTATATTTTCCAAATAAAGAATTAACTATATACAACCATCACATGGGTAAAGAGAGCTGGCCATTTGACAGGAGTCTGTCGTTGCTGCCATTTTGGATCCTTCACGTGAAAGGAGATTGTTTACGTCTTTACTACGGAAAGCTTCTACCAGCATTTGGCTTAACTTCATTAAGTATACTGTCACTGCACAGCTGAGAGCTACCCTACCTATAAATATAAATGAAACAAGGGGGAAAAAAGGCAAAAAGAAAGAAGCCCAACGAAGCTATAAGTAGCTTTCCCCATTAAATAAGTATATATGTACCCCAAAATTTTAAACAATGGAGTAGCATCTGAATATAATTGCACCCCAATTGTTTGTTTACATACCATTCCAGCATCTCACATCTTCACCATCAAACCATTCCACAACATGGCTAGTGTTTTCCAGGAACTACCCACCCCCCAAATGGATATAAGCAGCCAAATATACATTCATTGATCATTTTAAGGTCGAATGCTAACATGGGATCCTCAAAGTGCAGGCCAGCAATTTTAATAATTTGGCACATACTGTGAGAATCTTTCTTCTTTTTTTCCCTCTCCAAGTTGTTGCTCGATCAGTGGCTCCACAAGTTCTCCACCGACCAACACGTTCAACTCACGCCATCCCCGCAACACCTTAGTGATGTACCACAATAAATTTTGAGAAATTTGATAGAAGCTTGAAATAAAAAGAAGAATATGTGTGATGTGCTCTTTCAAGAAAACAATCAAATATTTAGTGTAACGAACTGTACAAAAAAGGTGTCAACTATCTACACATCTCACTCATTAACAGAGGGACCATATCTAAAATTCCTAAAATTGTGATCCCTAAACGCCATACCATTTTTTTTCTCATCAACACTACAATTTCCCTTCCCTTCCTCTCCCAACCGCTTGTCCTCAGCTTTTTGGTTTGCCTAGTGATGTAGGTACCGCAAGCAGACCCAACTTTTTCTTCCTAGCTGGTCAGGTGCCCATGTGTTTACAGCTGTGCACAAACGCATTCCCAAACTTCTCAGCTTCACCGGAATGTGCAGAACGTAGCTAAAAAGAGAATTCGAGTTGCCAACTCTATACCTCGGATATAAGAAAATCCAGGCTAGAACCAACAAATCTCAAGAGTGTGCATCATCAGCATCAGAGTCACTTCCGGAAGAACTTCCTGAATCAGAATCTGCACAAGAAATTGTGTTCAATTATCAACCTTCCACTGGATTAGCTTAAGTCTCAGAAATATCATTTTTTGCAGCTGGAGTAGTAGAAGAATATATACCACTAGAGGAAGAGGAACCGCTGCTGGAGCTGCTAGAACTACTAGAGCTACTACTACCGTTATCTTGATCACGCCCACCACCTTCATCCTTCTCAATTTCCACGGGAGGAAAATGGGTAGCTGGTTCATCATCTTCTATCTCTACATCCTCATCTCCAACATCACCCCCCTTTTTGGGCTTCTTGAAGGAGTCATTTTTCTCGCTAGTAGTAGGCTGCAAAAAACACATTTTATTAGCAATTCCAATCTGATAAAAGCAAGCGCACAAAATGTGTTGATCAAACAAATCTAGAAAAAAGGCAATATTGCATTACCCCATCAGCCTCCGCAACGGATGTAGTTGCAGCAGATGCAGCAGCACTGGCGGATGGTGGTCCCAAGTTCATCAATGCCTGCCTCTTAGTTTTGCTCACCATCTTCTTCCAATTGGTCACAAACCGATCAAGCTCCCATAAAGTCTCGGTGTCTAGGGCCTCAATGTCGAGCTCAATCTCGTCACCGTCTTGGGCTAAATGTTCATTCCTCTTCCTTATAATCTGCACTAACTGCGGCATTTTCTCTTGCGGTAAACTTTGCAGTCCAACTCCTAATTTATGCTTCTCCTCCATACTCATCTCTCTTTTATTTGGATCCTTCGCCCTCGGCTTAGGTTGCTTTCCCATAGGAGCTTTAGCAGCTGGTTGAGGCTTTGCCGGTGGTGCCCTCACTGGGGAAGGAGTTGACAAGGGGGACTGCTGCCGAACTGGTGGATTGGGTGGTGGCGCAGGCAAAGAGGGCGTCGACGCACTGGAATGGTTTTGCATCCGCTCTTGCTTCTTCGAAGTGTGAGGGGCAGGAGTAGGCTTGGGTTTCTTCACTCTCTCGGGCGTAGGAATGTGATTCCAAGAACTCCCCTGCAACTCATCTACAGGATGAAAATCCCTCCTGCCGCCGTCAAGCATATTTAATTTATCCTGAAGCGGTCTAAACATGTCCTCAAATCGCCCAAGAAGCTGCTCAGCGAAGCCATTAACTTGATCTGTTTTGGGGTTATACAACAAGGCATTATTAAAAGTAAGCCTTACATCAGCTGCAAATTCAAAAGGGGTAGGGTAAAAGTTCTTGGATAAATTCAATTTCACCGTCCCCAAATCCATGGGTCGCTTAACAATCTGGTGGTAATCATGAAGACCCAAGGCCTCAGCATCGACAGGGGTATTGAAAATCCACCCATTTTTATGCTTCATCAGCTTTGCCAAAATCTGCCTACAATCCTTCATCATACTTTCTATTCCGATGGCCTTAACACCGCCACCGGGATTACCAAAATTTCGATTCTCAGCTCCGTTTGGGAGCTTTTTCGGATCTTTACTGGATCCGGAAGGGGTGGGCCGTTTATTTCCCGATAGTTTCTTGGACTTTCCGTGAGATCTGGGGTTGGTGGTGCTAAATTGACCGGATTCGATTCGATCCTTGAGATTTCGGATCTGTTCAAGCTCCGTCACCAACCGACTCCGTAGCTCATGGAGCTCGCTTTTGTTGTAAGAGACAACGTTGTAGGTCATATATCCTCCAAGATTGAGGCCGTCAACGTTGGTTGTTGATTCAATCGGCCGTTGATTGAACGAATAGGCATCATCGGACGCTGTTTGCGTCACGGCCGGCGAGTCATCCACGGGACGACCATTAGATGTGTGATGGAATTGCTTCTGCTTCTTCTTAGGGTTAGGGTTAGGGTTCAGTTGTGTATGAGAATAAGGGGTTTTCCCCATGAATCCACCACCGGCACCACCAGACTGAGCCCAGCTAGATTCATTCCGGCTAGCTAAGACGGCGGATGCCATGAATTGCACCGGCGAGGCTTAATACCGGCGTTTCTCTGGTGGAATAGATTCTTATCAGGTGGTGTTGAAATCATGAAATTGAAAGGGTCGTGATGGGTACGCGCCCGCCGGAATCCGACAAAATTTCTCCGACCACCACCGCTTTGGCGTTCTGATTAACAAAAAAGAGAGAAAAACTTCTACAGATATTGGAACCCGATTGAAGGCAAGGGTTTGAAGGGATTGAGCGAGGAATGAGAGGGGGAGGGCATCGCTTCTTAAAGGCGATGAGATCTGCCCGTGCGAACTTCGGGCAGTTTCCAAGCCGTTGATCACGTCCTGGCTCCTGATCAAACGTTGGGAAAAAAAATTTATTTGCTGTCTGAGAAACTGACCGAGACAATCTGGCATGAACGGCTGGGATTGGAGGTAATGTACACGTGGCGACAGATCTAGCGTCAGTTGCGAAGGGGTTTAAATAGAAGGTGCTAATCTAAAAATAAAATAAAAATTGAATGATAAGGAAAAAGGGAGAAGGAGAGAAAGAGAGGCGGGGTGGCGATGTAGTTTGAAGTGAATTTGGGTCGCATGTGTCGTGAATTTAGGGTTTTTGAGGGCGTGGGGCCTACAACTTAGGGGGGGTTGGTGACGTGGAAGGGATGAAGTCGTGAAAGAGAAGCAAAACACGCATTTGGGTTAGGGAAGGAAGGGGGAGGGGGGGGGGTTGACGTGTCAGGAAGATACTGTCAAACAATGGAAGCTTTGTTTAATGTTGTAATGTGTAAAGTAATTTGCCCATGAACGTTAAAAAAGCCGACTTTCCTTTTTTCCATATTTCGCACTGGTACCCCTTACAAAAACCCATTTTTCACTCTTTCGGCTCATTTTATATCATAATGCCTAAATTGAACACAAACTCTTGTAAAAGTTATGCACTTATGCCTAAGCTGTTTTTCATACTAGTACATCCTTCTCATACTTGTTAACTTCGTCTTTACTTTCTCGATATTGGAAGATGAAGATTGGTTATCATTTGAGTAAATTTTTTCTGTCCTATATTCGCTTATATATATTATATATATTTATCTCTCTCTAGATGTGAATGATATTCACTTTAATAATCTTAAATAAATATTTGCTATTTTTAACATTATTTATAAGAGATAGATATTGCATATTATCAGTTTTGTAATAACAACAATAACACATTCAGTAAAATTTTAAAAGCAAAGTTTGAAAAGATAGTGTATACAAAGTTTTATTCTTACCCTGTAAGGATTGAGAAATTCTTTTCAACATATATTCTGATCAAAAAAAATATATCAAGACAAGTATGAGAGAAATACAATAGAGAAGAAGTCATGTTGAAAACAATGGATAAAAAGAACTCTGACCTTCATATTTTTCTATTTAAGGTCATGTCCTTAGTTGCGGGTGTCATGTCCTGTTTAATCACTCCACCTCAATACTTCCTCAATTTATCTTTACCTCTCATCAAACCTATCATAGCTAACCTCTCACACATCCTCACAAGACATCTGCGCATCTTCTCTTCACATGTTCAAACCATCTCAGCCTCATGTTTCTCATTTTATCCACCTCGAAAACAACTCCCACGTTGTTCTGAATATTCTCATTCCTAATCATATTTCTTCAAATATATCCACACATTTATCTCAACATCCCCATTTCTGCTACTTTTATCTTCTAAACGTGCGAATTTTTAACTAATCAATATTATCTCACGTTAGTATTCAGTTTAGTTTGTTTCGATAACAAGTAATTAGTTTGAAACAAGTCGATCTTCGATTAACTTAATAA
The DNA here is from genome assembly GCA_035772735.1 of Datura wrightii. NCBI lineage: Eukaryota > Viridiplantae > Streptophyta > Magnoliopsida > Solanales > Solanaceae > Datura > Datura wrightii. Next base: position 3,215,158 of record JASDFA010000038.1, on the reverse strand, counting down.
CAAGTAGTTAGTTTGTTTCTTCTTCTAATTCTTTATAACTCATCTTTTTGGCTAATCTTATCTATTGAAAGGATATAGCTAGTAGTAGGAGTAAAGGAAAGAGGTAAGAGTACTCCGTTTATTTTTATTTATAATTTAGACTTTACAGGTTTTTAAAAAAATAATAATTACAGAAGTATTTCAACATAATACTTATATAAATTAATATTGAATTTTAAATTTTGAGAATAAAATATTTAAAAAATTTAAATAAAGTAAATAAATAAAAGCGAGACGGAGGAATTAGCTAAGTATGAACAAGTCTTGATAGTTTATTTCCTAATCTCAAACCAACAAATAGCGCATTAAGGATAAATTAAGAGATAATCATAGGCACCAAATTAATAGTAGACAAAGAAGAGGGCAAAAGTGGGAATCCAAACACTTGGAAGGGTGCGAAAAGAAAAACAAAATATTTTATTACCTTTTTCGGGTCCCACAAAAGAGTAAAGACAACTAAAAATTAGCTATTGTATAGGTGGCGTCTCATTCTTTACAAATATAAAAAGCACCCCCCACCCCCCAACCCCCCAACCACCTCACACCCCCACGTCTTCCTCGCTTCCCCAGAACCTTCTATTATTACCCTTACAAATTTACAATTCCAGATCCAATTTCTCCATCTTCAGCTGCTTTTTTTCCTCTGCAAATTCCAAAAACAAAATTCTGATTTTCTTTTTTTTCGAATCGTTTAAGCAGAAAGCTTGTTAGATTTGTGGTCTGACAGTTTTCCGACTAAATCAGAGCAGATCCGTCTGTCCGGCAGCAATTTAACGAGAAGAACTCGCCGGATTTTATATCCGCCGGCGAGGTAGATTCGTTTGAAGTGTTCCATCGGTTTTGGTTGCAGGCGGCGTTGTTGTTGGGGTCCTATTTTGGTATACGAGAATTAGGGTAAGCCTTTTAGCTGGGCCTGGAGTTGTTTGGGCCAAACAGCCCAAACTCTTGTCGCAACGGTGGGTCAGGCTCATGATTGACAGCTGGAGATTATTGGTCCGCTTTGTAAGGTCCAAAACATGTGTGAATGCGCTGGATCTTCGGAGGTTGCGGTTGGACTAAATCGGTTACGTTCTAGTTTGTTGGGTCTTGTTTGGCAATAATTATTTTTGTTCTTAAAAATTATTGCCACTGATAGTTTTTCGTTGAAAAATTCTTCTACACAATTTTTTTTTCTTTCTAAAAAATAGGTTTCCCTAAAAGTTTTCCAAATGGTCTTAAAATTGATTGTAAAAACTTTTTGTTTCCCCTATTTTACGACTGATTCAGAAACATAATCTGCTTAAACCTGAACCTTTTTTTTTTTTTTTGCTTTTTTAGTAAAATCTCTTTTTTCAAAATATTAAGCAAAATGCGACCTTATTATTGTCCATAAATAAAAGGTATTGTTTGGTAGTGCTTAAAGAGTAATCGTGCTAAATTGAACTTAAGCTACAATGTCAAGGATTTTGATGACTTTCTTTTTTAAATTAATTAATAATTGGGTATTATTAGCTGGAAATTAGGAATTACGGATTTTCAAACCGGTTTGATCATAAATTTTGAATTTGAAATTTAAAAATTTAAAATTTTGAACTTTTGATTTTCAGAATTTAGAATTTTAAATTTTTTAACTTATGATTTTGTCTGTCGGTCAGCCATGTGCCAGGCATGGGCTCCTTGCACGGCTAGTGCAATTTGCATCATATGTGTTATTTATAGAGTGACCGAGTTACAACACAGTCTGCGGGTTTTATTAAGGATTTCAAAAAAAAAATTATTATATTTTAAACATGTATTTTATTTATTTTTAAAAATTTTGGTGGGGGTAAGCTCTCAAATACTTAAAAATTTGATATGAGCCCCTTTTTAAAAATTTAAAAAATATATGGAATTAAATAAAAAGTCTTTGAAAATAAATTCTGGAAAGTGCTCATTGTTGTTTTGTTCGTTTGTTTTTGTCACATTTTAAATTCATTACAAGTGATTCCCTTTTTTAATTAAAAAAATCAAAATAAAAACCACGGGGTCAATACGGAGTCCTCTACTAGTGGACTTACGTCATATAATAGGGAGGAATTACTCACTTCCCCACGCCTTCCACACGGTTTTGCACCATTTTACTTTCTTTCTTTTTTTTAATGTTCTTTCGACAACACTATGGTCTATGTTTTATGTAGTACATATAATGTTTCTCTCGTGTTGCTATAGTAGAATTAATACGTGTCTGCGCGGAATATGTTGCTAGACTCGAAAAATATTATTTTTTGATCTTATATTAAATTGCGTTAGTTTTTTTTTTTTTTACGAATTAATTTACCTTAGCTGTGTGAGCAATTATTTTTGTAAAGAGAAACATTACTATGTTTTAATAGGTGAAATTGATTGAAAAATTTGTTGGTTTTTCCTTTGTCTTTCGTTTGGGGAAAATGAAAAAAAAAAATTAAACACGCAAGTTTTGTTTTTGGGTGCAAATATAACAAAGCATATTTGCTAAACGGTAAGTGATCTTTAGTTGGAAGGAAAAGATAATGATCCGTCTCGGGAGTATTTCAGCAAATTAGTCATCAGATGTTCTTTCACGTAATCCGACCCATGCATTCGACACTTCTAGTGAAACCAAATTTAAAAAAAATTCATTGTTATTTTGCACGGGATGTCTATCCAAATGTCTTGATTTCGTGTCTTGAATATGCGATTTTTTTTAATAAGGGGCTTTTTTCCTAAATGAATTTTAGGTAGAGTAAATTTAAATTAATTGTACTAAATATCGGATATCCAATGAGAAAAGAAAAGTCTAAGATGTGGAACAAAGGAAATTGAATAACTACCATATGTGTATGTTGAATTTTATTTTCTTTTTGATATGATTATCCCGTGAAAACCAAAAGGATTAAATTGAAATACTCCAGCAGTAATTTAAGTACCATTAAATCATAGGCGTTGAATTAAACATATTGTTTCTGAAGAGTTCCACAAGAAGTTCTAATTGGACAAGTGAGACTAAGAATTACCGTAAAATAATTTTGGTGATCTAATTTATAAAATATCGAGCAAATATATAAGTTATATATATTTAAGTATAATATACGTATAATAACAATAATAATATAATCAATATAATTTTACTTATGAAATTTGAAAACAATAATGTATATGCTAATCTATTCTTACTTAGTGAAGACAGAAATGTTATTTTGGATGAATCTTCGACTCGAATAAAATATTATAAAACATATTGAAAATAATATTAGAAAAAACAATAGCAAAAACAAATACGCATGCATATACATATAATATGCATAATCAATATATATCTTTTGATAATATTAATAAATAAGTTTAACTGAATTATACATATTCGTGACTTTCCCAAACATATACATCCAAACTACTAACTAATAACCATAGTATAATATTTCTAAAATACTTGTTATGATACTCTGTTTTATTCTCTTCAACACTTTTCCAATATATTACTATCTTGTATACAATTATCAACCCCTTATATACTTTCTTCCATTACCTTAACATGGTTAAAACAAGAAAACAAATTGAAAAATAAAAGAAAATCAAGAAAGGACAGTAAGAAATAAATCACTTAGAAAAAGCTTTTTCACCAAATCTGTCATTCCACAAATTTCTGTGTTATTTCTTGATTATTACCTTTGTTTTTTTTTTTCAATTTATCTTTTGTTTATTTCACTGTTAAGTAATGAAAAAAAGTACTTAATAAAATAATGGCACACGAAAAGGAGATGATGGAAAGAGAGCTAATTAAACAAAACATTCAAGATTAATTGGTAATTGTCGATATCGGAGTCAATTAATGTCAAACTGTTGAGAAGATATCTTAGCTAGATTAATATATAATTAGTTTAAATATAGATTAGTTAGTTATATAAGTAGTTAATTTATTATAAATAAGTAACTCATTAAAGATATAAGTAAGCTTTTATCATTTTTTTCAATAGCACTACTACTCTGAAAACATACTCTTTTTCTCTATGACTTTCTCTCTCAATACAAGCTCTCATGGATTTTATTCTTGTAGTTCTTTGATCTTGAATTATCATGTGGTATCAGAGCCAACATTAAATTCGAACTACTGAACAAGAGATTTGAAAAAGTCAGACAAAAAATTTAGCTGTTAAATTCAGCTACGATAATTAGATTAGTGATCTAGTTGCGATCAGGTGTTGTTGCAAAAGATTGTGAGAAATAAGTCACAATCAAAGTTTTCTACAAAGAAATTCAGTTGCGATCAAGGTCGCACATGCATTGCATGTTCAAAATCAATTGATTTACAGGTTAGATCATGAGTTGAATTACAATGGCGGCTCATGAAACTACCAATGCCATTCCAGTCAATTCAGGAACTGCAACAAATGCAACAAATAATCAGGTGCAAACAATTAACTATAATGACCCGCTGGTTTTTCAATCTACTGATGTAAGTGGAACAGCTATAATCTCATTTCAATTGAAAGGCAGTGAGAACTATACTTATAAATCATGTGTTCAAATCGTAGAGATTATGTAAACAGGAGACATACGCTTGCAATGTCGTACTGTCTCTTTTATATGTATAGCATAACGTATGATATCCATTACTTGCATTATTTTTGTTGGGATCGACATAGTTTTGATAATTGACAAAGTCGATGAAACAGGTCAGCCAAGTTGTTCCAAGGTAGTATAAAATTTATTGTCTAAAGAAGCTGACATGTCAGCGGTAAATATTCCAATAAAGATAAGTTGCACGTGTCAAAAGATGGTTAAACCATATCACACAATCTCAATGAAACAATGAAGTATTGGAGTTCTACTACCATACTAAAGAGGCAAAGAGTTTGACTCGAAGGAGTCTCACTTGAAGTAGAACTCTAAATCGAAAAGAGTTTGATTTGATGGGCAATTCAAAGTGAAGAACAACTCTCTGAAGAGTTAAACATGTGTTGATTTGTAAGAGTTGGAGTTTGATTAAAACACAAAGGAAGTCAAAAGATAGACTTGAAGAAGGACTTCTACTTGGAGTAAACTTCTAAGGCGCGCAAAGCTAATTGCTGCAAAGATGTTGAAGAGTTGTGTATATATAGAAGTATAACTTCTCAAAGCAACTCGTGCACTCACAAAGAGGAAAAAAAATCTATAGAGTGAAATTTTAGTGTGAGAAAATTCAATTGATAAACTTGTTCCTAGTAAAGTGATAGGCTAGAGCTAGCAATCTTGTACTAGGAGTTGGTCATTGAGTTGTAATTGTTGTATTCTTAATTTAGTGAGTTATAAACTGAATTGAGAGGAGTTGTTCTTCAAGTATTATCACTAGAAAGACATTATTGCTGGTTAGAAAACTGAACAGTTAGAATTAGAATTTATAATTTTTTAAATTGCAAGAGTTATAATCAACTGTTTGAAGAGGTTCTTTGAAGTTAGTGAAGTTAGAAAAAAATACTATAGAGGTATAAGTTGTGATTTTACCTTTTGAATCGATATTTTTTACATAAAAACATTATATTTTTTACTCACCGTTTTACTGCATTATTGAAACACGTCAGACCAATTATTTCAATCGTAGACAATAAACTAACGTAAATAAATAAAATCGTGATCGTACAACGATTTTTATTTGTTTTGTCCGGTAACTCGTGAATAATTAAAGAGAAAAAAAATAGAAGTTAATTACCATCTATTTTATTCACTTAGAACAACACTCAGGAAAGCGGCTTATTATACAAAACATATATGACAAACACCCTGAAATCCCCTTTTGGCGGTATATTTTTATATATATGTAATCGCACCATCTACCCCATCTACCACTCCCTGTAGAGTTAATTTCTTAAATGATCACTCAATTGTGAATAGTTCACTCAGAAAATCACTTTTTTTTGTTTTATAACTCAAAAGTCACTCAATTATTAATATTTCACTTACAAAATCACTTAACTATTGATATTTGAAGAATCCCTATGGAAAAAACAAAGAAGAAGATAAGAGATCGTAAGCTGAATAGTACTGACATTTAAGTACTTGTTTTGAAAAAAAAAAAAACAACCAAACTAACTAACTAGAACTAGATGCAGAAGAAAGGATCCCAGCAGCAAGAGTCTAGGAGGCAACAACAACATAAAGTTGCCAGGCTGCAAACAAAAAGCCCATTAATCAAAAAAAGTTAATAGTTACATAGTAAAAGTTTTTTAAAAAAAAAAATCATATACTAATTAAGAACAAAACAATATATTATAGTAGTAGTAAAACTCTACTCTCTCTTGCACCTTAGGGTGTGGTTGAGTTGGTTTGAGGGTAGGCCTTCCATGTGGGAGGTCGTGGGTTCGAACCCGCCCTAATGCCTTCTCAATCTAGTATGCCGCACAGGGCTTGCCTAGTGTGGTTCACATCCCTTGTGTTGTGCCGCACAGGGCTTGCCTAGTGTGGTTCACATCCCTTGTGTTGTTTGCAGGCGATTGCACAGACGGGATTTTACCCAGTGCACACAAAGTGCACAAAGTGTTCACCCGAAGGGCAGAGACTGTGGCAGAGGTTGTAGCGGCTGCGGGTTTTCCCTCTTACCAAAAAACTCTACTCTCTCTTTTATGTGATAGCAGTTTGATTTTAAAACTTATAATCTTAAAGGTCATACAGTATTTATATATGTGGCCATAAAACTTTTAAAATTCTGTGACCTATAAGGGCGCTTATCATTAAGAGAAAGATAAAAAGTATCCAAATAAAAAAACGTGTGATCCTAATTTAAATATAAATGAAAATAATAAATATTACCAGGCCTCGAGAAAACCTGGTCGGCTCCTAGGGGGAGCAGCAGTATACATGTACATAGGGGGTGCCATCACCGGAGGTCCCTCGTAATAACCTGTTACATTTAAATGAGTTTAATTTTTATCAGAATTTATATGTGTTAGTGAAACATAAATTTGTTTATTATCCGAGGACAAAAGTGCAAATGATTCTTAACTCAACCATTAATTAATTACTTACTTTTTAAGTATCAAACTTCAACACCACTTTCACTTTTGCTCTATATATGCAGAGCGATCCGTTGGATAATTAACTTCCAGAAGTTTAATGTTTATATATATATATATATATATATGTGCTAATTAGATTTGTGGTATAGCAAAATCAAAGCTACTACACACTTTAAGTTTTAGTATGCTCGGAAGGGCTCCTAAAATAACTAAATCTAAATTACATTATACTGTATATATGCAAAACAAAATTAATTTCTTAATTATATAAAGTAGATTGATATTGAATTTCTTTGGAAATTAAAAGACCAAGTTATCTTAGCAAAAATTTTGTTGGAGTTAAATGTTGAATGTAAATTAAAAAAATTGAGAAAAATAAATTGGATAGAAGAAAAAGTTCTAAAAAAAAAAATTATCCCACATTGATAGAGAAAAAAAAGAGAGTTGATGATTAAAGAAAATATCATCTTGCATCTTGAGGTCATTTGGCTTCGGATTTAGATTTGATCAAATAATTTAATTGATATACTTTTTAAATTAAATTTATTTTAAAAAATTTGAATTGACTTTTCATGTGAGCTGAAAGAGCACCCACGTGTCGAAGGTCCTCCCTCGTGCAATCATCATTGCTGCATATTTCTGATAGAGAATTTTTGAGATACTGCTACACCATTAACAGGTATATTCATTTTGTGCTGGGAATAGAGAATTTTTGAGATACTGCTACACCATTAACAGGTATATTCGTTTTGTGCTGGGAGAAAATAATTCAAAACCTCAAATATAATAATCCCCATTAACAGGTATACCCGTTTTATGCTGAGAAAAAATAATCTAAAACTTCGAGTACAATAAGGGGATTAAATTCCTTGAAAACACCATGTAAATTCTGTGGTGTCTGATATTAATAATTATTTTCTATTTTAATTATTTAAACACAAGAAAACAACAAAAATCATTTCAAACTAATGAAAGCATAATTAAATATCGTTATAGTGGTAAGTTATTTGAACATTTTATGATTATTATAATGCTATTTTGTTATACGAGTATTTAACGTTTAAATCTCATTTAGCTGTTACGAATAAAAGTATATACGGACATGATTTTGCTCGAAAATCAGGAGCAATTTAGCAAAGCCTGAGGATGTCATGTGACATTGCTTCTTCAAAAATTTGTACTAAATATGTATATATAATGAGAAGGTAAAAATAAATATAAAGAATATATTATATAAAGTGATATTTCTGGACATAAATAATAGTGTAGCTTAATTAGTTAGGTATTCCAAATTTTTAACTGAAATTGTGAGTTCTGATTCTCAGAGCTTCTTTTTTCATTTCTTATTATAAAAATGAAATTGTTAGACCAAAAAAATTGCACGTACACTACTGCTCATAAAAATAATGAAATCATTCGCGGGGCTTCCAAATAAAGCCCGAAACTAGCCGGTAAAAATGATTTTCAGAAAAGAATCAAATTATTATAAAATAAAAAAAAATTATTATAAGGAGACTTCACAGGATACATATAAATTCATGAAGACTGAGGTGATAGATGCAAGTAGCAGTAAATTAGCAGGGAGAATTAAGTAATTAACCAACCTGCAGCTGGGGCGGGGTGGGGATATGCTGTTTGCTTTGGCACTTCACTCATAGTAACAGTACTTTTAGCAGTGGCTTCCACTTCTTTTCTTTGTGTTTTTTAAAATTTGATGTTTTTGGGATAACCTCAGAAAAAAGAGGCTGTATTAATATTGTTTGAAAAAGTTGTGTCCAAGTGACACGTGGATCAGTTATCCATGCCAACAATAAACGATTATTACTACGCGGCACAAACATACATACAACACAACAGCTAGCGTCACCACCGATCGAAAACCATGTTGTATGATAAGTACAATTTTTTTATATCTAATTCATAATTTAAAAATTAATTTAGAAGGAGGAGGAGGATTGTTCAAGTCATATGAAATACAAAATTTTCAGCCTTTATTAATATGGAATTAATTTCATTAATCGTCCATCCCTTCTAAATTCGTATATTTTTTTATCCGAAGCTTTATTTTATATTCGAGATTTTTGGAGGCCATATCAGATGAAATCTAGCGCTAATACCTTATTGTATCGGGCCTAACCCATACCTTTAAAATGAGCAAAATTTATGAGGAATTCAAAACTTTTGTCCTTCAGTGATGTGTCCAATTCACCAAACATTGTTGCTTTAATGCATATATATATATATTTAGCATGTGAACGAAATGGAGGAGGAGAATAAATATGTATATTTGACAATTATCTAATTTGCTTAATTAAACTGGTACAACCCAACCAAGAGAATAAAAACTTTTGAAGAACCTTATTATTCCCTTTTCTTTTTTATTTTTTTGCATTATTATTCGTTGATGGACATGTTAGCCAGCAATTCTATCGATTGGACAGTTTGTAATTGCCCATCATAATAGGGAAAGAATAAATGTGTGGCACGCAATGCTCATTATTAATGCTTTGCTTCGTGCTTAGTTTTGTTAGCCTAAATGTTCTGAAAAGTAGATTCATTGTTTTCTTTTGCCTCAAATTATGTCGTTAAGTCTCTCTGTTCTTTTTTACTTGATATATATACTAAAAATATTTATTTTAAAATAATTATTAAATTATAACCCTAATTTAGTTTTTGTTAAAGATAAAAAAACTGTTCTGTTTTTCACTGCATTAATTGTCTTTCTTAACCTTGTAAATATTATAATGGAGCGGTAAGTATTTTTTTCTTCTTAATTAAAAGTTTTGAGTTTGAGTTTTGAATATAGAGTCGTTCTTGATAGGAAGCCTCTCTCTTTACTTTCTAGCGTGAAACTTTTTGAAACGAACAAAAATTAATTAAATCTCAAAATAAATATTGAACATCAGATTAAATATTTTTTAAGAGAAAAAAAGTTGCCATTCTTTTTAGAGAAAAAAAAGTTGTCATTCTTTTTGACATGTTTGCGTTAATTTGGGCTTTTTTATTGCTCTCTGTAGTGTTTTCCCCATTATATGTACATACTGAAAGATCTATTAATGGTGATGGATTTACTGTCCATAAAAAAAGATTTAGAAGACAGAAAAAGGGGCAAAATAAGATCTAAGGATAGTTTGGTATGAGGGATAAAACAAATAATTTCAAAATAAAATATAGGAAAATTTTATACAGTATTTGGTTAGAGATATTAATTAGTTTTGAAATTATTTATCTCACTATTTATACCATAATGATGGGATAAGTTATTTTATATATATGATGGAATAACTAATCCCATGAGATATTCCATTCATAGGAATAGCTTTGTTTATCCCCACCAAAAGTGCAATTTTTTGTGTTGCAGTAGTTTACAGTATTACATCCTTGACAGTATACTTTTTATACTGTGGCCGAGTCAGTTTTTCATTAGGAAATTCAAATTTTATTATATATTATATAAAAATAATAATTTTAATCAATCGAAGGAGATTCAAATGAACCTTTTAGCTCCCATTTGGCTCCGCCCCAGAAAGGATTGCATAACGAACGGCAAGTTTGAGCTCTCAAAGTGTTTAATGATACAAATTAAAGAAGATAATATAGAGTGATGTTGCTAAAGAAGTTATAGAATTATTATTTGGTAATACAAATTAAAGCATAAAGAACAACTGAACTAATTGGCAGCCAGGCACATCTTTAATTAATAAATTACCACACACAGATTACAGAGGGATCACAGCAACACTCATCTAACAGGCAACAACAACACAGAGCTGCTAAACTGCAACAAATCACAAGAAGAAAAAAAGACTTATTAATATGAGAAACACAAAAAAATGAAAATTCATCAAAAATACAACTATAAGTAATTATTTTTATGTAAATCAAATTAGTTACCATGAGTAGTGAAAATTATATAAAGTAAATCCGCTAAAATAAAAATACTCTAAAGATCTTTTTATCTTTTTCGAAAGTTACACATCGGATAGTTCAACCAAAATATTTATAGCTGCACGCTAACCAATATACATATTTATTATATATTTTTTGGCTATTTTAATTAATTCTTTTTATAAAATTTACCATCCTTCAAAAAAGCCTCTGTTATTCTGAGGTGGAGGAGGAGCAGCATATGTTGGTGGCGCCATCACAGGAGGAGGAGGACCCTGATAATATCCTAGTATTTAACAAAACACAAAACTAATAATTTTTCTTAAATCTTCCAGCAGACCATATAAAAAAAATTAAAAAAATGGATCATGAATGTGTTAATTACTTACCTTGACCTTGAGAGGGGTATGGGTAACCATATTTTGGTGGCTCATTCATGGTCTCAAAAGTATTCACTCAATCAAGAGAAAGGAATTACAGAAACTAAATAATGTATATGAAAACTACAAGTTTGGATCAGTGGATTTATTCTTATATATATATATATATATAATTGTCACAAAAACTTGATGATGAGAATGAGAATATGATTCTTTTCACTTTTAGGTACTTGTTTGGATGGCTAAAGGAAGCAACTTGACAAAAAGTGAAGGGCCTCTAGAAGGGGTTAAAGGCACCTTAATTATTCCTTAGCTTGTAGAAATTGTCAAAATTTGCAGCTCTCCCATTTATATACAACAAAGAAAATATATAATAACTTGATATTTATTTATTGTTGTTATGCCATCAATGTTCTCTGCTAGGGTAGTTGCAACTCTATCTATGCAAACACTATCTAGGGACATTTGGCAGTGGTTACAGAATGAGGGGCTAAAATTTTAATATTGTAATTTTAGTATTATAATATTTTGTATATATTTTAAAGTTTTTAGTATTTGATATTTATTAAAAAAAGTTATTGAAATATTTGATATCGTATAGTTACTTATACAATTTGTATATATTATTATTATTATTATTATTATTATTATTATAATACTAATAAATATATAAATTAGTATTAGTATAAAATTCATTGTTAGATGTTAAAATTTTAATTATTTTATTTTGATTAAAATGTCATTTTTTTTATAATTAATTAACAATAGGTGATGCAAATTCAAATTTCTGAAACTTTATTTTTGAAGATTGAGATTTGTCAAGAAAAGTTGTGAATATTTATTATGTAGTACTAACAAACTAACTTTTAGCCCCAATATCTTATAAGAACTATATTTTTTTTCCCATGTTTTGCCACATTCAGTTTAGAACACAATCAAGCATTTCACACTGGATTAAGTTAAAATGATATTAATTTTATTTACCACTATTAAAATATGTTATATCATATAACAGAATACATTCATAATTATTTTTATAATACAAAAAAGAAGATAAAAAAGCATGCAACATTTCATTACTTATAAATTGGAGCAAAGAAGATATAGGAGTGAATAGGGAGAGGTCCATAGTTAGATAAGGCAATTATGAATGGCAGGTGAAGGATGTAAATGGTGGGTTGAAGTTTTTAATGTCAAAATTTATTGTTCTTATTATTATTCTTTTTGCAAAAAAAAAAAAAAACGGTTAATAACTCCTAAAATAGTGACTTAATCTAAATAATCACTCATTTAATTATTTCAACTAAAAAATAATAATGAATAAATGATATGTATATTTTTTTAGTATATACAATTTCTACATTAAATTCAATCGACTTTTACGTAAAAATTCCAAATTACAATTCGATTTAGGGTCAAATCCAGACGTTAAGGAAGCAAAGTCAAAATTATTTTCTAGAAAATGTAAAAGCTGTAAAGTAGAAATACTCTTCCCGTGAGTTCTTCCTCCTTTTTGCTTTTTCTCTTATTCTCTTTGTTTTCAACTTCCTATTGATGAGTCATTTTCACGCCATTTCTCTTGGGTAGTCACAAATTCATTTGTATTGTTTAATCCGTTTAAGTTTTAACAGGTTGGATATAAATTGTATTATAAATGGATTAAATTGGGGTTATTTGTATAAATAATTTTTAATTTCGTAGTCTTTAATTTTTATTTTTCTAACACTTTAAGTAACAAAAGAATTAATTAAAAAAGGTTCATAATCAAATAAAATCACAAGACAATCTTTATTGCAAGTTATGATTCATGGTATAAGTTCATACAGGTTATACCTTGAGACATAAGTTCAATAGCATGAACTTGTGTCTTGGGGCATAAGTTCAGTATCATGAACTTGTATCTATGAGTAGAAACTCGGTAGCATAAACTTGTACCTATGAGCAGAAATTTGATACCATAAACTTGTATTTTGGATATAAGTTCAACAGCATGAACATGTGTCTTGGGGCCACAAGTTCAATTTTAGAAAATTATGTCCTAAAAAGTTCATATGCTGAACTTATGTCTTAGTATAATTTGTGCTTTGAAACATAAGTTTAGTAGCATGAACTTGTGTCTTACAGGGCTAATATGTGCCTGGTGATTTTTTTTTTTTAAATTAAGGGTAAAGTTTTGTCTTACGAATTAGATAACGCTTAACTTATATCTCAAGACAAATATTTTCTAAAAAAGTTTGTTTTGCGAAATTAAGTCATAATTAAGAATATTTTAGATAATAAATATTCAGTAAATGAACAATAAAGGTGAAAATTAAAAATCATCAAATTGAGAGGAAAAAATTAAAAATCGCCCAAAAAAAAAAGACATTCTGTCCAAAACTACTTAAATTTGGGCATAATTCATTTTAACACATAATAAAAGTTAGCTCAAAGTTAACTAAATAAAATAACCCAAATTCAACTTTAAATTAACCCATCATTATTCAACTTTCAAACTCAATAATTTTTTTGTTAAAAAAAATAGTGTTATTTTCTTTGAACAGAGGAAGTGTATCAAAACAAAATAAAACAAATCTAACGAATCAATCTTATTGTTTCTAAGCGACTGGTGAGGGTGTATTTGATATAAAGGAAAATATTTTTCTAAAAAATATATAATTTTTTTATTTATTTTTTGATATTTAGTTAATAAAAAAATTAAAAAATATTTATATATAATATAAGCAAATACTATGATTCCATTAGGACCCCCACTCTTTATCACAGACCCGAGATTTCGATTTAATGCGGGACCCGACCCCGATCATGGACCCAACATTCGACCCGACTCGGATTCGAGACCCGAATTCGACTTTGACCTCGACTTGAGAGCTGACCCTAATCCAAGATCCGACCTCGACATAGAATTCATACGTCGGCCGGACCCTCGACCTCTGACCTTAAGCCGAGCTTGATAATATGTAATATTTATGAAGACTTATTTATAAATTTTTTGTTAAGACGATTTACTGATATCTCTAAAAGAAAATAATAAAAATTGAGTCAAATTAAATATGTTGTGTTAAAATTCATCATGTAAGCTCATTTTGATCTAATCCATCTTAGCTCCGATAAGCTTCGGACAAAATTGAATTATTGATTTCATTCATCTTTTAACCCGCCCAACTTTAACGAGAACTATCACTGCAAGTCATGGGCCAAAAAAGAACAACAAGACACATCAATTATGACATATTTTTTATAAAAATAAGTTGTTTCTTACTTATTTTCTTGTGTTCGGTATGCAAATAAAAGAATATTATTTTAAACTTATTTGTATATATCTAAAACAAAACTATGAAAATGAGTATGAGGTAGGGAAAGAGCATAAGAGAATGGGGGTGGGGTGGGTGGGGTCTAGAATGGTGGGGATGGTGAGTGGAGTGGATAATTGTGACCTGTAAGGGTGGATAGAGACAACATAATTTGTTTTCTCTACTTTTATTAGAAAAATCATTTTCCTTATTTTGAATGAGCTTATTTTTCTAAAGAAAATATTTTCAAAGTTTTTGACCAACCAAATAGAATTCAAAAAACCTCACTTCATCAAACTTGGAATCTCAATAGCTTAGTCAGTTGCATATCTGAACTTTTACTTCATTATTGAGGTTTCAATTCCTAATCTTATAATCCCCTCTTCATTTTCCCTATCTCCACTTTGTTTAAGAAAAGGGTCATTCCTGCAAATGCCTTTATTTTGGAGTGATATTTAATTTTTGTCCTTCAATTCTTTAAGTAAAACGTAAGTGGCCAAGCATACACATGAATCCTGAAATAATAAATTTATATTTTAGTCCCATAATATAACACGATATTTTAAGGCATGCCAATTTATGTCACTTAGTACCTGCAAAACTGATACCGGTCGAGGCAAAAGTTCAATTACAGAACCCACAAGTTATTTTGTAAAAAACATAGCTTAGTTCCTACAAAACTTACACCAATCGAGGCACCATTCTCTAAATTTATGCCAGTGAATTAGATACTACACAACTTATGTCAGATAACTTAGTTCCTACAGACCTTATGTCGAACAAAATAAAAATTCTTTGAACTTATGACAAACAAAATTAGGTAATAAATAAGAATACATTAACTCATAATTTTTTATTAAATAAGTAATAAAGATAAAAATTAAAAATTGCTTTAAAATAATAGGCATCTTTCACTGACCAAAAGCCGTAACACACTCCATCTAGAGTTGTAGAAATCGTCGTAATTGACCGTTTTTCTTTATTATGTCTTTAAAAAATAATTATCAATTCACTGTCATGAAATTTAAAATTTTACAGGTGAAACTAAATGAGAATATTTTAAAAAATTATTTGTAAAATTTAAAACTTGATAACAAAAGTTACATTTATTACGATAATTGAAAAGTGGTTACACTATTAAAAATATTGCTAAAATCGAGGGAACAAAAATTGATGGACAGATTCGGATAAAAAATCGAGGGAAAACGGATTCAGTCCGTCGGTTTTTTTATTTTTATATTTATTTTTTAATTATTTTTTTAAAAAAAATCAACGGACAGGGTCGGTTTTCCCTCAATTTTTTTTCGCGCAAAAATCTGCGAAAATTATTTTTTCAAAGAAAATCGACTATGTCTCTCGAATATTTTTTTTTACAACGTCGGTATTTGAACTGTAAAATTGCAGTTGAAGAAAATAAATAAAAATAGAGGAAAAATCTAATCAAAGAGCATATATAGTTGAATGATAAAATTATCTAATGTCATAGTAAATACCCGGGTTTAAATCTAAGTAATTGCATTTTTTATATAAATTTTAAAAAAATTGACGGACAAACCGATCCTGTCTCTCGGTTTTTAAAATTTATTTTAATTAATTTTTAATTTTTTAAAACCGACGGACTGGATCGGTTTTCCGTCGTTTTCACAATTCTGACGAGCCAAATTTCGACAATAGTAAATGCGTCAATTTAATATTAATTTTTCTCAAAAAATCGACTCTGTTCATTAATTTTGACTCTCATTTTTTGAGCAATTTTTTATAGTGTTATTTCATGAATTTTACCCATACAAACTAGAATACCATCCTACAATAATTACAGGCCCAACTCCAATGCTCTACTACTAATGGACTAAATTAGGGATCACAAATAGTACAACTTTTCAAGGTGAACTTAATTGGATTATCAAATTGGTCCAAAAACTCTTATTAAGCATTGAATATCAAAGCTTAACAATGCAGAGAAGAAGTAATTAAGGAGCCGTTTGGTTATTGGATATGGTATAAGTTAATATATAAATAATTTAGTTAGTCATGTATTAATTTTATACCATGTTTGATATTAAATAGGATAAAAACTATTCATGTATTAATTTTATATCATATTTGGTTGGTAGGTTTCAAATATTGTATAAAAGTTATTCATGTATTAATTTTATGTGGTGGTTGGTTGTATTTTAGTAATTCTATATAACTAATACTTACATAACTTATGAGAAAATCTATGTATAATTTTATGTGGAGTAGAAGGTGGAATAAGTTATTTGGATATTAGTTATACATGGATTAAAATAATAAAATTACACACTACCCCTATCAATTTACTTTTAATTTTTCTTTTTAACTCAATATGTGAGTACACAATTTTTCAACTTAAAAAACTGTTGACTAAATTCTTTTTAAAGGGCTTATAGCCCTCTTTTATTAAAATAAAAAGAACTATATTATTTTTGTGAAATAAAAGGAAAAATTTTGTACTATTTGTTTACCTTTTTATTTATAAATAATAAATATTACTTTATAATAAATTAAATATTTAATAATTAATAATTTACGTATTGTAATTTTAATAACTATAAACCCTACATAATTAATACCTAATAACTAATACTTGCATAATTAATACCTACATAACTAATACATGAATAATTAATTCCTACATAAAATAATACATAGATTCTCTCATAACTAATTCATGTATTACTAATACTTGCATAACTTTAACCCATAACCAAACGACCCCTAAGAGGATAGACATATAATGAGCCCATGATACTTCCATAGCTATTGTTTTATATATAATTTAGATAAATATTACAAAAGTGGAGATCGGGTGGTGGGGAATGGGGCTATAGAGTGAGGTGAAGATGAGGTGCGTTGAAGGGTGGAACAGACACAATCATCTGGATTAAGAAGATAGGATGTGTTGAAGGGTGAAACGGAAAGAATAATTTCAAATTTGATAGAATAATGTACAATATTCAGAATTAAGTTTGGACTAAATTTAATGAGATAATTTATATCTTCAACCAAAACATAAATTTTATACCAAATTTACAGCTTCTTTGATCAATCTTCTAAAATCAGCTTATTTTGAAAAGTAGTTTCTTCAAAAGTGTGTTTAAAAAAAATACTTTAAGTGAGAAGTAGTTTGGCCAATACTTTTGAGCAATAACTAATATTTCACCAAACTTTTAAAAAATATTTTTAAGTGTATTTTCTCAAAGTATTTTTCAAAAAAATGGTTTTAGGAAAAACTTACTTTTTTTTAGCTTCTAAGAAACAACTTTCTATAAAATTATTTATTTTCTCTCAAAAATTTAATCAAACACCTCACTATTTTTTAAAAAATAAATATTTTTAACATCTTACAATGTTAATCAAACGGACTATTAATCTTACAATCTCCACTTTATTATGTGTACCAATTCATCTCTAATAGTCTGTTTGACCAAACTTCTAAGTTAGATTATTTTAAAAATTGCTTGTTTCAAAAGTGCTTATTAAAAGAAATACTTCAAGTGAGAAGTAGTTTGTGTTTGATCAAAATTTTAAAAAATGACTTTTGAGCAGCAAAGTGTTTGGCAGAGACTTTTAAAAAATATTTCTAAGTATATTTTTCTCAAAAATATTTTTCAAATGAGTGTTTTTGTGGTGAAACTATTTTTTTTTAGCTTCTGAAAAACAACTTCTGTTACTCTCTAAAAACACTTATTTTTTCTCAAAAACTTGACCAAACACCTCATCTTTTTTAAAAATAAAAATTAAAAACTTTCCGAAAGCTTGACCAAAATAGACATAACTCTTAATATACTTGTTTCGATTAAAAATTGCCTTCACTCTTGAAGGTTATTTTAAATTTTTGAGAACATTAAATAAAGATGTTGACCTTCCATTATTTGCATCATTCATGGAAACAAAGTTTTGACTAGAAAAATTATAAAATATGTTATTCTCCATTATCAACTCATTTACGCAACTTCAAAAGCATCATATCATGTTACATAGTTCCAAACAAAATTTAATTAATGACCCACAACCTTCCTACTTACATTAGTAAACCCCCCCGCCCCCCACAAAAAAAAAAATCATTATACTTAAATTAAATAGATTAGTATATAAGCTTAATAAATGTTATTAAGATTATCAATGCTTAAATAAGTCTATTTAATTATCTAAATTTTGTAATCCTAAATATTGTAAAGTCAATTGTGATTATATTTGATCATACAAATATGGAATCCAAGAATCAACTTTCCATTAGTCAATTAGTTTTGTGGTTCCATTAATTACAGTTTTATGTCAAAAAATCTTTATTGTTATATGAATGAGATTTGAAACTAAAACACTAAGAGATTTTTGTTTTGGTTTTTATTCATATTGTAAAGAATTATGTTAAATTATTTTCTCTTATTTTTCGTCCTTTTTGAAAAGTCATATGAAGAACTAATTGCCCATATATTTGTGTTTTTGGTGCAAACACGAATGTCGGTCATATTTTTATTTTACATCTACGCCTCGCCGATTTACAAAATCTCGATGGTGATAAATCATTGACCTACATCATATGTGAAAGTTACTAGTAAAAAATATGTATATTCTAAAACTATTGAGAGAATAAATCTCCCATAAACAAAACTCTTCAATGACTATATTGTGTATGAGAAAAAAAGATATTTTATTTATAGAAATCTAAATTTTTCTTCTCCAAATGAATAGTTATGGTAGAGTCCTCTTATTTAGCAAATTTTACAAATAGAATAGAATATTGAGGAGAAATCCTAATATTTAAGCACTATTTTACAGTGTTAGATTCCTTTTCATCTGAGTTGAAAGAATTCCGTTAAATGCAAACGCACCTTTGATCTTTTTGGAACAAAATATCAACATATGTATATGTTTATTCTAGGATTTGATTATCTTTACTTTACAAAAGGTTATGTGAGATTTTTATTTTTATGGATATTATACTTCAAAACAATCAACAGAATCTCTCCTTCAGATGATGTGCTGCTTATTTTTAGAAAAACGTTGAAAATTATTTTTAAATTTCTTTTAGCTTTACAAAAAAGTAATGAAAAATTGAAACACTCCCCTCTAATTGTGTTTGGTTTCACAATAAATTTTTGAAAAGTAGAAAATAATTTATGAGAATTCTTTTCACACTTCTCTCTAACGAAATTTTAGGGGAAAAGGAATGCACCTAGGAGCATTTTCACAAATGCTCTTATTTTGGGAGGAATTTTTATTTTTTAAATTTTAAAATTAATAAATATTTTAAAATAATTATTTATAATATATCTAATAATTAAAATAAAAGTGAGGGATTACTGTTTATGCAAATTGCAATATTAAGTTTGAATTGTGGAAGTAGGGGCCACAAAAGGGTGTGGGAAATTAATTTCCCTCCAGGTGTGGAAGAAAACTCGAGGCTACACCCAAGAATGGAGTTCCATAAATATAGCAAATGACATGGGACCCAATGATTGAAAGAAAATGATGTCCACCTGTCCCTGGAAATATTTTTTCTCATTATCAAAAATGGGGATAGTGATGTTAATCCTTGTTTGGTTTATTGTAATTTCATCTTCATATCATTTCCTTTGACCATAACATCTAACCAAACATATCCACACTCCACACCTATTTTTACATTAATTATATTCCCAACATTTTATTTTTTTAAATTTGATATCTTTCTTAAATTTAGTTTCATAACTTGATTATATATTTGAAATTTATCATTTAATTATCTAACTTTTACATACTCAACATGTAGAAGGAAATTCTGATCGATTATCTAAATTATTGGTTCCATCATTTAACAAGTTTTTTACATGGGATGAGATAGCGGCTTGAAGAAAAAGCCACTTATCTCTAACCTAATTTTATAAATTTAAATAAATAATTTGAGCTTATTGAAACGAGGAAACATAATTTAATCGGAAATTAAAGATAGTGAGTGGAACCAAATATCTTTTTAACTTTTGCAGTTAGATATTTGTCTTATTCTTTAAATATTCACTTTACGGTAGTTCTCATTCTAGGGGATAATGTTGAGATGTTCTGAAAGTGCCTACTTTTCTCACCATTTATGTTGAGTTTTAAAATTTGAATTGAGATGTTTGCCTTGTGAGGCCAATCAAACTCATCTATTCTAACTACTTTTAAGTATATTTCCAGTCTAATCAAATAATTTTTCCTAAAGAATTGTATGTTTGTTGTTCAATACCAAATTAATACAATTCTCCTTTTGTTTCCCCTCACTCCTACTTACTACATAACAATTAAAATGTGCGATTTTGCAATTGCACTCGACAAAGAATCAACCACTTAAGAGAAGACATTCCAAGTAAATAAGAGTAGACTATAAAAAAGACGATTTCAGGAATTTGGTGAATGGTAGATGATGTTTGAGCAGAAAATGAAAGTAAGCAATCGATAATCTACTAATGTCACCCCATGCCCTTCTGAGGACCTACCAAAATTATTGAAATGGGGTTTGAGTTGGAACTTATGTGCCCATTGAACTTGATTTATTACATCGAATTCAACACTAATTTATTAGTTGGTTAGCCGTTGAAAGACCTAAAAGTCTTTGCTTTGTCGTTTTTATTTTCTCCTCTTTCTCTCTATATCCATATTCATAGCATACGCACAAGACACGGGATCAAACAATCATGCATAGCGGACAGGTAAAAGGTGAAAATGGAGATTACCCTTCACGAGAATGGGTAAAAATACTTACTCATATCTATAAATTAATGAAATTCCCTTTGGTACATACATTTATTTCTAACCTCTTTATTATTATTACTTCAATTCAATTTTTAAGTAGCATTATGGACTGCAAACTTTATATAAAACTCATTCTGGAAAAAGCTTTTTATCCTATTCTCCCTCAAGTGAAAAAATGGGAATACAGAGAAATCACCAAATGCAACGCGCAATAAAAAGGAAAATAGAATCAAAATACAGAAATAAATGCAACGAATAGAATAATGATCAAACTCATTCTCCACTCAAAATGTACACAACATGGCACATAATTTTCTCAAGATGGAACAGAATAACAGGTAAATACTATAAACTCATGACCCTAGCTACTACTTTTATTTTTATTACTTATTTTGCTAATTTTTTATATGAAAGTTCAACATCATATTCATATACCTTAATTAAGTAAACAGTTTCAAGAATCACACTGATGTTTGCGTAGCCTTGACAGGAACGACCTTAGCAGCTTCTTGAGTTCTCATATCGGAGCTAGCCACCGCTTGCGGCGGCATTGCGTGGTACTGCGGTTGTTGTGGTGGTGGCGCCATGACACCGCCTTGTGGAGGATAATACATCTGCCTCCCTACTCCACCGTCGTACGCCATCTGTGTGTAACCACCTGCATCTGCTACTCCAACTCCCATGGTAGTTGCGGGTCTTACCATGCCATATCCTTCCGAATACCCGACTACCTTTGGCGGTCCCTGAGATTGCAAAGTTGGTGGTGTCGCTGCAACTGTCGGCACTGCTTGTGGTAAACTCGGCATGACATTGTAAACTGGCTGATCCCTGTAGGGCTCCTGTGGCATCCTCTGAACGGCGTAATACCCTTGACCCGGCGGTCCAACCATTGGCCTGACAAATTGAGGGTGCTGGTGTGGGGGATATGCTCCGGCGGGTGCTTGAATCATGTAAACTGGTTGTTCCGTACCGAGACTACTCGCCGGTAGTACTCCTCCGGGGACTTGCTTTTCCTGCCAATAGCTTACCGGTGCAGGTACTGTTCCTGGCACAGTTGGAGAAGCTACTTTCTCCGGTCCCCTCTGAACATAATAGTCACCTCCGGTAAAAGCCGCAGACAGATTATCGTCGCTTTTCCGACGATACATATTTTGTTGCTCTTCCAGATGCAACCTCTGCAGATCCTGAATGTGTTTTTGGATCGGATCAGTCCCCATCATCCTATCATCCACTCCATGAACCGGCATCTCCGGTTCCTTAGCAACTTGCTCAGAGCTCGGATCTCTCAACTTCACATGTGGTGGTACCATCCCCTTCTCTGAACCAAACAGAAAATCAGCGTTTCCAACCTGCGGTGGAACGGCGCCCGCTGTCGGAGACGCATGAATCGGGCCGGAATTCAGCGCATCCACAAACCTCTCCTTCTCCGATTTCGAATCCTCAGAACCAAAACTTCGGCTCTGCGTCACCCCACTTCCGACGGTCGCCGGGGGACTTGCGGGGAACAAAAACAACCTTAGTCTAGCAGGTTTCGGTGAAGCTCTATAAAGACGATCATACTCATGCATCATGTGTTCGAGATCATCATCATTAGTAACGGAAATCAAGGCGTCAAGGTCCTCACCTGGAAGCTGATACTTAAAGGAAACAGTATCGGTATCACAAATAGCGGCAAGCTTAGAAATGAGGAGAGGAAACTTAGTATTCCGATCAACGGAGAGGATTTTGGTTTCGCCGCCGATGTAAGCAAGCTGGTTATCGTGAGGCCTAGGGTGAATCTTACCACCATAACTACACATGAATTTGACCTTGTAATTGGGGATTTGATTCGGATCTTCCCATGCGGCAGTGTTTTCGAAATCGATTTCACGGGAACGGGGAGAGGAATCGCCGGATTCAGGGTAAGAGGTGTAGGAGTAGTTCTCCATTTAGCAAGAGAGGGAGGGAGAGAGAGAGAGAGAGAGAGAGAGATTTTTGGGGGTGAGTGGGGTTTAGGAGCTTCAACTGTTTTTGGTGGGGTTTGAGGAGTAAGTGCGTCAGGCCATTAGAGAGACTGAAAAATGGAGGAGGCTGAAGAAGATGGGGGGATTTTAAGCGGCTGTTTGATAGAGTGGATTTACTATTCTCACCCGTGACTTTACGGAAAGTCTGTGCAACTTGTTGCCATTGATTGAGTAGAAAATTACGCCAAGTAACAGCAACTCACTATGGTATGGGACTCTGGGTCATCAATAATCAATAAAAGAAAAGCTACTCATTATAGTCGTTAAGCACGAATTATAAAATAATAAGTAATTATTAATTTTAAAATTTAAATTTGAATAATTTTTTCATTTGATTGAATGATAAATAATAGTCATATTTATTTTCTCTAGTTAAACTAAATAAATAATAATAGTATATTTACATTATTTTTAATTATTATTTTTATACTTCAGATAACATAGCATCGATTATTAAAATTTTATCATTATACATCACGTTGTGTGTCATCCATACCAAAGGGACTTATGATATTATTAACATAATCGTGTAACACACTCACGTAACTATTAACGCTTTCATAGTACAAAGAATTCAAATAAAAAGCTAGAATTGACAATAAATTTTTGATCTAATCATAAACAGTTGTGGAGAATAGATTTTAAGAAAATAATCTTATATATAGTATTATTTTCTACATCAAAAGTGTGGCCTAGTGATGAATGAACTGGGTGAGAATCAATGATGAAGTCAGAAATTTTATTAAGAGTGTTCAAGATTTAATATATATGTATGAAAAATAATTTTTGATCTATATACTTTACATATTTTTCTATATTCATAATTTAATTTTTTGATGAGGGTGTTCGGCTGACCACCCTTCGCCATATGTGGCTACATCACTGGTGAGAACCATGAGATTTCAGGCTCAAACCTCGAAACAAAAAAAAATACTAAGTGATTTCTTTTCATCTGTTCTAGCCTTGGCGGATAAAGTTACTTGATACCTATTGCTGGTGGGAGATGACAAATATTTCGTGAAATTAATCGAGATACATGCAAATTGGCCTGAATGCCACGTTGTAAAAAGAAAATAATAATAATATTTTCTAGGGAAGAGAAATCATATTAGTGTCATAACTGAAACAGTTGATACTGTATAATTTACCTTGTAAGCACACAAATCAAACTCGAAATAGGCACGTTACCATTTGATTTTGATCGGATCTACTTGGGCCACAGTTTATCCTTTTGATTTGATTCTATCAATGTGATGCCTTCAGTACAAACTTTCTAAGTCAATTTCTTGAGTACAAGTTTTTGGGTTATATAGTGGCCCTACACTATAACCAAAATGGTCCTAACTCAATAAATGTAATCCTTAGTTAATGTAATGTATAGGCACTGCTCCTTCTAGATATATGTGTAGATGTAAGATGTGTGCCTAATTTCATATTAACGGCGAATTCAGAATTTTCAAATTATTGATACTAAATTTCTTTTAATATGAAATTACTATTGAGGTTGGGTGCTAAGTCGATATATTTATTATGTATTACCAACTTCTCAATATAAATAATAATATTTAACTTTAAATAAATTGTATTAATATGAAGTTGGTTCGATTATGGAAGACTACAAATTATTTTAGTAAAAATGAAATTATGCAGAAGTGTCATTATGCTACTCAGTGTAACAAGATTAGCAACTCAATTTAATATGTATATTGAGAGTGCCAGGAAAAAATATATCATCCAATTCGAAACGATCATGATAAATATCAAATTAATCCCTTATTATGAATACGAACTAGAAAAAATGCGTCCAAGGACGTAGGCTGACTAATCGTCAGTAAATTGGTAAAAGATATGGGGAATAAAAGATAAAACTTTAGATAATTTTTTGTTATCTGATTAAGTTTTAATAGAAAAAATTATCTAATAATTATACTGATTAGTGATTAAGATAGGTAAATACCAAGTAAAAAGAGGGTCGTGGGGGCTGGGGCCGCCCAAACATCACCATATAGAAAATAAAATGTCAATTGTGCCCTACCAACTAAGTTGAAAAATTCATGAGTGGGGAAGCAAGTCACCAAATTCATGGACAGCAAGATGGTGTCAATTGAGACTTTGACTAACAGAGGCTCGGGAAATGGGTTTTGTCCCTGTAAGCATACCAAACTAAAACATCCAATTAGCAAATGCCAAATCCAGGCTCGGACACAATACATCAAAACTAAATTGCTGATATTTAACACAGCACCTGGCACATGGTCGTTCGTTTTCTTGTTCTATAGGAAAATGACCCCTCATGTACATCTGATTTTCTTTTTTTTCAAATAAATTTGCCGTCGCTATTTTTTGAATGTGATATAATAAATTATTTTAAATATAAATTATTATATAATAAATTTAATTAAAAAGATATTTATAAAAAAATAAATTAATTTATAATTTTTATTATGAAATATCATATCTTGCACCAACTCAATTACTTTAGATGTAAATTGACATGCCCAAATCATATAGAATTAATTATCTACTTTTACCAAGTTTTCCACCTTTCCATCACGCTTTGTCCAAAGACGAAGTCTCTGAATAATATATATTTAGAGTGATGTGATGAGGCGTAACGTGTAAATCCGGCCTACCATGCCATGCCATGCCATGATTGTTATATCGGTATAAGATTATATTATGGGTTATTATTTAAATATAAATTAACAAGACATAATTATAACGGTAAGTTTAAAACCTAGCTAGTGTTCTTGTTATTATGATTACTTAATTAACTAAGCATTTTCTACTCTCTTGTTCGTTATGTCAAAAATAAAAGGGAATAATACACAAAATATTTTATTAAAATAAATTAATTATTTTAATTTATCACTTTTCATATTAATTTCATTTAATAATTATTTGAGGTAAAATATTTACCCCAAATATCTTATCATTTTGCATGCTGAATTAGATTACGATAAAAAGTAATTAAAAAATATTAAAGTCCACTAATTTACTTATTAAAATATAAAGTAATAAAAAAAAAATTTTTTTTTGCTTTTGCAAATGAAAACAGAAAATTATATCTAAAATATGACTCTATTTTTTTGTAATTATTTTTTATAAAAATTAACGTGCTAAAACTGATATAAAAATTAAAATATCAAAATTAGGTATAAATTCTATGATACCACACTGGTATATAAATATATTTTGATGGTATCATTGATGACCGAAGTAGACCTCAATGATTCTATGATAGTATATAGAAATATTGTGATGACCTCATTGATAACTAAGGATTTTCTCCTTTAATGATTTTATACTAATATATAGATATAGTATGAAGGTATCATAGAGGAATAAGGATTGTCTCACTAAAGGATTGAAAAAGACCTCAATGATACCACAATATTATATAGGTATACTGTGATGGTGTCATCGAGGGCTGAGAAGTGACTTATTGAAAAACTAAAGCAGACTTCAATGATGTCATGACAATATATAGATATAAAGAACTGAAGCAGACCTCAATGATACCATGGTAGTATATAGATATACTGTGATTGTATTTTGAAGGATTGAAACAAACCTCAATGATACCATAATAGTATATAAATATGTTGTGATGGTATCATATAGGACTGAGAAGTGTTTCACTGAAGGATTGAAGCAAACCTCAATAATACCATACTAGTATATAAATATATTGTGATGGTATCATTGAAGACTGAGAAGTTCCTCAGTAAAAAGTCAAAAAAGACCTTAATAATATCATGCTACTATACAGATATACTATGATGGTATATCTGAATAACAGATGAGTGTCTCATTGAAGGACAAAAGAAGATCTCAATGATACTATGATAGTATATAGATATATTGTGATGGTATCATTAAGGAATGAAGTAGACTTGAATGATACCATGACATTATATAGGTATATTGTGATAGTATCATAGAGGACTGAGGAGTGTCTCACTGATTGAAGCAAGCCTCAGTGATACTATGACAACATATAGATATATTATGATAGTATAAGTGATGACTAAAACAGACCTCAATGATACCATGATAGTATATAGATATACCGTGATGGTATCATTAAAGATTACAAAATTTCTCACTGAAAGACTGAAGAAGACCTTGATGATATGCTAGTATATAGATATACTATGATGGTATCATGGAGAACCGAGGAGTGTCTTGCTGAAGGACTGAAAAAGACCTCAATGATATTACAATATTATATAGATATATTATAATGGTATCATGGAGGGCTGAGGAGTGTCTTATTGAAGAACTAAAACAGACTTCAATCATGCCATGACAGTATATATATATATATTGTGATGGTATCATGGAGGGCTGAGGAGTGTCTTATTGAAGAACTAAAACAGACTTCAATCATGCCATGACAGTATATATATATATATATATATATATATATATATATATATATATATATATATATTGTGATGGTATCATGGAGGACTGATGAGTCTTACTGAAGGACTGAAGCACCCCTCAATGACACCACACTAGTATATGGATATATTGTGATGGTATCATTGAGGACTAAAGCAGACCTAAATGATATCATGACTGTACATAGACATGTTATGATTGAATCACTAAGGATTGAGGATTTTCCCCCTATAGGACTAAAGCCGACCTTAATTATTCTATGATAGTATATAGATATACTATGATGGTATCATGGAGGACTGAAGAGTGTCTTATTGAAGGATTGAAACAGTCCTTCATGATACTATACCAGCATATAGATATATTGTGATGGTATCATGGAGTACTAAAAAATGCTTCATTGAAAGACTGAAGTAGTCCTCCATGATACCATGTCAGTATATAAATATACTGTGATGGTATCATGGAGGACTGAAGAGTGTGCATTGGAGGACTAGAGGATACTTCAATGGTATCAAAAAAATTAAAAAGTAGAATTAAAAAAAAGACCAAAAAATAAATGAAATTAGATTATGGAAAAAACTAAAATAAAAAAACAAGATGAACAAAATTTTAAAAAGTGAAATCAAATTTGAGAGTGAAATTAGATTACAGTTAAAAAAATTAATATAATTTGAGAAAAAATTAACAAAATAAGAGAAAAAAGATAAAGAATAAAGAAAAACGAGAAAAAAAAGGAGTAGAAAAATTTTAAATTGAACAATGACAAAAAAAAAAAGGAGCCAAATTTGAAAATGAAATTAGATTATGGTGAAAAAAATAAGAATTATGATTTGAAAAAAATATTTTTCTTAAAATATATTTTTATTAATTTTAATTTTAATAAATAAGCTAGTGATTTTAGTATTTTTTGTAAATTACTTCTTGCTGTAATTAAATTATTTAATTTTTTTATATTTTT
This sequence comes from Datura wrightii, assembly GCA_035772735.1. NCBI lineage: Eukaryota > Viridiplantae > Streptophyta > Magnoliopsida > Solanales > Solanaceae > Datura > Datura wrightii. The sequence continues at coordinate 3,186,484 of JASDFA010000038.1, read as the reverse complement.
AGTAGTCTAAATATAGTTAGCTATTGTATTTATCTTTTATTAGAAAAGTAAAATAAAAAAATAAAAAGAAAAGATCAAAAAATAGTAAAAAAAATTTAAATTAATTTTTTTAAAAATAAATTAAAAAAGAGAGAGAGAAAAAGAAATAAATTAATATCATGATAGTGACATGTATGAGATAAAAAAAAGAAGATATTTTCATATAAATATTTTATTTTTATAAACAACTACCTAAATTTCTCAAAATAAAATAGATGTCATAATTTCGAATACTTCTACAAGTCTACAACTACTAGTGGATAATGCAAGAACCCACATTAAATTAGTAAGTGCTAATATTGAACATTATATTCATTCTATCTCTAGTAATTTTTTTTTATGTAATCATCGAAAAATATGATGCAATAACTAGAGTTGCTTCATTAATTAGAGATTTAAATTTCAAACTTTATGTATGAAAAAACTTCTTGACAGAAAATGCTACTCTCTGATGATTAAAAAAAAAAAAGAAAACCAAAGACCATCATCAAGTAATATATTCATTGCAATTTCATTCATGTGGTTTTTCTGTCAAAGGCATCTATTTCCTATCTTTATTAGTGGAAGAAAATTTATCATTTGGTTGACTTTGGACTTGAACATGTTTCTTAATAGTACTAGAATTTTGGATGGTGAAGCATTTGAAATGAATAAGAAAAAAGTGGAAGGAAGAAAAAGAAAAGACCTATTTATGGTCAAAACAAAAATTGACGATTGATGTAAATATATAATGCAATTTAAAAATTGTAATCATTAAATCTGAGGTTTGTTCAGATTTTCAATTCATATTCATCGAATTCAATTTATAACTATATTTTCTGAATGCAATAATTTACACCTCATTTTTATCTGCTAGAGACTTATCCAAAAAAAGAATTCAAAATTTTAGTTGATAAGTTTTATTTATAAAATTTTTATCATTGAGCTATCAATTCATTTTTAAAATGATGAATTCAGCTTAAGCGCTGCCACTGCTAAAATTTTAAGTGTGTATGTATATATATACACATAAACTCTTTTTTTATGCGTATTTGTTTTTTTTATATTTTAACATTAATAAAATTTCTCACTCAGGTACAAATTCTATCTATAATTTTCTTTTTACATTTAAAAAAAAAATTAGGTCAACGCATAAACTAATTAGAGATATTCTTTTAAGTCCTTGGAGTTGGGAGTTGGGACTTGGTGGATATCGAGTGGGGTTGCTTTTGAGTTTTGACAAATTTGGCCTCATCAGCCAAAGAATTTGCTTCAAGTCCTCCTTTTAAATTAGCTTTGTCCGTCAATTCTCACTTATTGCAATTGAAATAAATCCAATAACGTGTACTTCCCTCAATAACTCTTTTCTAGTAAACATTTTTATATATATTTAAATCTTTCAATAATAATTATTCGCTATAATAATATTTTATTATAATGATGTGATAGAGAGTTCAATTCTAAACAAACGGTGAAAATTATCAAGCTGCACCCTTAAGAATGGAATAAAATTAGCTATATCCTTTTGTAGAGTTGTGGAGTTGCAGTGTTTTGTGGTCCCTTTCATTTTATATTTCTCACACCATGTGATCAACATAAACTTAATTGATTGGTTGATTAATAAAGAACAATGTATTACCTTGATTATGTATTTCTGTATATATCCCTTTTCCAAAACCCTTTTTAGTTGATAGTACCGTAACCATCGATGTAGAAATTAAATATTATGTCTGGCTATTTTTTCACTTTTATCTTTGAAAAATAACTATTATCTTAAAATTTTTAATTTTCATACTTGACATTTTAATTAGGTTATTATTTTGAATTTTTTTTTTGTTTATTTAAAATAGTGATTATTTTTTAAAAAATAATTATTTGTGAATTTTGGGTAAGGTCGAGAAGCATCATTTGCATGTGCAAAGCTGAGGAGAAATATTTAAAAATTGTTAAGAAGTATAATGATAAAAAGAATAGTACATATAACAAGTTGAATAACATTAATTAATTAATTAAACTATATATTAAATTGGACAGCTTTAATACAGCATTCAACTTAAGAATATAATAATATAGTAAGTAGTAGTTTAAAAAAGATGCATCAAGCACAATAACCAGCGTGAATGTACTACTTACAATCTATCATGATCCTAAACATCATCATTTTGTTCCCCTTTAATTTCTTTTAACTCACAGGAGAGTGTGTGTGTATATATATATATATTATAACTTATTCACGCTTTAATTTAAATATTAAATTATTTTTAATTATAACTTAAAAAGAAAAGCGTGGTAATTTTTTTCATTAATTTATTTTGTTTGAAGCCGTAAAGATCGTATGTTTCTTAACGGTTATTACCAGATAGCTGTCCTTCCGACATTTGCAACTTTATTACTGTCCTTTAAAGTCAAAACAACTGTCGTTTGACCACCCTTAATTACCAAAAACAGATTAATATTTTAAAATACTTGCAATTTTTTATGCCATTAGCATATCGAAAACCTTAAATCAGTGAATAAAAAGTCCACTACTGTCAGCTACCGTAATTGTTTTTTCCAACGTAATATAAATAACCTATCTTATTTCTTTTGTTTTTAAAATGTACTGCTGCATAATTTTTTTTTTTAAAAAAAAAATATGCAGCAGTACATTTTACACGTTTCTGAGTTGGACAGAATTATGCTGTAGGTTGTAAAGAACCAGTACACATGGGTTCTCTTTCTGGCAATTCATTATATTGTGAAAGAAAAGAAGAAACGCAAGCAAAGGGAAAAGGGAACAATCATTCAATTAAAAATAGCGGCCAAGTTGATGGATACATTCAAGTTACGTACTACTTGATATATGTGATGATTCTATGAATTAAAAGAAAATTTTATATACGTGATTCAAAACGAATCATAAATATTTATATTGTTATAGATGTATATAGTTGAATCTGTCTAAGCGTTAATTTATAATATGTTTTGATTGAATATCAAATCATATAATAAAATATTTTTATTAGATATTTTTAATTTATAAATTGGGATTGAAAAAGTAAAAAATATTTTATATTTATGATTCTTTTAAAGGGCATGAAAAAAGGAATTGTGACAACTAGCAAAGAATGATGCTTGAGTTCCGCATATATTAGATGGGAAATGATGTGAGGTTTATATAGTTTTGAATTTTCTCACCTTAATAGCTAATTTTTTGGGTATGCTTCTCCCGTCCCTTTTTAGCTATTATGTGTACTAAAAATAATTGTTCCCAAATACTTGTCAATTTAAAAAATTATGATAGAATTAATTATTTTGTAGCAACTTTATTCTTAGTATTAATTATTTTAAAATTAAATGACATGTAAATGAATAAAAATTAAAAAATTAATGAGAGATATATTAATCAAGCAAAAACAGTTTTTCTTTATTGCGATTAGTTCGGGCTTGCGTTTGAGTATTTCAAGCCCAACATCCTACCAAAGTCCAAATACGCCTAAGGAGCCCAAAACGTGACAATGTAGGGTCATTTGTATTTTTCTCTTATTTTGTGTTGAGGAAATTACGTCTTATGTATTTTAAAATGTTCAATTTTAAATTTGTTAAAAATAATATTAATTTGAAAAAATTGCTAGAAAGAATTTATGTTGTCAATCAAGCATAAATTCCAATATTTATTTATAAGCAAAATTTATAGTCAGTTAAACAAATTCACTGTCTAAAAATATTCTAAGCCTCTTACTTATGAGAAAAAAGTTAGAACTTATGTCTGATAGGCGGCATATTTAAATTGTAACTTTTGCCTATAAGACATAATTTTTAGCCAATTGAGTAGGTAATCTGATTTAAAATATGCAACGTTTGTCTTATGGTAAAAATTAAAATTTTTTCTGAAGCAAAGATTAATTTTTAAAAAAAAATTATTAAGAGGGACCAAAAAATCAAGACCACTGATGCAAAGGTTATTTTTGTTAGACATTTTTTATGGGGATGAGATATCAAGGTTACCCAATCTTTGGGTCATATCTGAACTTAAATTTTTTGTTTTGGTCTTTTAAGTTTTGCTCCTCAAGATAAATAATTTTTTCTGTTGGGCGTAAATTTATATTTTCGCATCATAATATCAACAAGTTATGTTCACGTCCTTAAAAATATTATGTCTTGCTAGGTATAAGTTTGATTTTAAGAATAAAAATTAAAAATCATCTTATAAAAAACTAAAAATTAAAGATTAATTCATTTAAAAGACAAACTGTACAATTAAATGGACAATGTACTTGTGTGGGGTCATTTGCACTTTGCCCTTAGTTTGTATTGGTCGTTAAATCAATATCCTTTGTACAAACAACTTTTTTAAAGGATAGACATTTATATTTTATCCTACAAATTATGCTCGAACATAATTTCAATTTCTAGAAAAACTTATGTCTCACTATATATATAAGATCTACTGCTTAAGGAAGAAAATTAATCACCAAACTGTTTAGTAATGGAAATTTTTCAAAAATATATTATTACGTAGCTCAATATATAATATTATATCTGAAGTAATATTATACATAATATATCAATTTTATGTAATAAGTATATAAATAATAGAGTAATTTTCATAAATAGCACTACTAGTAAAATAATTACATAAAATAACATGATTTATTAAAATTATAAAAAATAACATATTTTCCTATTTTCTGATACAATTTACTATAATCATTATAACTATATCTAAATCTCAAACCTTACAGTTCCTCCTTAATTGGTGTTGTTTGTTCAATTCCTCCTTAATTGGTGTTTTTATTTTTTTAAGCGAAGTTGCGTAATTAATGTGATTAAATCACACTTTTTATGATCTTGGACGTTTTTTGTCCATATCTAAAATTTTAAACCAAAAATTTCACATCCGTGTAATTTCTATATTTGAAATCGCAGATTTTGGAGAAATTTTCTTTTTCGTTGGGTGTATCATCATTGCAGATTTGGAAAAATATTTTAAATTTATACTGATACATGTATCAAAAGCTCATATTTCACTGAAAATATTGATACATATACAAATATAATACATAAAAATAGTATCATCAGTTTCAATAGTCAACATTTAAAAAAAAACAGATACACAATCAAAGAATCTATAATCTACAGAATTCTATAACATTAAATGTTTTATAAAAAATGATACAGTTGTCATACATTGCTGAACATAAATGCGTAATTTGCAATTTGTAATTTATTCAAGATAATACTGATACATCGGTAATAAATTAAATAATTGGCAAAAACTTTTTAAATTAATACACAAAGTAATATGAGTATTTTATATTCATGTATCACTAGAAATATTGACACATACTAATAACAAATTAGTACAATATATTGATACACACAAAGCAATACATTGGTACATAACAATTATGAAATTATCAGAAATCTGATACTGATACATGTATCAATTCCGCGTTGATATACAAGGACAAAAACTTGAAAAAATTGCACAATCTGGCATTGATACACAAAGACAAAAGCTTGAGAAATCCGACAATAATAGATTTCTTCGACATTGGTGAAGCAAAGGCTTCTCCATTAGAAAGATTATTAATCAAATCTGGAGTTTCAATTTCTCTGACAATGGTATCTCCAGAGTAGTTAACGAAGAAATAAGAAACACCTACCCATCGACCCGGCACAGATCAAGAATAGATCCGGTAGACCAATGGGGAGCTATAATTTTCTGCATATTTTTCACCAAAGATTTCAAATCCTTTTTTACTTTATCCAGAGATCTATAATTCTCTGCATTCAGATCGCCATAGCTGAGAGAGAGAGGGGGGAGGGGGGGGGGGATCGACAGAAATAATGAGAATTTTGAAAGAGGAAAAAAGGGGCGATGAGAAAGAAATTGATGAAATTTTAGGGGATTTGAGAGAGAAATTTTTGGGCAGTTACAATGAGAGAATAAAGAGATTAAATTAGAGAGAGAACGTAGTGAAATTTAAAAGATAATATAGAAAATTTGATACAATAATAATTACTTTTAAAAAAATGGTAATTCGCTATTTCTGTAATTATTTTACTATTTTTTGTAATTTTTAAAGAGGTTTGTTAATTATGGTAAATAACTAGTTAAGTTTGCTAATTTATGTAATTTTTTCTAAATAATATTTATACATAAATATAAATAAAATAAAATAAAATATTATATATCAACTTACGTGGGGTAAATATTTTAATTTTCCTACTCCTTTCGTTTCAAAATAAATGGTGCTTTAAGCTTAGGCGCACCCCTTAAAAAAATTACTTATTCCTAGATAAAAAAGTATATTTTTATCCATTTATTCCTAAAAAATATATTAAAAAAAATATAACTTTACTTTTTTCACTTAACTAAAAATAAACTTTATTAATATCTTGTTAATTAACGTAAAATACCGTATATTTTTAAATAAAATAAAAAGGCGGAAACACAAACAGAGGGGGTAATAGGTATTGTTGGGAAAGCACCGAAATTGGAAGTAGCTGGTTATTGCGACAATTTCAAGGTCCCCACTTAGGATAAAAAATGTAGCAGGAGAATTGAAGTCAAACTTGATGTTGGTAACTGTCACTGTCAGGATGAAAATTAAGAAATCGATGTTTACTTCTCAATGGTTATTCATTGCTATAGGCGCAGAGCCAAAGTTTGCGACTTTCAAGAACTGCGTGAAGTAAGTGTATGATGATTTATCTATCTATGTTTACATGATGAAGTATATAATCCTAAATTGACAATCAATTTTATTCTTTTTGATCCCATCTTGTGTTTTTGCCCAGTTCAAAAAATGGGGAAGAAGCAAGTGATGTTGCCCGCGAATGAAGTAGACCTCACCGCAGTGAAATATGTGCCGGAAAAAATTGAAGGTTTGTATTTCGTCTTTTTTCTTTATTTTCGCCGGGTGTTTTGGCTATGTTGACATAGCCAGTATCATTTTTCCCCCCTCCCCTGAGTTTGGGTATTAATTGATTTGCAGCTCCACATTTGACTGGTTTTTGGTTCAAGCTGTTTGTTAAAGTAATGGAGGCACCTTTAATTGGTTCTTTAATTGCCAGTCATCTGAAGCAGAAGAATGGGATTACTGATGTTTGTGTTTCGTATCGACTTGTGCATACTTGCGGTTTTATGAATCTGATGCATAAAAAGGAGATTAAGAAATTAAAATTGTTGTTTTTTGATTGTCAGATGCTCAAGAATAGTGTGATCCCGGAGGTTCCCATGTTCATTCCCCAGTTCCCTCTTCAAGGTTCTGTATTAAGCTCTTGCTGCTTATCTTTCATTATTTTATTGATATTGTGTGTTCAGTTTTAGGACAAATTGGAGGAAAAGGTTCCAAGTGCTACCAGTTAGTTAGAGTTAAGTTTTAATCATGCTAGTGCATTTGCTTTAGGGCTAACGTTTGCTAGTGAAACTAATTTAATATTAGACTGAGACGGGCTTAAAATGGAGCAACACGGAGATGGAGGATTCATATGGCCGACTCCGACTTGCTTGGGATTGAGTCAGAATTGTTATTGTTGTTGTATACTTATGTATAGTGTACATCAATTTTTCATCTTAGAGTAGGTAGGAAGATACTTATTCCTTTTAAATATGTCATTCAACTGAGATGGTGCTGCTTAACTATCTTATTGTACTCCTTGTTTTTTTTTCTTTTTCTATTAGTTGGTGGATCTTATAAACTTCTTGCCAGCAAAAGTTCACTTGCAATCCTATATATCAGAGGCTAAGCTTTTTACCGCTTAGATTTTACTCTTTGAGCATGACTGTAATAGTGATAAACTAATACGCAGCTGATTTTTGGACATAAAACTGGAAAGAAGAAAACTAATACGCAGCTAATTTTTGGACATGAAACTGGAAAGAAGAATAATATTGTGGTGGGCATTCCATGATTTTGTTGAAGTTGGAATTCAGGAATTAAGGTGCTTTTCTAATGTTACTGACTTGTTTAGTATATATATGTATTAGAGCCAGAGCCTGGTGTTGTTTGCTTAGAAGAAGATGGAAAACCTGAAGAACGGGTGGATTTAGCCTTGAAGTGTCTTCCACATTATGATCCTTCTAGCAGATGGAGTTCTGATTCAGGAGAACCATTCCAATTCCGCTACTGGAAAATTCGTGATTATGGATATTCATACAGATCTAAGCTTACGACCCCATCTATGGCAAGTGACTTTCCGTTGGTTGTTTTATTTCAGTCATATTTAAGACTAATAAACCTCTTTCATGCTAAGGTTGCAGAGCACTTTATCTCAGCAATGGAGGTATTTAATAATAAGCAGCCATCAGCACCACTATTAATCTCCTTTGACCCCAAGGAAGTGAGAAGGCAAGCGGCAGCTTCCACTCAAAGATTTGAGGAAGGTATTTTTATTCACAATTTGCCCTTTTTTCCCCTAAGTTTCCAGCACACGCCCTCAAATAGATGATGAAAATGATATTAGTTTCCTGCAATAAAGCATATTCAAACTACTGTCTGCTGATTTTGTTACTAAACCGTATTTCCTTCATCTGTTTTTTCTTTCTTTTATGATGCGGTCATGGAGGAAACCCGTTGTCAATCTTGGATGGGATTTTCATTGCAGTCAAGGATGACATTGATTGCTGCCCTCATCCTTCAAAGGGTATGTGTTTAACTTCATATTTCCTCTGCAAATATCTCTGCCAGTTTTAGCTGAACTTTTTTGCATGTGAAAAATTGCAGGTGGTTCTACATGGTTTCATGAGGTTCGCCATGTAAAGGAAGATGCGGTTTCTGTGTCAAGATTACGAAACAGTGGTGCAATTTTAGTAGGAAAGACAAATATGCATGAGTTTGGCATGGGCACGACAGGAAATAATCCAAATTATGGGTAAACTTTTTCCTTGAACCTACCAATAACAAACTTGACTATATTTTAAAATATATATGCTAACTATTGGTTTTGTGGCGTATGCTAAAGACTTCCTTCAAAAATCACTTTTTTGATTTATATTTCTTCCTTCCTGTTTCAATTTTGATCTTGCTGTGACTGGAGTATTGGATGTTCTTTAGCAGTCATTTCTGGCTCATCTTGTGCCTCCTTTTGTCAACGCAGCATGAGGTTCACTAGAGTGGTTTATTCCTAGTTCATTCTTCTTGTTCAAGAAAGGTTGTCAGCTGGTGGTTTTTGGCTGTTATGTGATTAGCACCACATTTTGACTTATTTAACTGCAGAATAGTAAAACTTTTGTTTCCTTACATCTTTTTCGAGTGATGATTCTTTCCTTGAGTTACATATTTCAATACATTGTTGTAGTCCTTTTCCTTTGGTCGAGAGCTGAGAGTCTTGCTTGAGTTATATTAAATAAGCCACTCATACAGACAGCTTTAGATATCTTCCCCTGTTCTCGAAATAGAATCCTTTGAAGTGTATCTGGTAACTATTGTTTCTTGGGTATCTTTTAGGTTGAGTGTATATTTTACCTTTTTCGTCAGTAATGAGCATTTTCCTATGGCAGTACACCTGGAAATCCGCATAATCCAAAAAGGTATACAGGTGGTTCTTCCTCAGGTTCAGCTGCAATTGTCGCTTCTGGATTGTGCTCAGCAGCATTGGGAACAGATGGTGGAGGTTGTATAACATATCGGGGCAGTGAATTAGTAATTTGTTTTAAAATGGTTATAGGTTTTCAAGATTTATTCATTTGAAGGCCAGGTTCAGTACGAATTCCTGCTTCTCTTTGCGGGGTTGTGGGCTTGAAAACAACATTTGGACGAACTGACTTGACAGGGTAAGTTCATAAATGGTAGGTCAATGCGCAACTATACCTTAATGCAGTATTGGTGAAAAAAAAATGAAAGGTCTTTGGCTTTCTGTTCTTTCATTACAGAATCCAAAAACAAGAAAATGCCAATGAACTTCATGTCCCAAGAATGCCGTTAGAGTGCGCACAGAAGCAAGCTGTTTTTTCTTAACAAATTTTGGTCAGATGACTTTTTTTTATGCATGAACATTGGAGAAATGATGTTACGTCTAGTTATGTCCAAGATGCTAGATGCCAAAAGAAATAATACTAAGTTCATTTTATGTTGTGATATGTTTCATTTTGGCCACTGTCAATGATATTAGAATGAACTCCCATACACTTAGCGGAATTTGGAAATTGATAAAAGTAGCCGATATTTGAAATTTATCAGAAGCACGTAACAATGTTTAGGTTATGTATTTATATAAAAGAAAAATATTTGGGTTATGTAACTCTATCAGGCACATTTTACAAACATTTTGAATGATTGTGGTTGCATGTTCCAAGCATAGATATGTTTATAATTTGGTCCATATGTGTTCTTTTCTCAGGTCACTGTGGGAAGCAGGAACTGTGACAATTATTGGACCCATCACAGCTACAGTTGAGGATGCCATACTTGTGTTAGTAATTGGGTTTTACTGCCAATTTCTTTACAAACAAATAGTCAATTTTGGTCATGAGAATCTCTGATATTCATCTCACTATGTACAGTCAAACCAAGCATTTTTCATTTGCCTGTTTGACTTGATATATGCAATCAAAATTATTTTGGTGTTACACTGTTTACATTCTGCATCAATTTCATCTACTTTTATGTGTGCTAAACAACGGTGAAGAATATACCAAGTGCCAAAATTATTGGACAAGTTATCACTGGAAAACAAGGGATTATTTGCCTCCTTATCAGGAATCAAAGTACCTTGAGGGCGAGGGAAGAGTGTATTTTGGGATTTGGAGTGGATTGGAGGAGGATTGGTTGCACGTTTCTCGGCTGTTAGTATGTAAGACTAAACACATGGGAATCAAATGGGAGGCAAAACAACCAACAACAACAACTAATACCACGCCTCAATCTCACACAAGTCGGGTTTGGCTATATGAATCCTCACTGATCATGCCGCTCCATTTAAGCTCATATTAGACCCATATTATAGTATTATAGTAATAATAATAATAATACTAACAACAACAACAACAATAATCAGTACTAAAAGTTATCTCTAGTTTCTACAGATATAAATCTTAGGATTAAAAGACTCCTACAAACATGGATTTAAAGTAAACATATGAATATGACCAAAATATAGTCCCAACTAATACATATCGCCTATATAGATCCTCTTCTTCCATTATGTCCTATTTTTTTCTACACCTTTTAGAGTTCAAAAGATATTAAAGCTAAAGATTAGAAGTTTACTGAAAAAAGTGCAAAATCACCAAGATAGTCAGCCTCCAGGGAGCAATGCTAATATTAACTATGACAGAACTATGTAACTCTCCTAACTCATGTCATCACACTTCTATTGTCTTTAATTAGGTTGTATATATTTTTTAAAAAATCAGGTTGTATATTTGGGAATCTTTTTCTGAAATTTGGTCCGTCTATCTTTGTCATGGTGATAAGACCACTCTTACGGTTGATAAGTGTTGATTATTGTTATTTCCTTTCAAATTTTCAGGTATGCAGCAATCTTGGGATCTTCTGGTCAAGATCCGCTGAATCCTGTAATCACTCACAAAGTGTACTTCTGCAAAATTTCAAGATATTGTTCTGCATGAGGGTTCAGTTTTAACATTTTTTTTTCTTCATTCCTGTAAATACTTTAGTTAATATTAGTAATAGGGTATCAGATCATCTTTTCAACATTGAGTTTTCCCACTAAAATTGCAGTTATAATGATCATCTATGATACTAAAGTATGTTGATTACCATAATAACTCAAGTTTTGGGTATTTTTCTTCAGAGATCTGTTCTGATCCTGGTTCAGTTTGGGGGATGTTTCTTCCGCTGAATGTCTCATTGTTCCTGTTTTTATCCATGCTGCAGTATTCACTGTGTGTATCATATAGATTATAGAAGACTATTTTGGTTAACTTGCTGAAAAAAATTGTGACATTTCCCTGTCCATTATAACCTTGTTGTTTTGGGTCCCCAAAATGGATTTGATATATCTAAACATGACCAATCTTAAGCATAGGATTAAGTTGTTCTTATACTTGTACAGGAGACTGTTGACGTAGGGTCAATGCCGAATGAGTTCTTTTCATTGGACTAAAAAGTTGCACTTTGCATTAAACATGCTGTTTTCTACTCACATTATTATTAATTGATTTTTTTTTCAGTCCATCCCTCGTTTACCAGATTTATCTTCCAATGAGACTTCAAATATTTTGGGATCACTTACCTTGGGAAAGTATACAAAGGTGTTGCGCTTCTGCTTTCTTAAGGTTGTTGGTGACTTTAACCTTCTTGGTTGAACTTTGGCTGATACAATACATCTTTTACAGTGGTTTAATGATGTTAGCTCGACCGATATATCTGACAAGTGTGAAGATGTCTTAAACCAACTGTTTCATCTGTATGGGTGCAAAGTAAGTCCATATTATCCTTTATTACGTATGTGATCAATTCTGTCATGCTCGTGCTTTTTACATCAAGATTGTTGTCTATTTCAGAAGACTTAATGCTAAAGTTCAGGTTCACTTTCTTGATGTAACTTTGCTTATTCTATTTTTCTTGCTTAACTCTTTGCAATCAAGACAACAGAGATTGTCATACCGGAGCTTCGTGAGCTGCGCACAGCCCATACTGTTACTTTTGGATCTGAATCACTGTGCTTATTGAATCCTCATTGCGAGGATGGGTATATCTATTTTCCATCAAGCCATTAGAACGACTGCTTGCTATCTTGTAATTTGGACTAATATAAAATTTCTTTCATTTTATGTAGGGAAGGAGTAAGATTGACTAATGATACTCGCACAAATCTGGCACTTTTCAGATCATTTGCAGCATCTGACTATGTTTCTGCCCAGTGCCTTAGGTAAAGAATAAGTTACTGAATTACTTTCATACATGTTGAAACAATTTGTTCAACTATTGTTTGTTTTAGTATCAAATTAGGGATGTGAAAGCTTCAAGTGTCTTGTGGATCAGTGGCATATACACGTGTGATTCTCCATTTAGTAGGCATTCTTAGCTTTAACTACATCAGCAATTTTAGGCTTTGCTTGCTTCACTTTAAGTTCATTGTGTGTAAAAGCTTAGAAAGTTACCATCTTCATATCCTGATTTTAAATTTTCAATCGGAGGAAAAATATCTCAGTGCTTATGCATGGAACAAATTTATATTCCACTAGAAGAGAACATCAGAATCCACGTTCATGTCTTTAATTTCATGGTTTCTTTAACACCATAGTTACTTTGTATCTCTGAAGTGTCATGTAATGGTTCTTTTTGTCTATGTTGTGGAAACATGTTAAGTTTCAGATGTACTACTATTTTTTTATCTAAAAGTCAAACATGCCTTGATATTGAATTGCGTTTAGAAATATGATAAAGTATATTCAATTTATTTCAGCTTTCCTGTGTCTCTTATTGCAGACGAAGGATAATGTACTACCACATGGAGGTTTTCAAGAAAGTAGATGTCATTGTAACACCTACTACTGGGTAAATGAAGTTCTTGCACTTTATGGGCTCTAATATCTATAAAATCATTTCTTTCACATCCTGTTAAGTAAAATTTGTGCAATAAATAGCTACTGTCCATTGCAGGTATTTTATGCAAATTGTTGGTTAATCTCGGTGAGATTTATGACACGTGTAAATAGATAAAATACTTGTAATAATGGCCCATATTGAAATAATATACTTATAATTTGACCCATTTAAAAGAGGTACTTATTATTGTAATGTATAAAGCATCTATAAAAGCTCCTAAACATAAGACATGCACTTGTGTGTTTTCCCTATCTCACATGGTATCAGAGCTCTCTTAAGAGTGAAGCTTGTGTAGTTGTGTTTGTTTTCAATGATTTGGGAGGTTGGAATAAAAGCTAAAACGGCCTTTGAGTTGCATGATAATGTTGGCAACTATTTTCCTCAATCTTCTGGTTGGTGGAAGTTTCAGAAATAGTTGTGTCAAAAAAAAAGTAGATTTTTCTGAAGTCCTCTTGCAATTGACAATTTGACATAAGACTGTACTTCAATGGAAATCAAAACTTTAGATGATTGGTGCAAGATAGGAACTATATGTTTCTTTTCATTTCACGTGGATATTGCTTAATCAGTGAATGATTCAATAAGATTATTAGGGATTAGGATATTTCTCATGTCTTTGAAGTTGTACCTCATATTTTAGCTTGATGATTGAAGTCACATTTGTTTGATGTTATTATGATCTACAGAGGATTTCCATTGAATACCTCACTCACAGAGTTTTCAGATCTAATGGAAATGTGTAATGTTCATATAGAATGACACATACTAAGACTTTTCTGTCATAAAGCAGAATTTTAATTTATTTCCAAGTAATTTATATCTTCCTTCTTTTTTTTTTCAACAGAAGTAGATGGACCAATGCTTTTTGTACGTTGTCATTAATGTCGATCTGTTTCTGGACCAACAGACATGTAAATTCATAATTTGTTTTTTTACTTTCTTTCCAGAATGACAGCCCCAGAAATTCCAGAAAGTGCTCTTGAAGTTGGAGAGACAAATTTGCAAATAGTAGGTAGGTTAACATCATTTTATTACTTTGTAGTAGTCATTAATGATCCCTGGAGATACTCTATCATCTCCTTTATCTCCTCTCCATCCTTGCTGTGTGCGCTACAGTACAGGTAACTTCCAAAACTTGGGGACACAAATACCAATTTGGTGGTTTAACAGCAGTAAAAAAAAAATTAAGCCTATCTATCACTGTGGATGTTTCCTCTGATTGCATCTAGTGTATCAATAGACAGGTTGGACTATATTTGGATGGATTAAAACGGGTATGTTGTGCGGACTCTTCAAAGTCCTTGCCGCACCCGTGTAGACACGGGTGTGGATCCACATCGGATTTGATCAACTCATCTTGGGCATTTAGACTGCATCTATGACCAAAAAGTATAGATTGATTGGTATTTGATTTTATTTTGTAGGTTTACGTCATATATATGAAAATGGTATGCTATCTGAAGAGATATCTTGTGAATAAAATATTATCTGTAGAATTCTGAAGTAGATTTATAATGGGTCATTATAGTGAACCTGCCAGAAGATAATATTTGATGTTTGACTTGGTGTTAGACTCAGAAATTTGATTTTTGTATGCATTGAAGACAGATTGTACTTTTGTATTTAAACTCCCAAAGCGTTCTATCTCAAAATATTCTCAATACTAGGATAGTTCTTTTGTTGTTATGATGAGCACTTCATGATGATCTAACTATATTTAGACTACTTATTCATTTGCTATTCTTTTCAGCAAGCCTAATGCAATTTGCTATAACAGCAAATGTTCTCGGACTTCCGGCAATTTCTGTCCCTGTTAAGTAATATTCATTTATTTCCTCTTAGGCAGTTCACTGAGAGTAAATCTCATAAAAGGAAATGGATTAGCAGGACCTGCATGTTGATGATATGCAAACAAGTTTCAAACAGTGCTACTAGTCTAAGCATCTCAAGCTCATAACATACAATATAGGTTTGTCATATATATATAATATTGCTGAGGAAATCGTTGAATATGGGTTCTACGAAGGAATAATTGTTGAGTTTTCTTTCCCTCAGCAAATTCCTCATCAATTATGTTGACATTGGTCATATAAGTTGGAAGTTTTTTTGTTCTCTTTATTCACATTAACCAGACGTGATAATGTTAGTCCAAATAACTGAAGATGTTGATATGTTTTTGCTAATCCAAAGATATTGGCTAATAAAGAAGAGCTTTTTGGACTCCACATTCTTCTTTTTGCCGGGAAATTGGTTAACTTTGAAGCAGCCTTTTATGTGGCCTCTGTATTCCAAGACCAATTTATTACACAAATACCAATTGTGTTGAAACTGGTCATATAAGTTGAAACTTTAATATTTTCTTCTCTCAGTGATTCTCTCGTTCAGTGTCATCAAAATAGAACTACTGGTGCGTACTGCATGCTAGTTTACTGTCAAGGACCTGCTCAGCTTCTTTCCAATTAATATTGGCATGCAGCAGTAAAAATGAACTACTGCTTTCTCCAGTTGTATTTGCACAGCCTCTGCTTCCTTTAAAACTAAGATGTCTCTTGATGGCTACCACCATAGGATTCAAAATTATTCTGAAACATGTGGATGTCAAATATCAATCATCATCATGTGTATAAAATTTACCTGTCCCTTACTAATTTACATTTCTTTTTCTTTTATTTTTGCATGCTTAGATTGGTTATGATAAGCAAGGACTTCCAATAGGTTTGCAACTTATTGGTCGCCCGTGGTGTGAGGCTTCAATCTTGCGTTTAGCTGCTGCAATAGAGGTATTCTCCTCCATCCCTACCACCATCCCACCCCAACTAACATAAGTTACATAACTGTTAAAACGTTCAAGCGAAGTATTGACAGGAGATTTGACTTGTGCTTTCAGGAAATGGCTGCAGAGTATAGGAAGAAGCCAGTGGAGTTCTATGACATCTTGAAAGGGAAGTAAAATTAACGGTTTCCAAGACGCCATTGAAAGAAGAGTGAGGGAGTTGACTGGAATAAGCTTTAACCAGCACTAGATTTTATCACAAAAATGAACTTAAAGAGGATGAATCGAACAAGAGCTGAAGAATACTCAGAAACAAAAAACAGGAAAAAGAAAGGAAAAAAAAGTGCTGGTTTGAACACCAGCAGGCTTTGCCAATATACTAAATCTAGTGGATTTTGGTGATGTATTCATGTATTTAGCTCCAGCAATCTTTCGGTAATTTTCTTAATCCTTAAATTTGTACACAGGAGAGTCAATACCTACAAAACACCCTTAAACTATCCCCTAAAAGGACAGTCCAGGGGCACTAAAACTCCCACGGGGTCTATCCACTGTTTGCAAATTTAATATCTGAATTATGAGATGGTGTTGTATCTCCATATTATATTTAATCTCTAAGTCCGTACATAGCAATCCTGGGTGGGTCATCACTTGTAGGAATGACATAATGCTAATCCATGTTCCACACGGCCAAGGAAAGATCCTCGCTGTTAACAAGAGGAACATAAGGGACAACTAGTCCTCTCTTACCTCGTCAGGAAGTCAGAAAGGAATGGACATCATAGTAGAGAACGCGAGCCGGGAGGGATGCTCGCATTTCCTTCTCGTCGAGGCCAGACTAACCCTGAAACTTCTGATCTTGATCTTACGATTGCAGTCAGGAAAGGGGAAAAAGAGCCTGTACCTAAACTCCCTTTGAACTACTATATATCCTATCCAAAGTATCTCTTGAACTACGGACGTTTCTTCTCTAAATTATCATGTTTGTAAAATGTAAGAACTATTCTGAAAAAAGCATCCACGTGGCATTTTTTCACATTCTTTTTTTTTAAAAATTATTCTTATTTGTTATTTGTTATTATTTCTTTCTTCTTTTTTAATTCGTTTTCCTTTTTCTTCAAATCTCCATATCTTCTGCTAATGACAGACGGACAGTAAAACTAGTTAAATTCATAATCTTTAAATAATAGTAATATAAAAAATGAAATAATCAAAATAATAAAATTTGGTTAGAAATCACACTGAATTTTATCAATAATAGTAAATTCAATTTAAAAAGATAACTCTAAAATGATAGTTTAAAAAAAAATATATATAAAGAGAATAGCTCAATGTACAAAACATTCCCGTTAACAACAATATCAAAAAATTAACAAAAAAGAAATCAAAAACTAACTACTAAAACTATTCTTATTTGTTGTTTGTTATTATTTCTTTCTTCTTCATTCTTTTTTTTTTTTCAATTTTCTTCAAATCTCCACGTCTTTTGCTAATGACAGACTGACTGTAAAACTAGTTAAATTTATAATCTTTAAATAATAGTAACATCAAAAATGAAATAATCAAAATAATAATAATTTGGTTAGAAATCATACTTAATTTTATTGTAACAGTAAATTCAAGTTAAAAAGATAACTCTAAAATGATAGTTAAAGAAAGAGAGAGAGAGAGAATGGCTTGATGCAAAAATATTTCATATTAACAACAGAGTTGATAAAATTTAGTTGTATTTTGCAACTGAGTATATTGTTATTTTAAAATTAAGAGTTTAATTAGTATTTGTTTTAAAAATTATCTGATAATTGAATTTGATGTTACTGTTAGGGTAGTCATTATTCAACGTAGTAATTACGATTTGTTTATTTGTCACAATGTAATTACGATTAATTACAAATGCACTATTTCCATAAATATAATGATACAATTGGATTAGATTTTAAAAATAAAAATTAATTATCAAAAATTAAAATTTAATATTTGATTTACCTTGATAAAAGATCCTAACTTAGGTATCTAAGATACATATTATTACTTGAAAATATAATAACAAATATATATTTGTAATTAATATTGTACAAAATAATTGACATATATATTATTAAAATAATAATATTTTAATTTAATTAATTTTAAAAATTTAAAGTACACATTGTGTAAGAACATCATGGACCGCAGGTTTAACAAGATGATTGATATTATAAATGCAATGTGATAAAATTATTCAAATATTTGATAGAAAAAAATCAAGAAAATGATGAAAGTGGTCCTTAAAATATGGAGTTTGATTCTATTTGATCCTTAATGTATGAACTTGATGAAAATGATCCTTAATATATCATAAAATGTGATCATTTTGGTTCCTTATAATTAATAATATCTAAAAAAAAAATTACAGTTAAAATAAACAGAATAGTTAGACCACAATTGAAAATACAAATAATAACCATATAATCTAAAAGATCTGCTACTTCAAGACTTGTTTCTTTTTCTCAATATAAAAAAAACAAATACGAATAATCTTTCCTCGTGAAGTTATTATTATAATTGGTGGACACTATTTTAAAAATAATTTATTTTTATATTTTCAAACTTGAAAATTACAACATACATGAAATTAATAATGATTATCATAAATATTTTAATATCTTATTTTTGTACATATAATATATTTTTTATAAAATATCACTACATAATATTTGAGTATAACTGTTAAAAATGATAAATTTATTTTTAAAAAAATATCATACTGAGTGAGCTACTACTGAAATAAAATTCAAATAGTCAATCAAAGGAGCTACTAAAATACTCGATTGATAATATGTACACATGATTTGTGCATGTTTTTAATACAAGAAAACTTAAAAGAGTAAAACTTAACGAGAAAATGATCAAAATGATCAAACGTGAAGTAGCAAATCTTTTAGATTATACAGTTATTATTTGTATTTTCAATTGTGATTTAACTATTCTATTTATTTTAACTACAGAAAAAAAGAAGGTAGTTTTGATTATAGGGGTTAGTGGACACTATTTTTAAAATAATTTGTTTTTATATTTTCAAACTTGAAATTTACAATGTACATAAAATTAATGATGATTATCATAAATATTTTAATATTTTATTTTTATACATATAATATATTTTTTATAAAATATCACTACATAATATTTGAGTATAACTGTTAAAAATGATAAATTTATTTTTTAAAAAATACCATACTGAGTGAGCTACTAATAAAATAAAATTCAAATAGTCAATCAAAGGAGCTACTAAAATACTCCGATTGATAATATGTACACATGATTTGTGCACATTTTTAATACAAGAAAACTTAAAAGAGTAAAACTTAACGAGAAAATGATCAAAATGATCAAACGTGAAGTAGCAAATCTTTTAGAATATACAATTATTATTTATATTTTCAATTGTGATTTAACTATTCTGTTTATTTTAACTACAGAAAAAAGAAGATAGTTTTGATTATAGGAGTGAAAAGCGAAATAATCATATTTTATGATACATTAAGGACCATTTCCATCAAGATCATACGTTAAGGATCAAACGAAATCAAACTTCATACATTAAGGACCATTTTGATCATTTTCTTGAAAAAAATCTATCAATTTTAATTGGAAAATGAATAACACAAAGTGTGAAATAACTAATTAATACTGCTAAAACAAATAAATTAAAATAAAAAATATAACATAAATTTAAAATTTAAAAAAAAAGCATAATACTTTTGTGTCAAATTTTAACTTAACATAAAATATGCTTCAACATAAATAAAGTACGTAAATATAGGTCAAAAGAAAAGAAAAACATAAGTTTTTAACCCCATTCGATAATAAAATTTTACTTTAATTCAAAAGTTAGAAATAGCAATGCAATTATTTTAAATAAAGAAAAATATAAAAAAATAATAAAAAATATGAACAATTATATAAAATCACAAAAATAAAGACTGAAAAATAATAATTAAGAAAGAAAATAAGAATAAATAATATACAATGAAATATATGTTAATCTCAAGAAAAAAAATTATATTTAGCTTTTATTATTTATTTTAATATATTTACTTTTACCATCCAACTTCGGACATATATTTATATTAATTGGTAACTCTCATGTTCTCACATGGGACTTAATTATTTAATGACAAATATTTTTTTTTTATTTCATTTTAATTGTTACGATAAAATTTATATTTATTTAAAAAAATTAATAAGAATAATAATTTGACTAATATAACTTTATTAATTTTTTTAAAAATATACATCAATAATTTTTTTCATATTTTAGAATGACTTCAAGTAATAGGAGTAAAATTAAAAAAGTATGATCAATTATCTCTTAAATTTTAAAATAAATAAAAATTTTAAAATAACTATTTTTAATATATTTAATAATTAAAATGAAGGAGTGAGCAACCAAACGTTATATCGTAAGGACAAATCTATCATATATATTATATATATATATATATATGATGATGATGATGATTGATACTAAATATAAGAGCGCAGAGGAGTAAAAGTATGATCTTTTTCATAATAAAAATGACTAGACTGCCGTAAGTTGAGATTCTTGCGGAAAGTCTCCAAGTCTTTGATATTGTCAATTTCACTTTGATATTGGATAAACCGATTAGCACTATTCGCTTCTCACCACCTCTCTTTGAACCAATTGGACTATAAAAGTAATTCTAAATGTCGTTCGCCGGCCGGCGACGAGCTTCCATACTTGCTGAAAGCATTTAATTGTAGTTGTAGGTGTGATAAAAAAAATTCATGGATATTTTAAGCTTTTTAGTTTTGATTTTTCACGCTCTTTCTTTATCTGATGATTATGGTGATTTTTTTTAAAATTTTTATAGATTGAGCTACTATATTGAGAAATGGGGAACAAACGAGTGATGATACCGGCGAGCGAAATCGACTTGACGGCGGTGAAGTACATACCGGAGAACATTCAAGGTTTCAATTTTATCTCCATTTGATTTGATTGAATTTTGAATTGTTTCGATTGAGCTATGCAATTTTTTTTTCTTTTGTGCAGCTCCACATTTGACTGGTTTCTGGTTCAAGTTCTTTGTGAAGCTGATTGAAGCACCGGGTATTGGATCTTTGATCATGAATCGCCTCAAGAATGAAAACAAAATTGACGAGGTTTGATTTGTAAATTTGTACTTGTGTGCAATTTACTTCCTGTTCTGACTTGTGACTATGCATGATATAGTTAAACAAACACTGAAGAAGATATATTCCTGATTGACAGATGTTGAAGTACACCGTCATACCGGAGGGTCCTATGTTTAAACCTGAATTTCCTCCTCAAGGTTCATTCTTGCACTAACATATCAATTCTCTCTCTCTTTCTCTCTGAATTTGGATATTTCAGATAGAAATGAAATAGAAAGGTGCTTCTTCTGTGTTTTATCCTCCTCGACATTCGTGGAATTAGTTCCGTTTTCACTTGAATGAACAGCTTTACAAGTTACTAGTAAAAGGAGCAAAGGGAAGAAACAGGTTTAAAACGCCCAATGTAGATTCTTTTTTTTTTTTTTTTTTTTTTTTTTTTTGGGTACAATTTTCTCTTTATTGGAACATTCAAGGGGGTGGGCAAAGGTCTGGGATTACAATCTTGGCAACCAAGTTCCATACTCCAACAAAGGCGGCATAGTGAGATCTTCCATATTCATATTGGTGATAATGAAATTATTAAAATTGACGGCATCACATGGATGCAGAAGATGTGTGTGTGTGTGTGGCTGTGTGTGGCTGTGTGTGTGCACATACAGAGAGATAAAATTGTGGAACCAGGCATGACATTTCGATTGTGACCTTCTTATAAGAAAACTAGATGACAATGTTGTGTTACAAAGTGCTGTATACTGGGCATTAATTCAGTTTGAATTTCCCGACTGTTGTAGAGCCAGAACCTGCTGTTGTCAGCCTAGAAGAAGACGTGAAGCCTGAAGACCGGGTTGAGCTAGCATTAAAATGTCTTCCAGACTATGATCCAGCTAGCAATTGGAGTGATGATTCAACTGCATCATTCCGCTATTGGAAAATTCGGGATTATGCATATGCATACAGATCTAAGTTTACAACTCCATCCATGGCAAGGCACTTCTACGGTTGCTTGGTTTTTGTTTCTCTCTTCTGTCTCTAGGATGAGAAATTATTCCTTGTGTCACAGGTTGCAGAGCGCTTCATCTCAGCTATTGAGGAGTTCAACAATAAGAATCCCGCAGCACCACTATTAATTTCTTTTGACCCTGACGAAGTAAGAAAGCAAGCTGCTGCTTCTACACAAAGATTTGAACAAGGTATTCTGATATTACATGTTTCCTGTGCTGTATACATAGTTGAACTGGTAAATAATACTCCAATTTTTATCGTACTTGCAAACTGTGCTCAGTCAGAATAATATTTTTCTGACTGGGGAATATGCAGGAAATCCACTGTCAATCTTGGATGGGATTTTCATGGCAATTAAAGACGACATAGATTGCTATCCTCACCCTTCAAAGGGTATGTATTTTAGTTTTAATCTTCCCACCGAGCCCTATTGCCAGATTTAGTTATATACATTGTGCAAACAGGAGCAACTACATGGATGCATGAGGTTCGTGAGGTAAAGAAGGATGCTGTTTCTGTTTCAAGATTACGAAGTTGTGGTGCAATTTTGGTTGGAAAAGCAAACATGCATGAGTTGGGCTTGGGCACTACTGGAAATAACGCAAACTATGGGTATGTTACATATTTTTTTGTTGGAAGGCTCTGTGTACATGAAATGTTAAATTTCATTTAACCCATTCTACGGCAGTCCTCAAGCATTTTTTTTTCTGTTTTAAATGTAACACTAGCATTTACAGTCTTCCTTCACAGTGACCTTTAACAATTGCTTCCTAAATTGTTTATATCCTGAGGTGGAAAACTCTAGAGTCGTTTATTAGTTGTTGTGAACGTACTTTTTCTTCTCTACCCTATAAGTTTTGAGTTTAAAATCTCTATGTGACAGGACTACACGAAATCCACATGATCCAGATAGGTATACAGGAGGGTCTTCCTCAGGCCCTGCAGCTATTGTGGCTTCGGGATTGTGTTCTGCTGCTTTGGGGACAGATGGAGGAGGTTGTACACCTACACCATGTCAATCCACGTAGTCAATCTTCATAGAACTGTTTTTTTGTTGATACTTGATTTAATTTGTAAGGACAGGTTCAGTTCGGATTCCTTCTTCCCTTTGTGGTGTTGTCGGATTGAAGTCAACATATGGTCGAACTGACATGAATGGGTGAGTTCATCCTACTGTTGTTCATGTGCCTTATAATATATGTTTTTCTCCCTAACAGATCTTCCAACTGTATATCCATTATTCTTGTACTCTTTCGTCAACTATCATTTTTTCTTGCATTCATTCTGTTTCAACGTTTAGAGCTTGTGGTTCATATATGAATGTGTATACATTAGTCGGGACCTACTTAAACCTTTATGTATAGTGATGATAGACCATCTCAAATTGGATTGATTATCTCTCCAAATCTTTGATGAGTCAAGACAATGATCACACTTTTTAACATTAACATCATTCCAGTACCTGAAAGATGGTATTATGGTCACAAGTTATGTTTTTTTCCATCTTTCCACATCAATATCACTTTGAATCTTTATAACTCCAGTAAAGGTGTTAAGTTTCTGCCATTGTTGAATTCAACTGTAACAGCTCAGATAATTGTAGGGGAATGAAGAAGAGAATCATTATTAGTTGGACCACGCAACAGAGTACAGGAGTCCCCTTTATATAGACCCTTACATGTCACCTATTCTAACAGACTCTAACAGTATCAGTTACTTCACTAACTGCCTGCTTAGACACAGCTAATTGCCAGCTCATAATGCTGACTCAGGTAAATCTAAGAAAAGGTACTGTCTGAGAAGCTTTATTTTGATGTAGCATCTCATAGGTTGATTGCCTATGCAAAGGATTGGATATAAACTTTAGTTATCAAGATAAAGAAATGAAGAAGCTCTAGTCGGTCAGAATAGAATATGAAACTTCAGTTATCAGGGTAAAGAATTGAATTGGAAACTTATTTATTTATTTATCAGGTTACATTTTATTAGTCCAAATTATAAAAAGCTAATATGGACGTATATACCTGTATAAATAATATTGGAGATCAATATCAAGGGCGGAGCTTGAAACTGTTAGTTGATTGCAAGAACTCCAAACTCAGTGAAGTCCCGTAAGAGTGTGACTGATTTTGATGCTTATAGGGCTTAGTAAACAATTTGACTATGGAAAAATGCCTCCAAACTTATCAGAAAGAAATGAACAGCCAAACGATCATCAATGATACGACAAATCCATGTTGATTTTCTAAGTTGGATAGATTAGTGATTTTGGTAAACTGATTAGTGATTTCCACTTATGCATCACCGTTAGTCAATTTAATTGCATCAAACCTATTAGCTCTTGTACCTTCTTATTATTAAGTCAGTTTTGGGTGCATAGACATTAATCTTCATGGTGTTCCAAATAGTTTTTTTTTCATGTTAAGGGAGAAAATTGTTTTTCAGGATGGGGCAGATTCACTATAGCCTCTCTTTTATTTATCCAGGTCATTATGTGATGATGGAACAGTGGAAATTATTGGACCAATCGCCACAACAGTTGAGGACACCATACTTGTGTAAGTATTCATGGGGTTGAATATCGATAATATGCTTACTCTTAAACATTTGTTATCCGATTATCATTTGGACTAACCAAATAAATGAAACAAATGTTGAAATTAGCTGGCCTCATTTTCCTCATAAATCTGCTTGCTGATGGTAAAGGACAAACTAAAAGAATCTTATTATTGAGGAAAGCAAATGAGAATGATAGAGCTATGCATAAAGATGTGGAATGATTATTCAACCATCTTGTCAGACCACATAAAAGAACTATAGGTGCATTCTGGAATGTTATAACTGCATGCCTCATTTAGATCTATTAATCATACGCTAACAGTTAATCTTGTCCAAGGACCAGTAATCCCATCAAGTGCCTGACTGTTAATTGCTAATTAGCAGTAGTGATCAAAGAACTACTAAGGCATGGACATTGTGTTGTATGCCCAGTCAGCTGGCTCAGTCAGTTTGACCTGGTACGAGCTGCTGGAATATAGTGATTGAACTTTTTTTTTGAGAAGGAATAATGATTGAACTTTTTCCTCCTAATTAGGTGTACGTCAGTTGAAATTTTCTTAGGTAACCATTTGTCATAATAGTATTTTCATGCCTATTAAATGGCTTTGAATGTAATACATGGATTTGGATAAGTCCGACATCTGCCTACTGTATGATTCCAAGGGGAGCCGCATTTATCTCCATGATTAGATTGTGGGCATTAGCAACAATTTCTGCGACTGTGATTTCACCAGATTCCTCAAATCATCATGAAGGGCATGAATGTGAATGAAGAAATTTCAGATATAGAGAAAAGAGATCTACAGGATTCCAGTTGGATAAATTAAAAACTCTTAGTGTAAGGCTCTGTTTGGTAAGTATAGGTGTAATTATGCCATTTAGATGGTTGGTTTTCAATTAAACTGAAGAACTGAATAAGCTCAAACTTCAAAGACAGTTGGGATAATGCTGTACAACTAGCTATAAGATCCAACTAAAGCAGTATACTGTCAACAAACCACTGAAGTATCATCATAAGCATCTTGATCATGCAGCACGCACACGCACACGCACACAAACACAGGAAATGAAAAGTTATAAATTTAATAAGGTAAACCTGACTCCCCAAAGCCCCCTGCTCAGAAATCAACGGTGGTCCTTTCCACTTCATTCCTTGATGACCCGAGCTCCCCATCCCAATGTCATGGTTGGTGCTCTTGCCACTGGAGCAACCTCTGTTCCCAAGGAAAAAGACTCAGCTTGACTCTACCATGAGGGTGTGAAGGATTCCTTTTAAGTGTAATCCCAGAAATGCAGCTAAAATTTCTCAAGAAGATATGGAAATTTTAATTTTCTTTTCCATAAATTCAAGTAAGTAGGAGGATTTAGATATTCTAATGATCTGGAGAAAATACTAGTAGAGATGGTAGTAGAGAATGATCCTTCCTCCTAAATGGTTGATTTAGTGTTGTACTATTGACAAGTATGCCAGGGAACTATGTCATGATAAGTCTTCCTGGACTTGTTAATGCACTTTACATGTTTCGTCAACAAGTAGAGCTTTAATAGCTTTATTGGTCTCACTTTTGTTTTTAGTAAATTTAGGATTGAATTTACACTAGGGAATTGCAGTGTGATTTTTTCATTTCTATTACTGCATCAGGTATGCAGCAATTTTGGGATCCTCTCCTGTTGATAGAATCTCTTTGAGTCCGGTAACCACCAAAGAATACTTATTCATCTGCTTTATTCCTAAACTCTTGTATTTTTCTTGACTGTTCTGCTTTCTTCCTTTTTCTTCATTGTATTACTTTTTAAAAGTACCTGTCTAGTAAACAGGATAAACCTGAAACATCATGTACATGTTGAGAACATCTAGATTTTCAAGAACAGGAATCATATGATATGTTGGGAATCTCTTATGATAATCAAACTGTATTCTTAGTTTTAATTTCACCAGCAGCCGAATCAAGCATATCACGTTCATCTTATTGATTTTGGACATCATTGTGGATCAGAAGTTCTGTTTCTGTAATTTAATCATCTCTCTTTTTCTTTCAGTCCTTCCCTTGTGTACCTAATTTCCCTTCACAAGAGAGTTCGCAATGTCTGGAATCACTGCGCCTTGGAAAATATACAGAGGTGACTACACTGTTGTTACTGAAATAGTTTTTTGTTATAACCATTATTTCTTTGATTATCGCATAGCAACTTCCTCTTGCAGTGGTTTAATGATGTCTTCTCAACTGATATATCTGACAAGTGCGAGAATGTTCTCAGTCAACTATCAGAAAAGCATGGAAGCAAAGTATGTCTATTTCTATTATTACATTCTCCATTGCTTTATCTTGACTTTGGCAGGTGTATCTGCTAGCTTTGATTTAGAATTGTTGGAACAATTAGTATCAGCATTGTGGGTATCTATCGTTCTACAAGATTGTTAGTATGTCTAATATTTTTCTTTATCATGGTTGAAGACGGTAGAGATTATAATACCAGAGTTGCATGAGATGCGCATTGCTCATATTGTTTCTATTGGGTCTGAATCCTTATGCGCACTGAATCCAGACTGCAATGATGGGTACACAATTTCGGTTTGAATATTCTATTACATCACATGTCTTCTTACTAGATCTCAATGTTTTATTCGGAGCAACCTCAGTTTATTTCCTGATATCATCTTGATTATCTGTTTTCTTCTTCTTCTTTTTTATCACCAGAAAAGAAGCGAGATTGACATATGATACTCGCACAAATCTGGCATTTTTTCGTACCTTTACCGCAGCAGACTATGTTGCTGCTCAGCGACTTAGGTGAGACATATTGTTTCTTAATCTACCTAAAGTAAAACATTCTAACCTAGTCATGAATTTATTTCAGAATCCATCTGAAAACTGGTTATGTTGTTGTTGTTGTTATCTGAGAATTGATTTATTGATTAAGAAATATGGTGGCATCTTAAATGACTGAAAACGTCAGATAATTGTAGCATACCTTAGGTTTACTTTTACACTTTATTGGTTGCCAAAACTTTTAAGTTGATAACTTTGGAACCTATCAACAATGTTGTTGAAAGAAGTCATCTATATTCCAAACCAAACATATGACTTGACAAGATATGGTGGAGTGTTTAATCAAGGGCGAATTTACAGTGCTGGGTATGGGTTCCCGTAAACCCAGTAGCTTTTGTCCAAACCTTGTATTTATATTGAAAAATTCATTAAAGGTATAAGATATCTCTCTCGGAACCTAGTACCAAAAAACAGCCTGTTGGTTCCACGGCAAAGAGGAACCAGTTAAGCTTAGCTTCTGTGATCGACAAGGGTTCCATTCCCTTGGACTCAAATGCATTTATTACTTTTTTATAAAAACGCCACAAGCAGGCATACTCTTATCTTTAAATATTTAAAAACGAGAAAAGTCAAACTGAAAAGATCAGAAATAAAAATACCACAATCATCTTTTTTCTCCATTTTTTTTCAAAAAAAAAAAAAAAAATGAAACACGTAAAGTCAAAGTTAGAAGATACCGGCCAAACTAAAGCTTATTGAAAGTATCATTCTTCCCAAATTCCAATTTTCCCAATCAACTTTAGACCAAAAGGTGAAAAATAAGAAAAACATGGGTTCTAAAATATTGCTGCTGGTTCTTTCATTCAGTACTCGTTCCTTTATTTAGTTATTATTAAGTATTAATTTGAGATCGATGGGAATTAGGGTTGGAAAACTGGTTAAAAGATAAGCAAACATTCAATTCAACCCATTATATGGGTTGGATACTGACCAGTTAAAAATGGATCGAATATGGATATTATTCATATTATCCACTGAAAAATGGATATCCAGATGAATAATTATCAACATCCATTTATCTGCTTGTTATTTTTCATGAGTTCTTACTTTCTGAGAGTCTAAGCTTATTTTAATTTTTAGCTTATGTTCTCATCTGACCATAGATAATGTGGATAACCATACTATCTGTCAGTTAACCCATTTTTTGTGTGTTAAAAATGGTCGGGTTGGATATTTCATCCATTGTTGTTTAACAGTTTTCAACCCGCCATATCTGATCTGAGTCGCCCTTTTTCCACCCATATTAGGAACCCATAAAGTACAAATCCTAAATCCGTCTGTGTTTAATATCCTGAAAGTAATGCTTCATAGAGAAAGCACGATGGGATGATGAAAAGGAGAAAATGTTAACTGCATAGAACAATTGCCTTCTAATTTCTATGCTGTCACTAGTTATGTATATTTTGTTATGCTTGTTTTGTGCATATACTCTGCAATGCCAACCCTTCCAATTAACGTCATATGTATTTCTTACAGATAGAAACAGAAATGCAATCTTTCAGAGGTACAGGAAACATGATTGACATATCTCTTATCTGGGTTGTTGCAGGCGGAGGTTAATGTATTTCCATTTGGAGATTTTCAAGAAGGTGGATATCATTGTGACACCTACAACCGGGTACGTCATGGAAGTCTCTGAAATGTGTGGAATTGAGTTTCATATCCTTCACCAAGGCTTATTCTATTCCAGTAAATGAACATATTTTCTCATTTTTTCATGTGCACACATTTAATCACTCATCTTTTTCAAAATACTTCGGTTTTTCATGCTCTTTTTTGTTTCCCCCTTCTTTTGTTGGTGTGACTTCTGTGCCTAAGATAATATTCTTAGTAATGAAGTGGTCACGTGACTGACTTGTTCATGTGGATACGTAAAACATTAGATGGCAAGTATAGGATGTGTAGACGGGAGATTATTTTGTTGATACATGTCAAAGTTAGATTTTTGACATCCTGAGCTTGCGTGCATACGCTGGAATATTCCTATAACCATATCCGATACTTCATTCTTTTTCAGCATGACAGCACCCAGAATTCCACCAAGTGCTCTTAAAGTTGGGGAGACTGATTTGCAAGTTTCAGGTTTTCCCCTACACTCACCTCTTACCAGATAACATCAATTATGGAGTTAGTTGAAACTATACAGATCACTGTTCTCTCCTATTTCTTGGATAGCTTACTGTTTTGCAGTTTCAGGTTAGAATTGTATTCATGTATTCTATATTTCAGGAAATCTTATGAGGTTTATTATAACAGCAAATCTTCTGGGACTTCCTGCAGTTACTGTCCCTGTAAGTTGTAGCACCTTTCTTCTCTGTCCATGGTTGTTAGTTCACCGGTGGTCACTCAGGGAATGGTACTCTCATTAACCATTTCCGAGGGAAGTAAAGGCAAGCTTGTATGTCATGGATCTGCATTTGGTTCATCAGTCTAATGGAGGGGTTTGCATGAAATTAAATTGTTTACAAAAAATATCTGTAGCCTAATATTTCAAAGGTTTTTATCCCAAAATTATTTTCATGAAAAGGTAGCAATGGGCATGAAATCAAAAGATTTTATAAAGCGGTTTAAAATTGGCTTTATTCTCCACTTATCCCAAAAAGAAAAAAAAGCTTTATCCCCTCCAGAAGCATATTTTAGCCTAGATCTTCCTTCAATTGATCCATATCGTAGGATTTGCTCGTTACATTCAGAATGAGGTGATAAATACCTAGTACAACAATGATGGTTATCAGCATCTCATATTGGTGAGTTACATGCGCAGGTTGGTTATGACAAGCAAGGGCTTCCCATTGGCATGCAACTCATTGGCCGACCTTGGTGTGAAGCTTCCATTTTGCGCTTAGCTGCTGCAATTGAGGTAATTGTCCATTGATTCAATCAAGATGAATGAGAGCAACCACGATTCATTTGAAGAGTGAAACAGATAATGGTCCCTATGCAGAAATGACTTGACATACCAATGCAAACATTGCTCTTTTTCAGGAAACTTGTGCTGAGCCCAAGAAGAAGCCACTGCAATATTATGACATTTTAAAAGGGAACTAGAAATCAAGCTTAAGTCAGTGGGAGCCCCAGGTTAACGGTAATGTGCGTCGTGAAGCTTAAGAAGACGTGGATTCATTTATCAAGATTTTGGTGATTCACAGAAACCATCTTGAAAGACTTTTCTTTGCCCAAATGATCTTGAAATTGAATTTACCAAGTTTGAAGTACTATATGAAATAAAGCTGATATTTCCCCAACAAAGTAATGCCCATCTCCCCCTTCAATTCTGTGGCCTTCTTCCTCGGAAAGTTTTGGCTAATTGCCTCAATAAGTCCATTTGAAATGCAAATAGAATCCAAAAACGGGTGAATGCCCACATAATTGCAGTGAAAGGGGTTAATGAAAATGTTAAACCTTGTATATCAAAACCAAAAAGGAGAGGGAGACATTCTATTCCTAAACGTCATATTTAATCTCGGGAGGGAGAAAATAAGAACACAAACTTTTAATAAACACCGTATCAGCTGAAAGAAATCATGTAACATAAGCAAATACCTATTCAACCATCTGAATTCTGGAAGAACGAGAGTCAGGAATCTTGTAGTAACTAATATTTGCTACATTCTTCATTTACATCAGAGTGAGCACCTTCTTACTCTGCAAAATTAGTAACTGGAACTTTTGCTGGGTGACATGTATTCAGTGGATTGATTAACTATAAATTATGTAGAATGCAAGAGCATGGGCGGAGCCAAAATAGAATTTCGGGTTTGGTAGAACCAATAGCTTTGGCCCATACCCTGTATTTGCAAGAAAAAATAATTTATCTAGAACTCAAAACTCATAAACTTAAAATCATGGATCCGCCTCTGTACAAGAGGCTAATGAGAAAATGGTAGTGCGTGTGAAGTAAGATCACAAACCATTGGATCATAGATGTCTTACCTTCTCTCCACAAACACCATGAGGTGGAGCTCTGACTTAGCAAAGCTGCAAGTAGGAGCAGAAAACAGTGGGCTGCAGAATTGATCAAAATCTTGCTTTTTTGGCTTTTATTTTATCAAAACTATGTCGAGGAGTTGCACCAATTGGGAAAATATAATCCATATGCTAGTGCCTTCTACAAGCAGTCCCCAACTCCCCTTTTGCCTTGACATATTTCCAGACTGATCCTGCGTTTTGGTAAACAAAGTGGATGGTTAAGGATTATCTTTATTGTTGTATCTTGAAATAAGAAGCAGAAAAATAAATATTCAAGAGTATTCTCTTCTATAGGTAAAACAATTGCACAGTTTTTGTAGATGCTTAATGACTGTTGTGAGTTTGTCAGCAATAAAAACAACAATAGAGCTATGTTTGCAACCCAGATACAGACACAATGGTTTTTGGAATATAACAACAAATAGCAACTCATCCTAAAAGTTGAACTGGATTATGAAGATTCATCAGAGAAATTTTGTATTGAATATATAATGTGAAATAGCAAGGTATATTTGGACAGAGAGGAAACACAACTAAGTACTTGTAAGCAAATAAGTCCATGTTTTAGTTAACTGTTTGTTGAGATATAAATAATGGCATAATACATAAACAGACACTCAAATTTGGCCTCAACTGGCAATTAAGCACTCAAACTTTGAGAGTGCACATCTAGGCACCTCAAACCGGTGCTCTCTAGGATCGCTGCGCTTGGGAAAGTATACTGAGGTAATTGCTATTCTGGTTGAGAAGTGTCTGAAATGTAACTTTCTTATAACTGTTATGTTGTTTCTTGACTTCCTCCTGCAGTGGTTCAATGATGTTTTCTCAACTGAAATATCTGATAAGTGTGAGGACATTCTTGTAAGTTTATTGCCCATATCCAATTCTTTGGTTCTGTCAAGGAATTGCCCTTGTTCATCTGGCATCTTGCTTGCTTAGAGTTAGGGGGTCTTATGAGAATCAATTTTGTGACTAACTATTTTCTTTCTATCTATCATATTCCCATTTCTGTTATTTCTTAAATTGTTTCGTCTTTCTTCCCTTCATAGAAGACGATAGATTGTAATACCAGAGTTGCTTGAGATGGGCAGTGCACATGTTATTTCTGTTGGCTCTGAAGTACCATCTGAGTTGAATCCTGACCTTGAGTATGGGTATGTCTACTTTACTGAGCAGGTCTTTCATGTGCTTGAGCTGGCTTGTCTGGGGCAATACATGACATGATGGCATTATTCATATTCTTCTTGATGAATACCTTGCAGCTTTGCATTTATATAATACTCTGTTGTTACCTGATTTCCATGAAATCAGCAAGATTTAACATATGACGCTAGGATAAATTTGGCACTATCTCGAATATTAACAGTGTCGGACTATATTGCTGCTTTCGGTGTCTTAGGTGGGGCATAATATAGCAAATTCTGTATTTGATCTGCACTGCAAATTTAGTGGCATCTTAAAAAAATATTTGAACTGTGATGAGCTTGATCATTTGTTACTACTTGTTTGGAAGCTTAAGACAATGGTATTCTGTACTTTCGGGTTACGGTTGCATAAATAAAGAGAAGAATCTTGTCAATGACACAAGATTTTCATCACCATTGCCTGCTTGTATCTGGTGAGAATGAAAATAAATCTTTTGAGTATACCTTGTTTTGGATCCATAAGTTGAGTTGCTACTCATAAATTTGCTCAAGAAAAGTCATAATCTATTTTATGTAAGAAAGTGATTATTAGTCTTCCTATTTATTTATTTTTTATGATGAATGTTGGGCTAATACTATGTGTTAGATCATCTAGATAGGTTGTATTTCTTTTCAAAAGAATGTAGGTAGGATAAAAATATGAAATAGAAAAGCCTTTAGCTTTTATGCTCTATGATTTTTGGTTGCTCTGTTGTTTCTCTGTAATCTTGTTTATCCTCTTGTATCTTATACTAATGAAAGCATGCGTTCCCAATAATTGGTATTTTATTCAACTGGAAATTAGGTTATTGTTCTTTTTTTGGTTTTCACCCGTGTGTTGTATGACTAATTCAGATCACGTGTTGCAAGACTCGTTATGATGACAGTGGTTCCAACAAAATTTTCTCTATGCTCATGACTTGAACCTAAGACCTCTTCGTTCAAAAAATGCTGCCAAAATGTGTAATCCTTACTGCTTAAATAATCGTCCCTAGTCAAAGCTACTTTGGAGGAAAGAAAGAAAAAGGGGAAGTTACGGGAAAATACATCAAATTATAGCAAGCTCTTTGGAGATAAAGTTCCTATAATCAAACACATTTTTTTTCAACCACAAACAGAACTGCATTAATGATAGCACCCACGGTGGCATGCGTTTATTAAAGTTGACGGACTTCAATAAAAAATTAAAAATATACTTATTGGGAAAGATAGACTCAAATATAAGCCCCACAAATTATGACAATAAGTGAATTTGGCGCTACACATATTTCTTGATCCAAGATCAGGTTCAAGAAGAGGAAGATTGAAGTTCAAGAGGAGAGCCCATGTGAAGCCCAAGAGGAGGCCCACATAAGAAATGGAATTTGGCCCAATGTAGGGTGAAATTCACGTCCAACATAGGGGCTAAATTCATGTCTAAATTGAGCTGAAAATTTACACCCAAAAGTGGACTTTTTTTTGGTTCTATATTGGAAACTTTTCCTTCTTTCTTTAGAAAAGAATTTTGATAATTTTTACATGTTTTCCTAGTTAAAAGTTTTCTAGTTAGGTTTTAGTATTTATTATCTTCCTAAAAATAGAATTGGAAACTCATGCTATTTTGGAAAGATTTTCCTATATATGTATGGGTGGGTGGATTTTGTTATTTTCATAAGACAAGAAAGCATGATTAATATTATTTAAGAGGTTTCTCTTTTTTACACTTTTATGTATGGCTACTTGGGATTTATCTTACAACCTTACAAAAACTATTTTTTAAGAGGTAAAATTAATTCGTAACTTGATATCTTTGGTTCTTATTTGTAAATTAAAAAAAGTAATTAGTCTTATACTAATTATTGTCTCTAACTTTTTTTTTTTTGAATTAGGGCTCTAGATCACTTTTTTATCTAAGTTTTTGAAGTGACTCTATTAGTATCATAATTAGTCTTAATCTGCTAATTTTGAATACTAAGATCAATCAAAGTTCTTGCCACTTCATCTTAAAATTTGGAGATTTTATTCACAAATTTCATTTGTCTTTAATTTTTTATCATTAATCTTCATATTTTTGCTTTAGCATCTTTTTTTTATGTATTCAAATGAACTGATTTTTATCAATTAAGTTCTTACCTTTTTTGTTAGCCTAAACTCGTCTCAAAATCAACTTCAAACTTGCGTTGAAATCGTGAGTGTAACCAAATTTTGGACTCTGCCAAAACTTAGCTAACTTTAGACATTCAAGTAAAGTTAAAATTAAGATTTAACGTGTGAAATTAGACTTCGATAAAGATCAATTATAAATTTTAAATATTAAGATTTAAAGTTTTTGGAGGGCCCATTCAAACCCGAAGTTCCGAATTTACACTTTAATTTTTTTTTTTCAAATTTCAGATCTTTAGATGTAAAATTACTAAATTAGGCTTGATTGAGTTTAATTTCAAACCTGGAACTCTAAAGGAGAAGGAAAATTAGCAACAGTAATAGGTAAAAATTGATTGAACTTCAAATAACTTTTTAAAAAATTCAATATATTCCAAAGAGGAAATTTCGTGTATGTATGTATGTGTATATATATATAATACTTAATATTAAAATATATTTAAAATTTTTTATTTATAAAATATAATGTTAGTTATTTTTTGGTAATAAATTCACTCAAATTTTTTTAAGACTTAAAAAATTTGCTTAAATTTTTATGTATAAAAATGATATGAAATGTGTATATCTTGTTCAATGCTTAAAAATTTCACTCAAATTTTCATTTTACGTTTTTGAAAGTTTAATACATCTATAACAAACGTTGTATATAATTTTAATGCAACTTTCATACAAATTTAATACGACTATAATAACATAAACTTAAATTCATACAACTTTAATACAATGTTAATCACAACAACATCAAATCTATATTATATCATCCCAAATTTGATATATTCTCCCCGAAGTATTTTCTAACTTTTGGAATCGCACCTGTTTTGAAATTATTTTGATTTTTCAAACCCAAGCTTCAATTTTGAAGCTTTAAGCTTCATTCACGGTGGACTTCTAGATTGAATTTGATATTTTATTCAAAGCCGCATCAAATCTACACCAAATCATCCTAAATTTGAGATATAAACTCTCCAAGATGTTTTCAATCTTTTAAGACCACACTTAATCCAAAAAATTATTTTAAATTTAATTTTAATAGAGAAGCTTCAAAATTTCATCAAAATAGTGAAATCCGAGATTTTAACTATAAAGAAAAATTTAGTAAATTGGAAAAATAAAAAAGGAGGAGGTTGGGAAGGGAATTGGCAGTGAAGAAGAAAGAAAAGAGACTAACAATGACAAAATATCTAATTTTTTTTTAAAGTATATTATATTTTGTAATATATTTATTATATTTTTTGAAAAAGAATTATTTTTATGTTTAATAATTTAGAATATACGTGAGAGGTAATTTTTCATATTTTACGCGAAAATAGTAAACGTGGCTATCTGTTGTCATTTCTGCAAATTAGTCCCCCCATTTTGACGTGACGAACATGAAAAGAGTACATTGATTCAATCTGGAAGGAATTAACGGGTGATTTTGGATTTTTAGACCAGCTTGATTAAAAAATTTTAACAATTGCTTTAGCTTTAAAAAATTATTATTATTTGTATTATTTTTTAAAAAGTATTAAAATTTAATAATGAATAAATAAAAATGAATGAAAATAATACCACTTCCGGGAAACGATGTGGACTTTAATCCGCAATAAATGGCAACCAATTTAGTTGTCGTCATTTGAATGGTTGCTGATGTTACGCAA
The DNA here is from genome assembly GCA_035772735.1 of Datura wrightii. NCBI lineage: Eukaryota > Viridiplantae > Streptophyta > Magnoliopsida > Solanales > Solanaceae > Datura > Datura wrightii. The sequence goes on along the minus strand of JASDFA010000038.1, from coordinate 3,149,719 downwards.
GGTACATACATTAATGTTAGTATAATTTGAACCTACAGGCATCATCATGCCAACCAATTTAATTGTCGTCATTTGAATGGTTGCTGATGTTACGCAAGGTTGAAAATTTTGATATTTATAGATTTGAATTTTTTTTTTTTAGAAATTAATAAAATCGATATAGTTTACACATATAATCAAAAATATAAAATTCAAAGGTTATTTTACGTATTAAAATGTGAATGTTTTGTATTAATAATTTATTATTCCAATCATGTAATTTTTTTTTGTGGGCGAGCATACTGGATTTATTAACTTTGAGAAAATCAATATTTAAAAAATAATTTTTTAATTTTTAATTAAGATGATCTAGAGATGTACTTATTATAATATTATTTTTTTTTATATGTTAATTATATCAATTTTGTTAATTTTTAAAATAAAAAAATTAAAATTAAGGGTATTTTTCATCAAAAAATAAAAAAAATATTCTTAAGTCACAAATAAAAATAAAAATTATGAAAAATGATATTTATTTGTCACTTTTCACGGATTAGAGGTGTTATTTGCTTATTGACCAAAATTGTGATAGTTTAAGAGATTCTTTTCACTTCCTTCAATAAAAGTTATATATAAAAAAAAGAAAAAGAAGAAAAATTTACTTGCTATTGGATAAACTACTACACCAACTTTGTTTGAACCAATTGGATTATTGGAGTGTATATATAACAGTAATTCTAAACGTGCGTTCACTTAACTCCCTTGCGCACTTCATAATTAACCACTGCTCGCCGGCCGCCACGCTTGCTGAAGCATTTACGTGTAGGTCTGATAAAAGTTACATGGATACTTTAATCTTTTTAGTTTTGATTTTTCTCGCTCTTTCTGATGATTATGGTGAATTTTTATTTATTTAGTTATTTTTATCGTAGATTGAGTTAATGGGGAACAAGAGAGTGATGATACCGGCGAGTCAAGTTGACTTGACGGCGGTGAAGTACATACCGGAGAGTATTCAAGGTTTCAATTTTATCTCTATTTGATCTGATTGCATTTTGTGTTGTTTCGATTGAACTATGCAATTCTTTTCCTTCTTTTTTTGTTTTGCAGCTCCACATTTGACTGGTTTCTGGTTCAAGTTCTTTCTGAAGCTGATTGAAGCACCGGGTATTGGGTCTCTGATCATAAATCACCTCAAGAATGAAAACAAAATCGACGAGGTTTGATTTATATGCAATTTACTTCCTGTTCTGACTTGTGAGTATGCATGAAATGGTTAAATATAGACTGAAGAAGATATATTCATGTTCATGATTGACAGAAGTTGAAGTACACCGTCATACCGGAGGGTCCTATGTTTAAACCCGAATTTCCTCCTCAAGGTTCATTCTTGCACTAAAATATCAACTGCCTCTCTTTCTCTCTGAATTTGGATATTTCCGTCAGAAATGAAATAGAAAGGTGCTTGTTTTGTGTTTTGTCTGCCCTCAACACTGGTGGAATTAGCTCTGTTTTTCACTTGAATGAACACGTTCCAAGTAAAAGGACCAAAGGGAAATATATTTAAATACCCGATGTTGTTATTTTTTTTTTTGGTTGTACAATGTTCTCTTTATTGGAACACTCAAAGGGGTGGCCAAAGATCTGAAATTACAATCTCGGCAACAAAGTTCTGGATTGCAACAAAGGTGAAACTAGGTATACTTTCAGAGTTACCCAGTACTTGTTCTACTAGAATGTAACACGTACATGGTGGATTAGTAGATGCACGCAAGTTGACCAGGTCAATTGGTTTCTTCTTACTCATGGGATTTGCGGCTACTCTACTTGTAAGGCGCTGCTGTAGTAAGAAAACAGTGAGATCTTCCATATTCATATTGATGTTGATAAAACTTGTTAAAATTGTTGGCATCAATGTGGATGCAGAAGATGTATATATGTGTGTGTGACTATGCACGCGCACATACACAGAGATAGGAATGTGTGTGGAACCAGGCATCATATGTTGACAGTGACCTCCTTAGAAAAACAATTAAGGAAAGGATGCCAGTGTTGACCTTGACATGATACAAAGTGCTGTATATTTGGCACTAATTCAGTTTGAATTTCCCGACTGTAGAGCCAGAACCTGCTGTTATCAGCCTGGAAGAAGACGCGAAGCCTGAAGACCTGGTTGAGCTAGCCTTAAAGTGTCTTCCAAAATATGATCCAGCTAGCAATTGGACTGGTGATACAACTGCATCATTCCGCTATTGGAAGATTCGTGATTATGCATATGCATACAGATCTAAGTTTACAACTCCATCCATGGCAAGGCACTTCTATGGTTGCTCGGTTTTTGTTTCTGTCTTCTAATCTCTAGGATGAGAATTTATTCCTTGTGTTACAGGTCGCAGAGCGTTTCATCTCAGCTATTGAGGAGTTCAACAATAAGAATCCAGCAGCACCACTATTAATTTCTTTTGACCCTGACGAAGTAAGAAAGCAAGCTGCTGCTTCTACACAAAGATTTGAACAAGGTATTCTGATATTTACGTGTTTCCCTTCTGTATATATCGTTGAACTGTAAGTAAATAATACTCCAAAATTCCTCGTAGTTGTAAACTGTGTTCAGTCAAAATAATATTTTTCTGACTGGGGAATATGCAGGGAATCCACTGTCAATCTTGGATGGGATTTTCATGGCAATCAAAGACGACATAGATTGCTATCCTCACCCTTCAAAGGGTATGTATTTTAGTTTTCATCTTCCAACCGAGTTCTATTTCCAGATTTAGTTATATACTTGGTGCAAACAGGAGCATCTACATGGATGCATGAGGTTCGTGAGGTAAAGAAGGATGCTGTTTCTGTGTCAAAATTACGAAGTTGTGGTGCAATTTTGGTTGGAAAAGCAAACATGCATGAGTTGGGTTTGGGCACTACTGGAAATAACGCAAACTATGGGTATGTGTTGCATATTCTGTTGTAGAAAGGCTTTGTGTGCATGAAATGTTAAATTTCATTTAACCCCTTCTAAGGCAGTCCTCAAGCATTTCTTTTCCGTTTTTAATGTAACACTAGCATTTACAGACTTCCTTCACAGTGACCTTTAACAATTGCTTCCTAAATTGTTTATATCCTGAGGTGGAAAACTCCAGAGTTGTTTATTAGTTGTTGTGAATGTACTTTTTATTCTCTACCCTATAACTTTTGAGTTAAAAATTTCTCTCTGACAGGACTACACGAAATCCACATGATCCAGATAGGTATACAGGAGGGTCTTCCTCAGGCCCTGCAGCTATTGTGGCTTCGGGATTGTGTTCTGCTGCTTTGGGGACGGATGGAGGAGGTTGTACTCCTACAACATGTCAAACTGAAGAATCCACTTATTCAATCTTCATAAACAGTATTTTATTGATGCTTGATGTAATGTGCAAGGACAGGTTCAGTTCGGATTCCTTCTTCCCTTTGTGGTGTTGTGGGATTGAAGTCAACATATGGTCGAACTGACATGACCGGGTGAGCTCATCCTACAGTTGTACATTTGCCTTATAATATGTTTTTCTCCCTAACAGATCTTCCAATGCAAATTGGGGGCAAGAAAACTTTATTGAAAGATGGTGGTTTAATTCGATGTTGTTTAAGGAGTTTTAACGCAGGTGTGAGATAGGAATCGGTATCTACTGAATTCAATGGTTCCAGTATAAATGAAAGAAAATAAAAAAGGAATGACATCACAATGAGATCCTAATCTCAAAACAAAAAGAAAGAGGGATATGGCGAAATTGGTAGATGCTACAGACTTAATTGGATTGAGCCTTGTTATGGAAACTTACTATGTGATCATGTTCAAATACAGTGAAACCCTTGAATTAACAAAAGTGGGCAATCCTGAGCCAAATCCTGTTTTCTGAAAACAAACAAAGGTTCAGAAAAAAAGGAAAATCTTTGACAACACGAAAAAACCATTGTTCAACTATTTGACAACATAAAAAAACCAAAAGCTCTGCCCTCCCCCTCTATCTGTCCAAGGGATGGAAGGGCCATTATTCTTGTTCCTCTTTCGTCAACCGTCATTTTTTCTTGCATTTATTCTGGAGCTTGTGGTTCATATATGCATGTGTATACTAATGTCTAGGACATACTTCAACCTTTTATGCATAGTGATGATAGATCATCTCAAATTGGATTTTTTATATCTCCGGATCTTTGTATGATTCAAGACAATGTTCAGACCTTTTCACAATAACACCATTCCAGTACCACATTATGATCATAAGTTATGCTATTTTCCATCTCACCACATTAATGTCACTTCAAATCTTTATAACTCCAGTAAGGATACTTTCTGAGAAGCTTAATTTTGATGTAGGATCTTATAGGTTTCTTGCCTATGCTAAGGATTGGATATAAAACCTTAGTTATCAAGCTAAAAAAAGTGAAAAAACTCTAGTTATTCAGAATGGAATATAAAACTTTTGTTATCAGGTAAAGAATTGAATATGGAACTTACTTAGTTATCAGGTTAGATTTTATTAGTCCAAATTATACAAAAAAATAGGGATGGATATACATGTATCAATAATACAGAGATTAATATCAAGGATGGAGCTTGAAATTACTGTTGGTTGATTGCAAAAATTCCAAACTCAGTGAAGTTCCATAAGTTGTTGACAGATTTTGATGCTTATAGGGCTTACTACACAATTTGACTATGGAAAAATGCCTCCAAACTTATCAGAAAAGAAATCAACAACCAATGATCTTCAATGATGCGATGAATCCGTATTGATTTTCTTAACTTAGAGAGATTAGTGATTCTGGTAAACTGATTAGTGATTTCCACTTATGCATTTCCTTTAGTCAATTTAACAACATCAAACCTGTTATCTCTTGTACATTCTTATTATTAACTCAGTTTTGGTGCATAGACGTTCAATCTTCATGGTGTTCTGAATGGTTCTTTTTTCACTATAGCGTCTTCATGGTTCATGGGGAAGATTCACTATAGCCTTTCTTTTATTTATCTAGGTCATTATGTGATGATGGAACAGTGGCAGTTATTGGACCAATCGCCTCAACAGTTGAGGACACCATACTTGTGTAAGTTGTCACGGGTTTGAATATTGAGAATATGCTTAATCTTAAACATTTGTTATCCGATTATCATTTGGACTAACCAAATAAATTAATCGATTGTTGAAATTTGCTGGCCTGGTTTTCCTATCATAAATCTGCTTGCTGATGGTAAATGACAAACTAAAAGAATCTTATGATTGCGGAAAGGGAATGAGAATGATAGAGCTATGCATAAAGGTGTAGAATGATTATTCAACCATCTTCCCAGACCACATAAACACACTATAAGTGCATTCTAGAATGTTATGACTGTTTACCTCATTTGGATCTACCAATCTTACGCTAACAGTTAATCTTGTCCAAGGACCAGTAATCCCATCAAGTCCCGACTGGCAATTGCTAATTTAGCAGTACTGATCAAAGAACCACTAAGGCATGGATACTTTTCTGTATGCCTAATCCTGATAGCTTCTAAACTAGTGGTCAAGTACTTCTTGTTTAATATCATGAGATTGATAAGACAATCAGACAATCAGACAATCAGATAGCAAACAGCTAACAGGCTCAGTCAGTTTGACCTTGTATGAGCTGCTGGTATATAGGGACTGACTTTTTTGCTCCCAATTTAGGTGTTTGTCAGTTGAAATTTTCTTAGGTAACCATTTGTCGTATTAGTGTTTTCACGCCTACAAAATGGCTTTGGATGTTACACATGGATTTGGTAAGTCTGACATCCACCTACTATATGATTCCAAAGGGAGCCACATTTATCTCCATGATTAGATTGTGGGCATTACCAACAATTTCAGGGACTGTGATTTAACCAGATTTCTAAAATCATCATGAAGGGAATGAATGTGAATGAAGAAAGTTCAGACAAGAAAAGAGCTCCAAGGGATTCCAGTTAGATAAATTAGGAGAAACTCTCAGTTAAGGTTCTGTTTGCCAAGTATAGGTATAATTATGTCAATCGTATGGTTAGTTTTCCAATTATATGGAAGAACTGAATAAGCTCAAACTTCAAGATGTAATGCTGCACAACTAGCTATAAGAGTCTCTCCAACTTTAGCAATTTACTGTCAATAAATTACTGAAGTGTCATCATAAGCATCTTGATTGTGCAGCACACACACACACACAGAAGAAACAAAAAGGAAAATGAACAGTTATAAGGTTTAATAAGGTAAACCCCACTCCCCCCGAAACCCCCCTGCTCATAAATCAATGATGGTCCTTTTCCTATTCATTCCCTTGATTACTCAGACTCTCAATCACAATGTCATGGTTGGTGCTCTTTCCACTGGAGCAAACTCAGTTCTCAGGGGGGAAAAGATGTGGATATACGCTACCATGAAGGTGTACAAGATTCCTTTTAAGTATAATCCCAAAAACGCAGCTAAATTATCACAAGCAGATGTGGAAAATCTAACTTCTTTTCCTATAGATTCAAAGAAGTAGGAGGATTAAGATATTTGAATGATCTGGAGAAAATGCCAGTATGGAGGAATCCTTCCTCCTAAATGGTATGGCGATGTTCTGTTACCTTTATTAAAAAAAAATGGTATGACGATGTAATGTTGTGTTTTTGTCAAGTATACCACAGGACTATGTCAAGATGAGTCTTCCTGGACTTGTTGATGTAATTTACATGTTCTGCTCAACAAGTTATTGCTTTAATAGCTTTATTGGTCTCACTTTTGTTTTAAATAAATTTAGGATCCAAGTTACACTAGGAAATCGCAGTGTAATTTGTTTATATCCATTACTTTATCAGGTATGCAGCAATTTTGGGATCCTCTCCTGCTGATAGAATCCCTTTGAGACCGGTAACCGCCAAAGAATGCTTATTCATCTGCTCTATTCTTAAACTAATTTCTCTTTACTGTTCTGCTTTCTTCCTTTTTCTTCATTGTATTACTTTTTAAAAGTACCTTCTATTCCACAGGATAACCTGAAACATCATGTACATGTTTAGAACATCTGAGAACTGTGTTCTTAGTTTTAATCTCACCAGCAGACTCATTAAGCATATTACATTTATCGTATTGATTTTGGACATCATTGTGGATCAGAAGTTCTGTTTCTGTAATTTAATTATCTCTCTCTATTTCTTTCAGTCCCCCCCTTGTATACCTAATTTCTCTTCACAAGAGGGCTCGCAATCTGTGGAATCGCTGCGCCTTGGAAAATATACAGAGGTGACTACATTTCTGTTCACTGAAATAGTTTTTCATATTTGGTTATTTCTTTGGTAATCTCATAGCAACATTCTTTTACAGTGGTTTAATGATGTCTTCTCAACTGATATATCTGACAAGTGCGGGAATGTTCTCAATCGGCTGTCAGAAAAGCACGGATGCAAAGTATGTCTATTTCTATTATTACATTCTTTATTGCTTTATCTTGGACTTTGGCGGGTGTATCTGCTTGCTTTGGTTTAGAACTGCAGAAAACACTAGCGTCAATATTGTGAGTGTCTATCATTCTACATGTTTGTTAATCTGTCTAATATTTTTCTTTATCTCATGGCTGAAGACGGTAGAGATTGTAATACCAGATTTGCATGAGATGCGCATAGCTCATGCTGTTTCTATTGGGTCTGAAGCATTATGCTCAATGAATCCAGATTGTAGTGATGGGTACACACTTTTTCTTTGAATATTCTATTATCACATGTCTTATTACTAGATCTCAAAGTCTTATTGGGAATTATTTCCTGATATCATCTTGGTATATGTTTTCTTCTTTTTTTGTCTCCAGGAAAGGAGAGAGATTGACATATGATACTCGCACTAATCTGGCACTTTTTCGATCATTTACAGCAGCAGACTATGTTGCTGCTCAGCGGCTTAGGTGAGACATTGTTTCTTAATTTACCTAAAGTAAACAATCTAATCTTAGTCATGAATTTGTTTCAAAATCCAACTGAGAACTGTTTTATTGATTTAGAAATACGGTGGCGTCTGTAACGACTGAAAGCGTCAGATAATTGTAGCTTACCTTAGGTTGGCTTTTATACTCTATTAGTTGCCAAAGCTTTTAAGTTGATAACTTTTGAAACCTATCAATAATGTTGTTGAAAGTCAGTTACGCTCCAAACAAAGTATATGACTTGATAAGATATGGTGGATTGTTTAATATCCTGAAAGTAATGCTTCATACATAAAGCATGATGGGATGATGAAAAGGAGAAAATGTTGACTGCTTAGGACAATTATCTTCAACTTCTATGCTGTTCACTAGTTATGTATATTCTTTTATGCTTGGCTTGTGCATATACTCTGCAATGCTAACCTTTCAATTAATACCGTATGCATTTCTTACAGATACAAACAGAAATGCAATCTTTCAGAAGTACAAGAAACATGATTGACGTAACTCTTGTCTGGGTTGTTGCAGGCGGAGGTTAATGTATTTCCATATGGAGATTTTCAAGAAGGTGGATATCATTGTGACACCTACAACTGGGTACGTCAAGGAAGTCTCTGAAATGTGTGGAGTAGACTTTCATATCCTTCACCAAGGCTTACCCTATTCCAGTAAATGAACATATTTTCTCATTTTTTTCATGTACACACATTTAATCACTCATCTTTTCCAAACTATTTCCCTCTTTGGTTTTTCCTGCTCTTTTTTGTTTCCCCCTTCTTTTGGTAGGCAGGACTTCTGTGCCTGAGATAATATTCTTATTAATGAAGTGGTCACATGACTGACTTGTTCACGTGGATAGCTGAAATATTATGCAAGTCTAGGATGTGTAGACAGGAGATAAATTTGTTGATATATGTCAAAGTTAGATATATGACATCCTGAGCTTGTGTGCATAGACAGTTCATTGTTTTGTTGCAATGAATGCAGTAATATTCCTAAAACCATATCTGATATTTCCTTCTTTTCAGCATGACAGCACCCAGAATTCCACCAAGTGCTCTTAAATTTGGGGAGACTGATTTGCAAGTTACAGGTTTTTCCATACACTCACCTCTTACCAGATATCAACTATGGAGTTAGTTGAAACTTGAAACTATATAGATGCTGTTTCTCTACTATTTGTGCTTGCTGTTTTGCAGTTTCAGGTTAGATTTGTATTCATGTATTCTATTTTTCAGGAAATCTTATGCGGTTTATTATAACAGCAAATCTTCTGGGACTTCCTGCAGTCACTGTCCCTGTAAGTTGTAGCACCTTTCTTTCTCTATATCCAGGGTATTTTAGTTGATCTGTGGTCATTCAGGGAATGGTACTCTCTCGAACCATTTCCGAGGAAGTAAAGACAAGATTATATCTCTTGGATCTGCATTTGGTTCATAAGTCTAACAGAGGGGTTTGAGGAAATTGTCAGAAAAATATATCTGTGGCCTAATATTTCAGGTTGGATTTTATCCCAAAATATTTTTACAAAAAAGTAGCGATTGGCATGAAAGCGAAAAAATAATATAAAGCGGTTCAAAATTGGCTTTATCCTCTCCACTTATCCCAAAAAGAAAAAAGGCTAATCTCCTCCAGAAACATATTTTAGCCTAGATCTTCCTTCAAAATGATCCATAATGTGGGATTTGTTCGTCAGTTTAGAATGAGGTGATATTCACCTAGTACAACAATGATGGTTATCACCATCTCATATCAGTGAGTTCCATGCTCAGGTTGGTTACGACAAGCAAGGGCTTCCCATAGGTATGCAACTTATTGGCCGACCCTGGTGTGAAGCTTCCATTTTGCGCTTAGCTGCTGCAATTGAGGTAATTGGCCGTTCAACCAAGATGAACGAGAGCAACTATGAATCATTCAAAGCATGAAATAGATAATGATCCCTGTGCAGAAATGACTTCCAATACCAACTCATTACATTGCTCTTTTTTCAGGAAACTTGTGCTGAGCCCAAGAAGAAGCCTCTGCAATATTATGACATTTTGAAAGGGAACTAGAGATCAAGCTTACATCCATAGGAGCCCCCGGGTAAACGGTAATGTGTCATGAAGCTTAAGAAGACGTGGATTCATTTATCAATATTTAATCTCAAAGGGAGAAAATAGGAACCCATTTTTTTAATAAACCCTGTATCAGCTGAAAAAAAATCATGTAGCATAAACAGAGGCATATTTTTGGCTACCCTATGTACTTAATTACCTATGTTACAGTCTGATTTCTGAAAGAGCCAGAGTCAGGAATCATGTCGACACAAATATTTGCCACATTCATCATTTCCAACAGAGTGAGCACCCTGTTACTCTGCAACTTTCTCATCTGCAGTTATCGGAAAATTAGTAACTGGAACTTTTGCTTGGTGACATGTATCTATTGATTGATTAATTATAAAAATGCTGTAGAACGCAAGAGGCTAACGAGAAAAAGGTAATGCGTGCAAAATCAGATCACAAAACTGTTGGATCATAGATGCTTTACGTTCTGTCTACAAGCACCATGATGGACCTCAGACTTAGCAAAGCTGCAAGTAGAAGCAAAAATCATTTGAAAAATGGGGTGCAGAATTGATCATATAATTGGCAAAGAGCTCCACCAATTGGGAAAATATAATCCTTTAACATATTTCCATATTGATCCTGCGTTTTGGTAAAGGTTAAAAAGAGAGGTGGGATTGGGGGTTATACAAAGTGGATGGTTAAGTATTATCTCTATTGTTGTATGTGGAAGTAAGAGGCACACAGAAATAAATATTCAAGAGTATTCTCATGTATTGGCAAAAACAATTGCACATTCTGCTTAATGACTATGGTGAGTTTGTCAGAAGCAAGAACAAGAACACAACTCTGCATGCAACTCAGATATACATAATGGTTTTTGGCAAATAGCAACTTATTCTAACATTTGAAATCAGATTATGCACATTCATCTGAAATTTTTTTGTACTGAATCTATAATTTGAAACTGGAGAGTAATCTTTATCGTACTATATTTTGACATAGTGAATTTTCTTCTTCTCAGCAAATAGCATGGTAAATTTTAGAATAATTTTATACTACTATCTCAAATACAACTAAAAGTAACCCCGCCATAATTAGTGGAAGTGTGGAACAGATAACTTGGCAATAAGATAAGTAATCTATTATAGGTTTATTAAAAAAAAAAGAACATACTGATCAAAAGAAAAGAAAGGTAGCTGACTCATTAATTTCGAAGTGTGTTTTTCAATAATATTTAGTGATATTCAGATAAAAATTAGAGAACACCTGATAATTTACATAGAAATTCATAAAAAAATTAATATTTCAAATGTGCTTTTGATCGTTGTTTTTTTTTTTTAATTGCCATTTGATATCATTTTTAAACAAAAAATATACATATACATCACGCTTCGTCAATAATAATCTAGGTGTATATTAATAAATAATTAATAATAATTTAAATAAAAAACACAAATAATTGATAATTCAAATAAAATATTTTCGAACTCATCAGTTATTAATGAACTGCTGGAGCTGTTTCCGTGACGAAAGCGGGTCATCGCGTGCCAGCCAGGGAACGAACTTGGATATTTGTGTTTTTAACCATTACCTCGAAAAGAAAAAATTTCTTAATGTAAAAGTATTTACTGTATGAGTATATAATTAAATAAATTATAAAGTCGATAATAATACCTCGTATTTGAAATGGTTAGTCAGTGTCATGTTTGGTTCATGTTTAGGGGAGATCAGAAATGGCGTCCAAGCTAACCCCCAAGCTCTTCTCATGGCTGATTCTGCTAACGTTGGTACTCATTTCCCTCTACTCTCTATCCCTTCCTCTTTACGCCCCTACTTCTCCAAAACCCAAAATTCCCACCTCACCCTCTTGCAATCTCTTCAAAGGCAAGTGGGTCAGCGACCCGAATCGCAAACCCATTTACGATGAGTCCTGCCCGTTTCACAGGAACGCCTGGAACTGCCTCAGAAATCAAAGAGAGAACATGGGTCGGATCAATTCTTGGAAATGGACGCCCGACAAGTGTGATTTACCTCGGATCGACCCAATTCGGTTCTTGGGTTCAATGAGGAACAAGAATATTGGGTTTGTTGGAGATTCGCTGAATGAGAATTTCTTGGTTTCATTTTTGTGTATTCTTAGAGTAGCTGATTCTAGTGCAAAGAAATGGAAGAGAAAGGGTGCCTGGAGAGGAGCCTATTTTCCAAAGTTTAATGTTACCGTGGGTTATCATCGTGCTGTTTTGCTCGCGAAATATGAGTGAGCACATTGCTTTGTTCTTCTACCTTGTTTTGATATTGAACTATATTCCTTGGCTTTTTGTTTTAAATTGTGTTGTTTAGTAGCAAATGCAAAGATTAGGCTTTTCTTCATCATCATCTCAAGTGATAATTTGTTAAACTAGATATCATGGTTGCTTATCAATGCTAAAAGTTGGAAATTCATGGCTTGAACCGCAAGTCGTGGATTTAAGTAGCGGTTCCCTATAGTTGTATATGATTATAAAAACTAATCATATGATTATCTTCTGCTAGGGTTCATAATGCAATTTTCCAAGAAAAAGTTTGCTCATTCCAGGATGTTTATACTGTGTAGCATTACTTTACTTCTGCCACTTAAGTTCATATGCTTATATTGGCTCATTTAGAAAGTCATATACTCGCATTGAATTTGGAGCTTCTAATTTAAAACTCTTTGCCTGTGATATATAACCTGTTGCCTGACTGAGTGCTCAAGTGGATAATAGCCCTCGAATCATGACTAGCTTCAGTTTCTGATATCATGAAGGGACTTTGGTTATCAGAAGAGTGTAAAATAGCTTTTTGATACGGCTGTTGCTCCTCAATTTTTTTGTAAGAGATCTGCTGACCATTTACTTTTATTTCCCAAAAAACAAAAAGGAGTTATCCTTCTGTCTGGTTCATTAAGCTAAAAGAAGTGAAAAAGTGTCCTGTCTACCATTTGCATTTCAAAGTTTATCCTCATTATTGAATGTCGCAATAGTTGGATATCAATCGGAAGTATGGTGTGAGTTTTCTTTGAAGTCGTAATCTTACTTGCTCATTACTGATTAAATAAGGTGGCAGCCAAAACAGCTTGATGACTCCAACCAAGATGGATTGAAGGGAAGATATCGAGTAGATGTTGATATTCCAGCAGATGATTGGGCTCATATTGGTGCCTTTTACGATGTTCTAGTCTTTAACACTGGTCATTGGTAATTTCATGTTCCTTCACGCTGTTTTAGCACATTAGCTGATATGTCTATCACTTCTTCTGTCCAAATTGAATGACCTCTTTTCTTTCTCTGTTGATTGTGAAATATTATCAATTTTGTTTGAAGTTCCCTCACATAATAATATAAGGAAATTGAATAAAGCATCTGGCTGACAGTCGATTATTGGGCGAAAATATTAACATCAGCCACCTGCCCAACCTTGCAAACACCTCATACTGTATGGATGGCATCTTCAGCTACCTTTGGATGCTAACCACCTACCTGCACCTCTATTGAAACTTGAGAAGTTCTAAAACTTTATTAAAACTCATAAAGGTCTGAGCTCTTATCTATCTTCAATGGCATCTCAAGTTAATCCTAGAAAACAAAATTATAAATTAACATGTCGCCAAAAAACAAAATTCTGCCACATTAGGTGCAAAAATGTACATGTTGTTTAGGTGGAAGGTGTTATCCTTGTTCTATTTAGATGTGAGTGTAGCAGAGAGCAAATTGAAGTGCCAGTGGAGGATGAGCTAGATCAGCTGGTAATTTGCCGTGTGCAGCTATGTTGCACTGTTAATGATTCCACCTGTGTTTGTCAAACTTCAAAGCAAGTATTCCTATAATCACAAGGCGAGCTACGTTTGAGAATAAACCAACTAAAATACTACTATATGATTTTTCTCCTTCTGTAGACACTGGTGGGATTAGGTTGTTATTGTTATAGACACATAGGTACACATCTAGTTCTGGAATAATGATGGCTAAATTTTTTTGGGTTCTTTACTCTTGTTGTTGTTGATGGGAAAGAGGGAAGGAGATCCCGGGGGAGGGGCGGCAGGGGAAGCATCACCTTCTGCTCTTGGTTTCTGTATTCTTGGCATGGCATTTCAAATTACTTCACCGAATCTACATATGATCTCTAATTGCTCTGGTTTTAATGTTCATCAATATTTTCTAGGTGGGGCTTTGACAAATTCCCTAAAGAGACACCTCTTGTTTTCTATAAGGCAGGGCAACCGATTCAACCTCCCTTAGAGATGTTTGATGGACTTAAGGTTGTTCTCGAGAATATGATTGCCTACATAGAAAAAGAATTACCAGAGAAAACACTTAAATTTTGGCGCTTGCAATCGCCAAGGCATTTTCACGGTGGTGAGTGGAATCAAAATGGTAGTTGCACAGCGGATGAACCCCTTGATGAACTTCAGGTATGCAAACATAGCACCTTTTGGTGAATTTGAGATTTCCTTGCATACGAGAGTGTAAATGTTCTATATTTACTAAAGTTTTCAATTTTCATAGAAGCACTATTTCTTTGGTCATAATTTTAAGAATCAGGGCTAAAGGAATTGGATCCCCCATCTTCTTTCTTGAATTACCAGGTTTAAAAACCAGTTCTAACTAGGTAATGGTGTGTTCTGAAATAATCACATAAAAACTGCAATTTATCACCCCCTCAACCCGTGAAAAAAAAAATCACTTGAAAATGTGTTGCTTAGTATACAATCATGCAAGGAAAGTTAAAAGATATGGATAACTTGTCAAATAGTTAACCTTTAGCAAGGAATTGTTTCCTAAGAAAGCTTATTTTTGTCCAACAATTGATACAGAAGCGAGAAACTTAACATGTCTAGTCTAACTGACTTCAATAAGCGATTTTTCCTACTGATAAAGGAAAGTGTTTTTTCCTTTCCACATTTACATTTTCTCAGAGAATTAGCCTTCCTGTATACATTGTTTGTCAAAATATAGGGATTTATTATGCACTAGAAAGTTAATAATAGTTAGCAGTGACAAGTTTCCTGAAGAAAATCTTACTGATACCTGAACAGCTTGACCTGTGGTTTGATCCCAGATATAATGGGGTTAACAAAGAAGCAAGGCGAGTAAATCATCTCATTGAAGAGGTTTTAAAAGGCACAAATGTCAGAATCCTCGATCTGACGCACTTGAGTGAGTTCAGGGCAGATGCCCATCCTGCAATTTGGTTGGGGAAAAAGGATGCAGTGGCAGTCTGGGGTCAAGACTGTATGCACTGGTGTCTTCCTGGTGTTCCAGATACATGGGTTGATATTTTGGCCCAGCTTATCACTCATTATGTTTTGGAGACGGGGTGATTGCTGTAGACGGGTTCAAAGCTTTCTTGAATTATTTACAGCTGAGTTTATGATTAGATCAAGACGTGAGCTGTACAACCATCACAAACTTGCTGATCTGATGGAGGTGGTAGACCAAATTGATTTTTTTTTTGTGCTCATTTACATTCTTTCTATCATGGGGAGGGGTGGGAACTGGGGGCTGAAGATTTCACCCTTTAGACTATAGCTTTGTTCAGAGGCTTTGGTTAGAGAAGTTTTCTGTTGCTTATTCTTGGGGAAGAAAAATGGAGGCAGCAGTTGGCTGATTTGATTATAAACCAAAATGCCTAGAGTTTATGACGTGAAGCTCTATCAATCTTTTTCTTTTTCCTTTTTCACCACATAGCTCAGGAGGATTTGTTCTAACACTTTGAAACTTTGTAGAACATGTATCATCATTGTTATATATATTTGTCGTCTTTGTTTCCATTCAGTTGTACTCTCTTTCTTCTTCTTTTTTTTCTAAAATGAACTCGGGAAAACAAAAACAAATGAAAAACTCGCAAATGCAATGAAAGGAGCTATAAAGTTGGTGTTATAATCCAGTGATCTATAAAAAATGTCTGTTCCAAGTTACACGATTTTGTGCTAATTTAAAAAATATCCTTGATCCTTTTTTTCTCAACTAAAAACTATTCTTCCCTTGAAAATTGTTTTAATTTCTGATGAATTCCCAATCAGTGTTTGCATTTTCCTCTTCTGCACTGAAATTGGTTTGCCACTCTAATTATTTATCCGTAATTTTTGGGTAACTTACTTGTGACGAAAAATTTTATCTAAAAATTATTATGAAGCTCTTTACAGACTAATATCACATGTTTAAGGTCACAAACTGTCAAGAGGAATTAGAATTTTGAATGGGAGACAAGTTATTTCGAGATAACTAATTCTCTATGAGAAAAAAAGGAATAAATAGTTTTATAATTAATTTTTAATTGAGCTTATTCCATATTTAATTTTTTTTTTTTAATTTAATGAAGTTAAAAAGTGAAATACTCGTAGAAAAAAAAAATGGCCCGGGAATTGGGAAGGGTAAATAGAACAATCAAAGCAAGCAAGAGAACGCCGTGAGCCCTAACAGTCTCATAAAGAAAAGAAACCACTGAAAATCCAATCCAAAATCAACCCCCAATCTCTCTATCCCTCTCTCCCTCCCTCCATGGCTTTGAGAACTCATCTTCTTTACCCAAATCGTTTCCCTTCACAGTGCACAAAGTCCCAAACCAGTTGGGTTCCTTGTATGTATACCCTCAAGAATTCACCCAAGTTTCAGAAAGTCTCGTGCACCAACAACGACGACATGGGCGATTTAGAGCTGGCCTTAGATTTTGCGACAGTGGTCGGAAAGATGAACACCCAAATGTTACAGAAAGAGGAGGCACTGAAGAAAAGCAGAGAGCTTTTGTTCGTGGAGTTCTGCAACTACACGGGCTTGAAATCTGAGGAAATGAAGAAGAAATGGAAGAAATTTAGTGAAGAGGAAAAATGGGTTTTGATTAAAAGTTTTGTTTTTGAATGGGGTGCCCATTTTCATCCATTGTCTGCTAGGTCTGTTAAAGAATTGGTTGATGAGTACTTGGTTGAAAATACTCCCGAGTTCACTTCTTCTTCTTTTTTCCCTGGTCTCAGAAAATTGATGGGATTTTCAGTGGATGGTGATGAATAGAATAGATTTCAGTTTTCCTTATTGACTTTTAGCTAAAAAGAACATATATGTATTCTAAAATAAGTCTATATATAAGTAGCCATTATTGCTGCTTTTGTTTTGTTAATTAAACAGAATGGGAATTTATTTCTTTCCCTCCTGAATAGTTTGATAAATTGAGAAATCTTTTGATATGGTTTTCCACCAGTTTTATACCGAGCTGTTGAAATGGTACTTTTAACTACAGATGATCTAATTGCCTAGTTATTTTAGCCAAATTGAGATTTTCACCACTAGTAACGGATTATTGCGTTTTATAATTTTAATACTTTTTCTAGTGAAACAAATAAAAGGATGAGACAACTGGAAAAGGGAAGAAAGTAGAAACAAAAAGGAAGCAACATAGGGAAAGAAGTAGACAGAGTAAGTGAGAAGCTCTACAAAGCCCTCATGAACTTTATATATATATATATATGGGTACTCTTCTGGATTCAACAAATGGCTATATACTCTTCTGGAACAAATAAGTGTTACAAATACAACCGCAACTATGACAGACTTTCCCGCAATCTGAGGGAATCCCTCGTGTAATATTGACTACCTATGGCCTAAAAAAGAATTTCATCATGTCCTGGGTACTCTAATTTGATACATTTAAAACTAACAAATTGCCAGAAAAAGATCTGAAACAATGATCATTTCCGATTGAACTTCACTGAACGTAATTGACCCTCTCGTGGAAGGGAAATAATTAAAAGAATCTGAATGGAAAAAGAACCTCAAGAAGATTGCTTTTGATTTTGTTCTATCTTGGCTCGTAACTTCTCTTCCAATACAGAAATCTCTGTATCAAGACCAAATATTCTGTTAAGGGCATGCATATTTTCAAGTATCTCACTCAAAGTCCGGTTTTCAGTTCCATCACATTTCAGATGCTGCATTGGTCCATGTAGCAGCTTGTTTACTATCCCTAGACTGAGCTCATAGATAGCCTTCTTCTTGCTTTGGGGGAGATCATCACCCATCTTAGACAAACACTTGTCAACCTCAGCAGCCCTAATTCTTTCAGCATATGCCCTGAGCTTTTTGATAGTTGGAACAGTCTCAAGGGAGTCTTTAAGTGCTTCAAATTGTTTCACTTCCTCAGCAACGATGGCCTCAGCTTCCATTTTCTTCCGCAACCGATCCTCCTTATTAGCTTCTACAACCTCTTTAAGATCGTCCACATTGTAAACACATGCACCTTCAAGTTCTGAGACACTAGGCTCCACATTCCGAGGAACAGAAATATCGATAAATAGCCTCCGCCAACCATCTGCAGAGTTCACAGAAGGGAAAGCTTGAACACTTCCCTTTATGAATAAGGGATCTTTTGAAGCAGTGCAGGTGAATATTACATCAGCCTGAGCAGCACATGCTAACATTTCTGAGAAGGATTTGTATATTATATCAGCATCCGTCAACTCCTCACGGATGGCAGCAACTCTGTCCTCTGTCCTGTTAACGACAACCATCTTTTTACACCCTTTAGAAACCAAATGTCTGATCACAAGTTTTCCCATCTTGCCAGCTCCTACAATTAACACACGGGCCGTAGAAGAAGAATACTCTGGAAGTTTCAGTAGAGCAAGCTCCACTGCCGCTGAACTGACTGATACTGATCCGCTGGAGATATTGGTCTCAGTTCTAACCCTCTTACCAGCTGTGATTGCATGCTTAAATAGCTCACTTATTTTCCTACCAAAGCCAGGGACCCCCTGTCCATTCTTAACAACCTGCTTGACCTGTGCAAGAATTTGACCTTCTCCCAGGACTAGGGAATCTAGTCCAGAAGCTACTTCAAACAGGTGTTGTGTGGCATCTTGATTGTATAGCAAAAATCGGTGTTGGCAGAGCTCTGGAACTGGAACTCCACTATACTGTCAAACAAAGATATTTATGTCAAAAAGATTTGCATATAAAGTACAACAAAAAGTGAGCATTGTAACTTAGGGCTGTATTACTTGGAAATCTGTGCTTAGGTAATTAGACCTTTGCAAAGACAATTTGTAAGCAGGGGAACCAAAGCACAGTAAAATAAATGCAATTCCTTCCAAATTTGGAAATACAGTGTATAAATGGCATAGCAAGTTAAAATATTTTGTTTATCGTTAAGTGTATCTTTCATGATAGAGAATATACAAAAGGTAATTCCTAAACCTTTGAAACCAGCATGAATTTGTTCAAATCCTACTGCAAGCTTACACAGGTAGATGATGCACATTAGAGTTCAATGCAGGTTTTATATGACAGTGTTGCTAGTTTATCACAAGGGTTTAATATGTGAGTCAACAAAAGGAAACATTATGCAGATAAATGATGCTTGAAGAAACATTTACCTTAGACATCCACTCAGTCACTTCTTTAATTCCACGATTTTGGGCAAGCGCCAAAACATATATTTCAATTCTGTTACAAGTACTCAATACAGCAGCTTCTTCTATATGATTCAAGGAACACAGTTCACGAATTGCTTGGGGCCATTGTGCTTCTGGGATAGAAACTTTCTCCCGCACTTCAACTGGTGCCGTGTGAATGTTAAGTCCAATAACCATAATGCTGCTACTCATCTTTGAATATCCTGGCAAGAAAAAGTTACCTATGTTAGACTAATATTCTAACCTTCTTTGTCATCCATCTTAAGTAAAATCAATATCTTCGTCACCGTATATCAATTAATGGACTAAACCTCAATCCCCAATTAGCTGGGTCAATAATTTAATCACAGAACTCTAGCTAAAATACCAAAACTTGAAGTAAACTTAGAATCTTAATCCTCAGAATTAGAAACCTCAATCCCACAGATTATAGTTGAATCAAAGCCACGAATTTCGTTGTGGTCAATACCAAACCTCAATCCCCAATTGGCTGGGGTCAATAATTATAGTTGAATCAAAGTCACAGATTTAAAACTAGAGAAATATCCTAGAACTCTAGTTAACATACAAAAACTTCAACTAATAAATCAAAAAAAGAGGCTTACGATCAGCAGCAGATGTTTTGAGAAGCTCCAAAGCTGAAAGACTCGATGCTCTAGATTCCTTATCTCCATTCCTTACCACCACCGGGTTGGACGATACCTCACATCTAGGGCTCAACGAATGCGATCTCGTCCAATATACCAACGGCTTAACTCTTCGACGACTCCCGAAAAATCTAACCTGATGACGAAAACAATCCACAGAAGACGAAGAACAAGACGTAGAGCTTAAACAATCATGGTTGAAACTGCCACCCGACTCTGCAACTGCAAAAGCGCCACTCGCGACCGCCATAATTTTTTTAGAGTTTGTACGAAAGCAATAGCGGCTATGGCGAGAGAGCTCCTTGTTATCGAGATTCGGAGCAGGTGACAGACAGAGAACGGAATGGGTATGGTGATGGGTTTGGTATAAAAGATTAGTTGAGTGGTGGGCTGATATAATTAGCAATTTTTTGACGAAATCGACGATAATGGTTGGTGATTATTGACTTTTTAGGTGTCTTATTTATAGTTTGGGGTTTTTCCTATGATTCCATATACGCGTTTGTTCCACACTCCCAATTCTATTACGATTAGGAATTGGTCCAAACGGGGAACTGCGACTCCATTTAGACAATGTGCTAATAATAAATATGAACATGTGTACTTTTTTGACTTGCGATTTGGAATTGGTATATCATATTGGATTAGATTTCAAAGTAATTAGAGTTATAATTTAAATATTTAAGAAACCTAACTCACGTTATTCTCTTTTTTGTCCAATATTTACGAGTTTATTCACATTCAATAATTATTAAACTATTATCTCAACTGTCTTTTTATTTGTTCATACATCTCATTTTAGTATTTTAACTTTATGGATATTTATTTACCCCTAAACGCATTTGAAGTCTATTAAATATTAGAATAATGTCATTCTCACAATGTGAAGTATTTTACACTCGCCCCACATCACTGTCATGTCAGCTCTAGATTGAAAATTATTTAAATTTTGATTTTTTTAAATTTTTTTATTTCTTTTCCTTACTTATATTTTTATACATTAATTAATTTCTAATCCTAATTAATTCAAGAAAAATGGATGTTGTTTTTCTCCATGTCTTTATTTTTCAAAGAAAATTCAGAACTTTTCTAAAAAAATTGAATCTTGAAAGTACAACGTAAAAAAAATGATAAATAGTGTGTGTGTGGAGGGGGGGGGGGTTTCGAAAAAGGAGAAATTGTGAGATGGTTTGAAGAAGGAAAAAAGGGGTGGGGTTTCGAATAAGAAGATAAGTCGGGGGGGGGGGGTTCGAAAAAGGAGAAATTGTGAGATGGTTTGAAGAAGGAAAAAAGGGGTGGGGGTTCGAATAAGAAGATAAGTCGGGGGGGGGGGGGGGGAGGGGAGGGAGTGACGGGGTGGGTTGAAGAAGGAGAAGGGGGGTGGGGGTGGGGTGGAGGGGGTTTTGAAGAAGAAGATTGAGTTGGGTAGTTTTTTTTTTTAATTTTTTATTTTTTTATATAATATAAATATCAATGAAACTATCTTTTTTTTTCAATTACACGCCTTTTTTATTTTTTTTAAAATTTATTTTCCACGTCAACCTTTTGGATGATATTTAATAAATTTTAAATGTGTTTAGGAAAGTAAATAAATACTCATAAAGTTAAAGTAATAAAAGTGAATTGTGTAGATAAGTCAAAAGGGGAATTTTATTTCTTTTTCTCTTTTATAAAATCAGTTTTGATGCATGGGTTTGACAAATGAAAAACATAACTTCAGCTGTTTAAATTTGAATAAAAGAATTAACAAAATCCTTTCAAAGTGTTAAAAAGAAAAGAAGCTTCTTTTATGTTGAATTATTCTGTTTGATTGATTCTGAGATTTTAGCGTTCTACCAAGAAAGAATTTATTTCCAAAACTCAAATTTAAGACATAAAAATATACTTAGCATTAGAGATAAGGAATAATTGATTTCGTGATTAATTTTGAAATGAGTTGGAATAAAATTTTTGAATAATTTATTCTGAAATTTGTTATTCCAAAATTATGGTATTTTTTTAATTTCATATTAAGAGTAGAATAATAATTTTAAAATAATTAATCTCGAAATAACTTAATCCCCGATCAAACAAGCCCTAAGTGTGGAAAACATAGATTGGGAGTTCGAGAAAATGATTTGATTCTCATTTTCATTACCTGTCTTAATCCTTTTCATTTAGACTTGTAATTTGTTATGGTTATTGGATCTTAAAGTCAAGGATAATTTTTTCAATCAATGTTGTAGTCCATAAATTTTGACAATACGAGGGATTTGTATTTTTTGAAGAAAAAGAGCTTTGTTACATTAGAAGTATTTGCTTTGATTATCTCCCTTTAATTAGTTGCACATAATACGTAAATTTAAATAAATAGTAATGTCCATTATAGATACTTCCATGAAATGTTTAATCGCGATATCCATTACATCAAATTAATTTTTGTCATATTCACTTTAATCCTTATGTGTGCGTAATCATTATAAAATTATTCGTTACTACTTCTCTAACATCAAAATCCTAATCAAATTCTATCTGTCCGTGTCGCCTAATAAAATTATCACTTTCATTCAAGTTTAATGGTCTCTAAAAAGGAACACATAGACATATAAATTTTATTAGATTAAATTTATATAAAATTTAAGTTAAATTATATTTATTTGGATAGAATAATTAATTTGGTAGAATGTTAAAATCTATGACCAAACGCTAGCTTAATCATAAGTGTTTAGCAATAAATTCCATAAAAACGTCAATATGGAATTACTTAGAACCGCGCACGCTACCTTCAGAAGAAGCTGGAGCATGTTTGGACTACAACCAGAAAAACAATCGAACCATAGAACACAAACAATACTGGGAAGGAGGTTTTGCAGCAGAACATGCAAGTCAACAACACCACCAAGGAAATATGTGGAATAATGAACAGAAGAGCTTCTAACTCTTCTAAGATCCTAAGAACATTGGGTGTTTGAAAAGAAAAGAAAATATGTCGGGTCGGATTAAACGGTTGGGTTTCTTAAAAAAATTAATTTTTTTAAAATTTGAACCGATCATTTGATTCTGAGCTTGACACATGTCTTTCCATGAAAATTAAAGATAAATTTGTATCAAAATATAATAGGAGGGATATATTTGAACCTAAAGTATAATCAGATTGATAAGCAAATATATGGCAACTGATGATATATTATCTTTGAATAATAATATATGATAAGACTTTAATTTCTTTATATTACAGTGTTCTACAAGAAAGAAGCAATTGTAGCAGCCTCTTTCACTATATCATACATGAAGAATATAGTAACTAATTACACCAATCACATATTAAATACATCAAACATTTGACATAATCCACAATAATGGTACACCTAGTACTTTTTTTTCTTTTCTTCTTAAGAATAGCTGAGTTTTTTTCTTTTTTGACAACCTACGAACTTGTTGTATTATAGAGTATAATATATTTCTTGATGACTTTTGCAATTAGATGAATCATTATTAATAAATTTCTCAAAACATTGGTAAAGTTTGAGGAAATTTATTAATTACTTATGTCCCTCATTAGGACTTGGACCAGAATCAACTCCAGAATCTTGATAATCATGATGACCAATTCCAGGACTAGGCCCAGAGTTTTTCACCACAACATGAAAAGACATTTTTGGGCTTTGCACCATTATAAATGGTCTAGCTTCTGCGGTGGCACGAAACAAAACGGAGCTCATCAGAAGGAGATGAAGAACCAATAATATTGCAAAGTAGTATTGAATTACCCGAGCCATATAATAACAAAAAAGGGTATTGTTTTATTATTATTCTCTTTAGCTCTTCTTGCTTTGGGTATATTGTAAGAAAGGTGATGCTATAAAAATTTCATGCATGCATGGGTATTTATACAGAAATGAATGAGGAATTTGCATGTAATACGTACTATCAATAGTGACATAAGTTTTGACTTAGAAAGGAATAATTTAGGGCCCTTCAATATTGAAAAGCAGCCAAATCTTTGAGTAAAGAAAATTGGCACATTACCCAAAGAGTGTATTTAAGAATGTCAAGTAAAAGATTCAGTTTAGAATGCTACTCCCTTCGTTCACTTTTGATTGTCAGTATAAAGTTTTGTACAATTTTTTAAAAGAAAATTAATTAAGAGTGTAATTTAATTAATATTTTTTTTATTAATTCTTTAATTTTTATCTATTTATGTATATCTTAATTTTAAAATAATTAATGCTGAGCATAAAGTTGATTTTTTTTTTTGATTTTTAAAATTGATAAATATTTTTGAATAACTATTTTTAATATACATAAAAATTAAAAAAAAGGAAGGAATATTTTTTAATGGTTAAAAACGCGAATATTAGCTAGTCAGTATGTTTATGTTATTTTTTCGCAACAAACTCGCACTATGCTTAGCATTAATTTTCCAACATATATACATTCATCTGTCGACATATATTTATATATATCATTTAATTGCATAATTTGATTTTCAAATGGATCAGTCTTTAATTTTATTTTGTTTTTACTAATCAAATTTATATCTAGCAGGACATAAATTTTTTAAGAACGCGAAATATAACTTGTGAAATATTATAATGAGAAAATAAAAAATTATGTCCCGTAAAAATGCTATTTGCTGTAAGCGACAAAAGTTAATTAAACATCAGCACAGGAAAGGAACGAAAGTGCAAACGAACATGCATATATTCATTCAAACCTCTTTTTTTTTTCTTTTGGTAAGTAAATATTGTTTTTACTCCCTAAGAATAGTGAATGATTGACTAATTAACAAAGAGGAAGTGGTTTTAAGAACAAATTCAATGTAAGTTATTGAAACTTGCAAGTTAGTTAATTAAAAGGAGAAAGGACTTCGGAAATAAATGGCAGACCAACAAATTATCACTGTTTTAACATGAAAAAATCACAACCCCTTTTCCTTTTTGGCTGTTGACATCTCACGTTATAACAATCTTTTAAGTTCGAATTTTGGAAAAGGACCTAACTTATTTAATCAGTGTCCACAAAGACGGAACTAAGATTTTGAGTTAATTTATGGGTTCTGAATTTTAAAAAATTTACGAAACTTATCAGGTATTTCATAAATTATTTATACATATTAAATAAATTCTTAAATAAAGATATAGAGTTTGAGTCAAAGTTATTGCGTTCTGCCGAATCTGTAACCGAAGCTCTAGGTTCACCCCACAGTGTGGAAAGGGAGAAGAGAGCTAGTTTTGATACCAAATGTTTGGTAAAATAATTTAAGTTCATGCATTTGCATTTACATGAGTATGTAGACGTTTTACGCCATCAAGTTAAATGAAGTTACGCCAACTTTGGTGTTTCTCATAACAAGTCCTAATAAGATTGAGCTTAGAATATAAACTACTAATAACATGTTGTATATATCAATTTAAATTGCACTAGTAGTATAGAATTTCTTTCTGAAATGTCCATACCTGGAACATAGTTTATATCCTTCCCAAAAAATAGCTGTAGAAGATATGTAAACAGCTAGTTATCTACTAGTACTGTTTATTACTTTGAGAAATCAGAAAATTTCTTGGTCTTAAATTTAAAGAAACACTTTGCAAATAGAAGACAAGTATCATGCACCTTGGCCGTTAAGACATTGTGTAAGTGGTAGGGGTAGTGGCGCTTTGCCTCCTTTGATTTCTTCCAAATTTCATTTTCCGTTTTTGAAATTTTATCTTCTAAAAATGGCCCTCTATGTGGTCCTATTTGCCTTCTTTGAAACACAAGTTTAGTAATCTCAAAAAGAAGAATGCGGAATAGGAATTATCCAGGTTAGTCGGGTCCAAATCAAGAATCGGATACTAAACATCTATAGATATGTTGTAATGTAAAAATGGCAAGAAGAGACAATTTACTGGCTTTTTGTCTAGTGGTGTTTTATCCACATATATGGTCAGATATTCCAGAATATAGTAGTACAAGAACAAGATAATATAGTAAAAGTCCGTTAGCTTGATTTTTGTGAAGCAATTGGAGAATCATCAGTACACAGTGGACTGAATATAGATCCTTTTGAGAGTAAGCTATATACCCAAAAGGGAAAAAAGTATCTCAATGGATTCTCAGATTCTGAAATTTTCACCAATTGCTCCTTCGAGAAGTCTAAATCTGTTTTCCAACCCCAAAAAAGCAGTCCAAATTCATGGCCTGTCCAATACCCAATTCAGGGTTGTAGCCATGGCTGCGTCCGTTCAGAAGTCGGAGGAGGAGTGGCGCGCCGTTCTCTCCCCCGAGCAATTCCGGATTTTGAGGCAGAAAGGCACAGAGTATGCTCTCCTATAAACTCCTTTTCTTCTCTCTGCCATTACATATCTATATAGGCGATACCAATTAGTTCGGATTAAAACCTAGTTTTTGGTACAATATTAAGCTCTTCATTCGGTATGAGCTTTTCTACTCTGGTTAGGGATTTGCTTGTTTGTGACAATTGAGGCATAGTTGCTTGATATTAATTAGAGCTGCTACCTATTCCTATTATACAACAATTAACAAAACAAAGCAAACAAAATGAATCACTGATGATTATAATTGTTCAATGCACTTAATTAAGTGATTGGAATCCCTAAATTTCACAGTAGAATTACTTGACAGGTATCCAGGAAGTGGGGAGTATAACAAGTTTTTTGGTGTAGGCACCTACCTGTGTGCTGGTTGTGGCACTCCTCTCTACAGATCCGCAACCAAATTCAACTCACCCTGTGGCTGGCCTTCTTTTTATGAGGGTCTCCCTGGAGCCATTAATCGCAATGTGAGCTTCTTTCTTTTCAATCACGCGAGCTAGCTAGTCCGTATATATGTTTTTTTTTCACTTTCTGAATGTTGTTTGATCCTTTACCAAAACTCTTTCTAAATTTGCTCCTTTTGGAACTTCTTTGTTAGAAATTTTTGAGTGCTCTATCAATCTCATTTCTAATGCTAGAGTTGCTAAAATTACAAAGTGAAAAGCAAGAGTGTAAGAAGTTTTCCTTTTCCTCTTTGCAAATTCCTAGTAATCCCAATTTTTTCACTAGCATAAGTCCTTCCATTTCATATTTTCCCATGTCAGGAGACAGATTTTGGTACATTTTTTTAGCATTTCTAGCTTAAATTAGGCCTTGTAAAATGTCTTAACATTTGAGTTGATTTGCATGATTTTCAGCCGGACCCAGATGGCATGAGGATGGAGATAACTTGTGCTGCTTGTGGAGGCCATCTTGGTCATGTTTTTAAAGGTGAAGGGTTTCGGACCCCTACAAATGAACGCCATTGTGTCAACAGTATATCTCTCAAGTTCAAACCACCACAATATTCTTAATGCCGCTGTCCTGACTATATATTATTTTATCTCGCATATAATCGTCCTGACTATGTACGTACCAACTTTGAATTAATAGAAAAAATGTAGCTTAGCATCTTCCTGTTAGTTTGTGTATGAGGTGAAAAGGTCTAATTCTATTTTGTTTGTAATTTTGATCTGTATAATATGCCGTATGTTTGTATTGGTTATTAATAAATGACAATGGTGTCGATTTAAGATTCGGAATACATGGTGTATTATTTATCCAATTCACACAAGGCAACACTCACTTATTTGAGTAGTAAAAAAGTCGGACGTTTGATTCTTGTAACTATACTCCGTGAAAGATACAAAACCAACGAAAAATAATGCAATACCAACCTCAAATGAATTTTAAGTTCTATACACTAATTTAATAGCATTCATTGATAACCTATAATAAATGATTTCTAACATAACAAATTATATTTATGGTATAAAAAAGGTTAAATACAATAATACAACAAATATAAGTGGAAAAGCAAGAAAAAATATTCAAGACTTTGTCATACCAAAGATGTCGTATCCCATGGAATAAGTTAAAGTATGTGCAAGATTTGCCCGAACTCCATAGTTAAAAATAAAAATAAAAAATCTAATGCATAGTAGAAGAAGATAGGAGAAAGACTAGACAAACTTGACTTTTAAGGCTTTCTTTAGCTTGACTTGGAAAAATAAAACTAGACAGTGGATGAACTGTACCTTTTCATACATTCTCTGCTCCAATTCTGAGAAAACACTTAAGCTTTTTTAAAAATGGCAGATATTGTCTTGGCTCCGCTTTTGCAGGTTATCTTCGAGAAATTAGCCACTCCAATAGTACAGAAGTTTGCTGAGTGTTGGGATCTGGAGGACAGAATCAAGAAGCTTAAAGAAGTACTACCCCTGGTCCAAGCAATTCTTGAAGATGCAGAAGAGCAACAAACAGTAGATAAAGCTGTCAAGATTTGGGTCTCCAAGCTTAAAGATGCAGCCAACAGGGCAGAGGACTTGCTTGAAGAATTTGTCTACAAAAGCAACTTGATAACCTATGGAGTAAATATAACTAACATGAGGAATGTTCTTGATACTTTACAAAAAGCTGCAATTGAAGGGTGTTAAGTTATATGGGTCGACCACCTTACTCAGGACCAGGTCCCTCTATCAGGTTACACAGAGGCAGAGACACAAGCACACGAAAATACAACAGTAAGAAGAAGACACACGAAGTTTTACGTGGAAAACTTCCTTGCTCACTGGAAGTAAAAAACCACGACCTACCTCGTAGGATTTCTCAAACTCCACTACTAGATCTGAGCAACAAAAGTTACAAAACCTAGTACACAACTAAGAGGTTAACCTCCTAACCTCCCACTTGTAATACCTCTATTACAAGACTTCAATATTCTCTACTTCAGCTAAAACTCAACTGAAATACAAGGCTAACTCTAGCCAAAATGTCTACTAGCTCTAGCAGACCAAAACGAGAAAAACAACTCTTGAAAAACAAGAAAATAAAACTTGTACAAAAGACAAGGTTTCTGTTTTTGCAGTGCACTTCTTCTCCTTCAATGGCAGCCTCAAAAACTTGAGTTCTCTTTCTTCGATTCTAGCTCAGGAACAAGGAAACAATGGCTGCCCTTTTTCAGAGAGAAGAATAAGCCTATTTTCAGATCTATATTTTTCTGAATGATTTCTCTCAATGGAAAGAGTTGTTGGGTTCTACCCTTTATATCTTTCCAGCTTGCTTTTGTCCACATGGGTTAAAGGTGAGAGTATTATGATACCCACTAGAATACCCACTAGAAAGCTCTCCTTTTGGTCAAGCACATGTGACCAACTTGACCTAGTTGCTGCTATGATTCCATGGCTGCGCTGTTGCGCACTACTGTCTTCACCAACTGACAGCCAAAAAGCAAACTTTCCAACTGTAAAGTCTTTTCCCGTCCAGCTCAAAAGTGAGTCACACCAGCACAAGGGATCAGGTCCCTGTATGAGGTTGACATCATCAAAACCAGCAATCTAACAATTTCCCCCTTTTTGATGATGACAACCTTGACAACCTTCTTTGCACATTTTACCTAACACACTTCACAGTATTCCCCCTGTCAGCATAATTCCCCCTGTCTAGTATCTTCCCCCTTTGGCATCATAAAAAAAAAAAGAAACAGTAAACCAAGACAAGAATGCATAGATGAGTTAACTCATGGCCACTGGGGCAACACTGACAAGAATGGAAATAAGAAAGGCAGGAAAAAAATAGACAATAAGAACAATGCAACAGCCAACCCCTGCAGTCAGAAAAGCATTACATTATCACTTAGCATAACAAAAGAGAATCATACAAGAACTGTCCACAGGCGTGGGAAGGAGAGCAAAACAGGAAGGAGAGAAAAGAGTAGGAACATCATTTAGGGTCGGGTGGTCTGTGTAAGAGGGCTGAGAGGCGATCATTGAAGGTTTCATGGGCTGTAAGCAATTTCTTAGTCAAGTCCTTGACCTCAACCTTCAGGGCTTCATTTTCTGCTTTGAGAGGATCACTGGCAGTAAGCAGTTTTTGGTTTAAATCCTTAATCTCAGCCTTTAAAGCTTCATTCTCTTCCTTGAGGGCAGAGATGGTGCCAGGGTCCTCTACTGGGTGCGCCTTCAGACGAACTATTTCAGCCTCCTTTTGGACAAGTAGAGCAGTGAGCCGTTCTATCTCCACATTGGACTTCTCTTGCGAGGCAATCAAGTCCGACACTATTGACTGGCTCTGTGCCCCTCCGCGGCGCATCACACATTCACATTCTTCCAGCGTCGAGAGGGTAAACATCTGCTTTTTTGACCCTACTATCCCCAACCCGCATTCTACACCAAAAAATTCAAAGACTTTGTTCAGCAGGAATCCATAAGCTAGACCATGATTTCCATCCTTGACATGAATTATCTTGTGTATGTGATTAATCATCACACCAGCCAGGCTTATGGGCTGAAATGTGCTGAGGGCTTCCATCAGGAATAGATCTGCAATTCCTGCCACAGTCCTCTTTTCTGCCCTTGGTAGAAGTACTTTATTAACAAATTCAAACAACAACTGATACACACCCTTCATTTGTTTCTTGAGAGCCCTCTCCCCTGTGACTTTGTCAAGCTTGACAATCATGGAAATAAAACGCCTTTGCGCACATTCTCCATCGACAGACCGGATCCCTCTATTAGGAACCTTTAGGATGGAACTGAGCACCTGCTCATTTATCATGAAGGTGACTCCACTCACCTTACTGAAAATCTTGGTACCATTATCAGCAAATTTCAGCTCATGATAAAATTCCCTGACCTCATTCTCATGTAAAACAGGGACTAGAGGGACAAACAAGTGTCGCCAACCTTGATAATTGACCATTTCCACCAGCTCAGCCATGCCTTCCATGTCACAAATTTCAGGATCAAATACCCTGCCCCTTAACACCTTTTGGTTCTGCAAGATAAGCTGCCTGGCTTCCCTGGACAGCTCAATAGACTCATTGGTCCTATCTCTGGAAGAAACACCTGCTTTCTTTGTACGAAAGGCCCTCTCTGAGGATGAAGAAGAAGACAGGTCAGCCGCGACCCTTGCTTCATCCTCAGAGACCACTGGAGAAGGCTTCCTTTTCTTGGCTATATGTTTACGAGAGGGAACAGCCTTCCTTTTTGCCTTTGGCTTGGTGCTAGACAGTGGTGCCTTTCCCTTGGCACTAGCATCCACCCGTACTTCTTCACTGCCCTCCTCATCAACTACCACATCGGGTTGCACATCCTCTTCATCAACTAACATTCGTATTTTGAGTTTCCTCCTTTTGGCTGTCTTAACCTGGTTCTCCTTGAGGGCATCAGCCATAAGCTTTTGTGCAGAGGCCCTGGTGTGACGAACCTGGTCCCTAGACTGGTTCAGAGAGGTACTAGAACTCTTCTTTTTCACTTTCCAGGAAAGTGGCTCATCATCTAGATCTTCTTCACTCTCCTGATCATCAGCGAGGTTGGAGAGAATGTGAAGCTCTTGAGGGGATCCATCCCACTTTGGGGATGAGGCAACACACGGGGAAGAGGTAGGAGGAGAGGATACTGTGGGAACTGTATCAGTGGTATTTTTAGGAAGGGGGTTTTGCTCCTGAGAAGGAGACGGAGGCGAGGGAGGAACAGGGGATCCTGGGTCTTGAGGTGCTTCAGTTCGTGGAGAACTTTCCTCGACGTATTCAGAGGGTGGAGTCTGGGTTTGAAACATGGGAGTCGATACTTCATCTAAAGGGAGAAGGGTTGCAAGAGGAGTGGGTGAGAGAGGGTTTTCAAGGTCTACTTCAAGAGGACTCTCAGAATGCCCTGATGGCTCAGAGCTCATGGAGAAGGCAATGTTAAGGTCCATTATCGGGGAGGATAGAGGAGCAGAGGAAGTGGAGAAGGGGTTCACAAACGGTAGTGGGTTTTGTGAAGTTTCCACTGTCTTTGGTTTCATGGGTGAAGTTTCGGCCTGTTTCTGGGATGATGACGAAGGTGAGAAGGAGTGAGACATTTTGTGAGGGGGGAAAGGGTTTCTAATGAAGGAAACTAGCGAGTAAGAGATGGAGGAACAGGGAGTTTGAAGAGGTTATTTGCAGAGAGTAGTATAAAGAGGTGAGAGGAAAGATGGTAGGTGAAAAGGGTTTTTAAGAGGGGTTATGACACGTCTAATCAGAGAAACTTTTGAACTGGATGTAGATATAAAAATTATTTTATGACCGGATACCGGAAGAAACGAGCGGGAAGGGCAGTTCTTACAATATTCTCAAGTTATGTTTATAAGTGACAAGGTAATACTGACCTGATAGGACCTGGTCCCCTTATGAGGTTGAACAGGCAGTCCAAAGTCCCTGACTTGTCTAAATCCAGCCTTCCTTACATCCACCATGCGTGTATACCTAGGGAGGTATGGAACTGAGTTAGACGCATCCACAACAAACTAGCAAGAATACCTGTATTCAGATCATAGCCAAAACGAGAGTCAACACTTAGATAGAGAAGAGGGAGAATTTAATTCATTTTGATTAAGCCCAGCCTTAATCTGTTTTTATCAAACTGGTCCCTGTTCAAGGCTTTGGTAAAGATATCTGCAATCTGATCTTCTGTCCTGCAAAATTCCACACGAATATTTCCCTTCTCAACATGGTCTCTAAGAAAATGATGTCTGATGTCAATATGCTTAGTCCGCTTGTGTTGCACTGGATTCTTAGCCATATTCAGAGCACTGGTGTTGTCACACATCAAAGGAACACACTCGGTCAGGACTCCAAAATCTTCCAGTTGCTGCTTAATCCACAGTAATTGAGCACAACATGAAGCAGCAGCCACATATTCTGCTTCAGCTGTTGAGAGTGCCACTGAATTTTGTTTTCTTAATCCCCAAGAGACCAGTGAAGAACCCAGAAAATGAGCCATGCCTGAGGTACTTTTCCTATCAACCAGGTATCCAGCATAGTCAGCATCAGAATAGCCAATAAGTTCAAGGGAACCTCCAGATGGATAGAAAAGGACTAAATCAGAGGTCCCCTTAAAATATCTGAGAATTCTCTTGGCAGCCTTCAGATGAGATTCCTTAGGACAAGCTTGGAAGCAAGCACACATACCCACACTAAACACAATATCTGGCCTGCTAGCTGTTAGGTAAAGAAGTGAGCCAATAATGCCTCTGTACATAGTTTCATTTACTGGAGGGCCGGGTTCATCATTATCCAGTTTTGAAGCAGTTCCTATGGGAGTGTCAATAGGTTTGGCACTTTCCATATGGAATTTTGAGAGCAGGTCCTTGATATACTTCTGCTGACTGATGGTTGTTCCAGCTTTGTCCTGCTTGACCTGCAACCCCAGAAAGAACATAAGTTCTCCCATCATACTCATCTCGAATTCACTTCCCATGAGCGCTGCAAAATCCTCACAGAGTGAATCAAGAGTGGCTCCAAATATAATGTCATCAACATAGACTTGAACAATAAGCAGATTTCTTCCTCTTGTTTTGAGAAAGAGAGTGTTGTCAATTCTTCCTCTCTTAAAACCATTATCAAGAAGAAATTTCGATAGTCTTTCATACCAAGCCCTTGGAGCCTGTTTCAGTCCATACAATGCCTTGTCCAGCTTGTACACATGATGAGGTCTATCAATATCCTCAAAACCTGGGGGTTGTTTCACATACACTTCTTCCTTCAAGTACCCATTTAGGAAGGCACTTTTGACGTCCATTTGAAACAATTTAAATTCCATGAAAGAGGCAAAGGCAATCAGCATGCGAATGGCTTCCATTCTGGCTACAGGAGCGAATGTTTCATCATAATCAATCCCTTCCTCTTGGTTGTACCCTTGAACAACCAGTCGAGCCTTGTTTTTGACGGTGACCCCTTGCTCATTTAATTTGTTCCTGAAGACCCACCTGGTCCCTATAACAGTTCTATCAGATGGTTTTGGAACCAGGTGCCAGACTTTGCTTCTTTCAAATTGATGCAGCTCCTCCTGCATAGCATTCACCCATTCCACATCCTTCAGTGCCTCCTTGATGTTCTTGGGCTCAATCTGTGATATGAAGGCTGATGAGGCAAATGTGTTTCGAGTTTTGGATCGGGTCTGTATTCCTGAGTCCAATGGAGACATTAAGTTGTCAAGAGGATGAGAAGATTTGTGTTTCCAGTTAGATCCCTTTACAGCAGATTCTCCAGAGTTGGAACCAGGTCCCTCTTCTGGGTTGACTTCTGCATCATCTTCCTTCTCTGCCTCGTCTTCTCTGATGTGTTCTGTTGCTTCATCATAAGTGGTCTGGTCTCCATTCTACAAGGGATTCTTTTTTATGTCAGGTTTTTCAGATGAATCATGATTGACATCATCTCTTTGGAACAGCCACAGTTCCTCAAATTCATCCTTATCCAGTGCTTCTGTGCTCTTCAGCTTCCCATTTTCATCAAATACGACATGGATGCTTTCTTCAACACACTGAGTCCGTTTATTATAGACTCGGTATGCTTTGCTATTTGATGAGTATCCTAGAAAAATTCCTTCATCACTTTTGGGATCAAATTTTCCTAGATTGTCCTTGCCGTTGTTTAGCACAAAACACTTGCATCTAAAGACCCTGAGGTAGTTCAGCATCGGCTTCCTTTTATTCAACAACTCATAGGGAGTTTTTCCAAGTAATGGCCGAATTAGACACCGATTGACCACATAGCAGGCCGTGTTGACTGCTTCTGCCCAGAATGACATAGCCACACCTCCATCTATGAGTAATGTTCTAG
The DNA here is from genome assembly GCA_035772735.1 of Datura wrightii. Lineage (NCBI taxonomy): Eukaryota > Viridiplantae > Streptophyta > Magnoliopsida > Solanales > Solanaceae > Datura > Datura wrightii. Next base: position 3,115,112 of record JASDFA010000038.1, on the reverse strand, counting down.
CAATGTCGGCAAGAGTTCGATTCTTCCTTTCAACTACTCCGTTTTGTTGTGGAGTCCTGGGAGCAGAAAAGTTGTGACTGATTCCTTTGGCAGCACAGAAAGCTTCGAATTTGGCATTTTCAAATTCAGTCCCATGATCAGACCTGATCCCTGCAATGTTGCAGTTCAGTTTTACCTGAATTTGGTTTGCAAATGACTCAAAGGTGGGGAATGTTTCATCTTTAGTGCGAAGAAACATCACCCAGGTATATCTTGAATAGTCATCCACAATTACAAAGATCAGTTTCTTTCCTCCACGACTTGCAACCTTTACAGGTCCACACAGATCCATGTGTAGTAGCTCCAGGGGTCTGGAAGTGCTCACTTCCTTTTTGTTCTTGAATGCAGACCTGGTGTGTTTTCCTTGAACACAAGCATCACAGATCTGACTTTGAGCAAATTTCACCTTTGGGAGTCCTCGAACCAGGTCCTTGGAAACTAGCTTGTTGAGAAGAATAGAACTTACATGTCCCAACCTTCTGTGCCACAAGGTAGCATCATCCTCCACCACGCTTAAGCAGTTAAGCCCATCTTTAGCAACTGAATCAAGATCAGCAACATACATGCTCTTGCATCTGTTTGCTGTCAAAACAACTTTTCCTGATTGAAGATCTATTACTGTACACTGATCTGAAATGAATTTGACTTCATTTCCTTTGTCGCAGATTTGTGAGACACTCAGGAGGCTGTACTTCAGTCCATTTACATAGAAGACATTTTCTATGGCATGGGCAAGTGTCTTTCCAATCTTCCCAACACCAAGAATGTGTCCCTTTTTGCCATCCCCAAAGGATACTGAGCCTCCCTGATATGCCTTGAGTGAGAGAAAATTATCAACATTTCCAGTCATGTGCTTTGAGCAGCCGCTATCCATATACCATTTCCGACTGCTTTCTCTCACTCCCTCCTGCACATATAAATTATAGATTAGACTTGGGAACCCATTTCAGCTTGAGTTCCCAGTACCGAGACAGAGGATAAATCAATTTTCTTTTGGACCACTCAGGCAGCCTGTTCTGAGATATTTTGGAACCAGGTCCCCTTGTGGTACCTAATTCTCCTTTACTAATCACCGTCTTTCTTAAGGCTGCTAGCCTAGATACACAGTTAGACTTGAGGTGTCCATTCCTTCCACAGTGTGTGCACAACAAATTATCAGGATTAGATCCATATTTACTGTGAGGATTATAAGGAGGACTACTTTTCTGATAACCTAACCCTTCACCGGAGTTAGATCTTTGTCCGGTTAATTTTTGTAAGATCTGTGAAGAAGCCTTCCATTTAAGCGATTTCTCAAGCTCAGCATTCAGTTGGATCACATTTTTCTCAAGCTCAGTGTTTCTTTTCATTATTACAGTGAGCTCATCTTGTGACCTTTTCAGTTCAGCTTCGAATTCTTTTTGAGCATTTTTCATATCACTAGTCCCTCCCTTTTTAATAAATGCATTTTGCTCATTGACTAGCTCTTGACATTTCTCTTCTAGTTCTGCCAAACTTGAGATCAAGTTCCCCTTTTCTAGCTCAAGTTTATCTATACATTGATTCAGATTTTCCTTTTCTTTGGTAAGATCATAAAAAGAGTCAATTAACACACAAGCTAGCGACCTCAATTCTTTCCCATTATAGTCTTTTAGATTCTTTTTAATGTCAAGGAAAGTTACCTCTTCATCTTCATCTCCATCCGAATTTGCCATGAAGGCAAACATTGAGTCAAAGGGTGAGTCATCATCCTCCACAGCCATCATAGAAGCATCTTTCACAGCATCCTCCTTATCAGATTCATCTGAGGAGTTCCCCCAAGCAGCTAGAGCTTGCTTGACTATCTTGTCTGCTGCAGCTCTTCTTCTGAACTTGTCAGGTACTCGGTCCTTCTTTTGGGCCTTTTCGGCAGTGGTTCTCAGATACTCCTTGTAATCCATCTTATGCATCGGACAGTCCTTGATAAAGTGACCTGGTTTGCCGCATTTGTGACACAAATCATTGTAACCAGGTCCCTTGTTCAAGCTTGTCCTCCTAGGAAGGTTGCCACTGCGCCTAATCATTTTCTGAAATCTTCTTGTTAGGTAGGCCATATCTTCATCTTCTTCACTGGAGCTTGCTTGAGCTCCTTTAAGAGCTAATCCCTTGTCCTTCTTCAACTCACTCCTGCTCTGGTCCTGCTGCCTCTTGAGCTCATAGGTTTTTAAATTGCCTATGAGTTCATCCATCGTGAGGACTTCCAGATTTCTAGCTTCAGTGATCGCATCAACTTTGCTCTCCCAAGACTTGGGGAGGACACTGAGTACCTTCCTGACCAGCCTGCTTGGCTTGATCACTTCTCCCAAACAATAGAGCTCGTTAGTGATGGACGTGAGTCTGGTATGCATCTCTTGAATGGATTCACCTTCCCTCATGGAAAACATTTCGTATTGGGTGGTAAGCATATCCACTTTGGACTGCTTGACCTGACTGGTCCCTTCATGAGCGGTTCTGAGACAGTCCCATATTTCCTTTGCAGTCTCACAAGCAGAGATTCGATTGTATTCATCCGGACCAATAACGCAAACAAGAAGCTTCTTCGCCTTGAAATTCTTTTCTATGAGTTTTCTGTCATGATCATCAAACTCCTTTCGGGTTTTGGGAATAGAGATGGTATTCTCTCCTTCCTTTACGGTTTTCATTGGCACATAAGGTCCATCCAGTACCACATCCCACAGCTCACAATCTTCAGCCATGATGAAGTCATGCATTCTTGTTTTCCACCATCTGTAATATTGGCCATTAAACCTGGGAGGTCTGGTAGTAGACTGTCCTTCTTTTAAATTTGGTGGTGCTGCCATATTTTACAGGAGTCTTTCTAGGTGTTAACCTTTTAGAAAGCACCTGCTCTGATACCAATTGTTAAGTTATATGGGTCGACCACCTTACTCAGGACCAGGTCCCTCTATCAGGTTACACAGAGGCAGAGACACAAGCACACGAAAATACAACAGTAAGAAGAAGACACACGAAGTTTTACGTCGAAAACTTCCTTGCTCACTGGAAGTAAAAAACCACGACCTACCTCGTAGGATTTCTCAAACTCCACTACTAGATCTGAGCAACAAAAGTTACAAAACCTAGTACACAACTAAGAGGTTAACCTCCTAACCTCCCACTTGTAATACCTCTATTACAAGACTTCAATATTCTCTACTTCAGCTAAAACTCAACTGAAATACAAGGCTAACTCTAGCCAAAATGTCTACTAGCTCTAGCAGACCAAAACGAGAAAAACAACTCTTGAAAAACAAGAAAATAAAACTTGTACAAAAGACAAGGTTTCTGTTTTTGCAGTGCACTTCTTCTCCTTCAATGGCAGCCTCAAAAACTTGAGTTCTCTTTCTTCGATTCTAGCTCAGGAACAAGGAAACAATGGCTGCCCTTTTTCAGAGAGAAGAATAAGCCTATTTTCAGATCTATATTTTTCTGAATGATTTCTCTCAATGGAAAGAGTTGTTGGGTTCTACCCTTTATATCTTTCCAGCTTGCTTTTGTCCACATGGGTAAAAGGTGAGAGTATTATGATACCCACTAGAATACCCACTAGAAAGCTCTCTTTTTGGTCAAGCACATGTGACCAACTTGACCTAGTTGCTGCTATGATTCCATGGCTGCGCTGTTGCGCACTACTGTCTTCACCAACTGACAGCCAAAAAGCAAACTTTCCAACTGTAAAGTCTTTTCCCGTCCAGCTCAAAAGTGAGTCACACCAGCACAAGGGATCAGGTCCCTGTATGAGGTTGACATCATCAAAACCAGCAATCTAACAAAGGGTTAAAGTTGAACCTAAAGGAAAGAAAAATAGGTGATAGGCTATCAAAAAGAAGAGAAACTGGTTCTTTTGTCATGTCATCTGAGGTTTTTGGAAGAGGAGAGGAGAGAAGGAAGATAGTTGAGCAGTTGTTAACATCATCAACATCTGAAGGAGGGAGTATTCCTCCTGTGATCTCAATAGTTGGGGTTCCAGGCATTGGCAAGACAACACTTGCTCAGTTAGCCTATAATGATGAGGAGGTGAAGGAACATTTTGATTTGAGAATTTGGGTTTTTGTGTCTGATGAGTTTAATGTGAAAAACATTCTAAAAGCAGCAATTGAGTCCACAACTGCAAGGAAATGTGAATTATCAGAGTTGGATGCACTGCAGTCCCAATTGTGGAACATATTGCACAGGAAAAGATACCTACTTGTGCTTGATGATGTGTGGAGCGATGACCAGGAAGACTGGGATATGATAAGGCCACTCTTTAGTGCTGGCACTGATGGAAGCAAGATCCTAATAACCTCTCGTCGGATAAAAGTTGCATTCATGATGGACACCCCGAAACTAATACACTCAACGAAAAGGTTGACAGAAGAAGATACTTGGGCTCTGTTCAAAAGGTATGCTCTTCACGATGTAAAAGAATCTGATTGCCAAAACCTGTTGTCAATTGGGAAAGAAATCAGCAAGAAATTTCTTGGTGTACCCTTAGCGGCAAAAACTATTGGTAGCATGATGCGTTTCAAAAGAGAGGAGAAGGAGTGGTTGCATGTGAAACACAGCAGTATTTGGAATTTGAAAAGTTTTAAGAAAGGTATTGTACCTGTTCTACTGCTTAGCTTCCTGCACTTACCATCCAACATCAAACATTGCTTTTCATTCTGCTCTACCTTTCCCAAAAGTTATCAGATCAAGAAGGAGAATCTAATAAATATGTGGATAACACATGGTTTAGTCTTTCCAGATGAAGAAGGTAAGCAACTAGAGGACATCGCAGCAGAGTATTTTGATGAGTTATTGTGGATGTCTTTCTTTGAAAAGGTCAATGAATCTTGTGATGGATATTTAACAACATACAAGATGTATGACTGGTTTTACTCTCTTGCCCGACATCTTACCACAAATGAAGCTACTATACTGGCTAGCAGAACTATAAGCAATGATCTTACAAACACTCGGCATGCATCAATCGTTTCTGATTATAGATCATCCATGATTCCAAAATCTTTATGTCAAGCAAAATACTTGCGAACTTTGCTAGTCTTTTCAGTTGGTAAGATGAATGAAGTCCCTTCAAATATCTTTTCAAGCTTTATTCATTTGAGGGTGCTGGATTTGAGTGGCTGCAACATAGACCTTCCAAATTCAATAGGCGAGCTTAGAAGTTTGAAGTATCTTGATCTCTCCAACACAGAATTTCAGGAATTACCTTCGAGCATCTCTTCCTTCCACTCTTTGATGACCCTGAACTTACTTGGCTGTCATAATCTTTAGAGGTTGCCTGCTTTAGGTCACATTACTTCCTTAAGACATCTTATCATAGATGGATGTGAAGCACTTACTCAGATGCCTTCTCAAATTGAACAATTAGTTCATCTTCAGACATTACCCATATTCATTGTGTCTCTTCCTAGACGTAACATGGTCCCTGTAAGAGGTACCGTACCGGCTCTGAGGAAAAAAAGTATGGAAATCAAATATTTCTAATCTTCAACTTCTAAACCTTCGAGGTCAATTGAAAATTAAACACCTGGAGTATGTAACCGATGCTGAAGACGCTGAAGCAGCCAAATTGAAGAATAAGGAACATCTAGAGTCTTTAGGGCTCTGCTGGGGAAGTGATGGTGCAGATCTGATTATGAATCCTGCTCTAACTGGATTGAAATAGAGAAAAGTCCAAATACAAGGGTCTTCCCAAGAGCCTCAAACAGGAGCTGTCCTTTGTGATCAGATCCTTGCTGGGGAAGTTCTAGCCTACCTACAACCACATGTTAATCTTGAAAATTTGTTCATAGTGGGCTATCCTGGCCTAAGGTTTCCACATTGGATGCTTCCAAGAGTGACCAAGGTTGTGCTGATAAACTGCAGAGGATGCTTACATGTACCCAGCCTTGGTCATCTTCCTTCCCTTAGAATCTTACATATGGAAGGAATGCATATTGTTAGATGCATCAGCCAAGAGTTTTATGGTGACAACAGCACGATGTTATTCCCATCACTCCACGAGCTATTACTGAAAGACTTTCCACTTCTGGAGGAATGGTCAACCCTTGATGGAGGAGAAATGTTCCCCAATCTGAGAAAACTAACTCTTAAGAAGTGCCCCAGACTATTCTCAGTACCACTTATTCCGACTATACAAGAGTTGAAGCTGCAAGGTTGCAATCCAACAATACTTGGGTGCTTTAAAGAATTAACCTTGTTAACAACCCTTGTAATTGAGGAGTTTGGTGAGTTGTTATCTTTACCAGGGAAGCTTCTTGGCAAAAATCACCTCCTCAAGTGTCTCAAGATTAGCTCTTGCCCAAACCTCCAGTGCCTTCCTCCAGATCTAGTAAGCTTGACTTCCCTCAAGTCCCTGACACTACGTTGGTGCTGGGAGCTGTTCTCACTACCTAAAGATTTCCAAAATCTCACTTCTTTGGAGTCTCTTGAGATAAGCGACTGCCACAGTTTGTTTTCTCTTCCAGAAGTCAAAGGGGGTTTAAGATCTCTCCGAGCCTTGTCAGTTGAGAACTGCAGCAACTTGACTTCCATCAATATCGGGTTGCAGCATCTGACTGCCCTTGAACACTTGACCATTATGTACTGTCCAAGTTTATCTGCTTTGCCTGATGGAATGGGGCATCTCTTGTCACTTAAGAGCTTAACCATTTTGAGTTGTCCTCTGATAGAATTTCTTCCAGAGGAGCTCAAGTATATCAAAACACTGCAGTGCCTAGAAATAAGAAGTTGTCCGAGACTTTCTGCTTTGCCAGAATGGTTTGAGAATTTGTCATCATTAAAATCATTGGCATTATCAGACTGTCCAAATATTAGATCTTTACCAGTAGCTTTTCGAGGCCTTAGATCTCTGCAGCACCTCTCTATCCAAGATTGCCCTCACCTCCAGATCCGTTGTAAGCAGGATGGTGGCATAGATTGGTGGAAGATTATTCATGTGCCATACCAACATATTTTCTCATCTCAATCCCCGAGATCAAGTGAAGCTGCCAGCTCCAGTTCCTCATATTGAAAATGGCAACTTATTTTCTTCAGTATTGTAAGTCTATAATTAAGTAATTACAGTCTTAATCTTTCACAATTCTCGAGCTACATATTCTCAATGCTGGAAATCGTTTCTACATTTCCGTTGTTTTAGCTTTCGCTTACATGCAGTTCCTTTCCTATGGACTTAAAATTGAATTTTCAGATTGTGTGGGACTATCATAAAACGTTTATTACTGCACAGAGCTATTATGTTCTAGCAAATATTGGTAAAATGAACTAAGAGTCACGCCCCCAAGACTTTGGTCTAGTGGTAAGAGCCAACACGTGATGTGTGGATTCGGGGCACATCACGAGTTTGAACCTATCGTAGACAACAACAACACGCCCAGCATAGCCACACAAGTGGGGCCTAAGGAGGTGAGATGTGCGCAGACCTTACCTCTGCCTTTGTGGGGGCAGAGAAGTTGTTTTCAATAGATCCTCTGCTCAAGAAAATCATTTTACAGAATAGGTTTGCTAAAAGCCAAGTATTTAAGTGGAGAACCCACTATCCATGGAATTTCGAAACATGCACCACTGACCCTCGGGGATTTCTCGGGTATAAAAAAAATGAACTTTGAGGAGTCCTATCTTTGCTATTACTTACCAATTTCATATCTGCTGCTTTATGATGTTTGTTTTTTACAAACTGAACAGGTTTTTCAAATCAACGTTTAGTTTAGTTTCTAGTGCTTTTTTGTTAGACTTTGCAGGTTTAAGAAACTGAAGTCTTTGCAGTTCAGTCGTGGGATTTTGTTGGTTTTGGCGGGTTTCTCTGAGCCCATTTTCTTATTTATTTTACTTTAAATCTTCAATAAATTGTTCTAGCAATTTGCAATAACTATTTTATCTTCACCAAGAAGTATAATAAATCTATACTTTATTATAATTTCGGAATTGAGACTTGTCTTTGTGGTACACTAAAGCAAATTTGTGTATGTAATTTAGAGGGAAAACAGGAAAGTTTCTTAAAAGTTCAAACTACAACATTTCAAACATCCCTGAAGATAACAGGGGATTACAGTACTAGGGATCTGTCAAAGATGAATGTACTCTTCCTTTTATTGAACAAGTTGGTGATATAGCAAGCAAAAACACATCAGTGAAAATATATACACACAATAGGCAAAAAAAACAGCAGAGAAATATCAATCAGGCAAATGCATATCACCAAAGATCTAGTCCTGCTGACACAAGAACAAACTCAAGAAGAAACTCACAGGCCACAGCGATCACTTAGCACTACATCAGAACAATTGGTTTACCTAATAAATTCTGCATGAACATTCTTCTCCAGTGAATTTTTGTTAAATTTTACCGAGATAATCTTGCCAGTTGAAGAACAAGAATGAGATAGAAAAGATTCATCATTTCCCAACAAAATTCATTCACTTACAGTGTCCTCTTGGGCCTCAAATCTTTTCTTCCTCCTCCTCCTGCGCTCTCTCTTTTATCTTTCTTGATCTTTCTACTTTAACATCTTATATCTGTCACGTTTACAGCTTCTTACTTGTTTAAAGCAGAACTTTAGAAAACATTAATGTCAAGCTGAGATTATCATTATCCTCATCATCGTCATTTTCCTCTTCCTCACTGACCCTCTTAGATTTCTGAAGCTTCTTCCTTGGTTGTCTTTACTTTGCATCTAAAACACATTATCAATAAATAAAAAAAATGTTTTCTTATTAAATGGAATACACAGTTTGTTTTCTTCTCCTTCAGTTAATATCCTTCTAAGTTTCCAAAACAAAAAAATGACATCCAATATTACGTTTCAGGAAAAGAATAATGATGTCACAATTTTGAAGAAGTTATAACTTATTTTGTGCATGAGACGAGTTATCAAAGCTAGAGACTATCAGTCTCAGTGCATGAGATGATTTATCAAAGCTTTACCACTCTATCACCATTTGATGACCCAACACCATGCATCACAACCATTCCACTTAAAACCTATCCTAATGATAAAAGGTTCATCTCGTCGTGACCTTATCTTTTATTGAGATTACTGAGATCAGAATGTTGAAGAAGGATCGTCCATCTCCAACCATGAGGTCAGGGGTTCGAATGACCATCAGATGAAGAAGTGGCAAAAGGCCATTGTTGGCCCTTGAGGGAGGGGGGTTGGAGGGGTGGGATCTACCATATCAGAAAATGACAAGGAAGAATGAATGTCTGCCTTTAGGAATTTAGCTGAAGAACATACAAAATATAAGCTTTCTTTATTTGTCAAGATCAAACATGTATGAAGATCATCTAACTTCACTTTATTTCCATGTCTTGCATCTACACATTCTTCATATTTCCACTGTTACATGATGGTTCCCCTATTTTTTTGTGTTTTCAGCCTTGTGTGGTATTTATATCTCACAATCAGAATAAGAAATACCAAAATAAGTTACAGATTAAAGCCAGAAAATATTTGTAGAAGTGAAAAACAGACCCCAGGATTAGCTGGAAACAAGTTTGCTTCATCTGTGCATTCTGGTTATCCTTTTATTCTAGCAACAGAAACCTGTTCATTCAAATACAAGACCCAATCAATTGCAGCTGAAGATTTGAAGTTCATAGGCTTGGAAAACTTTGAATTAAATCTAGACAACCTTCTACTAGTACAGTAAAACAGGAGAGCACTGTGGAGCACTGCAGAATAATTTTAAAGTTAATTAGTTGTGTAAGGTGTAATGTCCTCTCCAAGATCACATATCTGTAACCCATAATGCTTCCTCTCCAAAATCACAGTTTGTATATTCACAAAGAGAGAATTTGACATCACTTAGGTATTTGATTTACTAACATATTAATATGCATCACAAAATTAACTCAGTATCGAAGTCATGTACTTTGTTTCTAAAACAATCGGCACTGCATTTGTAAAATACTTGTAGATATCCTGGGTACCTACATGTATCAAGCAAGTGTATAAAGACAGTAAGAGAAGTAAACATCCTGCACCAGCTAGAAAGCAGTGGTGCAAGCATATATATAACCTGCACCTGGAAATAAGAGGGAGAAAATATGAAAGCAATGGTGGCTTACTCTGAATCCCGATGTGGTGGAGAAGAGATGTTCTCTACTTTCAGCCTTCAGTTGGAGCCAAAGTCACCTCCCAAATTTAAGTGAACCAACATATATGTGTGGAATATGAACTATTTTTCGCCATTCCATACCTTTCTTCTTGCAAAGCCCTTCAAGATGAGGGCAGTCTTGAATTGACAAATGTTGAAGAGCATTGAGGTACTTTATTCCTTCTGGCAATGATATCAAATGTTCGCAATTTGAAATTGCTAGAGATCTAAGAGAAGAAAGTTTAGAAAGCCAGTCAGGAAGATCTGTGAGATGGGGACTGCTATGGATTACCAGACTTTGCAACGTAGTGACATGTTGAAGGCTAACTGGCAATGGGTATAATTCAGTGCAGGATATAATACTCAAGCTCCGTAGAGACGAGAGATTCTGGAAACTATCTCTAGATAAAGTTAACCGAGGGCAACCCATGATAGAGAGCTGTTCTAAGACTGTGAGATGGAGGAACCCACTTGAAAGATAAATCAGGTTGCAGCAATTCTCAATGGACAAGCTCTTTAGGGAGTTGAAACCTGTAATTTCTTCTGATGGAAAAGACTCTAAGCTGTGGCACCCATTGATCTCAAGGAACTCCAAAGCTTTCAGCTTTCGGATTCCTGATGGCAAATGGGTTAGTTTTTCACAGTAGCTAATGGTCAGTGACTTCAGATCAGTGAGATACTCTATCTCTTGAGGAAAAGAAATGAAACTTTTGCATGAAAGTATTTCCACAGTCTCCAGAGATTTGTTATTCTCCAGCAATTTCCCTGAAAGTTGCACTAAACCTTGAAGTGCATCAATCACAAGATTGGAGAGTGAAGACATGTTTTCCACAGACTCCAAGATCTTTGGATGGCAATCACGGAGCTCCAGATAAAGAAGAGATTGAAATGTTGGAGCAGTGATGAGATTAGGACATTTATCTACAACTAACTTTTGCAGGCGAGGAAATACTGCTCCATTCTCTATGCAAGACCATTCTTTTAAGCAGGGGAGGTCCTTGATTGTTAGGTCTTCCAGAGATGGGAATTTGAGGGTTTTGCCTCCATAAAACTCTTCACCGATATGTGTAACTCCATCCATCCCTTGTAAATGAAGTCTTTTAAGAAACGGAAGCTTCCCAAGGGTAGGTAAAGTATCACATCCCCTACAGTCGATCAAAGCAATCAGAACTAGATTAGGGAGGTCCCAATCTGGAAATTTGAATCCCGGATATCCCTTGATATATAGCTTTTTGAGGTTTACATGTGGCTGAAGACACTCAAGGATACCCTCCACGACATTGTCATTATCCCTTGATAGTGATCTTGATGTACCATCGACTTCTCTGCAAACCTCGTCTGAGGTAGACCCTGTTGCCAGCCTCACTATGTGCTCTTTATTCCCACTTCCCCATTGGAGTCTTAACAGCTCAACATATTTCTTCGCCCTCAGATTAGCCACTGTAGCTTCTTCTTTGTCTCTGATGTTCTCCAGGTACCTTATACTCAATTCACCTCTTAAGTTTAGAGAACTGATTTCTGTGATGCTTTCTCCAATACCTTTCCCCACAATAAATAAAGGCAAAGTTTGAAGCTGAACCAAATTCCCCAGACCAGCAGGGAGGCGAGTCAGTCCATCACATCCTGCTATGTTAAGGTGCCTTAAGCCAGTTATATTAGCCAATCCAAAAGGTAACTCCATTAGGTTACCACAAGATGAGAGGTTCAGGGTTTGCAGATTACGGAGGTTGCAAATAGTATGAGGGAGTGCTTGAATAAAAGTTCTGGAGAGATCAAGGTATCTCAAACATATCAAATCACTAATTGACTCATGCACCTTTTTAACGCATCCACTTAAATCCAGGACTCGCAAGTATTTAAAGTTCAGAGGAAAAGAAGAAGGAATGTCTTGGGTGCAAAACAAGAACTGGAGGGTTCGCAGATGTTTGGCACCATACAAGTCCTTTGGAAGTGAAGAGGGACCCGAATGGCCAAGGATTGACAGATGATGAACCCGTGCCATGTTACCATGAGCAAAATCATGCCCCAATATCACGAAGTCCTTACTCCCCACACTTCGAGCAAGATCATGGATGAGATCATGCATTTTGTATACTGCTAGATCAGTCCCATCAAGTTTCTTGACTTCTTGGAAGAATGATAAGTACAACAAGTCATTGAAATACTCGTTTCCTATGTCTTCCAACTGTCTGTTCATCTCATAACATGTGATCAAGCCTTCAGCAATCCATATGTGAATCATCTTTTCCTTGTGAATTTCATAATTTTTTGGATACAATGAACAGAATGCGAAACATCGCTTGAGGTGTAGAGGCAACTGTAAGTAGCTCAACCTAAGAGCTGGCAGTATGCCACTATTACAACTCTCAAGTTTCCAAAGTTCACTCTCTTGCACAAACAGCCAATCTTCTTTTTCTCGTTTGAAGCGCAACAAACTTCCCAATGTTTTTGCTGCCAAAGGCACACCTCCACATTTCTTGATGATCTGTCTGCCAATCTCCAACAGATTAGGATGCTCAACTTCTTCTTCCTCGCAGAAAGCTCGTTGCTTGAACAAAACCCAACAATCATCTTCAGTCAAGCCTTGGAGAAAGTAGGGGCAAGTAGTTCCCACTATTGACGCAACCTTGGTACTCCGTGTAGTGACAATAATTCTACTTCCTGCTCCACCACTTTGCAATAAGTCGCCCAGCTTATCCCACTCTTCTTGGTCTTCATTCCATACATCATCCAAAACAATCAAGAATCTCTTTCCACCCAATGAATCTTGAAAATGAGCTTGAAGTAGATCCATCTCCAAGAGTTTGAACTTCCTTTTTGTTGCAGACTGTATGATGCTTAAAATGAGCTTACTTACATCAAAATCCCGAGACACATGAACCCATATTTTTATGTCAAAGAAATGGGTGACCTTTTCATCATTGTAGACTAGTTGAGCTAGAGTAGTTTTGCCAAGTCCTCCAATACCTACAATTGGGATGATAGAAACAACCCCACCAGTTTTTCCATCACATGCAGTCAACAAAAGCTCTAAAAGCTTCTTTTTATCATCATCTCTTCCGCATATTTTTGATGTTATCACAAATGATCCAGTCACTTTTGTTCTGTCACAGTTGGCAAATTGTCTTTCTGCAGTTGTTGCTCTTAGATTTAAGCTAAAGCCTTGCTTTGCAATTTCATCTAGTTCCTTGAGTTTTTTTGGTAGCATTTTTGCAAGGTCAAAGAGATGCTTTGATGGTTCAAAAGGTAGAAATAGACTTCTTACCTGTTTGCTTTTTCCACTGCGATGCTCGCACATTACACTTTCTGCAGCAAATTCATCCAGTAAGTTCTCCAACTGGTAAGCCACATCCTTGAGCTTCACCAACCAGTTTTCAACATGTTCATCCGTTTCTTGTCGCTTCTGTGCATCATTAAGAAAAGCTCTAGCAGTTGGTAGTGAATTCTGCAGTTTTTCTATGTTTTCCCTCAAATGGTAGAGATCATGGAACTTCTGCAGATATGGAGTGGCCAACTTTTCAAGGATCACCTGTAGAACAGGATATAGGACCAAGTCTGCCATATATTGCATTCTTGGGAGGAATTGGAAAGTGGTTGAAGGCTAACGGGTATAAATGGTAGTCGGAGAAATTGCTTGTGGCTTAGAAGAGGAAAAAAAGTTATATACCAAAACATAAAAAGAGAGTTTCCTACTTAATTATATCGCTCATTTCCTTGTTACTTGCTTATTGGATCACAAAATAATCGCACCAAGACCTCATCTTTTTTGGTCTCACATGAATGTACCAGTACTATATGACAAGTAAATAATTAAGAGACCCGATCCAATGCCATTGATGCACTATTCCACCCGCTAATTAGACTTTGTCTGTTGAGCTGTAATCTTGGATATCTCCGTAATGGAAATGCTGAGAGAAGAGTGAAATTAAAGGTCGTTATCGTGATTTTGTGAGGATATCCTTTCCATTGAGATGTGGATATTCCTGCATCTTGACAAATCCATGGAGTGCACAAGAAATTGTATGCATACAGACAAACAGAAAATTAGGAATCTTCGACGTGGATTACTGGGAAATAAATGAATTATCTCCACCAAAGTATATGTACAATTGTCCGAACATATCCTTCCTCTGAGACTTCATTTTGAGCTCTCTTGTGATGCTACAATCAATCAATCAGTCTTGTGATTATACATTTGCCCGCGAAATGCAATTTTGTGGCGGGAAAACCTTCTAGTTGCAGAAATGGTTGGCAAAAACGACAAACTGTTGTTATATATTTTATTTCATAAGGTATTGTCTTGTATGGCAATTGTTTTAATGGCAATAACTTTGGTATTTTCCTATCTTATATAATGTCAACATCCTCTTTCTTAGTTAAGAAATATTCTTATAACGATTGTAACCTTACTTTCTGCGCTAAAAGCATTCACATTGTGATCTTTAAGCGGAAAAGATCGTGGAAATTATGCTTGAAGCTATGTTAAAGTTTGACATTTTATGATAGGAGAAACACACTGAGGTATCATATATATATATATAAAATTAAATTTCCTCGAAATTCATCAGTAGCCCCTTAAAGTTGGCACTAACTTTCATTTAGACACTTCAAGTAGACCTTGTCCATTTCAAACACCTCAAATAGGGGTCCGACGTGTTATTTTGGCACTTTTTTGGCAATAAGCAAAAATAATGAGAGTGTAATACACTTGGAATGATGTGGTAATAGACGTTTCTTACATGGATTAATTGGCCAATACCACTATGTCAACTCATTTTAATTGTACACATCATCAGACACACAAAAACAAATTAAAAAAATAATAATAAGGGCTAAAACACATGGCAAAATGATCAATGAATCCATGACAGGTGGTACTTATGCTCAAATAAATTACAAAAGAAAAATTTTACAATTTAAAAATTTATTTTGCAGAAGCACAACCCCACCACCCCCAAATCGTCTTCTCCGTCATATCTCCAAACTCTTTGCAGATTTCAATAACTGTTTTTCTTTAAATCCAGTTTCTTTTTATTGTCGCAATTAATATTTTTCACCCTCCAATCTGGTTTTGACTTCTTATTCTTTCCCAACTTTTCAGATTTCACCATTTTTTTTCTTCGAATTTCTGTCATTTTATCTCAAATAATCCAAAGAAAAAAACTTTTAACCTTCAAAAGAAAATTATTTGCAAACGAGGGGCCATAAGTGCGATTCAAGCATAGAGTTGCCCTTTAAGCACCATTGAATGTCAAAGGTACCTATTTTTTGAAGATTTTATCCCCAAAAAAAAAAAATTATGAAGCATGACAAAGCACAAGGACGCAATAAAGCATTAAGAAGAATCATGTTTCCACAATCTAGCAACTAGATGAAGAAATAAGAAAAGAAGAAGAAGAGAATAAAGTTCTTATATTGAAGAAAAAAGAGATTAAGAAGAAGTGAAACAAAAAAAATTTAGAGCTAAATTGAAGTATCGGAAATAAGGAAGAGAATATAAATAAATAAATAAATGGGAATGGGTTAATATTACTGTTGGGGTCAAGCTGGACGCTACATCAGTCAAAAACGGCCTTCTACGCACTTTGGATGAATAAAAAATACGTAACATGCCAACGGTATAAAAAGTGTAAAAATGGTATAGTGAGACCCTACATTGAGATGTTTAAAATAAACATGTATAAGTGAAATTCGGTGCCAACTTTAAGGGATCGCTGATAACTGTCTTATTATTATATTTTATTTTTTACGATCGCAACGTTGCGATGATCATTTTTTCTTTTTAATAATAAAAGTTATTATAATCTCTTTCGTTTGAGTCTACATTATTAAAATTGAATTTAGTTAAGTGTAGGTTTATCATTCATCATTTTGCGCTTAAATTTATTGTCTAATTTAAATTTTAAGTTACTCATCAAACATACATGTTTTATAATTATTTTATATCTTTTTATAAAGTTTATATCCATCAAAGGAATACACATGCAACACACGTATTCAGATACTAGTTTTGAAAGATAAAATTATTTTAAGCAAAAAAGATTATAGAGTAAAGATACTATAAAAAGGTAGTGTAACTGATAAATAGAATTATTAAAATAATAAGTAAACATAATCAAAATATATGAGGTATACATATACATATATATACATACATACATACATATATATATATATATATATATATATACAGACACACACTAATTAATAAGAAATAGAAATTTAATTAACTTAATTTGTTGACTCATTTGAATATCCCAAACGAAAATCTAAAACAAATGAACTTTTTATTTATGATAATTAGAAAAAGAATATACAATTAAGCACCTTTTCCAAGTCTATTTTTAAATTTCCCGTGTATATTGTATAGTGACATAAGAATACATTAAATTTTCTTTTTATATCACCAAATTTTTATTTAATATCTCAAATTATAATTAATTCTATTCTTCAATAAAATTCTTCCTGTAAATACTAAAAAATTATTACTATATATATTGCAAGTTATAATTGATATTTAGAAAGTTAAGTATTTTTTTAATATAGTCATGACATTAGGAATGTAGTAAATTTTCTTTTAAAATTTTTAAATTTTTTTTATTAAATGACGGTAAAAATTTGTCTAATATTTTAGAACATGGGATCAAACTATCTTATTATTTACCAATAAGATTTTTGAGAACAAGAAGTAACGTATTATATTACAACAAATAGCTAATATGATCGACTCTTTGCATAAAAGTTATTGGCTCTTTGCATATACTATTTTTTATGATAAAAATAAAGCTTTTGAGACATTTGATTAATGGGGTCTAAAACGTCATCCGTGTACCAATAGAGAGTTTAGTTAAAACGTGAAATTCTCATGCGATGTTGTCAAGCTCAATTTAGTATTTAATTTGTTGGATCAACAAATCAATTGAGTTTTTGGATTAAACTTGTAATTTTGCTTCTTATTCGCCTAGAACTTTTGAAAAACATCAAAATCACCCATAAATTTTTAAATTTTCAGATTTTTTTAAATTACTTGAAATTCCTTCAAACTTCAGATTCAAAACAAAACTCAATAACTCTAAAAACTCAATCAATCTTCAAAATTCAATTTCAAGCTATTCAAACCAAATAATGATAGAATTTTTTATACACTCCAAATGTCACGCCCCACCTTGGGAGGCATGACTGGCACCTAATGCCACACTGGAATCTGGGCTGATTTGGCTAGGCACAAGCACCTCTACCACTGACTCAAATTCAAGAAAACAAACTGTTATATCTCGGCTGTAAACACAGCCTGGGGCCACAAGGCCATGCAGCACCTGTAAAAGAAAACAACTAACCCAGCCAACATACATCAATAGGGATCCTATGCGGGCCGACAAGACCATCATGATGTCTAGTTATAACGAAAAGGGAAATAAGCAGTTATACTAGGCCCCACACGGCCAACACATAAAATAGGACATACATGGGCCCTACACAGCCAACAACAACTAACTAACTGAATACTGTAGTTTGCAAGCCTTTAAGAATAGAAATAATGGTCAGGACAGGGCCCCAACCTACCCAAATGTTATATAAATAAAAGACTGTAATCTCTACAACCTGGCAACTCTGAATGAAAGGAGCTGGCCAAACTGCTGACTCTGAACAGCTGCTAATGGAGATCTTGAACTCTGTCTGTCTAAACCTGCAGGCAAGTAATGCAGCGGCCCATAGTTGGGCGTTAGTACAATGTGTACCGAATATATAAGGTAGTACTAAAAAGCTGAATAGAAGCTGTTAAAGACTGAAAGTAAGTAGAAAGAAGGGGCAGAAACATTAACCTGTAAGCCTTCTATTCATAACCTGCACCTAGCAAAACGTATATGAGCTAAAACCGTACAATACATATTCATAAGTTATGACTAGCAGGCAGGAATACAAACAAGAACCTAACTTAGGCCCCCATAAGCCTGGAAGGTACAAGCAACACAGAAATAACCTACCCGGGCCCCCATAAGCCCTAGTAGGTATAATCCAATCTATATACCCCTATCCGGGTACCTATGAAGCTATTGGTACTATAGCTAACCTATCTGTCCCCTGGGTCTGCAACTGAACCCGCTTGGCTCCTGTAACTGCGTCTGAGTCCAGTGGACTCTTGTAACTGCACCCTGGGTACCAGGCTCGACGAGAGTCAGTGATGCAGATACGACATAAAATAATAGCCCAGCCGTGGAATGAACTGTAATATGGCCCTTGGGCCTCTGCATAGTCCCTTGGGACAATATCTGGCTCCTTGGAATGATCTATCTAGCCCCGTAGGCAACGACACAGCTAGTAACCCTGAGGCTGGTTAACGGAAGGCTATCCTAGGTAGGGTCAATCCCAACCGATATACTGCATCATAGTCTCAACCTAGCCACTCAGAAGGCATATCTGGCTCTTACGGCTTAATGCGACTGCTACTCGGCCCTAGAATAGTTTGTATAGCTGCTAACTGGCACACATTGCGTACTTGTGCCTGATCAGAGGATCTTGATAGTGATCATAATCTCTAATGGTCTAGACCAGATAGGGCGAGGTCTGGAGTGGCCTAACAATACTCTGAATGTCCTGCTCGGACAACTATAACTCATAAGCAAATGTAGGGTCGCAGATGACCAATTACTTAGTTCCTTTCCTTAGAACGACTGTAGGGCTGCTACTAATCGAACATGCTTTTGAGCGGTCGACCCCTAATCCTCCACAAGCAGCTTACTGAAATTCTTAGCCTGAGGGTAATACTGTACTAACATGGTTCTAATCCTTTAAACCTTAACTTGGTATGTTCAGATCTTATATGACTTTTCTGGGCAATTCCTAACCTTGTAGGTAAGTTTATATGGACTTAGCCACTCACAGCAACCTGTACCTGAGTATCTTATAAGAGCAAGCTGGGGCATTGGCCCCGCATCCAACTGCTAATAAGGTCCCCTCCTTAGGGTACCCACGGGTATATCTGATCTGAATGACTGGGATGGCTTCCTGAGCGACCTGTATAACATATACTAAGTCAACTGGAACTAACAGTCACTGGTAGTAGCTAAATAGGAGCTGGCCAAACTACTGACTCTGAACAGCTGCTAATGGAGATCTTGAACTCTGTCTGTCTAAACCTGCAGGCAAGTAATGCAGCGGCCCATAGTTGGACGTTAGTACAATGTGTACCGAATATATAAGGTAGTACTAAAAAGCTGAATAGAAGTTGTTAAAGACTGAAGTAAGTAGAAAGAAGGGGCAGAAACATTAACCTGTAAGCTTGCTATTCATAACATGCACCTAGCAAAACACTACACGTATATGAGCTAAAACCGTACAATACATATTCATAAGCTATGACTAGCAGACAGGAATACAAACAAGAACCTAACCTGGGCCCCCATAAGCCTGGAAGGTACAAGCAACACAGAAATAACCTACCCGGGCCCCCATAAGCCCTGGTAGGTATAATCCAATCTATATACCCCTATCCGGGTTCCTATGACGCTATTGGTGCTATAGCTAAACTATCTGTCCCCTGGGTCTGCAACTGAACCCGCTTGGCTCCTGTAACTGCGTCTGAGTCCAGTGGACTCCTGTAACTGCACCCTGGGTACCAGGCTCGACGAGAGTCAGTGATGCAGATACGATATAAAACAATAGCCCAGCCATGGAATGAACTGTAATATGGCCCTTGGGCCTCTGCATAGTCCCTTGGGACAATATCTGGCTCCTTGGAACGATCTATCTAGCCCCGTAGGCAACGACACAGCTAGTAACCTTGAGGCTGGTTAACGGAAGGCTATCCTAGTTAGGGTCAATCCCAACCGATATACTGCATCATGGTCTCAACCTAGCCATTCAGAAGGCGTATCTGGCTCTTATGGCTTAATGCGACTGCTACTCGGCCCTAGAATAGTCTGTATAGCTGCTAACAGGCACACATTGTGTACTTGTGTCTGATCAGAGGATCCTCTAATGGTCTAGACCGGATAGGGCGAGGTCTGGAGTGGCCTAACAATACTCTGAATGTCCTGCTCAGACAACTATAACTCATAAGCAAATGTAGGGTCGCAGACGACCAATTACTTAGTTCCTTTCCTTAGAACGACTGTAGGGCTGCTACTAATCGAATATGCTTTTGAGCGGTCGACCCCTAATCCTCCACAAGCAGCTTACTGAAATTCTTAGCCTGAGGGTAATACTGTACTAACATGGTTCTAATCCTTTAAACCTTAACTTGGTATGTTCAGATCTTATATGACTTTTCTGGGCAATTTCTAACCTTGTAGGTAAGTTTATATGGACTTAACCACTCAAGGCAACTTGTACCTGAGTATCTTATAAGAGCAAGCTGGGGCATTGGCCCCACATCCAACTGCTAATAAGGTCCCCTCGTTAGGGTACCCATGGGTATATCTGATCTGAACGACTGGGATGGTTTCCTGAGCAACCTGTATGACAGATACTAAGTCAACTGGAACTAACAGTCACTGGTAGTATCTAAATAGGTGGCAGGGTTCTCACTCGGTTCACTAGACAACCCTAGTGTCGCTAACTCCAAAGTATGGCCATCCTATCTACAATTCTGGTCTTGGGGCCTGAAGGTACGCAATAGCCTCTGGGCGTGCTTCACTGATAATACAGGCGTTCAACTGAAAGTCATATCGCCTGGCTGCACCCCATACTATCTAACCTATGAAATCAAGCCTAATAACTAACCCTAAACTTCTGAGGCATTGGGGTGATAGCAAGACATCAAAATTCTATTAATATAGTGGACATACTAATAAGGGAGTTTCTATGACGCTCCTGGCGTGAGCTACACTTAACATACTCTTTCCCGGCGAAGGGTACTACCATATACTCTCGATACGCTTTCTAGTAGCTAACCATAACCTATATATATTCATAGTCTACACAGTGGCAGATCTAGAATTTTTAGGTCGTGGGTGCTCTTTTTGCTACCAATCACAAAATATAAGTGCACAAATTTAACACGTCGTAAAAAAGACAAATCGTATTGAAACACAATAGCAAAATAGATCCAAAAAAAACTACAATAAATATTATCTTGAATAAAGGAAAAGGAAAAAGTTAGCAAAAGGGCAGCTAGTGAAAGAAAAAAGATCAATCAACATAGGCTGAAAAAACAAAAGAAAGTCTAAGTAAATAATAAATAAGTAAGAAGAGAAGAGTTGACTTTTAAAATAAACTAAATGTGCTAAGTGGGAATCGAACTCTGGCATAGAACAGATGCGATCAGCCGACTTTCACACCCATATACAAACCATCACACCAACCAAACTGTTTGTTATTTGGGTGCTCACTGTCTAATTTTATACCCTTTTTTAAATTTCTATATAATAACATACAGCTCGATATGAGATTAATGGGTGCTCGAGCACCCGAAAGGCTCTGTGTGGGTCCGCCCCTGAGTCTACAGAAAACAACTGACCACAACTAATAACAATCTACTGATAACAGCTATTTGCAACATATGGGACCATTATTTCCATTCAAGAACATAAGTCATATCATTATACGACGAGAATAACTTGCCGAAGGAATAAGTCTCACATAGCTCAAATGTCGACTTTCGTTCAGCTGGCAAGTTTCAACTTGTAAACGGCGGTTCCACCCAACTGCAATACTAATGCTGAGAGAATAGGGTTAATTTCAATACTAAATTCGACAAAAAATGATAGCTTTCAATAATAATAACAGCTATAATTCAACTCCAAATAACTCGGCCGAAAATCCCATAATTTCTCGAGAGTTCAGGAGGGATAAGCGCTAATGCATGTGGCGGTTTAGAATCTAATTTGGAGCAATTCCGACAATCTTTACTCGGTGGGGTTCTGGTATGCCGAGCAAATTTTCAAGAAATAACTCTGTAGAAATGCTTCTCGTAGGCCTATAACTCATTACTCGAAGTTAATTTGCGTTTGGATGGAGTTTAGCGGCGTAATTTGATGAAAATTAGATGAAAACCCACGTTACCCTCTCTTTTGGTCGAGAAAAGCTTGGAACAAATGATTTAAAATCAATAAGAGGGGCTTTATATAGTATTAGGGTCGTGGCGGGAGGTGTGCGGTGCGCCCCCCATCGCTCAGCACCAGGGGCGCGCCGCGCCGCTCAAGGCACCGGGACAGGGGGTGGCACGCACTCCTTGCCCCCTGCCTCGGGCTTCGGTCTCCTGCTCGCATGCTTATTCCCCGAGCCCTTTTTCGGCCGTACTCCAAAATCTTCAACATACATACGCACGCATCGGTTAAGCGATAGAAACTTACGGGATGTAACACCAAACTTGAAATACAACAAAATTGTACTTACTATAAATGCAATGTTTATCAAATTTCATGTAAGATTTTATTGTCCCAAAGTTACACAGCACTGTCCCAAATTCTGCATTTACATTTTATCAATCACTCCATAAATATAAAAACAAACAAGTTTAGTATAAATTATACAAATATATAAAATTATGAAACAATATAAAGTTTCAAATATACAAAATTAGTATCTTCATGCTCAAAGAGTAACAAGTAGGCAATATCTGCATGCTCAGAGTAACAACTAGGATGGTTACTTCCTCTGATGGCTTATTGCCTCTTGTGAAAGTGCTTATTTATTTGCGTCTAGTTCTAAAACTATTAATTGTTTATAGTAATTTTTTTCTAGTAAAGTTAAATCGTTTCTAGAACTTCTTTGATCCTTAAAATGGTATCCTACTAAAGTCAAATCGTTCCTAATAAACTTTCTCTAGTAAAGTTAATAGATTCATAAAATGGTATAATTAATACGCGGTGAATGACAAGTTGAAATGATTAAATAGTGAGATTGCTATGAACTAATTACTTGGCATAGAAAATATATTTGAAGATGATATAATGAGATAAAAAATAATGAATTGAATAAGCAATCAAAATGAACCTATATTTTCAGTATAGTTGGCGGGCAACATCACTGAAAAAGCATGGAGATATTACACAATGGAGCTTCTCATTATAAAGTTTCTTTATATTGCTAGTACATAAATGAAAACAATATATCATACAATAAAATGTTTCAATATATATTGCTAGTGAATACAATATGTCACAGAGATAATAAAATACTTATATGTAAACTCTAAGGCGCCAACCACAAATCTCTCCCTCTTAATGTCTCATTTACTCATGTTATTTTATAATCTGTTTGGTCAAGCTTTTGGGAGGTTAAAAGTGTTTTTTTTTTAAAAAAAAGAGGTGTTTTGTCAAGCTTTTGGGAGAAAATAAGTTTTTTTAGGGAGTAACAAAAGCTGTTTTTCATAAGTTAAAAAAATAGTTTCTCTCCAAGAACACTTATTTGAAAAGTATTTTTTTGAAAAATACACTTAAAAATACTTCTCAAAAACTTGGCCAAACACTAATTGCTGCTCAAATTTCTAAATTTATTGACCAAACGCAAATTACTTCTCTCCAAAAATATTTTTTAATAAGCACTTTAAAAAAAAACATTTTCCAAAATAAGTTTGGACCAAACGGATTATAAGTGCCTGTAACAACAACATTGCCATATCAGAACAAAGGCCTACTGGATCATGTATCATTTATCCACCACACGTTCTCTCCTAATTTGCTCATGTGTCATGTCCCAATTTTTATCAAAAAATACAAAGTGACAAATTAACTAACGGGATCAACAGATAAATAGATGGAATTAATTTTTAGAGAAGAATTAATGTGATGAATTAGAGAGGTAAATGTTAATAAGATAAAACCTATTAGTACCATATTAAAGCATGCAAAGGAGTTAACGTAATTGAGAGGTTGTTCAAAGTGTTTTTATGCACATAGGATTAAGATTTCCTACTATCAGAGTTCTAAGTCTTAAATACGACTCATTAGGCAAATTTTATGGAATTATTTTAACTTTTGTAAGCTATAAAAGTTTATCATAATTCTAATCTTGGGATTTCGTATTCTTACAATATATTTTATAATTTAGTATATCTTAAAAATAAAAAAGGTTTGATAATAAAAGTTTCTAAGATGTTAGGTGAGTTATAAATATCTTAAAATTCTTTGACATTATTTTTAATTGTTTTTAAGCAACTAATATATATATATATATATATATATATATATATATATATATATATATATAAATTTGCGAGTTTTTATTTGTATTAATTATTATCCTTAGATAAGTAGGAATTAATCCCCATAGAACTGAGAATATCCAGTGAGGCTCTCCTGATTTTCACTCACAATGTATTAGTGAAAGACAGCAAAAAAGTTTTAACTCCATTATTGAGCCCAAAAGACCGAAAAAAAGGTTTAAAACCAAGAAAACAAATGCTTTGGGGAGGAAGGAAACAGCTTCCTTCCAACTAAACTTCCCGTCAAAGAAATATTATGTTAAAGATATTTATTAATTTTTGTCTTTAAATGGGAAATCAAGAACCAGACCCAAAGCCTTTGGATGATTCAAATTCAACACATAAACCCAACTCAAATCCAAACACATCATTAGTGGATGTGCCTGCAGCGACAGACATGGCAAGAGCTTCGATTCCATCATCATTACTTCCTCAACCTTCTTGGTTCACTGCCAAAAGGTACCTTTCTTTTTTAACCCCTTTGCGTAGTAAAGCTGAATTTTGTGTTTTTTAACCAACTGGGTTCCAAGATTCTTGAATTTCAATGCTTCTTCAGTCTGTGAATTGCAATTATAAGGATTGATTTGCTCTTCTTGTACATTTATGGGATTGGATATATCTTCCAGTAATCAAGAAACAAAATTCAAGAATGGTTTCGACTTTTTGAGGTCTTCTTGTCTTTCATATGTCTCTAGCATAGTTGAGAGTTTTACGCTGACCTTCTTGATACAGTTACCTGATCGGATCTCCAGTTAGGGTTGAACTAATGTTCTCTTTATTCACCTCTTCTATGAGGAATTATTGAGTTTTCAAGGAAGGTTTTTAATTCCTCAAGTTTTAGGTATTTGAAATTTTGTTATATTTGGTATCTTATTAACGGTGTCATAATCCATAACGCCTCTGAAATTGTGTTCTTTTTTTGCATTTTGAACATATGCTGGAGAGTTTGTTCTCGGTAGTGATATTGGAAACCAAACTGCCAGCCCCAAATCCACCCCCACAAGTCAATTGTGACCCTTTTCCCCACTTTGCTCTCTTGGTGACTCGAACCTCCAAAATCTTGGTAGAAGGTAGAGGGTCCTGTCGACTAGGCTATCCTGCACTTGTAACCTTTTAGTTATTTTTTGACTTCATCCAAACTATTTGCTTCTGACGTATCTGCTGTAAATTATCAGGTTACTTGCTGTATTCTGTGTGATCAACTTGTTAAATTATGTGGATCGTGGAACTATTGCGAGCAATGGTGTTAATGGAAGCCGCAGAACTTGTACGAAAACCGGTACATGTTCTTCTGGAAGCGGAATTCAGTAAGAATTATTTTGAAATTTGCTCTCTTCCCTCCCTAGCCTGCTAAACCATGAAGTGACTGTTTAAAGGCAAAAAGATGTGGTTTTTGATGTTTAACTCTTAAGTTTTCTAACTTGCTTATTTTTGATATTTTGCTTTCTTTCTTCTCTTTGTTCTTCATTTTCTTGCCGATTTACTACACTTATTATTAAGAGTTCAGTTGTTTCCTGGATTCTGTACGTTGACAATGACTCTTCCTCTCCAAATTTAATGCATGCTTAGTCTTATCATGAGCTTGTTTGTTTGCAGGGGTGAATTTAATTTGAGTAATTTTCAGGATGGTGTCATATCTTCTGCTTTCATGGTTGGGCTTCTGGTGGCATCTCCGATATTTGCCTCCTTCGCCAAGAGGTAAATTATATATTTTATACTTAAGAACATTCACTTTGGGAAGTTTATTTACTGGTGTGGAGAGAAATATGATTTAACAATTAAAGCCACCTTTATATGATTTTAAAAAATGAATGATTTCCCTTCATGTTACCAATTAGTTGACTCTTAATCCTTTTGACCATATCCCAAATGACTTGACCCTTGCCATAGGTAAAAATGTTTTCCGAAGACTTAAACTAACATAAGATAATACTTTTTTGAAATACTTTATGATTAAATGGCCACTTCTCTAAAATGAAGGTTTGAGAATTTATATTATTTGCAAGAAAAATCAGTTGTCCTGCTGTTACTCTTTTTAATATATAAATGAACCTATAACCACTATAACATTTCACCTTTTCGCCCATGTTTCGTTAAATAATTCATATTTCAGAATGGAGAAATAAATTATTCCAAGGTCAATAATTTCCTCCTGTAAATCATGTAAAGTCAAATTAGCGCTTTCAATTTTGAAGCTGATGGGATAGTATTTTGTCTTGATGGAACATCTTAACTACATATCTCCTCATATTATCTATTAATTGGCACACGTCTCATCTTAGCCCTAATATAAAAGACCAACAAAACTTTCTGTCTTACTTGGTGCTAATGCCCAGTCGGGGGCTCATCTATAAACTTGTAGTGAGTAATTATCTAAGTGCCATTAGTCTTGATGTAGTATTCAGCTTTTGATGCACATGATATTTGTAAGTGTAGGATGTATTGTCAATAGGTGGAAGAAATTTTGACTCTATTCTCATGAATTGTTTGTTGGTACAAGGTAACAAAGCCTTTATAAATGTAACAGAAACCATGTTAAGAACTTTGTTACAGGGTTGGTCCCCTAACAAATTTTCTTTAATAATTTTCTTTCCTTTTAACTTCTCTGCTATAGTACATGAATCCAACTAGAGCAGACCATTAAACCGATAAGTTTAGTCAAGAGCAAACTACACTACATCCTAAAAAAGAATCCTCTTTTACTTCTATATTTGGCATATCTGAAGATGTGTTTCTTTCTATTGATGTCAGAGTTGAAGTAGAACGCTGTCTTATTTTTTTCTGTATTTGCAGCTTTGTCATATAATTTGCTAGGAATGGTATCAGACAGAGGTTCACTAAGAAAGGAAAAATACTTGAGTTGTATGCATATTCTTGCTTCTTTAGTTCAATCAATTGCTTGAGTTTCTTACCCGTGTGTTTTTTAACTCTGCAGTGTCAATCCATTTAGACTTATTGGAGTTGGACTGACAGTGTGGACAATAGCTATTGTTGGTTGTGGTTTCTCAATTAATTTCTGGTTCATTGCAACATGCAGAATGTAAGTCTAACAATATTACTCTTCAACTGCCATGTATTACTCGCAGTAATTATGGGGGGAGGGGGGGGGGGTGAAGGGGTGGGAGGAGGAAAGCATATCCTTGTTTAAATTTATATTTCCTTTTCCAGGCTGGTGGGTGTTGGTGAGGCATCTTTCATAAGCCTTGC
Organism: Datura wrightii; assembly: GCA_035772735.1. Lineage (NCBI taxonomy): Eukaryota > Viridiplantae > Streptophyta > Magnoliopsida > Solanales > Solanaceae > Datura > Datura wrightii. The sequence continues at coordinate 3,087,620 of JASDFA010000038.1, read as the reverse complement.
CGCTCCTTTTATTGATGATAATGCCCCTGTTGCTCAGGTTTGTTTTTTAAATGTTTATGATTTTTGTGACTCTGATAACTTCCAGTAGGTGTTGCATTTTATACTGCTGTTTTTTTATATCTATATTAAGGCAAATTATATTCTGGCAAGATTTAAATATTTTGGTGCTTTTTTATTCTCTGCTGCTAATATGATGGTTGTTCTTCTGCATATACTTCCATTCCATTTCATTCTCTGCTGAATACACTGCAATGTGTAAGCACCATTGCTTTCTTTTCGATCTTTCTGATATTCTGTGCTTAATCAACTTCCTGGGGGCTCAATTAAGCTTTTATCGCAGTATTCTAGGAAGTCATATCCTTTGTGTAATACCATCTTGGTACTTTATTAATAAAACTTGACCTTAACCAAAAAAAAAAGGTCCTTTGTAATACATTTGCAGAAAGCTCATGGAATAGCGGAAGCAAACAAATATACAGATGTTAGGGAAACACAAATTCAAGTATTTAACCTAACTTGAATCCTTGTTATCACTGATGTTCATTCAAACCCAAAGACAATAGTAGTTAAATCAAAGTAAGAATCAGATAAAGAATATAATTAGATTCAATTCCGGACAGATGTGCAACTAATTAATATTCAAAAAAAGATTCAATAGAAAGTAAGATAGATAAGATCAATCCAGAGAAATAAAAGAAACAGGAGGGAGAACAGAAGAACTCATACAAGAGATTCTACCCTTAAGGTTCAAGTTCAAGAATAAGATCAATCTGAACAATAGGGCCGTTATGCTCATTACTAAATTTGTTGAAGAGATGAAATATAACCAAGGTATATCTTTTTGAATTTATCATCAGAAGAAGAATTAGGCCAAAAGTTAGAATACAATCTCTACGCTTAAAAAGTGTCAAAATTATACTAAGCTCTCTAAACTAAACTTCTATGAAACTAAAAACTAACTCAAATCAATCTAGGATTCTATTTCATAGTTCCTTCGAAAGTGTGCAAACATATCCAAGCCTCGCCCTCAATAAATTAAATATCTCGCCAGACTTCTGACGCCACAGAGCTAAAAACCCTTGATATCACGGCTTCAAGTTTGAGGCCACAACCTCAACTTTGAGACATCAATCTTACACCTTCTACCTTTTGAGGCCATGCTTTCAAGCTTGCGGTGACAACTTCAATCTCATTTCTTCCAAGTTGGCTCCTTATCCTCTTTCAATACTGACGTCACAAGCACATATACGTATTTATGAGGCATTACAAGCCTTTTTGGTTCTCCTCAGCCACTTGTGTTTGATTGCGCCTTTGGATGTTATAAGAAGGCTATTATAGTTGGAATGGGCTTTGGATGTTATCACTTGCAATGTTAAGACAACAAGCAATGTTATTAGTGAGTGAACCTTTTTTCTCTCAGATGCTGGAATATCATCCATGCTACCTAGTCCATGGATCACTGGATTCCCTGGTAAAGGAGAAATTTCAATTCCCCTTAAAATTTAAGTTAATGAATTAAGCTTGATAAAACTACATCACTACTGTGGTTAAAGAAACTTCTGAGGTCATAATCTCTTTAAATTGTTTGACCCACTGAACATATCAAGTTACTTTTTTGAGATTGCTTCTTTGGCTTTTAGACTGTTGCTATTTCTAGTGTTAGAGAACTTAAATTGCTGAATATTGGAATGAAGTTGCTTCAAATGGAGCGAATTGGATAATGAGGATTCATATATCTAGCTGTGATTAGCTCAAATATTGAAGCTTAGTTTTTTGTTGTTGTCCGACTGTTTCGAAATAAGCATTACTAGGCTTTATACAGGTCTTTACCTTCAAAAAATACAAAGTGAACACTCGTTCCAACTTACCCTTGGTTCAAGGATATCAAACTGAAAAAAAATTGCGCGGTTGCTTGTTTTTTCCATGCTTCTTCAGCTTCATTGCTTCTTGGTTACCTTTTGAATCTTTTGCATACTGTATTTTCTGAATGTTAATTCTCTTCTTTTATCCAGAAAACAGCATGGTTGGGAATATTTTACATGTGTATACCAACTGGGATAGCAGTTGGCTATGTATATGGTGGACTGGTAAGCTCACTCTTCAGTGATCAAGTTTAATGTTCTTTTTGTGGAATGTGATTCATTGTTCATACCAAGTCTTACTAATGTAACACACTCTGATAGGTTGGTGATCATCTTAGCTGGCGTTGGGCATTTTGGATAGAGGCACTACTAATGCTTCCCTTTGCAGTTTTGGGTTTATTTATGAAACCATTGCAATTAAAAGGTAACGGTAAATTAGTCTCTTGGTCAAGTCCTGTATGCATTTTCTGATATTTCTTTAAGTGTTTATACAGGATTCTCTCACACCGGATCAATAAAATCATTGACTTCTCCCCTGACTGCTTGCCCAGAAGAAGGTAGTGCCTGTTATCATAGACATGTCTATTATACTTTGTCTACTTAGGCAACATGGGTGTGTGATTCTTGCCCCAACTTTGATCATTTTGCACAGCATGACCTACCCTTTTCTGGAGTTTGTCCTTAGGAGTTTCTCTGTGCTCAACTTAGTTACTTTGTGAACAAAAATTGTGTTGGGAAGAGTCTTTGTTTTGAAAGAATATATTAAAATGTTTATAGTTGAATGGATAAAAGAACTAGGGGCCTAGTGGAACTCCTCAATTTCTAAAATGACAACCTTCTCCTTAGGTTTCTTTGCTTAAGAGTTTGTCCTTAATTAATTTCTGTAGCAATTAAAGAACTATAGGATATCCCAAAAATAAATAAATATGTGCCATCTTGTAGTTCTTCCTTTTGTATCAGCTTGATAACATTGTTTGTATGCTTAGGGTGTGACATCTTCAAGTAAATATGCTAATAAGAAAAAAGAGAAAAAAAAAAAAAAAGAAGCCGCAACGTGCCACTAGCAATGAGTTAAACTGTTTACTCTATTAGTTCTCAAAAAAAGAAATGCTAACAAGTAATAAGTCAAAGTGGTTGGAAGTATGTTAGGTGCTGCATTAACAAACAGTTGTATGGAGCAATTAAATAAAGATATACTTGTGATCCTTTTCATTCACTTATACCAGGTAGGAAGATACTTGAAGTGGAAATACAGTAAAGGGATAGCTTCGTATCTGTGACTGAAGGAAAGGATCACAGAAAGTGAAATGGGCAAGGCGACAAGCTTGATAACCGAGAATAAAGAACAGCTCTATAGATATATGAATTAGAAAGTAAAAAAACATTGCCCTTAGCTAGCCCACTATCGACCAATAATTCTCGTTTTTAAGAGGATTCTTCTTTCCTCCTTCATTCAAATATGAACGCTGGGTGGCATCAGCACCTGTGTGACAGCTATCTTCTTTACCAGCTTCACTAAGCCCTGAAGCTTCTGTTTCTTCACCCAATGCAACATTTACTTCTGAAGGGCTCTATCAACTTCTAAGAAAAAACACCAGATGAAGGAAGAATCTGATCTGAAAGAAGCTCCTTTAGAATTCCTTCAAGCTCACAATTGATGACCTGCAAAGAGTTCAACGTGACCTGCTTTAGGAGTGGAACTCTTGGATAACAGATTTTGCAGCCTAGGTAAGTTAGGGAAAGCAGCTGGAACAAACCTTTGATAGGATGGGCGCAAATAGACCAAAGCATTTAGCAAATGCTAGAAAATCATGCTTAGCAAAGCCCCACATTTATCACGAGCAATCTTTCCAGCCTTGTCTTTCATCCCTTTGATGATTTTCTTCCGCTCCTAAAACAGGAAGGTTCAGATGGCATTTGAAATCTGTCCACTTACAGAAAATCCACTAGGACAAGTTTAAGACATGAAAAAGTGCTCCAAAACCTTTGCGCTCCCATGTTTGATGCAGAATTTCCCTATCTTGGATCCATCCTTTGTGTGAATCATCTGAACAAGGTTTGGACTTGACAACTGCTGGATTTTATCTGCAGCAGAAGACTTGGAACAAACTTAAATCTAGAAAGGAATGATTCCCAATAAGCCAACTCATTAATACCTCATTAAAGTGTCTGAGGTAAATGATCAGCAATAGTTAAGTACTCCACAAGTGCCCTGTGTATAATTGAGTGATCTAGTATTCCTTTCGCTGAAATAGGCTGAAGTACAGAAGTCATGTTGTGTATGACTGAACCCTTTTGAAGCTGATCATTGTTTCTTAGCTTTTCCCCCCTTTAGGATAGTGTATGCGCTTAACTTATCACTATTTGACTCTTACTTTTGTCATTAATGCAGCTGTTTCAAATTGTAGCAATGGTTTGTTACCAACACAGGAAGATTCCAAGAATGGGTAAGGAATCTCCATAAAACCGGTCGGATGTTATTGGTGGTCGTAAGACAGCCAAGATCTATCACCTATCCTGCAAACATGATTAAGTATGAGCAATATGTATTCTGCTTTCACTCAACTGACCTCTTTCTTGCTTTCTTCTCTTTTCTACAGTTCGAAAGGTGCTCCTAGCAATTTGAATGAGTTGACAAGATTTTGGAAGGATCTGAAGTTGCTTCTTCTTGAAAAGATTTATGTCATCAATGTCCTGGGTATTTTATTAACTTGTCTTACCTCCAACTTTTTCATGCTACCTCTTCTTTGGATCCTGATATTGAAACATGTTAATGAACCTTTTCTGAATGGCTTCTTTCCTAAATAAAGAGATCTCACTTTCTTTAAACTTGTTATGCACGATTGATAGGTTTCTACACTCTGATTCTCAACTTGAGCGATTTCTTGCAGGATACATAGCATATAATTTTGTAATTGGTGCATATTCCTACTGGGGACCAAAGGCTGGTTATAGCATATACCATATGGTAAGCTCTCAGATCTACCATCCCGCTTCACAACTATTCCGAAGGATTCACATTTTGGAAGTTACTGGGTACAAGTGAAATGAGCTCAATTCAATCATGCCTCCTCCACTTCCATTCTTTTGGTTTGCATCATCTGGTTATGCTATTCAGCTTTATGTGGACCAATCAAATACCACAAAATCATTAAGTACATGTTAGCTGATCTATAATTGGTGTTTCCGCAGAAAAATGCAGACATGTTGTTTGGAGGTGTTACTGTTGTATCTGGAATATTGGGAACCTTGGCCGGAGGTTTTGTTCTGGATCGAATGACTTCCACAATATCCAATGCCTTTAAGGTGGGTAATTTTTTGCAATACTAAGATTCAATCTCTAGAAGTATTTATCATCTAATGTAGTGTCTAATGTGAAGATCATTCTTCGCTAAATGTAAAACAAACAAGACTTTCTCAATCAGGGGTAAGAATTATCCCAGAAGAACTGATTCTTTTTACTGGTACAACTCTTTCTCCTTGTTTCAATTTACTCAAATTTGCTGTTTTTGGAAGAATGACCTGTGAAGTTCATTTTTGATGTTAATGACACCTATCTTCTCTTCTAGTATTTTCATTGAATCTTTCAAAACCCTGCTGCTAATGACGGCACTTTTCTGTACTGCAGCTTCTCTCAGTGGCAACATTTCTTGGAGCAATATTTTGCTTCGCTGCCTTCTGTTTTAAGAGTTTATATGCTTTCCTCGCTCTTTTTGCAATAGGAGAACTGCTTGTATTTGCAACACAGGTAATTCTATTATCTAATCCAGTACTCTATGTAAATCAGTGTGCTTCTTTCTACACTAGTTCAATGTGGAGTTTATAACATTTGGAAATGCTTTCTGCAAAATAGTTCTTTCCCTTCTTTCCTCAGTTCCTTTATATATTATTCATATATGTGATGAAGAGTGTCGTTTTCTTTGAGGCAAAATGTTATTTAACTCGCCAAATTGTTTGAATGACTGGTCTTATCTCTCATACATCCCTTTTCTTGTTTTGAAGTTCTCAAAAGAGTAATTGGCTTTCACTTAGTTAAGATTTTAATTAGTTATATTTAGGGTTGATACTGTTTGTATCTAGCTTTACTTCATCTTACATTAAAGCATCTGACTGCAGGGCCCTGTAAACTATGTCTGTCTCCATTGCGTCAAACCAAGTTTGAGACCACTGTCTATGGCAATGTCTACTGTTTCAATTCACATATTTGGTGATGTGCCTTCGTCTCCTCTTGTGGGGGTTGTCCAGGTTTGAGCTTGCTAATTGACAGTGTTGATCTTGTTTTGCAATTTATATCTTTCCCTCTTTCAGGAGTTTCTTGTTTTGCTTCAAAAGATACAGACACACGTTTTATTAAAGTTTTGCTAATGTACTACATGGCTTTAGTAGGTTAGCATTGTCACCATTTTTTATTAGCAGATTGTTACTCTTTAACAATGGGGGAACACCTTCTTGTCTTTCCTCCAAAATTTTAATACAAACAAATCCTTCTTCCCATCATCCAGATCCCTCTGGTTTGTTTCCCTTTTTCCAGCTTATTCCTCTCAATTTAATTCTCCAGCAAACTCTTATTCGGTTCCTTTCTCTGTCTAACCGTCCTTTTTCTTCTTTGCCGGTTCCTTTTTTCCCTTTTCTCCTTTATATACACATTGAAGCAAAGACGTTACCGTTCATTATCATTTGTTAAACAAATATGTAGTTTAACATAGTACATGGAAGACATGAAGCCCCTATTGATGGTTTCCATGAACTAGTCTTAACCGTTAAATTAACTTTGGACAAGGTCAATTATGGGTTATATTGTAACTAGTATTGTTGTTGATAACATTGATGAATATCCTAGTATGTTTTCTCTTGTACAGGATAACATTAACAATTGGAGGGTCACTGCTTTGATGTTGACATCAATTCTATTTATATCCTCTGGAATATGGTTTATAGGTACAGCGTATTCTCTTTGAACTTGCTCAAAATCCAAATCTTTATAATGTGTCCTACTCGATGTCATTGGCAATAGAGGACTTTCTTTAAACGTATTTTATATGTGCAGGCATCTTTCTTCACAGCGTAGATAGATTCAACGAAGACAGTGAGGATCAGATAAGTGATGCTGAGAGAGCAAGGTCGCAACCATTGCTTGAAGAGAACAGTACTGAATCAATTGAGGTACCCATCGTAAAGTACTGAATCAATTGAGCTTCCCACTCATTCTGTTGTTACTGTTTTACCAATTATTATGCACGTAATACGATTAATGTAATTATGATTGAAAGTCGCAGGCAATTAAATTTGCAGTTACTTCAATTTGAATCAAATCATGTTTTTATCATTGGTTTTGTAAGACTATATTCAATTCTTTGAGTGTCTTTTTAGACAGATCAAACTTAAACTAATTAGTTTATCAACGACAACTAATTACCCAGGGTGGTTTCGAAAAAAGGGTAGAGTGTACGTAAATCTTACCTAACCACGGAGGCATGCTAATTAAATTAAAAAGACATTGTCTTTTAGCTATAATGTTTTATAAAGCATTACAATCACCACGATATGATGGACAACATTATGTTATCTCCTTTTTTGTCTTATAGTTCTATTCTTGCTTCGTTTTTGTACTTCCGGAAGAAAAACTCATTGTACATGTTTTCACTATTCAACAATTTACGTGAGAATGGAATTCCTTACAAGTTACAAGTAGTAATAAAAAAGGAGTAGGATGACTTCTTATCCATTTTCTTCTTCTAATAAAAAATTCTTTAAATATCACAATTATATTGATTAGTTGCTTGCTTCCATGGAGATTGTAGGGTTTCTTAGACAACTCTCCTTCATGTGATTTTAATACTAATCATCATCAATGATTATATTGTTATTACCCGACCCACTTGTGAAAAATACATTGAATTTATTGTTGTTGTGCTATTACCCAAAAAATATAGATTGATAACATGTTTCTATTTTGCAAAGGCTTGCCAAAGATAGTTTATGAGGAGAAAAATACTTTTTTTTTTTTTGGGATGATCTTTAGTATAATCCTATTTATATAAAAAATAAATTTTACCAATATTTATTATTATACTTGATGTTCAGATATTTATTTCAAAAGAAACTTATTTAAATTTATCTATAGGTGGCAAGGGTTGGGTTATTGACGTGAGGTGGATTCAAAAAAGGGATGGTTCTATTTATAATTTCGAAACAATTCGTGTATATTTTTTCAGATACGTGAAATCAAAGTAGGCGATAAAGTAGCCGGAAGATACAGGAATAAAGCTATGATTTTTAAAGTTTTTCCCAAACAAGATATGCCTTATTTACACGATGCAAGATCTGTTCATATGGTCTTTAACACATTAGGATTTAGAAGTACCTTCATGAATGATTGCAGGGTTACCAGAAAATCCGTTAGATAGACATTATCGAATAGCACCTTTTGTTGAGAGATATAAACAAGAAGCTTATATGAACAAGAAGTTTCGAGAAAACTAATATTTTCTAAATTATATAAAGCCAGTAAGCAAATCAATATTTGAACCTGAATATCCCAAGAAAAAAAAAAGGAATATGTAATGGAAGGAGGGGAAATCCTTTTAAACAACGCGTTATAATTGAAAAAACTTATATCTTGAACTTGATTCATCAGATGCACACTCCTAAAATTCTCTGATTGCACAGGACTCTTTTGAATTTGGTATTTAGATGACTCTCAATACCAGCTAAGATTATTGATATATGAAATATCAACTATTAGATAATTGATTATACTATTAGACAATTTAATATTTAGATGACATTCAATACCAATTAAGATTATTGATATATGAAATATCAACTATTAGATAATTGATTATACTATTAGACATTGCAAGACGCAACTCGACACTGGAATAGTTGAGAATGGATTAACCAAACTAATGAAACAACTAATTCTAACAACAGCGGGAGAAAATAAAGCTTTGCTAGTTAGTGAAGAATAAACCCAATTCTTTTCAAGATTGAATTGAATTCCAACTCAGAAGTTTAAAATCCTGAGGACATTTTCCTCAATCAGTTTAGGTTTACAAGCAGAAAAACTAGCTGGCTCAACCTCCATCAATCGACATCTATACGAGTGAAAGCTCACCAGCATGGATTGATCTCTTGACAAGCTTTTCCCAAGATTCATTGGTTTCCATAATAACCTTAAGAGCGTAATCCTGACAATGCAAGATAAAGTGGTCTATCATCAGGGTCATGTAGAGATGTGAAAACAGTTATATAAAGACTAAACCTCTTTATTCAATATGAGGGGCCCTGAAGAAATGTTAGCATGATTACTAATTACCAATAAAATTATTATATATCGAGCTTCTGCAGGAGTGGATGGAAAGATTTCATCTTGATAAAAGCTAACACAAAGGGGCATGCAAAACAAGAAACTGCCAATTTTCTAAGCATTACCATCAAGTCTATTTGAAAATTTGAGTTACGATGTTTGGAAGTATAATGTTACAAGAAACTAATTTGTCTGGAAGTATAATGTTACAAGAAACTAAGGGGACATAGAATCAAGGATCTTCAAGAAACCACATTCAACCAAAGCTTCTGTGAAAGCAATTACCTTGTTTGCTGGCTTGTTGCCCAGAGCAAACCTATTGGCAGGTTTTCCATCAGGTATTTTGTAGTCTCTAAACCAGTCCCTGATTGCTGTGAGTGTGCCCTGAAGAATTCACAGAATTAGTTCAATCAATATTGACAAGTTAACAGAAAATTATGAAGGAACTTGCCTACTGTAAATCCGAATATTGATTCAATTCTGGTACAACTTGAAATCACTTAGCAGACCTACAGCAGCAATAACTATCCTAAACACAAGGACAGCCTTGCCTTTTAGAAGGCAACAAAGCAATACTCAGATAAAGTACAGAATAGGACGATAACCGAAAGTTTGATTTAATTTGAAAAAGCTTAGCTTAAAGGATTAGGCTGAGATGCTGTGACCAAAAGGCCAGAGTTTCAGTACTCAAAAAACACAATTTATCAAACAGGCTTGCTTCTCTAGTACTGTTAGCATTCAAAAGCATTTATTTCCTTCTAGATAGCAAGAAACCAAGGAACTTCATTCCACAGGTTAAGTAAACCACTGTTCTGTATATGGAAATTACTGCTATGTTTCAGTACCGTGAATCAAGAGCATTAAAAAATATAATAACATGTATACTGATATCACCAGTAAGAATCTGACTCAGTGGAAGATTCCCCAAACATGTGGAGGAGTGAAATTCCAGTATAGTTCATCACAATATGTCAAACAGTGAGATTAGGGACAAAACAGTTACTTCAAACAGTAAGGTGACAGATCAGCACTTAGAGGCATCATATAACCCACAATGATTCTTTGATAAAGAAAAAGAACCGCAATAATCCAAAGGATCTACTGGATGGGCGTTATTTTTATTTTCATGCAATGTGATAGCAAAGGTAACAAAATGAGACTAAAAAGAATATGGGAACTAGCATTACTTATACAAGTGCTTTGTCTCCACCAAGCAAGCTATAGCAATGTTACTATTTGGTTCATGGTTATAGGAAACAAAAGCAAGATTCGCATAAATTAGTCTTCTATATGCCTTCGCTATCTCTTATTCAGGGAAATTAACAGTTGATAAGGAAGCCATATCCTATAACGGCCATTCATTGGGATTTTCAAGTTGCCGTTAGTCCAGTTATCATTGCAACTTATATGCTTTGCCATGGTTTTGCATAGATAACCTTGAATACTGCTAACTTTACTTAAAGTCTCTGATTCCAGAAGAGTAGGCAGCTAATTTCAAACATCAAGATCACTCGTTTAATGCATATATTTTCTCTGTTATTTCTATCGCTGTTCCTAGGCGATGATCACTGGTCAAGATTTCTACCTCTAGTTACCTGGCTCATACGATAAATGAACAAGACTCTTCATTAAAAAAAAGATGATTAACGATAAAAAAACATTTTAAAAAATAACAAGTCTGATATAAGCTGATGAAAATTGAGAAGGAGATTCCAAGACAAATACTTTAACTGAAGAGACGTATCACAGCACAACAAAGGAGAGAGAGAGAGAGAGAGATGCACAACACTGTTGCACAAGCATAAGCAATGGGAGAGAAGGTAGAATCAATAAAAGATAGCAGCTTTATTGCCCTTCAAACATACCGGAAAATGTTTCTCTACATCATCAACATCATTAACAAGTGAAGCTCTTGGATCGTCTAATGAAATAGCAACTATTTTCCAGTCAAGTTCTCCTTCATCAATCATTGCCAGAGCAGCTAAAGGCTTGACCTTCAAAACCTGGCCAATTTTGCCACGGCTTTCCCCAATCTCAACAACATCAACTACAAATGGAAAAACCATAAGAGAGATTCGACCAGTTATGAGTTATGACAATATCTAACACCATTGGACCAGAAGAAAGTTGTCAGCTATTTAGATTATAGAACCATACCAGGATCATTATCTCCAAATGCCCCCTCAACTTCAGAGTTTGCGAAAGAAGGATCTTCCCATGTTTGAGGAAGCAATCCATAGTTCCAGTGGATATTATATCTGATAATTGCACAAGCATAAGATCAAACTGAAAAACTGTAGTATCAGAAAATAAACAACTCCACGCAGCTATTATGATGTAACATCAGCGAGGAACAAGTCTGATCAGTTGAAGATTGAGGAGCGAGAGTGTCCATCAATGCTGAACAAGAAACACTAGATAACAGACCAAAACTGATGATCCACTTGAAATAATCCGTAATGACTGTCACTTTCAAATAACAATAGGTCAAGAAAATCCTTCCCTCCCCACCCTCCCGTCTTCCCTTCTTATCCCACTACAAGGGAAGCTGGTAGGAACCAGCAAGATAATTATGTCAGAAAAATTAACATACTAAAAGAATGTAAATAGTGACAGAATAGGTTTATGGATAGCATGCAAGTTTAACAGAATAGGCTTACGGGTAATATCGAAGTTTCCCCTTCTTTGTGTCTTGTTTAATTGGAGTGTGTTGCTCATCTGTAGCAACTTCCATCTTTGCACTTGATTCTTTGGGGATCTCAACAACAAAATTGAAAACATTATCACCCAAATGTAGTGGTATGTCATGCCAGGGGGATACCTGCACATTATAAATACATGATTCAATCATGCTGTAACTAATTTACCTAAACAGATTAAAAGCTAATTTTTTTTTTTCACTAAGGAAACACTAACAGAGATGAAATAGGTTCACTTTAGATTAAAATTCAGGAAATACAACATGATAAAAGTGCGGTCCCACGCTATTTATCTTCATAGCTTTCTATCATTCCTTATTTTACTTGGACTTTATCTTTAACTATCCTTCTTGGGATCATCGTGAAACTACAGAATGTGGAAATGTCTCGCTGAACAAATTTCATGGATAACAAGTCTCGCAATTAGGCATTCCATCAGATCAATCTATTATGCCTCCAAACTACTAGGGGCCAGCTATTTGATCATCTGCAACTACTCAGCTCTGGGGCTCATTTCATTATAATGAAGAAATTTCCGTACTATACAGACACAAATAACTAGAAATCCACTGTCAATTAAAAACGCAATAGAAGATAGAGACAAGACTTTACCTTTTTGCCGGAATTGTCCGCAAAAAATACACGGTAATCTAGGGTTTCGGGCTTTCCTTCTTCTATGGTCTGAATCTGGGGATTGTAGATCGCACTGCAAGTGAAAAGACGCCTCTTTTGCACACGTCCGTTTCTGAAGCAAAGGCTGAAACTGTTGGGCTTTCGCAATAGACCTTTGGATAGGAGTGAAGCCGTTAAAGTGTTGCTGGCTGATACCATCACTCTTGTGGCGGCCATTGCTGTTACGCCGTTAAAGTGTTCAGTCCCAAACGGCAAGAGAAAATGGAGAAGATGAACAAGTGAAGGTAGCTACTACTGCTGCTATCAACCTATCACTGCCTAACTTCAACCACATATATATACAAATGGTAAGGTCTGATTGTGTTGCTAGAATATTCCCTTTTTTTATTTCTTATATTTTATATTTTCTAAGAATGTGTTTGCTCGAAATATTTTCTTCAAAAATAAATAACTTTTAATTTATTTTATAATATGATAAATTTATAAAAAAAATATTATGCGTTTGAATAAAATGGATAATAGATAATAAATTTGAATGTAATTTATGTAATTTATTTTTTTATTTTCTAAACTATTTATATTTTAACTAATCAAAATATAAGAATATTATAAAACGCTCCATATCAAACACACCTAGTGCTCCCATTTTTGTTCTCTCTTTTTTGTATTGCTTCTTTTACCCATTTTTGTCCTTTGATTTATTTATTTATTAATTTTTACCTCTTTCCGATGTGGACATGTGGTATCTTCCATTTTTAAAAAAACATTTTTTTTTCTTTATTTCGTGACCCCAACTCCATGAGCCATATTACATTCGAGAATAAAATAAATTAACTTATATTTCAAGGTATAAAGACCATTGAGACCCTCAAAATACATTTATTACCCAAAAAAGGTTATTTTCAACATGAAAATGGATTAGTCCAACTCAAAAAGAAAACTTTATATTAAATAAGAAATAAAAAATAATTATATTTTAAAAATAAAATAAATTAGCTTATATTTCGCATTATTTCTTAAGGAATAAAAACTGTTCTATCCCTCCTAATTTGGTCAGAAAATTGATTTTTAATATTCTTGTGAACTAAATAGTTCACTTTTAATTTTAACTCGGATAGTCACATATCTCCTTATGTTGGTGAGTGTAGTAATCATTGACATTTTAAAAATCAATTATTGGGACTGGTAATATAAAAATTTAAAATAAAGTATTTCTTTCTTTTTAGCTGGTGAATGGGAGCAGAGCAACTGCATTGTGCCCCGCAAACTGTTACTTCCTCCGTTACTTTTTCCATAGTTATTATGTATATTAAATATAATTATTTTAAAATAGTTTGTTAGTTTTAAAATTTAATAAATAAATAATTTTATTTTAATTTTATTTTTATTATTTAAATTATTTTAGAATGTATGGAAATAAGTATTGTATTTTTAAAAAAGAAATTATTAGTTAATAGATTTATATTAATTAAATACTAAATTTTTATAAAAATATATGTAAATTTTATTTTAGCAAATAAAAAAAAAGGGATGAAATAATATATACCTCAATTAAAATGATTTAACGATAATGTGTCAAACTTTTCAAGTGAAAAAATTCTTTGAAAGTGCTAAAAAACGTGAAATATAATTTTAAACTTATAAGAGCAATGACATAATCAATTAATCATCGTGCTCAAGAATAGAAAAGGTTCAGTTTTAAATTTAAAATAGCAATTTTACTAATATATTGTTGGGTACGCGTTTAATGTTGAACAAACAATATCTAATAAATAATTATTATTTTATAATCTTTATCTAAAATTATTATCATCGCCGTATTTATTTTTATGTAGAGCATACTGAAGTCTTTTATTAAATTATATTATTTTTTTAATAGTAATACATAATAAAGAACATCATACCTTATTTGAAGATTATTTGATTTTTATAAACATCTTGAGATATTTTTTGAGAGGTTTTGTTATGATATTTATAACCGCTTTCGGTTTAGGTGGCAATCTGACAGATATATATCTATAAGAATCAGTTTATCGACTTTCCGAACAATACTATAAGAATCTATACTAAACATCCCTTCTGTAATTGTACAGGCTCTCGTAGTAATAGCATATTTTGGTTAAGGCTTTTGCTCATGTAATCTCATTAAAGAGAGGGTCATTTTCATTATTACTGTTCCGACTGTTAAAATTAGTTCCGCTTATCTAAGACTCAATCTTTGTACTAGTACGTAACGATCAAAGTCAAATCGTGAGCTTATTAGTGAATCAAATTTAATGAAGCATCAATTGATACCATAGATAAGCAGCTATAAACTCGAGAGTCTTGATAATTTGACGGATCATTTCATATAGTTAAAATAACTGAATTTGAGGGTGTTCAATCAAGTAAAAAAAAAAATGATGAAATTCATAATTGTCTTAATCTTTTTTAATTCACTTTTTTTTTTATTATCTGAACATTCAGAAGCTAAATCATTCTAATACCCATTTCACTGGACATACTAAATCAATAATTAAAAATAAGCATAAGAGCCTCTTTGGAAAGTCGACTGATAATTGAATTTGAGTGTAATTTGGTGTAATTACACAATTTGACATGTTTGTTTGGCCGGGTAATTACATGGTCAACAAGGAATTGAGTGTAATTGGGAGAGTGTAATTACACTCTCCAATTCATAGGGGAGAGGTGAGAATTGCAGGTAATTACATGGTATAATTACAAGGTTACCTTTTAATTAATTTATTTTTTGTTATTATTTTAATTTAATTTATTTATTTCTTCATTTTAATTTCTAATTTTTTTATTATTTAAATTTTTTATTTTTTTATTTTTTTTTAATTTTATATTATTTATCTTTTATTTCTTTTCTTCTCATTTCTCGGCCTTTACTTCTTGTGATTCTATGTAATTGCTCGTAATTTTTTATTTTTTATTTTTTATTTTAAAAAATGCATTATTATTCTAATTTTTGAATTAACGCATAATTTTATTATTTAATTATGTTATGGATTTGTTTTCATTTTCTTTTGAATTATCTACTTAAATTATGCCGTAACTTAATTTAAGTTATGTTGAAATTTGACACAAGATTATTATGTTTACTTTTTTTTAAAAAAAATTTATATTATATTTTCGGTTCTAATTTATTTGTTTTAGTAGTATTGACTTGTTATTTCACATTGCATGCCATTCATTTTTTAGTTAGAGTTGATAGATTATTATTTGTCAATTATTTGAATAATTTTATGATATCATGTTTATAATATTAATATTATTTTTTCAAACTTGAATTCTATGACTTTCTTAAAAAATATGAACTAGTATTTATACTTAATTAAATTAATTTTAATTTAAAAATATGTATATATTATTTTTTTAATCATATTAGTTAAATATATATATATATATATATATATATATATATATATATATATATTATTTTTAGAGATAATATGTATCTTAAATACCTAATTTAATATCATTTATAAAGACATATATCTGTCAAATATTAATTTTTATAATTAACTTTTATTTTTAAAAATTAATCTAACTATTATTTTTTTAATCGTATTAGTTAAAATGTATATATTTATTAATTATTATATTTTTTAGATAATATGTATCTTAAATACCTAATTTAATATCATTTATAAAGACATATATTTGTCAAATATTAATTTTTGATAATTAACTTTTATTTTTAAAAATAAATCTAACTGTGTAATTACACTTGTGCAACCAAACATTATACTTGTAATTATATTGTAATTACATCATAGCAAACAAACATGTCATCATAATTACTATACCATATAACTATTAAATTACTATAATTACTATCATAATAATTACATCAATTTTATTTACACAGTAACTTTTCAAACGACCCTAAAAATGAAACCTTTCTATAAATACCAATACGTCAAACTCATTGCCAAATGACAACTTAAATTTCATACTACGCAATTAACTCGAACATATTTATTTTATTATTCATTCCAAATATATCAGCAATTATTGTGTTTAAAAGATACATCATATGTCCAAATAACCACCTAACCCAAAATAAAATACAAAACACGGAATGTCCTCAATGGGACACCACAACAAAAGTTAGAAACACGAATTACTTTTAAATTTTTTATGCATAAAATTAAGTTGTTCTTATAAAAAACAAATAAAATTAAAAGCTACAAATTAATTGACTGGCATGCCCAATCTTTTATTTAGATTTATATGTTTTTATATCGACGGCAGCCGTGGAGTAATAAACACAGTAGAGTAGAGCGGCCAGGCGCCTGAATATTGTGCTTTGAATGATGTCGCACCTTCCTCAGTAAATGTAAAAAAAAAAAAGGTAAGGGAAGCACACAACAATTGAATGAACTATAACTAACCTCAACACTTCGATCCAGATTTTTGAACTACCATTGCTTCCATCATTATCAATGGCTTCATCAGAAATCGAGATCGTTTCCGACTCCAATGATCAGCAGAGTTCTGGTTTCCGAAACCCTAACGAACCAGCTATAATCGATGTTTACTCTGCTTCTGCTTACGGAGATTTTGACAAGCTCCGGAAATTCGTTGAAGTTGACGGCGTTTCCGTTTACCAGCCGGACGGCAACGGATATTACGCGCTTCAATGGGCGGCTCTCAACAATTTCGCTGATATTGTCCAATATATCATCGAGGTATTATCATTTTTTCTTTTTTAATTGAGGATCGAGTTTTTAATTGTTATGGTGTTTTCTACTTGGTGGCGTGTGCAGCACGGGGCCAATGTCCATGCCACGGACAATGCTGGGCAGACTGCTTTGCATTGGGCAGCAGTGCGGGGTTCAATTGCTGCTGCCGATGTGTTGTTGCAGAATGGTGCGCGGGTTGAGGCTGCTGATGTTAATGGTTATCGGGTAATGTAGAACGCATGTTGTTCATTTGCAATGTCCAACTAGTCATAATTCCGGTATTGTTGCTATTTTCAAATTCAACTGTATAACTTGGTATTGTCAATACAAGATGTAGATAGCTTTTTTGATTTCCTCTGTCTCCTTGCTGATTAGACTAAGCTGGAACTAAGTTTTTTGCATTTGGTTCTATGATAGAATCGATACCACTGTTAGGTCTTTGTTGTACTTCCAGCACATACTTAGTGCTACTTCTCTTTAGTAAAATTATCACTTATGGAAAAAAGATTGGAATTTACCTATAAACTTATTGAATTGTCATCCTGAACTTTTGACTCCTCGTGGGATGAAGCAACTCCTTTAGGTGAGATGGTAACACACTTCAGTAGTATGCTATGTCATTTAGATCATGAATTACTGTCCAAGTTACATGCAACAGATTAATGAAGTTTCTAGTTGTTTTATCTTAATGAGTGAGTGTTGTAGGCTTGTAGCTGAAAAACCATAGTTGTAAACATAAAAGAGAATTTGGTTTAAACTTTGAATTAAAAGGACTATGTTTTGTTTGTTTAACTAGTCTCCAAGTGTAAGGTTTCAATGAAATAAAGGGTCCATCACGTGCGCTTGTATTGCCAGGGACACTTGGGCAGATGGATTATGCAGAACCTTTGCCTTAAGTATTCCTAAATCCATTAATCCGAGTTTCATAATCAATTACAGGCTTCTTGTTCTCCTGCTTCCTCTTGACCGTTAGTCATCCTTTTTCATTTTCCCCAGATCTAGAGCGCATGCTTGATGTATTACATAATTCAAAATTGTGGCAGAGTGAAATCCTGATTTTAGAGCCTTCTGGAAACTAATTTTCTTGGATAAGGCTTTCCTTGAGGCTTGAAGGTTCTCTTTTCAGTTATATTAACTGTTGAAGTATGTGTACTTCCTTTACAGGCAGTTCATGTTGCAGCTCAGTATGGACAAACAGCTTTTCTAAATCACATTGTTGCGAAGTATCATGCTGACCTTAATGTACCAGATAATGATGGGAGGAGCCCTCTTCACTGGTATGATTAAACACCCCCAGCATTTATAGACTTATAGTATGAGTTTTCGGTTTTGAGTTGAAAATCCATCATCTTCTTGATGCAAGTGACAAATTTCTCATGACTCCTTGCTGTATTTTCGTTCAGATCTCTGGATGTGTTTGTGGTCATTGTTAGTTTCATGGCAAGTTCATTTGTAGTTTTAGTGGGGTAGAAGTTATCCTTCTACGCGCAGATATTTCTTCTTGCCTTGCCTGAGATCTGGCTACTTTCCTAATCATGAATGCTGAATAAACATATAAATTCCAAGATATTCTCCTCTTTTATTCACAACTTTTTATTTTAGTCTTATGTATCTCACTGCACAATGGTAGAGAATCTTATAATTTTAGAACCTCAGCCGGCTTCGGGCAGTGATCATGAGAAATTTAAGGTCATATATTTTGAATATGTTAAAACAAAATCTTAGGAGAAGATCCTGTACCACTTTAAAGTAGAAGATATACCGTGAGTGAAGCAAAAACATGGAAGTTTTACATGTCCATGGGAGTTGCTCTAGCCTTGGTACATGAAGAAATACTAAGAATATCAGATCATAACACAAAAACAAACTCCATCTATTTCATATATTCCACTACGACATGTAATAGATTCATTCAACTTACAATAAAAGTACCAAAATAATTCTGATGACTAAAGGTCGTAAACACTATACTGTGCCTAAATCTGATAAGGACGTCCCTTCCTTTTCCTTTCTGATTTCGCAATTGTTCGAATAAAGGAGTTGACAGGTTATTTGGTCAGAAGTTTTTTTCTTACAAAGTAACCCCCAAATTTCTCTAAAAGATCCCATTTAATAAACTAAAGACAGGAAACTGGGGAACAAGTGTTGTCTTTAGTTGTAGAGTGGAGAGTAAAGTGATGAAGGTCCCAACTCGGTGGATTGGTGTTGCACAGGTCTTAGTGTTGTGTAACATTAGGACTCAAATATGGCTTGGATATGTGAAGTTTGATGTCCATGTTTTATAGCTTTGGTTATAGCTGGATTGGTAATTTTTCTTCTTCCTTTGTGCTTGTTCCTAACTTCCTATTAGTAGTTTCATCTCAACAAATCTAAAGAGTGAGACTGAATCATTGTTTGATGCATAACCCTCTTGATTTTGATGTAGTTTCCACTTTTCAAGCTTTGGTGTGCCTATCTGCTCCAAGCATCTTAAATCTTTTATTCCTGGGATTGCATGCAATTTGGGGTGTTCCGCATTCCCTATTGGACATTGAAAATTTTGTATTAACAAGCAACGGAAGACAAAGTTAATGCCCTCTGATGTTGGTTTGTGGAATTTAAACATGAATGTTTTACTGAGTTGATCTTCATGTTAGTTCTTTATGTTGTTTTCTCATTTCTTAGCAGCAGTTATCCATTATGTTATGATTTGTATAAGCATTTTCCCTGGTATTTCCAACTAGGGCTGCATACAAGGGATTTGGTGATACGATTAGGTTACTTCTATTCAGAGATGCTTTCCAAGGGAGACAAGATAAAGATGGTATGTATATATTGAATATACCATCTTCTTCAATTCTCTTGGTGTAAACATAATGCTTTTGCAAGTTGGAGCGATTTTTGCTTATGCATGTGGCCTGAACAAGCATAGGCATTAATTATGATAATTTGATGGAAATGGAAATAATAGATGCAGCACTGAAGTTGGTATGTTCCGTAGTGTTGCTTCAGGGTCAATGTTATCCAACAGTTATGGTTGTGTAATTATGTCTTATAAAAAACGTTTGTGTAAATATGAAATGTAAGTTGCAGTGTCTAATAATTTCTTCTCTTGTCTAAGTTTGATTATAGATGGAGATTCTAAGCATCTGATTAGTAGTTTGTTTTCAGGTGCCTCTTTTAATAAAATGACGGTCTACATAAATTCTATACTTTGTTAAAGGAACGAGTTCGTGTTTTGCTAAACAGTAGTTTAAAGCAAGGGTTTAAAATTTGGGGTCTGAATGTCCCTCCTTTTCTTGAAACTTCATTGTTCGCCGGAAAGAAAGCAATGGTTTGAATTTCACTTGATCTGGGACAAAACCGTAAAACTTAAGCAACTTGTGATTGTTGGGTCCTTGTTGCTATGACATCCTCTTACTTAGATTAATTATCAGATTCTGGATTCCTTCCTCCTTTAGTGGATTTTTGCATCTTTTTTTTTTTTGATTAGAAGGGAATCATTATATCATATTGGTCTTTAAAAATTTAATGAATCTTCCTAAAAAAGAAAAATAACTTTTAATTAATCTCAATGCTAAAAAATGTGTAAATATTGAAGGCGTGATATGATTGGACTCTGTAAGTAAGGGGCTACCTTTTTGTAATGCTTTGTTGCATTACTGAATCTTTTACATTCGGATAAGAAATTGCCCATATATGTTGTTCATTGAAGTCTTCCAAATTCAACTGACTTCTAATAGGAAGATGTGTCAGGAAGTAACATTGCAGGACTTTTTTGTGAAGAATTGGATATTGAGTTGTTGGTTTGTAGCAAGCTGTCAAAGGTATATACTAAGTGGAGAATGAAGTCCAGAACTCCATTGAACAAGTCTCTTCTCATTGATTTGTAGAAATCAATTGGGATTTTATGTGTTTTTCTGGAATGAACCTTTGGAAGACTTAGAATGTGGTTTGAGGTTTTTCTTCTTCTTTTGGTGTGGGATTGCTTATCATTCCTCCATTAACGCATGGGTCCTATATTTCCATTTTGCAGCATTCTAAGTTTTCGGCATGAGCTTATCCGAAAGTTTTGGACTAAGTATCCATTGGCTTCATGTGTTTAATTACTCATTTTTTTCCTTGGGGGGTTCTGACCATGACTGATGTGAATAATGCTTTATCTGGAAGCTGTTTTGATTGATCTTATTATTTTAACTAAATTTTACTGATTGACCATGATAATTGCTAGTGAATAATGCTTTATCTGGAATGAGGTTTTGGTTGATCTTTTTTTTTTAAAATTAAATTTTACTGATTGACCATGATAATTGCTATGTACATTCATCCGGGTGTCAAATTATTGTGTAGAAGCAAAATATAGTTGTATAAAGCTGATATTTCAAACATTTGCAGGTTGCACTCCTTTGCATTGGGCAGCATTAAGAGGAAATGCAGAGGCTTGCACTTTACTTGTACACGCAGGCACGAAGGAGGAATTAACAGTCAAAGATAATGCCGGACTTACACCTGCAGAGCTTGCATCTGATAAAGGTCATCGGCAAATAGCACTTATACTTGTAGGTAACTCTTTTTATAGAAATTATCGATTTTCCATAATAACAGTTCCAGAACAATTTGAAAGGTTTTCCACCTGGAAGTTCTAATTGGTTGCTTGTATCCAAATGTGATTCTGAACAACATTATTTAGTACATATAGTGCTATCTTTGCTGAAATTCATAATTTCCATGGATGCCTTGGATTGTCATGAATTTCAAGTCTCAAATAAATACCTTAGAGATGGTGAAGGTATTTTTGATTGACTTCTAACCTGTCCTGCTATTTAATCGAATGTTTCTGCATTGATCTTTCTTGAGAAAATGCTCTGTACAAGTGGTTTTAATTCATTTCATTATGAGAAGACTGGATGTCTAAAATAATGGGGCATTCAATTTATGATTCCAAATGGTAAAAGCTTCTCCTAATCTCAAACTCATAGCGAACCTTATAGTGCACGGTGAAGTAATGCTTGTGAGCATGTTGCATGATAGTTATTTAGAACACATCTCCTGCTCTAGTTGTGCGACTCATATCCCATGAGATTTTATTGTGAAAAAGGGAAGTTAGCATGATGAAGCTTGTAAAGCTTGCAGAGCAAGTTTTAGTTTCAAAATGTTCCTTCCACAAACGAATGATTGCCTTGTGAGGCGTGAAAGAAAATGTTGGATTATATTTAGGATAAAGCCTTTTACTTTTTCTGGTTTCCACAATGAAAGAGGTAATGCCTGCAGTGTTCTTGTAGCACATGGTACTGTATTGGAAAAGGCAGTCCTGGCTGTTTGCTTATAAATTTGACATACTATATGTAGTTGTATCAAAGCTGGAAAGTTGGCATGTTTTCAGTTGGCATGTATGTAGTTCAGATGTTGAATGGCATGTCCGTTAAAATGCAATCATAGGTTCTTGTTTTATCAATTGTGGAATTTGAAAAATTAAGAGCTAACAAATCTTAGAGCAGATAAGGTGCTCACTCCTCACCCTTGGTAATTCCAGTGAGATTTTATGCCTACTAATGCGTTCAATTTCATCTTTGTTGCAAGCATTATACTATGAGATTATGTTACTCTAGTGATTTTCCGGTTTTACTTTCTGTAGCTTTTGATAATTTAATAGTCAAAGGCTGCATTATCAGTTTTCATTAGAATCTTAACCACCACTAAAACGAACCCAAGTAGATGAAAGATGTCAAAGCAGAAAAGGTTAGTTAACATAAAAGAAGGCCTTATATAGGAGTTGTGCTGCATGAAATCATGAAAGTTTCCTAATTCTTGGAATTCTCTATTTACGACATAATTTTAATGAATATTCTACAATTTTCTGTTGCCTACGTAACCAAATGAAGTGAAACGGGTAGTGAGAATTCATATAGCTAACACCAACTAGCATGCATTTGGGGCATAATGTTGTTGTCGTTGTTGTTGTTGTTGTAATGTAATCACTATGCTTCAGTGCAGCATTCTTTATGATTCTCTTGACTTTCAATAAAAAGAGTCACTCAGTCAGAGGTGCAGATTTTGTTAGGCTATCCTACTGTTTTTCTGAAAACTGCTTTCTCAGTGCTGTTCAATCTATCTTTATTAGAGTTTCAACATCCTTCTCCCCCAAACAAACTTTAAAATAGGGAATAATTTAGCAGTTATGATAAATTAGGTCATCTGTCATCTTACAATTTTCAAGTACCATGCTGAATTTGTCTCTCTATCGTTATGCAGTTATTATTTCTCATTTTTGTAGCAGTGTCTTGAGGTTGGAAGTATTTTGTCTGAATGACAGTATGACATTCAATTTTGTGCAGTCTAATGCCCAACGGTCACAGAGAAAGCAGTGGAAAGACAAGGTTTGCCCTGCTAAAATGGGGCATAAAGGTTATGCTCCAGTTCTATTCTCCGTTGTTGTTGTCAACATCATTCTCTTCCTCAGTTCAGTCCTCTTTGGTGGGTGATGGTACTTCTAGTGGCATTTTTTTGGTTCTTTTAGTTGGAGGCAGCACTTGCTAATTGTTACTGGATCTTGTTTTTGCTAGCTCCTGGTCTTACAAAAGTTACTGCTGTTGTCGCACTTTGGGGATGGACTGCTGTTTCCCTGGCAGTTGCCGCGCTCCTAGTGTTAGTTCGTTGCAGTAGGTAACTTTTTCCTGTTTAATTAGTTGAATGATGGAGGCAGCAAAGCCCACTTAATTTACTATTATATTGTGCTAAATCCCATATTGTATTAAAGTCGATGGGAAGTTTTGTGTGCTTTATTCTATATAAGCAAATAATCAGTGTAAGTATTGTAGTGCCCGACGGGTTCCCCAGTTCAGAGTATGAGGCATGGAAACTTCGAGGCAAATGTAGCATTTGATACTGGTGTAAAGTGCAAATGTTGCTAATGATCTGTTATTTCCCTTTGTCTAATTCTACAAACTCTATAGCATGATGCACAAATTTTGTGTATGTACTAGAAGAGAGCTAACCTAGCACTCTGGAACGCCAGCAGTCAGTCGTAGAACTGCAATCAACTGACATGTTCCCTGATACATAAAAGTTAACCTGTCTGATTCTATGATCCATAAAAACCATAAATTTATGAAAGGAGGAAGTTAGATCTTTCCAAACTGGATTTTGATAAAAGCAGAAGAAAAACTGATATTTTAAAGCAAAAGAATCATTTGTTCTTAAAGAAGCTTCATCTTCCCTTCCCTTGTTTCCCTTCCCTTTCACCATTATCATTGATGAACCATCTACTCAATCAGTCTTCTCTTTCTTGTCCTTTATATCACTATGATCCCTAGACATTGTTATAGATTTCTTGGAGTTTGCTGTAGAATGTTGGGTTTAAATGAATGGGCTTGTTTATGTGGCAATA
The DNA here is from genome assembly GCA_035772735.1 of Datura wrightii. Taxonomy (NCBI): domain Eukaryota; kingdom Viridiplantae; phylum Streptophyta; class Magnoliopsida; order Solanales; family Solanaceae; genus Datura; species Datura wrightii. Next base: position 3,063,060 of record JASDFA010000038.1, on the reverse strand, counting down.
TCCTAAATTTGACCCTGAAAGCTATACTTTAACATTTTGTCATACGTGTTTCTTTTTGGTAAATATATGCCTGCACTTAGCTTCTCATGCCTCATTATGGAGCTAAAGATGATTGTTTCATTTTCTTTGCAGTAAAGATCCAGGTTACATTAAGACCAGGGTTGCTGGTCAACCTGATGCTCAGGTACCACTCTCATTTTGGATTTATTCAACAGCGATTTTAATGTCTTCTAATTTACTTAATGATGTTAGCTTGATTCTTCCAGGATCCACTATTGAATATTGATCTGAACAACACTTCCAGTTGGACTGGGAACTGGTCTCAGCTTTGTCCCACCTGCAAGGTTTCTCAGAAAACCTAGTCTTTTTACTACAAGATATTTTCTCTGTTGATGATGCATTTGTATTGTCATGTTGATTGTTGAACATTTTTATGCAAGATCATACGACCTGTTCGGTCAAAACACTGTCCTACTTGCAACCGCTGTGTTGAACAATTCGATCATCATTGTCCCTGGATTTCAAATTGTGTGGGGAAGGTATGACTATTTAAAAGCTACTAAAGGAACGTATTCAGTGTACAGAAATCTGCTAGCTATTGATTTTGTCTAATTCTGTTATTCCTCTTGTTTTGTCATCTGGGGGACCTGTCTGGTTAGATGCGACACAAATGAATGTTAGTGGGCATTCAGACATAAAAATTGTGAAATTTGGAAAAAAGTATTGTTAGTTTTCAAGTTGAAAATGGTATTTGGAAATTGAAGTTGTGTTCGTACATGAATACAAGTTAAATTGTTTTTGAATTTTTGTGAGTGATTTAGAGTGAATATTGTGAAAACAACTTTTTGGAGTTTTTCGAATTCCGGAAAATTTCGGAATTCAACTTCAAGTTGAATTCCAGAAAATTGTAATAATTCTATGTCCAAACTGTTTTCCAGAATAAAATTCCGGGAAAAAGTGAAAATTATCCATGGCCAAAGGGGCACTTACTATTTTGTCTTTTACTTTATATTCCTGTTCACTGGTTGGGGGTGGGGGTGGGGGTGGGGGTGGTAAGACTCTGTACACACCACCCTCCCCAGACCCCACTATGGGATTTCATTGGGTATGTTGTTGTATTCCTGTTCATTCCTATGTTTTCTCACATCTTCGGTAATCTATGATAGTACTACTGAAGAATTTCTTGGGCCATGGCATTAATATTATTGATGCACCTCGCGGGATATGAATATTTAATCTTGTAACTATGGATTACAGTACTTACATAATCAACACTTCCCTTCTGAGATTTTTCAGGCATCAAGTTCATTTCTTATTCCTTTTCTTTCTTTTGCAAGTATTTTTCTTAATTCCTGTGCTTTTGACCATAGATTCATTTTCATTGTTGCTGAACCTTGCAGAGGAATAAGCGAGACTTCTTCATTTTCCTTTGTATGGGTTCTTTGACATCTATAATTGGTGCTGCAGTTGCTCTTCAAAGTATGTCAAAAGCACTTTATCTGTAGTATTAATCATCTTAAGAATGATACTGGTAGCTTACTCTAATAAAATGACACTGGGTTGTTTAAGACAGTTAGAACCTTTTACCTCTTGCAGGAATTTGGACATCAGTACCATTGTTGGAAGCTGATGAATCGTGGTTACATCATGTTGTCTTTGCGTATCCTGGTGTAATCGCTTTTCTGTTCATGGATGGGGTTATTCTAATTGCTTCTGTAACACTATGTGTAGTACAGATATCCCAGGTATAGATTAGATTCCTTGGTTTTCTTGTCCTTCTTGGTCATTAAGCAACTGACGCCTATAGATATCTTGCTCGTGATTCACTTTAGAAGCAGTCCTACTCCTCCCCCCAGATCTGATTATAATGCCCTTGAAAGGGAATGAAATTCCCCAAACTAGTTGGTATAAATGAACCAAATCCCATATATATCAACTGTTGTCTACTTGCCTCATAAACTAATATTTTAACTTCTTCTGAAACCACGGTAGGTGAATTATTAAGCACTCGAGACTTTCCAATGAGCTCAAGTTTAGCTACCTCGTCTTCTAGTGTTCGTTATAGTAAACTTGAAGCTATACTCAATAAGATCATTGATTGTTTAAACAGTTCTTGACATACTTGAAACAGTTTCCAGCGTCTTTGATGCACTGGCGCTGGATATGGAATCTGTTGGTAGTCCTTTACGCAGTCTAACTTGACCGACATGAACTCATCTCTTGCGAGAGATTTTAAAGAGAAAAAGTGTGCCTGGGTTTTAATGTATCGGCTACCCTCTGTTTACGAGGGATTTAGTAACTTGCTATAGTATTTAAGAGAAGATGTATCCCGTAGGGCCTCAGTATGGTAATGGAGAGGAGCTTTTCTTTATGATTTTTTCTTGTATGTCCTGAAAAATGAATGGAAAATTAACGCAATGAACCTTTTCCTTTCCACGCAGATAGCTCGGAATATCACAACGAATGAGATGGCAAATGCTGTGAGATATGGTTATCTTCGTGGTCCAGATGGGAGGTTCCGAAATCCCTATAACCATGGATGTCGAAAGAATTGCTCTGATTTCCTTATCAATGGTTACACAAATGATGATGAAATTGCATGGCCACCATTGCAGCACGTCGCAAGATAGCAGCATTTGTAATCCCTGCGCTTGCTAATAGATGCATATATTACCAGACGCTTCAAGGTGACCTCTTCAGTATTTGTAAAAGGATCCTAGGGGCTTTGGTTTATTTTGAGTCTTCTCCCAATACCAAATGTACCTAAAAGAATTGCTTGGGCTCTGGCTTATTTACATAGTTAAATATATATATATCATCCCACAAAATTATAGGGGAAAAGAGTCCGTAACTTTTGCTCCATTGAAACTGATAACTGTTCTTTGTACATCATGTATCAAATTTTCGAGTGATGAGAAGACTTTCGACAATTAATGGGAGGAGTTTTAAGACGAATGAGTTTAGTATTTCAAGGAGAAATTTTACTGTAATTTCATTTCGTATTCTAGCTACCGCTAAGTACAACAGTTATAACTATTTTTTTACCATTACTTGAATACTCAATATATAATCAATATATATATAAAGGAGATTCAGAGTCATGCTGATGTGGCATGCCTCTAAGGCCTCTATTCCTATTTTTTTTTAATGATCTTTTTGGCTATTTTCTCATTTTTAAAATTATTTTATTAACTCATTTATTTAATTATTGTTGTTATTTAATGTTATCTAATTAAATGAGAAGTTAAAAAGTGAAAAGTTAGATTATCATTTTATCCCTCGATTAATTAAAATATAATTAAGTACATAATTAAATATTAATATTTTATCATATCATATTATATTTATATATTTATTACTATATAATTAGGAAGCCAAAAAGTGAAAAGTTAAAATAAATAAATAAATAAATTATAATAAATAACAATAATGACAATAAATATAAAAAAATAATATATATAAATAATAATTAATTAATAAATAATAACAATAAATAAATAAATAAATAATATTAATAAGCAAAAAATATGAAAATAGTGAATCAAGATCTAGATGGATCCCTATCTTTATCTCTATCCACGAAAATACCTGTCTATGTGGAGAGAGATCTATCAATGAATCGACCTAGACTATCCTCTATCCGGATAGATATGTTCCTATGCTCGACTACGCCGATCTTTATATGTTTTGGCCACGTCCCTTGCCGCTCCGAAGAAAAAGGTTTGGCCCTATCGACCTCAGTGTTGTTTTTTGCTAACTTGAGTGCATAACTTTACTATTTATCATTAAACGTAGAATATCCGACTTCGCTAGCCAGAACGAAATGGACATATGAGCGATCAACAGTAACATATTCTTCCATGGAGCTAAGGTCCAAAATATGGAAGAAACAAACGTTTCCACGACTCTACCACCCAGTCAATTCTGTTCCACTTAATCCCTCCACATATCTTTCCGGCTAAGGAATGGGAAATCTTTCTCCTGTTACATGAATCCAATTTTCATTTCATCCGGAAAAAGCCATCTTTTTCTCAACAATGTCTTTGTCATTTGATCCAATAACATTCCGTTACATAGGAACATATTTGATAAATACTGAAACTCTCGGATAGAGTATTAGAACGGAAAGATCCATTAGATAATGAACTATTGGTTCTAAGTCATCTCTGGCGATTAATCAACAATTCGAAGTGCTTTTCTTGCGTATTCTTGATAAACCAGCGTTTATATATAGATGTAGGAGGATCTGTTTGGGAAGTAAGAAGTATAAGTGGGAATCCAAAAAGTGAAAAATTAAAATACTAAAATAATCTTCAAACACTGAAAGACTAATATAGCATTCAAATCATATTTACCTATCAAATATTGGAAGACCATTTTGTCGTTCAATCTAAAACTATTTTTATAATACTTTATATACTAACAAGTAAAGTTACATTGCAATCTATATCTATCTATCTATCTATCTATCTATCTATCTCTATATATATAAGGAGTTATAGGCATACTGATGTGACGTGCTTCTATGATCTTCATTCCTATTTATCTTTTTTGTGATTTCTTTTGAGTATTTTCTCTATTTTAAAATTTATATCATATATCATATATTTCATTTCCATAGCATAGAAAATAAAGTAAACAATTGTCATGACTAATAAAAATGTACCTAATACAATAAAAAATTTATATATATAAATTAACTTAAAAAATTAGTAATTAATTTTTAATGGTGCACAATTATATATTGGCGTATATTACTTAACTCATTCATAATATAATAATTATGTTATTTGAAAATTTTTGACTTTTTAAAATAATATTTAATTAAAATTATAAGTAAGTGTGTGTGTTCATAAAACATTCCTAATTAGTTTTTGAATAGTTGGTGTTCGGTACTTAAAAATCTTTGGCGTATAGATAATATTAGGCGACTTATCTCCGCTTAAACAATATACATTAGTAATTTTTTTATAATAATCAAATATTATTATATTTTACTATTAAAATATTTAAATATTTTTAAATTATTAAATTTTAATAAAATAATAACTGCAAAACTTTTTTTTAGTTTTCTTAAAAGAACATTAAGGAAGCAAAGAATGGTAAAATTGATCTCTAGATATATAAATTTAAACATAAAATTTTTAATTTTATACATTTAAGATGTGTATATAAATATCAATTTTTCATATCATTGGAGAATTAAATGTTAGTTCTCTCATAATTTTTTACTTATTTAACATTTAAAAAGGGAATATAAAACAGAGAAGAATGAAATAGCAAAAACGCATAAATTAAATACATTAATTCAAAATTCACAAAATAAAATTATACGTATGTTCTTTTTATATTTTTAGTATTTACGTCATTCTTTAACATAACTTGATTAGTTTGAAAATATTTTGATTTTTTTCTTAGTAGTTTAAACAAGGCAAAGAATATTAATAAATGAATACTGAGGAATTAGTCAAAAAAGAAAGTAATTTTATTTAATTTAATAAAATTAATAAGAAGTAAAAGAAGATCAGTATGATCTTGGGGATACCATTCCTGGTCAAGGATAACAGTTTCTGAATGGTATGAATATGAGAAAAAAAAAAGAAAAAAAGTATGTATTATGATTTAGAATTTATGTTATATTTTGTTAAATATCTATATTATATCTTGAAGAAGAATTAATATACATATAAGATAAAGGTTAGATCGTGAATATTTTTAAAATAGAAAAAGATCATGATAATTAGATGAAAAGAGTAATTAAATATAGAATTATTGTTGATGCTACTTGAATGGCGATAAATGTTTCAATTTTTTCTATTTTTTATGAATAAGAAGGATGATAGAAAATATTGTGATATTTTGGCTTTCTAAATTTATAAGGCTTCTTTATGTAAAAAAAATATTTGCAAGAAAAAAAAAATATATATATATATATATAGTATGAAATTATTCGATCAAGATCATTCATAAAAGAAATTATAAAGAATAATTTTCGAGAAACATTGGAGTACATTCGTTAATGCATTTTATTGGCATATGATCTTTAAAACTTTTGGGAAAAATTATGAAAAATAATTGATTATAATCAAAATTGTTTATGGAGTTATTTTTAAAATTTTAATATAACAATAAATCACGAAAAAATTAATAAAAAAATTAATTTTTAATTTTTTTTATAAAATTAGTAGAAAAAGAAAGGTAAACTACCTTGATTGTTTTAAGAAATGTAAATAATTGTTATTAATTATATGAAGAAATTGTAAAAGCAAAAATTAAAAAATAAAAAATAGAACAAATAAAAGGGAGAGTCAAGAAATAATGTTCGAGCGAATACAAAGAAATGTAAGGTTACATAATAAAAAATATTATTAAAATAAAATTAATAGAAAAAATAATTTATCAAGAAAATAACAAAAAAAGGTGATCTAAAAAATATCAAAAGACAATAAAAATATATATTTTTTATTTTTTCTTATTTAAATTCTTAAATTTGTGAAACTATTTTAATTTAAAATATTTACTAGTAATATTAAGAAAATAATTAAAACTAATAGGTTAAAATTACATGATTCTTAATTTGACATATGCAATTGAAAGACAAAATTAAAGAGAATAATTTGTTCAATAATTGTTAAGTTAACTTTTTTTTTTATTGTTTGATATCAATCTTACACATGAAAAATAGAGAAAAAATAAAATCAATCGATGTGTAAAGATCAATATTTTTTATTATTATTTATTTATTTTTTTAATAACCACGCGAATCACGGACAAATTTCCCAGTGATTGATAAAGGAACATTTTTCTCGGATGGAGCAAACTCTATTTATATTTAGGTCTGTCTGGATCAGATTCTGATAGTGTAAAACAAGATCCAATCTTTTACCACTTGGAGCTAACAAAATTTGAACGTCTTTGAATCAAATTTGATCCCCAAAGCTAAAATATCACAATAATTTTTCGTAAACATGGACAACATATTCACAACATTAGATCAAATTTGCTCCCATTAAGTCTATTTATACAGTTCGCATAAAAGCAGTAAAAATTTAAGTCTCTACTTGAACAATGCAACATTTATTCATTTTGATAGGGATTGCTCAAAGAATACAACATACAATTTCAACTTGGAGTTTTAGAAGTCCAACAAGGCTATCACAAGACCTTATTTCACAGCTCATTGAACTGTCAAACAAATCAACTTTGTTGGATACCACTAGGCCATGTCTGATTCTTCACTGGTTTGAGAATGTCTGTGATCTCTGATAATGTTTCTTCATCCATCCCAACCGTTGCTAGTTCTAGGGCAGCTGTTATATTTTCTTCCACCTTGGAGCAAAATATGTATCATGACACAAGCCAATATAGCCTTCTCAAAAGATTTCCATAGAAAAATGTGGTCTCCACAAGAGTGGAAGAAAAATAATCTGAGTGGACAAACATAAAACTATCTAAAAAGGATGCCTGGAGCCAGGTATTCAGATAAACATTGCCAGACATTTGTTGCAAAGTTTATGTCCCTCAAGCTTCCAGCTAAAGCAGACTTCCAGAAAGGACTTGCAAATTAACTAGTACTCAATCAATCAATCAACTATTCCTCAATCTAAATTAGTTGTGGTCAGCTATATGAAAGCTCGTACCCATTCTGCCCTTCTCAGCAAGTCAATCAGCACTAATTTCCGAAAATAAAATGAGAAAATCACATGCATACTTCTATTTAAAGCTTGCCAGGAGAGTAACCAATTATCATCTATGCGTCTGTTTTAAGGTGATGTTAAAAGTTAAAACAAGAAAAGGAAGTATGGCCATGGATATGCTTTGGCAGGAAAGTTGACAAAGAACAATGTGCAGATTTGGAAAAACATCAGACTGCAGGCTCATTCTTTTGTCCTATTCGCTTGCACAATGTAATTGTCCTGTCCAAAGGGTCATATGATTTTCTACCTAATCGTGCTATTTCGTACAATTTGTGGTCTGTATAAGAAAGCAAATTCATCTTTTCATCTGTCAATGAAGTAATCATTCTGTTTCCTATTCTTTTTTCTTTCAGCAACATAGTGAAGCCAGCCGATCCTTTTTATGACAAATGTAAAATATATTATCATAAGATAGCAAAGAAGAAAACACAAGTTCAAGAGATAGCATAGGATTCATAAATGAAGAATTAGATGAAGAGGATCAAGATTGAGGAAAAAAGATAACCTCTTTAACAGACTTCATCCCGACTAGTATGGTAGAAATATCTTTATTTGCTAAGCTGTACTGCAAGGCTAATTTTGAGATGTTCTTTCCCCTTTCTTTGCAATGATCAACAGCAGCTCGGCAGGCAGCCTGGTGATGCAAAATATGCAGACATATGAGAGTAAAAATATTAAGAAAAGGTTCAGTTTCATTTTGAGAGAAAACTCATGAAGAAGCATTCAAGAACGGTGAGAAGAAAAATTTTGAGAGAGTGGATACGGCCAAGAACAAGTTGAACATAAGACATCTAATATCACAAGTTAGGAGCTGTCCATGGATTTAAAAGTCAATAGCTCGTTTTCAGTGAGATCTTCTGTAATTTCAATAGGCAATATCTTTTTGATGAAGGATTTCAATAAGCTATATCTTAAACTTCAAAGATTCGATCTTCATCTAATGGCAGATCAGATGGGAAGAAATGAATAGATTGCAGAGATAGTACAAAATAATGAATCTAAAGCAGGGCACTTTTTTAGCAAGTAATCCACGCTCTTATAGGATAGTGTTAGTAAAGGAGAAAAATGAATTATTGACCTTAAGTTCAGAAGAAGCAGGGTGCCACTCTGGACCTCCAGCCTCAGTAAGAAGACCCATTGAAAGAGGAGAAGCACTGATCACTCCTACACCCTTGCTCTTCAGGTATGGCAACAGATCCTCCAAAGTTGAATCGTTGACACTGTAGTGACAATAGGACAGGATGACATCAACTGTGCCTGGAGGGACGCGATCAAGCACATAAGTGAATATCCCCAAAGGAAGGCCAGTTATACCAATGAAACGGATCTTTCCAGCTTGCTTCAGTTTTAGAAGGGCAGGAAGTGTCTCATTCACAATCTGTTCGAGACAAAAAAAACATCCACTAAAACTCCCTTGCTAAAACTACATACTTCCCACAAACAAAATCGTGACAAAGTGGTAAAGGGGGAAGGGAGGGCTGTAAATGTTACTTTCAAAACAAAGACTACCTCTTGGATAATGTCACAAAGAAAGATAGGATTTTGAAAACCAGACATAACAAACACTGAGAAAAAATCACGTAGCTTGATGTGCAATCAATATGAGAGGTTAAGGAATTATAAGAGATTTACAAGGTTAACAAAATCACTTAGCCAAACCTATGAGGAAATCCCTTCAATCTGAAAGAATAACAAAATTCAAAGTATGAGGATCAAAACATTTTAATTTCACTGTGCATCAGACATTGACTAAGTTTATTAAAAGTAAACATTACACATTTGGAACAATATAAAAAATCTTATAAATCATAATTATTTTTTATACATATTTATGAAGTATTTAGAAAATCGTTGTTAAGAGAGACTCCTAGAATATTAGAGAGAAGAATCAAACTTAAATGATCTATAAAGCACCTGATCAAGGGAACCAAATTCAATATCATGACATTGTAACATATCAACATAATCAAGCTGCAGCCTCTCCAAGCTCTCATCAATGCTTCTAGTCACTCTCTCAGCACTGAAATCAAATCCCTCTTTGTACCTCCCACATTTTGTAGACACAATGTACTGATCTCTAGGCACTCCAAGAGCCTTCAAAGCTTTCCCTAGTACCTTTTCCGATAACGTTCCTCCATAATACCTGAAAGTCATCAATTTTGAGAAAGGACTAAAAATGTCAGAAGTTCACCTATCATTTTCTAATTCAACAGCACAATGATTCAAGAAGCGGATCCAAAGTTTCAAATCACTTATGCAGATTCCTGGTCTTTCACAAAATTCAAATGGCAGAGGTTGATCAAAATTTAAATCAATGCGTACTGATAAGACTGCATCCCTCTACTCCTTTATAATACTAAATGCGGACGTAACTTAAATATAAGTTTTTTAAGACAAAATTCAACCATATGTTTGTATTTCTAAAAAGTTTTCCAACTTTTTGATGCATACGTGATATAAAAATATGTATTTTTAATGGAAAAAAAATTCAAACTATAGTGAAAATTCCAATGTAGTGAATATGATGTATGTTCAAGATAACTTTTCATTTGTCACTTCAAATACAGGTCGGGAAAAGAGGAAACGAAAGAGAGGGATTGTGTACGGGGAAGTGTCAAAGAAATTGACGCCGAGGCGAAAGGCTTCCCGGACGGCTGCGAAGGCGTCTTGTTCGGAGACATTACCGAAAACCTTGCCGAGAGGAGAAGCGCCGAAGCCGAGGGAGCTGACTTTGAGGCCAGTGTTGCCCAGTGGTCGGAGTTGCAACGTCTGAGCAGCCATTGATGTAAAAATGTTAGGGTTTTGAAATCTGAAAGATACTCTTCTGACTCCTTCACCTCCAGTAGGAAGATGACAAATGTGAGTGGATGAGAGAGGCTTCCGGGGCCCGGCGGGAAAAAGACCAGTTGGTTTGAAAGTTAGGCGAGAAGGAATCTCGTTGTGGGCCGTTCGTGGAAAAGGTTATGGGCTGGCTATATATGATTGGACTGGGATTGTTCGGCCTGCTTGCTGTTGAAGGTGGAATGGATTCTTGGCCCTGCTTGATGTTAAAGGTAAAATTTTCGGGTCATATGCACTTTTGCCTCCAGTTTTGTATTGGTTTTTAATTTTTGCTCTTCGTGATAAATTATTTTTTTACGGTATAAATTTATATATTTTATATTATAATATTTCATAAGTTATATCTAGACATGATTTTAGTTTCTAAAAAACATATATCTCACTAGGCATAAATATAATTGTTAAAGCGCAAAAATTAAAAATCATTTGAAGGAAAAAAGTTAAAGAGTAACCTCTTTCTTGGGCAAATTATGTAATTTTATGAAAAATTTCATGGTGTATTTTGTTTTTTGGACATCGCTATTTAATTTGTACCTATTTTTTTAAAAACAATTATATGTCTACTTACTTTGAAAAACTTTTGCCACGCCCCGCCTTGGGAGGCATGACTGGCACCTGGTGCCCTACTAAGACCTGGACTGCTGGACTACTGAGCCTAAGCACTTCTGGTGCCAGGCTGGCTCTAACCCTGGATTTATGAAACCAACGGGCTATATAACGGTTGTAAATACAGCCTCCGGACAACTAGGCCTATAGCCTCCTGTAAGAAAACAACAGCTGACCAGAACCACAGGAGTATAAAGGAACCTATGCGGGCCGACAAGGCCACCATGCTGACTAGTTTCACTGAAAAGATGAACTAAATGCTAAACTGCTCTGTGACCGACAAGGTCACCAACTATCAACTATACAAGGCCCCACACGGCCATCATAAACAAACTAAAACATACACACGGCCTCACAAAACCGGTACAACTAACCATAGGGAATATACAATCTGCAAGACTCTAAGAATGATAATAAGATGGTTGGGACAGGGTCCCGGCCTACCCGTACTGTACAACAAAAAGAGAAATAAACCTCTAGCTGTCAAGCTCCGGATGACAGGAGTTGATGACTCTGTGTGCTGGCTGGAATTACGAGGGATCGGCTCCTCGTCTATGAGTACCTGCAGAAAAGTAATGCAGCGCCCCCAAACGGGCGTCAGTACCACAGGTACAGAGTATGCAAAGCAATAACTAGAACATAATTGAAAATAAACAGTAATACTGATAGTTACTGAAGTATAGGAGATGGCTAAGACTGCCTGGGATAGCAGAATCTGAAATGAGCTTAACTGTACTGGAGAGAAGGTGAGAATCATACCTGTCAGTGCGGCGTTCTGCAATCTATCAATTTAATAAATAACACATATAGCATACAAGAACCTATACCAGCCCCCATAAGCCAAAAGGTATCAATCAACATGCAATCTATATACCCCTACCCGGGTCGCCATCCACCTACTAACTATTCACACCACTCACCTAGTAACTACGAGCATCCCGGCGGCCCCCTAGGTGTGCAACTTGGGCTCTCTAGGCCCCTGACTATAGCTGTATCTGAGTCCGGAGAACTCCTGTGATCTGAGATCTGTATCTGTAATCTATAATTTGTAATCTGTACCCCGGGCGCAAGCGCTTGACGGGGGTGTGCTATAATGCTGATCAGCCTGCTATGGGGAATGCTGCCTCCCATCTTCGTCCTCTGGCGGACGGCATTCCACTCCTTGAAGTGACGTATCCTCACCCTCTGGCGGGCGAGTTGACACAACTATTAACCCTGGGGCGACAAGAAAGCTCTAAGGGTGCCCAACAAGAACAATCAGGTCTCTACAAACCACAATAATCACATATAACATATATATTAAATCTGATAATACTGTCCATGTTCTGATATTCTATTCTGAATCTCTTGCTGGAATATACTGAATCTGATACTGAGTTATACTGAGTCTGGAATAATATCTTGCTGTCTGATACTAATTTACTGACTTTTATTATGAATATGACATAATAATTATTCAAGCATGCTTACTGAATTCATACTGGGCATAATACTCGGCTTTGAGACGTTCTTCTCGATTTTTTCTATTTTACTATACTAGAATTACTATCTTGCTGAAGAAACTGGCTGTACATACCTCAGTTGCCGACTTCTTGACTAACTGGCGTAACTCGGTCAATATCCAGCTATTTCTTCCAACTGCATTCATATTCATAGCAAATAAAACTAAATTAATCAATATTCTGGAAGAAAACGCTACTTTGAATATATATACTGCCCAAACTTTGACTTATCAAAAAACAGCCGAAAACTCGTTATTATTCGAAAGTATAGAAGGGAGAAATACTCACTTTAGGGCTAGGAGTATATTGACACTAATTTGGAGCAATTCCACTTACCTTAGCTCGGTAGGATGATGATTCGTCGGCTGAATTTCACGAAACTAACTCCGTAGGAATGCTCCGTGCAGCTTTATACTTTCCTATCCGAAGTTAATTTGAGTTTGAACTGTGTTTGATGGCGTAATCGGATGAATATTTGTAGGGAATCCTCGTCTTCCTCTGTTTTTGGTCGCTTTCTGGAAATTAAAAGATGAGAAATGATTTAAAACAAAGTGGGAAGACTTTATATACTTGGGGCCTTTAAGTCGCATTTGTCGAATGCGATTTATAAGTCTCATTTGCCTTGCGACACTCCGACTTGGTGCTTTCCGGTCTCTCCCCGGGCCCTTTTTCTAGCACGTATGACATTCTAAAACTCTTAACTAACATGCGAATAGACCATCTAAATGTCAAGAATTTACGGGGTGTAACAATTTTTAGACATTGGGGTATGTTTCATACGAAGGAAAATTCTTTTCATGGAGAAAAATAAGTTATTTTTTAGTTATTTTCTTGTGTTTTATGCAAATAAAAAATGTTATCCTAAAAATATTTGTATACATCTAAAATAAAATTATGAGGATGAAGATGAGAATGGAGTAAAGGTAGGGTGATGGGTGTTGTGAGAGGGATTGGGGGGATAATTTGGGGGTGGGGTGTGGGGGATGAGGGGTGAGTGGGTGGGTGGGTGGGTGGGATATAGTCAAATAATAGGTCTATTGAAACTATATCAAAATTAGAATGACAAACAAAATATTTGTATCATTATAAAATAGTGGGTGGATGTGGGGGTGGGTGAGGATAGGATAGTTGTGAGGGTGGGAATAGTAGGAGTGTTTACGATCCGGTTTGGATTGATTTTTGATTAAAATTAAAATTAAATATTTTTAGTCAGTTTTTAAAATTTTTAAAATTAAATCAAACCAAATAAAATAAAAATCATCGATTTGATTCTTGTGGATTTTATTTGTTTTTCAGTTAATAACTAGCTAATGATAAATTGGTAATAGTAAAAACTACACAAATATGAGACAACTATTACAGATGAACATTAGGAACTAATAAATTTCTCTCTACTATCACAAGATGAATATATCTGAATTTTTTATTATTTTTCAACACTATTTAGAAACTTTAGCATGCTTAAGCTGCATAACTATAAAGGTTCCTCTATTTCACATGTCTAACATTCACACAGAATAAATATACAACTTTAAATAGAAAGATCAATCCTTCAAAAATCAAAGGGACAAGTCATTGAAGAATAGATAGATGTCTTAGCAAGAAAAATTAAAAATCGATATACACCACACCACATATAGCCAATTAGACTTAGAGTGTGGGTTTGAGCATAGTTTTTAAGAAATGAAAGTTAAAAGTGTCGTAGTGCATGTAAAATAAAAAAACTAAAATCAAATTAATGATTAAAAGGTTTAAAATTCTAAAATTATTTATGAAAAACTAATATTATATATTCAAATAATTATAAAATTATGTATATAATTTATCGGTTCGGTCTGATTATTTTTTATGTTTCTTTTATTAGAACCAAAATTTTAAAAAATATTATCGTTTTTTAAAATTTAAAATCAACCAAATCAAATCAAACTAAATATTTATTTTTTAATCGATTGAATTTGGTTTACAGTTTGATTTGATTTTTCACCAAACCGTGAGCACCCCTTCAGAGGAGATAATATGACTTGTTTTCCCTATTTTTTTATTAGGAAAGTTATTTTTAAGAAGTTTGTTTTCCTAAAAGAATATTTCTTAAATTTTTTGACCAGCCTAATACGAAAAAATAAAAAGATATTTTTAATCGAGCATACCCTTAGTGCCTGAAGTTCAAGTAAAAATAGTTCAAGCAATGAATAAAACTTCAGCCATTTGATGATACTTTCTCCATTTCAAAATAAGTGGTGCTTTTAGTCGGGGCATGTCCTTAAAAAAACTACTCATTCTTAGAAAGTAAGATATGTTTTACTACTAACTTACCTTATAAAAGATATAGCTCTTTAGTAGTTTCTTGATTATATACTTCCTTTATTTAAATAAGAGTAAAACTAAAAAAATATCGTTAATATCTCTTAATTATATAAAATATCACATTTTAAAATAAAATCTAAAAATAAAAACATGATTTATTTTAAAATGGAGAGAGCCGTAAGAATTAGGGGATGGATACATCAAAAGTCCAAGGTATTAAGGTTGTCACCAACATCACAGGTTGTCATTTGAAATATCTGTTCATCTATAGAGTTGGTGAATAACAGTAGTACTAATTATGGTGGATAACAGTCGCAGATTAATGGTAATTAAATGACTCATAATTAGCCACCACGAACATAATAATGTTCTCTCTTTTAGTTAGTTTGTTTGTTTATTTTTATTTTTATTTTTTAATTCGTTTAAAAGAAAATATGTTTTTTCCTTTTTAATAAATTTTAAATTTTAATTTTTCACATGACATACTTAAAATTATATGATTAAAAATATTTTAATATATTTTATGAATTTAATGTCATATAATTTAAAATTTTATATTACATCAAAATCAGATAAATAGATTAAAACAAAAGAAGCACTAGGTTAAAATCTTCTCCAAGATATGTTAAGACATCACTTCATTAACCCACTATTATTCGTCAACAACCTTCTTGTTTTAATAGCTACTTGACAGAAAGAAAAAAAGACAGCCTTTTTTTTTTTTCAAGATTCTCCTAACAAATTTTGAGATTTTGCTTTTGATTTTCTAGAGCTAATTATTGTTGGTACTCAGACACACCGACATTTTAAAAATCTGTTCAATTCGTTCGCCTAAGCTGTTTTCATGTTCTAAAGTTTGTGACATTTTTGTTAACATAAATCCTAATTAACTGAGACGGTTCTAGAATGAACTCTATAATTTTAACTTTTAAATCGAACTACGCCTATGCATATTTAAGAGTATGTTTGAAAAATTACATGATAATTGAATTTGAGTGTAATATTATAGTTTGATATGTTTGTTTGACTAGGTAGTTACATGTTCAGCAGAGAATTGAGTGTACTTGAGAGAGTTTAATTACAGTAATCTCTAATTCCTAAAGAGGAGGTGAGAATTATATATAATTATATGGTGTAATTATAAGGTTACTTTTTAATTTCTTCCTTTTGGTTTTTATTTTAATTCAGTTTCTTTATTTCTTCGTCTTAATTTCTTTTTTATTTTTTTTATTTTTAAAATATTTTTATTTTATATTATTTATCTTTTATTTCCTTTATCTCATTTTCCAATCTTTACTTCTTGTGATTTCATGTAATTGCTCATACTTTTTATTTTTAAAAAAAATATTATTATTATAGTTTTTGAATTAACGCAGAATTTCACATTGCATGCCATTTATTTTTTTAGTTAGAATTGATAGATTATTTTTTGTCAAATATTTGAATAATTTTGTGGTATTAAACTTATACATTAATATTCTTTCAAACATGCATTCCATAATGTTCTTAAATATGAATTTTAGTTTTCATAATTAATTAAATTAAAATATTATTAATTTTAAATATGTATCAATTATTTATTATAATATTAGTTAAAAATATATATTTATTAATCAACATTTGTTTTAAAGACATGTATCTCAAATACCTAATATAATATCATTTATAGACACATATTTGTCACATATTAATTTTTAATATTTAACTTTTATTTTAAAAATATCTAACTGCGTATTTACCCTTGTGCAATCAAATAGCACACTTGTAATTACGCTATAATTATATCATGGCAAACAAACGGGTCATCGTAATTATTATACTATGCAATTACTAGATTGTGTAATTACCATGGTAGTAATTACACCAAATGCAATTACATAATGACTTTTCAAACAAATCCTAAAGAAAATTACGAGGAAAGCTAAATGTTGGTGAATATAACATCTATTATATTTGAAAATAGAATTAAAAAAAATGAATAAATAAATATTTTGATTGAGATAAGGATATCTCGCACTTTTTAAAAAGATTTAAGTTTACTGCAGTAAAATTTATACCGATCCAGTAATGTACCTTTAACTTGTCCCCTCCATGATAAAATAGTCCAACAATGTTTATAACTCAAACTACTTTAGATTAGTTGAAGAGTCTAAAGTTCCACAAAAAAGAACATCTTCCTTCAATATAATTTTTTTTTTTGTATAATGAGTTAGTTGAAGACTTGAAATATTATTCTTTATCTCGACTCTTTCTTTCACTGCAATAACCTCAGAATATAAACACAATATAATGTATTTTTTTTATCTACGACATAATACTTCTCATCTATTTCTTATCTATATCTTATCTATCCAAAACAAGGAAGAAAACATTCTTTATAGAGTATAGGTGTAGGATTCTTCCACAAATAAATATTAAAAAAATGAATAGTAATTTGAGGTGTAGTGAGGTAATTAGTAGGAGATAATGAGAAGAACATACTATAATGATTACATGATTTACAAAAAATAATAACACCATTTTCTTCGTTTTATATTCACTAATATATACATATATCATACACTTTAATATTAAAATACATGTAAACACCAAAACTAAACTTTTAAATTCAGAAATACTTTTCCAAAGTATATATCTGACAAATGAAATAATCTCATGACATATTGAAATCACGTATTAAACTGACACTATAATAAGAAAAGTTGTAGAATATTTTAGCTAATACGTGCACAACATATTTTCACTGGTTTTAATTAATAGTTGGCGCATCCGACAGAATAGTGTTTCTGTGTCTCCCATGATAGAATAGGAGCTTTTCCTGTAATAATTTAAAAATAAAAAATAAAAAAGGAGACGTTCGGTGTATTAAAACTTTTGTTACACGGGTATTTAATAAAGAGTTAGCTCACAAAAGTCTATTATACATTATCGCCACAAGAAATTGTTTTCACAGTTTTAATTCGTGACCTCTTATCTTTATCAGTTACACAAAATTTTTTGTTCAAATTATTATTTTACAAGTAATAATCAATTATAATATAGTCTTAATACATTTCCAACTTAATATTTTTTGATATGTCGTACATGTGCTTAATTGATTAAATTTATTTTCTTTATTAGCAATTAGTATAGTCAAATGTTCTTATCAAAGTCCCGCAAAATATGGAGGAGATGATCTTTTAGGATAGGGATGCAGGTTGTGGGAACATTATGGGTAGTTGACGTACAAGCCAACATAAAGAAAAAATCAAAACTAAAATCAAAAAAAAAAGAAAAAAAAGAAAAAAAAAGAAGAAGATACAGCTTTGTTGTATAAATTTCAATGGCTAGTTGGAGGAATAGGAAATATTATAGAAATACCAGTAGTCCCAAAAGTCATAGAAAATTCTGGATAAGACAAAAAGGCAGATTATTTAAATCTTAGCTTTCACCAGCTTAAAAGCTACCTATTAATATCCTACTTGCAAAATTTTTTAATGTTCACACAGAATGGTGTTGAAATATAGTAGTAATTATTAGTAATATTCTATTGCCACACAATTAAATTAGCCAGTTCACATCAACAACCCGGCCCGTGAAGAAAGAAGAAAACAGAGACAGTTATACTTAATAACAGTTAGTATATATATGGGGGAAGATAATTAGTAGTAATAGTAGTAATATTAACGGTAGCAAAAAGTCTCCAAGTTTAGAGGAGATTGAGATTTGTAAAAGATTATCTTTGTCTTCTAATTCTCTTAATTAAAGTAAGTCTCCAATTCCTTTAATTCCCTTATTATATATTCTACTTTTATTATGTATATCATTTCCACAATTTGATTTGCTTCTTTGATTGTTTTCTTTTTCAGGATTTCTCCACTTTGCTTCTGGGGATTTTCAAGAAATTTGGGAACTTGTAAGGGTACAATACAATTCTCACTAGAACAAAAAAGGACCATTTTTGTTGTAGTTTCAATGTCCAAACCTAGATAATTTTTGCAAGATTATAATCAAAGATTGATGTTAGAATTGAGTATAAGTATATGTTTTTGTTGCAGGAAATGGAATACTATGGCTTTAATCAACAGTGGCCTATTAGCTCATTTGATGAGCTAAGTGCAATATCTATAGCTGCTTCATTTGGTGAGAATAATAATTTGCATGAATCTTTCATGTCCCATCAGCCAACATTGGGCCATAAAAGGCCTATGGAATTTACCGAAATTGTTGAAGAAAGGCCACTAAAGAATCCCAAAACAAGTCATAATTCCTATGAAAATGACCAAATTTTGAGCGCACAAACAGTGGCTTCTCCCAATTACTCCCATTTGATCAACTCAAATAATTACACTAACCAAGTTGTGAATGTGAAGCCCAAAGAGGAAACAACTTTGTCATCCAGCAGTATAACTTTTGCAGCTGATCATCACAACATGAATATGGTTTCTCAGGATTCTTTTGCCAATCAGAATTACATGTTTAAGGCTAATTCATCATGCCAAGGTGCTAATAAGAGTGTTATTAGCACTAATGGGAAATTAACACAAGCTCAAGATCACATTATTGCTGAGAGGAAAAGACGCGAAAAGCTCAGCCAAAGATTCATTGCTTTATCTGCTCTAATTCCTGGACTCAAAAAGGTACTAACACTTCTATCAAACTTATGAATATGTTTGATATGATGAAATTATTTGTCCCAAAAAATAAATAAAATATTTACTAAAGATTGATAATAAATTAGCACATCAATCGTCTGATCATGCTTTGATGAAATATTCTTTTAATTTTCAAGATTGATAGACACAACTATCAATCTTGAAAACTAAGTGTTGGTTGGAACAATAATACTCATGAGTCAACTAGTTTCAGATAGTTGGAAGGAAAATGACTTTCACCCAAAAAAAACACCAAAAGACATAACTTATTTTTCAAAAAATATTTTTCTTCTTATCAAACACACCCTATATAGAAGTACAGTAAAAATACACATAGTAAAATTTTGGTGTGATGAATAGATGGACAAGGCTTCAGTTCTTGGAGATGCAATAAAGTACTTGAAACAACTCCAAGAGAGAGTGAAGACACTGGAGGAGCAAACAAAGAAAAAGTCAGTAGTGGAGTCTGTTGTATTTGTAAAGAAATATGAACTTTATGGAGATAATGGTGAAAATTCTTCTTCAGATGAGAACTACTCAAGTGGTACTCAGCTACCAGTTGATGAGCCACTCCCAGAAATTGAAGCAAGAATATCTGACAAGGATGTACTAATTAGAATCCACTGTGAGAAAAGGAAAGGAATTGTTGACAAAACAGTTGCTGAAATTGAGAAACTTCATCTATCAGTCATCAATACATGTGCCTTGTCTTTTGGAACTTCTGCTCTTGACATTACTATAATTGCTCAGGTATAGGTGATTACTACCTCCCCGTTCATTTTCATTTATCCACTATATATTAAAAATAATTTTTTATTTTTACTTGTCCACTTAATTAGCATATAAAAAGAAAGACGATTTCTTTTCTCTTGTTTTACCTTTTAACAGTAACTACTACTTCCTCTAATTATTTCCCCAAATTTTTCTGAGACGCTAATAGTTATGAATATTCTAGTAAAATATACACTTCATTTATTATTTGCTTTTTAAAAAAATGCAAAGTCCATTGTGGACACCAGGGAGTATTGTTTTGAGTTTAAGTAAAACATTTAAACAATCAAGTTGTTTATAATGTACATAATTATAAGTAAATCCCTATGATATACGTTAATCTAAAACATGTTAAGTATGATGACTAATCTGCTATTAAGGGTTAAACTGTATCGATAATGTTAGAGAAATTTTGTACAATGTCTGAATGTAACTTAAGTCCTACATTTTTTTTTTTGGTTATGTAGCTTTAACTCTATACAATTTTTTGTTGTTCTTAATTAGTCTAGATATTTTCTCTTTTCCAGTAGTAATTTCTTTTCTCTTTTTTGCCTTTTCAAATTCTTAATTAAAAAGGCTTAATTCCATGCAGATGGATGAGGAATTTGCAATGACAGTAAAGGATCTTGTGAAGAATTTGCGCTCAGCTCTCAAAATGTTTATGTGAAGGGTGTGATCGAGCTAAACACAATTTCTTTTAAACTGTTTGATACAACGAAAGTCATTTTATTATTCTGCCTTTCCAGTTTCTTGGATGTTTAGGCTTGTGAGGTCAAATTCACCCCTTTTTTTTCCAAACCATGTTCTTTGAAGCTTGTTTGCCGTGGGGTTAGTTAATTGATTTTGTAGGGAGGATTTTTTATAAAAAAATATCTCTTTTTTGCATGGTTTAATTTGTTAATTAACCATGTTCAATTTATCCACCTATTGTGAAAAGATAAATGACCCCATGGCTTAGGCTTTTTTTTTTTCCTCTTTATTATACATATTTTTCCACGAAGAAGGTTGAGAAATTCAACGAATACCAAGTGGTCGGAGAAAAGGGACAATACAAGGTTTTATTTTTTTAGGGGTGGAGAGGCTGATTGCAGGCTTTGTATCATTAATTTGCTTTAATTTGTCAATGTTTTAGACATCCTCTTGAATTATTTCTTAATTTGGAGGGTCTCTTTTGTTGTTATGTAATGTCATTTGGTTTATGATATGGAATAAAACCACATTATTATTGCCACTTGATTCTTGATCATGAATTCATAATGCACTTTCCCTTGTCAAATAAATTGTTGCATCTTATTTTACCTGGAGAAAACGAAATATACAGTGACTTGAAGTTATGCACACCATCAAATTCATAAGGATCTTCTTTTTAGATTATAGGGAGGCTTAACATGTAATTTGGCTATATTATATGATTTGTATAGCTTGCTAACTGGAGTTTATTTCTTTTAATAATTAAGAACTTTTTTTTTTTTGTTTTATTTGATGTTTGATATTAATATTAAAGTTTGATTAAATTTAAATACGTACATTATATCGTCTATATAAAAAATGAAGTAAAAGAGAGTTAAACGAATCATCATTTGTTTTCCGAACTGAAAAAGAGGAAGAAAAATAATCTTTACTTTGGAACGTCGCGAGATAATAAGAAAGTGTATTATATTAGATGGAAGAGTATTATTCATCTTCTTGATACAAGAATAAAAGAAATCTAAGGAAGTACCTAATTTACTTTAATGTCTTACTTCTTTTGTTTCTTTTTATTTGATAGGATGTAGAGTTTATGTATTCTTTGAGAAAAAATTAATAGGGATTACAATTTAACTAATATAACTTTATTAATTGACAAGTACTTTTTAGAAATATACAATAGTAATAATTCATTTCATACTCTAGAGCGGCTTAAGTATTAAATACTATAAAATTTAAAATAAAAAAAAATCATTCATTTTTTGAGTTTATATATAAACAACTATTCTAAAATAAATATTTTTAATATTCCTATCAAATAAAAGAAACGAAGGGAGTAATTTTTTTTGCTTAATGAGAAATGTCGGATTACAACATGTACACTTTCAATTTGTCAGAAATCCTGTTTAGTTTCATTAATATCAACAAAATCTTTCAGTATTTCAAATGGTTATGTCGCATATTATATTAATCTTCAACTTTAGCAAATCTTTTAAATTAGTACTACTATTAGTTACCGAATCTCTTTATGTTATACTCCCCCGTTTCATGTTAATTTCTATATATATTAAAATTAATTATTTTAAAATATGTATTAGTTTTAAAATTTAAGAGATAATTGATTATATTTTTTCAATTATATTCTTAAAGTCATTCTATTATTGTATGTTTTTAAAAAAATAATAAGGCTATAATAATTTTATAATAAATTTGCAAATCTTATCGTAACAATTAAAATTTATGGATAAATTATTATACAAACCTTGTGTCACGCTGACATCAATGTGACGGCTGTGCTTCAGCCGAAATTTGAATAGTAGTATCTTTTTTTTGCATCTCATGTCTCCATATGAAATATACAAAGTCCAAACGTTGATTATTTTTTACTTTTAAGAATGGCTTTGATTGTCACACATATTTGAATAAACTATTTTCGACGATATTTTCTTGCCTTTTTTTTTTCCATACTAAATAATTAACTAACCATTATTTTATGCTGATCAAACTTAACTTGCCAGATTAATGTGACAGCCAACAAATGGATATATAGTTTGATTAATTAAAATAAATCAAAGAAACTTTATGAGATTAACCCTTTATCATTATGCAAATTAAAATAACCATTTTCAAACTACATAGCTAACTTGAAGTTATAATTAACTAGGAATAAAGTTGGTACAACAATGAGTCCCCACAAGAGATTGTAATCTTTCTCGACAATTAAATCAAGATTCCACGATGACTTTTCTTTATGTAATGACAATTATTAGGTAGCTAATTAATGAACAAGCTAAATTAAGTGTGGAAAATAATTGTGATACGTACGTAGAACTTGTTTAGGAGATTTTATTCATTTTAGGTTTTCCAATTTTTTTATTTATTTTTATAAATATATAAGAGGGCTTGTTGTCATTTTCTTTTTCATTTTTAGGCAAATGTTGAAAAATTGATCAGATAATTTTTGGAGTTGGTTTAGCTAAAGACAATATTCAAGGCAATAATTGGACTTATGCTTGAAAATTTTGTATTATTATAGTTGTAATAATTAAGATACTTTCTGATTTTTGTTGTACGATTTTGATACTCTACTATCTACTAATCAAATTGCTCAATTAAAAATTACTTCCAAAAAATAATGAAAAATTTGTTTAATATTTTTTTCGTTTTAATTTATATGACATAATTTATAATTATTAAAAAATTATTAAAATAAATAAATTATAATTAAATACTTTTAAGTATAAAATTTTATTATTTTTTCTTTAACAAATACATACAAAAAATAATATCATATAATTTTAAGATGAGGAGAATAACTGAATTCTAAATCGTGTATGATATAGTAACAATTATATTTGATATCATAAGAAAATCTCGTTAAACCGAATTGTCGTTAAATTTGTATATTTTTTTTTACATTCAAAAATGTTGAAGCATTTTCATATTATATTTTATGAAAATATTTTATTTTTTATATTTATTGTGATGAACGTGATGATATTTTTTTCATAAATAATATGTCTTTATTCACCCATATTATAACTCATTATGTTTTGTAACTCATGTAACCTTTAAGTCATAACCTTCTCGTAATTTACCTATATTATTACCCCAACATTCATCTAATTCATTAAAAGGAAAAAAAATTCATTTATAAATAGTGATTGCCTTATCTTGTGTTGCATGAGAAGAAAAATAGATGAGAAATGTTTATTTATTAAGGTTAGTGTAGTGAAAGAGAGAGTTAAAACAAAGAAAATATTTTAAATCTTCAACTAATCTCTGCTAGAAATAAAGATTTTTTCCACGACAAATCAATGGAAAATTTATGTTATAAAACATGATTTTCCCATCCATTTCCCACCGAACCAATTCACTGAAAAACGCATGGTAAGAAATAAATTATCATTGAAGTATTGGGAAACTTCATGATTTTTTCATATGAAAACACTATTATTTTTTCTTTTCCCACAGATATCAATGGAAAGGGAAAATAGTAATTTTTTAATAGTAAATTCACTATACAAAAGAGAGTAATTTTATATTGAAGGATGGTATTCTTTTGGTGGAGCTTTGGACTCTTCAACTTATCCGAAGTTGTTTGAGTCATATAATATTATAGGACTATTATATTCCGGAGGGGATAAGTTAAAAATATTACAGCTGGAACAATGAAGATTATACGGCAGTAAACTTGAACCTTTTTAAAGAGAGCGAAATATCAACCTCTCAACCTAAATATTTATTTATTTATTTTATTTTCAACTATAATTTATAATACATTTGCCAATAATTTCGATCTCACAAAAATAATCAAATAATCTTCGCTTTTATGTATTTAATTTCATTCGCAATGTCGTTACAAGTGCATATTTTGTGCATCATCCATGAAAGAAAAATTATGTTTGACTAATGCATAGAAAGTTAAGATGTGAAAGAAAGATGAAATAAATCCTACAAGAGCAGTCCATATTTAAGCATTTGCACAAGCCGACATTCCATAAATTAATTGTCTTTTTGCTATCTTTTACCGCATTTTATCTTTATTTTTACCGGCACCTCGACCTCTTAATTATATACATGATTTTAAGATAATATTTTTTTATTTATATACGAACAAAACAAAAATCACTTATTTTTTTAAAAATTTATTTTTTGTTAAAAATATAGGCCACATTCTAGAAGGTCAAAAACAGCAAACGTTTTTGGGTTAGAGAATTATGACCAAACATTTATACGTGGCAGATTAAGAGAGCTTCAAGTTGAAAATAAACATCTTCTACAATGGCATTTATTACTTCACTATTATACTGCTGTACCTTTTCATATCACTTTTGACCACATTTATATATGGTCGGTCACTTTGAATTAGGTGGAAGTAAACGCGCGAGTCGTTTTATACTGCCATAATTTCAATAGTGTTTAAAGTTAAATATGGTTAATATATGAAATATCTATACTATTTATGGGTCATTTTTGTTTACTACGTAGTTCACATATTTTTAACATTATAAATTTTATACTTTAAGAAAATTTTTAAAATTATATATATATATTAATATTAAAATTGAAATATTTAAAGTGCATGTTAATGGACGTAAAGTAAAAAACATGTTATTCTCATTATTTTCTATTAATTATCACATTATATTTTTAATTACTGTTTATTATTTTGACATTTACTCTATTAAAGAAATTCAATAACCATATAAAGATGCTCTCTTTCATGTGTTGAGCGGATGAAAGTAGATGTGAACTATTATTTTGTAGATAAGAAAAATATTTTATTGTGGAGGTGGAAATTAAACAAGATCAGCTATAATTTGATTGTTATGAATAAATTTAAATTTTTTATAAATAGATCATCAAGTCACGATTGGAATAACATTTTTTTTTCTTTAGAAAGGAGAAGAAAAAAGACTGATTCTTTTCATCATAAATGATTCACTTGTCCAGAAATGATCTAAACTAATTGAAAAAAAATAATTTGAGATTGGTATAGTAAAAAGAGAGAGTTGAGAAAAAAAAAATTCTTATTTTCCAAATTATTCATATTAATTTATGTTGAAAGAATATATTGAGATTTCTTATTCAGTGTAGCTTTGGATTCTTATATAAGTCAGGAATTAATTGAGTCGATAGCTTATATGTAAGTATTCTTTGAGTGACTTTGTCAAGTTTTTGCACCAACTGCTCATATTTTGGAGTGATCTTAAATTTTTATCTCTACTGCTCATTTAATAAAAAATAATTGTTCAAAATATATTTAATTATGACTTAATTTCGCAAAGCAAAAGAATGTTTGTCTATGTGCATAAGTTGAGTGTTATTTAATTCAAAAACAAATCTTTAATATTAAAAAGATAATAATTTATGATCAGGCACAAGTTAGCCTTCGAAGACACAAATTCATATTACCGAACATTTGTCTCTACACACAAGTTCATGCTACTAAACTTATGTCTCATAACACAAGTTCACGCTACTAAACTTATGTACAAAACACAAGTACACACTATTGAACTTTATGCTCAGAGATATAACTTGTGTCAAAACTTATATTTTTGTGATTCTTTTTTGGTTGTTATTAGGAACATTTTCAACTATTTTTTTTATTATTTTAAATATCAAAAAATAAAAATTAAATATTAAAAATTTTAAAAATAAAAACTAAAAATTATTTTAAAATAAAGCATTTGTGCGAATGACCCCTTGATCACATAAAGTAGATATTATTATACCGACTGATATAACTTAAACTCGTTTCAGTATTTAATAATTTGATTTTATCAAATACAAAGGTTCTTTAGATTTTATACTGATGATACAAGGCATTTTTAACATTATCAATGCAGTTTCTAATCATTTATAGCACGTGATTTAGCATTTTTGCCAAGTACAATTCATATCTCCTAATTTCCTTACACTATACATGTACAGAAGTTAATTAAGCCCATCTTTTTTACAACAATGTGTTGTTCCAGCCCAATCAAAGGATCCCTCTCGATGAATTTTCATAAACGGACTCAATATTGTGCAGAGAACGGAGCCCCTTATTCTGATTTTGGGCCTGAAAAATTAGGTCGGATGATCACTATTTGGGTCCGTCATAAACTTTTAAAAAGTAACAGAGACTAAATGTATAAAATACTCTTTTGAAATCGTCATTTAATTTGTGCTTTCTTTTGAAGTTTTTCTTTATTTTATAATATCTCGATTTAAAAATAGTTTAAACATACGTAATTAAAATTAAAATTTTTTATTTGTATTGTGACCTTTTCAATTAGAGTGCATATAAAAATCAGCTAATATTACAGTACTGAAGCACATGTAAGAATCAGTTAAAAGTTTAAATTTCAATATCTAAATTTTTTTCAAACAAACTCACATTTAAAACATAAGTTTCACATATTATAAAAAATAAACCTCAGTCGTTATTGTCTAAATAATAAAAAATCTAACAAACTAATTTACATTTAATTTTTTTTTCATGTATGACTGAAACGCATGCTAAAATTTAAGTCATGTGGTTTAAAATTTTTATTCTTCGAATTTCAACTATCCAACGAACGATTAAACATTAAAAGCTATTTCAAATAAACTGAAATTTGAAAAATAAGTGTCACGTATCATAAAGACCAAACTGCAATTATCAATTTGTCAAAACAACAACAAATCTAACAAACTCATCTAACACCTTTTTATTTTTGTCATGTCTGCATATATTTTAGTCATATATGATTAAAGCACATGTAAAAATAAGCTAAAATTTAATCATGTGAATTTGATTTTTTTTTTTTAAAATAATTACTTTTATATCAAATTATCTAATATTGAATATTGATGCAAAATAAAACGTCAGACTAATGCATTTGCTAAGCTTTTAGGGTCCATTTGAAAATCAATCTAATAACTGAATCTCGAGTGTGATTGGATGATTATATAAAATGATTTGTTTGTTTGGCTGTGCAATCATATGGTAAGCAGAGAGTTGAGTGTAATTGGTTGGAAGTACTACGCTTTTTGTTTCTCAAGAGAAATGTGAGAATTGCAGATAAGTACGTGGTGTAATTATAATGTTACTTTCTAATTTCTTTATTTTTATTTTTTTAAAATTTATTTTCTTTCAGTTATATCATTTTAATTTCTTTTTTATTTTTATTATTTTAATTATTTTATTTTATATAATTTATCTTTCATTTCCTTTCTTCTCAATTTCCAATCTTTACTTGTTGTGCTGCCATGTAATCGCTCGTATTTTTTATTTTTTATTTATTTTTAGTTTCTTCGTTTAACATAAATGCATTATTATTCTAGTTTCTGAATTAAAGTGAAATTTCAATATTGAATGGTGATATAGACTTATGTTTTTGCTTTTGTTTTTTTTTTGAATTATATATACTTAAGTTATATTGAAACTTATTTTAAGTTATGTTAGAACTTGACATAAGAGTATTATGTTTTTTTTTTCTTAACTTCGAATTTATGTTATGATTTCGATTCTAATTTATTTGCTTTGTAGTATTGGCTTGTTAATTTAATATTATCTGTTTTTCAAATATTAATTTTTAATAATTAACTTTGTTTTAAAATTTTTAATTTGGCCATATAAATATACTTGTACAATCAAACAATACGCTTGTAATTATATTATGATAAATAAATAAATCATCATAATTATCATATACTTACTTTATTGCATAATTACTACGTTAATAATTATACCAATTTCAATTAGTAAAGAAATTTTTCAAACACGCCCTCGTAGATGTCCTAGGTTTCGTGGTGTAGTTGGTTATCACGTCAGTCTAACACACTGAAGGTCTCCGGTTCGAGTCCGGGCGAAGCCATTCCTCATTTTTGCAAATGAGGAACGAAAATGCCCTCCAAAACGGCGTCGTCGGCACCGTCGACATCCTTTTATCCAATTTAAACTATTAATGCGACGAACACGGATAAAGGGTCCCACACCGTATGAACAGCCGTAGCTACTTAAAAAGGCCACGTCATTCACATAAACTACTAGCTTCTCATTGGTCGAATCGTTCCACGTCATCATCTCTATCGATTCTCCACCACGAATCCCCACAAATATCAACCAAAATCAGTTCAACACATCACAGCCTTTGTCATTCTAAATTCCAAAAAAAAAAAAAAAAAAAGAAGAAGAAGAATCCATCTCTTAAGCATTACTTGAGATTTGAGAATTTCCAATTCAATTCCACAGAGATCTTCACTTTTTTCTGCGGAATCAATTCTCCTCTACCAGTTTTCCCTTAGAATTTCTAACCCTTATCAATGGACTTGAGGCGACCATCGCGTTATTTCTTGGCCATCTTTCTGCTTGTGATCGCTGTTGGGTTTCCTCAATCTGCAGCTTCCATCGCTAGCAAAGATATCAATGCTCCATATCCTAAAGCTATTTCTGTAAGTTATGAAGCTCTTTTTTTTTTTTTAAAAAAAAATTATTAATCTTTAACTGTAATTGTTATCTTAAATAATGAGAGACAAAATTGATTTTGTTATTTAGGATTTTCTGGGTCTCAATCATGTGAAACGCCGGACCAATTTTGTAAAATTGAACTGATGGTTCATTTAACTATTCATTACGCCTTTTCCCCCTAAAGAATTATTTGATATATATACTGAATGTTCCTTCTTCTGTTATAATCGTTGCACAGATAATGACAGGCAAAATTGATTTTAACAATTTAAGTTTTTTTTGGATATCAATGATTATATTAACATCAATTAGGTGTCTAAAGTTTTTAATCTGTATGTTGTTGTGATTTATTTTGGTTTCCTTAGACTGATTGAGCTGCTATTGCACGTTAAAAATGCAGACACATGTGAGATTTGGTTTAGGATTTGTTTTTGGTAGTAAAGTTGTTTGGAGTTTCTAACTGTGGGTTTATTTTTCTCCATATTTTCTAGGACTTGAAGGAGTCAATAGTAAAGGGGTTAGGTTTCCAAGCTGAGGATTTCAAGATATCCGGGTTTGATTTGAGGGATGCTCTTGTGGGTAGATCTGTGTCGTATGAGTTTGATGTTGAAATTGATAATAAAGTTATTCCCTTGAAGCTTTTGGAGGATGTGAATAGATGGGAATTTGTAGATTTGCCCATTTTCCGGGTAGAGCGAGGTGAAGAAAATAGGTTGGTTGAAAAGCGGACATTGGAGAATCAGGTGCCTGTTTTGGCGCCATTTACTTTGGCAGGTCCCATGGAGCTCTGGATCCAGGATGCCAAGGACATGAGAGTGTCACTACCTGTAAGTGAAACCTTGGCTTGAATTTTGTGTAATACTGTACATTATGTTGTAAGTCTTTGAAAGATAACTTTTTTATTTGATCTATATATATATATATTCAGCAACAATTTTGCTTGTCAATAGTAAGTAGTAAGTACCCTCTAGGCTCTAGGGAATTGTTGAATATTTCCCCTTCTCCTTTTGTTCTCTTTTGTCTTTTGTTTTCTTATGAACTTTAATACCTTAGGATGCATGGTATTCCTATGAATGTTTAGTTTCTAGGGGCGCTCTTGTCGGTGTTCCTTTTCTTTTGGTGTTTCAAGAGAGTTTGCTATTGCTGTTTACCCAGAAAATAGAGCCTTCTTTTGCTTAAATAGTTATGAAATGCCCCTCTGGTCAGACTTGTATGCTTCTCCGAGCTTTAAGCTGGAAAGCAGTTTCTCATTGGCATTATAGTCTAACATTGTTTCATGTGCAATGATGCCCTTTGTTCTTATTGATAAGCATTGATCATATTGTCTAGGACCTTGGTAGTTGAAGATTTTATTGGATAGAAAACTGTGTTTGAATTACTTTGAGTACATTAGGTTGATGTTTGTATTTTCCCTGGGGAATAGAGTCACCCTACTGAAATCATGATTCAGTTGATTGATGTAGCTTAACCATCCAAAGTCCACTTACATTGGCACAATAAGTGTCAGTGTGTTTGATGTGGTGTTTGTCTTTCTTCAGTGAGTTGTTAGCACTGCCCCTTGTGTAGTAATATGAAATGATTTCAAGTTATAAATGTTCTATTTCTATTTTCTTGCTAATTTTCATGTCACTTATCTGCTTTGCTTCTGTTCTCGGTAATTACATGCAGCATGATGTGGATGCTGGGGAGCTGAGGAAAGTGATCTTAGCCGATGGTGCTGTCGTTACAGTCAAGGGTGCCAGGTCTGTTAGCCTGCGCCACCCTGTAGAACTTCCACTGCCCTTCAACAGAACGACAAATGAATTTGCCTCTGGTCTGTTGGCATTGGCTGAATATTTACGTCAAGCTTCTCTCGCTCAAGAGGGACCTCTCCTCTCTCTTCGAATTGTTGGTCCTACATCTCTTACATCCCCCACCTCACCATCTTCCCGTTCTGCAAACAAACTTAAGCTTAAACGGCTTGCACCTGGTCTTGTTGAGTTGTCATCAGTGTCAAAATTGAAAGCCATGGACGCTATCTCCACCATTGATCTCCAGGGAGAAACTACTGCGCTTCTTACACCACATCAGTTTACTACGTTGTGGCCTGTTACATCTATCAATGGTTCAAACTCGAACTTGCTTGGTTTTGAGGCCTTGCTTTCTAATATATTGGGTCCTAAAGCAGGTATAAAGGGTTCTTTCAAGTTGCTGAAGGCAGATGTATCAGCCCAGACTTTTGTGAAGATTGGTTTTGGAGTTGAGAAGAAGTTGAAGGAAGGAGATGGCTTCAATTGGGAAGGTTATTCAGAGTGGAGAACTAAGCCTGAATCCGTGAGGATGCATTTTGAAGTTCTGGCAAAGGTAGATGGTAACAAAGTTGTGCCAGAGAGAGTCGTACAGGTTGATCCGATAACTATCGAGGATACAGTGGCACCTGGTGTGCTCTTGGGCAATGTCTCGATGTCAAAGACTCCAATTGTTCACCAACCTCCAAATCCATTCACCTTGTGAACTCCTTAGACGGGGAAGATTTGTGTTTGAGCAACATTGTATAGATAAACTGCCCCTGTTTTTATAGCTATTACATACATCAGGTGCGAAGAGACCTGACTCTCTAAGAATTCATCAAAGAAGTATCAGGAATATATGCCAGATCTTTTTGGTATTCTCCGCAATTATTTAGATTCTTTTCATGTTTGATGTCTTAAAATTTTGCCGATTCAACATGAGAAAGCTTTCCATCAGACGGAACAAGTGTTTGTTCCTTTTTTTTAAGAAAAAACAAAAACAAAATTAGCATAGCACATGAAGGTTAAATTTGGAATAATTTTCGTTTCAGAGCGAGAAAATGGAGACATTCTTTATTAGCGTAGTACTTGACAAACAACACATTTCATTTCTACTATTTACCAGACAATCAGAAAAGTTATTACTGAATTTGAAACTCAATACTAATTCCTGATGAAGGAAATTCCTTTCTGAATGCTATCAGCAAGCTCTTTCTTGGCCTTCTCCAGTCCAATCCTGTTGGAAATTACTCAGTCAGAGAACTCACTTATCTAATACCCGAAGAATTGCAGGTCAAGCCTAGTTCTTACCTCTCATACTCGTTTAGGGGACCAAGTTGATAGACTTCTTCAGCTCCAGTACGGCCAAGTCGTACTTTGGAGGCAAAGAAAGGGAGTTCTGTGACCTGTGTCAAAATTGTTATTGGTCAGTCGGGAAAATTTGACAGAAAAGAAAACAAGTAGGCTTGTTAGGACTTTTGCACTTATGTCTAGCCTTCTGCTCTTGATTCCCTATAAAGGGGGCAGCCAATAAGATCGAGAAAGTACCTGAGAAGCTACAAAAGCACAAGCAACCACACTGGCATCTCCTCTTAAGCCCTTGAGGCAAGCATCTGCAAATTTTACAGCTGCATATGCCTGTAGGTATCTCATATGATTCAGTTCTACTCAATATGCCTATATTCAATGTTCAGAAAGCATTAATTGAAATAATTCAAGGAGTAATTCTAACCATAGATAGAGTTGCAGATCCAGCCCCTTTTTTTGCCTGCAAAGATAATAATTCTTGAGGTTAAAAACGTCAGTTCAATTCTGGTCCAAGAAACTATCAGTGTATGCTGAATTGCAAGTAGTGCATGCATTGTGCTAGATGGCAGTTGCACAGTACCTCAACAACCTCCGTTCCTCCATCTTGAATGCGCTTAGTCAAATATTCTGTTTCCTCCTGTGTGAAGGAGCAAGGAGGCTTGACCTAGAATGCATTACAAAGTTCAAAATATCAGTATCAGAGGAGATTTCAGGCTGCAGGAAAGTTTCTCTTTGTATCTCTGCTAAAGTATAAATTTGTTAGACCTGTGAGAGAAGAGGCAAAATTGTCACTCCAGCATGACCTCCAACAACAGGAACTTCTACTTCCCGAGGATCTAGTCCCAAGACTTCTGCCTGTAAGGACCTCAATCAGATAAAGGAGATGAAAAGAGAAAGAAAGGTCTAGTAGTTGGTGGATGGAGCCACAAAAGCAGTGATGGAAGTGCTTGATGAAATTTCATAAGCACGAAAATCAATCAAAAAACAAAGCCGAGCTAAGTTAATGAAAGTCGAGGAGAATAGAACAATGTTAAAAAAAGTGGTATATTGGGAAACACTTACCACAAAAGTATTGGCTCTCACAACATCAAGTGAGGTAACTCCAAGAAGCTTCTTTGGATCATAAGTACCTGCTTTCTTGAAAACTTCAGCTGCAATAGGAACTGTGGAGTTCACTGGATTACTAATCAAATTAACAATAGCATTAGGACAACACTTTGCAATTCCTTCACACAGAGTCCTCACAATCCCAGCATTAATCTTAAAAAGATCATCTCTCGTCATTCCTGGTTTTCTTGGAATACCAGCAGGTATGATCACAAGGTCCATTCCTGTAAGTGCACCCTCGAGTTGACTTTGCCCCAGAAAACCCCTCACCTAAATGCACAAAAGAAGAAAATTATTCACCAATTTCAGCTTTAGCAATATGGCGCTAAAGAAGGGTTAATTTCAACATTGTATATTATAACAGTAAAGTCCAAAACTACTTGGTCAGCTGAACTTTACCCAATATATGTAACAAAAGTATTTTTTTTTCTCACATTCAAGCAGTTGAACTTTACCTGCTACAACAGTATTGTCACAAAATTTAACATTATAAACAGTTATATGGATAAAGTTCAGCGTCTATACGTGAAATTGACCCTACAAAAGAAGAAATAAAAGTGAAGACTTTGGTGAAAAGAACTCACAACAGCACCAGTGTCCATGTGGCTAATATCAGCAGTAACACCAGGAGCATTAACAACATCATAAAGATGAAGAACTGAGACTAAAGGGTTCATCTTCATCAACATTGCAAGTGGCTGCCCTATTCCTCCAGCAGCACCCAATATAGCAACCTTGAATCCAGGTGCCCCACCTTTTGCTCTGCAATTTGTTCTTTCCAAAATAGACCCATCTCCCATCTTTATGTGTATAGCGCAAACAACAGTTTTAAGTATCAAAATATTTATTCAAGTAAGTTAGAATTTCAAGAATTCACAATCTACTAAAATTAAAAAAAATCCATTCAATTGAAGGCCCTAGGCTGAAAAGCAAATCGCACCCAGTAGAAAATGAACAGACCTGGGGATTTGAAGGGTATAGATGAGCAGAAATTCTGGCAATTCGTTGGTGAACTTCTGCACCTGATGGCTGCATCTTCCTGATTCTTTGGAATGAAGGAGAATTTTGTGTCTTTTGTGTTTCTAATTACCAAGTAACTGTAAGGATATTTCAACTCTTCTTTTATTTTAAAAAAAAAATATGCTGTGTGGATAACACGAGAATAATATAAGGTGAACGGTGAACGAAAGCTAATTGGAAGTTTTGGGGGTCGCTCTTTATTTATTTATTTTTATTTTTTAATTATATTTATTTCGAATTTTTTGTGGAAAACAATTTTTGTCAAGAATTATCCCTATGCTCTAATGTTTGTGGCACACAAAAATCTGTCTTCTTCCCCAACTTGAAGCTATAATTTCTTTGGCTCTTTGTAAACCAAGATGACTACTCTCAATCAGGCATTGCTTCTTTTAAGTCTTTCTTCTTTCTTTTAATTTGTCTTAATTTCTTTTTTGATCTCTTTTCAAAAAAAAAAATCTTTTTATTTTTTCAATAACTCTTTGACTTAATGTTCCATGTAACATGTGTAACATCATAAAATCAAAGAGCATTTTGATATTTTTAACTATTTTAAATTAAATACTACAAAATTCAAAAAAAATCTTTACTTTCTTAAATTTTGTGTCAAGTCAAAATCAAAAAATTAAATTACTCTCTTCGTTTCATTTTAATTGCTACATATCCAAAAACAGTTATTTCAAAATACTTGCTAGTTTCCAAATTCAAGAGATAATTGACCATGTTTTTTCAATTTTACCCTTAGTACTTAAAGTCATTGTAAAATGTGAATTATTATTATATGTTTTCAAAAAATTAATAGGGTTATATTAGTCAAATTACCATTTCTATTAATATTTTCTTAATGGGTGTATAAATCTTAATGTAACAATTAAAATGGTATAGAGGGAGTAAAATAAAGGAAGTATTTCTTCTTTTCTGTGAAGATATAAGTCAGTGAATAATTATAAAAGACAAAGCAAGTCTATACAGAAGGGTGAGATGCCACGATACTCAAACATCTCAATTGAAACACTCTCTCTGTATATGAGGCGCGACTTCAAATTTCATATGGTACAATTTTCAAAACTACTTTTAGTATTTAGAAATTTAACTCAAACTATTAAAGTTTCGAGTTATCCTATTAGATGGCAATGATGTATGCCTTCATTGTTAATGACTTGGATTATATTTTGATCGAAATGTTTTTTTTTAAAATATATTGAATATTTTTGCCAATTTCGTCATTTTTTCCCCTATAAAACCAGTCCCGTTGATCATAATCTATTCATGATAATCACCATGCAAAAATATATTATATTTAACTAACACTAGTCACATTTTCCTATAATAGATGTGCTTAAATTAAAAATTGAATTTTCAAATATCATTTATTTCCCTATTCAATAATATTTTATAGTCCACACAAAAATATTTTCACTCGGACAAATTAATGCCTTTTAAGTAAATTGGTTTTTAATATTTATTTAACTGAGTTAAGTTTTAAATTTTTGTTCTTTGCTAATTTAATCTATGTCTAGTGTGGCATAATTTCTTTTAGAAACTAAAGCCGTCGAACACAATTTATGGGATAGTATTTAATATAAAAATATAAAATTATATTTCATAAAAAAATTATTTATCATGAAAGATATAAATTAAAGATAACACAAATAAAAGCAGAAGTGCGAATTAACCAATCTACTGGAGAATATAATCTTTGGGCTGCAGAAATATGGGCCTAAATTCTGCAAAATTTTGGCCCAAGTAAACGCCAAGATGAAAAAGGTTGCCTTGTATTTCTCAGAAGGAAATTGGTCCAGTCAATTAAGTGAAACTCTTGATTATATTTGAGAATCTCATCGCCATCTCCTTCAAGTGGGGTCGTGGTGGAGGTGTAAGGCATCGAAAGAATTAAAATTTTCATTAAGAGATTTAAAAATATAAAAAGATATACATATAAAGAAGTTAAAAAATTTAATATCTATAATATATAAATAAAAAATAAATTTTAATTATATATAAAATATAATTTTTCGATGAAATTTCTTCTCCCCCTTCGCTCCGCTCCTAATGGGAATGGTGGGAGAGGCTAACTATCCTTTAAACTCTTCAAAGGAGGGATGTACTTTCTCCAATTTGTGTTACGAAAGCCCCTGTTTTTTTTAACTATATAATAAATGTGTGTTTTTTGAACGATCAAAAATATTTATTTTTATAGTACTCATTTTCATTTTATCAAAACTAAGATGAGATAACATTTTGAACCCTAAACTCTAAAATTTTAAATCTTGAACAACCTCAAACCTTAATTGGACTAATTCGTTAAATACTACTATATTGATTTACATGTTCTAAAGGTTTGTATATTGAAAAAAAAAGAAAAAGAAGTGGCTATAAATAAATTTATTTTCAAATGTCTAATGAGCCATTTTACCAAGTCTTAACCAACACACACATGCATGGAATCTTTTGATCTCAAGAATAATGATCATTTTGTCTATCTATGCCCATGATTTTGATGCATCAACTATACTTAAAAGTTATACTTTTTCCAACCAAAATATAAGGCATTTTCAATAGTTTATTCATATCAACCACTAACTTTTTGTCCCTTAATCATAAGTCAATTATGTGTTACGTTTTATTAGCCTCTTCACAAATTTAAAACTAAACACCCACTAGCATTCACATTACTTTACTTTTCTTTTTCTTTTATTTTCCTTTCATGTGTTTTTCCTCGTATATCAATAATATTAAAGTCGATATAAAAATCATTTTGATCCAAATTCGTGATACCACGATTTAAATATTTTGAACTATATTGTTGTTTTAAGAAAATATTT
Organism: Datura wrightii; assembly: GCA_035772735.1. Lineage (NCBI taxonomy): Eukaryota > Viridiplantae > Streptophyta > Magnoliopsida > Solanales > Solanaceae > Datura > Datura wrightii. The sequence continues at coordinate 3,025,549 of JASDFA010000038.1, read as the reverse complement.
TTGTGTACGTGTTGAGATTTGGGTAAATGTACAAATCTCTTTCCCCTGCTTTTGCTTATAAGGTGACTAAATATCACTATCAAATGGATGCGTAGTTTAGGCATCTGATTCTAATTTATTATTTATATTTCCATCTTTCACTTCGATTGTGACATTTGCAGTTAGTCCTGCATAAACTTGAAATTTGAAAATAATCCCACACTTTTGTCATTGTTCAAGAAATTACTTCCCTGGAAAGAATTATTAGCTGAATTAAAACAAATAAAAGCTTTCATTTGCTACAATAGTTTGTACTATCATTTTATAAGTTTCACCTACCATTTCCCTTTTTTTTTGACTAAAGTAGCACATGGTTGAAAATATGACCCCAAAATAATTGTCTAACATGGCACAATTAGCATATTGACTAAACAAGTTTTTTAATAATGACATGGTAAAAGTAGAGAAAATAAGTTTCACAAGTAATATTTCGTGTTGATTTTATTTTCTACGCTCTGCAACGCATCTCAGCTCCACTTTCACCTCCATAGCCCCTACCTCCACACCTCCCATAGTATTTATATAAATTGTATACATATATTTTTTTAACTTACAATCGAACACAAATAAAATAAAATAATAATAATTCACTTATTTTTTTCAAAATTTTTAATAAAAAATATTTTCTTTCGTATCAAACGCACTCATAAATTGAATTAAAAAAATGCATTTGCTAACCGCCAAGAGTTTGAGATAGAAAGAATGTGAAAAAAGTTCTAAGAGGCAATTGTATTTTTAATCATACTATTAAAAATTATTCCATACCTAATATCATGATTTTTCATATAGTAATAATACATAACATAATATCAAATAAAATATATAACTATATCAAATAAAATATTAATAATATATAAATTTAAAACATACATTATTTCTCGTAACGCATCCTATCGTACCATCCCCCGAAGAATTTGAGATGCACCTTACTTAGTCATGTTGCTGGCTAAAGTAGTGACTGAATAAAGTCGTAGAAACAAATCATCACGAGTAGTAAAGTTAGTCAGTTATCAATTAGAATTTCCATTTACCTAAGTCCATAAAGATAGCTAGCAAAAGTCCTAGTACTATTATAGCATAAAGTTTCAAACCAACCAAAAAAAAAAGAAATGCCAAACAGCTAAAAGAGACGTGGCAAGATTGATTTGTAGCTCCTTTTTTTTTTTTTATTCTCAAAAATGGCAGCTACAGAGTCAACCTCGGCGGCCCTTCATCACTTTTGTCTCTCTGTTTTTTGTACTCATTACTCTCCTTTTCAACTCTATCATTACTAAAAAAAAGGGACTAAGATCTTATTTTCTACAACTAATTCGAAGAAATATTGACAAATTACATCATTACTGTAAGCATATTACACACAAAATTGAATTTTTTGCATACATTGACCAAAAAAAAAAGAATAGTGACAGTAGTGATGATTTGTATATTCCACTTATTAACTTAAAATCCTCTGTTTCCCAGTTAGGAGCTATAATTAGAAAGTTGTTGAAAAGAAAGACTATGGAATTATTGCTCTTAATATGTGGATGGTCTCTCCTAATTAGGATGTTTATGTCATAACCCCTTCTTATATTAACCACACGAGTTTTAATTTTTATAGGCCAAACACGTACACAATCTCTTAAATTTATCCTCATTTCTTATTTTGACACTTCATCTTGGACTTGTTTTATTTTTACACCCCAACTCTATTTTTCGTGTTATATTTAAGCACAAAAAAAATTATTCGGTGTAAATAAATATTTTTAAAAAGTTATCAAATATTTAATTAAATAATGCCACGTATAATTTTTTTCATATCATCCAGGTTATCTAGATTTAACTCAAATACCCCGCTTGCTAATTTTTAACTCGCTTCAATACGAGTGAAAAAGAAAATATTCCGATTCATTGCTAATAATACGACTAAAAAAATATTATGATTCAACGGACTCCGTCGGTTTGTCAATAATTTTTTTAAAAAAATAAGAAAACTAACGAACTTTAAGAAAATTGATGTTCCGCAAAAATGCGCAGAAACTATAAAAATAATTTTTTTTTTAAAGAAAATTGACAGCCGTTTGTTGATTCTTTTAACGAAAACTAACGGATGTCAAATTTTTAAATGTAAAATTGTAGTTGAAAAATAAAAATAAAAATAATAGAAATATAAAAATTAATATCTTGTGCACATAAAAAATAGAGTGAAAGGTCAAAAATGAAATAAGGTTGAAATAAAGTGTAAAAATAAAAAATAAAGACAACTTTAAAGAATTGTATATTTGTTTGGCCTAATTTATACTTTACCTCAAATTTATCTAAAAGACTATAATTTTGGGTTGCATATACAAATTGTAAGTGTTTGTTGTAAAATTAAAGATAATAATTTTTATTTTTTAATTACTAGTTCACTTCCAAATATTTATTCCACTTGATTTGACGTTGTTGATTATTCAAGTCAGAGAGATGTAGTAAAAGATTGAAATCAATTGGGTCGGCATAATATTTGACTACCAATCTTTGCAAATCTGCATGTGAAACTTTTGCTAAGTGTGAATACAAAGAATTGGAAACTTCTCATGGCTACCCTTTTGAGAAAACATTCTCAAATATAGCCTACCAAACTTTCTTCCCTATTCACCTTACTAGCCAAAGAAAAATGTCAGCCGGTGCCAACTTTTTCCGGCCATGGCCTATTATGTTTCTCTGTTTTTTCATCTTGATTTCTGTATCTCATCAACAAGATGAACTTCAACTCCTTATGCAATTCAAATCCACTCTGAAAACAACAGAAAGTTCACAGCTTTTTGACACGTGGACCCCTCAGAATAGCATTTGCAACTTCACTGGTATTATATGTGATTCCACCAGCCAGTTGGTTAAAGAAATCAATCTTTCTGAACAGAACCTATCAGGGGTTGTCTCTTTTGATTCACTATGCTCTCTGCAATCACTAGAAAAGATTTCTCTTGGTTCTAACTTCTTTTATGGTAGAGTCAGTGATCACTTGAAAAACTGTACAAACTTGCAGTATTTGGATTTGGGTGACAATTCTTTTTCAGGGAAAGTTCCAAATTTGTCTTCTTTAAGCCAACTGGAGTTCTTGAGTCTCAATAGAAGTGGATTCTCTGGTTCATTTCCTTGGAGTTCACTTGGAAATCTTACTAGTCTAACTTTCTTGAGCTTGGGTGACAATTTATTTGACAAGAGTCCATTCCCTCTTGAAATTTTGAACCTTGATAAGTTGTATTGGATTTACCTTACCAATAGTAGTATTGAGGGCCAAATTCCAGAAGGTATTGGAAATCTCACTCAGCTTGAAAATCTTGAGCTTTCATATAATTACTTGTCAGGCAACATCCCAGATGGAATAACCAAACTTACCAAGCTTCACCAGCTTGAGCTCTATGTAAATGGACTCACAGGAAAGTTTCCTGTGGGATTCGGGAATCTCAGTAGCCTTGTCAACCTTGATATATCAACTAACAATCTTGAAGGTGATCTTTCAGAGCTTAAGTCTTTGTCTCTTCTTAAATCTTTGCAGCTGTTTGAAAACCATTTTTCTGGTGAGATTCCTGTTGAATTTGGAGATTTCAAGTTTCTTACAGAACTGTCACTGTACACCAACATGTTATCTGGTTCTCTTCCTCAAAACATTGGATCATGGGCTGAATTTCTGTACATTGATGTTTCTGAGAATTTGTTCACCGGTCCAATACCACCTGATATGTGCAAGAAAGGGAATATGACTGATCTTTTGCTGCTTCAGAACAAGTTCACTGGTGGGATACCTTCGAACTATGCTAACTGTTTGTCCTTGCAGCGTTTACGGGTTAGCAACAATTCACTTTCAGGAGTAGTCCCCAGTGGAATTTGGAGTTTGCCAGATTTGCGCATCATTGATCTCACATTGAATCTATTTGAAGGTCCAGTGACATCAAATGTTGGTGAAGCAAAATCTTTAGCACAATTGTTCCTAGCCTACAACCGGTTCAATGGTCAATTACCACAGACAATATCAGAAGTTTCTTCATTAGTAGCCATCAATCTGAGCTCTAATCAGTTCTCTGGCGATATTCCAGCAGCAATAGGTGAACTTAAGAAGCTTAATACTCTTCATTTAGAGTACAATTTGTTTTCTGGAAGTCTTCCAGATTCTATCGGATCATGTGTTTCTCTCAATGAAATTAATCTTGCTGGCAATTCACTTTCTGGTGCAATTCCCGCAAGTATTGGCTCTTTGCCCAACTTGAACTCTCTCAATCTATCTGATAACAGGATCTCGGGTCAAATTCCAGTGACCCTTTCGATGTTAAGATTAAGCCTTCTTGATTTGTCAAACAATAGGTTGAGTGGTAGCATACCGGATTCTTTATCAATAAAAGCTTTTAGTAATAGTTTTGTGGGAAATCCAGATCTTTGTGGTGAGAATTTTGGTAGTCTCAGGCCATGTTCATCAGATACTCACACATCTAGGGACCACAGGACAGTCATGTTGTGCTTGATAGCTGGGGCGGTTGTTCTTGTTCTGTCACTTACATGTTTCGTGTATGTGAGGTTTATACACAATAATCAGGATATTCCCATAAAGAGACTTGATTCTTGGGATATCAAACAGTTTCATGTGTTGAGCTTTAGTGAAGATCAAGTCGTAAAGGCATTGAAGCAAGAAAATTTGATTGGTACAGGTGGTTCAGGGAATGTGTACAGATTAGTCTTGAATTGTGGAAAACAGTTAGCTGTGAAACACATTGTGAAATACGATTCTGGTGACCAAAAAAATTACCGGAGCAGCTCAGCCATACTGGTGAAGGAGAATGGCAGATCAAAGGAGTATGATGCTGAGGTGACCATGTTAAGTTCCATTAGGCATGTCAATGTTGTCAAATTGTACTGTAGCATCACAAGTGAGGACTCAAATATGCTGGTTTATGAATACTTAATTAATGGAAGCTTATGGGACCGATTGCACACGTCTCAGAAAGTCAAAATGGATTGGTTGGTGAGATATGACATTGCATTAGGTGCTGCTCGGGGGCTTGAGTATCTGCATCACGGATATGACAGACCCGTGATGCACCGGGATGTCAAGTCTAGCAACATCTTGTTGGATGAACAGATGAAGCCCAAAATTGCTGATTTTGGACTAGCCAAGGTTTTGCATGTAAATAGTACTAAGGACTCTTCTCAGGTTGTAGCTGGTACGCATGGCTACATTGCTCCTGGTACATATTTTTCTCTGCCGTTTTCATTTTATTGTTACTTGAAAATAATTTAGGCAAATTTAAATTTTTGTTCTTTCTTCATTGTTTGGCAAAACAGAGTACGCTTACACAACCAAGGTGACTGAGAAGAGTGATGTCTATAGCTTCGGGGTGGTACTAATGGAATTGGTAACCGGAAAGAAGCCAGTGGATGCAGAGTACGGGGAGAACCATGACATAGTCCAGTGGGTATGTAGTCAGATAAGAAACAAAATTAGCATGATTGACTTGGTGGATCCAAGCATCTTTGAAGGGTTCAAAGAAGATGCTGTCGAGGTTCTTAGAATTGCAGTTCATTGCACAGCCAGGACGCCAGCATTAAGGCCTTCCATGAGGATGGTAGTTCATATGCTAGAAGAGGCTGAACCTTGTAAGTTGACAAGTGTAGTTGTGAATTCACTGAATGAGGATGGAAGGAACAAGGACTTGCTAACTGCTGCCAAGTTATGAGCTCTCGAGATCTTGTTGAGAGTGGAGGAATTTTGTTGAATGTTGAACTCTTTTGCAAGCTTATGAAGAATGATTAGTGTACATATGACACTCTTGAAGAAAGAAATTGCCGCAACAGGCTGTCAAATGTTTTCACAGTTAGCGTTAATAAATCTTCTTCTGGCATTAGCAAGTAATGTATTTCACATCTAAATTACTTATAGAAGAACTAAGCAGTTAATTATATATGATTTGAATAGACATGTTCTCATCAGATTTGTTACTTGTTAGCTTCGCACCAGCTTCATTCCTATATAAGTAGACTTAACTAGTAAAAGAATGCCTGTGAGTCTGCACCTATACATCCAATGTGGGGTATTGTATATCTCAAATAATATGGATCTTGTCAACAAAGAAGATGGAATTATGATTACCTATTTTGCCACAAGAGTAATACTACCCTACCACCAATTTTACTTTTCTCTGGTTCAAAATAAATTAATTTTGCATATCATCAATCAAGTACCTCCACCGTTGTGATTGAAACTATGTGACAGATAGAATGTATGTGTTGCGTCTGTTTCGTCAAATTTTCACTAAAATGGGGGCTGGATAATGAATTGGTGTATTGTGTGTTATAAACTGTCACAATCAAGGACTGCAACACAATGCTTTGACAGGGATGCCACATATATGAAATCATCTGATCTAGAATGCTTATAGTGAAGTATGAACATGACCAAAAACAAAGGAAATTTGATTAACTTGTGGGTTGGTCTGACTCCAGCAACGACAGGGGGATCACGTTCTATAACACCACGCCTCTTGACAAGGTTCTTCCTACAAGAACAACAAAGAATTTTGCTTTTACCATCAAATGCTAGAAAAAGAAATAGCTAGCAAGTACTCTATCAGGAACCAACACATGTTTAAGGATCATATTCACACATGTATCACAATAGCTATTTTTGTACAGAATTTATAGCATGATGTAGCATTAAGGATTTTACATTGTAGATCTTCTTTGATAACAACACCAGAGTGACTAGTATTTGATCAAATCAAAATAGCAGACAACAGAAACAAAATGATACACAAAAAGTTATTTAACTACAATATCAGACTTAAAAAGATTTAGTAATCTGAAAGCCCTAAGTTCTTCTCCTCCTCTTCCTTCCATGATGATGATCGTCTCTTTCACTGTCACTACTGTCAGATTCAGACTCAGAACTAGAACCATCAGACTCACTTGATCTCGAGACAGGCTTTTGTTCTTGCATGATTAGCCTTGACATGTTCTTCAAATACCTTCGCAAATTTTCAGTTATTCCACCTAGACCAATGGAAGTGAAGAAGTTGATAGCAAACCTTGTATTTTTTGGTTTATCCGTTGGCAGTATTGACTCAAATGACTGTTGCATAGTGGGGTTATTAAGACGCTCATTCAACAAACGGACACCAAGGTGCTCTGCCAACTTCTGGAATAGGATTTTGATAAATATACGAGAAGAAGAGGTAGTGTCCTCTTCTGTCAGACGTATATAAGCCAAAACATGCCAAGGCAGTGCATCAGTGGCGAGTAACTGAGCGAAAAACTTAGCTACATTGCGCAGTTTATTAGTTTCAAGACGGTGGATCATGGAGTACTGCTGCACAAAGCATTTATCAAAATTCTCCTGGTAAACTTTGTTGATCATGCAAAATCGCTGCCCCAAATGTCCATAGTAACGGAGATAAGTCCTCTCCTGACTGCAACACTCCAATAACATTATGCATAATTCCATCTCCTGACCAGGTTCTAGTTTGATTTTCAACAGTTTATGCCCAGCTTCTTCAAAATCAACACTTGACATAATCGTCTGGTAGATTGTCCTTCGAAGATTAATCAAGTTTGTCTCTGTCTCGTCCTTTATTTCCACTTGCTCTTCATTCTCTTCTTCATCTGATTCTGCATCAGAATCTTCTTCTTTCTCAGATTTTCCACCTAGTATCATCTTCTTTAATTCTTCATACTTCTTTTCGTTTTCTGCGAAATTGGGATCTGGCTTGAAAACGTCCAAATCAATGTCAGAATCTACCTTGTCTGAGAGAGAGATTTCATGGGTTAATTGATCTTCCTGCTCAACTAGGTCAAGTTCTGGACGAATATCTGGGTATCCCTGAAACTTTGCTTTTCTCAATGCGAAAAGGTTTTCGATTAAGAACTGAACCCTCTTATCAATTTCTCCTTCATGAAGTATCCCTCTAAATCGTTCAAAGATAGCGTGCAACCCTAGGGGACACAGATCCTGAAGAATCGAACCGCATTCTGTAACAAAACTAATTGCAACCTCAACGCTATCATCAGTGGGTTCCTCCAGAAAAACAGTAAGTAATTGCAGAGCAATAAGTTCGTGGACGACTTGCTGATTCACAAGATGCGCAATAAACTTGACGGATGCCAACAATTGAGGCTTATTAGCAGGTTTTTTCAGTTGAAGTATCAATCTTCTCAACAGAAGATCTCCGATTACTGGGATTTTGCTGTTCACAACAGAAACTAACGCCGCAAACACGTCAGTGAATATGGGAGAAGCCATTTGTGATTTCATGACGGATCTACAGAACAAACCTCTCCCCCGAATTAAATTCTCCCCGAAGAGTTCAGGGATAACGTTTTTGATGTTGATTGCGTTCACCTTATTCATCAATCCATTGATGCTCTTCCGAAGAGCATCCCAACTCATCCTCTCGTATTCAACCACAGTATCCTCTCTTTGCCTCTCTTTTCTAATTGAATATCTCTCCATTTGTTCGTTAATTAATTTGTGAGAGATGAAGCGAACGGGCGGAATATATAGAGTGCTTTTGATTTCCGAAATAGGTAAGGAATAGGAATACAAATTATTTTATTTTGTTTTTTTGCAGTTATTCGAAAAAGACTAAAATGCGAAGAAATTAAATTACGAAGCTTCCAAATATAAATCCTTTCCTGAAGAGAAAAGGTTAGAAGCTTCCAATCCGAAATCCACTTATATTGGACTTCATGTACAAACTAAAAAGCACCTTCACTTTTGCAAACGTAAACACAGTTTTTGCGAATTGAAGTTGAAAAGAGAAAAACACGGTGACAATTATTAACACTGACCAACCAAATCAGAAAAGTGCCACGTCAAAGACTTGGCCGGCTTCGAGAATTTGACCAGTCGTTCTGCACGCTGCAAATGGACGATGATTCAATAGATATTCCAAAGAAGAAGCTCTATTCTTATTTAGAAGAATTATTCAAGAAGCAGAGTTCCGCCAGAGAAAAGGCGCTAAGGACATTGGTTGAGGAATTTGAGACCAATGTCCGTTACGAGTTTGCTGAGAATAATTTTGTCACTTTGGTATACCGATGCCAAAATTGCTTGAGACGGGGCTCTGCTAAGGAGATTGATTTAGCGTTGCAACTGATCGGATTAGTAGTTCTGACTCTTGGTGCGGGTGATAATGCACATGAGGTTTATGAAGAATTGCTTGTGTCTCTTCCTCAACTCCTGATCAAGTCCAAATTATGTCACGCGGTCAAGGTGATGGAGTGTTTGTCTATTGTCACTCTTGTTGGTGCCAGAGACTTTGTAGACACGGAAAGATCTATGGAAATTATATGGCAATTCATGAATCAAGACATCAAACATCCATCATCTGCGGCTACTGCAGCAATATCAGGTTGGACTCTCCTCCTTTCAGACATCGATAGATGGAGCATTAGCCCCAAAAAGTGGAAAGGCCTGATCCCTTACCTTCTGAAACAACTAGAGGAAGATGATGAACATGTTAATGTTGCCAGCATTGAAGCACTTGCTTTAATTTTTGAAAATGGCAGTCTTGAGAAATTTTCAGATCAAGCAGAAGAATACGCAAGCATGAAGGACATGAAAGATGGCATAATGGAGCATGTAAAGAGAGTATGCCATGGCACCAAACAAGAAGCTTCAAAAATTCTCGAGGATGATTACCGTAAGACATCCACCCTCACTTTAGGTGGAACAAAACTTACCTTTACCACCTGGTCACAATTGAAGCAGATAAGTTACATAAGAAGATATTTAGGCTACGGTTTCACAAATCACATGATGGAAAACGAACACCTCCACAACGTTTTTCACTTTGCACCAGCAACGAAATGTAGTGATGTAGAACTGTACTCACCTGAATTTGAAGAGGTGGTTTTTCGAGTTTTTATACCTGAAGTAAGAAGAGAAAGTTGCGCAAAGAGGATTCATAAGTCCCCTAGTTCTCTGCTGAGCAAGGGAAGGACTAAGTTGATGAACAAGTACAGAAGTATTGCTGAGGAGACCAAGGCTGGGCACATTGCAGATGAGCTTGACTGAAGTATTGTTTTCAATTGGTGTAATCTTTTAGCCATGATAATGAAATATAAAATGTCCAGGCATTATCTTCTATGAGAATGATTCCCTTTCTTCTTGTTGTATTACTTTTGATAACTCAAAACTTGAAAATTTAAGAAAAATAAGTCCTTTTTCATTGTCTTTCACGTAACACCATACACCAGGTTGTTGTCGTATGTTTCACCAGTATCATGTAAATCATAAGAGTCTACGTTGCAGCCCTTTATTTTATCTATACTTAAGTAAGAGACATGAACAGATGAAAGTGATGTAATAAAAAGTGAGGGATAAATCCGCTTCTGTCTGATCGCTTTATTCATGTTAGAGAAGCATTTTTGTCCACAGCTATTGGCTCTTCCCATACTGGATCCTTCATTTCATAACCAGCATTGTCACAACAGGGTTTTACATCGAGACACTCTTCACAAGATGAATAACCAAAAACTGGAGCCATGTGTTAGGATCCATAATCAGCATCCAAGAACCAATATAGTTGACTTCTTGGGGTACAAGTTTCCTGGTAATGAAGCAATTTAATAAAAACAAAGGGCAGATTTCAACTAGAACTCAATACAGCTAACTACTCTAACAAATAGTTCAAGAATATCAGTAGGTCAACCTATAGCCAATAACAACTCCATTCCCAAGAAATCATCTTCAGAACAAGAACCAAATGAAAAAAAAAAACCATAAGATGAGGTTGATCAGTAATTATGCATGACTACTTTCTGAAACTCGTCTATTAATCAAGAAAATTTTCTTTCATCTCGGCTACAGATTCCAAGATTAATGGGAATTACAGTTTCTGTTCAGAATAGATGGTGAAACAACAGTCACTTTAACAAGTTAGAGTTTTGTGTACACTTTTATTTCACACAATAACAAGGTTACTAACATGTAAGTGATAATATTACATGGACGAGATACTGGATCATGAACATGTGATTCATCATCGTGATGATTTTCCAATTATTGGCTCCTCCCCGCTGGATATTTTATCTCAGAACCAGCATGATTAGAACAGGGCAAAATGCACAACCATTCCTCATATTGTACAGTCTCCAACCATCAATGGTCTGATGAGTAAAATAGACTCAGTTGTTTCTGCTGCCAACTGTACTTGCAGGTGCTGACATGCAACAATTGATACCCAGACATAATGTTCTATCTCCGAGGCTGTCCAGCTTTAACCATGACAAAGATTCAATCTGAAGCTTGAACACTTCCACTTTGTCTACCATCCTGTTTGATCTTTCCGAGATCCAGAAAATGAGCAGGATCTCTCCATTAGATTCAAGCAAGTACTCTATAAAATGCTTTGGGTAGCTTGAAGGAATGACTCACCTTTTACTTAGTCGCATGACTAGAAACGGAGATTCATGAGTTTCTTCTATTACTGCCACGGTTCCCTGCGCATAAAACTTCCGTTCAATGATGATGACATTACTGAATTGTATCAGTTGCCCCTTAGGATCACTTGGATCAATATGGCCGTTTTGACTGCAATTATGTTTCATCCATTTTCGGTTTTGATCCAACCTATAAACCACAAAAGGTGGAAAACAACAACAGCCCTCACAATTAGGGAAATAGGAAAGTAACGGTGATCTTTTTGCACGGGATGAGTGAATAACCCAACAAACATAGCCTCTGGTAGTATTCTGAAAACAGTAATGAATAGGACTCTTCTTTCCTTTCACAATCAACCAAGGTGAGTAGTTATAATATGCTTCCATGGATCGTAGGGTGGTCTGCTTCTACCATGCCACCAATAGCCACCACCTTCTTCAAATGAAATGTTGAACGTATGCTGCTGAGTCTTGCAATAGCATTGAGGTTCACTTAATTTGAGAACTCGAGCCATGGTGATTGCGCAATGGAATCAGATTTCATGGATACACATCTCCATGATTTAGATACACCAGTAGACCCTATGGATTGGTATCACATTTCTTGGATGTTTTACTTAAGCCAAGGGCCTATTGGAAGCAACCTCTCTATCCTCACAAGGTAGAGGTAAGGCTGTATACACACCACCTTCTCAGACCCTAGTTATGAGATTTTTCTGGGTATTGTTGTTGTACATTTCTTGGGTGCACGTCGCTTTTGCAGAAAGTTGAGTAGCTTTTCGGGAATATTTCGCCACTGTTCCATATAAGCAGACTAGAGCAAATACATCAGTTCAAGAACTAATATAGTTGACTTCTTAGGACACAAGTTTCCTGGTAATGAAATAGTTTTATCAAATATAAGGGCAGCTATCAACCAGAGCCAATACATTAGTTCAAGAATGTCGTAGGTCAACCCATAGCCAATACAACACCACTCCCAAAAACTCACCATAAAGATTTAAGAAAAAAAATAACCAAATAAAAACAACCACAAAGATTAGGATGACCAATAAGTCTGCAAGATTACTTTCTGAATCTAATGGTATGATCAATAATCCTGTCCAGAAACAGATTCCAAGATCAACGGGAATTATGATTTCTGTATAAAATAGTTGGAACATCTCAATTTAACAGTCAATGTAAATATACTTTATGTCCAATTTATTTCACACAGTAAGTAACAAGGTTACTAACATGTCAAAATGATAACACAACACAGACAAGATACTGAAACATAAACATGTGTTTCATTGTCGTGATGATTTTCCTGTTATTGGCTCCTCCCACACTGGACTTTTAATCTCAGAACCAGCATCATCATAACAAGGGGAAACAAAACCACTTCCCATATCATGCAGTCTCCAACCATCAATGGAATGATGAGTAAAATAAACAGAGTTTTTTCTGCAGCCAACTTGACTTGCAGGCACTGACATACAATACTTAATCCCTGCGAATAACGTTCTATCTCCGAGGTTGTCCAATCTTAACCATGACAAATCTTCAATCTGCAGTTTGAACACTTCTACTTTCTCCACCACCCTGTTTGATCTTTCTGATATCAGGAAAATGAGCAAGATCTCTCCATTAGATTCAAGCAAATACTCTATGAATTGTTTTGAGTAGCTTGAAGGAATGGCTCGCCTTCTACTAAGTCGCGTGACTTGAAACTGATCTTCAATTACTTCTATTACTGCCAGTGTCCCTTGCAAACTTAGTGCATAAAACTTTCCTTCGAAGATAATGGCGTTGCTGAATTGTATCAGTTGGCCCTTAGGATCATTCAGATCAATAAGGCCAGTTTGACTGCTTTCTTGATTCATCCATTTTTGGTTTTGTCCCAACCGATAAACTACAAAAGATGGAAAACAACAATGGCCACCACCATTAGAGGAATAAGGAAATAAAAATGATTTTTTCGGATTGGATGAGGAAGTAGCCCAATCACCATAGGCTCTGGAACTATTCAGAAAGCAGTAATCAATAGGTATCTTTTCTCGTTCCACAAACGACCAAGGTGAGTAGTGGTGAAAATGCTTCCAAGGATCATAACGTGGCCTTCTTCTACCATGCCACCAGTAGCAACCAGATTTTTCAAATGAGAAGTTGAAGGTATGCTGCTGAGTCTTGCAATAGCATTGAGGTTCGTTTGAAAGCTCAAGCCATGGTGATTTTGCAATGGAACCACATTTCTTGGAAGCAGATCTCCATGATTTAGTAACACCAGCAGTACCTACGGATTCAATTATATTTGAATGTCTCCTATGTTTTTTGAGAAAGTTGAGGCACTTTTCAGGAAGATTTCGCCATGGTTCCACATAGGCAGACTCTTCTTTAGATGAAGTTTTCTGTTTCCTCCCATCATTTGGAGCCATGTATAGATAATGGTCGAAAAGAACAAGGTCTAATTCTTGAGCTTGTCCAACTATCCAAAAAATGCTTTTATAATCTAACCCTCGCTGGCCCAACTGTTTATTTTTATTAGTCTTAGGCTCCAAGAAATAAGATAGTTGACTTCTTCAAGAATTATTTCATCATTTTTGTTTTATTGATCAGTTGGATATATAAAAATATGCAGTAAGTTGTAGAGATCAATTGTAATTAGGATGAATTCTTTTTTATAGGTTGATTATCCATTCCTTCCAACATATTTTACTTTTTTTATGTTTTCATCTAAATGAAATCACAGTTCACCATCAAAGGGTGCTAAACTTGCAGTTCAAATATTCAATCTTGAATGGAGTGCTTCTCCATAGTTTAAGCTTTTTGTAGACTCCCTTGCTACTTCTTGTTAATTAAAAACAAAGATTTAATGCAATTCTTTTCTTTTTTCACAGTGAGGGGGATAAATGAATAAGGCATCTAAATAGTCAACTCAACTATTTAATTGAAAGAAAATCACTAACCTTGTGCTCCAAGAGATCAACTACCTTGGAGGTTACGTTTACTAGTAGCCACATCTGGTCTTGATCTCCCATTTTGCAAACAAAATTTTTTAAAAAAAATCAACATGGTTCAAAAAGTCAAGAAGGAAAAGAATCAAATTTCACCAAAGAAAGAAACCAATATTAGCCCAAGGCCATGGCCAAATCTTCCCAAAGAACTCACCACCTTAATCTCAAGTGAACCCAGTCTAATGGAAAACATAAGTTTTGGTGGCGTCACCAGGTCATGGAGATCAGCAAAGTCAAAAAAATGCAGCCCAATAGGGAAGTCCCTATGGCCACAACTCACTGAAATTCAACAAAACAAGAATCATTCTCACTGCTTCTATATCTGGTTTCATAGGGGATATTACTGGCCTTATGGAAGAAGATGGAGAACATGGAAGGACCCTTGGATATATTTCAAGGGTCACTCCCACGGTGCACTTATAGCAATTGGACTCTATCCAGATGATATCTTTCTGTGGAAATCCTACAGAGAGACTTACTGTAAACTTCCAAGTTGGGATACCCGCATTCCGTTCAAGTTTGCGACTTCATCTACATTTCATCCCATAGGTCTCAAAGATTATGGAAAAACCTGTATAATTATGGTGCTAACAGGAGCTTCTTCTCCAGCTTTTGTGTTTTGTAAAACGGGGATCATAAAAGAATGTGTGTGGACAAAACAAGACTGTAATGTCACTGATCCTTTTGGCTCGGGTGAACATTTTCAGTTCATTAATGCCATTGGATTTAATGGGAAATTCTATACATTGAGTTTGCAGGGAACCCTTGCAGTTATTGAAGAAGTTGATTCTAGGCTTAGTGTCACTGGGATCAGCTCAAACAGGGCTATTCCTTCTATTATTTCAAGGCAATTCAAGGAAATTTTAGTTGAATCAGAAGGGGAAATCTTATTGATTTTCTTAATCTCTAAAAGATCCATTAAGAAAGTGGATGATGTTGAAATTTACAGGTTTGATCTTCCAAAACTGTTGTGGATTAAGATGGAAAGCCTTGGACATAGAACATTGTTCGTCGAAGAGGAATGTTGTATGTGGATTAATGCCAGCAAGCTAGGATGCCGGAGAAATTGCATATATTTTACTCAGCAAATAGGTGGAAACTGGTGGCTATTTGACATGCAAACAAAAGCAATATCACCAGCTCCTCAAAGCAGCCTTTTTGGTATTGAATGAGAATTGGTTGCCAGGAGCAACCTGTTTTACTTTTGTTGAAGTCCCTTCTATAATTTTCTTGTTCCTGACTAATCGCTGTATTAGTTCGATTTTCCATGGGGGCAAAGCCTGGAAAATGGTAATTTTGTTTTAACACAAAGACTCAATACATGTCAGTTGTTCAGATTCTTATGTAAATTTCGCTCAATACAACATAAACAATCAACCAAGCAACTACGAATCAAATTCCCCTTATTTAATTATGACTTTGCCGCATTATGCTACACACAATATGGTATTGCTACTTAGTATCAACTGTGAACTTAAAAAGGTAGAACAAGGACGATTCTTAAAAAATAATGTCTTCTGCATCTTATGCTTGCAAATGTTCAAACTGGAGAACAAACATGTCATCTAATTCACTGAGCATTCCACTAATAATTTGCAGTTTTATAAAATGGAAAGTGCAAGCCTAGTTTTTCCTGCTTATGTGATGATGGTTCTGAAACAAAAAGTCCAGTATGGGTTTATAAACAAGTAAGTCAGTCACCATAGCACCCAGACATACTTGAAATAGACGAGCGCTCCAAAAAGAAACATGTTCTATTTGGAAAAAATATTTTCTAAAAAATGAGATAATTAACCCATTCTTGGACTCATCTCAATTCCTTCAACAATAAGGCTTTCCTCTTGATATTCACAGTCCTCCATCCATTTCAGATGTATTTCTATGCAATCATCTTCATTCTCAGTATAATACTCACACAATTCTACCTCAAACCAGCCATCATCTCTAAGTTTAGCATGTTGAATATAAGATTGCGTGAGACTAGAATCATCCTTCGGTATATGCTGCCACAGCCGATGAGAGGATGTCCGTGGTGACAGAACACCAGCTCTTATTTTGCTGTGAATATCAAGCGACCGAACACATTTGAGCTTAGCCACCTCTGGAAACCTGATTTGACAATATGGGAAAACACAATTGTCATCTAAATGCAAATATCTGTTCCATGAAAAATATTGTTCAATCCGTAATATCTTCACATAAAAAGATAAAAAAGAGGCAAACGCGGACTCTGGTAGTGAAGTCCATTTGCAATATTGTGGTGCATGACTCTCTGCAATCTTAAGATCCCTTGCACCTAAAAGGTAGCATTTCTTTCCTGTCCACTTTCCAGTAAGAAGCTCTGTTGAACAATAGCATAAGCAACACAACTAATGAAACACCACAAGCTTACAGAAATGTGTACTTCCTCCGTTTCAAAATAAGTATTTTATTTTAGCTCATTTTACACTCATTAAGAAAAATATGTACTCACTCTGTCCCGAAATAAATATTGTTTTAACTCATTTCACGTTCATTAAAGAAAAATGTAAGATATAATTTTCTACATTATCCCTATTTGTTAAATGTTTCTTAAGAATTGAGCACTATTAAGAATATAGAATTATTTAATATAAAGATATAATTGAAAATAATTCATTACCCTCCGACGAGACTCCTGTATCACCTAATTTGGCTCAGAGAATACAATAGACATAATCAACAAAGGAAGTGTTGATAGAGAATTGAAAAGTGGACTTTGACGCGTTTTCATCTAACAAGAAATTTGTTCTCCTCTATTGGCTCTTCCCATACTGGACTTTTTGTTTCAGAACCATAATCATCAAAACAGGACAAAATAGTATCACTTCCCATTTCATAAAACTTCCAAATATCAGTAGCATGCTCATTGAAATAGACACAGTTGCTTCTGCAGCCAAGTTGACTTGCATTAACTGACATACAACAATTAGTCCCTGCAAACACTGTTCTATTTCCAAGGTTGTCCAATTTTAGCCACGATAGATCATCCATCTGGAGCTTGAACACTTCCACTTCATCCACCTTCCTGGTTGATTGTTCTGATATCAAGAAAATCAACAAGATGTCTCCATTGGATTCAACAAGATACTCTTTCAAGTGTTTCGAGAAAACTGATGGAACAGCCCTGCTTCTGCTTAATTTAGTGATTTGAAACTTAGATTCAATTTCTTCAATAACCACTAAAGTACCCTGCAAACTTATTGCATAAAACTTCCCTTCAAATCCAATGGCATTGGTAAGTTGCATTAGTTTCCTTTTTGAGCAGTTAGGGTCAAGCAAGGTGCTTTCTTGTTTCATCCATTTATACGGGTAACCCGGATGACAAGCCACGAAAAGTGGATAGGAACATCCTGTTAGTACCAACACAGACCAGCTCTTGTAATTATTGGTAGGGATTGTAGACAGAGTTGCTAAATTGAATGGAATTGTGGCATCCCAAGGGGGAATACTCCAAAAACTGTTTCTTGCAGTAGGAATCAAGAGACAGTACTCTGCAGGATCCTTCCCTCCAGCGACAATCAATCCGTGTGAACATCCATGAAAACGCGTCCAAGGATTATACCTCGGCCTTTTACTGTACCACGAATATTCGCCTGGTCGAAATGAGATGTTGAGAGTATGATCAACTTGTTTATCTTTGTCACAAAGTTCAAGCCATGTTAGTTGTGAACTGACACTACAGCGTTTAGGTCCTGCTCTCCATGATTTGGCAACACCGTGAAAACTGATGTTTTGCATTAGATCAGGATGTTGTTTTCCAATTAAGTTGAGGAGTTGTTGAGGAAGATTTGGCCATGGCTCTACAGAGTATTTAACCTTTTCTTGATGTTTTATTAGTTTTTCCTTTTTGTTGTGACGAGTCATGTTTGGTTACTGGATGGGATGTCTTTAGAAATAAAAACAAACACCTTTTAAAAGGACCGTACCTTCAAGGTAGTTTGACCTCTTGGGGCTAATTAAAAGGTTGGGGTAGTTGATTTTGACTAAATAGTTGAGTTGACCATCTAGAAACCTTCAAATATAGGTGCATAAAGAAAAATATGAATCTCCAGCTTGAACAAATGTAACTTTAAGATGCCAGATGACAAATTGTACTTCTCAAGAATGGTCAAGTCGCACTAAAAGAAACTCTCCCACTTTATTTTTACTTACTCCGTTTATATTAAATATATATATATATATATATATATGTTTAATTATTACTTTTTAATATAAGCTGAATACATATGGGATTCCTTAAATTTTTTATTTAGATATCTACGTTAAGAATTATATCTATTAGACTTTTAATCTTAATTTCAAGGGTACCTATTAAACACATGTTGATGATATCTCACAGCATGTGTGATATATCCCCCCCTGGAATTCGTTTGGTAGGATAGATAAAAGAGCAATATTGAATAAGATGTATTAGTAATGTCTGTATTGGTAATGTTGGTATTAGTTATATTGATGTTGTTTCTTATGTAGTGTTTGATTTATAGTGTTAAAAATAACATTTATTGAATAATTTATTTTGAAAATTACTTATTTATAAAAATACCCTCCACAAATAAGAGAAAGGATGCAGAAAAGATTTTAAGGGGTAATTATGTCTTTAACCATGTTAATATATGCATTACCCACCATTGCATTACTAATATCATTTTATGCATGAGTTATACATAGATTGAAAAAGTGTATCAAACAAGATATTAGTAATATACAAAGTTAATGCTTACATTATTTTTTATCAAACAAGATATTAGTAACATACAAACTAATAAAAAGCCTATTATAAAAGCTAAGATTATGAGTCAATTGAACAATCAACCAGCACTTTGTAATTCACAATATATTTGTTCTCAAAGAATCAAATTAAAAAGATATAAAGAATTGTAGATCGAATTTATAGGTAATTTATGATTGAATTTCAGTTTGAAAATTTGATCTTAATATTCAGCAATGATCATCGTGAGTTTGTTCGGAAATGGAGGTTAAGACATCATCTCCGACGCCACCACATTTCAAAATACCATCAGATTACTCTCAGTTCTCTTTTGTCATCTTTGGATTTATGAGCAGTGTCTTTTCTTCCAATGACACCCATTTAAGATTTTGATAGCCCAGGAAGGGAGAGAAAAATTCTTTTCTTTTTCTTTTGTTCTTGGTGTTGATGTGTTATTGTTTTATTACAAGAGTTTGAACCTCACACATCAAAGTATTTTTGCTTGAGGTGAAAAATGCATTCAATTGATACAATTTAACTTGAGTTCGAGAGTTCAATATAATTTTTAATTTGAATATCTAAATTAAAAAAATTAAATAAATTTAAAGAGTCATATATGTATTCAGTCTTTCCCATATGATCAATATAATTTCTTTTTATGTTTTATCTTTAAGATTGATTATTTATACTTTAAATTATTTCTTAAAATCTAAGCTTATATATTAATTAATAGTGATATTGTAATTTTATAATAATAATTATCTTAATTTATTGTTATTTTTTAAAATTCAAGATAAACTTAATTACTTTTTATTTTATTTTATCCTTAATCATTGTTGTTTTTAAAACTATAAATATATCAAAATGACACATAATTAAAATAAATATTTGATAAATAAAAATTATATTTTAAAATATAAATAAAAAAAGTAATTAAAAACTCCTCTTAATAAATGTGAATGTAGTAAAGGAAAATACCTTACAAATAAAATAATAAAAAATTCCTCCTAATTAATGTGAATATATTATATAGTACGCCAATCGTCTTCTCCAACAAAGTCATATCCACCGGAAACTTAATTGACATAAATGGACTTTTTTGTCTTATTCGGACTTAGAGTCCGCTTAAATGGGTTTAGAGCCCATTTAGATTGTATCATTTTAAGTGTTTTTAAATTAAAATAATTTTTAATCAGTTTAAAGTGTTTGAATAAATTTTAAAAAATAATTATATAAATATAATTTTTTAAAATTATAATTATAAAAATTATAATTATTTTTTAACTATATAATATACATATACGATTAAATAAATAAATTTTGTAAATATGATAATTTTCTATAAATGACATAACTATTGATTTCTTCCATAATTTAAGTAGATTAAATATGATAAAAATTTAATATATATTATTATATTTAATACCATACATATACTAAATATTCTAAATATATGTTATTATTTAAAAAAAAAAGAATTATCAATATTATCCTCGTATTGTTCATCCATAAATTTTTCTTTTACTTTAGTCTTTCACATATAAAGATTATGAATATAATATATATTAGACATTATATACTATATATTATATTATATAATTGGAGCATAGATATGTATCTATTTTTTATATTATGCACGATTTTTATCAATAAATTTTTATACTAAAACTTTAACATCATAAATATACTAAATATGTATAGTTATATCTTTTTTTAAAATAAATATTATTCATATTATCCTCCTATTGATCATTCATAAATTTTTCATTGACTTTTCGTCTTTCACATATAAAGATTATGAATATAATATATATTAGATACCATATAGTATATATTATTTTATGCATATGTGTATCGGCATATTAGATATATAATTGAAACATATATGTGCATCTATTTTTTATATTATGCATAATATTTTTTTATGAATGTAAAAATGCATTTGATGAACCTTTGAATGAATTCACATTTTATATAAGGATCTTAAAATATTTTGACAAAATAAAATAAAATTTAATAACACAATTAAAAAAATTTTGAGAAATCAAATAAAAATGAAGATGAAAAAAAAAATTGAATTTTTTGGAAAAATAAATATGGATAAGATAGTCAACCCTGCTGTATTTCTAGGGAGTGTCCCAATTCCAGCTGCCTTTGGTTCCGATGACACAATTTATAGTTGTTTTATTTTAAAAAGCAAAGTTTGGGATCTAACCTCAAAAGTACCTCTTTCCCGTGCTTCTATAAGAATAATAACAATATTAGCACTCAAAAGTATGTCAATTTTTTTAAACAGCTATTACATTCTTTATAGTTTCCACATCCTTTCGACTTAACCGAAGTTCTCTAACAAATCATCTTTCTGCTCCGATTTTAATTTATTTTTTTTATTTTTTTAATTTATTTAAAAAAATTAAATTAATTTTTTTACATGATATATTTAAAATTTTAAAATTAAAAAGATATTTTAATATATTTTATATAATTTTAATTTAAAATCACAAAATTCAAAAATCTTTTATACTTTTATTTTAATGAAAAGCTATGGTGAAATAATCTAGTAATTAAAGACTGCAAGTGGAACAGAAGAGGAAAGCGCAAGACAAATTACTGTTGATGAGTGCTCAAAGTATGATCGGAGTGGTCAATCAAGTAAACTAAGAATTATAATTACGTTTCAAAGTCAAATGATTATAAAAAATGTATTAAATGATTTTTTTCCTCAATCTAAATTTTAATAGAAGAGTTGTAGAGAATAGCAGGAGAAAAGTAGAAATTGGGGAGACCTTCTGCTGGCCCAAGATCGTTAAATATGATGGAAAGATTCAACTAAAGAAGAGGAAGCTATAAAAGGAGAAGAAGAATTTTGAGTAGAGAACTTTATCATAGAAGAAGACTTCTTGAATTGGCTTGATTTTTTTAGTTACTTACAAATGACAAGGGTCACCCCTACTTATACTTGGGTAGGGATGATTTTAAATACTACAACATCTACACTATTCTCTCATCTTTTACAAATATCTCCCCTAAGTATCTAGACTCTTCCTAACTGCAAATATCAAATAGACTACACTATGACTTTCTAGATCATCTAGATATTTCTCAAGATAATTATCCAAGATACTACACTACACTATTCTAGAAATTTTACTAGAAAAGTCTATGATATTCCAAAAAATCAACTTTAACTTTTTCACATTCCCCTTAAAGTGATTTTTTAAAAACTACCCAAAGCTTGTCGTGGAAGAACTCAAACGAAGCTTTGATCCGTGCCTTGGTGAATATCTCAGTAGTTTTTGTCTGACTCCTCTTGCTTCTTCAAATGATGAAAATTCTCCGTCATTCACTAGACCTGCAAAGAAATAAGAATACGTATTGACAAAATTTTCATCTATATAGTGGACTGGCTTATCAATAGTCCTCTTTGGCCTTTGCGAACCACGTGAATCATCTTTGAGTTGAGATTCGTGTTCTTGAGTTATCAGACTCCCCCTTTCTCTTTGCTCCTTGATAACTGTATCTGGAGAAACACCAGTATCAACTTTCTCACCTAATGTTGATGACAATCTGAATGAATCAGAATCTTCTTGCTTCTTGTTGATGACAAAATTGACTTCCTTCTCCACGTGATGAACTGTGTTATCAGATCCTGAATTTATGATCCAGTCTCTTTAATAACTGATGGAAGTCATGTCATTTACTACTCCAGTCTCAACTACTAAGCAGCTTCCCCAGTCTTCTTCTTTCGCTGCTTCCTCAGTTTGAGTCATATTGCTCTCTCTGACTCGACAATATCTTCTTATATGTCCTATTTTTCCACACCGATAACATCTGAGAGGCTTCTTATCATGACTGATAGAAGACTCTTCCTTATTTTCCGGTGAACTTGAACCACCAGAGGATCGAGAGTACGATCTATCTCTTGTGTTTCCTCTAAAGTTCCTCTTGTTCGTTACAAGAGCATTTTTCCCCCCTTTTTTGATTGATATACCAACCATTTGTTTGGCTAGTAGCTCCTGCGATGATAATAAATTCTCAAACTCCTCCAAGGATGGTTGTTGAGCCCATCTTTAATAGATGTAACAAATGGAATATATACTGGATTCAATCCACGAATGATAATGTTTTTCATTCGTGCTTCATAAATAGCCTCGTCCGAGTTTAATAACGAAATCTCAGAACATAAATTCTTAATCATCAAAAACTACACGGCAATAGAAAGATTATCTTGAGTGGTGTTGGCCAATTCATTCTCCAATACCTGTAGTCGAGATTCATTTTTCTTGTTGAACAACTGGTTCAGGGTCCTCTATATTTCATGGACTGATTTGCGCCTTATAATATGGTCAAATAAACCGGAGGAGATAGTCCTCTTCAGGATGAACTCCGCCTTTGCGTTAATCTGCTTCCACTTCTTGTATGTGCTACTATTTTTCGGTCTGTCAGCAGGAGGACTTGTGTTACTCCCATTAACAACATCCCACAAATCCTCACCTACAAGGTATGATTTCATACATGTCTTCCATACCTTGTATTTAGACTGGTTCAACAACTCCATCCCCAGTCCATTAACATGACCGCTGAAATCCATACAGAGAAACCAGTTAAATCTACCACTAACCCGATCTTGAAATAAAATTCACAAGCTAATATATGGCTATGCTCTGATACCATGTAGAGAATAACAGAAGAAAAGTAGGAATCGGGGAGACCTTCTGCTAGCCAAAGATCGTTAAATATGATCGGAAGATTCAACTAAAGAAGAGAAAGCTATAAAAGGAGAAGAAGAATTTTGAGTAGAGAACTTTGTTATAGAAGAAGACTTCTTGAATTGGCTTGATTTTTTGGTTACTTACAAATGACAAGGGTCACCCCTATTTATACTTGGCTAGGGATGATTCTAGATACTACAACATCTAGACTATTCTTTCATCTTTTACAAATATCTCCCCTAAGTATCTAGACTCTTTCTAACTGCAAATATCAAATAGGCTACACTATGACTTTCTAGATCATCTAAATATTTCTCAAGATAATTGTCCAAGATACTACACTACACTATTCTAGAAATTTTACTAGAAAAGTCTATGATGTTCTAAAAAATTAATTTTAACTTTTTCACAAAAGTTATTCTATATTGATAACAAAAAAAGCAAATATTTCATGAAATTAATTGATACATAAGCTGATTCCGATAATTACGATTGATGGAATTCATTTTATCTAAAGAAATTATAGAGAAAAATAAATATAACAATATCCTTAACATTAGGTGTTTTACGCAATCCAAGTTAATTAGTTTGAGGCTAAAATTTATTTAAATAGTTTCGGGAAAAGAAAAAAAAATGTATATGATTTTGAGTTCGAATTCAATTTGGTAAATTTAGGTTCAGTAAACATTTTTTTTCGTTTGAATAAGCACTCTAATAATTTATTTTAGGGGCAAACCAATCTGGCAAACAGTAGTGTTGAAACTTGTTGTAAGTTAACTTCTGACAGATATTCCGTTAGAGATTTTAATACTCCTACTACTTAGTACTTTTGTTGTTTTAAAAAAAGGAATATGATTTGGCATAACATTATTTCTTTTTCATGTTTAAATTAATGAATTTGATATGATTAAAAAGCATAAGCAAACAAATGGCTAACGTTCACTTTATTTTTATCCTTTTGTTTTAAGGGAAAAATATCATATTTATCTATGTATTTTTATAAATAAGTTATATTTGTCCTTCGTCATATTTTTTCAATAAAATTGTCCTTTTCATCCAATTTTAGGATTATATTTGTCCATGTATTCTCAAAAAAGGTCATATTTAACCCTATAACAATAAATCACCATGTTTTCAACATATTTACCCTTTTCATTCGATTTTAGGATCATATTTGACCTTGTACTCTAAAAAAAATTATAATTACCCCTATTACATTGAATCTCCATGTCGGACCTTAATTCTTCTATGTAGTGCCTCCGTGAAATATATTCATTTTAATGAAATCTACTAACCCATTTAAATTCTTTTATAACCTGCTCGACCCACTAAAAAATTAAAATTAAATAATTTCATTGTTCATCCATAGTGGGTACCACTACTCGAATCTCATTCAAATTAAAATTCAACTTTTGTTACCGCGATAGGGTAACAATTGTCACAATCATTTTTATTTATTGCAATAATTTTATTTTTGGATGAAAAAGGCAATTTTATTGAAAAAGTATAACAAATGGTAAATATAACTTATTTGCGAAAGTACAAAAGCAAATATGACTCTTTTCCCTTTTTTTAATCAACAAAGTTTTCATGTTTCACGTCTTTTTCTACGTGTAATCAATAATAATAATAATATATTCAACATAATTTTATGAGTGCGATTTGAGAAAGGTAAAGCATATATAGATCTCATGCTTATCTACTAGAATTAGAAAGTTTGTTTCCGTTAGACCTCAGCTCAAAAAAAGCATTTTAAATAAATTTGAAAGAGGAAATACGAAAATGACAACAACTAATAAGGAAAGCAATATATACCATTTAGAAAAGAGAATGAAAAATAAAACAAAAACAAAAACAAAAGCGATAAACAAATGACAAGAAACACAGGTGATAGCTGAAAACGAAGGACAAGAAACTACGAAAATGATAGTAGTACTAATGGTAAGTAAGTAGATATAAATACGGTCCCCCAAATTACCACCAAATCTGTCCTGCAGAATAACAAAACATCAATCAACTACTTACTAACTTTCTACCCTGATCCGCGCCCTCAAAACGTTTCATTTAACCGGATAAAGCAATTAATCTCCGTGTTCTTTTTTCATGAAAACAAATTTCACATCCGCTATACTCTTCTTATCATTTGGTGACCCCAAAAAAAACAACAAATATTCTTATGTGGGATACACAAACAAGTGTGTTTTATTATCTATCAACTTTTCCAAAAGAGAAAAAGAACTAACACAACGGATATCGGCAAAAAATTAAATGAAATGGATATGGAAAAGATTAATAGAAAGTAATGCAATGGATTGAAATGGATATTTTGATAATATAGAAATAACTCTAACATGATCATTTTAATAGAGAAAAGAAAAAGGAAAAAAGAAACTAAATGCAATGGATTAAGAGCGAATATTTTGGTAATCTAGAAATAATTCTAACAATATAGGATTAATTACCAAATTTTGGGCCTATGCATATGAAAATTACAAGAAAGTCCAATCGAAAACGTAGCAATCGTGTCCGTATCATGTGGCGTTATTCAGCAATCTTTTTCAGTCCGTTGCTGACTTAAAAATGAGTGATCGTTGCCTTGTCCTCGATTTCTTCGCCTTTTATCTCTCCCTTCCCAATACTCTCCACTCTTCTGCTTCTTTTCCATAGCCAAATTTGCTAAAAATTTACTCCACTTGTTTTCCTTCAGTAACAGAAACCCGTATCTCGAAACCAAAAAAAAAGTGTTAATTCATATTTCTTTGTGCTTGCATTTCTGTATTTTGGATTGGAATATTGGTATATACGAACCGTGGCATTTAAAAATTTGAGACCCACATGCAGATTATTCGTCTTGTATGTTTCTTGTTCGTCTTGTGTTCGGTCTTTGAGTTCAATAAGAGGTTTCTGGGTTGTTTCCTTGATTTTGTTTTCATGGACTGTGTTGAATCCCTGAGGCAGTTGAGTCTGAATGCTGATGTGGGATTTGGGTTTCTGGTGTTTGGGTGGTTTGGGCAGGTGTATAAAGTTTTGGGGTTGTTCTTGTTGTTTGGTTTGGGTTTGAGGGTCTTGCAATTTAGTTGGTATTGCAAGGGTTGGAACCGTTTGCTTTGTGATTTTTGTGGAAGATCGGGTGAATTGAGAAATGGGTGTTGTTCAGAAAATGATTTTGACGGGAAATGTAGTGCAAAGATGATGTTTTGCAAGTCTGGGTTGTTAAGATTGTTGATGAATTCAAACTTAAAAGAGGAAAAAAATGAAACCAGAAATGGTGGTTCGTTGGTCAGTGATAAAGTGGAATGTGTTTCAGATCATGAGGATTTGGATGATGAAAAGGAGGAGTATGAAAAAGAATGTTATGATGAAGACAAAGTGTTTGATGTTTTGTCACTGAGAAAAATAGTTAAGATCCAAAGGCTTAGAGAAAAGGCTGCTCGCTTGGAACTTGAAAAGGAGAGAATGGCAGCAGCTACAGCAGCTGAGGAAACAATGGCAATGATATTGCGCCTGCAGAATGAGAAGAGTTTAGCTGAAATGGAAGCCAATCAATATAAAAGGTTGGCTGAGGAGAAACAGCTACATGACCAAGAAGTGATCCAATCATTACAGTGGCTTGTACTTCAGCATGAATCAGAGAGGAGTATCTTGGAAGACCAACTCAAATCATGTAGAGAAAAGTTGAAGCTTTTTGGGAAAAAGGATTATGAAGGAGACCACTCAGAAGGAGCTGAAGAGAATCATAGTTCTCTCAACACCAACTTTGATGATGCTTTTCACCATACCCTCTTTAGCTCTCTTGACATGGATTTGTCACCATAGTAAGTTTATTTTATTACTTGGGAAAACACTAAATACTGTAGATTTTGCCTCCCTTCATTGCAGACAAGGAACTGTTTGGCATTTGAGAGAGTGCATCAACTTGTCCAGTTTACCAACATCAAGAAATGGCCCATACACTTTTTCTTTTTGATGGTTATCCACTATCACTTGCTCTATGATTGTTCTTTGACAGTTCTAATTGATGTCTCTAGCAACTAATTGGTCCTTGAACAGTTCGAGGTAGATGACAGAACCAGTTCCTCCTTGTGTAGTGGAATCATGTTCTGTTTTCACTTGTAAATATAATGGTAGTATTAATGGACTCTTATTTTTTGCCAAGTGTTACATGAATACTGTTAACAAGATTTCACTGTTTCTTGGTCACACAAGACGTACTTCATTAATGGGATTTATTGCAAGGAAAGGAGAGACACCCCTTCTGATGAAACTTTTGAAATACCAAAAGGGCAACCCCACAAACTTGTCCCAATTTTTCATTCCGGCACTCCATCTCAGCCACTCCAATTTTATTTTTTATGTTTCATTTAAATATAAAATGCTACTTTTTATGCTTTTGATTATTTTTATTTATATTTTTCAATTGCAGTTTTGCACTTTTAAAAATCGATAAACGTTCGTTAGTTCGTAAAAGTAAAAATAAAAAAATCAAATACAGACATTCGTTGATTTTCCTCAAAAAATAATATTTTTTTAATAGTTTCTACGCATTTTTGCGGGAAAAATAACTGACGAAAATACGTCTGATTTTTTTAAAATCCTTCAGTTTTTTTTTTAGAAAAAAAAAGAATTAATGACAACCTAGCGGAATCTGTTGAATTTTAGTGTTCTCATATTGGAGCGAGTTAAAAATAAGGTTGCGGATGTTTGGATTAAATTTAGGTTATCTAAATGATAAGGAAAAAATAAAATATGAAAAATGAGGGCTTATTACAATAGAAGACAGAGTCTTCTTTCACTGTTTGGCACTATATGCTTTTCTCTTTATGTTAGTAAGTTGTAATTCTGGCAACCTGATCTTTTACGCAAGGCTATGCTTCTTCAACCAACCAGGAGATTTGGTAAAAAGAAATGGACGTTTCATCAAAGTGAAGGGGCATTCCACCAATTTGTTTCCTCTTAGAGCATTAATATTCATCCACATCTTTTATATGTGAAATTTACTGATTTAAGTATAATTTTTACTAAGATATCCCAGACACAATAGACAGTATAAACAAGATAAAAGACATGGAATAACAATTCGGAGAAAAAAAGAATAATATAAACTGAAATAAAAGCAACAGCTAAACAGGCGTACAATGTTCCCATGTTATCAATTCAAATCTTGAGAAAATGAAAGGTTTATCAAGCTGCAATTTTGTTTACTCTGAAGGAGTCCATAATTGCACGAATGTCACTTTCCTCTTGGACAAATACCTTTTCAGGTGTTTGTATTCTCAATTCATATAAACAGTTGTTTTCCACTCCGAGGACTGAAAGGTATCGCCTGTCCCATTCCAGACGAGCAACTCGATCTTGTGGCATTACAGCCAGTTCGTTATTGTTCGCGTAAGACTTGATATTCACCTACTCATGACAAATACTGATTTAAGAATCAAGAAGAAATGCAATACAAATCAACTAAGACAATGAAGCTTTAACTGGGAACTATTCTCCCATCAACAGGTGTGACACAACTTATATATAGCATGTTAAGAAAACTGACCTTCCTAACACAACCCAAAAGCGGCCTGAATTGCCTAAGGCCGTATTAAAAGACAACAACTCATTCCCCTCAACCAATGTTGGACAACACCCCTTCCCACAGCCAAGGTTGGTAAGTTGGAACATGAGTAATGTAATATTGGGTCCAACATTGGGTAAAGTAAGAATAGGGATGAGTCTGACTCTGATACTATGAAAAAGTAATAGACCTTGCACCTAACTCAACAATCAACCTAAAGCTAGCTCATTAGGTGAGTATCACCCAAAACCATATAAGTAAACAGCTCATATCCTCCACCAATGTGGAACACACTAACATAGTACGAACAACATTATGTACTAAGAAAGCTAAATAATCATGTATATCTAGACACCTTTATCATCAGAAACCAAAAGGTCCCTAGACCATTCATAAACAGCAAATGCAAATATTTTACCTCAACATCATAATACAGCTTCCCATCATCAGCTACCCTTGACGAGGTAGAAAGAACACTTGATTCGCGTCTGACACCAAGTCTAGTGGACATAAATTCAGTCAAATATTGTCTAAGGACTCCTTTTCCAGCTTCTTCTGGTGGACCCAGATCTTTTACACTTTTGTACTTAGAGGATGAAGGAGATGATATCTCCACTGAGAGATTTTCATCTAAAACAAGAGGATCCCTGAAAAATATGTCAGCACCAGCACCACGCACTTGAATCCAGTTTCGAGGATACATAAATGAATAGCCGTCAAAAGTATCAATATATTCCCTGAACTCAACAGATTGAGCATATGCAGCTTTGGGAAATTCATAATTTGAGAGCACAAAACTGGAGAATATAAGGGCCATGGCTGTTCTCCTTGGAACTGCAAAATCTTTTTTCTGATTATATATCGGAAAATTCTAGTGAGAAACTGCGCAAAAATTACTTGTTTCAGAAAATAACCAATGGTCTATCAGAAAATGTATAGTGACAGACTATGAAACACAGTGCCCATGATTTGTGTAACGAGATCATTCATGTACTCCGCAGGGTAGAAAAACTGAACCAACCAGCGCAGATCTTTGACAATTATAGGGAATAGCACATGACAGACTGTATGAATATGCTTCAAATACTCACAAAATTTTATAGTCTATTGTTTGCATTTTTGTTTAAGTCAGTAAAGAACATACTTAGGGCTCGTTTGACCATGCGAGATGAAATCATGATATGAAATCATATGAGATAAAGTTCAAAGTTTTGTTTGGAGATGCAATCTGAGATTTTTAACTTGTATTTGTTCCTCATAACATAAAAACCCCATAAATTGTACAACCTATTCAAATTCCCCAAATTCTTATACAATCTTACCAAATAAGTAAAAGTTCATAATAAAATATAATACACTATTACAAGTTCATTCTAAAAAGACATACAACTTAAGAATCGAACTTTAGCTCAATAAAAAGTGTAGTGTACTACTATTTAATATAATCCTCCCACACAGTATGGACAAAGGTTGACAAACTATTTATGCCCAATATAATAGTTGGCAAAGGTTGTTTACATTTGTTAAATAAATGGTTGGTAAATATAGTTGGTATATATAAAATGATGGATTTTTTTTTACAAAATATAAATTTGTGGGTTAAATTTTGCATTTGGAAAATCCCATCTCGTGATTTGAAATCCCAAATCAAGCTTTTTGGAGAATTTGAGATTTCATCTCATGATTTGAAATTATGAGATGAAATCGCATGTCCAAATGCTAATTTCATCTCATAATTTCAAATCGCGACATGAAATCGCATGTCCAAATGCCTACTAAGATAGCTTTTACCCTAGCCATATGAGTACTTTGAAAAGTCAAAAACAATTAATTACTTTAAATTGACAGCTGCAAAATGTAATCTACTGTTAGTTCTAATCATAATATTGCATCAATTAATAGCTGGAGATCAGAAAATGAAAAGGAAACATGGAGGAAACCTCAAGAACAACTGAATTTTCTTCTTTCTCCATATCTCCCTTCTTCAAAGACTGCTGCTCCGAGAACTTTCTTGCAATTGGAACTGATTTGGCCAATGCTTCCCCTAGAATTGTTAGACAATATGAGAAGAAATTTTACTAAAAGTTATTTGATTATAACTCTTACATCCAAGAACCAAAACCAAGTTGCAACTAATAATGGACATCAATAAGTCGTGGATTTGGGGCTCGAAAATCTTTAATTGAAGATCCATAATAGAAGCCAATCCCAATCAGAAAACACAGACTATCACTTACATTACTGTCATTAAGAGATGTAAATCTTGGACCTTGAGGGTTGTGGGCAGTACCTCAGACTAAGCAGATATCCTGTTAACCATGGAGCCCCAGAAGAATAGGGAAGAAAGAAATGTCAATCCCAGCTTTCTAGTATTGGACGCTTGCAAAGCTGTTCTTTAGTAATTAGATTACACACCGATTCTCCAACGAATTCTAGAATCTAGACCCCAAATATTAGTAGCAGTGCTCGTTATCCAAAACTTCCAATACAGTCAATGGAATTTCAAGGTCAGAAGCAAAAAATATAAACTCCTAGTTGGTTTACATTAACAAGTATTAAAACTTAGCAACTTTGCCTTCATAAAGAATTCAGCAACTTCAGAATCAAAATAATCATGTGTTTTCCAGTGTATAAGAAAAATCAACTCTAGTAGGCGTCCTAGGAGTAAGTTTTTTAAGTCTTCATATTCAGGTATTGCAGTAAGCAGAAAGGAACCTGTGGATTAGTGTTGCACTTATGAGATGAAGCACAATATCTTTGCAGTCTAAACAGAAGTTCCATCCATAAAAGAATTCTGTGAGATGAGATCGTCAGGTAGCTGATTTCTTCTGCTTCTAATGTCAGCTCATAGCCAAGACACAAACTAAGTTGTTATTACAATTCACACAACATTAAGAGGTTTCTTTTCATGATTAGATAAAAGGTGCTTACAATAAAAGAGGAGAGCCCTGTATACAAGGAGTATATAACTTTTGGTTTTTTACCAGAATGTAGTCTCTCAAAAATTCATCCAAGCATACAACTTGGAATAAACACAGTTAATATTCTGAATTTGGGAAAGCATGGAGACTCCATTAAAATTCCTCTCACCTCCCTACCAAATTATTCAAAGGACTAGTTCGTGAGGGAAATACCTCCCTGCCCTGCCTTCTTCTGACCTCCAACCCCTACCCCACCCCCAACACCCAAAACCCAACTACATTCCTAATGATAGTCCAGATTCCCAAGAGATTCTTCACTGCTTGTAACATCATGGAAAATAAAGATGCAAAGCAACTCTAGTTAGAAAAGGAGGTTGGAATGAGCTCTGCCAATTACAAATTGCTTAATGTACTCATCGAAATTAAATATGCGAAGCAATACAACAAAAATGAAACTTCAAATTTGAAAATTTTAGTACCTGTGGCTATGGTGGCATGACGCTGAGAAGAAGACTTAGGGCGAGTAGAAATGGATGGAATGCCAAAGCCAACACCGTAGATGTGGGAAGCCTGAAGAATTGTCATGGTGGAAGAAATGGGTAGCTTTTTCCTATTTCATAAGCAGATAAAGATCCAAGCTTTGAAGGTTTCCACAAATGGAAGAGTCGAACAAAGATTTTGAGTGAGGGTGAGGCTGTAGAAGATAATCAGAATTCTGCCCAATCCACACTGCATATTTTGTCGTGCTTTTAAATACTCTTATTTCGGGAATCAATTATATTGTCTTTTAAATACTTCTCTAAATAAATAAATAAATTCTAGATACTATTTCTCAAATTAAATTCAATTACTCAATAATTTATAATTAGTTAAAATATATGATTAAACATTATCTATAAACTAGTCGAATAAAGACCATTTACGCATAAGCCGTTTATGTAATTGTCCTTTTCTTTTCTAGTTTTTCCAACTCTTTTTCTATTATTACATTTCTTCTATTTATTGACATAATCACAAATATTAGATACTTTATCATGATATGTGATCTCTTTTGACTAAATATTTTAGCTAAAAACTTAATTTCGTCCTGTTTGACTAAACGTTTTAGCTAATATTATTATATTGTGAATCAACTTTAGATGTATTCTATTTATCTAAATTGGTTCATTTAATTAATACATTAGCTATTTAAGTAAAAAAGGCTAAATTATTAGCTATTTTCAATTACTACATGTATTTAACGTATTTACTATAATGTACGGAACTACGGATATTAGAAAATTAACTCCAATAAGTACCTATAACAACAATAATAACATACACAATGTAGTTTCAAAAAAATAAGGTCCGTGAAGGGTAAGTGTACGCAGATCTCATTCCTACCTCAGAGGCAGAAATGCTATTTCCAATAAACCCTTGACTCAAGGATAAACAAATCAAAGCAATCCAAAAAAGGAAGAAGCGAATGAAACAAAACATGTCAAACATTAACTAAAGCAAAAAAGATGGAACTCATATGTGACCCCCTTATATTGGCACAAACTTTTACTTAGACACCTTAAGTAGACGTTGTTCATCTTCAACACCTTAAGTAGGGGTTCGCTGTGTCATTTTGACACTTTTCGCTGGCTTGGCACATTGTGTGTGTTGCCCTGATTTTTGAGCACGTGAAAGACTTAAATTTTGCACATCTGTTCTTCTTCTTCTTCTTTTTTTTTTTTTTTGATTTATGCAGTGTTGTTTTGGAAAAAGAAGAGAAAGAGGAGAGAAAGTATAAAATATGGGTATTCATTTCTCCGGTGAAAAAAGTGGA
Organism: Datura wrightii; assembly: GCA_035772735.1. Classification (NCBI taxonomy): domain Eukaryota; kingdom Viridiplantae; phylum Streptophyta; class Magnoliopsida; order Solanales; family Solanaceae; genus Datura; species Datura wrightii. The sequence continues at coordinate 2,991,385 of JASDFA010000038.1, read as the reverse complement.
TAAGGTGATGGTAGATCTGAAAAATAATATAATGAAGATTTATTATTTTTTTAAACAAAAAAATTTGGCTTGAAGATAAATTCGAATCAAAAAATTCTTTCATTAAAAGAGTTTAAGCTTGAAAAAATGGTGGAAGGTTGTGGCTTAAGAAAGCCACGGAGAAGACGATGGAAATGGGATTTAAAACAAATAGTTTTTTCCTTTTTCTTTTACTTAAAATGCCACAATCATCGCGAGTGTATAACACTCTCCTTATTATTTTTGCTGATTGTCAAAAAGGTGTCAGAATGACCCAGGGGCCCCCGCTTGAGGTGTTTAAAATGAACAAGATCTACTTGAGGTGTCTAAGTAAAAGCTGGTGTCAATACAAAAGGGCCACCGATGGGTTCCGCCCATACAAGACAATGGTAATAAAAAATATAAGGGCAAGACACTACACATAATAGTACAACAACTACTGGTATGGACAGATTAGATAAATAACGTTGTACTCCCTACTAACATACTACCTTAACATGTGCTCTTCACAACCTTCTATCTAGGGCCATATCGTCTGTAAGTTGAAAGTGTGACATCTCCTGTCTAATCACCTCTCCTCACCACTTCTTCAACCTACCGCTGCCTCTCCTGAAACCATCCATCGACAACCTCTCCAACCTCTGCACTAGGACGTATGGACTTCTCCTTTTCACATATCTAAACCATCTTAACCTCGCTTCCCACATCTTATCCTCCACCGAAGTTACTACCACCATGTCTAAGATATCCGCATTCCTAATCCTATCTCTCCTGGTATACCTACACATCCATCACAACTTTCATCTTCTGAACATGAGATTTCTTGACCGGCTAATACTTCGCCCTATACAACATAGTTGGTCTAACCACCACTCTGTAGAATTTATCTTTAAGTTTCAATAACACATTTTTATCACATTGGACTCCAAAAACGAGTCTCCATCTCATCCACCCTGCATTAATATGGTGAATGACGTCCTCGTCAATCTTTCCATTTCCTTGAATAATAAACACGAGATACATGAAACTCCTCCTCTTTTAGATAAACACCTAATGCAAACTAATTTATAATGTGATTTTTAGCTCCATTTATTAAAACATATCACATTACTGTATACTAACAACTTGATTAACAACTAAAACAAAAATAATAAATGAACGGATTATTTAATCAGCACCAAGTACTAACCCACAATTATTATTTTTATATGGCTACTCTCTCGTACTCGTTCACTAAATTTGAACTATATAATGTACTTTATTTATTGAGTTACGAGAGAATAATTTATAAGAGATTTTTAATCAAACTTATGTGTAAGTATGTTGCAAAAAGAAATTCCTTACCCATAAAAATCGAGGGAAAATTCTCTCAATTAACTCTCTCAATGCTTCAAACTGTGACATGAATGTAATTCTGAAAAAGGAAGTTGCCGATCTTAATTACATTGTGAAGTTAGCTTCAATTAGATTGAAGAACCAAAAGAGCACAATTTAGTTAATTGAAAATTCAACATACTTAGTTCGTTAATAAAAGAATTAAAATTGAAAGGGAAATGAGTCAAACATGTTTTTAAATTATGCAAAATTGAATAAAAATACCTCTCTTAATAGTTTGATCAAACAATATTACTATCGACAAAATTTTGGTCAAAAGATGTTACTATCATCAAAATTTTGGTCCAAAAATATCTCCGTTGTTAATAATTTGATCCTAAAAATGTCTTTTCTGTTATTTTGGTCAAAAACGTCCTTTTCCTATTAAACTATTATATTTTTTAATAAAATGTTATTTTTAAAGAACTTTTTTCTTATTTCTTTTTATTTTAATTTTTTTCACTAATAAAAAGGTGAGAAGTAATTTTTTTCTTCATAATCTCATTTTATTAATTAAAAATAGACGATCATGTGTATTTTAAAACTAATAATATAGGTAATATATATGAATTATAGTAACATCATCATTAATTTTTATTTAAATAATAATAATAATAATAATTTTTTTAAATAAAATAAGAAATACTTTTATTTTTTAATATTTTCGAATTGAAGTAGGATAAACATTTGCTTATATATTTTTTAATTTTAAAATTAAAACAAAAAAAAAGTTCAATAATAACTCTATCGATGATATTTTAAAGATATTTTATGATTTGAAGCAATATAATAAATTTTCGTGATATTATGATTGTTATATCTTAATTTAAAATCAAGAATTATATTAACAAATATTTATCTTTCTTCAATTCAGAAAAATTAAGAAATAAAAATATTTTTTATTTTATTAGATTTTGTTTATTGTTATTTAAACAAAAGTTAACTATGAATTGTTATGATTTTATATATATAAAAATTAATAATGTGTTACAATGTTTTTATTAATAAAATAATGTTTTTTAGAAAAATAATATATTTATTAGCAAAAAAGCGTTTTTGATCCAAAAATAACCGTAGAGACATTTTTAAATTAAAATATTAACAAAATAAATATTTTTGAATCAAACTATTAATAATATATTTTAATTTAATTTTAAAGATATTTTTAACTTTTTTTCCAAATTGAAATAAGCCAGTAACTCTAAGGACTAAAATTATTATTTTCAAGAAACTTACCTTTGGGAAATTTTTCTAACCACACTTGAAAAGTTGGGAAATCTTGATTCTTTTCGCAACTTTAAATACACTTAGAAAAGCTTTTTTTCAAAACAAAGAAGCTTGATGCCAGTAAAAATGGAGGGGAAAGAAATTGGGGAGACCCTTCTCTGTAGAACCAAGCCAATATTGAAGAGAAGACCTGTTGGGTGAACTAAGACTCTTTTCTTTCTTTCTTTAAATGTTCTTTAAATCAGTCAACCGGTCAAAAAGCTGTCATGTTACACTGAAATCTCACAGTTCCCATTGTTAACTGTGGCACTGAAGGCGCTACTAGTCCTTTGCGTTTTCACAATTTATGTCCAGAAACTTGTCCTGCGTCATTTATTGGGTTTGGGGTCAAAATTACTGGCTTCTCTTTCTCTGATTCCTTCATCAAGTACAAACGCAACGGATATCCACCCGCACTTGCGTACTGGGATCGGAAACCCTAGCTCATCCCTATTCCGTTGCATTCGCCGGTAACAGCGCTGTTCTTTAGACATTTGTCTGAATTTTTCTCTTTCAAGAATGATTTTGAAAATTGCCCAACTCCAAGAATACAGTCTGAATGTAGATAAATTTTCTGCATCCTTTTAGTTAATCTATTTTTGATGAATCGATTCCCCTTTAGTTGTGTCGGTTTGATTTTCTCAAGATGGAGTTAAGTGTGTGAGATTGAATTCAAGAGTTTGCTTTGCTTGATTAATTTTTGTTAATATTAAGTACTCCCTCCGTCCCCTTTTTGTTGTCATATATAAAATATGTGCTCTCAAAGGGTGATGCAATGAGCACAATTTTGTGTCCACAATTTGGCCACAAATGTAAAAGGACCATATTAGTAAAATTAGGCATTTATTAATAACAATTAATAAATAAATTAAAAAGAAATATTAAAAATTTTAAAATAAGGTTAAAAAAAATAAAAAAAGTAAATCAGTTCACAGTGTGAACAGAGATTTGTGGCTATTGTGGCCAAATTTTTTGTGGTCATTTGAATTTTCCGTTCCCAAATACTTGTCAATTTAAAAAATCAAGAGAGAATTAGTTATATTTTTTCAATTTTACTCTTAGTATTAATTATTTTAGAATTAAGAGGCACGTAAATAGATAAATATTGAAGAATTAATAAGGGATATATTACTCCCTTTGTTTCAAAATAAGTGATGTTTTGGCCTTTTGATTTTGTTTCAAAATAAGTGGTGTTTTACATAATCAAGAAGACATTAACGATGTTCTTCTAGTTTTACCTTTATTTAAATGGAGAGAGTTTTACAAAACCAATAAAATACTAAAAAAGATATATCTTTTTCAAGGTATTTATTAAGGGTAAGTTGGTAAAAATATATTTTACTTTCTAGGATTGAGTAGTTTTCTTAAGGGGTGTGCCAAACTAAAAACACCACTTATTTTGAAAAAGAGGACTTAAATTACCTTCTTAATTAATTTTTCTTAAAGATTGTGCAAAATCTTATCCTGACAACTAGAAGGGAACGGAGGGAGTAGTTCATCTCTTGTGAGCTTGATGTTTAAAGGTTACAACTAGAAATTTTGTGCAGGCTACACTTCGTTCTGCTATTTGATCCTATATATTGTATTTGAGTGGAGCAGAAGCAGGGCAATTGGTATCAACAAACAGTGACTAGTCTAGTTGCAATCTCTTTATTCTAGTGTTCCCATTAGCTCTAGTAGAATGCTTTATGATCTAATCGCAATCACTTTAGTCAATGCATATTCTGTAGTCTCCTGTCAATGGGTGCATATAACCAGTTATGATAATTGCCTTAGAGTTGTTGCTAATTTGATTTGTAAGAAAAAGCGAATGGTAATGTGCATTTTGGAGATTCCTTGAAAGGGTGCAGGGTCACTTCAGACTCGAGAATTTATGGTTATGGAGCTTTGCATGGGAAATAATTCTCTTCGGTGTAGGGTGATACGAAAACGTGTTTTCATCCGAACTTGTGGGAAGATATACAAAATCATGTAGTAGTATCTCTAGAATAGGCGATGGTCTGTCATGTTCCTTATTTTAGTAATTTGTGCCAACATAATGTCAAATACTCGTGGTCCTTGCATTCTTTTCTAGGAAGAGCAGTAGATGAAGATCATTTACCTTATCCAAAAGCTTATCCAAAAGAATAAAATGAAGATCATTTCTTTCTCACTCTTCCACTTCTCTATCTACTATATTCATGCGAACATCCTTATTAACATGTCTACAAGATGATTTTAAGATGGATGTAATTTTATAAAATATTGGACAAGATTAGAAATAACCATGTTTTGGCAGAGTGGTAATGGCACTCGTAGAGGATGAATGAGAGATGGTCACCTGGGATGGTTTGACCTTGTCATCCATAGACCTTCGGTTGCACTGAGCCATGCGAAAATATAATGGTTAAAGTTTATTGAACGAGACGAGGTAGATCTAAAATCACATGGAAAAAAAAGTTCTCTTACAAGACATACAAGGTCTCAAATCGATGCAGATTAGGCTTGCTATGCCTACTAGTTGGGTTGAGGCTTAGTTGTTATTGTTATATTTATATTGAGTCCAACAGTTGTTAGGAGCCTTTTAATTAAGTTGCAGACTCGTATATGTAGCAGGTACATGTTAGATATACAGATCCTCTAAGTTTAGGTAGAAAACATATTTTCCTTGAAAAATAAATTATTTAGTATTAGAAATGGATCTGAAAGAAAGAAAAAAATGTGGGTGCGTTATATTGTTAGTCATAAATTATCCTGTATGGTGATTTTTTCTTTTCTACCATATTTCTGACCCATTTTTCTGAGACCTAGAAGTATGTCACAGTTAAATGCCTCAACATTTTCTAAATATGTTTCCATCAAACTTTGATCGTGCTGTACTATTTTTCCCTCTAATTGACAACTGGAAATTTGTTTCTGATACAATCATTGGAAATGGGTACTTTTGGTTTCTCTCTTGATCACGTTCTTTACTATTTATCTGGAAGGTTGGTATAAAACTTGAGAGCCGATACCGTGCTAAACAATTTGATAAACTTTGCCTGCATTAATTTTGCAGCTGTGAAATTGTACCTGTTGGAGTTTTAGTCAATATTCTTTAACTTATAAATCTTGCTATTTTGCTGTCAGTTTTTTCTTTCTATCATGCCCTTTGGTTACATTTGTTGTTGAACCGAGGGTCTATCGAAAACAAGCTCTCTATCCCACAAAGGTGGGGGTAAGGTCTGCATACATCCTACCTCCTCAGACCCCACTTGTGGGATTACATTGGTGTTATGTTGTTCTTGTTATATTCTTTACCTTATAAAAAAATGTTATTGGTCAATACTGTTAGCTTTATGGTGCTACTCACTGTATTTTTATTGCCTGTGCAGGTCTTTTACTGATACTTTGTCATTCATGGAAAGTGCTTACATGGATTCAAATGAAAACCCACAGATGTTACCACCTCCACCAGGGAGTTTTATTGATCGTGAAGAACTCATTCAACATGTTGGGGAGTTTGCGATATCCCAGGGATACGTTGTTACAATCAAACAGTCTAAGAAAGAAAAAGTGGTAGTACTTGGCTGTGACAGAGGAGGTGTTTACAGGAATAGGCGTAAGCCTGTTGATGAGACATCTAGTGGACATTCTCGAAAAAGGAAGATGGAATCTCGGCTAACAAATTGTCCGTTTGAGCTTGTGGGTAAGAAGGAGGACGGCTTGTGGGTTCTTACGGTAAAAAATGGATCACACAATCATGAAGCCTTAAAGGACATCTCGGAGCATCCTTCGGCTGGACGCTTCTCAGAGAATGAAGTAATGTTAATTAAAGAGATGACAGATGCTGGTTTAAAGCCACGTCAGATTTTGAAGAGGCTGAGGCAGACCAATCCATATCTTTTGTCGACACCAAAACATGTTTACAACATTAAAGCTAAGCTACGACATGGGAATCTTAACGGTTGAGTCTTCTTTACCATCCTTATCGTTTAGTGCTTACTTTGTTTATCTCTTATAATCTAGTTCTGTTGTTAATTCTTACTATTGGGAAGTGTATTTCAGTTTAGGTGATTGTAGGTAATCCATCTTTTCTTGTTAAATCCTTTTTATTTTGCATGCCTTGGTATATAATGTTTTTCATCAATTACTTGGAACTTCGAAAATCACAATCACTTCAAGGAGGAAGTTTTTCTACTAGACTTAACTGGTATCTTACCTTTTTATGTTCTCCTGAATGGATACAAGATGTACTGGTCCATATGGCTTGTGGCAAAAGGCTGAAGTTGTGAAAAGCTAAAGTTCTTGTCCAAGAAATGTCAAGAGGCTTGGAACTTAAACTAATTATGTCTTCTTGTACTGCAACTTCTTTGCATTTACAAGTGAAAAAAAATTTCTTCATGAGGGTTTTAGATTGACACCAGAAGGCTGAGAATACGGTGCTGGCATCCTACAATAGACCCCTCCATGCAAAATGAAAATAATAAGTACAATATCTGCTACTTAGTTAAGCAACTTGTAAGATCTTCTTTTAAAGTACTCTGTGGTACATAACAGCATCTTCTTGCTTCCGATGCTTATATAAAATTTTACCATATCTGAAAAAATAAAATAAAATCAGCTGCTTAAGCAATGGTAGATCAGCCTATTTATCTAATTTAGGACACCTATCCCTCTTATAACTTATTCAACTAAACTGTCAGCTAATTTTAATAAAAATTGGAAGGTAGAGAATGAGATACTTCATGCGTTTGGTTAACCATGTGATTTTGGTGGGCCCCTACCATCTAATTTATAAGTTATAACCCACCTTGCAGCTGTATTGAGATGGGGAGCTGCTTTTCCATGGAAATACTTGTAATCTACTCCCTCCGTCCCAATTTATGCAATGTACTTTGACTGGGCACAGAGTTTAAGAAACTTGGGATGACTTTTAAAACTTGTGATCTAAAAATAGTCATAGATATTTATGTGGCTATAAATCATCCCACTACAGGTGAAATGAATATTTCAATATTAAATTATTACTAAAATATAGAAATGTGTCATTCTTTTTGGGACTAATTAAAAAAAAAGTTTGTCACATAAATTGGGACAGAGGGAGTAAAATCTGTTTTCTTTTCAATGCAGACCATTGCAAGTTCATCTAATTTTTTACACCAGCCTTCATCTCTCGTGACTTATTCAACTGCAGTGTCAGCTTCTTTTATGCAAAAATGAAAGGTAGATAGGAGATACCTTGAATTTTTGGTTAACCATGTGCATTTGGGGCCCTGCCATATGATATTATGATTTAAAACCCACCTTGCAACTTTCCATTGGGAATGAGCGTTAACCAACTGAGTCTGCATGTTGAAGTCTTAAATTATTCTAGGCATGAATATGGCATGCTATGTTGGTATTAGATCCCTGTTAGAGCCATAAGTTCATTGTTGTGAAAATTTTGTCACATCGGCTACCTGCATCCCCTTTTTGCCGTTAAATTGTTTAGATCTTTTTTTCACAGATGTGAAACTCACTTCTTATTAGTTCTTGATGAATATTATATGTCAGACTTTAGGGTACTAGTTCAAATAACACCAAATTCACTTGTTATTTCTGTTTTCTTCCTGGAAAAAATGGGTTTTGTGATACATCTTTTAACTTGTCAACTAGAACAAACATAGTTATAAAGCATATGATATCTACCTATCCAAAATAAAAAAAGAAGAGAGAAATGAGATTTGTTGTGCTTAGGTGGAATGCGTATTTCATCTAGTACTACATCCTGCAAGAACTCCTGGATCAATGAGTTGACTATTTGCGTGAGTAACCCCCTATTTGCTTGAGTATCAACTTTATCAGGATGTGCTAACTTGGATGCCATTAGTCATCTTTGCACACCTTAAGTGGTTTTATGCGAATTCTATGTGCTAGTACCACTATCGTTTTGTAGCCATTGAGTGGGACTGCTCTTGATGCATAAAAATTGCTGATGGATAAAGAGTTTATTGCCTGTTTATTCAAGTTCTATGGGATATGTAAATTTCAACAGGTTCTTTTAAGAAACTTCTACTCCTTCAGTTGGAATCTGATATAGCTACTGGTGTATTTTGACTTGAGTTTTTTCTCATACTGAATTATCTTCTGGTGTTGCTTTAGTAAGGAGATTCAAAACGTTGAGGCCTTGTACATCTTTAGAAGGAAACAGTCGGTCTGCAATGACTGCTGAGCCTTCTTGGAGGAGACACTATCCTCCGGTAAGGTTACTTGAATCTAATCAACCATATTCCAAAGTAACTGCTTTCTCTTGCTCTTATATTTCTTTTCTTTTCCTCTTCTTATTCTCAAGAAACAGATATTTTGACGAAATTAATTCCTTTTAAGCTAATAAGTACTCCCACTGTTTCAATTTGTTTGGATTGATTTGGAGTACGAGGGTCAAACTAATTAATGCTCAGTGTGAATTCAGACATAGAATCTTCAAATTTTTTGAAATAGAACTTACATATTTAGAAACTGCATAAAGGTATCATAAGTTACAACAATTAACAGTTCAAAATATTTAATTATTTGAAGAAATTATGATCGAAGAAAATATCATTTGACTATCGAAATAGTAACAAAGATAAACAAATTGAAATGGAGAGAGTATATCCCTCGAGACAAAAAGTTTTGTAACTTCCAACTTCCTCCTAACCAAGGGGAAGTACGAAAAAGTAAAGTAGTCTCTAGTCGCTCTTTTTTTTCTAGATGCTTTCTAGTGCATTATTCTTGATAGGGAAATGATTATCTCATCTAACATGTAGGAAATTTCTTTGGGTTCTGGTCACTTAGCCTACTTAAAGTACTCCGATTAGTTATACAGTAATAGCTTGATTTTAAACAGTTCAAAAATGCGAATGAACTTGTGTGTGAAATCAGAAGAAATGTGTAACAAGCTGTTTTGGTGAGTGATTAAGGGAGGTGCGTAAATGTGAAATTTGTTCCTAGAGCTTGATCTCTCTGCTTATATTTTAATTGTGTCAATATATGTGCTACAAAAATTCTTCATATGTTTTGCTGTGTCTGCTTGTTTCTCTTCTTTCTAGTATCTGAATCTGCCTTTTCATTCTCACCTTTTTGTTATACTGAATTCTGAGTAAAATTGTTCTGGATTACCAAGAATTACTGGAGATCTATATTATTTATTGTTTTGTCTTTCTAAACCTGCTTTGATATGCCTTACTTGAGACGAGGGTCGTTCGGAAACAACTTTCTACCTTTACAAGGTAGAGGTAAGATCTGCGTACACACCACCCTCCCAAGAACCTCTCTTGTGGGATTACACGGAGTTTGTTGTTGTTGTTATTGTTGTTGTATATTATTTATTGTTTTTGGCGAAGTAAGTTGTGGGATTTAAAAGTATCTTTTTAAGGATTTAGTAGTGAAGGTCAATTTTTATTTGGTCTTTCTTTATATCTAGTACATTTAGACAAACGCGCTAAGCATATTCGAGAGTAGCTTTGGATGCCTCTGAGATTTCCAAATTCGTTTACTGGGCATGTGTAGAGTCGAGTTTCTCTCGGTTGAGAAGTAGTCTCCATTCCCTTATTTTCTTTTGGTGTAATCAGAAAATTCCAATTCCTTGTTGTATAGAGGATTTGATGGAGTTTGTAGAGAATCATATTTTATAGATTCTTTACCTTTTGGTATGTCACTTGTATATGGCCAGCTAAGTTGCTCAGACTCGGGTGAGGGGAGTCCGATACGGGTGTGGATCTAGAAGTCGGATCCTTAATGATTTTAATAAATTTTAAGATTCGGCAATGTGGATCCAGGTAAGGATACAGGTGGGGAGGATTCGGCTAAAATAATTCAAATATCTAAAAATAGAGTAATATGACTAAATTATGATATATTTTGTGGAAAACTATAAGATATTCCAAGGAGAATATATTGATTAAGAGGAGAATATTCCAAAAGGGGAGATATAAGGAAAAGGACTAACATAGGAATTTCTATATACAGGGTATTACATTGTCTTCAATTTCACCTTAACTTTTGTTTTGATTACAGAAATCATAGTAAATATCCCGAATTTCTCTGTCGATTTGGGTCAAAGTTATCCAAATTTGGTTGACCATATCCGGTATGGATCCAACACCAATATCCACACCTACATCTTGTTGACATGGGTGCGACACCGAAACTGAAGAGTCCAAGCAACTTAGACAGCCAGTTTGGCCATGTTTATGTATGAATTACTTGATAAAAGAAATCCAGTCTGTATTGTTTTCGGATTCTCTCTCCTTGGATTACATCTGCGAATGTGGCAATGATCATATTGATTTCAACTTTATGCTGAAATCACTCCATGACTGGGTTGCATCCTCCTTATGCCATTTTTATTTTTCTAACTCTGTTAAACTCTACAGAAGTCAGGACTTCCAGTTTGCTTGTTCATCTTTAAAGTGAATGATGCTCAGTACTCCACGATACTGCTTTTAATGTAACAAATGATTCCTCCCTTTGATAAGTAGCATGAGCTGTTATCACTCTATTAGGGGAAAAGATAATTTTCTTTTAGTTTACAGGGCTTTTGCTTTTACACTTTTTAATATCCTTCCTTCCGTATCCTGAATTCTTTTTGTTCCCCAACATTGGTGTATAATCCTTCTCTTTTATCTCTGGGATGCAGGCATGGTAAGTGTTCTGGTCTTTGAGTTTAAAGGATTTTTTTGTCCAAACTTTTCTTGCAGAGGAACCCTAATCTTATTGGTGGTAGATTTGTTGGCTCACAATCATCTACATCTATTGATGTAGTAAACCCTGTAAGTGCAGCTGTACAAATATGGAGTACAATTTTCTTTGGTGGAATACTTTTAGCTAGCTTTTTATGACTGAAATCTAATGATAGGCAACACAACAAGTGATCTCACAAGTTCCTTTAAGTACCGGTGAAGAATTTAAGGCTGCTGTGTTTGCAGCTAAAAGAGCTTTCCCATTGTGGCGGCACACACCAGTTACAACCCGTCAGCGGATCATGTTCAAGCTTCAAGAACTTATTCAGAGAGATATTGTAGGTATCTTGGGATTTCTGTCATTCTTATATGGTAAACATATTGGTGTTTTCTTATAGAAGTGGTCACAATTATCATCTAGGATAAGCTTGCTTTTGCCATAGCTACTGAGCAGGGTAAGACTTTGAAGGATGCTTACAGCGAAGTGCAACGTGGCTTAGGTGAGTACCTTATTGTTTTTCATATTGAAAGTGAGACTTGCTCTTCTCCATTCCTTTGGAATTTGAATTCGTGCTATCTGAATGAGTTAGTAGTAAATCTTTTCTTATCATAAAGTAACATTTTAAAAATCTCACATTAGAAGGCCTTCTTTTACATTTTCCTGTGAGGAAGTTGTTCAATGAGTCTTGAGAAAACATGTATTGCTATTTTGTTGCCTAATAATCTAAAATTTTGTACAATTTTCATCGGCTGTGGATATTGAGAGGATAACCTTGAAATCCTTATGGTACTATTTTTTTTAACCCAGCTAATCCGTGAGAGCTAGTGCTTTTATATGCATCTGTCTGTCGCAAGTTAAAGTAGTGTGGATTTGCTTTTCCAGAGATCCTGGAGTGTGCTTGTGCTGGGGCACTGCTGCAGATGGGGGAGTTTGTTTCAAACATGTCAAATGGAATTGATACATTTAGTATCAGAGAGCCTCTTGGAGTTTGTGCAGGAATATGCACGTACACCTTCCCTGCTATGATTCCATTGTGGGTAAGCCTCACAACTTCCTTGATGTGTTTTCCTCGGTGTCTACTAATGTCTCTTGGATGATACTTCAAGGTTTGAGCCGTTTGGCAAGTGGTAAGACAGTATTGTTAACTAACTGATGACTTTGATGGTGTGTTCTTTTGCAGATCTTGCCAGTTGCGATTTCATGTGGCAATACCTTCATTCTAAAGCCATCTGAGAAAGCTCCAGGTAATTGGTTGTTTTAGATAATTTAAAGGTGAATAGCTCTAAAGGAGGTTAGTTTTACTGTAGTTACTTACAGAAAATCTGCATTCATTTCCATTGATTGTGTTATGGCTTTATTATGGTTATATTCCATAAGTAACCACCTGTAACCATTTTCTTGTTGCATATATTCTTGTCAGAGGAGACTAGTATGGTTATTAACTGCTTATAATGAGCCAGTAGTTTTGTTCTCATTCATAAGAATGAAGCTATATATGGATGCTGTAGATGACTAGTATGCCATAAGCTAATGAAAATTTTCAGAACCAACTGTACTGGTCATGTAAATTGCAAACAAATTTCTTCTTTAAGCATATTAAATTGAGAAATATGATATGAGGACAACCGATATTGCATACAACCATAATTCAAAATTTGAAATTGCTCATAGTGTCTATGCCCGTATCCAGCGTATTTGATCTCACTGCACTAAGGCAACATATCAACGTTGAGAGAATTTGAAGATACATTGATTACTTATTTTGCATTTCTTGTTACTATTTTACTTTGTGCCCCATTTTATGTTTCACTATGTTACTTTTAAAAAATGATAGTTTAGCTATGTTTTCAAAATCTATATATTGAAAAATACTGTGAACCAGAACAGCTGAAAATTTTCATATTGTTAACTTCTCCAGTTTTATTTTCAAAAGATTTATCAATTGACATAGATATGTCCAAATTGGACAATTGTTACCTCAAAAGTCAAGCTTTGCCACATGAGGGGGAGGGAGTGGATAATGCACATGTAGTTTACCCCTTTACTAATGCAATATTAGATTTTTAGCTAATTGAGGAATGGAGAATCTTTTAGCTTTTCCCTATAATATGTCTATGTTTGACTAGACACAAAATTTAAGAACAAAAGAAAGACTTACCAAACTTGTGATCGTAAATATGCTCTGACATTTCTGTGGCTATAAAAGCATGTAATTAAGGGTAAAATGGAAATTTTAAAGTTAAATTGTTTACATTTTTTTCTGGAACAAACAAACGAGAAAAGAGCACCATATTAAATGGAACATATGGAGTATAAGGGTAAGGAAAGAGGACTAACTTTTCGAATAGGAGAAATTTAAAGTATGTCAATTTTTCGGGAAGAAGGGTCTAATATTTCATCCTTTCTTGTATTATCTATAGATTTGTTTAATTGCTCCACCTTCTGCATATCTGGATAATATACCTCAGAGAAGGTTCTGATTAATGTATTTAATACTTACGAATCTACCTACTTTTCTTTCAGGGGCTTGCATGATACTAGCAGAGTTAGTAATGGAAGCTGGTTTGCCTAATGGTGTCTTAAATATTATTCATGGAACCAGTGTAAACTCCATTTTCGATGACTAACAATCGCAATTTCCCTCATTAACTTCCTTAATTTGAGGTCAATTACACATATCTGATTGTTATTTGGACTGGTTCTCGATCTTCACTTGCATGTATCGAATTGTTTGATTTGCTGATAAGCCAGTTCACTAAATTTTGGAAGCCGTGTTTGACCTCATATAAAAATGTTTGCCATCTTCTGTCGTTATAGAATTTATTCTTGGCACCATGTTTTTGATTAACATGATACTTTGTTGTGCAGGACATTGTCAATGCCATCTGTGATGATGACAATATTGAAGTTGTGTCTTTTGTTGGTTCTGATGCTGTAAGTTTGACCCTTGGGTAACCACCTTTAATGGTCTGAAAATCGTTGCACTTTTTTATACATTCTTTGGGGTGAAAACATTCCTCGAGGTAATGATGTATAGGTGTGGTGTTTCACTCTTTGGATCTCTGACCTTGCAAAACCTTGTATTAGTTCCCTTTGGTCACCCTAATTCTGCCTTTAATGTAATGACTAACTGTTGATAGAGAGTATTAAAAACAACTTATCAAAACAAAAAGAGAGGATAAGCTGAGAAAGTTTGGAAGGGACTAAATAATAAGAATGTTCTCTAGAAGAAATTTAGTCATTAAAATTAACCAACCATAGCAAGCATATATAAGCTACAGATCCATGCTCTGATACTGTGATACTCATCCATCCCATCCCCAACTGGAAACAAAAGAGAAATAAAATGACAAGTTGCAGTATCTTATTGTAAACCAACCATAGCAAGCATATATAAGCTACAGATCCATGCTCCAATACTGTGATACTCATCCATCCCATCACCAACTGGAAACAAAAGAGAAATAAAATGATAAGTTATAGTATCTTATTGTAAAGGTGATTTGTACTGTTTAATAATCTAAGTGTCCTCTAACAATGAAAAATGGAAAAAGAAACCAAAGAGCCCAAATGAAAAGAAAAAGAATAAAATAAAAAAGGACTGCAACACCAAGTATGTTGGGAAGATATGGTAAGCAACTAGGGAAAATCAAGTCTATAGTTAAGTATGGGTTTGGTTTTTCCAATCCTCGGCTTGAGAGGAAGTATTTTACTTATAGTGGCAAGTGGCATGTGTTCGCGGTCTGCTGCTCAGGTTGGTATTATATATTATAAACCGACACGCAAGTGCACGTGGTCAAACAAGTAATAAAGTGGCTAAGTAGCCAAGTATCGATCCAAGGAGGCTCAAGATACGTAAAATTGCCTAGTTTACTATATTCCTATTTCACTCCTAATTATGCTAACAACAATGTAACCAATAGTTACTTGAGTTTTTGTTTCTAAACTATATATACTACAATTAATAACAACTATTTACTTGTGAATTTAGACAATGGATATGAACATGCCAAGGTTAAGAACAAGTAATGAACTTGATAATCATGATAATTTGGTTAATCTCTTCTTCATGTTGCTAGCCAAGAACATTAGCCTAGAAATTAAAACTCTCGTATTTAATTTCACTTTAGAATCATAAACCATCCGTCTACATTTCTGTGATCAAATGCAATTTATGACCTAGCACTACAATTCCGGTTCCTAAATTGACTAATACGGCTTTCAAGTATATTTCTATCAGGAAAGCACATCAAAACCCAATTTTCCCAAATCAAGTTAAGAACAATACCCTATTAATTCACAACTTTCCAATTTCTTGCTCTTTCGAGTGAAATTGGACTTTTTAGATGTACATTAATGTTGGTCAAGCACTAATGCAGTAAGAACAAGAATTAATAGAACAACATTAAAGAAGAAGAAGAAAACCATATCATTTACAATCAAAATTCATTACACATGTTCAAAACCTCAGCAAGGAAGAGAATTAGCCACTCATTTGTGGATTGATCATCCTAAAATGAGTGTAAATCATACGTACAATTGATAGAAAGAAGAAAAGAAGAGAAGAAATCCCTTAGCTTTTTCGTTCCTCAACTGCTACTAACCCACGTCCTTGCTCTCCACTTCTGAACTCAGTCTAAAAACTCAAAACTAATTAAAATAAACCTAAGTGTGCTATTTATACTAGTGGGAAATTTTTCCCGGAATAACAAGCAACGTGTCACGGAGGCCAACGCGGAGCACTGCCTCCGTGACACGGCGTGGACGCGGACCTTCACTGGAATTTCAGGGTCCGGTAAATTAACCTCAACGTGGCACGGAGGCCAACGCGGAGGCCTCTCTCCGTGCCACGGAGCTGACGCGAAGGCACACTGGAATTTGCCATTTTAATTCCTGTTCAGGCAGTGTGCTACCGCGATGGTAGCGTGGCACGGCTCCATCGCGGAGCCCTTATAAAATGTGCATTCCAAGGCCTTTTCCACGCTCGCATCCAAGTCCAACTCCGATATAGTTCCAACATGCATTTTAGCTCCTAAAAATCACATTTACCTGCAAAACAAATGCTAATCATGTTGGTTAGTATAAATTCGCATTTTATTACTAATTACATGATATTATATACACATTGCACAACAAACAAGGTAAAAATGATACGTTTGAGTATCACTTGGGCATATAAATCTGCCCAAGATCACTTACCCCACACTTAAATCCTTGTTCGTCCTCGAACAACATATACACAAATCATGCAAATTACATCCCAACCTTCGTCACTATGGTGCAACAATTTACGCTACGGTCATACCGATTATTCAATTTTTGCAAATCATCAAGAAAACATGCTTGGTCGTACCATACAATGACCTTTAATACATCAAGGCTTCCTAGACTTTAAGAATTGATTCTTGATATCGGCAAACTCATGCAAATCAGCTAATCAAGAAATCCGACACGAAAATCAATCTTTGATCAAGCATGTGCCCTCACAACTCGAGAGAAACTTCCCCTTTATGTTCATGCAGCACACAAACATGCAAGTAGGGGCATATAAAAATTAATTTCACTCTCTCTCCCAAAAGAATTCACATGCCTCATGTCATGACCCATAAGCTTGCCCTTAGTGTATTACTCCACTAATATAAAGAAATGCAATATAGGATCACGTAGGACTTTAATGGGTTGTAACGGGGCTATGGATCTAGTATATATATATTGGATTAGCCAATAATAGTCGCTAGCATCCTTAAGCGCCTTTTCAACTCATTCCCATCGACTCATGGACATTGTTCCTCTCTTTTCTTTTTTTTTCTCCCATTCATGCTGGTTTACTTTCATACAACCCATTTCATCAAACACACTTGACACAAAACAAAGGGTTTTCATGTACCCTCACTATCATTTAATTACAACAAGTGCCTCTTCAACATCAGCTTTTCTTTCCTCACTTTGCTATTCTTTCTCTTTTCACTCTTTAACACTTTGGAAAACATTTTCTTTTTTTTGTAAGCGCTTAAGAGCTTCTTATAGACTTGAAGGCTAATGAAAAGAAGGAATAAAACTTAGTTTATACACTTTTGGACAAAAGAAAGAAATCGGCTAAAGGCTCAACGGGCTGACTAGGGTATACAACATATAAAAAGGTAGAATTTGACAAGAAAAAAAATGGAAACTATCGGTTAAAACAAAGAAATGCCTACATCCTTTCCAACACTACACCTCCTTCATTTCGTTTTGTATACACACCAGGCAAGTTCTAGACATGCACATGCTCGAATCAAGATGCATTCACAGACTCTTTAATTAGTCAATTACATGAATTCAAGATTAAGCCTCAATCATACTGAACCAAATTCTATAGCCTAGGTAACTCAACGTATTTACAGAATTGCATGATTTCAAACGAATCACTTTCACATTTTGAACATCAGTTACAACACGCAACGAAATTTTAGCAACCATAAGCAACTACAGTTCATTGATGCAATCCACCAAAGAAAAAATTAAAAACAAATAAAAATCCTACTCCTACCGACTACATTTCCCTTAAGACGGTCGTCATCCATCCATCATAGGGAACGGTCACTAACTATGACATCGGTTCAATGGGACTATTCTCGGTAAAAGAACCGAAAACAAACTCCGAGAAACCCAAAAAAATAAAAGTCGAAAAAAAATTTTTGCAACACATCGATCATTTCGATAGAAAGATATTTACAAAAGATTTTGATAATTGCAAAATATCTTCGCAAAAATTTTGAAAAATATCGATCATGTCGATAGTTGTAAAAATATTTACAAAATTTACAAAATATTTACACTAGCAACCATAACTTTCAAAAACACACATCATTAACCACACACAAGTATATACACATACATCACTAATCAGTTCGCCACAGGGAAAGCACAAACATACATACAAACCAAGGAAAAAAACATACAGCAATTTAGAGCCTATGTCCCCAGCACCTAGCTACTCCCCACCCCACACTTAAATCGAACACTGTCCCCAGTGTTCACAAAAATACAAAGCACAAAATTTTGGGTGGTGGAACTCCCTGCTCAGTCGAAATATTCGACTTCTTCATCCGGTGCTGCGGCCTCGTCGCCCATATCTGAATCAACTCCATCGTCGTCATCGGACTCCACATCGGAATCCTCACGACGTGTCTCCTCATCAGTAGGGACATCGTCATCTGTCGGCTCCACGAAGGCTGGCCCTACCCGACATAAGGCTCTGGCGTTCTCGCCAAAGGGGTAGTCCAGCTCCAGCTACCATAATTCTTCCTCAGTGGCTGGTCTCCCACCTATCCGTAGCTGCAGCATCTGCATGCCAAACATACGGGCCATGTACTGATCGTCACGAGCATGTCGCTCGCCCAAAGTCAGCACCGGTCCGTGTGTAGTGTCGGGGGCCTTAGTCTTTGTCACGTCGAGGGCCCTCCGCTCCAACTGCGGAATATAATCCAAGGCTTCTTCCTCAATGTCGAGGCCTCGGAGGAAGGTGGTGATGAGTTCGCCAAACCCGTATCTGTGGCCCTGGTGCAGTCTGGCTCTCTTCATGGCGGATATTATTACCGCCCCCACATTAATCTCAAGCCCTTTCATAAGGGCATACACCAAGCAGACACGGTCCCGGGTCACGTCCGTCATATGAACTCCCGGGATCAAACACGAACATACAATCTTCAGCCATATTCTGGCCTCCCTGTTCATCTGCGAATAAGGCAGAGTCTGGTGGTAACCCCTCTCCTTATGTCTACTCCATCGGGCCGTGGATCGAGCCCCACACAACGTACGTCTGATGTCGGCGTACGGTGGGGTGATGTTTAGCTGGCGGAGAACATGGGCGTCTGTGTCCCGCGCTCCAACGATGGCATTCAGCTGCTGGGGTTCCAGAGTGACAATCTGCCCTCTGATTTTCACTGTGTGGCTTCTGATGGTCGGGTTCCAATTTGCATAAAATTCCCGGACCAAGTGAAGGTTGCACTCCTTGGACTCCTGAAAGATAAAGCTGAGCCCAGCTGCCTCGATTCTCTGTATAATGCGAGGGAACTCCTGTGCGAGTGGTTCCCGTGCAATATGTTCCTCGGGGAAGTACTTGTTTTCTTTATGTTTCGCGTACCACTTCTTCCCTTCATCGGTGACCCATCTTGTTCCGTATTGGCGGCGTTGGCCGCGCGGAACAGCGGGTGCAGCTGGGACTGTGGTGCCCAGTCTCATCCTTTTCCTACCTGTGCCTGAGGTAGAAGCACCCTTGCCTTTATCTTGTCTGCTAGCCATTGTACCTGTCAATTTACACAAACAAGCACAAAGTTAAGCTAAAAACTTGTTAACTTCGGCTAAGGTCGGGTTACACAACATTTACCCCACACTTAGGCCTTAGCTACTTCTACAAAATTACGGCAAAGATAACTCTAAGTACACCACAGACAACATCATAACTTCATGCTTAGTGCGTTCACAACAAAATTTCGACAGCATAACGGTTAGCGTACTACTCAGACTTCATACAGCTAATCCCAATCCTACTATCGCTAACAATTCACACATCGCACAAGCAACAAAAACAACAACAAAATAAAAACAACAATAAAAACATTCTATATACAAACGAATCCAAACAATCTAACCAATTCACACATTTTATGCATTTTCCCACAAAAATTCGAGAATTCGTCGTCTTTTAACATTTACACAATATTTACCACGACTTCTCTCAAATAATAAACACACCCCGACATCTAATTTGCCGACTTATCAAGTCGCCCAAGTCAAATTCAACAACCCAAGCCCTAGAATACAATTCTATGATCAATTTCGAATTATTTACGCAATCGATAAGTTCAAACACTAAGTACAACAATTCAAACATGTATCAATCACAAATAATCCAACATTCATGTTTAATTTCTACCTAGGGTGATATATCTCACCTCACATGCCCAAATTTGACAAAAATCGCCAAAAAATTGAGATAGACGATGAAAACATACCTTTGAATTGAAGAACCGAAGAAAATTGATGTTTTTCCTTGCCTAGGAACGTGGCACGGTGCTTGGGGAGGGGGAAATGGGTGTTTGGTCGCGGAGGGAAGAGGGAAATGGGGAAAAATGTGGCGAAATCGGGGGTTTATTTAAAGAAAACACGCGGGTCACCCGGCAACCCGGTGTGACCCGGCACTGAATAAGGGGCAACGTGTCACGGAGGGTAACGCGGAGCCCCTCCTCCGTGACACGGAGCCAACGCGTTGGCTTACTGGATTTTTGAAAAATCCGGATTTTGCCTTCAACGTGTCACGGAGGGTAACGCGGAGCCTTACCTCCGTGACACGGCGCCAACGCGCCAGTGCACTGTTTCTTCAATTAATTTTGATTTTTCATACCTTGCCTCATTTTCTCGATTCCATGTATATTTCCTCCGTTATACCTGAAAATCACCTCACTAAACAAAAATTGGTTAAATTAATAGATTTCCCTAACTAAAAGTAAAAAATATTAACTAAAATGAAAATCTAAACCTAATCAAGAAAAGGAAAAGAAAAATAAAACTTGGAAATAGAAAATAAAAACAAAAATAAACATAAAAGTTAACTACACTGTGCAAAAAGGAAAAAATAAAATATTTTTCTCACGGGTTGCCTCCCGTGCAGCGCCTGGTTTACCGTCGCGGCTCGACGTCCTTTACGCTCACTTGTCTACTAGGGAGATGGACGATTTGTCCCGATCATGGTCATCCCCCCAGTAGTGTTTGCATCTCTGCCCATTTACCAAGAACGTAGCACTCCTATCTTCTTGCCACAGTTCTACTGCCCCGTGAGGGGTCATTCTCACCACTTCAAACGGTCCAGACCATTTAGACCTCAGCTTACCAGGAAACAATTTCAATCTTGAATTAAAAAGCAAAACTTTCTGTCCTGGTTCGAAAATGCGATGCACCACATGCTTGTCATGCCATCTTTTGGTTCTTTCCTTGTAGTACTTCGCACTCTCATAGGCATGCCAGCGAAATTCATCAAGTTCGCTGAGCTGCATTAGTCTCTTTTTACCCGCTAGCTCTGAGTCCATATTTAGCTTTCTGACAGCCCAGAAAGCTCGATGCTCAAGTTCAACCGGGAGATGACATGATTTGCCATAGACCAATCGGTATGGTGACGTTCCAATCGGTGTCTTATAAGCAGTTCGGTAGGCCCACAACGCATCATCAAGTTTACTAGACCAATCATTCCGTTGTGTGTTCACCGTTTTCTGAAGAATCTGTTTTACCTCCCTATTTGACACCTCTACTTGCCCACTAGTTTGTGGGTGATATGCTGTGGCCACTTTATGGCGCACCCCATACTTAGCCAGTAATTTCTTGAAACTTGCATTGACAAAATGAGCCCCTCCGTCACTGATAATTGCTCGGGGTGTCCCAAACCTTGTGAGAATGTGTTTTTTCACAAACTTTGTTACTACCTTGTTATCATTCCTGGGGCAAGCTATTGCTTCCACCCATTTTGATACATAATCTAGAGCCACCAAGATGTAACGATTTCCAAATGACGGTGGGAATGGACCCATGAAATCAATGCCCCATACATAATCTACAGCCACCAAGATGTAACGATTTCCAGTATGTTCTGCAAAGGCATCTCTTGTCTTCTGCCAATTGATCCTGTCCGCTGACATCTATCACACATTTTGACATACGCCATAGAATCTCTGAACAGTGTTGGCCAAAAGAAACCTGACTGAAGAACCTTGTGTGCTGTTCTCTCACCTCCGTGATGCCCTCCATACAACGAAGAATGGCAGCCCCTCAACACTTCTGCTATCTGACTCTCTGGGATGCATCTTCTCATCACCTGGTCTGGTCCCTGCTTGAACAAATATGGCTCATCCCATACATAATGTCGGCTGTCATGCCTCAATTTCCTTCTTTGTTGGTCTGTTGCTTCCGGTGGGTAAACTCCGCTCACTAGCAAGTTGACTATGTCAGCATACCAGGGAACTTCAGCTTCTCCCACTGCCAAGAGTTGCTCATCTGGGAAGTCCTCATTAATGTCATCACTTTCCATCACATGCGACCGACTTTCCAGTCGTGATAGGTGATCTGCTACCTGATTTTCACTCCCCTTTCTGTCTCGAATCTCAAGGTTAAACTCCTGTAGCAATAAGATCCATCTGATCAATCTGGGCTTAGCATCTTTCTTGTTGAATAGGTATCGAATAGCTGCATGATCAGTGTACACCACCACTTTCGAACCCACCAAATAAGACCGGAACTTGTCAAATGCAAACACCAGAGCTAGCATTTCCTTTTCTGTGACTGTGTAATTGCTCTGAGCCGTATTCAGTGTCTTGCTTGCATAATAAATAGAATGAAAAATTCTATTCTTCCTTTGTCCCAATACAGCTCCCACAGCCACATCACTGGCATCACACATCAGCTCAAATGGTTGTTCCCAATCAGGAGAGGTAAGGATGGGTGCTTCTATCAATTTCTGCTTCAACTTTTCAAATGCTCCAACACACTCATCATTCAACTCAAACTTGACCTCCTTTTCTAGCAGTCTGCATAGCGGTCTAGAAATGTTGGAAAAGTTTTTAATGAATCGTCTGTAGAATCCTGCATGTCCCAAAAAACTGCGTACACCTTTCACTGATACTGGTGGTGGCAATTTCTCAATAACCTCAATTTTAGCACGATCGACTTCCAACCCCTTTTTAGACACTTTGTGGCCCAGGACAATCCCCTCCTTCACTAAGAAGTGGCATTTCTCCCAGTTTAACACAAGGTTGGATTCTTCACATCGAGCCAGCACCCTGTCAAGATTCTGCAAACAAGTAGCAAACGAATTACCGAAAACAGAAAAATCATCCATAAATACCTCAACAAAATCCTCAACCATGTCATGGAAAATAGCCATCATGCATCTCTGGAATGTGGCGGGTGCGTTGCATAACCCAAACGGCATCCGCCTGAAAGCATATGTCCCATAAGGACAGGTGAAAGTCGTCTTCTCTTGATCCTCAGGAGCGATGGCTATTTGGTTATAGCCAGAGTACCCATCAAGGAAGCAATAATACTCCTGCCCTGCCAATCTATCAAGTATTTGGTCAATAAAAGGAATGGGGTAATGGTCTTTCCTCGTGGCTTCATTGAGTTTCCTGTAGTCCATACAAATTCGCCAGCCTGTGACGGTTCGTGTAGGGATCAACTCATTTTTCTCATTAGTGATTACAGTCATTCCCCCTTTCTTAGGAACACATTGAACGGGACTAACCCACTCACTGTCTGAAATTGGGTAGACTACACCTGCATCAAGCCACTTGATTATTTCCTTCCTTACCACATCTTTCATTGCTGGATTAAGTCTCCTCTGCGGCTGAACAGTTGGCTTGGCTCCTGTCTCCATGAATATCCTGTGTGTGCAGAAAGCTGGATTTATACCCTGAATGTCAGACATTTGCCAACCCATTGCTTTCTTCCTCTTCCTTAAGACCCCCAAAGCTGCCTTTTCCTGTTCCTCTGTCAAGTCTGCAGAGATAATAACTGGTAACGTCTCTCCCTCCCCCCAAAAGATATATTTTAAATGGGGAGGCAATTCTTTCAGCTCCAATTTCGGTGCCTCCTCAACAGACGGTTTCGGCAACGGCTCTAGTGATCTCATCAATGACTGAAATTCCTGTCTCCTCGGATGATTAGGTGCTCCATCCAACAATTGAACCATTCCACAAGCTTCTCTATCCCCAAAATGATCAGAATGCGTCAACGCTCTTTCCAATGGGTCTTGAGATTCAACAACCTGCCTACTTTCTCCATGTTCAACCACACTGATTTCCGAAAGCTCCTCATGTATAGCCGGCAGCTTCATGGCTTTTAACACATCAAATACCTCTACCTTGTCATGTGCTTGCATTGTAAGTTTACCCGCAGCTACATCAATTAATGCTTTTCCGGTTGCCAAAAAGGGTCGTCCCAAAATAAATGGGACTTCAGCATCTGGTTCAAAATCCAGAACAATGAAATCGACCGGAAAAATGAGGGAGCCTACTTGCACTAACACATCCTCAACAATGCCATCTGGCTTAGCTAAAGACCTGTCTGCTAGCTGCAAGATTACCGTTGTAGGTCTAGGACTCCCTAGACCTAACTTTCTGAATACCGAAGATGGCATCAGATTTATGCTTGCCCCCAAGTCGCATAATCCACGAGCTCGGATACTTTGCCCAATCGTAAGCTGGATAGTAAAACTTCCAGGGTCTTTCAGTTTTGTGGGCAACCTATTCTGAATACGGGAAGTGCATTCCTCCGTTAAAGCTACCGTGGCATACTCAGTCAAACGACTTTTGTTAGCCACGATGTCTTTAATATATTTCGCATATTTTGGCACTCCCTGCAAGACATCAACAAGAGGTAAGTTAACATGTACCTGTTTAAGTACCTCCATGAATTTCTGGAAACACGCCTCCTCCTTGTGTTTCTTAAGTCGTTGAGGGAACGGGGGTGGAGGCCTTTCTGGTTCAGCTTCTTTAGTCTTCCCCTTATCCGAGATTTGCTCTCCCTCAACATCTGCTGCTCCTGACTTTTGAGGCGGTCTTTCCGGTTCCACCTCCTTCAACTGTAAACCACTCCTCGTGGTCACTGCATTCACCTGCTTTGGATTAGGATCCGTGTCGCTAGGTAGTCCTCCTCTGGGTCTAGTATTTTGGGCACTAGCAAATTGCCCAAACTGATATTCAAGAGCCTTGGTCGCCAACTGATTATTCTTCACTTCGGCTGCCAATTTGACATAGTCAGCCTGCAATTGTGCCTGATTAGCGATCATGGTTTTGAACATCTCCTCAATAGTCGGTGATGGTGGTGGAGGAGGGGCATTGTGATTTCTGAATTGAGCTTGATAATTTTGTTGCCCTCCTTGGTTTCTGTGCATACCCTGCTCTGAACTTTGGCCTTGTTGATTGTTGCTACCCCACGAAAAATTCGGATGGTTCCTCCAATTTGAGTTGTAGCCACTACCAAACTGCTGCTGATTTCTCTGTGCATTGCCCACAAAATTAACAGAATCAGGATTTGCACCACAGCATTCAGCTGAATGCTCACTACTACCACACACTTCACACCACATCTGTTGAACTGCATTGACTGAAGCTGAAGGCTGGTTCAAATTGATATTGCTGAAGTGAGTGTTTAACTGATTTTGCAAAGCAGCTATCTGTGCAGCGATAGCTGTGAATCCATCCACTTCAAGCACTCCCGCTGCTTTCCTTGCTCCACCTCTTGAAGAATCTGCATTCCATTCTGGATTGCCTTGTGAAATTCGGTTGAGCAAAGTGTACAGCTCCTCATAGGTCTTTTCCAGCGCTTGCCCTCCAGCTGCTGAATCTAATAGAATTTTAGTGTGGGGTTCCAAACCCTCAATAAATGTGTGTACCAACACCTCATTGGACTGATGATGATGAGGACAGTCCCGCAACATGGATTTAAATCTTTCCCAGGCTTGATAGAGATTTTCTCCTTCCCTCTGTTTAAAACTTAGAATTTGACTTCTAAGTCTGGCTGTTTTACCAGAAGGGAAAAATCTGATCAAAAACTTCCGTGCAAGATCATCCCACGTTGATATAGAATTGGGTGGTTCAGCTTTTAACCACCTCTTGGCTTCACCAAGTAAGGAAAATGGAAATAAGGTGAGCCGAACATAATCAGGTGACACTCCAGCGGGTATATAAGTGTCACTTATCTCCAAAAAGTTTTGGAGATGTTGTTGTGGATCTTCATGAGGGAGACCGGTAAATTGCCCGCTTGTGTGCAAAAGTTGCACCATATTCTGCTTTAATTCAAACCTCCCTCCAGGCTCTGGTTTGCGGATGCTAGAATGTACATTATTAGCGTGTGGGATTGCCACCTCGCGAACCGGCCTTGCTGCTGCTTCATCGGGCACTAACACTGCCCGCACAACTGGTGGATTTTGTTGCTCCATCATAGACTGTTTAAGCAACTGCAGCTTCTTTCGTAGAGCTTCTCTACGTTGACTATGAAATTCACGTTCAGGCTCTAAGTAAGATTCCACCAGCTCTTTGTCCCTTGCCAGTGTTCACAGAAACAAAATCTGCAAAATACAGGCTAAGACCAAGTTGTTAACACTTAAGAAAATAAAAATAAAAATACAGTAAATTTACACTAAACACAATTTCACAAATCGCCTAGCCTCCCCGGCAACGGCGCCAAAAACTTGTTCGCGGTCTGCTGCTCAGGTTGGTATTATATATTATAAACCGACACGCAAGTGCACGTGGTCAAACAAGTAATAAAGTGGCTAAGTAGCCAAGTATCGATCCAAGGAGGCTCAAGATACGTAAAATTGCCTAGTTTACTATATTCCTATTTCACTCCTAATTATGCTAACAACAATGTAACCAATAGTTACTTGAGTTTTTGTTTCTAAACTATATATACTACAATTAATAACAACTATTTACTTGTGAATTTAGACAATGGATATGAACATGCCAAGGTTAAGAACAAGTAATGAACTTGATAATCATGATAATTTGGTTAATCTCTTCTTCATGTTGCTAGCCAAGAACATTAGCCTAGAAATTAAAACTCTCGTATTTAATTTCACTTTAGAATCATAAACCATCCGTCTACATTTCTGTGATCAAATGCAATTTATGACCTAGCACTACAATTCCGGTTCCTAAATTGACTAATACGGCTTTCAAGTATATTTCTATCAGGAAAGCACATCAAAACCCAATTTTCCCAAATCAAGTTAAGAACAATACCCTATTAATTCACAACTTTCCAATTTCTTGCTCTTTCGAGTGAAATTGGACTTTTTAGATGTACATTAATGTTGGTCAAGCACTAATGCAGTAAGAACAAGAATTAATAGAACAACATTAAAGAAGAAGAAGAAAACCATATCATTTACAATCAAAATTCATTACACATGTTCAAAACCTCAGCAAGGAAGAGAATTAGCCACTCATTTGTGGATTGATCATCCTAAAATGAGTGTAAATCATACGTACAATTGATAGAAAGAAGAAAAGAAGAGAAGAAATCCCTTAGCTTTTTCGTTCCTCAACTGCTACTAACCCACGTCCTTGCTCTCCACTTCTGAACTCAGTCTAAAAACTCAAAACTAATTAAAATAAACCTAAGTGTGCTATTTATACTAGTGGGAAATTTTTCCCGGAATAACAAGCAACGTGTCACGGAGGCCAACGCGGAGCACTGCCTCCGTGACACGGCGTGGACGCGGACCTTCACTGGAATTTCAGGGTCCGGTAAATTAACCTCAACGTGGCACGGAGGCCAACGCGGAGGCCTCTCTCCGTGCCACGGAGCTGACGCGAAGGCACACTGGAATTTGCCATTTTAATTCCTGTTCAGGCAGTGTGCTACCGCGATGGTAGCGTGGCACGGCTCCATCGCGGAGCCCTTATAAAATGTGCATTCCAAGGCCTTTTCCACGCTCGCATCCAAGTCCAACTCCGACATAGTTCCAACATGCATTTTAGCTCCTAAAAATCACATTTACCTGCAAAACAAATGCTAATCATGTTGGTTAGTATAAATTCGCATTTTATTACTAATTACATGATATTATATACACATTGCACAACAAACAAGGTAAAAATGATACGTTTGAGTATCACTTGGGCATATAAATCTGCCCAAGATCAGCATGATTCCAGCTATATGCTTTTACTTATTGTGAAACTGTACATCCTTCATACTCTTCCCCTCTTGATTACATTCCACTTACTTAATGATTTGCAATTTTGCACTTCTTTATCCTGTCCATAACATATTCTTTATTCTCACAATTCAAGGCTCAACTGTATATGCGAGGCAGACCATTTGTGAACAACAGTAAATGTGCTAAGGTAAATGTAGATACTTTTGCTTGTAAAGATTGCTCCATGGATCCTTCATTTGTCTTGATGTACCATGTGAATAGGTGAAACATGGGTGTGGGCAGTTATGCTGATCTTTTTTCTTTTAATTGATGAGTCAGAAGATTTTTTTTGCACTACATCCAGATGGTGTATGTGATCTTTGCTGAAGTGTTTTAAGTGGCTTCCCTCACCCTACACTTTCATCCAGCATAAGCTTCATCTGTTTGTGAGATGTTAACGTGTACATCAAGCCTCCCCAAAAGTCTAACTAACTCTCTGCACAAATTTCATCTTACACCAAAAGCCTCAATAGTGGACAGACTCTCTATTCGTTCAAGATTTCTCCTGTGTTTTTCCCTCCACCAAATCCAAAAAATACAAAAGGATCAGTCTTCCACAACTGCTTTTCTTTTTCCATCTCTTTCATCATCTCCTTCAAATTTCTGGTGGTGCTAGGTTATGGAATCAACTACTATCTCCGTCTCCAACAAGATTTAAAATTTGTTACCGAAGTTCTCATCTTCGATAACAACATGATCAGAATATTGACTTTGTTTTTCAGTTTCACTTTCATACTAGATGTGTTATGCACAAAAGTTGAAATAATGTCCACACGGTTCACCATCTGCCCGTACAAGTCCGCACACTAGGCATAGGGCTAGGCAGGTAGCTAACTCTCTTTAGGATCTCACCGGTTTCATGTCCATCCAATCTAGTAATGGAAGTGCCATCCTTTCTCTTCATCATATACTTATGTTACTCAGCACGATCAGATCACTCCAGATTTTCTCTAGAAGTATCTGTGATCACAGCGAGTACTGCTGAGGACTTGATTTGGCTGACAAAAGTTGAGAGAGGAGAGTTTCTTTCACTAAATAGCTGCTTACTTATGTGGATCTTTAAAATGTACTGGATATTCAGAAAAAGGAAAAAAAATGTATGTACACGATACTTGTACATACCCATATTCAAACATACTGGTAAACGAGTCCATGCAACATATTCTATTCTAATTGTTGCCAACTCACTGTTTTAACTTCTCTCCTCAGGCCAATATGGGAGCCAAGAATTATGCAGTTGTCATGCCTGATGCAAATGTTGATGCTACTTTGAATGCTCTAGTTGCTGCTGGTTTTGGTGCAGCAGGGCAACGGTGCACAACAATTAACACTGTGGTCTTTGTTGGAGGCTCAAATTCATGGTACTCATTGTAATTCTCCAGTTTTCATCTGATCAACTCTCTTTTCTGCTTTTTTTTGAAAAAAAATTCCAGTTTGTCTCTTGTTTGTTGCTGAGGCAAGAATTTTCCAGTTTACTTGAAGGTGACTGTATGTCATATTCCTTCCTGATAATTATTGATGTGAAAAAGATTGTCACTTAATAACAGTTCATTCTTCTGGTACGTATGCATGACCTATGTTGCGCGGACTCTTCAAAATCTGTGCAACACCCGTGTCGACATGACATGGGTGTGGGTTGTGAGATCCATACCGGGTTTGGTCAACTTACCTTGGGTACTTTGACCACGTTCTATGAACGAGAAGTGTAGATTAATTGGGTATTTGATTTGATTTTTTGGTTTATGTCATATATATTACATACAGTTATAATAAACTATTAAAATGCTTTTATATTACGCAAGATAAGAATAAAATATTGGTGTTTATAAAGAATTAAGTTTTATTAGTTTTAGTTCAATAAGTTGAGCTAATCAATATATATATACACACGCACACACACTCTTTATATGCCCGTAATATACATTTATCGGCCATATCCCAGCACCCGTATCCGCACTTGGATCCATACCCCCAAATCCTAAAATTTATGTGATGAAAGACGGATACCCGCATCCGAGTCCAAGAAACATACTGCATGACTGCCATTAGTCTCTTCTTGTAAAGAAACCTCTACCCTGCCCTTCTAAATTGTCTAAGATATCAAATGCTATGCACCCGGAAGGATAAAAAACATCCAAAATTTCTTAAGTTAACATGCTTGTAAATCTTTTAGGTATATAAACACAAAATTTAGGGCTGTCTCTAACACTTCAAGTTAAAGCACTAGAAAAACTTACATGCTACTTTAACATCAGACAAGAGGATGATCACAGTTAGAGAAGTAACAAGTTTAGAATTTTAAGACTTATGATAGTTTGATAGGAGGTCTTTTCTCTTGTTAAAGCGAAACAAAGATTTAGCACTCCATTCATTGCTTATGATTTAAGCAACCGATTGCGAGTTTTTTGTAAATTTAAAAGTTCTTCGATAAAGTTGAGTCTGTCAAATTTCATTAGCAAGTACTCTCTTTGTTCCAGTTTATGTGTCACTCTGTCCTTATTAATCTGCCTAGAATGACACCATTATGTGATGTATGGAGAAGGAAGGTCATTGCTAGCACCGAAGGGCGTAGCCTAAGTCAACGAAGTAGGGGAAAACCCTGGAGACTATGGTTCAAATCTCAATGTAGACAATAAACATTCTGTGATTTCTTTCCATCTGTCTAAGCCTTAGTGTTGGTTGACAAAGTTACTCGGTACGTGTGCTAGTGGAAGGTACTGGGTACCCGGTGGAATAGTTGAGCAAAGAGCAAAAAAAGGAAGGTGATTGCTTATAGTTTGGAGGAGTTAGATCATAGGGTGTTTCACTCTTCCTTTTTCGATGATAAATGCAAAAAAAACATTAAATGAGTTTGAGTTCAGTAATTTCTTTTAGTTTAGTAAGGTTCAAGACAAAGTATGTAAAAAAAATTTTCACATTTTAGTGGTGGACTTGTATATCCTTTTCCAAGTTCAAGTTGATCTTATACTATTTGCTGCTCTAATCTTTACATCAGAGGCTCATCCATGCAAGATTGCTTTTCATTTTGCTGTTGCTTCTCAGTTATTTGATTAGTGCATATTAGCTGTATTTATATACCGAGTGTCTTAATTATTCTGACAGGGAAAATAAACTAGCAGAACGTGCAAAGGTACTCAAAGTAACTGCTGGAACTGAACCTGGTGCAGACCTCGGACCAGTAATCAGCAAACAGGTGCATGCGTTGACCCTAATTTCTACTCCGGTAGGAAATTTGCAGTTGGTTACTGGAGTATCTTGAATTTGTACTGCAAAATTACCATGCAGTTATTGCTTTTTGTGTCGAGTAACTTCAGTGCTTTGATGAATGCTAGTGCTACCTTTAGTTCTCCTTCTTGGGTTCATTTATCTGATTATTTGGTGTGGCATCCGTAGATCAAGGAACGGATATCCAAGCTAATCCAAGCAATTGTTGATAGTGGGGCAAAACTAGTTCTTGATGGGAGACAGATTGCGGTAATTTCACTTCTTTGCTGTTTTGTGTTTTTCGATTTTTATGCTTCAGGAGTTGTTTGATGGAGATAACCTCATGCCCTCCCATAAAAAAGGTACCCTGGGTGAAAAGAGACCTGAGCTGGTTGAAAAATAATGGACTTGAAAGACTTGTTGAAAGAGACTATTGAAGTTGATGAATGTGTGGCGGGGTTGGTATTGTAATAGATGTATTTTATACTGATTGTCCTGATAGTGCTACCTCGTGACTCGTGAGTATACTTGCATATGCTCTTAGTTGCAACAGTTCTTCTGAAGACATAATGAATGGAACTGATTGCAATAGGAAGTCAAACAGAGTCATGTTTCTTGTCTCCACTTGTAAGAGGCCTAAAGAAGTATAGAAGGTATCAATTTCTCATAATCTTTTTTCTTTAATTGCGGTCATGTTCTATGTCTCCAAATTAACTTCCTTAAATTGGCAAAATCTATAAGATTCCTTTTTGTTTGTTTTCTTGATTGACCAGACATATTAGTTTGATTCCTTGGTCATCTTTCTGCAAGAAAAGATAAAATAGGTAGTGTTGCAGACTTTTCCACCATTAGATTATTCTTTTGGATGTCAGTCTCCGTGGCAATGATTGCATTTTCCTTGAGAAACTCCTAAACATGGGAGAAGGAATGTGGTCTAATATGGAGTTCGTTTTTGCAACTTAAAGGTACCAAAGCTGCTTTCCTCTCTCTTAAACATTTGTGGATGACAAATAGGTTACCAAATACGAGTTAGGCAACTTCATTGGTCCCACAATATTATCTGATATCAAAGAAGACATTGAATGTTCCAAGGTAGTATCTAGTTTTTTATCTAATTCCTTGAGTATTTTCATGCATGCATGGAAAAACTTTATTCTTGAGTGCTATTGTTCCTTTTGTGTGCAGGAGGAAATATTAGGCCCTGTTCTTCTATGTATGCAGGTTTGTCCTACATTTCTAAGGTTCTGGACCCCTGTTCATTTGGTGCATTTTTTGTTGTTGTATCATTGAAACTCTCACCTCTTGGTCGTTTTAAGTGCAGGCTAATAGCATAGATGAGGCCATTAACTTTGTGAACCAAAATAAGTATTTCTCCATTACTTATAAAATCTGTTTGAAGTTTTTTGTTTTATCTCGTTCTTATTTTTTACACCGGTTTTATGAAGAAAATATTGCTATGGAACATCTGTCTTCACGGGCTCCGGGACACTTGCGAGGAAATTCCAGATTGAGATTGAAACAAGGCAGGTAAGACATCCCTTTTATGCGTTATCTTGTAATTCACATTTTCTGGTTAATAATAAAAAAGGATACTAAAGAATACTTCCCAGGAGGTGAGATACCGACAATTGCAGTACAATTAGGCGGGATAACTTTGATAGATTTTATTGAGTTTATGTGTCTTTATGAAAGAGAATAATGAGGAAAATTCAGGATTGTGAAAAATTAATGGCTTGATTGTTAATCTTTGCTTCGGATTAAAGACAAATGAGGAGAAAGATGGATGAATCTTTCTTGCTCATAGTAGAGGATCTGTTTCTCTACCTTTCTGGGAACTTTCAGTATGCTGGATCTTTCAGTTATATTAATAAAATTATTACTGTACAAATAAAGGTGCCACAATCTAATTAAAGCTTTCAATTCAGAACTGATTTAAAATAAACAGTAAAAGTTTAAAAGATGAACAATACAAAACTAATATTTTGTTTTATTTTAAATAGCAAAGGTGGCTTTAAGTTGTACCATTTTATTCTTGAAAAAGAGAAGGTACAACGCAAATCCACCTTACTATTTAACCTAATGGGAACTGTACACAAGTTCACTTGTACACCGAGGCATTTGAGAAATTATTGGGTTATTTTAAAAGGTAGTTTATTCAACAAATAAAAATGCGAGAAAAGCCTATATTAACTTTGACTAAGAAATGCATTTGTATGTCTTTTTACAGTCAAAATAGCTCTCACCCAGTAAACAAATTCTTTAGATAAGGTAGACTGAGGTTGTTTCTAAACGAATGTGCATAAGAACTTTTAATTTTATATGCACATCAGGCCCAATGATATTAGATTGTGGGTACAAAAAGTGAGATTATGTATGAGATTATTAATTTCATGCACAAGTAATTATTTAGAAATCAAGTAGTCATCTGATGACACTTTAAGAAATAAAATTGAAAAAAAGAGGTTCACCAGGCAATTAGATCAGGAATCTTGATATTGAGTCATTGAACGTACATAGAAACAAGAATAGAGAAGCTCTAGAATATTTGGCAATTTGATGTAGATATCTAAGACAGTTATTTCAATTAGTTAAAACACACCCTGAATATAGTTTTCTAGCTTGTGCTACTAACTTGTACTAAATTTTATGTAAATGGAGAAACTGAGGCATCAAAGAGTGTGTGCTCTGGCAGTCAATGAGGTGGGTGAAGGCCACGAGAGACCAGATGTGTTGGTGGATGCTAGCAAGTATTTAGTGGATTGTCTAGGTGCCCAGAAATTAACCCAGAAATGACTGTTATAAGAAAATCATAATAAGAAATAGAGAAACTGGGAAACTTGTTGGAAAATCTAACAATTTTTCGCATATTGATGGACTCAGGTTTGCATAAATACTGTTGCTCCTGCTCCTTTGCCCTTCTTCTCTCTCGCAGGCTCAGAGTTGTCTTTTTCTGGGGATCTCAATGCCAATGGTAAACGTACTCGAAACGCATGCCTTTTGCTCCTATTATCTACTAATTTGTCCTGTATCTTAATTTTCTAAATTGGAGCTGCGCGCTATGCAGGCAAAGCTGGTGTACACTTTTACACCCAAGTAAAGACAGTGACTCAGCAATGGAAGGAATTCTCCGGTAGTGAAGGAGGATCACCAGGACTAACGTCAAGCTACCCTCAAAGTAATGATGGACTATCTCGGGGAATGCAAGCTTTTGGTCATCAGAGTGGCAATGGTGATTATCAAAGGAGCGATGGAGTATCTCAGGGATTACAACCTATCAATTACCAGAGTGGTGATGGAGCATCTCCGGGGTTACAATCAAGGGATTTCTCAAATGGACATGGAGTCCATCTGCCTTTACACCCAAAGGATTTCCAGGCTTGTGATGATGAATCTCTGGGAGAACATTCAAGGGATATCCCAGGTGGTAATGATATATCCCCAACAATACCAATATCTGATGGATCTCATTGGACATTGAACTTTTGACTAGATATTATTTATATTTGGAACTAGAAAAATGTGAATATTAGTTTTAGTTTTGTTTGTTAAAGGATTAATTTTAGGTTTCTCCAATATGTTTTCCTTAAATTGATCAGCAGAGTGAATTCGACTTTAAAATCTTGGGCAGTTTTTGGTTTGATCTCTTATGAATCTGACGTGTGAGCTATAAAATATTGGTGCAAGTTGAATTACATTTGGACTCAAAATGTCTAACTTGTCCAAGTCTCAACTTTTAACACAATGTGTAGCATCAATATAAGCAGTAGTTCATAAGCTTACAATGCTTTTTTTCCTTGTGTTTTGGGATAACCCCAGTCATTTCTTAGTTATTTATCATATTACTATAATCTTTCAGTTAAATAAGTGTCTTTAACTGACTTGAAGATTTTTCTTTAAACAATTAGTCTGAAACTTAACGGCGGAGGTGGGTGGTATAAGGATTGATCGCAGTGTGATAGTGATGGTGGAGGTGGTGGCAACAACAACAGTGGTGGTGGTGTGAGAGTGAATATAATTATAATGATGGAGGTGATATGTGTGGTAATGATAATTATAATAACGGAGGTAATAGGTGTGGTGAGGATTGACAGTAGTGTTTGATAGAGTTGCTAGTGGTTGTTGTGCTTGACAGAGATGGTTGACTATGTAATGGTGGTGGTTGTAATGGCAGACGTGATGAGTGGTGGTAGCTGGCAATTGTCGATAGAGTGGTGATGAAAATTATATTTCGATAAATATGTGTTAATGATATTAAGACTTCATCGTTAAGACCTATTTAGTTAAATTTTTAATATAAGATTCAAATGTTCATTAAGTGCAAATAAATAGGGCCTAAATCTCTGTAAATTATTAAGGCTTTGCAAGTTTCATATTTGACCATGTCATGTTTCCGTTATCTCCTGAATCATATTTGTCATATGGCTTTTAATTAACACTATTTTCTTCTAAAATTTTGTTTGCAAAATCTCCAAATTAAAATTTTACAATTGAGAAATGGCTTTGGCTTTCACTTGTTCAACTGCAATTCGTGGCTCTCGTTCTTCATCTTCTTATTATCATCCCAAAGGTACCCATTACCTTTTTCTCACAAAGTTCCAATTTTTACACTTAAAATTGTAAATGTGATGAAGATCCGAGAATTGTATTATCTGTTCTTTTTTTTTTTTCCTTCTCATTGCGTGATTTATTATCTAAAATTATGAGTTTTATGGTGGAAGAAACAAAATTTAGGTCTTAAAAAGGGGTTAAAATTGAAAGATACCCGACAACAGTGTGACAACTGACGTGGCTGATCTTCCAAACTCGATATCTTCCAAAAAGGCAAAATTATTTACTATCCATAATATAATGTAGTGAGAGAAAGTATTATTCTTAAATCTTAACTCATCACTGACGACGATCTTCATCATCAATTGGATAATCTCTAAAACACTTTCTGCTATCGATAAAGACTTAGAAATTACACTAGAATTTCGTATATACCAAAATATTTAGAACGGCAAGTCTTGAGGAACAATGATGCAGTTTTCAGTTCATAGAGGTGAGGTTTCCCCCAATTTATAGCATACCCTTTTTATTATTCTTCATATAAATCTTTTCTGCGAATTGATGATGATCAATAAATCTTGTAATGGTGCCGTTTGTTGCAGTGAGGAAAGTGAGGTCTTTGACTCCTGGGGTTTTCGCTCTCGCTAATCATCACATCTCAGTTGCTGCTGAATCCTCATGGAAGCATCGGACTTCCCTAGTCAGTATTCAACATTTTTTCCCCATCAATTAGTCTTGATTTTATTTCCATTAATGATGCTTTCTTTCTTATACTTTCTGTTTAGAGAATATCTTTGTTCAATCAAAGAGGCAGTTTTTAGTCTCTCCTAAGTTTTTCTAATGAAGCAATGTTTTAATTTGGGCTAAAAATTTTCTTGATCTTTTTTTATCAGAGAGTTCCAAATTTAGTTGGTGGCAGCTTTGTAGATTCGCAATCATCAGAATTCATTGATGTTATTAACCCAGTAAGTTGGTCGCTTTAAAGTTGCAATCTTTACATGAAATGCTAATACTTTGGGTGCATGGTGTTTCTTGATTCCAGTTGGGGCAAGTTTATAATTGCTTTGAGTTTTGATAATAGGCAACCCAAGAGGTGGTTTCTCAGATACCTTTAACCACAGATGAGGAGTTCAAATCTGCGGTTTCTGCTGCGAAGGAGGCCTTCCCGTCATGGAGGAACACGCCCATAACCACAAGACAACGGATCATGCTCAAATTCCAAGAGCTTATTAGGAAGAACATGGTTTGGTTTTGTCGAATTCCTTTTCTTTCTGCTGTTCTTTGCTTGTGATCTCTGTTCACTTCATTTCCTATGTCTGTTCTAGGATAAGCTTGCTTTGAATGTGACTACCGAACAGGGAAAAACACTGAAAGATGCACAAGGCGATGTGTTCCGTGGTCTCGGTTGGTTCTTCACTCACTTAGGCATAGGGAAACATTTTCTGTTTGATGACTGTGAACTTGAATTTCTGTTTTCTGTTTTTTGAAGAGGTGGTGGAGCATGCATGTGGAATGGCAACTTTGCAGATGGGTGAGTATGTGTCTAATGTATCAAATGGAATTGATACCTATAGCATAAGGGAACCTCTGGGTGTTTGTGCCGGGATTTGTCCGTTCAACTTCCCTGCAATGATTCCCTTATGGGTAAGCATGTTTCTATTTTTTTTCTCGTTTCGTAGTTTCCATACATTTTAAGTGCATTTCTCAAATCTTTTTACAGTTTCATCTCTGTTTGAACTTGGTTGTCTTATCCTTGTCTTCTACCTAGCTTGAGCAATTATTCTCATTTTCACATAACAACACTATATGATCAAGAAAGCTTTTGTAGTGTGATTAGTATGAAGCTATTGTTAGTCATCAGATGGCCGGATTTATGGGCTGTTTTGTATCAACTACCTTTTTATATATCTTTTTCCCTTTCTGCAGGCAATCTTAATGTTTTGTTTTTGGTGGGGAGATGGGAAGGGGGTTGAGCTTAAGTTTCAGAAAATAGGCTGCATCTTTATATAGTTTTATGTGAATTTGGTGCAGATGTTTCCTGTTGCAGTTACTTGTGGTAACACCTTCGTTCTTAAGCCTTCAGAGAAGGACCCAGGTAGCTGTTTCCATATTTTTCAATTGTTGTAGCATAAGATGTTGCAACATTTAGGGGCAGAGATACATGTACCAGTTGTGTAAAGCAAAGTGATTATAACTTAAAAAAGAGCATCATTTATGCTGTTTTCTGAATTTGACTGATTTTTGTTTCATCATTTGGTTTCAGGGGCTTCCATGATGTTGGCAGAGTTGGCAATGGAGGCTGGTTTGCCTGATGGTGTTCTAAATATTGTTCATGGAACCCATGTATGTCTTTTCATATAGTTGCTGGCGATATGTTTTTCTGCCCCTTTATTTAGTGCCCCTTTACTTTAGTCCAATAAATGTATGGATTTTATCTGCCCTTCTTATTCTATATTTTAAGAAGCACCATAGGATTGAGTAAAACTATGTAGTGAATCTCCATATTATCCCACTACATAAAATCTATATTGTTGCTTCCCTGGAAGGCGTTTCTTGGCCGCGTCTCTTTCCATTCATACCCTTTTAAAAACATGGCTTATTGGAACTAGTAGTGTGTGTGTATATTTATACACACACATATCTGAATGGTGTATCTATGAATAATGATAATACATCTGTCTTGCAGGACGTTGTTAATGCTATATGTGATGATGACGATATCAGAGCCATATCATTTGTTGGCTCAAATCCAGTGAGTGCTGCATTGATTTCTTGACACTTTCAAGCCACATTTTTTAAGTACTTTATGCGTAGTTATATATAGAGGACATTAAGTAGTACAGTGTTCTCAAGACCATAAAAAATCTGAATTCGCAAGTTTTTATCTTCCAACTTCTGTAGCTTGGTTTGGTTATGTTGTCTAGTGATGGAGCAATAACTGGTTTGTTATAATTATCTCTGGTTGTTTCGTTTCTTCTTTTTGTTTTTGCATTTTTCTTTTGTGGGGGTGGGGGATTTTGGTTGAGCATTACTTGTCTAATTTACACTTTTTTGTGGTTATCATCTGCTGCTACTTATGTTTTCTGGTTTTTGAAGTTTTAGTTAAATTTCTACCCAGAAAGGTGTTGTTACAATTGTGAATGTTGGTGGACCTCACAAGTGAAATTTGTTAGTGATTTAGTATGCATTTGGCCATAGATTTCAAATATTTTTCACTTCATTTGGAATTTATGGAGTTGGAGTTGAAGATGGAGTTGTGTTTGGCTATACACGAATTTGGAATTAATGTTCACGCTTGAATATATTTAAATACAACTTCAAAATTGAAAAGTGAGTTGGAAAAAAACTTAAAATTTGAAATACAACTTCAAGTTGAATTTGGAATTTTCAATGCCAAATACTTATTTTTAAATAAAGTGAAAAATTATTTCGGAAACAAGTGAATAATTTTTATGACCAAACGGGTCCTTATAATTTTAATTGCAGATAACCATCTTGGCATTTTAGATAGTCTAGCATGAAAGCATTGAAAAGCTTGCCTTGAACTTAAATGTGGTACAGATAATTGGGGGGCATTTCTAGAGAACCTCATTTTTGTGTAGGTACTCTACTTTTGAATACCACCGGTATACCGTGAATTTTCCCAGCAATCTAATGAAATTGTTATCTTATTAAAAAAAAAAAGATCGGTTCTCCATATTTTGTCAATAAAGATTCACTTAATGGAATTTTACTTTTTCCTTTGCACTAAATATTTTGGTAGTCATCTCAATCTTAGTTTTTATGCTTTACATTCTAGTGGTCAAGTCTCTCTCATTTGTCTTCGCCTCATTTAACTTTCACTCTTTTGCCATCAATAAGGTTTTGACACATCACAGAGGCAGGGTGGATGTTGAATCATATGATCAAGTTTAATACATCAATAAATAAACTGTTGGTTTCTTTTTCAAATGAAATCGGTTGTCAATAGATTTCTAATCTATTTTGAATCATCTTGTTCACCGTGTGGTATATTGAGCATTCCTTGTTTTACTATTACCCCTCAGGCTGGTATGCATATATATGCGAGAGCATCAGCTAAAGGAAAACGTGTTCAGGTTAGTGCGATATTGCCAACTCTCCTGTTACCTGTATTTGCCAATGTGGCAAACATGTTTAACATCATTGTTAGTATTGAGGTTAAATACATGGCTAACCAACTGAAAATGCCTTCAGTCCAATATGGGAGCCAAAAACCATGGTGTCGTCATGCCTGATGCAAACATAGATTCCACGATAAATGCTTTAGTGGCGGCTGGTTTTGGTGCAGCAGGACAAAGATGCATGGCATTGAGCACAGTCGTTTTTGTTGGGGACTCAAAACCTTGGTAGCACATTTCACCTTACTTACTATTACTCCACTTTACTCATATCTTTTAGTTTACTATTGACACCTTTGATGCCTGACATAACATTAATCTGGCAGGGAAGAAAAACTGTTGGAACGTGCAAAAACCCTGAAGGTCAGTGCTGGAACAGAACCTGATGCAGACCTTGGTCCAGTAATCAGCAAGCAGGTGGGTAATGATTCAATGTTTGCACAAACAAGTTACTCAATGACTGCTGTTTTCAAATTTCCATGTTTATGATTCTGGACCGACCTTTTTCTGCATTAACCCTTTTTGATACCACAGGCTAAAGAACGAGTATGCAGATTGGTTCAAAGCGGAGTTGATAGTGGAGCCAAATTGCTGCTTGATGGAAGAGATATTGTGGTATCTAGTATATCTGCTCATCTTCTAATTTTTGTTTCTGATAGGACCCAAATTGCCAATGAGATGTTCTTTTTCATATAGATGCGAGCAAAGGGGTGAGTTGATCAATGATAAAGACGTCTAGGAAATGATGACACAAAACTTAGAAGATGACTTAAAAAATATTTAAAGTAAGAGGAATGAATATCTGAAACACAATAAATTAGATGTTTGTCATAGACTCGAATCCGCTTAATTTCAGTTATTAGGTCAAAAGGTTTCTGGAGTTCGACATTGAGATAGTCATCATAATTCTAGAAGAAGAGGAGCTTTTCTTTCCAATCAAACTGATTAATGTTTGCCAAAATCGATCCTACGCGAATGACATGTTTCTCGAGGAGTTACATGACGGCCATGTGATGCTATTTCAGTGCCTTATATTCTGTTTGGCAGAATTGAGCTTATTTCCATACCCTACTTTGGATTTACTTGCATAAGACGCGATTGAGTCATAAATATGTCCAAATTCATAAGGCAAAGCAAGGAGGAGGGCATTATACTGTCTCAAGAGATGATCAACATGGAAAAGTAGATATGGTAGATAGATTTGGGATTACACTACATTTAAGCTAAATATTTAGTACAATCCGTTTTTCCCTATATAACTAATGGGAAATGAAATACTACCTATTTAGAAAAAAAAAAAGAAAGGGTTAGTCGTCAGAGAAGAAAAGAAGAGAAAAAAGGATTTACTGGAAACCATATTGACCCACCTACAAAGTCACTCTGTAACAAGTTCCAATCAGAACGTGGTGGTCAAAACCAACAAGGAATAAATAGCATGATCATTTTTTTTCTTAGGTTGGGGTCTGGGGGACTAATTGCATGATCTCTTACATCAAATAGTAGCTACTTATATTAAAGCATAATCTCTTGCATTGAGTAGCGGTTTCTGTTTTTCATCATAAAATGAGCTGGTAAGTTTAACTTGTTTCACCCTGATGTCCAATAGGTCGCAGGATATGAAAAGGGCAATTTTGTTGGTCCCACAATCTTGTCTGATGTCACTCCTGATATGGAATGTTACAAGGTAGCCGTCCTACATTCTCCAACTGCCGTCTTAAATGTCAGATTATGGCATATTAACTACACATAATATGTGCTTTTCTACAGGAGGAGATCTTTGGTCCAGTTCTTATTTGCATGCAGGTTAGTTGTTAACCGTTCCACCATGTAGCCTCACCTATACCTATCAAGTGATATAGTAAGCCTGGATTGTCATTTTAATGCTCTCAGGCCAACAGCTTGGACGAGGCCATTAACATTGTTAACAAGAATAAGTAATTCCTGTACCCTGTTGTTTTTTCTTTCCCTCCGCACCCTCACACTCATTTTTCTTTGAAGTGCGTTAATGTCCTATACTAATGCCGTCCTGCTTTAGCAGGTATGGTAATGGTGCTGCTATCTTTACTACATCCGGTGTAGCAGCGAGGAAGTTCCAAACAGAGATCGAGGCAGGCCAGGTATGAAATGTTGCTGCATGAACTTGGTACCGCTTGGATAAATAAAACAATGGTGCTAAATCCTCACTAAAAAATCATGACTTCATGGATGATATTCATTATGTGATATTTTGGAAATGCGTGTCAGTTTTTTCTTGTTAAGATCTATAATAGTTTTATGGCCTCTTAATAGAAGTGTTTGTTTTGTTGTTAGTAATGTCTCAAAAATAAATAGCTAAGAATAGAGAATCGTGTCCAACTGTTTCTGCCTATCAGCTTCTCGTATGTATCATTTGTCATCCCATTTCAACGGTTGCCTAATACCATAAAACAATACATCTGTTTTATAGTTTTGGAGTTCCTGTTTTCTGATAAAATTCTTGCTTCTTGTTACTGCTTCTTCTACAAGGTTGGCATCAACGTTCCTATTCCAGTTCCGTTGCCATTCTTCTCCTTTACCGGATCCAAGGCTTCCTTCGCTGGTGACCTCAATTTCTACGGTAAGGGCTAAGGAGCAAAGATACTCATTCTAGTGAGAATTTAGGGAATGGTACTCGGTTTTCATTTTTAGTGTCTGGGATTCACTGTAGGCAAGGCTGGAGTTCAGTTTTACACGCAGATCAAGACAGTAACACAGCAATGGAAGGATTTGTCGGGTCGCTCTGGTGTCTCTCTAGCAATGCCAACTTCTCAGAAATCATCATAAAATATGTATTGATGAACTTCAGAATACCCTCATAAGAGTGCAATAAAAGAACATTTTCACAAATTGCACGTTTCGATCTCGTCCCCTGGTGTCACAAGGAAAATGGCTAAGTTTACTATTCAAAGTTTTGGTTAAACTTATTATGTGTGTGTGTGTGTTGGGGGTGGGGGGTTTTTTCTTTTGTTTTCATGCATTGAAAACATAGGTATAGGCCATAGTTAATTTGTTAGGAAGTGACAAATTCAAAATTTGCATCTTACTTTTTCACCAAAAAGTAAAAAGTGTCCATAATACTCCCATAACTCGCCTGAATTGTCTAAAACATTCCCGTTACTTTTTGTTCCTTCTCCGACGAATGACCACCAATACGAGCTTTCTTAACCCTACTGCCTCTCTTGCTACATCTCTTTGCTTTTATCGGAGAATAAGACTTCCGATTATTTTTTAGATTTGATTTGAACAAAACAACCCCAATCGACCCTCTGTAATCTGAATCAATAACTCCAACTCAAATATCAACTAAATGCTTCTGTGCTAGATCAGATCGTGGAGCTGTCAACAAATAAAGAGAGAGAATATCCAAAGGATACATTCCAGATAGTGCCATGGAGGAAAAATTTTATCCTGTGCTTGTGTCTTATATCTGTTGTTTGCTATTGTTTTGGACTTGCACCATTTTTTACAATGACCCTGCTTGATTTTACCGGTGGTTTCACTACTGCTACACTATTTTGGAGAGATGATAAAGTAACACAATTAAATTCTTCCATTCAATGTAATGATCTTTTAACAAAAATTTCTTCAATTTAGACAATTGACAATATGAATATTTGGGCATATTGTATAATTTTATTCAAGTATTATCAAATTCACCAGATATTAATAGGATTTTTGTCAATTAAGTAGCATGTTCAAGAACAATAGCATAATTTAAAAAAAAAAATAATCACAACACAATTGCATTAGAAGAGCATGAATTTGAAATCAACCCACTGTTATAAAGAAGCAATTAGACTTGCAGATAAATTAGTTGTTCTGAGCCACAATTTTAATATGGTCTATGTCTTTTCAACTGATTTGCTAATCTTTCCAAGTCAAAAGCCTTATAAACATAGATAGTTGAAAAACTTACCCTCATTCAGGTTCAAGAAAATCAAACCAAATCCTTGAATTAGCTGTATAGTAGCTTTTAGTAATCTCTACTCAATCATCATGTACAAAGTTTCGATTGTCAATTTTTTTTTTCTTTTAATAACTTTTTGCACATCAAT
Source organism: Datura wrightii (assembly GCA_035772735.1). Classification (NCBI taxonomy): domain Eukaryota; kingdom Viridiplantae; phylum Streptophyta; class Magnoliopsida; order Solanales; family Solanaceae; genus Datura; species Datura wrightii. The sequence continues at coordinate 2,947,364 of JASDFA010000038.1, read as the reverse complement.
GATCAACGAAGACAAAAAATTTTCTTTAAAAAAAGAGAATTATATTAAACACTAGATAATTTTTCTCATCTGACCAAGCATTGGTGGGCAGAGTTATTGGTACCTGTATCGGTGGATGGTATCAGGTATTAGATAAATAGTCGAGCCGAACAGTTTTGTCGGAAAAAAAAAATTACAAAACTTGCAGTACAGTGTATGGATCATACACCAAAGAAACGGCCAGAAATGAAAGAAGTTTTTGACTTTTGAGTGTCTCAAGGGCCTAAGGTGTTCTGCAGTAGCAGCATGGTGAGAAGAAACCAGTTCCCCTTGTATAGAAATTAATTGATTTGCATCTTTTGTGCTTGAGATTTTTTCTAATTTTCTCCTATATTATAGTACCAAATTAACATAAAGTTCATGTGGCTTCAGCCACTTTTTGTATGGCTGAAGTTCAGTCTCTTCTTCGTGGTTTCAGCCATTTTTGCTTCAAAAGTTTAAGCATTATACATAATGTATCAATTTTGTATAAAAGTGTAATAGTATATATATAAAGCTACTCAGAGTATGCTCGTTTCTCCGGGTGGCCATAGAGCGCAATTTTTTTTTGTGTGTGTGTTTTTGGTGCCCTAATCGAATGTATTCTAGTGAGAGGTAATAGATACGTAATCGAATAAGTTAAGGTGCGTACAAGTTGACCAATCAAAAAGAATATTTATGAAAAACATAAAATAAAATCTCCAGAAAGTCACATAGTACTCTAAAAGATTGCCATGGAGTTTTAAGTCAGTGAGCAATTGATAGTGATAGTGAATATTGTTTCTACGTCACCAGGTTAAGATGACATATGAAATAGATAATCTTTTACCTATTGATACTAGGCTTTGCTACGGTCTACACTGAAGACGTAAAATTTTACGCTATACTAAATTATAAATATGCCTTAAATTAAACCAAAACCAAAAAAGACTAAGAAGCTCCAGCATTAGCCAAAGTTGCCAAGTGCCTCTTCCCCTTGAGATGTGAAATCATGTCAAACTCACTAGAGCACCTCAAGTTACAGAAATCACACCATAGCTTAGACTCAGCCCTGTGTCTTTTCCCGCGAAGATGGAATTGTAGTGTCAGCTCAGAGGATACTGTCACATTACATATTTCACATGTCCAACTTGTCTGAAATACCTGTAGAGAAGAAGTATCTGGGAGTTTTGCAATTGCTGGAATGGCTGGTTTACTAATAACCTGTATAGCAGCTGAACTTGCTTCCTTCTCAATCTGAAGTACATTTTCAGCTATACTCCCAACCTGCAATACCACAGGAGCATGACTTAATGTGAAAACTACAGGATTCACCTGAATGAAACACAGGATTGATTACTTATCAAACACAGGAATGAACCAGCAACAATACAAGGAAGTAAGAAACATATATAGAACCTGGATTGATTCAGCTGCATCGCATTTTGTTGTGCATTCCATCTCTCCCAAAATCAGGCCGCCCTCGTTGCATTCAGGCTGCATATGGATAATTAATCATATCATGGGCCTTAAAAATTTTAATTCTATCAAGCAGTCTAAACAATAACTACGGGTAATTATTCACCAAAAAACAGGATTAATAGCCTAGAAAATAAGACAGATATAATGACAAAATGTAAAAAAAAGAAAAAGAAAAAAGAAGCTGTGTTAAGTGCATAAAAATTAAATTCCTACAACAACAGATGACTTACCTTGCTTGCAATCAGTTTAGCCAGAGTTACAGATCCTTTCTCTTCAAGATAACTCTCAGCCACAGCCAAAAAGGTGTCTTTCTTCATAGATGAAACCTTGTTTAGTTTTTTAAACCATTCAGAACAAGTGACATAAAACTGAGTGACAGCACAGGGCAGTTTGAACTGCAAATGTGGATGAATAAGATTTTGGTACAAGTAAAACGCCCCATTTAACTGAGGTATCACCAACCAACAGATGAAAATTAATCTTAAATATGACCACCGAGGTACCCTGCAACGGTGAAGTAAATGAAGAGAATTAAAATGAGTGCAGGGTAATTATAAAAGGAGTATGCATTAATAAATTGGTACTGCCATAACTAAAATGAGTGAACCATAGCAAAATCACATTCACTATTACTACGCTGTGTAGTTACAAAACAGACTTGTAAATGTTTTCATCCTTGTATCCACGGGACATTGATAAACACTTTTAAATTCTATTAATGAATTTAAATCATTTTAGAATGTTTATTTTTCTTCTTTTATTTAGTTACTATTTCAACTTAATATGACTAGGTACTTTTAATTACCATTTCGGGTGACATAATATTGTAAATATAGCCAGGTGCCCCAACTTACCATTCAGGATGTTGCTCGAAAACATGCTCCAACAGATAGATAAAAGAAAAGATTATCCAATACGCAACAACTTTCCTCTTATCATACATTGAACCTGTTTCAATGGCTCTGATAGACACATATCTGCAATAGAACCCCCCAAAAACAAAAATTTAAAAATTAAAATTAACAAAAAGAGCACATATATATTAACTTTGCCTTTAATTTTTTTTTTTTTTTTTTGTGGGGGGTTGTCATGTACAAATTAGTGCATATATATCGAGAATAAAAGGCCCCAAAAAAAAAAAACAATTTGGGGTAATGAGGAGTTGCCAGTCTTACATAGGGTATCCCAAAGCAACGACAGGCCTGCAAGAACAAAATATAATAAGTAAGAGTTTGAATATATTTGAAAAATGTACTGCTAACAGTTTACATATTTCAACTTGGTAGCAGATTATCTTATCTTATTTCTAAAACTACTAATTTCTTATAATTATGTTTTAGGTGATCAGATATTATAAAAGTTATTATATCCAATTCTATAAGTTTATTTATGCTTAAATTTCAATTATTGAACCAATAACAATAAGGATTGGAGAAAAAAGTATAAATTACCAAGCAAGTAAACTAATGCACTGAAGAGTAACACTGAGAAAATCGATTTGAGAGAAGAAAAAAAAAAACTTTCTTTCTTTTTCCTTTAGTTTCTTTTGTGGAGTTTATTGAAATTATGTGATCAGATTTTTATATGATTTTTGAAGATGAAAAAAAAAGACGAAAGGTCTGAAAATAGGACAGGATTTTCTTTAATTTTTTTTTAATAATGGAATTATTGTTTACTAATTAATGGGAAATGGAAGGCCAAGGTGATCATTTTGGGAATCTAAAAATTCATCCATCCTATGTTCCCATTTAATCTTCTACTCCTAGAAAAATAAAAATAATTTTCCTCCTGGGCCCTGAGGTTTCTGGGAACTAAGTTGTGTTTTGTACGGTGGCTATTTTATATAAAAAAAATGGTCGAATTTGTGATTTCTTTGTGAAATTTGATATTTTATATATATATTTTTTAAATTGGTATAATATTATATAATGGCATCTATGATACAAGAAGGCTAGATGATGCATTTGGTTGAAGATTAAGTTATTTACCTTAAATTTTTTAGATCAATTCTCACTTATTACATTTTTTTCTTTCTTTTTTTTTTTAAATCCGAAATTCGCCTCTGGTCTTGTAAGTCATAGCTTGTGAATTATGAATATCTTAAGGAATAATGTTCTGAAACTGAACTTATGCCTTGTAAGACATAACTCATATCTTGCGATTTTTAGTTTTTTTTTGTCTTTTAAGGCATAACTTGTGTTTTTGCAAAGTTTTTTGTCTTCCAAATTTGTTTTTATTGTTTCGATGTTGGGGATATTTTCGTCCATTTTTTCATTATTTAAAGTATTGAATAACAAAAATTAAATATAACCAATGTGAAAGAAAAAAATTAAAGGAAAATTAAATGGGATAGCAAACATATGTTATGTATTTACCATTAATAGAAAAAGTTTGAAAAATTACATTTTATAAAAATTAATTGCAAGTTGTAAACTTCTCCCCACCTAACCCTAATCTCTCTCACCTCCCTCCTCTTTCTCCAGCTCTCTCTCGCTCACCTCCTTCCTCTTTCTCCCTCTCTCTCTCTCTCTCTCTCTCTCGAATAATAGTACTCCGTCCGTTCTTTTACTTGTCCACTTTAAATTTTACACGCCTTTTAATAAATAATTACTTCCTCCATTTCAAAATAAATGATATTTCTAGTTTGGGCACATTTTTTAAGAAAACTACTACTAATTTCTAAAATATAAAATGTATTTTTACTAGCATATCCTTAATAAGTACCTTGGAAAAAATGTAACTCTTTAATAATTTTTTTTATTTAAATAAGAGTAAAACTGGAACAACATCACTAGTGTCTTGTTGAATATGTGAAACACCACTTATTTTGAAACAAAATGAAAATCTAAAAACATCATTTATTTTGAAATGATGGAAATACTAATATGAGTATTTTTCCACAATATCCATATCAATTGATTTATAATTTTTAGATCTTGAAAAATGATTTAGAAAAAAAATAATCAGAAATAAATGTTAGGCTGTTTCTTTCACGGCTAACCCCATTTTCAACATGTTAAAACTTTCTATTTCATTGATTTTCAAGTCTGTGGAAAAAAATATTTTTTTTCTTAATAAATTTAAAGTGATAAATAACAATAAAAATAAAATATTTTTAAAATAAACAAGTGAAAATCGATGAAAAGGGTATTTGACATAAAAAATTTGTTGCGGTTGACCTGAATAATGTTGTGCCAACTACAAAGAAATTTCTTCTTTCATATAAAAAAAATCATATTGTGCCCCCTTTTTTTAAACAATATGCGTGTGTATTTGCAGGCAAATTCTAGAGTAGCTTCCATCTCCCGCACCTATATATTAGTGTTTTATGCACATGATGATCGCTATCATCTTCCATCACGTATGTATGTATGTACATGTCATTCCATAACAATATATAATAAAATAACACTTAAGAGAAAAGTAAAATGATTAAAAATAAGATAAGACTGTATAAGAAAAGTTAAGAACTGCAGGTATATTGAGAAATCAATATTATATTGCATTTGGGGTAGACTGCTTCTTGGTCTTGTCATCATTAAACAAACACTAAATCTCTGCTAATTCTTTTTATTATTTAATTAATTGGTGTTATAAATAAGCTTAAAACGACTAAACCTCAATAAGTTTTCTCGTCTTCTTCTTTTTTAAACTTCCGTGGAGAACTAATGAAATCTCACTTTTTTTAAAAGAAAATGGAACACACGTCACATGCACCACAAGTGGAATTAGGGGCCAGCAATTAGCAGAACATGAAATTTATGGCAAGAGAATTTAACAATTGATATAGAAAAATAAAAAGAAATATTTTTTATTTTATTTACGTAATATAATTTTTCATTGCATCCCGAGGGGCCAGGGGGCAAATATGCCATTTGATTTCCTCCTCATTCCATGCTGCCTTGTCTACCAAGAAAAAGAGGTTTCAACCTTCTTTTCCATCTAAATAAATTAGCGTAATTTAATCTCTTTTTCTATTTATTTTATTCACTTTTTCAAAAGTTAAAACACACCTGCATACGATTGATCATGTGATGTGATGTTAAATCAACTCAATTCCACGTACTAGGATTTATTTCAATCAAGAAAAAGAAAATCTCACTTAACCATATTAATTTATTATAATTAGGTGATAAATAAACATGAAAATATGTATTACTTAAATTACAGGGTACTATGTAATATAATAACACGAGCTCCTATTATATATTGCATTACTTGAGTTAATGTAAAGATCAAGTGTGCCTAAGGTTTTCCCTATTTTATATTTTATATATACCGATTATTATTTACACTATATGTAAATATAATTTTACTTATGATAGTAAAATAGTGACCATTTTCACAAAGTGAAGCAATTGATGCTTAAATAGAAATTTACATATAATTAATTATTAAATTACATGATTTTTAATATTAACGGTGCCTACAACTTTTAAGCACTATTTTATTCTTCCATTTGTGCTTTTCCTGTTTCTTGTTTGACTCTCACTTTTCAATTTCTGCTTATTTATAGAATTTGCCTCTGTTGTATAACGTACAGTTTGATTCTTCCTCCTCCGTTTGTGCAAGAGACTTTTTGTCCATAAAAAATCATTTTCAATCAAGTTCTGATGTCGTGTTATGTCATTTCTAATTAAAAATATTCAAAATGAACCTGATTGTTTGTTTAATAATACTATTGGTCCACCGTAATTTTTCTAATTATAAAACAAAAACATGCATAGCCAAAGGAAAAGGATCACTTTTTGAACCGTGTTATTACCGCTTCTCCGTTACATAATCAGCTCCGTTTGTCCGTGAAAAGTGTGTTTGATTATAAAATTTTCAAGTAGAGTTTGAAGTTATATTTAAAATTTGAAAAACAATCTCAATTGTTATAAATATATTTGTATAATAGTGAATGTCTATAAAGATATTTATATTGTAGTGGATACATGTGTTTATATTATAGTGAAAGTCTATCTTTTGGAGAAAAGTTAGGTAAAATTATTCATATAAATAGATGAGTTCTCCTTCATTGTATTTCATCCTATCAAGAGAAATAAGAACTTCTCTCTTTCGCTATATATTCTTGTTCTTTCTTTATTATTTCATAACACGTTATCAACATGAGTCTCTGCTTTGAGCACTCACTTTTTGAAAGATTTGAGATATTATTATTTTAAAACAGATTTATGTGTATGTCTTTTAGATAAATTAATTAAATTAGGTAATGCTAATTTTAAAAAATTAGAGCTATAAATTATATTTTGTTTAAAATAATATTTTCCAATATCTTTTGTAAAAAATACAGTCAAAGACAATTTCAAACTCTAGAAATCATGTACTCCCTTTATTTTAACATAAATGGTGTTTTTTAGTTTATGCACACCTCTTAAGAAAACTACTCATTCTTAAAAAGAAAATTATATTTTTACTCACTTATCCTTAATAAATATCTTGAAAAAGATGTAACTCTTTTATATTTTCTTAATTTTGTATAACCCTCTTCATTTAAATAAGGATAAAATTGGAAACGCGTCATTAATATCTTCTTAATTATATAAAATACTATTTATTTTAAAATAAAATTAAAAAACTAATACACTATTTATTTTGAAACGAATGGAGTATTTAAGAAACGAAAAGGTGATTAATTGGCTGGCAGTTGCTGTTTAAGTTAAATTATCAATGCTCATTTCATAGACACAATTTAGATTGAAATCTTTAGTGTCGGTCTGAATTATTTCATCTGTAGTTAAGTACTTCCTCTATTTATTTTTATTTATTTATTATATTTAAAATAAATATTTATTTTTATTTACACAAGTTATAAATTAAACAATAATTTATTATTCTCTCTGTTTTAAAATAAATAGTGCTTTCAACTTGAACACACTCCTTAAGAAAACTACGAAAGAAAAATATATTTTTACCCATTTATCCCTATTAAGTATCTTGAGAAAGATGTAACTCTTTAATATTTTTTTGATTATGTAAAAGTCTCTCCATTTAAATAAGGATAATATTGAAAAAACATCATCAATTTCTTTTTTATTATGTAAAACACCACTTATTTTGAAATAAAATCAAAAAGTTAAAACACCACTTATTTTAAAATAGTACTTGATTTTAAATTTATTTTATTAATTATAATTATTTTTTAAAATATTAAATTTATTATTTTATTTATTACTTATTAAAAAAGACGTCAAATTTTTTATAAGTAAAAATAGATGGAGGGAGTATTTAGTCATTTATGTTAGATTAATTAATAGCTACGTACTTTTCAAAATGTCTTTGATTTGTCAAACTTTTACAAGCGCAAACCCGCTATTCAATGTTCTGAACGTCTATCTAGAAAATAAGCAGCTGGATTCACAGAAGAAATTTAATTAAAAAATAATTAAAGCGCAGTACTTGAGAATATTTCTTGATTATACGCGTGATTTGCAGCAAACACATTGAGAAGGCAATTATTTAATTATACAATTAACTTAATTAATTGTACGGCACAAATTCCTTGTTATTTAGACCTTAGATTACGTTAGAAATGATATTCTTTAGTCAAAGTATAGAAAGAATCTTCCTATCTCAATCAACAAAACTTTCGACAATATTAAAAGATAAATTGTCATTCATTTTCTTAAGAATATTATATTTATATTCAATGGGTTTATGATAAACCTCTACATATATATATATATATATAAAAGTCTTGAAATTGCTTCACAAAGCCACATTGTAAATGCGTAATTGGCAAATGTACACATCAACACCCCATTCAGCATGCCTTTTTCATTATTTCAAAATTGGACTACAACTTTTTTGAGAAAGAAAAAAAAGAAAAGTAAGGAGAAATAAATAGGAGACTATTAGAGAAGTAGGTGGCGGAGAAGATTAATGTTGCTTCCAAAAGCAAATGAACATCCACATGGAGAGTGTTGAATACTTTAAAATTTTATTCAATTTTCAAAAAAGCATATTATTTTTTCTCTTTAAAATAAATATTTTTTTGTTTTAAAATAAATGATGTTTTATATAATTAAGAAGATATTAGTAATATTTTTAGCTTATTTAACACTTTTCAATAAAAACAGTAAATTCAAGGAATAATTTATTAATTCTTCTTATTTATTAGCTGTTTCTCGAGAATTGAGCACTATTAAGGAGAAGTTGGAAACAATTACTTCTACTATCTTTTGTTTTGAGTTTCTAAAGCAACACTTATTTTGGAATAAAATAAGGAAAATAATTTTCTAGCCCTTTATAAAAGGATTTTAATTTTTGTGCCTTTATTAATTTACAGCAGGTCTTTCATTTTTATATATAAGAAATTTTATTTCATACCTAAGAGTTCCGAAAAGATCACTTTTTTCTATTTAAATTATAAAAAAATAAAAAATTTCATTTTTTTAATAAATGCTTCATAAAATTAATCAAGATACATATAAACTAATCGTACACATGATTATTGAAAGAATAGCTCTAATATTTGAAAGAAATAATAATAATAATGATAATAATAAAAGAACAGGTTGCATTATGTAACTCATGAATCATGATTCAATCGTTTAATTAAACAACAAAAAGTAAGAACGTAATGTCGGTCTAACTATTTGATATTATCACTTGATGTTACGTTTTTTAGGGGTTGATTTTGATATTTCGCTAATTTATGTCCGTATACTTTGATCAAGTTTACACGTTCACCGTCGCTACTTTTTGGATAATTGCGTCGAATTTCTTTTTCTGTTTTGTTTTTATTTGCTTTATCATTCTCTCTGTTTTCAATTTTTTTTAATATTTTATTCTTAAATAATTTTTAATTTAAATTTCTACATAATATTTTAACAATTATAAAATTAAAAGCATGTTATATATAATTAATTTAAAATTATAAAATTTAAACATACTTTTTTCATTTTTTAAATCTTACAGCAAATTTAATCAGATAAATAAATTAAAATAAATTATTATTTAATCTTAAGAATTTCTGATAGTCTCAATAGTGAAGTAGCAGTATGCAAGTTACTATTTCGAATTTTAAGGTAGTGCGTACTGTTTAAGCGTCCTAAATCTTAAATAAAATGCAGTACGGAGCCCAAATATATTTTTTTCTATGGAGTGCTGCTACTAATTTTTGGACGATTTGGTGGTACAATTTATTTTTAAAATTATTGGTGAATATATTATAAATTATAGTTAAAATATAAAATATATAAAAAAATATTTAGGTTATAGAGTGGATATCTTGTTTTTTTTAAAAAGATTCAAGTTTACTGCGGTATAATCTTTACTGGTCCAATAGCCAGAGGCGGATGAACCATATATGTTATGGGTTCAATTAAACCAATAACATTTAAAGCAAAGTATAAATTTATGTGTAGAATTTATTAAAATTATAATAAACAATAGACATGAATTCATAATTTTAAAAATATAATGGGTTTAGTCCTAGAACCTTAAAAGTTTGAACTCATAAATTTTAAATCTTGGATCCGCCTCTGCCAATAGTAATACTCTTAACTTGTCCTCTCGAGGAAACACCAGTCCAACAATGTCATATGACTCAGACAACTCCGTACTATTTGAGAGTCAAAACTCTACCAAAAGAACACATTTCTTCAAAATAAAATTACTCACTTTAACCGTGAATAAGTTGGAGATTTAGATTTATTTTTTTTCTCTCAACTCTCACTTTCTCTGCTCTCACCTCACCAAGGGCGGAGCCGGGGTGGCGAAAGGGGGTTCACTTCGTTGAAAAAGTACATTGTATATGTAAGGTCAAATCTGATATTTATAGATATATATTGCATATTGAACTCCCTCAACATAACTTAAAAATCTATTTAGAACCCCCTTGGTGAAATCCTGCCTCCCCCACTGATCCGCACTACACTAGAATATTTTTTCACACTTGTCGTAATTCTTATATACCATGCAATAATTCTTCTATCCCGACTCATGCAAGAAACACCTCTATATATATAGGTGTAAGAATTCTTGCTAGATTAAATAACAAACTAATGGATTAATAATACTGTAGAACATGAACTAATGATAGATAATTAGTGATAGATTATGACATGAGTGATTACACGAGTTACACCAAAATAATGACCACTTCTCTATCAAATTATACCCACTAACATAAAAAATTAAAACAAACACTTTAATACAATAATTTTAATATTAAAATACACATACTTCAATATTTATACTACCATATATATATAAATTAAACTCAATACAAAAAAAGGAAAAAAGATCCATATATTAATAACACAAGATATAAATTAGCAACAATAGGGAAGATACGAAATACCAAACAATATCAACGAATCGACAATCAACAAACTAATGTATATGATAATGTTTTGACACACACATATACATACTTGATTGCAACAAAAAATGGTTGAAGCCTCGTCATGGCTTTGCGTGTTCACTTTTATATATGTGCCAACTGCTAAATGGCTAATGCGTGTACCACTTCTTACATTTTTCAAACGAAAATTCCACTCAGCCTGCCCGCGTAATTCTTATTCGCTATCAATATTTATATCAAGTCAATAAATACATAATGTTTGATATACACAATTCAATAATTATAATTATAAAAATTTAATTTAATTTTTATTTTCAATTTCGCTCTTCATATTTAATTTATATCAAAACCAATGAATATATGATGTTTGACACACTCAATTCAACAATTACATTTACTAAAACTGAATTTCCAAGCCTAAAAGAAGTTAGCTCAATTTTACCGTCCTAATTTGTTGGCAAGAAGCTAAAAGAAGTTATGAAAGGTGGTTGTTTTTGCTCAAAAGAGTACTAAAGATACCTCTCAAAACTTGAAGTTTATAAACTTGATTTAAAATAGATAGATAAATTTCTTAAAAATAACAAGCTATTACACCAGCAAATGTAGTTATTACCATTTACTTCAAATCTAAAACAACCAATTCCTAGAAGGAAATCGAGGATTGAGGAGCTTTTTCGGTGTATTCTTTTGATTTGTCTGTAATAATATTTCACAGTTATTACTAATAATATTCATACATATTACTAATTTGTTACAGGAATTTTATTAAAACTTTAAGACTATATTATCCGTGCACGTTAGGACGTATTATCTCAAATGAAGTAATCACCTTTATCTTTCTTAATGTAATATCGATATGGAAGATACGTAATCTTTTGATATAACTTTTTCCGTTTTTCTTTTTTCTTTTTGTATAAAAAGGATGCCAAAAGAAAAACAAATAATAAATAAAAAGGTGCAAAACGACAACTCAGAAATATAATTGCCTAGCTTGATCAAGAATGAAAGAATTGAGTATCATAAATTATTGCGTTCTAAAAAAGAGCGAGGAGCTAGTTATAGTATTCATTTTTATTAGATCAACTTTTCAATGTTCCAAAAAGCTATAGTTAGTTAATTTATTATTCTACTTAGGACTAGGCCGTTTATATCCCACTGTACGCTTCATCCCAAAAGCTAAAATGAGATAAAGTTTTTGCTCTCATATCATAAGTTAATTCGTTTAGAAAGATTATTCAAGTTTATAAAGAAAATTATTTATCTCATTAACTATTGATATAGGATTTTTCTTATTTTTCATCAATTTCGACTGATATGAAATACTCAAAATGTATTAATTCACAATTAAATACTCCGTTCGTTTCAAAATAAGTAGTTCTTTTAGTTTGGAGACATCTCTTAAGAAAACTACTTATTCTTACATAGAAAAATGTATTCTTACCCACTTACGCCTAATAAATATTTTGAAAAAGATATAACTCTTTTATATTTTCTTGATTATGTAAAATTCTCTCCACTTAAATAAGAATAAAATTAAAAGAACATTATTAATATTTTTTTAATTATGTAAAACACTATTTATTTTGCAACGGAGAAAGTAAAAATTAATTTCTAATCTCTTTATCTCTTTATTACACATTTAATACTCTTTCAAATCCAGAAAAACGACCTCCTTTGCTGAAAACGTTTCATTTTATGCATTACTTAATTTCCTCCTCTCCCTTATTTTAAGTTCCATTTTCCTTACTCATATTGAGCGATAAAAAATTATTTTATTTGTTTTAAATTATGGTATAATTTTTTTAAAAATAATTATCTTAAAGTATTTATTATTTAAATTTTAAAAATAAAATCAATTATTTTTATATTATCTTTGATATTCTTTTTTCAAGAAATCCTAAAACTTTTGATTATTAATAAATATTTGATAAATAAAAATTACTTTTTAAATATAAATAAATTAAAAGAATGATAATAATAATTAATAATAATTTTTTTTGAAAATATGAATAATTTGAGACGAAAAAGTATAAAATGGGATTGAAGAGAGTAGTACTCCATAAAATATTGCAACATCCGAAAAACAAGTGGTGCAGCCAACGTGTTTTTATGCATATCTTTAGAATCAGCAAGTGATAGACTTCCACGTATCTGACGAGCACCTAATCACACCCTCTTTCTTCCTTCCTTTAAATTCCAATATTGCCCTTCTGCATTTTCATTTCCCCTTTTTCTATTTACACCCTTCCAATTAGAAAAAATAGCATTTTCACCCATCAAGTTCCACTTAGTTCATGCCGGTGAAGCCTTTGGAATCACGTAAACATAGACAAGTGATCAACTTTCTATGTATTGGATAAACGAAAATCATTAATAATTATAAATATATTTATTTGTAATTAGTAATTACTTACTAATCAATTTAATTGTGAAAATACATAAAATTTAATTCTCTTTAAAATAAAAGGAAAAACGTCTGACTTAATTCAAACAGATCCATTTTATTGCAATTTCGTGAATTTATTTATTTTTGGTTAGAATTTGGAAATGGGCCACATTAAATCTCAACAAATAAAGGTACACTATTTCTAATTTGGTATCATTCAGTCAATTCAACTTGATACTATGTAATATATTACTATCTTTTTCTCTTTTTTTTTTTGGTTCTGGAAATGGATCATACTAAATCTCAAACAAATAAATTATTACAGAACTAAATATAGTATTAACACGTTTTTTTTTCCTACAAATAATTTGAGTGGAGAATGACTATGACAAAGTCTCATCTACTTTATTTCTTTAATCTAATCAATCAAGCTAATCCCCTCTTTAATAATTAACTCAATTCGACGTAACAAATTAAAACAATTTTGCTGTTATGATGATCTTTTTTCTTGCGTTTATCAAATTCTCCCATCCGCATAATTACATAAATATTATTTTACGATAATCAGAAAATAACATATGAGATTTTTGCATAATCTTATTTTTTTAAATTTAAATCGTAAAAAGTTATGTCCACCTATTTCCTCAGTTACTTTTGGAATGATTAATAACTCATAAATTACTCTGTCATGGTTTACCCCACTGGTTAATTAAGTCGACAAAACCTCCCATAACAATATTCTAGTGAAATAACTCATAATTGTGTTATTCAGTACACAGTTGAAATTTAATTAATATAGATCGTGTGTTATAAAATTTATTAAGATAACAATACTTTCAATAGAATTTTTTCTATATTTAAAAGTTTTAATTAAGACTAAAAAACATTAACACCGTAAAAAGAAAAAATGAAAATGCAAAATTTGAGAGTCTTTTAGTTAGAATGAATTGGGTGAATGCGCCCGACTCTATCTTAAATTGCTAAAAGAAAAGCGAACCAGAAAAACATTCCCAATATGACTTCCTAGCTAGTGTTTTCTAGCTTACTATACTAAATGAATTTTGATTGTCCATCCCCAATAAAATGAAAAACTTGTGAAGTACAGAAATATCGATGGCCTTTGTTGGGAATATCGATAGCCCATGTAGATCACCTTTTAGTTTGCTTTAAAGAAAAAGACCCACCATACTGCAGAGAAAATAATGCATGTTCATTCGGAAATTAAGAATTCAGGTTGAACGCTTTTTTCATTCGTCATGCGCTGATTAAATACATATTCACATGATCAATTGATAAATAAGAAAATTGCATGAATAATGAGACCGACCTACCTGACCTAACCTAACCTATATTGCTCCCTTTACTTGCATATTATTTACTTTTTGGTTACAATGTTAGTAAAGCCAACTTGACACGTTACAATTACATTTCGAAACATTATTCACCAAATTAAGTCATGGTTTGGCCCACTGATTTTAATTAGCATATATCGCCTCCCATCTATGCTAGGACTTAGGAGGAAGAGTGTAACTGATTGACAAAGAAAAAATAGTTAATCGAACATAATACCCTTTCAAGTCTAGATACATTCTGCTCAAGTTTTCAATAGAAAGTCAATGAGCAGGGGTTTGTGTTTTCTAATCTCCTGCACAGTTAGTATTATGACATAATTGTTATTTATTATTTTTTAATATTTTAAAATTTAAAGGGTTTAACTCTAAAAATTTATAATAATCATAATTGGAGACTTAAAAATTTTAAATTCATGAAATTAGACTTGAGATTTCATATGAGAGTGGAAGAAATCCCCTGTTCATGATCCCACATACCTGGCTTGAAGAGTTCTTGACACTAATTTGAGACCCAGAAGAATTGAGAAGAAGAAGAACCCTAGTTGCTTGAGAGCCTTGAAGGAATTTGATCTTCAATCTACGATGTTTGCTGAGGAATGAGAGTTTAGGCTAAGTTTAACCTTAAATACTCCTCTAAGGAAACCCAAAACGATCTAGTTTTGGAGTTAAAAGTATAGGAAGTTACAAAAATACCCTTAGAAACTTGCTCTTAAAAAATGTTCTGTCAGTTGTCACGACTCACACCACAAGTCATTGGTTCTCACCACGACTTGTGGTGACCATCAGTCCCAAGCTGGTCCTGATTTTTCACTTCTCTGATCCTCATATCACGGCTTGTCTCAAGGTCTAACAAGTCGCCCTATGACTCGTTACATCAAGACTCTTTTTGCAAACACATACAACGACTCATGACCACGAAGTGGACTCCTGGTCTGAGGGATCAAATTTCAGATGCTCACCATGACTCCACTAACGACTTGTCAGATAATAGAATGACTCGTATGACGAATCGTTCTGAGAAAATCTCAGATCTTCCCACTAGCTTTTACTTCAAGTCTAGGATCTGATCTTAGAGATCTTTGGTGTGTGACACATTCGAATTAGTATAACATACGGGTAATATTTTATATAGTATATAATAGTTATTATATATAATAACTAATAATATATATAGTATATAATAGTGCAATATACGTAATATATATGTACAAGAGTGAAGAGTCAAAATTACACTTAAAGTATTTAGATTTTTAAAATTTTCTACCCAAACTATCAGGTATTTAATTTTTCTACTTGAACTATCACCAAATATTTTCAAAGCACACCCCAATTATCAATTGCTCACTTTTTCTACCTGAAATATCACCATCATTCAGGTAGAAAAAGTGAGCAATTGATAGTTTAGATATGTTCAATAAACATTTGGTGATAGTTTGGATAGGAAACTCATACACCTGATAAATCAGATATGAAATTCAATATGTGTGTAAAAATATATATTAAAATGCTAGTGGAGTATGTTGAAACTTTTTTAAAAAGTGATATATGTGTTTTGATATGAATTTTATTTCATTATCACAGATATAAGAAACTCTATATTTTTAGTCCTTTATTCACAATAACATTTTTTAATTTATGATATAAAATCATATAAATATCTTGTATATTTAGAGTATTGTATATTATGTAATTTAGTTAATGGTTATAAATTATGAAATATTTTACCAATTTACTAAGTATTTATGTAACTTCTCCTTAGGAATCCTAACTCACGGGTTATGCTTATAAGTAAGTCATAACCCATTCAAAGAGACCATAAGTCATGAAACTTATTACAATTCACAAATGTTATGTCATAAGGTTGTTTATGATTGATCAAAACATGTCATTTTAAATATGTGACAATTTTTGAGTGGTCATTAATTTGATGCAATTACCACCTCATTTGGGTGCCTTATTATCCCATTGTTTTGAATTTAATTGAGATGCCAATCTTGATCTGTGACATGAATTTGAAAATCAAAATAAAATAAATATTAAATATTAAATTTAATAAAATCAACTTACTTAATTATGTAATATAAAATAATTATTTAATCCAAATAAATATAAATTTAATCTACTAAATTTACATGTTTACAATAATGTAATAAACTGCAAATCTTTAATTGCATTGACCATAGTAAATCCCCTCTCGTTGTATTGAAGTAGAGATCTGATTTAAACGATCAGGTACAACATATGAGTTTGATCTATTAGGTTCTTTTTTTTTTCAGAAAAGAAACGAGAGACAAGAAAACATCAGGTCAATCGATTGGAGAACCAGGTACTCAATTAACATTAAAAACTTTTTATACTGAAAGAGTATTCACGAGAGGTACTGCAGAACATGTGCAAGCCACTCATCTCGAATCTCACTACGAGAGTTAGCAGCCATGAAATTCACCACCTTATGAGAAATTAATTGATGATTGCCGGAAGTAATATTTATGAAATATGTTCTTTTAATGTATTAGAAATAATTTTAAAAAAAAATTCATATCGCGCTAAGCTGCATTAATTTATAATTGATTTTGTATTGAGTTGGGTCTTCAAGGGGTGAGATTCTCACTCTTGAGTTGGGTTATAATATTAGGTAGATTATTTAATTAAAATATCGTCAATATAATTGTATCGATCATGAAGGAGATAATATTAAGTCTAAATATAATGTTAGATACAGATTTGATTCAATATGCGAAAGAAAAATTATTTAGTTTCACTTTCAATTAATTAAAGATATTTTAAAATCATTTTTAACATGTTAAAGAGTATTCCCGATCCTTTTCCATATAAATAATGAAGTTTCAACATAATGAAGGGGTAATTGGGTCATTAATAACTACTTAGTAAAGGGATGATCAAAGGACGAATTTGGAAATAAAATAATTTTATTCACCTCTTTCAGTATATATAAACACCTTGGGTCCTCATTCTTCATCAATTCATAAGCGAAACGAAATTGAGAAAATCTCCTTCTCCATCTCTCTCTAGGCCTTCCACTAGAGAGAGAATTTGTATACACATATATATATATATATATATCAGTGAGAGAAACAGAGGATATAGGAGGATTTTTTCTTCAGTACTTCTGAAAAATCAGTAATTAATCAACAATGGAAGGAAAAAAATTTGCAGTTCTATTATGTGCAGAGGATTCAGAATACGTGAAGAAGAAATACGGTGGTTATTTCGGGGTTTTCGTGAGAATGCTGGCGGAGGAAGGGGAAACGTGGGACGTTTTCCGCGTTTCTCACGGCGAGTTTCCTGCGGATGATGAGATCGGCGATTACGATGGATTTGTGATCACCGGAAGTTGCAATGACGCTCATGGTAACGATTTGTGGATCTGCAAGTTAATGAATCTGCTCAAAAAACTTGATTCTATGAAGAAGAAAGTTTTGGGTATTTGCTTTGGACACCAGGTATTTCTTTTAATTTACCATTTTAGTCACCATAAACTTCTTTTTTTCCAACTGTTAATTGATCTATTAACCCTTCTTAATGTTATTTTGAGTGTTGAGATTTGTTTAAAAGTGTACAGCTGTCTTTTTTTTAATTCGTCTGTCTTTTCCAGTTGTCACCAAGCCACTTGTAACGCTTTGTTCTAGTACGTTACATACGTGGATTTTTACTAGCTTGCGACTTATATTATACCTATAACTAATCCAAACACATATTTTGCTACTCATATTATACTTATATAACTAATCCAAACACATACTTTTAACATTATTTTTGAGGGAAACAAAAATACAAAAGCGAGTTTTCTAAAACAGCTAAAATTAAATAGCAAAGGGAGTCGTGGGTTTAAGATAAAATTAAAGTAAATTTTACCTGGTATAGCTAACGGGTCGACGGGTTGGTTTCTTTATAAATGGGTGGGTGTAATTTTAATCTTGGCAATTTTAAAGTCCGACATCTATTTTAACCTGGTCAGTTAGTTGCAGGGGTATTATTTTTGGGCCAAAATAAAACGTTACGGGCTTTTCTATGCTATGTGATTGTTTAATGCTAGTTGAGAATCATAAAGTCTCATGCGCTACCTAATATCCGTTACAGATGGGAAGATGACTAATATCCTGTGAAATTACTCTATAAATAAAATAAAAATTGCTTTGGGCCACAAATGAATTTCGGGTTGGCATTTTAATATTTGAAAATAGTTAAACTTTTTGGTAAGAAGTTGTAAAGTCATTAACGGTCCTCTAAAGTTGTCCACATTTTCTGATATTGACTTAACGGATTTTTAATTACATTTTAATTAATTTTAAGGAATGTGTATCAAATGATTTAGGAAAATTCTTTCTTTTTTCTTTCTGCTTCATAGGGCAATTCCTTAACTCGCCCTCGCCCTAGAATTTAGTAAAGACGGTTGAGTCGTCATGTTCAACTACATGTGGGTCTTTTACATGGCAGGACCAGATAGTGGTCCAAAAGCACATAGAGTATTGAGTGAGATTTGGTACTATTTGCCAACAATGGACAGAAAAATTGGTGGCTTAGAGTAAATGAGAGACTTGGATAGAGCAGATTGGGTGATACCTTTATACACCAATTTAGATCATTTGGTCCCCCTCAGACCTCAGGCTTTAAAATGTGGATTCAATTATAGACAGCCCATATATTTTGGAATTCTTCCTCTGCTTTTCTGAGGCAGACATATGGGGATTCTTTGTCAGCCATTCTTCCTTACGTGTTTGTCTTTAATTTTTTAACACTACTTTTATCATATACTGCTCTATTTATTTATTTTTCATAATCACTACTTCACCTAACTATATATAATTAAGTGTGACAGATGATAAAAACCGATCCTATTCAAAAATATGCTAATATATTGCAACTATCTCACACGAAATCAGTCCTTAAAACTAAAGGGATATTCTAGGGCAGAGAGCTTATGTTTTTGACCCTATACGAAATAAAACTATCCATATTTCAGTTGGGGTCTTTGTATACCAGTATGATGTGTATGCAGATTCTATTTTTACTTTGTAAATTTAGAGAGACTGTTTTCGTTGAACCATTCGATTCAAATAAAATATTTCCAAACAAATATGGAAAGAGAAGGACAGTAATGAAAAAATCCTATCTTAAATTACATTAATAACGTTTTATATATATGTGATTAAATTCCATGGCAATTAGGCCATCACTTGGAAAATTTCCTGTTCAAGATCCAAGCTTTATTTTATGTTATCTAACAACATGTCCTACTTGTTACTAGTATTTTTTTTATTATAAAGCTCATGAGAAGAATTTGAACAAAGAGAGAATTAATTAAGTAGAAAGATAAGCTCCGGCTTGTGCGTATGTGGCACATAGCTGACACTGTCGGTGATATATTCCAATCTCCAAATCCAACCTCACCCACCAAGATAGAAAATTAGAGGCACTATTATTGTCTTACTCTTACAACGTTAATATTGTAAGTTTTTGTATTGATGGCAAAATTCACCTAATTATTTTGTTTCATAATTACGTACGAACCGCAATCTATGTAAAAAGGCGTGACAAATGTCATGTATTTACTGACTGAAGTCCGTAGTGGTCCTAAGTGTCAAAAAAGAGATCGGTCTCTTTGAATTTTTTACATTATTATGATGCACTTTAATTTGATTTGATTTTTATGATTTCGTTTTCCTTTGTTTTAATGTTTTTGTATGTGAAAGTTAAAGTGTCTCTTCTTGTGGTGTAGATATTAGGGCGATCTTTGGGCGGAGTTATAGAGAGAGCCACTACTGGATGGGACATTGGTGTCACCACTGTTAATTTGTCGATGTCCAAGCAATTCAACGCTCTCAACTTACCTGCATTTTTGCAAGTTATTGAGTGTCATCGAGATGAGGTTTGTCTCAGGAAACTAACGCTATCAGATTAATTTCACCTTTCTTTTTCTTATTTAAAAATTGAATGGTTTAGCTAACATGTGTTGTGATTTGGAAGTAGATCCGTGAGCTTCCACCAAAGGCAGAGGTGATGGCATGGTCCAACAAAACTGGAATTGAAATGTTCAAGTATGGTGATCACATCATGGGCATTCAAGGTCACCCGGAGTACACCAAGGACATTCTTCTCCACCTCATTGATCGTCTTCTTCAACGCCACCTTATTGAGGTAAATCTTTTACATGTTTGTATCCCTTTCATCATAAACCATAATCCCCTTCGGTAAGCTATCTTTTGTAAAATACATAATTTGTAAACTCGAAATTCTCTCTCCGCCCCGGTAAGATGACTCATCACTCCATGTCCTTTTCAATCTACGTGGCAGGGGGTCCTATAATTGACTCTGTGGATTTATCATATTAATTTTTATCTAGCTGACCTACTAGTAGGTGTGCCAAATGACGTCCAAATTGCCACATATTTAGAATGTGTTATTGGCCCTGAAGACATGATTAATGCTATTAATAATCAATGTGAGATAATTAATTATGCCAGTTATAAAGCTTAACTTTTTATTAATTTGGTGTAATATATATAGGAGAAAATTGCTGATGTGGCCAAGGTGGAGGTTGAAGGACGAGAGCCGGACAGGGAGTTGTGGAAGAAACTATGCGTCAACTTTCTCAAGGGTAGATTGTGATTGAATATTTCTCAATTTATTAGAGGCTATTGGAATTGGTCAAAACTGTAAATAGGAGATGTTGTTAGGTGAAATTTTTAGGATGTTTTGGAGTTTGGACTTCGGCATCGTTTAGATGTCATCAAGAATTCAAGATTTAAACTTTTAACAATTGAAATTGACACGGTCAATTGCAACTGTATTATTTAAATTTCACTAACTAGCATCTCTATGTTTCTTCTTGATTGTGTATTTTATCGTAATTGACCAAAATATGTAACCAGTTCAAATATAAAGGTCTGAATTTAAGCACATTTGAAGTGGTGGAGAGGCCAAAAAAGCTAGAGAGGAAACTTGGCTTCTCAGTTGACTATTCGGCCAAAGTGTAAAATGGACTAACATTTCGAATTCAAGAAAAGAAAAAAAAAAAAAAAGCACTGCTGATGACGAATTACTAGTCACATGCATTTTTGCACAAATGGAATCAAAATTGTTACCCCAAACATCTTACTTTTTTTTAAATAATTATTATTTGCCTTTTAAAAACTTGATCAAATAAAAAGTAAAAGCCTAGAATTGATGATCTCTAATAATAAAAGGATTCGACGGGTTTTCAATTATTAAGCGCAATCATTTAAGTCTAATAATGGGGAATGTGAAAATGTTGTGCGTTTTTTATCGTGTTGTTTAATTTTAGCGACAATAAGCCTACAAAGTTTATATTCTCTTCAAAATGAGACTTGCATAGTATTATTTAATGTTATGCACTTAGAATTCAGATTAATTTTTTTACAAGGGGACCAAGAAAGAGGAAAATTAAGAAAAAGAAAAGTTCGAGGTGTCTAAAATTTAAATACATTATAAGTTGTGGTTACGTCTTAAGTAACAAAATTTTAAAATGATTTTAAATTTTTCTAGGGATGAATAGTGATTTAGTGGTCAAATAAATTCATCTTATTCATCTTTTCTCTCCCTCTCTCTTTTCGTTTGATTTAGAAATTAGAAAATACAAATAAATTCAAAGTCCGATAATCTTATAAATTTAGAGCTGTCAAATATGGGCTAGACTTTTTAGGCCGGCCCAACCTAGCCCACATTTTAATAAGTTTAGGCTATCATTTTTGAAGCTCATTTAAAAATTAGGGTTTTAGCTTAGCCTAAATAACCTATTGGCCTATAAAACTTGAGTGAAGTGGGTTGGATCGGTCTATGAGTCAAATTTAAAATAATAACTAGAAAACTTCAAACTTAAAGTCTACTTAAAACACCATTTTTATGGATGGAATATCATCATCTAATTTTGTGTGTTATTGGGATCTACTGAAACTGAAGTATAGTTAATATTTCTATTTAGGTAGTAGTATTGTAACTCATTAACTATTTAGTTTGCTTGTTAATATCTCTATTTGGTCCAAGTGCTATCATGTCAAAAGTTATTCAATTTAACAGAAACATTACAACTATTTTTTTTTTACGGTTGTACCCAAAATATTTGCATAGACTAACAATGATTTCAGATTGAAGTCATACAAACAAATCTTTACTTAAAGTTAAAGTTAATAACTATTATTTGGATTATTTTGTTGGTAGATTTGAGATTTGACAAACAAGTAGTAACACCATGTAATACTATCTTGTAAATATTTATATTTAGCATCTTTAATTATAATTTAAAAATATTTAAAAAAAAAAGGGCTAATCCGGTGCGGCCCACAACCCATATAGTAATAGGTTGGGCTTGTTATTTTATGACCAATCAAAATAATAGGCCAGCCTAGCCTCTCCCATCAAATTTTAAAGCCTGCATAAACTAATCCAAATGAACTAAACCAACCCATATTAACAGCTCTGATTAGATTATTGTATAATGCAATATTAAATTATTCCATATTATTTGTTATATATTGAAGGTGTCTTTAATTATAGTGTATTCTTTAGCGATTTTCTCATTTGCAAGTGTCAAATATTGAAATGATAGGATGATTATCAGTCAAAATAATAATAATTAAGATAGAAATGATAATGATTTAAAACTTCATGTTAGGATCTAATGCTATTGGTTTTCGATCCACTTTATTATACATTTTTTTCATTGCTTAATAATTCTTTTGATAAGATGAGACGAATGAAGTTAATTTATATAATTGAAATTCATCTGTCATTTTATTATTTTTAATTCGGATAATATTATTTTCTATTTATCTATAAACGTTTTGCGTTTGATATAAACAATCTAAAGTATAATTCTAACCAAATATTTCATATGATAAATCTAGTGGTAACATAACATAGGATTTCAAACATTCAAATAATCACAAAAAAACTTTAAAAGCTAATTATATTCATAGTCTATCATCACATGACATTAATATTAGTGACTAATTTTCTTAATTTTATAATATATAGTATAACCTTTAAATTTTATAAGATATGATAAACTATATATAAAATTAGTCTATGGTTATCGATAACCTAAAAATCGAGACTATTGAAATGTAATTTATAAAATAACATGAGTATTAATTCATATCAGATATGTGTCTATTCCAATTTACTATAAATGTAGTTACGTCATTCAGAAGAATGTTTGGTGGTTTTATATTATTATTTGTTTATTTTTCAGTTATGAGTATCTCTAGGTACGTGTATAGTGATTATTGTTTAAAATTTTGAAAACCATCTAGTTTTAATAGGTCAAGATAAAATATGTATTTAGTTTTTAGTTAATTTTTTCAATGTTTTTTATTGATTTGTCTCAAAAAGTTGGAAAGTCTTATTTCTGGGGTTTTGATTTCTAGATTCTTTCTTATTTTCAAGATTGTTTTAGATAAGTTTGATTGTATATTTATTTGTGTAACAAAGATCCGTATCGTTAAAATTTGTACAAGAATTGTGTATGAAGCGAAGCTACTCGATTCAAATGTTCAACGGGGTAAAATTCAGATCATGAGACAAATTAATATATAAATATCAATGTCAATACCTCTCTGACATGAAAACACCAAATTCAATTAACTCAATTTTATTGACGGACATTTGAATGGAAACGAAATGGCAAATGCTCATGTACAAAATTTTACAATGTGTTTGTCGTCTACAATAATAATTCTGTGTAGTTATTCAAAACTAATTTACATTTTTTTGTTTTGATAATTTGCCTAGGTGAGGAATTTCACATTTAAGATTTTGGAGGGATATTTTGATCGAGTCCGACACCGAATAGATAACAAATAAAACGAAACATTTCAAATAATTTCATTATATTTGTATTTTACCATAGTGAATAAACCGTTCAAAAAAAAAATGATTTGTCCAACTCAACCAATCGACCATTTAGTTATATAATTAAAAAAAAGAATATAACTCGTTTGAAGTCCCATCAAAAGTGTTTAAATTTTTATTTTTTTCTTAGAACTCGTTCAAAGTCCAACAATTTTAATTGTTTTTTTTTTTTGGCGTTGGTTGGACCGCGTTGGCTCATCAACAAGATTCCAAAATTACAATTCCATTTTATGAATCAATTGCTGCAATTCTATTGAATGAATCAAATTGTTCCAATTCCATATAGGGTATAAGAAATCAATTTAAATTGCTTCAATTCCATCTTGGAATTTCGTTGATGAGCCAATGTGGCTCGAGAGTGGAATTCAATTCATTCCTTTTTTCTATTTATTTGTCTTGTTTGAATAATTTTTACATCTTCACTTTAATTGATTAATTTGTAGATTTGGAAAGACATATCTCGTCTTGTTCTTTGATTTAACATTAAAAAAAAATTAAAAATTTTCAAATTATCTATCGTAATTTTAAAAATAATATTTTTAAAAATTTATTTTTTCAGCAGTAATTATTCTTAAAGACTATAAATACCCTAATTGATGGAAATAATATATAAATACAATAAATATTCAAAGAAGAGAGATTATATTTTAAATATGAATAAGGATAAGATGATCAAAAATTTCTCCTGATTAATATGTATCAAGGATGTTAGAAGAATAATTCAAAGTTGTAGTACTTAAGTTTATAAATAAAGTGTTTTTCCTTCAAACTGGTATCAGAACTTGTACGATCTTGTTAAAGAATCAAATAACATGTATTGCCGGTGGTGGACGCTAGTAACCAATGATTATCTTGAAAACGCTTGGTCAATGACTATGTTAGCAAAAATTGGAGACCAAATAATGCAATGCAAGCAAAAGTTCCTAAATCATGGAGATGTAGAATAACATATAAGTTATTATGGTTGCATCTTGCATATCCATCAATGATGTATGCACGAAAAAAACAAACATGCTGAGAAGGACTAATGAAAATATTGCAGATTTAAAGAGGTACAAATAAATATGGCACGAGAGAAAGAACTTTTCTCTAAAAAGATGGAGATAAGTAGTTGGTGTGAATTTTTTTTTTTTGAAAGTTGATTACAAGTGAATCAACAAAATTGAATATTAACGAGAAATACATCAACTATTGAAAGTTGGAGAAAAGTGCTCCAACACAAAGAAAAAAAACTAGAGGGAGTTGAAGAGAAGTGCTCCAACAATTGAAGGTTAAAGAGAACTGCTTCAACAATTGAGGATTCATGAGAAGTGCATCAACAAAAATTGGAGAGAAGTGCTCCAACACAAACAAGAAACTGAAAAATTGGAGAGAAGTGTTCCAACACAATAACAAAAAGATAGGAGTATACAACTTTGAATTACGGGAGAATGTTGGAAGAATAATGTAAAGTTGTGGGAAATCAAATTTGTTTAGAATTTGATATTTGATACTTATTTAATTCATGTCTAGTTAGGATTTGTTTATTATATTCATATTGGAATATATTTTTCAGTCCTAGTCTAATTTGATCTTCTAGTATTATAAATAGGGGTGTGCTGTCACATTTTTTTTTTTGTGTTGGAAATTGTGAAAAATTATTTGAGTTTATAAATCAAAAAATTTTTCTCCAAAAGAGCACATAAAAAGTATCATGATAAATAATTTGAGACAGATAAAATAAAAAAACAGAAACTCTTATTGAGAGATAGGAGCATGCATGGTCAATAAATCCGTAGCTTTTATGATAAAGACGTAAGCACATTCTTTAGCAAATGAAATCTGTTGATCAGATTCATTCTTTTGGCCTATTGGGTTTTCAGTATTTCTTGTTTGAGAAATATTTTTACATTCCAGTATCATAGTAAAATTATTGACCTATTATTCTATTGAACTATTTATTATTAGTAGTATCAATATTATACTAATCTTATTAAAAAGAAAGATAGTTACAGCAAATATTTCCTCACAGTTTTACTGGGTATGTTGTTATTGTCAGCTATATCAAGTCAAATTTGTCTTTCTACTTAATTAATTCTCTTTTGATCAGATCGTTTCCTTAATATTGTGTCAAATGAAACCCCCTTAAATTGCTAAATTCAGGAAGTTAACATAATGTTTTTTTTTCTCTTGTAAGGATGTCCCCGAAATGACATGTCAACATAATGTTAGACTATAAAAAATCATCTTAATCTTTACGTGGACTATGTTTATTAATGTCAAGAGTATAAAATAATCATACCATCTTTTATGTATATCTTTTTATTAATTAACGAAAATATAGTAATTAATCAATTTTCTTTTAATAATTAGAAGACATCGAGTTGGTTCATTTTCATATTTTCCTCTCAGATAATGTTTATGTGACTCTTGATTTAACATTAATTTAAAAAACAATTATTACTATGCGGTATCCCACGATCTTGGAGACAGTTTTTGCGTCCGGCATGATATTTATTCACATGATCTTCAAACCATTTGCACTTCAAAGGAATCAAATAGTTGGAAGTACATATAGCTTATTTCATCAGATTTCAAACAAAAATCTGAAAAATAATTTTTTGTCAGAAGTAATTTTTTTTAAATTTTTTATAATTTATGTTTGATCAATCAATTGAAGTCTATTTTTTTTTTAAAATTTTTTGGAGATATAAAGTTATGAATAATTGTTTTATAGTGGATTTCTCCTAATAATTCCGTTTCATTTGATAGTATACCTAATTATATTCATTCAATCTCTTTTGAGACTTTATTAATCTTAAGTAAAATTTTATCAATTTTATTTTTTAAAAACCTTTTGCAATAAAATAAATAAAATATTTTATTATTTAAAAAATAAATAAAATATTTTTATTTGATTGAAATATATCACGCCTTTTTACTCCCTCCGTCTCATTCTAACTATCATTTTTATTCTTTTCACGTTTATTAAAAAAATAAATCAAAATAAGGTATAATTTATTTAATTAATCTAGATTTTTTTAGAATAGAACAGTGATAAAAATAACTTTTCATTAATGATAAGGATAAAACTAAATATAATTATCAACTTTAGTCTTGAATTTTTAACGTAATAATTTTTTTAAACTAAAATAATCATTAAAATAAGATAAAAATAATATTAAAAATTAAAAAATACTCAATATTTTCTAAAAAAAACAAAATCTATAAGAATATAACCCTGTAATTGCCAAAAAATAAAAATAAAAATAGGCCTAAAAAATTGAGGACATAAAGCATTAGCTTGCGGGGCTTCGTTATTACATGCCTTCTTCCCTCGGAATTGGAAATAAGACGGAGAAATATAAATAGAGAATATAATGTTTTATAAAAATATAAAATAAGATCTTAAACACACATTGAGACATGTTAACAACATATGATTGAGGTTCAAATTGGGGAAAATGAGTAACGATTTTGGGTTGTTTCTTGGGCGGTAAGACAAATTTTTTTATCTTTTTCTTCTAATACCCAATCCATGACAACTCCCCTCAATCAAACCTCAATCCACGTCTAGGGTTTGCCTGGTCATCAATCTTGCAGAGTATTCAATTCTAAATCAAAGTTTAACATGACGGAAGAAACAGTACCGTCAAGCACTACCGGTGCTGCGGCGGCGTCGGCGGCGTCGGCGGCGTCATTGGGTCATTCAGTGATACCTATAGTGAACAAGCTCCAAGACATATTCGCACAGCTTGGAAGTCAATCCACCATTGAGCTGCCGCAGGTTGCTGTGGTAGGGAGTCAAAGTAGTGGAAAATCAAGTGTTCTTGAGGCGCTTGTAGGTCGCGATTTCTTGCCTAGAGGTTCTGATATATGTACCAGGCGCCCTCTTGTTCTACAGCTCCTTCAAACCAAGCGTAATCCTGATGGTACTGATGAGGAATGGGGAGAGTTCTTGCACCATCCTGGCAAACGTTTCTATGATTTCAATGAAATTCGTCGGGAGATTCAGGTATTTCTCGAGTTGCAAGAGACTTGTTGAATTTAGAGTTGATGGATTTAAACTGGGTGCACTGCAATGTATGTAAATTTCTTAATTTTCTTAGCATATGTATGCATGGTCCGATAGGAAAGTATTATTTGATTAAATAGCAAATATTCTGTTTCAACTCCCTAACTTCTGAGTAGCCTCATATACTGAATCAGCCTAAGCAGTAGGTTATGACTAGTAAAAATGCTAAAGAAAAAGATGTTTTATTCCCTATCTATCATTAGGCTTACTGGTTTACCGAATCTTCTTTGCAGAATTTTGATTAGTGATTAGTAGAAGATGAAGGGTATATTCATAAAATTCAAGCTTTTGTGACCTTCCTGAGCACTATTACACATTTAAATAATGTTAAAAGTTATGGTGTGCATTGATCTAGTTAACAAACTTTTCAATTCTTTTGTGAGAGTTCATTTATGTATTCAGTTGTAGAAAACACCTAATTTATCTTGGAAGACTAGTGTTAAGTATTTTTATTTTTTAATGAAGTAGACTAAATTATTAAGCATTGCAACTATGCCTCGGTAAAAAGCTAGTTTTAATTGTGAGAACACCTGATTTATCTTAAACAACAAAATTATTAAGTATTTCCTTTTACGAAATAGATTAAACTGCTAAATACTGCAACTACACCTTGGTCAAAAAGTAGTTGAAGTTGGTCGTCCCCTCTATGTCCTTTCCACTCTGTTCAAGCCATTGATTGGTTGATATATTCACTCCTTTTATCTTATGGGTGTAAGCATATGTTGTTTAAATTGTCATGCTAATGATGATGATATTATTGCTCAGATATTGTTGTACACGTTTCCCGAGAATCACTCATGTTAGATTGTTAAACAGCGTATTGACATCTCATTTGTACACTTTTCCCCACTAATTTTGTGGTTACATATGGACACTCCTCTTTCTTTTGCATAGAATCCACTTTGGTCATGGAAATATGTAGTTGAAAGACTGACGAGAATGTAAGTTATCTTTCAAAGGGAGAATGGTCTACCCCTATTGTAATATATAAAATATCCATATGGTAAGCTTTATACTAAAGATAGTGTCTCCCTGACATGAGCTAGGAGAAATAGTAGTTCTGATCAAAAGATTATTGGCTTGTTTGTGCATCAGTTATGGTTAAAGAATATAGTTATTAGACTGACCGTGGATTTTGATATGGAAATGTATGCATAGTAACTTCTAGCAATTGCATGAGGGAAGGACACTCAACATAATGCAATCTCAGTTATTGTTCATGTGGTTTCTTTTCCTTGAAATTTCAGTAATTCTTTCTCTTTTCTAACTGCCAATCTTTCATCCTTGGCATCAGGCGGAGACAGAAAGGGAAGCAGGAGCAAATAAAGGTGTCTCGGACAAGCAGATACGGTTGAAAATTTTCTCACCGAATGTTCTTGATATTACTCTAGTGGATTTGCCTGGTATAACGAAGGTGCCTGTTGGAGATCAACCTTCTGATATTGAAGCTCGGATCAGAACAATGATCATGTCCTATATTAAGCTCCCGAGCTGCTTAATATTGGCTGTAACACCGGCTAATTCAGACTTAGCCAACTCAGATGCTCTTCAGATTGCTGGGAATGCTGACCCTGACGGTATGTTGCAACAATGTATTCTATGCTAGGGAGTTTACCTGTTTAGGTGCTTTCTTATATGAGAAATTCTTCTTGCAGGTTATCGAACCATTGGAGTCATCACAAAGGTCAGCGTGAAAGGAAATGAATTTCATCCTTGTGTTGATTATATCTTTTCTCTGATAATTTTTTTAAATTGGTTGTGTTTCCATTGTTTTTGCAGTTGGACATCATGGATAGGGGTACTGATGCTCGTAACTTTTTACTTGGAAAAGTGATTCCCCTTCGCCTTGGTTATGTTGGTATCGTGAATCGTAATCAGGAGGTAATACATCCAGCTATACTTTTGGTGGAGAATACAGTTTCTCTCATGAGTTTTTGTTTTTTCTTGATTTTCGCTCATTTGAGCTTTCAAATGTATGTTGTGGAGTTGCCTATGAGGTTACCATATTTCTATTAAAACCTTCTATTCTTATTACGCACATTGTGATGGGTATAGAACCAAAAATGAAATGTCCACTTTATTCATGGATATCTATAGTCTTTATGGTCTCCAAGAGGCACCTCTACCAAGTTTGCTTTTCCTGGGAGTGAATTTGTTTATCTAATTGCATGTATTTGGCATGATTACTAATTTTAACTGATACCTTTAGATATATGAGGTTTTGACCATTTTCATGGTCATCTTTGCACAACAAAAGCTTCAAATTTAGGGCAAGAAATTCTGTAACGTTGGCACTTGGCAATACTTATTTTCAAATACTTTGCGGTAGATCATAGCTACCTTCATGTCTGAAGCATGGGATACATTTCAGGTCTTGTTTGCTTTTAAATCTCTTGTCTGCTAAATTGGTATTGGGTTTGTGTCTATTTTCTTTCTTGAACACAAAGTAATCTTTACTGAATACCACAAGCCAATGTTTTATTTTGAATCCTTAAATAATACAATTATTTTTAAGGAAAATTAAAAGCAGTAATAGGGCGCCATAACCAAAAAATCCACAAGGAAAAAGGAAGGTATTTTTGAAGCATCTACAATTAAACCTCTGATGGATCAATGGAGGCAATAAACTGTTCAAGCTTTATGGTTCCTCTCTGCATTCTTTCCTTTTGTGCCAAAGAGAAGAATCTGAGGCTCTATAGCACCCTATAATAAGCCTAAAGGACAGATGAATGAACAGAGAAAGTTATAGCCATTGAACACCAGAAGGGGACCATAACGATTCTGAAGATCCAATGCAACTTTACAGTGGGGAAAAAACTTGAAAATCTAAAAATTGTATTCAAATGCGGAAGATCTTAGCAGCCAGTGCATAATATACAACAAATCTACTTTGTGTACTGCTTGTTGTAGTCTAGATTTATTATTATATACAAGTACAAGGTAAAGATTTTGTTAATCAGAGAGAAAAGTATAGGGTAACAAGATAACAGTGTGCTACATATGAGCAACAATATTTGTGTGCATATATATATGTGTGTGTGTGTGTATATACATATATATTCATTAATATTCGTATATACTTGCTTTATAAGATTTTAATACTATAGTTGAATTATTCAAAACAGGATATTATGATGAACCGGAGTATTAAGGATGCACTTGTAGCTGAGGAGAAGTTCTTCCGCAGCCGTCCTGTATGTTTTTTACCATCTTTTAATTTAGTTGATTTCATGTCTATATCCATTAACAATCTTCTGTTTTATATATATTTTCTTGAAGGTATATAGTGATCTTGCTGATCGCTGTGGTGTACCTCAATTGGCAAAAAAGTTGAACCAGGTAATCTGTGCTAGTCAAAGTAACAGTGATTCTTCTTTTATTCGGTTGTTACATTGTGCGTATTACATCCTTGTAGGACTGAAAATTTATCAAAAATGTGAAACCACAATAAGTAGCATTATATTTTTCATTTACATTTCCAAAATATCTCCAAATCAATTAATAACTTATAATTTTCATCCTCTAAATTTTATTTTTTTTAGTTTTAAAATGTAATTGACATGTTGAATTCAAAAAAGAGAAGGGGACAAAAGGTCATGTTTTGAGAAATACTTTCACCTTGAAATACTTAGACATGCTTACCTCATCACTGGTGGTTGTAAAAAAAGTTTTTTACACAATAACCATGTTATGGCACACGAGAAGCACAACACGAACATTTATACTTGTGATGGCCTGTGTTATACCATTCCTTTTTGGGTTTCCAGCATTTGTGATCAGGGGGTTCACCAAGCAGTTCATTTCGTCTTGAAAATAAGGATCATAATCTGGATGCTCTTTCTGTATGACAAATTCTGGTTGCATGTTCTGCATGTGTCAATCTGGTCTCCTAATACATGCCTTGCTGTTTTCGTTCCAAAAACAACATACCTTGCTGTTTGTTGGATGAGACTCATGTTTTCCTTGTGATTTTTACTTATTTCTGGGATTATTTTCTTCAAAGACATGTTAAGGCTGCCTTTCCTGTTTATGGTTGCACCTTTTTTATTGCATTTGTGCAACATATACCTGTTGTATACTTATTGTTTTCCACATCAATTAGATGATTGGTTATCACCTACCTTCGCCCTATCCCAGCCATTGTCCTGTTCCTAAGGAAATGCAAATTTCCCATGTGTGCTGTTTGCTTCCCACTTGTGGTATGGAACATCTTGTTGCTATGAAACAGATATTAACTTGAACTTCTTGTTTAATGCAGATTTTGGTGCAACACATCAAAAAACTTCTTCCAGGATTGAAATCACGCATTAGTGCTGGACTTGTGTCTGTCGCAAAGGAGCATGCTAGCTATGGGGAGATCACGGAGTCAAAGGTAACTTCTTTTGCTTTCCCTATGCTTTACTAAGCACTGGCCCGAAGTTCTTCGGAGTTTGTTGTCATAGTACTACCAATTGTTGAGTCCTGGAGGTTTCTTTCTGCTAGGTTTACTGTAGTTTGTTGCTCTAGTGTTTCCGAACTATTTATTGACATCATTGTGCTAATCCCCTGAACCTAGGCTGGTATGGGTGCTCTCCTTCTGAACATTCTTTCCAAGTACAGTGAAGGTAATGTGGCATAAACCTTGCAATATTTGATAGTAGTCCTCTACTAGATTCTATCTCCTATATCTAATGTTGCTTTCTAGTATGAAATATCATATTAATTGACCATTTACACTTCCTAACCTCATTACCAGTGTCTGTCTTTTTTATCTTGTTTTTTTCTTTGGGCCACGAGCAGCGTTCTCTTCAATGATTGAAGGCAAAAATGAAGAAATGTCAACTTCTGAGCTGTCTGGTGGAGCAAGAATTCATTATATTTTTCAGAACATATTTGTGAAGAGTTTGGAGGTCTACTTCTTTCAGATTTAACTTTTGAAATGCCTACTTTATTCTTTTCTTGCTTGGACCGTGAATTTCATCTATAGACTTGCTAATGTTTGTAGATAAATGACATTGCTGCCATTTTTGTCAATAGATAGCTAGTATGTGTGCTTTTGTTGGTATGACCAACTCTGAATGGCTTATAATGCTTTTGTTAGGTATTAAATTTTTTATCAGTATGTCTTCATAAATTGTTGCTAAAGTTGTGGCGCACATATGCAATCCAAATAGTATATTCATCTCCACATAAATCGAAATCTATCTTCCATTTTGAATAATCTTTTATCAACTAGCTCTTTCTGTCAATAAACCACATATAGGGTTTCCTCATGTACAAAAATGCTAAAATCTTCAACGCTGTAAAAAATATGAATGACAGACACAAGAACTTTTCAGATGTTTGCATAATTAGTATGTTGATGCATATAATTGGGAATGTATATCCTAGGTTCAGTTGCTTATCAAATTTCATCAGATTTCTCTTTCTCCTGCAGGAAGTTGATCCTTGTGAAGATTTAACTGATGATGACATCCGAACTGCCATTCAAAATGCAACGGGTGCCAAATCTGCATTATTTGTGCCAGAAGTAACTCCAAAGGATTAATTTATTCTTTCCTTTTGAGCCAATAGTTCAACGCTTTCTCGAATACGTGATGTAGTGTCTATGACAATTGGTTGGTTGCATCTTAATTATTGTGTAATATGCAGGTCCCATTTGAAGTTCTCATCCGAAGGCAAATAGCACGTTTAATGGACCCGAGTTTCCAGTGTGCAAGATTTATATATGATGAGCTGGTTAAAGTAGGCCAATGTTGACTACCTTTTCATTCCGGTAATGCCTTCTTATAATTGCTATTCTAACTTGAATGATTCCTTTTGTAGATGAGCCATCGTTGTATGGTCAATGAGTTGGAACGCTTTCCAATTTTGAGAAAGCGCATGGACGAGGTTATAGGTAATTTTTTGCGTGAAGGACTGAGACCTTCAGAAGTAATGATTGGACACATTATTGAGATGGAGGTATGGGACCTAATACAACAGACACATTTGCATCTATGATAAAGTTTATTAAGTTGATTGATAAGTGTCAACTATTTTTAAAATATTAAGCTAGAATTTGAATCTGTTATTTCCATACATATCACAATCAAATTTTGTGATTGCCGTATTGCTTTGCAGTTCTAGTTAATTAATGGTTTGGGTCTATGCTCATCTGATATCTCAGATAAAAAAATAGCTCATCTGATAGTTGCCAAAAGCATGTTGCTGTAAAAGTTTGTGAATTGCTTTGGCAAATCACTAAAATTCTTGTGAATCTTTTGCTGTTAAAGTTTGGATATTGTTCAGCTTAATTATTTTTTCTGTTGCAGATGGATTACATAAATACTTCTCATCCAAATTTTATTGGTGGGAATAAAGCTCATGAGATGGCATTACAGCAGGTCAAGTCATCTAGGATTGCTGCACCTAATCCAAGGCAGAAAGTAAAATTTCATTTGCTGTTTCACAGGCTTTTGCAATTGGTCTTGCAAATTTTATCGTGTTAATGTTATTTTTTGTTTGTTTATTGCTACTCAGGATGGAGTTGATTTAGAGAAAGTGCCAACCTCTGAAAGAAGTCTAAAATCACGTGCTATCCTTGCCAGATCAGTTGGTGGTTTTGTCCCTGATCAGGTTGGCCTTTTCTGCTTCATCCTCTAAGTTTAGTTTCTTCATCGTCTCTCTGATTGACATCGCACAGCTTTCAAATTTCAAGTGGTAAGAAACTTGTTTTTGCATTGATTAGTGTTCTTTTTGGACTGGGAACAGGTTGTTCGGCCTGCTCCAGAAGTTGAGAAAACTACTGCGTCAGGTGTGTTTTCATCTCAGTGATACATGATGTGTTCATTTACGCCACGTGTTTGTTACACGAACATACATGAGTTATTAGTTATTTTGACAAGTTAAATATCCTATTGACAAGAAGGAGTGAATATTGTATACAAGGATTAGCCATTTGCAAATCCTTAGTTTGTAACTTATGGTACGCTTTAGTTTGAAAAGCAGTTTGAACTTTTCTGTTGCTGCTTATTATGAATTCATGTCCTTTTTCTGGACTCCTTATGATCTTTAGAAACTTTTTTTTTTCGGTTGGGCCTTATTGCCAAAGTCATTGTTGACATATTTCTTCATTAGGATCAAATGTTGGTTCAAGTTGGGGAATATCATCAATATTTGGTGGCTCGGACAATCGTCCATCTGTAAAAGACAATTTCATTAGCAAGCCATTCAGTGATCATGTACAGAGCATGGATCATGCTTTCTCAATGATCCACTTGAGAGAGGTATGAGGTTTGGAGGCCCTCTCTGCTGTATGGCTTTTTAATGGATTAGGTTATTGATAGAATCAAACATGACATCTCTATATGTTTTTCTTGAAGCCGCCAAGTGTCTTGAGGCCTTCGGAAACTCATTCAGATCAGGAGACTATTGAAATTGCCATTACAAAACTGTTGTTGAGGTCATACTATGACATTGTCAGGAAGAACATCGAAGACTCAATACCTAAAGCAATCATGCATTTTCTGGTAATTCCGAATAGCAAAATGACTTGGTCCTTCACTGATTCATGCTTTGATATCTTTGACATCTATGTAAGTGGCCTTTCAATAGACTTGTGCTTAGGGGTTCTTCACTTCCATCTAGTCATAGCCTTTGAGGATTCTTAAATCTATTATTCTAGCAGTTTCTTTGTTCTGATTATATTATACTAAAAGTTCTTCCCATCTCGTTAAATTCTCTTAATTCCTACTTATGGATGTTCTCTTTCGGGCAGATTTTTCAGCACTAGAAGACACTGAACCTAGAATAAGTAGTAATATGCCCACATGGGATTTTAGACAAGCTGGGGACAAATGGATAAAATAAACACAATAATCTGCTTTTTGTCATATTCTAAAGCACAGGGGACTAGTGATACTGTTGGTTTTCTGCCAATAGTTGAGAGGCTAATTTTTATCTGGGAAAAGTAATTTTCTGTATTCTACCTTCAGCTAACTTTTTATTCTCATTGCACTGATCAGGTATTTCTTCAATTGCTAGTTCTGTTAAAATTGTGAACTTATTTATTTTGTGGAAAGGGGCCAGATATGCCCCTGGACTATGCAATATTGGATGGAAATGCCCGTTGTTTAAAGCGGCACAAACGTGCCCCTGCGTCCAAAAGCTGAGCTGTTCATGCCCTTAATGAGACAGAACCCACCAAATACCCAATTTTCCCAATTAATATCCAAACGCCTAACCCGATTTTTTAAACCCGAATCCCACCCTTAAATTCTCCTTTCTTTTCTTTTCTTTTGTAATCACAAGCCTATGGTCCAGATTTGGAGGGCATATTTGTTCAATCGCGCATAGTATAGCGGCATATTTGATCCATTGAAGTTCCACTGCATGCATCAACAGTTCTCAATTTTCTTTTTGTAGTGCACTTTGTGCTAGCCACTGTTTTTTGTAATTTTTTGCTTTAGTTAATGTTTGACATGCTTTGTTTCATCTGCTTCTTCCTTTTCTGGATTGCTTTGATTTGTTTATTTTTGAGCCGAGGGTCTATCGGAAACAACCTCCCTGCCTCTAAGGTAGGGTTAAGGTTTCGGTATACTCTACCCTCCCAAACCCTATTCCTTTGGGACTACACTCGGTATATTGTTGTTTGTGCTAGTCACTTATTTTTTTGGTACTGCATTTTGAAACTGAATCAAACCATCCAACCATTGTAGTCCATCCAATTATACAACTAAACTTATGCACAAAAATAACAAATGACCCAAATGTCATTACATTTTAAAACATCAAAAACATTTGCAATTACAATCCATCCAACCATTACATTACATTGCATCTAAATTAAACAATTAAAAAATCCAAATGCAATTACATCCATCTTTCAAAGTCTTCCCTCATAACACGTAACTAACCACAAACCAAACAAGGCAACCCAATAACATAAGATAGATTTTCCCCCTCATATTCCATGTCTTCCACCAATAGAAGAAGAAGCCTCAAAAATCAGCCATTCCTTCCTTAAAATTCTCATTGTCAATAGTTGAAGAATTGGTCTCTAACTCAGCCACTTCCTTTAAAGCTTCAAGCTAATGAGAGTCTACTTTTTCCTTCAAAAGATTATTTTCACTAATAAGAGAGCACCATTTTTCCCTTATTTTTTTCACTAATAAGAGAGCAACATTTTTTCATTTCATCCTTTCAGTCCCAGTATCCACGCGATAATGCCTGCAACAAAACATAAACAAAACAAAATTGATAATAGCTCTGGCGCAGCAAAAATCACAAGGAAAAAAGATAACTTACATCAGGCTTATGACACCTGAAAAAACGTCTCCCAAAATTATTTGGAGCCCACGATGTGAGATGGAGTGCAACAACTCCGCATCCAGAAACCCTTCCACGACTATTTGAAGAACTCAAAGCTTCTGACATTTCATAAGCAAGTGAAAGAAATAAGAGAGCAAAGTGACTGAAAATCACACAAGAGCTCTAACCTACTTCAAAATTCATTCAATTCAAGGGGAAGAACCTAACCCTACTTGTGGATTTTAGAAAGGAACCGTTTGATGAAGAGAGAAGGTGGAGAAGAAGGAATAGAAATAAGGGTGGATGGTTTGATTCAGTTTCAAAATGTAGTACCAAAAAAAACAGCGGCTAGCACAAAGTGCACTACCAAAAAAAACAAAGATAAAAAAACAAGAACTGCTGGTGCAATATTCAGTTCAGGAACTTCAATGGATCAAATATGCCCTTCTACTATGCACGACTGAACTAATATGCCCCCCAAATCTGGATCATAGGCTTGTGATTACAAAAGAAAAGAAGGGGGAAAATAAGGGTGGGGTTCGGGTTAGTTATTTGGGTATTATTAATGGGGGAAATTGGGTATTTGGTGGGTTCCGTCTCAATAAGGGAATGAATAGCTCAACTTTTGGAACGTGCCCAGCTTTAAATAATGGGCATTTCCGTGCAATATCGCATAGTCCAGGGGCATATCTGGCCCTTTTCCGTTTATTTTACCTGGTGTTAGATTTCTGTATAGTTAGAATTGTCGACTACCTTTTGTTGATCCAATTTTTCTAAGTAGCCAATATGAGGGAAAATAGCATCTGGTGTCTGTTAACTTTATTAGACTCTTGAGTGTTGTGTTTTTAGTAAGAATGCTCATATGATTTTCATTTTCAATTCAGATTTATTTTTTATTGACAGAAATGGTGTTAATCCGTTCTCCAGGTAAATCAGACGAAAAGAGAATTACACAATGTGTTTATCAAGAAACTTTACAGGTATTGGAATTGGAGATTCTTTTTTTACCA
Source organism: Datura wrightii (assembly GCA_035772735.1). Lineage (NCBI taxonomy): Eukaryota > Viridiplantae > Streptophyta > Magnoliopsida > Solanales > Solanaceae > Datura > Datura wrightii. Next base: position 2,908,609 of record JASDFA010000038.1, on the reverse strand, counting down.
ATATACTTTACAGGATAATGGCTCGTTGATCCTTCATTATGCTTCTTAGCTGCATGAATTTTTATGTTGTTTTTTAGCGCCTGTCAGCTTAGCCAATGCAATTGCTACACTTTTTGCATGTACTCGTAGTTCTTATCAATGGTGCTTGCTATTTGTTGTAGAGAAAACCTCCTCGAAGAAATGCTGCAAGAACCTGATGAGATAGCCATGAAGAGAAAGCGTACACGTGAGACACTTCGTGTTCTTCAGCAAGCTTTCAAGGTCAAATCTTCACCATTTTCACTTGGAGTATATTTTTGCATATATTACATTTCAAGGTTCACTAAGCTTTCTGATAGAATGTTTATGGTTTTGTTAAGTTCCATCTTATTTTAGACTTTGTTTAGGAATTAAGCAGAAAACTTGTTTAAGTTGGGAAGAAGTATGACAACATTAACTCGTAACTGTACTTTCCTTTTTCTCATTGTCATCGTACTCCTTGTGAAATCAGTTCTGTCAGATATTCTATTTTCCATTGAACTCCCTTAGAAACTGTCTGTAACTATATCCTAGTGGTGCCGATTCTTTAAGATATCTTCTGTTTGTCATCATTCTCTAGGTTGATTAGCTTATAATGACTTTACTTACGGAGTCCAATGCCTTATTACACGGAATTCTTGAGGAGGAAGGCCATATGTCGCAACCTCCTGGTTTTCTGGATAACACTTATCCAGGATATGTCTGCCGGCTTCACAAAACTCTTTATGGACTGAAGCAAGCTCCCAGAGCTTTTTTCACTTGTTTCAGCACTATATTGTGCTCTAAAGGGATTCCATGGCAGTGCTTGTGATTTCTCTTGATTCATTTGTCACACATCTAAGGATAGTATCTTCCTTCTATCATATGTTGATGAAATTTTCCTCACAGGTAGTGATCAACAGGAAATACTTGCTCCTTTCATTCTTGCATGCTCATGAAAGTATGAAAGACTTGGGCCTTCTCCACTACTTTCTTGGTATGGAAGTGTACCAGCAGGGGTGCACTCTTATCCTTCGTCAGCAGAAATATGCCCTAGATCTCTTGCCTCATGCAAACATGCTTGATTCTTGTCTTTGGCCACTCTTTCTTACTAGTGGTACCGAGGATGTCACTTCCGCTTCCCTCTCTGATCCCACCTATTTCATTCTTCTATTGAGTCAAAACTGTAACTATAAGCTACACGCCTCGAGCTCGTATAAAGATTCTTCCGTCTAGGGTCTCCTTTCACCTTTTGTTAGGGACCCTTAAGCGGGTTCCAACAGTACCAGTTCAAGCCTTACCTTTTTTGTTTAGTCTGACTATTTTCCGAATTCTATAAATGAATGAGAGCTACGTTTCGGCAAACTATATAAACTAAGGAAGAAGCAGAAAAACTTCTTCACATTCAGCTGGAACTAATGTTTTCTGGTTTGCAGACATTGGAGGAGTTACCGCTTGATGCTGAGACAGTTGAAAGGGGCTATAGCTTGGGTACTGATCCGACAGGCCTTCCAAAGATTCATGGGCTTCCAACATCATCAATGTACACTACAAGCAGTGGCTCAACTGATTCATACACCGCTTCTCCTAAGAACTCTAGATCGCGCAATGCATCCCATTCAGGTGAGCTACAGTTACCAATGTATGGTGGTGCAGATTCAAATGGTGCTGGGCATAATTTTGGTATTTATCCAACAGTAGGTGTATAGGAGACTTAAAAAATTGCAGGGGGTGACATTCATGAGTGAGTTTATTTGATCTTCTCCACCATAGTCGCAAGCCTTCTGTCTCTGATGTAGTGGAGTGCGTCTATTCTTTGTCGTGGACGATGTTTACTAAGCTGACTGCTAATCGCTCACCCACATATTTTTCTATTTCTTTAGTCAACTATAAATTCATTGTTCGTAGAAGCAAGCTTATACGAAAAAAAAAAAGTTTAATAGGGAGCTTTCGTCTTTATAGGATGAGGCTAGTTCTGTTGCCCTTTGGTATGATAATTGGCAATTTTATCTAGCCGTCAATTTTTGTGTTCGATCCTTCATTTGCTTTCTCAATTTTGGCAAATGCGATAATAGGAGATATCTACCACTTCCACTTGTGTATACTAATGTCTTTTATTCTGGGAAATTGTCATTTTCTGCACAACGATGTTCCTCTTTGATATTAGATTGCTGTGATTTGAATGTTGTACCTCAGGTACCTGGAAAATCTTTAGCGCCAACGAGCATTGGCTGTACCCCATGGCAATCCACAAAAATGCACTATAATGTGGAGTCCTGAGCTGTTATACTATAATCAACTAGGTAGTTCTAATGACAAAAACATAGATTAATCAACAATAGAAAGATATTCCCTTCGTGTTTAATCTATTCCAAAAGAAAGGTATCACTTCCAATATTTAATAGTTTTTTACTCCCAACATCTTACATGACTTATTTAAGATTACATTATTCAGAAACTATACTTCATACATCTTCCGCTTAAAATTTTTTAATGTAGTTTTCTTAGACTCCAAAAAGCTGAGACAAATAAATTGGAATGAGGAGCAATACTTTTCGGATTTGTTTGTTATAGGTCATGCAATATCTCAAAGAAAATAATTTTCTAGTAGGCATTAATAGTGATTAATGAGACTGATTATAAAAGAAAATTATTAAATTAGGTGAAATAATCCAAACTAACCAACCCTTCTTGCTTGTTTACCCTTCTAGTTTTTCTTCAGACTGATACACGCCGCAACACTAAGAACCTGTTTGGATTAGCTTAAACAGAACAGCTTTTAAACAAAAGTGCTTAAAAATAAAAAAAAAAAAAATTGTACTGCTCAACTTACAACTTTTAACTTGTTTTAAGTAATTTTTTATTTTATCAAACACTTAAAAAAAAGCTAATAAAGATGTCAAAATCTGATCTGATCAACTTTTAATCCAAACCAGACAGACTCTAATAATAAGAGGATGGAAGAAAATTAAATTTGAGAAATTCTGTGACATGTACCAACGAAGATATATACAAATATCCAGTGCCTCGTAACTCCTAACATCCTAACATACACAAGTGAGCTCTTGATTATAATATTGACAGATGTTTTACAAGTATTGATTGGAATTTCCATGCTCTGCGTCAGCTTGGAATAATGTATGTTATGTCGCAGGCCAGTGAACACCCATATGTGAATCAATGCCAATCTGTACTACAAACAGATAATGTTCAGAGAACTTCAAATTTAATGGAGTAATAAATATACCAACTTCGCAAGTCCCCGCCACAATCAAAAGCAAACGAAAACATCTAGCATAAAAATAGGACAGACCTGTTCATCGAAGTTTGCAGGAATCTCAAATTCAGTACCAGAAGCATTTGCAAGTTCGTCGAGATTATCCTGCTGAACCAAGACGCTTGGTATGTGAAGCTTTTGAAGGATTTAGCAAGTATTTGGACATGAATGCATTCATATTTGGAAAAAAAAATATAGTACTTGAAGTTAAAAATGGCATTTGGAAGTTCCAACTTGTGTTTAGACATGAAAATAAAGTTGAAGTTATGAGTGAAAACCTGGAAAAAACTATTTTTCAAACTTCATATTTCAAGTGTGAAGTTGAAATAATGGACCAACTTAAGAAACACACACTTATTCCAAATAATCTCCAAATATTTTTAAAACTTATGAAAAAAATGCACAAATGGGTTTGTGTCATCGATCTCATTCATGGAAAAATATATAACAGTCAAAACTTCACGGGAACAATCCCTCTTGAAAAGAACCAAAAAAAGTGTTAGACCGTTTAACCATTTTATCCGGTGCCTCGAGGGGGGCAAAAGGTGCTAAAGAAACTCACACGTGCCAGAGAAAACAGAGGAACAACTTCGATGACCAACAAAATCATCGTCTAAACAATGAAAAGGGGAAAAAGGAAAGTTAAAACTGAAAAACATCCAAGGATTTTCAAAAGTTACCTCTTCATCAATGTTAACTGAAGAACTTCCAATACCAACAGGAGAATTATCAGCAAAGTTCTCTGCAGCTTCTTGCATATCCTACCATTAAAAGATATCACCAGCCTATCAGCACTGAATACACTGTTAGAAATCTATGCACGTAGAAGCAATCGTCAATTCTTTTAGCAATCGTCAATTCTTTTTTTCCCAAATCAAAGTCATCATATAAAAGGCATTAGGAGATTGTCCAAAGAGGGAAGCATTACAAAGTTATGCAAGGATCGATGCGTCCAAAATCACAAGCCATGCATTCTATACATTGATGATTTTTTTTTTTTTCGTGAAATGATTAAAAAAACTGTGATCTTTCAAATAGAGATTTCCACTAGATTAAAGGCCTGCTGCTGGTTTCTTTCCCTCCCTCCACCCCATACTAATGTCCAACAATCCAAAAGGGTTTGCACATAATGGAACTGAGCTACAAAAAGAGACTCAATCACGGCAAATTAACTCCTCCTTTAAGCAATCACTCTTAATTAACTCCTTATTTACCCAAAGCTGAATACTAAAAGTTATAAGTTCCTTATATACCCAGATTTAACTTCCTAGATGGGAATCCTCATTCAAACAACTCAGTTCCTTTAGGGGAAGCAAGAGGGGATCCGCATTATGACAACATCACTTAAGCCATCAAGTCAGGGATTAACATGATAGAACAAACAATTTCAGAGAGCCATCAGTATAAACCAAAAAGACTTCAAAAACATGAACTACCAGGTCAGCAGTTGTAACTGAAGGATTTTCAGTCTCTGTTAGCAGTGGCTTTGCTTCTCCTGAACTTCCCTGCTCAAGCCAATGAACCAGAGTTACACATAACAACTAAATGAAGAGGGACATGCAAGGAAATTTTCAAATGCCCAAGTTTCCATCTTAAATGTGTTTTCCAAGTCATCAATACTCTAAAAACAGGACCTCAAAGGAATGGAATGACAATAGACAGGTAAAAGGAAGGAATAGTCATCCAATACAATCACATCTGGGCAATTTAGGCATCTACAATACTCTCTCCGCTTGATACCAAGATAATAGTTTCGCCCGCTCATTAAAAAGAATTACCTGTTGATGCTGCTTCAGATAAGAATCCTCCAGTGCAAAAGTGGACAGCTTGATATCAGGAGTATCCTATATCACAAAGGAAATATCAGTACTACAAAGTTGAACAATAAACTACAGTCAAACAAACTCTTGATAGATTAGAGGTAAAAGTACAAACATTTAGGATTTATATGTAAACATTGTCAAGTTAGAAACTTTGGATCACGTGCAAGAGGGATTATTTTGGTAATTCAAGAAAAGATTTGGCAGGAGGCTTTGCCTAGTGGGAAAAGAATGATTTAGAAATTCAGAGAAAGATTTCATGTAGGAATCTTCATCTTAAGAGAGTTCCACTACATGCTTGTTCTTTGATTTCTTTCTCCTACCCTTTTCTGAAGAAGTGGGGGGAGGTAGAGGGCACTCCCATATTGATGCTTCATCACAGCATCTTCCATAAATAGTGATCCTCAAATATTCTACCATTGACAATGTACATTAAACTGGTTCTGTAAGACAGTTAGAGGGATGTGTCACTTGTTTTCAATTTACTTACCGGCTCGCTTTTGTCAAAGGGTACACGCCTCCCTCCCTTTGTAATATCTCTTAACATACCCTTGAAATGGACAAAAACAAAGAGTGAATAGCAAAACAAGTAACAAGAGCAAACAGATGGATAATAAAATTGAAAATAAATAGATAAATAAATAAGAACCATCAAGTTTAAGTATTCATTTATTCTGAGCATCTAGAAAGATAAACACACTTCAATATTTGAATCATATCCAAGATAGAAATTCAACAGAAACCATGTAAATGACTAGTACCCACGCTAAGACTAGAAATCAACATAATTGTATCATTTGCTTGACAGGCAGTCGAAGCAGTACTTCATGATCATCAACTGAATGTCAGCAAAGCACAAGAACTGCATGTTTGAGAAGGTCTTTTTTCGGGTTCAATGTTTTTCTTTTAGGGTGGGGGGAACAGAAAGAACAGGCAGACCAACTGCGCAATACCTTGTTTGCCCACATAAGCCCACAGGCATTGCAGAGGGTTCTAGGACCTGATGGGCCCCGCCGCATAGCAGGGGTCTCACTTTCACTAATACCACAGTGGTGACATCGTCTTAGTCTGTAAGTTCAAAGGGAAGTAAATGCAGATTATAAGGGATGAAAGAAAAGGAAAATCCTAATCCAATAACATAAAGAGACTGCAGAATAGTAAGCCAAATATAAACGCAGAATTGTAAAAGCCCAGTGATACAAAGAGACAGCAGGACAAGTAAGCTGAATATGGAGCAGAATAAATCATTGTGTCATAGTTTTGCTACTGTTTTCTTTAGTTTTTTGATTTGTTAACATGCTGACTCGAACCCATAGCAGTAAGTTAGAGGTGGAGAGTGCTTTCCACTTGAACTATCCTCATAGTTTTGTTACTTCTGAATGAAAGTCTCCATTTCATGCAACAACAGCCATTATTACACAAAAAATTAAATGTGGAAGAAGTCAGTCTCAAGGCCCTCAACTACAAGAACACAAAGCATAGCATAAGGTAGATAAATCACAGAGCAACTGATACTTAACAAAGATACTGCTGGTATGAGCTGTCAGAAATAAGGTACAAGGTCCATACTCACATAGGTTCTGGACGAGCAGTGCTGTCCCCTGAATCAATATTTTCAGCAGACGTCTTTTCACAATCTTTTAAAGAGGCAAATTGTCCATTTTTACGATGCATCCTGTAAACAGCGCAACTAAAACAGTTAAAAGTATACTTGAGTAATCAACATCACTACTAAATCTTGAAAATGAATGATAACAGTTTCCAATGAATCCGGACAAGTGTCTAAAACCTTTATAATAGCCAAAAACAATTCTTTTGAAAGATTATATTTACTTCGCTGTACCATTAATAGCCAAAAACAATTCTTTTGAAAAATTATATTTACTTCGCTGTACCATTATACAGCCAGTATTTTTGATCGTTCCACTTCAAACAAGTACTTTACATTTTCACTTATATCAGTCTACTTCAAATATTTGGGCAACACAACTCAAGTAGTCTCTAAAGAAATTCTTTTAATTAACACATTAACTGAAACCAATCAAGGCTACAAGAAGAAACATTCTTCTTCAATGATCCTTTTAATATATTAATCACCAAACAAAATGAAGAAAAAAACAACTTCACCTCACCTCTGTGCAACTTCTTTCCGACAAGTATAACGAATTCTTTTCTCAAAGCATCTCTCTTTTCTCTTCTCCCGGAATCTAATCAGAGATGCCATTCTTCTAGAAATGCTTGGCCTGGTGAAGGCATCATTATCAACACTCTACAAACATAACCCAAAAATTAGTAAACATCGCCAGCCCCTTAGTAAGCTCTGGTTTAACCACACTTAAAATTGAAAACAAGCTCCAACAAAACTCAATGCACCTTAGTACTTTGCAGTGCAAGAGAATCTGAGGTAGGTACATAACTAGCCATTTCAGAGCCTCCTAATAATAGCAGCACCGCTTGCACCTGTGAATTTTACATTAAAAAAAAATCATGTTTCATTTCCTGAATTCCATTGTAACCACATTGGGCAAATAACTTAAGTGAACAAATTGAGTTGGAAACACTTCAATTACACAGCTTAAAAGTTTCTTAAAGATAGCCATTATAAGATGAGCAATCATGATATAGAACCTTTTCAGGGGTAACAGCAGGGAATACATAGACTTCGCCTTTGAAAGAAATAGTAAGCTCACTAGTCCGCAAGGGGACATCCAAAACTCTGCCGCTATATACAGGGCTAGCAAGAGGCAGAGAGCACACCTGCAACTCTTCACCGCTACTCATGGCCTCCTCACCGCCGCCACCGCTGACATCATCAGCCTCAAATCCTCCACCTCCATATTCATCCACTCGAATTGGTACATTCATATACTCCTGCTCAAACGCTACTACTTCATACTGCCCACCTTTCACTGTCCTCGAATTTTCCGCCGCTTCCATTTCTCCCCCCTTCCAGAAAGAAACAACTAAAAAATCCACCCTAAAAACAGAAACAAGCAAGCAAAAGAAAAAAAAAAAAAACCTACCTACATATACATCTGCATGTGTTTTTGTATGTATACAACAAGTGTAGAAAGATGAAAATGGTGAGGGAAATTGGAAAAAACCCTAACCCTAAATGAAAATTGTATTCATCAGAGAAAGATTCGGATGATAACAGAAGAAAATCAAAATCTCTTCAACTGGAGAAACAGTAGCACAAATTTGCTTTTTTAATTTTTAGTTGAAGATGGATAAAGAATTAAGGAGGGAGGGGATATTTAGAAAATTTATTTCATAGGAAAAGACTCAAAAGGGTAATGGAGAGGACAATATCAGGACCGTTCATTTGTATGATGCGGCGTTGGAGTGTGAGGGTGTCACGTGAAAATTCCATTGATTTAGTGTATCGAGTCACACTTTTTGTCCCCACCGTCACGTTTATGATATTTTCCCAGGTATAAGAATTTAGAATAATACGCGTTTATTTTTACTGTTTGAGTTTTATATATTTTTAAAAAAATAATAATTGATATAATATTTATATTAATAAATATTTAGTTGAAATTTTTAATAAACTAACTGAAATTTTTCGCTTAGTCAAGATTCGATTTTTCACCTTATAATTCCTCAATTATTTTCCCTTACTTTCAATTAAAAATAAAAAATAAAATAAATATATAATTCTAAAAATAAATAATTTATTATAAAAATTAACTCTTAATATACTTGAAATAACTTATATATATATTTTTTAATATAGCGAATACGTAAAAATATACGTGAAAAAATAAAAATCTTAATAAAAGGCAGGCGGGAAAAAATATGAATTGAATATTGATCACACAAAATTCTAAAGTTTCTTATATACAGATTTTATATTGTTCGTCTTATTTATTATCACTATGGAAAAAATTGTCTAGTTAAAATTTCTTATATGTTGAATTCGATTTGGCGTAATAATTTTATAGTGGTGTCTTTTTAAGAACAAACTATTTGACAAAATAAAGAAAATAAAAGATACATCAAACACCAATAAGAATAAACATCGTTATTGTAAGTAAATTTATACTATCAATTATCAAATTACAAATTGTGTCATATTCTCAAATATATCTGCAAATATTACTTAAATCTTTATGGTAATTGAAATACTTTAAAAGATTTTTAATTATGTCCGACTAACATTAACATCACAAGCTTCTAAGGGGTCAAAAAGAACGAGATGATAGCCTTTTGATGAACTTCTTGCTCTCCTTCATAAATAAACAACGTTGTTTTATAATTTGTTGAGAAGTGCTCTAAGATGTGAAACCAGATCGTACTATATTAATTAACTGTTTTTTTTTTTCTTTTTGAAAAGAAAAATTCTTAAAAGGAAAAGAAACTAGATAACTCCCTAACGTGATTGCATGTATTAATTGATTTTGATATAAATATCGAAAGCTATGTAATTTTTAAAACAATTGTAAGATAGCCATGAAAACTATAGGTAATTATGGTACCTTAGATTGTTCTATGTTTTATTTGATTCGTAATTCCATATAGTTTCCTCTATGCTGAAAACAATGACTCCAATTGTTTTTTAAAAGTAAGGAAGAGGAAATTACAAAATGAAAATTCAGACAGGAAACACGGGAAACGGTGTTTCCAGTGGCGGACGGGTGAGTAACGCGTAAGAACCTGCCCTTGGGAGGGGAACAACAGCTGGAAACGGCTGCTAATACCCCGTAGGCTGAGGAGCAAAAGGAGGAATCCGCCCGAGGAGGGGTTCGCGTCTGATTAGCTAGTTGGTGAGGCAATAGCTTACCAAGGCGATGATCAGTAGCTGGTCCGAGAGGATGATCAGCCACACAGGGACTGAGACACGGCCCAGACTCCTACGGGAGGCAGCAGTGGGGAATTTTCCGCAATGGGCGAAAGCCTGACGGAGCAATGCCGCGTGGAGGTAGAAGGCCCACGGGTCGTGAACTTCTTTTCCCGGAGAAGAAGCAATGACGGTATCTGGGGAATAAGCATCGGCTAACTTTGTGCCCGCAAGCCCCCCCTTCTATTGCATAACTTAAAAAAGCTATAAACAAAGTACCAAAGTGGTTGCGGGAACGATACGCTTTAACCAAGCTAAATTCCTTAAATTAAGGCTCTAATATTTGTACTCGAACGTATAATTTTGGTTTCTCCAGTGATGGGAAGATTTATGTAGCATAGGCTCATAATTCAGATAGCCAATCAACCAAGCTACTAAAATTCCTTAAATTAAGGCTCATAATAATTTTGGTAGACAATCAACTCGCTGAAGGAACCAAAAAGGGACTCGTTTGAATGCAATGGAATTCAGATTATACTAATAGGATTTTAAGGAAAACTGGACTAAATGCAGATGAAAGTAAGCCTAGCTTCTCAAGACAAGTTCAGAATATTTGAAGTTGGATATATGATTCAAGCTATGTTATTTCTATTTTTGATAACCAAGAAATACCTAAGATGCAGTGACTCAAAGGTTTGAAACTCGGTGAATAATGAGTTCGCCCCTTTACCTTTCTTCACCCAAATACCAGGCTTTTGTCCATTACAGGATTTGAGCCATTCGTTTCTTAACTCATGACAAGTTGCGCTCTTATCACTAGATCAAAACCGCAGAGGCAAAAAGCGTATGCTCTTCCACATTTGTAGTCACATACCAAAGAGACTGTTTTAAGATGCTTTTATGCTTACTGAGGTGTGTCGATTTGTCATACAAATTCCAGATTTCACTTACAATTGAACACCAGAATAAAGCACTAAAACTCTTGAGAAACAATGTCGGATGCCTAAGAGTACAATATTTTACTATGTACAATCTAATTTTGGCAGATAGTACAACAGATGAATCTCAATTATTCATCTCACTTCAACACGAATTGCCACCAGAATAATTGCAAAGAAGGTTTCTCCCTCACCGTTACGCAGTCACCACAGCATTGTCGCCGTCTGGAGTGATGATAGCAGCGGCAGCCATGGAATCCGAGCCATTAGGTTCACCATTGCTCTAGTGGAAAGAATTGTACAATAGACATTGGGCTTTAGTAAATAAACTAAAGAATCATACCTTCTTTTTTTTTTTTTTGATAAGTTCTACAAAATCAATTATCTACATTCTATCCGAAGGATGAATAGATATATATACATACATATATTTTTTCCAGAGAAAGTGGAGATATTGTACCTGTTCACCAGATTTCGCAGTTTGGTCCTGAGCTCCAGGAGTTGGAACTTTAGAAAGATCTCTTAAAATTCCCTGCAGAGACAGATCGTAGGGGAGTAAAGCTCCCACTCACCAAAACCATTTAACAAATTGCAAGTGAAAGAAATGACCGTTGAGTGATGAGACCGAAAATTTTCTTTTTAACTTGACAATGAATACGAAGAGAATTTGATGTCAAAAGCAGAAAGAATTGTGCCATGAGCTTTGACCAGACGTCAATGTGACAAATACATGCTGTGGCTACTAAATTGTCCCATATCAGGATAATCAATACCGAAGGGTGAAGGCCTGTCGGGCGAGCTAACAGAGGGTTATATTGAAGAAAATGTCCGAAAGGTATTAGTTCTTAGGTGCACTATTTCAAATGGCAAAAGAAAAAAATAAACAAAGTTGGGATAAAAAATTCATAGCTCAGATAGACTTCAATTATTTAACTGTTGTAAGTAGGAGTTCAAACAAAAACAAATATGGTAGAATAAGAACTCCAGAATACCTGTAAAATAGTAACACTCACTAACTCAGATGATAATCTCCTGGAGCTTGATTTGAAATAGAACTTGACTTACACCTTCTAACACAAAGTAAAAGTCACATGTGAACTCCTTTCCTTAAGTTATAAGCACATTTGAGCTCATTCTTAGAAAGGAACAAGGAGTTTCCATGCTTATTTCAATCTTTTTAAAGGGCTAACCTTAAGGTTTGTATTATTTCAACATTACTAGTCTCAAAAAAAAAAAAAAAGAAGAAGAAAAAAGGTTTGTATTATTTATCAAATGTAGAATGCATGTGTAACTATTTTGAAACATTGACTAAGAAAATGATTTATTTCATTGAAACTAAAGTCTGATAACGGTGTAGTACTGGCCAAGTATGTGTCTTGTTAATTATGAAGTTAATCATCCAAAACAACAGCCTTAAAGGGATTTTGATGACAAAAGGGCAATATGTTTGTTTTTATCCTGCACATGATGGACAGAAGAAGCAAAATGCTGCTATGGAAAAAGAATCACACAAGTACTACAGCCAAACGGAAAAGAAAAACTGTGCTCACAACAAGCTAGAAAGTTTATTGTTTTCTTCTTAAACAAAGTTACTAGGAAAGAAAAATGCAGAACAAGGTACACAATGTTCTTTAGGTATTGCAAGAGTTACGAGCCATGGTGTGCAAAGGTTTTTTTTACCAAAAAAAAAAAGGAAAAGAATAACACTCAAGTACATGGAAAAATGAATACTGCTTTGAAAAAAGAAGATCAATAGCAGGCTCCTTTTTCTTCCCGATAAAGATTCACAGTACGATACTTAAAAGAGAGAATATGGACTTCTCCCACTTTTGAAACGTGAAATCTATGTTTCTTCATATGGAAAGCTATATAAGGAGCAGTTCTACCAGCATAGATTTGTGAAGAAGAGAGATAAGCCGCATCACTTGGCGCTCATGTACAAGAAGGCGGGAAGACATGTCAATCATTTGTTGTTACACTATACAATTTGGGTTTACTGTTTACTGAGGAATATATTCGGGCTTCAGCAGGTGTTGCAGGGTATAGGTAAAACATCCTCTCCTTTTTTAGGTAGTCGAGTGAAAGTTCTAGGAAGGAAAGCAAAAAAATGGTTCAGGGATGAGACTGTTGTCTCTCATGTTGACAATATTGAGCAATGTTGTTTTTTTTTTCCAGTTGGAGGAGATAAAAGTATCTTTATACACTTGAGCAGAATTCTTTTCTTCTTCAACTATTAGAGCACACATGATATCCTAGTCATCAATGCATGCTCTTTGTACTGAACGTCCGAACCATATATTTGTGTAGAATTCTCTACTTCTTGTACATCTCACTCTCGAACAATGAAAATGTGAATGGGTGGGAACTAATAAAAGATAATATTGATCATGGAGCAAACCATCACGAGGCATTTATGCCTATCCAAATAAAAACCCTTGAAATGAGTAAAATTTTCAACTCAATACTAACCTTATTGGCCCACTTGAGTCCACATGCATTACAAAGAGACCTTGGGCCAGCTGGTCCACGACGCATCATAGGAGTGGATTTCGAACTAATACCGCAATGTCTACATCTGTTGAGAAATGGAATGAGAAACTTCTTAGAAAGCTGTCAATTGTATTTAATGTGATTAGTAACCTCTGAACATTGAGACCATGTAAAATTAAATCTGCTGCAAAATGACCACAGATTTACATCAAATTCAATCATACAGAGAAGGGAGGTACAGCCTAGTGGTGATGCCCTCAACCTCCAACAATGAAGTCATGGCGTACGAGTCACTAAGGGAACAAAAGTGTGACATCCCACTGTTGGATCCTGGGAGTTTTTTTAATTGTTCTAGGTAAGGGGAATTTTGGGGGACGGTAAACATATATAAGTAGAAAAAAGAAAAAAACAACTACTACAGAAGTTGGAACTCACGATGTTTCCTGCTCTTCTTGACCAGAGCCTTCATTCCAATCTGCAGAAGACGAACCTGCTTCGTCAGATATTGACTTGGCAGATGTAAACTGACCCTTCTTACGCTGCATCCTGAAAATATAATATAGATCAGATGAGACAATTGAACAGAACCAAGAGAAAGACTTACTTTAACCATGATCTTCAACTACAAGCCTGATGAAATATAGACAAGGACTGAAATTAACAACTTCAGAAAACATAACAGGACCCCATAACCCCTCCCTCTAGAAGTATGGAGAAAGAAAAAATAAAATTAAATCACATTTACTAGAGAAAGAACTAACATAACATCTAAGGATACCTGCACAACTTGCATGGTCACTATAGACATCTGTTAGCAAAAGTCGTTTCACTTGCATGTGTTGGCAGCAGTCCCCTAAAACTAAAATATACCCCAGTTGAAGATTGATGCATGGCCACAAGAAAGAAGAGCTAGTAGAATATCCATTCTTGCACTTGAGGGTATGGCTTAGTCAGTGGTCAATTAAGTAGGAGAAGAACCATAGGGTCTTAGGTTCAAATCCCAGCAGAAGTGGAGGCAAAAAAACACTAGTGATTTCTTTCCATCTGCCTAGCCTTGGGGCAGAGTCAACCCGTAGGCCTGTACCTATACTGGTGGGAGATAGCAGCCACCTAGTAGTATAGTCGAGATGCATACAAGCTGACTTAGACACCACCATAATTTTAAAAAAAAAGAATATCTATTCAGTTCGATACCTTACATTTTACAAAAATCTAGCTAAATATATCTACTTACCAAGTTCCATATTGGAAAAATATCTATTGCGTGACTGGACCACATGAATCAACCCTATATGCACTAAGTGGAGAACAGTCATGAAACCTAAAGTGCTGCCATATAAATGTTAGAGTCTAAGATGCCATCAGGTTCTTTCCAAGTTGCAATTAACAATCATGGAACTAAAAACATGTCTTGGTGCTCTATTGCATAATGTGATCTTCAATATTCTGCCAAAATCATATCAACATCATATACTATATTATAAGTGGGAAGCCCCCCAAGTTAAAAATTGGATAATGAAAATACCCTTAAAAGTTGAATGACCATTTTGTCGTTGTACACCATTTCGATATATATATTTTTGCAAGACAAAAAACTTACGTTTTCATTACCAAAAAATAGACTTATATTCAATTACAATGAGTAGGGTAAATGGAAAGATAATTTCTTGCACTTTCAGTCGTTACAATAGCTTTTCCAAATCACCTGAATTACTGTCAAACTTGAATTAATTCCTATTAAGTTATAAAGTTTATTTGGGAACTTTAAAGTTAGTATCAGAATTAATTCCTATTAAGTTATAAAGTTTATTTGGGAACTTTAAAGTTAGTATCAGAATTTTCAAAGTACCTATAAAACAACAACAATGCACTTCCACAAGTGGGGTTTGGGGAGGGTAGGATGTACAGAGACCTTACTCCTACCTTTGTTGGGTACAGAGACTGTTTCCAATAGACCCTTTCAAAGTACCGATAATGATGCATTTATCTAAACTTTTTTACTCTTGGATGTTAACCTTTTCTTATACATGTATCAAGTATAAATTCTTGACTCATCAATTCCACAAATTAGTGTAATATAAACACTATAAAAGCAATGAATAGAGAAGAGGACTTGGGCCTTTTGGATTGCTAGAGGTGCTGGTTTTGTTATTGATGTATTGCAATTCTATATTGAATGAAGGATGAAAGGCTGACTTTTTAATATGATTATTTCATTTCAGGTGAGTGGAGACTGTTTCCAATAGACCCTTTCAAAGTACCGATAATGATGCATTTATCTAAACTTTTTTACTCTTGGATGTTAACCTTTTCTTATACATGTATCAAGTATAAATTCTTGACTCATCAATTCCACAAATTAGTGTAGTATAAACACTATAAAAGCAATGAATAGAGAAGAGGACTTGGGCCTTTTGGATTGCTAGAGGTGCTGGTTTTGTTATTGATGTATTGCAATTCTATATTGAATGAAGGATGAAAGGCTGACTTTTTAATATGATTATTTCATTTCAGGTGAGTGTCTTTTTTTCAACAGATCTGGTATAATGGTTCTTGTCCGGAAGATTATTTGATTTTGATGGATATCTTATTCTCCTTTTACACCTTATACAATATTAGGTCACTCTGTGTTGTGATGATTTCTTTTCATCTATACACCTTATGTGTAAATTGAATTAAAAGTTGAGATATATCATGTTTTGGAGATTGAAAATGGTTGAACTTATCTAAGATTTTTGCGTTACTCTAGCACTTGTGATGGAATTAATAGTGTTGTTTGCAGTCCGTCGTGCCTCTTTTACACCTTATTGCATCATTCTGTACTCTATAATTGTTGTCATCTACAAGGCCAAAATTAGAAAGACTAACCTTGTTATTTCATTCTTTTATTATATTTTCTTAATATAACCAATCCTGATTTTATCATTAAAACTTCTGATAAAATGAAGCCTTACATACAAATAAGAAGCACAACTCCAACTTTGAGTGCCATAAGCAGAAGAAATCAATTTATTTCATTGATAAGAAATTTTACATTCTTCTGTAATCCCAACAAATTTCTTATAAAGTTTAATTTATAATTATGGCTCAAATAAAAGATTTTACAATATACTTGGGAGGTGATGGTCGGAGTGGCAGGTATCCTGTGGAATTAGTCGAGGTGCGCGTAAGCTGGCCCGGACACCATGGTTATCCAAAAAAAATTGGGAACAGGAGGGCTCTTACACTACCCGTACTTATTGAGCTTTAATTGTTGTTCTTTTTGGCTTCCATACCATGAAAAGCATCTATCTATAGTTTTTTTACATGTTCCGCGTCTTTGATAAATTACACAATCAAATATTTCTTCAAAAGCTATATTAATTCTTTCAAATCCCACTAGTTTGTTATGTTAAAAAAATATGGAGAAGCTAAGGAGTTACAAAAAGTAATTAATTTAATGCAGACCAAATTCATTTGATTGTATATGAATGGTAATTTCTTTGTTATGTACTTTAATGATGTCTTAAAAAAATCTTAGAAATGTGAATAAAGAGTGCCAACTTTATGTGATTTCATGTTTAAACAGATTACAACCATCATCTTTGTTGATCATTTGTTGCTACGGACACATCCATCTCCACAATAATTGGACACATGATGCTGACAAGAAAATAAAGGATCTTACCGGCACTACTCTGCGGTTAGGATACTCCTCTCAGTTTATTTTCTCTAATCATTTGATGTTTATAGGACCTTAGGAAGTGCAAAGATGTTGATGAACCATGTATTAGTGTCGCTGCCTATGTTCCTGAGATTGTTTCTTGTCATTTTATTTTTAAAGAGCAAGTAAGTTCTTAATCCCTTTGGTACACTTTTTCCTTCAATGGGTGTCAAATTGTTTTTTCAATTAGTTTCAGAACCACACAAATCTAACGCTGAAGTTTCGATAAAAATTGCCTTCCTATTTCATTAGAGTAATAAGTTGCCATGGAAAGTCTAATCTGATGGATATTTGGGTTCTAATGTGTCATGAACTTTGGATGAGTGCAGCTAAAAGGTATGGCCTCCCTAATATCTTTTCTTATAGACGGGCGGATCTATGTAGAAGGGTGGGGGTGCCACGACACCCGGACATCTCAGTTTAAACACACACACACACACTCTCTCTCTTTATATATATATATATATATATATATAAGGAATTATATAAATATTAACCGTGGCACCTAGAGCAACAATGGAGCTCAAGGTGTCAGCGGTTAAAGCTCAGGTTTAACTCCCTGGGACACAAGTTCGAATCCTGATGGGTTCATTTTTTAACACTCTTTCGGCATAGGTACACTCCTTAAAACTACTTTAGCATGCACACATCCTTTTTTGGTGAATTTATTGTTAAAAAAGTTGTAAGTAGAATAAAACCCTAGACCTCTTCTAACTAAGAACTTGACTAAATCAACGAGACAAGGCTTTATCTTGTGTAAAAATTTGCTAATAAATATTAATTATAGTTTCCCTCTGTGAATATTGACACCACTTTCGCAAAATGTTGCATATGTCACTGTTCAAAGCAGCGTGGCGCCCGGAGCTTCCAAATCCTGGATCCGCCTCTGCCTATAGAGATTTTACGATTACATTCTTATCTATAAAAGGTTCAAATATTCGATTCCATAGATGGTCACTTACTTTTTACATTATTTCAATTTAAGTCACTTGGCTGTTTTTTATAACTACAAAATCACTTAACAAAGTCGGCAATTTTTTAAATTAGGTAAAGTTGATTGATTTTCTTTTTATAACAATAGTTTAGTGACTTTTGTTGATAATTGAGCAAAGTCGAGTGATTTTTATGTTAAAGAAAGGTTTAGTGGCTTAATGTAGTGTTATAAGATAAAATTTGAGCGACCATATATGAAATCAACACATCTAGAAAAATATGATGGATGCTGTTCATTGATATTATATATTTTGACAGATTTTTTTCCTTAATCTTGTGTGTTTGATCTTTATTTCATTTTCCCCAACTTATGTTGAGGTCTTTTATAAAGACTGGAAAATCATTTGATTTCATAATACTTTCTAAATTTAACATATAATTTACCACAGGGTCATTAAGGAAAAGCGGAAATGAGCATCCATAATCTTGTGCATAAACCTAAGGAAAAGAGGATGTGAGAATTTTGTCTCATAGCAACTGTTCCTAGAAGTCAAGTCACTTAGAAATGTCATATTCACATTCAAACAATACCTTAGATATGAAATAAGTGTGTGCACCTCAGGTGTACTCTACCATAAAGATCTACTTTTCTCCTTTTAATAAGTGCCCTGCCGTAGCTTTATTCACATTTCTAGTCATGACACACTGACTCCGCTATTTTTTTTAAGGTAAGATTTTATTGATGCACAGTACTAAGGTAATTGTAGAAAATTACAAAAAGTTGGACTAGTTTTACATTACAGACTCATAGCATTCACCAAGTCCAGCAGGTCAGCCCAGTTGAATATACTGTTCCTTTTAGATAATTGCTCTTTTTTTCCTTCAAAACACCTCCTACACCATTCCAGCCAAATGGTTCAACCAATGCATAAAGCTTCTGTAGAGGATCTGCTGCAGAGCTTGACGCCCGTCTTGCGTATAACACTAAACCAATGCCTTTCCACTCTTATTGTCAACTAAAGTTAGAAGGTCAAGCTCAATTAGTCCTATCAATCATTAGCACAGAGGATGGGCGATTACAGATGGGACATCAATTTCGGCAGACATCAGTTTGTGTGTTATCTTCACCAGTTCCAAATATGGTTCAATCAAGAAGACAAGACAACATCATGCATTAAAAACTGCAGTTTTATTACCTCATCGCAACTTCCTTCCGCACAGTGTAGCGGATCTTTTTATCAAAACACCGTTCTTTCCTCTTTTCCCTAAAACGATTTAAAGAAGCAGCTCTTTGCGGTTGATTCAATCTTCCAGGAAAGTCACCTGAAGCCTGTGGATATTGCAGAGGAAGGGTCATAACTGATTACAAACCACCAGACTGGTAAATGAATGTAAGCGGGAGATAAAGATGAATACCCTCTGACTTTGGGGAGCCACACTAACAGTAGGGATGCCAGCAGGGACTTCGTATCCCCCCAACAGTAACAGCACCGCCTGAACCTAAAATTCAATAAACATAAAGACAGAATTTACCCCTATTAAGACGATTGTAAATATCAATTTAAAGTTTTAAACCCACTAAAGGCGAATTGAATTCCACTACCAGATGCATATACTAAAAAGTGTTTCAAAAAGAGAAAAATGCAAAAAAGCAATAAGGACCGTGGAGCTTGAAGCAAAAAGTGAGAAGTAAAGTGCATGCTCATTTGCGGTGAAGCGCACAGTTCTCAACGTCAAAAAATATCTAATGTATATCAATTTAGTAATATAACTATCAAACTGCAATCAACATAATTAATTTCTGTATCCATAGATCCAACTCTTCAAAGTTGAGATTCAAAAACCGACCGCTTCTCATTGTGATCACACAGCTACTACTGCGCATCTTTGTTTGAAAAGGAACTGGAGCATAACCTCTTTTGATTTGGCTGATGAGAAATGGAGAAAGGTGGAGCAACCTGCTATGGAGAAGAAGGGGATGGTATTCTCGTGCTGGGAATGTTGGGATGTAATCTTTCTATGATTTGTAATAATCCGACTACTCATGTAGATGTGTGGGCTATGACTTTTGATAGCGCACACTTCTATGAAGCGCATGACTTCACCATGAAGTGATAACCCCTCGCTTGGCATCACTGCATAGCTTTTAATAACACTGATACTAAAATCATGCCAGTGAGAATCACTCCTACTCATGGAAGAGAAAATATACCAGCATGGCCTCTTTGCTCCAAAAGTTAATCAATATCAACCAATTCACCATACACATAAAAGCTAACCTATTCACCAATCAAATACAACCTATTCTCAGAAACGACCAATTTCAGAGTCTTGAATCACCTCAACTCCAAAGGTTAAGTGAAGTGAGGCAAGAATTTTTGGCCAAATACAGAATTACCCCCAATTCCAAAACTGAAAATCTTTCCGCTAAGTCAATCAATCTATGGTAGAAAGCACATCAAGATTCCAATTAACATACAAAAATTATCAAGAAGAACAATATTGCTAAATAAAAGAAGCCCCTTTTTAGCTAAAGTGATTAAAAAAAAACACCACACACGGACGAGCAAGATTCACAAAATAAAGGGCAAACGTTTTTAGCAAGCACAAGAAGATGGGTAAAAGTAAAAGAAATACCTTTTCAGGTGAAACGGCATCGAAAACATAAACTTCGCCTTGAAACGACAGCGTAAGCTGATCGGAAGCTCCAGTACCAGCAGGAGGAACAATTTCGGAAGGGGGACAATACAAGGCGTTATGAGAAACGCCTTCCACACCATTCATCGCAGCAGCCTCCATGGACCCGCCGGCGCCGTTATGAAGCGCGTGAGAATGAGAGTGATGATGCTGGTCGTAGCGAATGTGAGGAGTAGGGTTGTCCATAGACTCTATTCCTCCACCACCACCACCACCAGCACCTCCGCGGCCAGCAGCAGTGACGTCGTCATCGTCGTCGTCGTCGATCTGAGTCTGCTGGTGTCTATCTTGGTGAAGTGCAGCGTTCATTGTCTCCCCTCCGTACATGTTAGCCCTGCGATTTGCTTCTGCCATTTCTGACGTCTTTTATTCAAGTATATTTTCTATCAAATAAAATAAATAAGTAAAGTACGTTATTACCCCGCACTGCCAGCTATGAACCAACAAATCTAGCTCCATAAACTTTTAACCATATCCAAACAAACCCGAATCCTTAAGCCCAAAAAATAGGGTCGACATAATTTTTCCTTAAAAATGAACAAGGATTTTGGCTATATATGTTTGTAATTCTTTTTTATTTGAAATATTCAGGAGTAATCAAGTGAAATATAATTACTTTTATTTCTGAAGTTTTAACTTTTACGGACTATTATCACAAGTAAAAGTTCATATTTAAAAAAATAATTTTAACTTCTAAATACTTTTTAACTATGTTAAAATCCGGACGTCTATTTAAAAGAGGCATTCAAAGAAAACCTAATAAAACTGGTCAAATTGGAAAACTACATATACTTGGGTTTGATTCATTTCACATTTTTTTTTTTTTTTGCCTTGAAGAAATTATTGTTACTTGGTCTAGTTTGATTTTAAAATACGAGAGAAGTTAAACCAAATTTACCATATATATCTTTTACTAAAAAATATATTATAAGTAAACACATAATTATTTTTTTTGTAATATTTTACAAATTCTTTTCATTGTTTTCATAGTTATTCTCTTCTTTCTTTTCCTATTTTGTGCTGTTTGCGTGTTTATTATATAGGAAGGTTCTAATTTTAACCAACTGATCCATATTCTTCTTCAAATTATGATGATGGAAAGGTCGTGTCTGGATTAGGTTTAGTTCAATCTTGAAAGAGTTCTTTTAATTCCAAATGTTGGCCAAAAGAATATATTTGTGAGGATGGTAATCTAATCCGATTAAAACCTCATTTGTTTTCATTAAGATTAAGATGTGTGAATAGAATCCTATCCGAACGAAGGGTTTCCTCTATCTTTAGTTCCGTTCGAAATTGGGTGTCAATTATTTAAATATGTGTCTACATGATTAAAATGTTGTCTTTAGATCTGAATATCGAATGATTAAGATTGTTTGTTTTTCAACATTTTGAGTATGCATAATTTATTTATTTGTAAACATATTTAATATGCAATTCAAACAAAAAAATAACTAAATATAGAAAACATCAATCTAATAAAATAAGTTTATTATAAAAATAAAAATATTAACATTTGTCAATGATGGTGGAGATGGTTTATAGTGATGGTGGTGGTAATAATTGATGTTAATGGCTAGTAATGTTGGTGGTGATAAATTATGCTGATAGAGGTGTTTGGTGTTGTAGTGACTGGTGTGATGGTGACAATTGGTAGTGGTGGCTATGATGGTGAAGTTGGTTGATGTTAATAGTTGGCGGTGTGGATGGTGATGGCTAAAGAATGTGTAGTAGTTTGACTATGTGTTATTGGTAGTTGGTGGCGGTACTAGTTGTGAAGGTGGAGGTGGTTGGCAATAGGGATTAACCATAATGGTGGTAGTGACTGATAGTGCTGGTAGAGGTGGTAGCGACGATGGTGATGATGGTGACAGTCGATATAATTATAATGATGGAAGTGGTATATGTGGTAAAGACTGACAATAGTGGTTGGAGGCATTGGTGATTGTCAATGATTGTTGTGATGGCAGGGGTGGTTGGCGACGGTAATGATCATTTGTCAATAGTGGCGGTGGCTGGTGGTTGTGATGACATAGATGGTTAGTAATGGTGATCGGTGGTTGTGGACAGAGTGGTAGTGGTGAAAATTATTAAGACTTTATTCCAGATTTTAATGATTAAGACATATTCATATCAAAAAAGTGTTTATATTTTAACGAAAATAAATACATTTAATGACCCTAATGTCTGAACCATTCAAATTCACACATTCACTAAATGCAAACAAATAAAGCCTAAATATACTAACAAAATGACATAATTAGTTAGATTTAAGTACGTTAACATACATCGCATGATTACGAAATATCCTAATAAAAAATGATTCGTTTCATTTTCAATAAATTGATTGTTTACTAAAAACAGGCGTATTAATTGCTTAATATCGACTAGAAACATAACTTGTCTTTCTAAGGAATTGTAATATACTCCCAGTGACGAATGACCAAATCAATGGAACACTGCTTGAAAGTATCTTCGTTATCTTTTTCATATGTGATACGCACTGCACTGTATAGCAAAATTTGATCTTGGGAAAAACTCAACTCATGTTTCTCCATTTAAATTCTTGCGCATATTAAGGCGTTATTAACAGCATAGTCAATTGGATATACCAAAATAATTTCTTGTTTCCCAAGGTATTTCTCAAAAGACGAAAAATTAATGTCAATATCCTTACTATTTAAAACTAAATAAACGTCGGTCATCACATCACATAGTATACAAAGTATCTTAATGGATGCATGGCTACTTCATAAAAGAAAAAACTGGCTGTTGATAGAGATGTAAGTTCAGTATACAAAATTGGGATATCTTTGGTAAGGTGTCACGGTGATTCAGTTAGTATGAACGCCTGAAGGAGGCTCTGAGCTGCCTGGGTTTCATCAGGGGTCCCAGAAATCACAAGAATGCTGTCAGTTGTTCCAGGACGGGGCTCGTGCACCATGACCCTTGCTCCTGAAATCTGATTCGGCAGCACAAAAATGAATGAAGTACAAGGAAAAATGAGTTTAAACTCAGAATGCTTTCTCAAGTTCTTAAAATAAGAAGATACATTTTTTAACTATCCTGACACCAAATAATAAAGTGAAAAGGCTAACATACCTGTCTTAACCGAGTCAAGTTGCTCCCGTTCTCCCCATACACAGAGCTGATAACGTTTTCAGGAACCATGATCTCCACAGTAGTATTCGTCACAATGGCAGATCTGCTTCCACTGCAAGCAAAAGAAAAATGCAATAAGCTGATGAATACAATCAAAAAGTTTCTACTTGGGCTTCGAGATAATCTTATATATCTTTTCTTCAAGTCTATAATGACCATTGGGTAAATCTAGGCAGGGCATATTTTCATAAATATCATATTACAGGTAGTCCACCCTCGTAATTACGTCCCCTCACAGGTGAAAAGGCATTAAGTTCTTGTGAAGTAGTGCAAGACACCAACCTTCCAAGTTCTATGCCGCCTTGTGAAAAAGCACCTCTTTGGTTTACTCCAGATCGTGTCTAATAGCCAAACCCACCGGAAATGTTCAAAGATAAGTCAGTGAATACGTATTAAATTATCTGTAAAAAAAATGTATTAAATTAAAGTGAAAATTAAACATTCAGCAGTTCACCACCTGTGATGACCATAACCCCGGTGATGGGGTGTGATCTATCTTGTTGGAAAGTACAAGGTTATCAATAGACCGCGTTAATTCAGAATGCTGATTGATACCACGTGAGACACCACTAGACCGATGAAATCCAAAAGGAGGCTCCTTCATTTGGCCAGAGGGACTACTTTCAGATGCCAAAGGGGAGCTGTTTCTGCCGACACCAACATTTGACACCTTTGCTGCCAAGATGTTATCACGCAACCGACCAGTGACATTTCGTAAAGCATCTTGTACATTTAGAAACTCACCTGCAATCTAAACAATACAATCTCAGTGCAACAGAAACACCAAAATATCTGATTTTGTATAGATTGATTTGAATAGGTGGAAAACCCACATATGAGTGACAGGATGTGATTGATAATTTCCAAATGATCTAATGAACTAAGATAATTCTCCACGAAAAAAGACATACTGATATCTCTTTTCAATATGTATGAAGAGAAATGGACATTTACGTGCTTATTTCTTTTTGATTAGATAAATATTAAGGAGCTCACTTTCAATCTGTAAACCTTCTCTTTGATAGGTAAACATGCATGGTTTTCACCACAAATGGAGAAAAAGATGCTTTTGAATGGTAATTCTTCCATTAACCAAATAGCCTAAATTAGTAAAATTGCAGAACTTCTTACGCACCAAATATTGCTTCATTGATTATTGTTTCTCTCTTTATTCTAAGAAACCATGTTTGAATTGTTTATACATGGGCAAGAATCTTTCCAAAAGATCAACAAATCTCCGGCGAAAAAGACTAACAAAGACAAAGTTGCGACTCATGATGATCTTGACACTGTCTACTAAGCACCAACTGAAATATTGATGTTAGCTTTTTGCACCCCCTCAGCCAACTATATATATATATAGATGAAATTAAAAAAAGGACAGATGTTTGAATGTAGTAAACACAAGTGGCTCACTAAGACGCGACACATGAAAAAATTAGGAGAAAACTAATTTGAAAGATAAAGTATTGAAACTGAGAGCTAAATTTTAAGCTTCAACAGATCAAACTTAAACTTAAGTCATATAATTTAATCACTCCTCTTTGCTTTGGCGGATTGCCCGGGCCATTTTCAGTAGGCTATGAGTCAAACCTAGATGAACTAAAACAAAAATCGTGATCATTATGACACGGAAAATTTACTCATTTTATCCAAAAAAGGACATTTTACAATTAAAGGTCAATGGTGACAGACGATGCGTGTACACATGAATTAGCTTCCGAGATTGAGCAGTCTCAACTTCACTACAGGATTTGCGGATAAATGTTGGGTTGGGCCACCTTGAATGACATGAAGCACGCGTGGGGGAGACCCACAACCGGCCACAGGTATGTCTTTTGGGGAATCTGGTCGACAAATCGGTCGGGCCACCCGTCTAGGACTAGAGTGACTGAGAAATTAATTGAGTACAACTCTTATCTTCAAGCTTTAACTTACTGGTCATTCGGAGGGCGATCACCGAGTCACTAACAACTTGTTTGGATGGTTGTTACCTAATGTATTGTAATGTATAAAACAATGTTTTTTTATTGTTACTTAAATTTTATTTTATCGTACCGTTAAATCCATTAAGCAGTAAGTTTCTCAACTATCTGAACAAGCAAATCATGCCTGTTTTTGACAAGGTAATTCTTATTATTCCTCAAGGTCTGAACTACGATCTTCAAATGATGCTCATGCACCTCCCTACTACGAGAGTAAACCAAGATGTCATCGTGAAGACAATCACAAAGGAATCCATATTCAATAGTTTCTTCATGAATTGAGTACATTTGTGCACTTAACAGTTCGCTAACGGGCATTTAGTCTTTAGTAACTAATGTAATATGTTGAAGACTCTAATTCAAAGTTCGGATTAAGAAACCAAAATTGTTTAGGATTTATATTTGCTAGTTTTTTTTAAATTCATGTCTAAATAGGATTTATAGTCAAAGTTAAATAGAAATAGGTTTTCTAGTTTCTAGTCAAAGTAGGTTTCGTATTATTATAAGTAGGGTTGTTGCTAGCTATTTTCTAAGTGGAGAATTGTGGATAACATTGAGAAATTTATGAGATTCTGGTTCAATTATTTTTCCTTCAAAACAAAGATTCATGAGATTTTCCTTCCAAATATCTACCCGCAAGCTTAGTTTTATGTTTTTACCTAATTTATGCATTGATACTGTAGAACCAATTATTTCTTGTTATTATGGATAGAATGCTTTAGTTCCTTTTACTATTCTGTATATGGTGTAGGACAGCTTATCATCAGTTATTAGGTTTGCATCTGTACACCTTATAGATTAAAGGAGTAGTAAATGATTTAGTTTTCTGGTAAGGAGGATGTGTTTTGGATGACAATTAAACAATGTATTGAAGTGCCAAAACAGAAGGGATAAGTACCAGGAGGTCCTTCTGGGGGTCAATGAGCAGTTATGATTTTCAAAGATAAGGAAACTAAGGAATTCTAGGAATCACAGCTGCTCGTAGATTCTTTAGGCATCTTATCTACCAAACTAGGTTTATATACAATTAAAAATAGCAACTTTGGCAAAGTTCATATTGATGAGTTAATGAATGAAGAGGTTTGTAGCTGTTTTTTACAAGCTGCAATGATCTTTTAATAATAGCATCACAATATTCATTAGTGTCCGTATAAAGCTCTTTTTAGCAAAGAAAAATGTTATAGCTTGACCCGGTTACAGTGTACCTTGTAAAGTACAATATTTCTAGAGATTTATGAAGTGCCACTACTGCATGGCAGTACCAGAAAAACAATTTTGAGGAGAAAAATCGAACACAGCTGAATTAGGACTACAGGAGAGTTAAAAAATATGGTTATCTTTTGGACCAAAGTGACAGTTGAAATCAGTATATCTTGTAAGTAGCTAGTGCGTGCATTAGTTGATATTGTCTTTAGAAGAATATTATGAGTTCACACAATTGCTAAGCAAGTGTGCATCTATTGTCGGGTGTTTAATCTCAATAAGGCACACTTGATTAATTTAGTTTTGACAATTGAAACTGATTGATTCATTAATACTTGACGCTTACCAACTTCTGCCAGAGCTACCATTTGTGGTATTAGTTGGAGAATTTTCTGAGTTCCATACTATACTAGCAAAAGGCTTGGGTTATGTCTTGATGCAATAGAGTCAGCACTCATTTATGTTCATAAGACATGGTGCTTGAAACATGAAAATTACTATAATCCTCATAGGAGGTGCACGGATGCACCTGTAAGGAGGTGTAAGAGGTTGGCTACAGCAGGCTTTAGGAGTGGTAGAGGTAAACCGAAGAAGAATTGAGGAAAGTGATTAGACAGAATATGACACATTTTTAGCTTAAGAGGACATAAACCCAGATAGAAAGGTATGGAGGTTGAGGATTAGGGTAGAAAGGTTAAGGATTAGGGCAGAAGAGTAGTAGGAGCCGATTGCTATCATACTATTATGTAGGAGAGGAAGGGAGCTAGTCTCCTCTTCAGATCTCCCTCTTTAGTAGTATTACTTAGTATTCGCATTGTATCTTGTTCTTCAATTTTTACTACTAAATGTTGCTTCATTTACTTTGTCTCTCTTGTAACTTTGCTATTGTTATTTTCCTTTCAATCTCTGCTTTAATTACACTTCTTTTTGAGTTGAGGGTCTATCAGAAACAGCCTCTACCCCGTAAAGGTAGTGGTAAGATTTGCGTACATCCTACCCTCCTGGACCCCACTTGTGAGACTATTCTAAGTATATTGTTGTTGTTTGCATAAATTCATCGTTGTAGAACGACGAAAAGTTTAACTTTATGTAATGACCGACTTAGTGCGATCGCGTCATTATCTTTTAATCTCATTTTGTCTTCGCTTATTATTTAATAAAATTCTATTTTATCCTTTAACCTACCTTTTATATAATAACTCTACCCCGTAGTATACATCAAAACAATATAATACAATACAATATGATACGATCATTATGAAACAATATGTAAAAAACATACAAAGAAGATGTAAAGTATTCCTAAAGTTTGAAGAAGCTAAAAGGACCAAAGGTTGAACAATCTCACCTGAACTACTTCATCATGATTGAAGACACACTTAGGAACTTGGTCACCTCTAAATATTCGTATGCTGGTACCTGTCTCCTTCCTGATATCTGAAATTATTGAGCCTCCCTTCCCCAATAAGCAACCAACTTGGTTGTTTTCCACCACAAGTCGAAATGTAATTAGTGATCTTGTGCCCAAATTCATCCCAGAGCCAGCATCCAGAATCCGATCAAACACAAGAACAGCAGCGTTTTGTGCTGGAGATTCCCGTTCTTCTAGATTCTATATAATAAAAGAAAACTAAATCACTTTACCCACATATTACAGATAAAAAAATACCAAGACAAAAGAACACCCAACTAACCTCAGATGCAGAAATAGTTATCATTCGCTCGTTGCACTCAGCAACATTTGGCCCAACAGAAATGCGTGCTCCGCTGTCATTCTGAAGAGCCTTAACAATTGTTCCACCCTTGCCAATTATAGCCCCTACCTTATCTTTTGTGCAGAGAATCCTGAAAACAACCTCTTGTCCTGGCTTTTTTGAATCAATGCTGGAAAACTTGTCAGCATCTAGTGACACAGGATGGCATCCAGATGCAGCTGAGAAAGAGCTTGTGCTTATGGGCTGTAACGTTGAACTCCTTTGTGCAGGTAATTCAACAGGCTGAACTGGAAAAGTCTGCTCTGAATCTAACTCGAGTGGTGCATTCTCAACAGTTCTAATCCTTTCAACATAGAAACAATCTTGAAGGCGGCGACTGACAGCAACAAGTGCTTTCTTGACAGCCAGAATATCCCCTTCTATCTGCCATTAACCAACAATTAACACATCAAAAATCTTCTGACATATTCATACTGCCGTTACCATTCAGTTAAAGAAATTCAATTACAACATAGATTTTCCTGGTAGATTTTTGCAAGATTACAAATAAAAGAGTTTAAGTTTCTGCATCAATGCTTTCAAAACATTACTATGCATTTACAGGTACACTGAGGGTCATGCTACTCTCTTCCGGTGTATATAGTTGCTGCAATTAACAGGGGTCATGGCAGCAGGAAATTATTAACACGTACAGCAACAACAAGATACCTGGCACAATCCACAAGTGGGGTTTGGGGAGGATAGAGTGTATGGCTGTATGCAGACCTTACCCCTACTTTGGAAGGTAGAGCGGCGAAATTATAACATGTAAAAATAGGATAATTCTGAAAGAGTAGCTCAAAAAGTTTCACAAGCTTTTAGACTTCACTATAAACGCTTCTGCAGATCTACTACAAGCTAAAATCAATCTTGGTAATGATTTGCACTGTTTCAAGTTAACAACTTGATTCTTCAAAATAGAAGGGTGAAAGAAAACTGAAAACTAAAAAAGGCAATGTCACTGTATGCTACTTGGCAATACAAATTGTTTGGTTTGCGGACAAGTGACACGTGGATTATAGTGCAAGATATGGATTGTCATAAGGTGATTAAAAGTAACTAAACCAATCTTGTGTGTTCGTATTAAAAGCTAAAACTTGTAGTATTTGGTTTTAAGGGATTAAGATTCGTTAGCAATAATATGCTTAGCCGATAATTCAAACTAGTATTGGTTCCGTAATGGTATGTGATAACAAAATAATGAGCTTAACATTAACTAAGGAAAATAATTATCATTTATCAAATAAAGCACTTTGAGGAAAGTTAAATTGGAGATACTAAAATATGAGATGAGTGAACTCTTTTAGACATTGAAATTCCATGTTAAGCACTTGTTTTGCTAATCAGCTTATGTTAAAAACTTTCTTATACTCAAAGAATCATACTACAAACATTATTACAAACAAGAGAGATAATAAAAGATGGTTAACTAAATATCTCAAAGGGCATTTTGGCTATTTATTCGATCTAATATTGCTAATATGTGTATTGGTTATTCCACTATAGATTTCGGTATGAAACCACACACTGGCATAGTTGTAGGTTTCATTTATGGTAGTAATATTTACCCTGTTGAGTTTATTTCCTCCAATACCTCAAACCAAATGAGCCCTAATGACATCACAAGGAAATCATGTGACGTCATGAAATCAGCTACGAAGTAAAATTTAAAACTTTTGAAAATTGAGAATGAGCATAGGCAACTTCAAAGTTGATACTACATATGAAACCTGAAAAACCTACATCCATAACTGGTTAACTAGAAAACCAAAGCTATTAAGCCTTAAAAAAATGGCAAGATATTAATTACCTCGACAATTTCATCGTTGGGCGAAGCACAAGATGGCAATTTTCCTGAAGTTAATACCCTAATCCTACATCCATTTTCTCTTCTTATTGTATCTATTACTTTTCCACCTTTACCCATCAACGCCCCCACCTGATTCCCCTTCACTAATAACCTGCACGACACAACATTTTCCACACCCAAAACCACTCCATCGTTTTCAGCTGTTACTTCTATCACCCTCTCAAAAACCCTAACAAGTGCCTCCTGTGCAGCCGAAACCTCAATTTCATCGAATTCTTCATTCCGCTGCTTATCCCCAATGGGGCCAAAGAGCCTTATCTTCCTGTTTACTGAAGGGGAGGCTACAACAACGATGAGGCGGTGGTGGTCGGAGTTTGGCGTGGAGACATCAACGTGAATCTTGGCGGAGGTGTCTTGTTGAAGTTGTCTGATGATTGAACCTGATTTTCCGATGACTCCTCCGACGCGTGAAGCATGACAGAGGAGTCGGAACACGACCCGTCTCGGTAATGGTGGTGGTGGTGGTGGTGGTGGTGGTGGTGAGTTGTTCGAGACCGGGGGCACAGCGGCGGTGGAGGAGTTGGGGACGGAATTTTCGTGCATTAGTGTTTTTAGCAATAGGACTTCTGTTGAGTCGATAGAGAAACAAGTGTCAAGTGTTGAAAGCCGTATGTAATAGTACCCTTTTTGATAACCAATTGTTGGACTGGAGTAGACTTCTGTTTAATTGCAAAAAGGCATCTCAGTTTTATTTTATTTAATTCAGGGGTACGGTAAAGGAGTTATAAAACCAATTTATTACATTATCATCCACTAACAAGAGGCGTTATAACTTATTAAAGGAGTAATATATTATTACTCCCTCAGGTCCATCATTACTTATCTACATTTTACTAACTTGGAATATTCTTAAAAAATAATAATTTTATTATATTATTTTGATTATTATAAGTTACTTATTCATTTAATTCTTAATTTAAAAAACTATCGAAGAAAATATACCCAAATCTAAATAGTTGCAGAAGTTAAATTCCTGATCTTTTAAAATCATTGAAATTGTGAAATGAACTGAAAATAATTAATATTATTTATTAGTAAAAATAAAATAGATATAAAATAATAAATTATTTTATAATTTTTTAAATTAAATAAAAATATAAATATTTATTTTTAATATAATAAATTAATAAAAATGAACCGAAGGAGTACTGACCAAAGCTAATTTATTATTTATTTGGACATAAGATCTACCTCGGTTAAGAGAGCATATCCTTACCCATCCAAAATCATTTTGCCAAGAGAAAAAGAGTTTAAAATATTTTTATATTGTGTGAAATTAAATAAAAATATTTTTTATTAATAATTTGATAATAATTTTTTTATCGTTAATAATTTAATTCAAAAATAATTTTTTTATTAATAATTTAATTCAAAAATATACTTATAATTATTTTTAAATTAAAAATATTATTTTTCTAATAAACATATTATACTGACAAAAGGCTTAGTTTATGTCTTGATGCAATAGAGTCGGCACTCATTTATGTCCATGAGACATGGTGCTTAGAAACTTGAAAATTACTATAATCCTTATAGGAGGTGCACCAATGCACTTATAAGGAGGTGTAGGAGGTTAGATATAGTAAGTTTTAGGAGAGGTGGAGATAGACTGAAGAAGAATTGAGAAAACTGATTAGACCGGATATGACACATCTTTAGCTTACTAAGGACATAATCCCAGATAGAAAGGCATGGAGGTTGAGGATTAGGGTAAAACGGTAGTAGGTAGCCAATAGAGAGGGAGCTAGTCTCCTCTTCGAATCTTCTCCTTCCTTAGCAGTATCTTATTCTTCAATTTTTACTGCTAAATATTGTTGTCTATCTTGTTACTTTGCTATCGTTATTTTCCTTCCAATCTTGATTTGATTACACTTCTTTTGAGTTAAGGGTCTATCGAAAACAATTTTTTTAACCCATATATGAAAGTATAAAATTTGTGTACATCATGTCCTTCCCAGACCCCACTTGTGGGACTATTCTAAGTATATTGTTATTGTTTGTATCGTTAAATTCATCATTACGTAACGAAAAAAAATCCATTCTATGTAATGACCGATAATGTGATCGCGTCATTATCTTTTTTCTCATTTTGTCTTTGCTTATTATTTAATAAAATTCTATTTTATTCTTTAACCTACTTTTTTTATAATAACTCTATTCTATATTCTACTTTTATTTAGGTATAACCTTGGAGATATGGCACTATATAATGAAGAAAACAATGCAATCAATCCAAATATTGTATTCTTCTAAACAAAATAATATGAATATGCTATGAAACAATAGGTAAAAACCCTACAAAGAAGCTGTAAATGAAGTCCTCAATTTCTTAGGGAGGTGCTGATCCACAATGAGGCATATATGACTTAATAACTTTTAGATGTATGGTACGGTACGTTAGTAAAAGTATTTGTAAAGTTTGAAGAACAAAGGTTGAAAAATCTCACCTGCACAACTTCATCGTTCCGCGAGACACACTTGGGAACTTGGTCGCCTCTAAATATTCGTATGCTGGTACCTGTCTCCTTCCTGATATCTGAAATTATTGCGCCTCCCTTCCCCAATATACAACCAGCTTGCTTGTTTGTCACCACAAGTCGAAATGTAATTGGTGATCTTTTGCCTAAATACATCCTAGAGCCAGCAGCCAGAATCCGATCAAAACAAAGACCAACAGCGGTTTGTGCTGGAGATCCCCCTGATTCTAGATTCTATATATAAAAAGAAAAACTAAATCACTTGACCCATATATTTCAGATAAAAAAGAATTACTAAGACAAAAGAACACCCAACTAACCTTTAATGCAGTAATAGTTATCATTTGCTCGTTGCACTCAGCAATATTTGGCCCAACAATAATTCTGGCTCCGCTCTCATTCTGAAGAGCCCTAACAATTGTTCCACCCTTGCCAATGATAGCCCCTACCTTATCATGTGTGCAGAGAATCCTGAAAACAAACTCTTGTGATGCCATTTTTGAATCAATGCTGGAAAACCTGTCGGCCACAGTATGGCGTCCAGAGGCAGCTGAGAAAGAGCTTGTGGTTATTGGCTGCGACATTGAACTACTTTCTGCAGGTAGATCAACAAGCTTAGGCTGCAAAGTCTGCTCTGAATCTAACTCGAGTGGAGTCGTTCCAACATAGAAACAATCTTGAAGGCGGCCACTGACAGCAACAAGTGCTTTCTTCACAGCCAGAATATCTCCTTCTATCTGGCATTAACCAACAATTAACAACACATCAGAAATCTTCTCACATATTCATTATAACATAGGTTTTCCTGGTAGATTTTTGTAAAATTACAAATCTAAGATTTGGTCTTCGTATAATTAAAAGTTAAAACTTGTAGTATTAATTTGGTTTTAAAGGATTAATTAAGATTTGTCAGCAACAATATATTAGCTTATATTACAAATTTATTCAAACTAGAATAGCTTCCGTAATGGTATGTGATAACAAAATAATGAGCTTAACATTAAATAAGGAAAATAATTATCATTTTCCATTGAAAATTGGAGATATACTAAAAATATGAGATTGAGAGAACTCTTTTAGACATTGAAAATTCCATGTTAAGCAAGCACTTGTTTTGCTAATCAGCTTATGTTGAACACTTTCCTCCAATACCTCAAACCGTATGAACCCTAATGACATCACATGTGACATAAAAGACAAGTCAATACACTTACAATCATGCATATGAAATAAACTACAAAGTAGTAAAATTTAAAACTTTTGAGAATTGGGAATGAGCATAGGCAACTTCAAAGTTGATAGTAGATAGGAAACCTGAAAAACCTACATACATAATTAGATCACTAGAAAATCAAGGCTATTAATCCGTAGAAAAGAATGGCAAGATATTAATTTACCTCGACGATATCATCTTTGGGCGAAGCACGAGATGGCAACTTTCCTGAAGTTAATACCCTAATCCTACATCCATTTTCTCTTCTTATTGTATCTATTTCTTTTCCACCTTTACCCATCAAAGCCCCCGCCTGATGACCCTTCAATAATAACCTACACGACACAACATCTTCCACACCCAAAACCACTCCGTCCTTTTCGGCTGTTACTTCTATCAACCTCTCAAAAACCCTAACAAGTGCCTTCTGTGCAGACGAAACCTCGATTTCATAGAATTCTTCACTCCGCTGCTTGTCCCCGATGGGGTCCAAGAGCCTTATCTTCTTGTCTACTAAAGAGGAGGCTTCGACAACGATGATGCGGTTGTTGTCCGAGTTTGGGGTGGAGACATCAACGTAAATCTTGGCGGTGGTGTCTCGTTGAAGTTGTCTGATGATCGAGCCAGATTTTCCGATGAATCCTCTGACGCGTGAATCATGACAGAGGAGTCGGAACACGACAAGTCTAGATAACGGTGGTGGTGGTGGTGGCGGCGGCGATGGTGGTGGAAGAAAGGGTGAGTTGCCCGCCGCGGCCTTGGAGGAGCTGGGGACGGAGTTTTCGTGCATTAGTGTTTTTAGCTGAAGGACTTCTCTTGAGTTGAGTTAGATAGAGAAATGAGTGTTGAATGTTGAAAGCCCCATTTAATAATACCCTTTATTCATTTTACAATGGGTGGGAACACAACCAAAAGTAGTTGTGTGAGGTATCCATAGTTTCGACAAGTATATTTGTGGACCCCTGTGTCAGTTCCCCTTTTTGTCACTCTCCTTTTCTTTCAATTCCCCTCGTTTTCTCTGTTTCTTCTTCTTTTTTTCTTTCTTTTTTTTTTAATTTCTTCCGTTTCTTTCTCTTCTGCTTTATTTAATTGATTTTCTTTTAATAGTTTCACTTTTTACAAAAAAATTATTTAACAAAAAGAACGATACTAGCTTAAAGTTTATCAAAAATGAATTAAATACTAATTTAAATGAAATCATTTTTTCTCAATATTTCCTTATATATAAAAATATGAAGTTTCTTTCTTGTTTTTATTTTTTGGTCAACTTTTAGTCTTTATAACTTAAGATATCTCAGAAGTTTATAGTGAGTTAATTTCCATAATAGTCATTCAACTTAATAAGATAATTCAATAAAATTATTTATAATTATTTTGTTATAATAAGACCATTTAAGTTATAATATGAATCTTACAAAGTAATAATGGATAAAAAGTCACTGAAAAGATTAAATAATTTGAAATTAGAATCCTTAATATATGTGCTCTTTTGTAATTTACATCTTAACTTATTTTAATGTTTTGCATCTTAAAATCTTCTTGATTTCTTACAAAGTTATAATTAAATTCATTTTTAATTATTACAAGGACAGCATAGGGAAATTAGAATCAAGGAACAAAAATATTTGAACAAAATTTTCATACCTATATTCTATCAAGCCATTTTTTTCTTTCATAAATCCGTTCTTTTATTTAATATAAATCTTACGCATAACAAAATTGCCTTTCCTTTTCAATGTTGATTACGTTCATTAACTCAAATGAGACTTTATTAACTTGTATTTACTATTTTAAATAATCAAAATTTGTATTTCAAATGTATATTTATTGATGAAGTTATTTATAATTTATTAGCTTATTAGTTTGACTTACATTAAATTACTTTGTGATGTGATAGTGAAACTATTTAGTTTGAAAGTTCTTTTTTATTAGTTTATTTTATGTTTTGAAATAGACAATTTATTTTAGTTTTTAATTTGTTTATTGTGTAATTAGTTTATAATAATTTATTACCCAAATAAGTAAAATTGCTTTGGTTGCTAAACTATTTAATATATTAAATAGATCGTAAATTAGTTTGTGACTAGTGTAGGGAAAAAAAAACACAAAAAATTGGTGGAAATTGTAAGGAAATGAAAATGAAAAAGAAAGTGCGTTGATAGAAAGCCAACATAAAAATTTGTCACAAATATAGGGCGTCCCGACACAACTAAAATTTTTCAACTGGAGTGGACTTCTGTTTAATTGCAAAAAAATATCACAGTTTTATTTTATTTAATTCAGGGGTAAAGGAATTATAAAACCAACTTATTACATTATAACTTATAAAGTAGTAATATTTTACTCCCTCGGTAAATTTCTCTTTTTTTTTATGTATTTAACTTGGCATATTCTAAAACAAAAATTAGCTTATTATATCACTCTAATTATTTATAAATCACTTTATTTATTTAATTCTCAACTTAAAAGATTATCAGAGGAAATACATCCAAATTTAAATAGTTCCAGAAGTGAAATTCCTGATTCTTTAAAATCACTAAAATTGCTAATGAACTGAAAATAATTAATATTATTTATTAATAAGAGTAAAATAAATATAAATTAATAAATTATTTTGTTATTTTTAAAATTAAATGATAAATATAAATATTTATTTTAAATACAGTGAATCAACAAAAATGGACGGCAGGAGTATATATCATTCACTAACCAAAGCGAATTTATTACTTAGGAAAATTGACTTAAAATATACCGTGAGAAGTTCTATTTCTATTTTATTTTTTTTTAAGATTCTTCATTTTTGTTTTCCTTTTCTTTTTTCTTGTTTTTCTTTTGTCTTTTTCTCTCTCTCTCATCACGTTAAAGTCACCAACACCTCCACCGTTACATTTCTACTACCATCAAAAGCAATTATTTATTTAGCACATTTTTTGCTATTCAATTCATCATCACGAAATTCACTCATTCTTCTTCATCATTAAGTCATACGTGTCATGAACTTTTAAAAATCTATCACCAGAAAATAATTCAAGTAGTAATGAAAATCTCAAAAAATACTTCAATTAGTAAAGTATAAAGTATAAAGGATAATTTCTCCAACCACAATATTGCTGAAAATAAATGCTACAATAAAAAATCAGAACATTTACGAAATAATTTTTCCAAACAGCATTAATACACATTTTTTCAATTCAAAATTATTTTTACTTATTTGCTTTTACAAGAAAGATTTAAAAATAAAACTAAAAATAAAAGATAAAACTAAAAGAAAAAAAAAAGAGAAATAAGGGGAAATAAGTCATAAAAAAAAAAGAAGGAAAATAACATATCTGTAGTCAGAGTAAACTACGGGAAAAGAGAAAAGAAAATGAATAAGTAAATAAATAAAAAGAAAAAAAAAAGAAAAAGAATAAGAAGAAAGGAGAAAAGAAAATAAATAAATAAAATAACATAAAATTAAAAATGACATGTGTCAGCTCGTATTTGTCACCATTTAACATAATATTAGATGTTATTTTTCAAGGTGTATATATTGCACTTCAAAATTGTCCAGAAGGGACATCAGACCCAACAAAATTGAAGTGTGAAACAATAATTTTAAACAAAATTGAAGTGTGTTTTAAACTATTTTCTCTATTACTTATACTTAATCATATGTACACAAGATCCACCTCGAAGGGAGAGCATATCCTTACCTACCCGAAATTATTTTGCAAGGCGAAAAGGGTCAAAATTGTTCTTAATAAAAATATCTTTCATTAATAATTTGGTCGAGAAATTCTTCTGTCATCAATAGCTTGACAAAAAATGCCTTTGGTATTAATAATTTGGTTCAAAAATACCCCTATTATTTATTTTGGATCAAAATATCATTTTTTAATAAATATATTATTTTTTTTCTTTTTAAACACATTCTTTTTCCTAATATTTTTTATAAAGAATTCTTTTAAAATTTCTTTAACTAATAAAAAAGTGAAAAGTAATGTTTTTCCTTTTTAATCTAATTTTATTAATTAAAATAAAATAACCGTGTGTACTTTTAAAACTGATAATATAGATCTCATATATATTAATTATAGTAACCTCATCATTAATTTTCATTTAAATAATGATTAAAAAAATTTCTAATAGAACAGAAAATACTTTTATCTTAATCTTTTTCGAATTGAAGTAGAATAAGCATCTGCTAATATATTTCTTGATTTTAAAGTTAAAATTAAAAAAAAATCAACAATAATTTTGTCGATGATATTTTAAAGATATTTTGTGATTTTAAGCAATGTAATAAATTTTCGTATTTTACGGCATTATGATTGTTATCTTAACTTTAAAATCAAGGATTATATTATCAAATGTTTATCCTTCTTCAATTCAGAAAAGATAAAGAAATAAAAATATTTTCTATTTTATTATATTTTTTTGAATTGTTATCTAAATTAAAATTAATGAGCATGAGTCATATATATATATATATATATATATACATATATAGGACTTATAACTTTGGAAATTGAATTAGTCCTGCAACTCCCTTAGCTGCACATGAATGCACAGAGAAAGTCCTCGCTCGGGTTCTTTGACATCAACTCGGTTGCTACGAAGAATGCGGGCTTAGAGCCAAGAGTATATCTTTCCACGGATCGAAGGAAAAAAGACAATTCGATCGAATATTGATTTTTATATTCTTTTATCTGTTAGAAAATTAGGAAAAGGGTATTTTGACCTAACAGTAATAATAGGGGCAATATTTGAACCAATCTCATAACAACAAGATATTTTTCGATTAAATTATTAATGAAAGATATTTTTATTCAATTTATGAACGATAATTTGCTAATTTGGTAAATTTACAGAAAAGCAACATCAAGAATCAAAGAATGTATGCTGACAATCAAACAACCGAAATGAAGAAATGTCCCAATAGACACGAAGACAATATCAAGAAGCTTAGGGCTTATGTCTTATCATAAGACAAGGCATACACAATTTACATTTTGTTGTGTGTTTTAAGTTTTAACTCTTATAAATTAATTATTATGTATTGTGCCGTCAATATATTAGAAAATAAATTTGCATTCAAGGGTGAGTGTCACCTAATAATCAATGAAGTAGATTAAAAATTATGAGGTTTTAAGTTTAAATTTCAATAGAGATAAAAATTACTAGATAATTTTTTCTCATGTGTCATAATAAATTTTTCCTAATATGTTTAATTGTTTCTTTTGAATCTATATTTAATACAAATATGTAAATTTAAAAAATAAATCTTTATTCAACCCATGTAAGTAAATATTATTGTATAATGTGGTCATTCCTTTCTTTTGAATCTATATTTAATATTAACATATAAATTTAAAAATAAATCTTTGTTCAACCCATGTTAACTAAATATTATTGTATAATGTGGGTAAGTAAATAAGGTAGTAATAAATTGTCTTAATATGTTCAGTCCTTGCTATGGGATCAAGTCTATATTCATAATTCCTTTTAATTCTATTTTCTTATATTAAAAAAATTTATTAATAGACGCAAAAAATTACTGCACTAAAACTAGTTATTAGAATATTACAGAGATGGTCTCATGATAAATTGTTTATATCCATAGATCATTATCAATAGTTTTTTGTTTAATTTCGAAAAAATATTATTAATAATTATAATTAAAGGAGACTTGATGGAAAGTAAAAAGGCTCTTCATTATTAGGGCTTCCTACTTGCACTATTGATTAATGTTACAGCACGACGTCGAGGACGAAACGAACAGAATCAAGTCATGAACACGACTGCTGGAATAAGCTAAGTAAATTTTTGTTGGCATAATTACGAAGTGATATGTTACAATAATAGATGAGATCTCTTCACCCTTAATCAGAGTTAATAAATTGCTTTAGTTGGGCTTTACATGACGCCAATAAGAATTAGTCTCACCAGTTGATACTGATACTGAATATCAAATGGTTGGCTTCCGTGAAGCATTGCTATGTAGTAAAGAATACCATATATGCCTTTTCTTTATATTCTTGATTTCCTAGACTCTGTTTCTACAAGTATCAAATAGTTTCCCCAACATTATATTTTAGGCCAAAGAAGAACTAAAGCACTCGCCTCTGCCCAATTGCTAGTACCTTGCTCTAATGGATGGCGTAGAATATGCCATTAAGAATAATCTGCCGGAGTTGTTTCTGACTCTACTCCTCCTCCACCACATATTACAAACTGTAATGTTCAAACTTGTTGCTTTTCCGGTAGCTGTCAAATGGGCGGGTTGGACTGAATTTGAGTCAGTTAAAATGGGTTGAGTTAATAATCTCTCCAAAAGTTACTTGGGCTGAAATGAATTGAGTTAAAATGGGATAAAATGAGAATCATAATCCAACCCGTGCAACTCCAATTAAGTTTTAATTCCTTTATTTATTCTTTTATAATCTTTTGATAATTAATAAAATTAATTTTTTTATTTATTATGACTAAATATAACATATTAAATAAACAAATATTTTTTAGAAATATTTTGGCAAGATTTCTCATGAATCAATTTAACCTAGATATTAGCCCAAATTTTATGAATGGAGTTAAGTTGGGCTGAGCTAATAAATGAGCGAGTCAATTATAATCGTCCCAAACTTGAGCAATTTGGGCAAATTATAATCTCATGGGCCGACAATATTCATGGTGCTCGGACAAAAAAAAAGATCTTCTTCTCCAAGTAAATTTTTGTATTTTGGTTGAAGGCTTGTGCTAAAGATTCTTTTTAGCTACTTGCTTACTATTGATCGAAGCTAGGTACAAGTTGGTTAGGGTCATTATCTACTTTAACAATACCGTCTTCATTAAAATCACCAGGTGGAATATAAATGATGATGGTCTAATTATAAGTATGCCCACAAAGGAAATGGAGATGGATTTTCCGTATAACGTCACCCAATTTGGGCGTTGTTTGAATGCGAATGAGGCTATTCATTGGTTAGGGCATAAAATCGGAGGAGGACCAAGTATTCTAATTGCCTTTGATATGATTGAGGACAAGTTTCGAGAGATACGTACACAATTTGATCATCATAAAACAGTGGATTATTATAAACAGTACCACAGGAAGCTCGCACTACTGAATGAAAGTACACTAGCCATCTTTGGTTCATCATATTCTTCCACAGGTTATCTGTCATTTCAAGTTTGGGCTCTCAATGACTATGGATCAGGATACACATTCGAAACATGTTTCGACCTGCAGCCCATTGGGTTTATGGTTTAATGGTGAAGTGGTCTTCGCTAGAATGGACGACGCACCAGTATACATGATTCCCACACCAATCAAACTAAAGATTTTTCCAGTCGTTATTGAGCGTAACTTGTACTACCCTTCAATCATCCATTACAAGGACTGCCCCCCACACGATCAACAACACGAACAACCTCTGTTCTAATAAATATTTGCCCTTTTCAAACATCAATCTACACTGCTTCTGATGATGAAACAGCATTTTGGATGCCAAGCTCTATTATCTGCTCATGAATATATACAAGGTTAACATTCATATTTTGCTTTGCAAAGTACGAAAGTATTATACATGCTATCCGTGTAGAAAAATAGACTAGTCATGCATATATATATGTATATATATGTTCCTATTTATTGTCATTACAAATATTGAAGTATTGAAATTGTTACTGAACAAACTAAAAATTAATACATGAGTTATTTTTTGAGCAAGAAATTAAATTCTCAATATAAAGTGATTTATGGATATTAAATATTATAGATTTGCAAAATAATACCTGCTGTCGGTAACATCTCAAAATATGCTACTATCTAGAGTTGGCAATTTCAGCTCATATTTATAAAATCAGTCCATTTAATTCATATTTTATATTTATATTTGAGGTTGGGTCAGGCTGCGAGTCAAGGCAGGGAGTTGGGTCTTAGATCGAGGTTAGGAGTCGGATTTCGGGTCCTAACCAGATCTCAGGTCAGGGTCACGTCCTGGATCTGGGATCGGAAACAAGATCTGGGTCATGGGTTGGGAGTTGGACCCCGAGTCAGTGTTGAGAGTTGAGAGTCGGGTCTTGGATCCTAGGCCGGGGTTGGAAGTTGGTTCAGATGAAAGACAGTTTTAAAAAAAAATTTGTTATTGTATGTAGGAAAGACATTTTTCTAAAATTGGAGGAAAATAAATTCATTTGAAAATTATTTTTCAACACATTTAAGTCAATCAAACATGAGAAAATTGGCAAACATTTTCTTCATACCATACAAATTATTACCATTTGATTCATGTAAAATCATTCATTTAAGACGATTAACATGTTTAAATTCATTTCTTTTCTCAAAAAAATATCATTCTAAAGGTAATTATAGTGCATGCTCAGCATTAGCAGTAAAGAACAGATTGATTGCACATAACATTGTGACAAGCAAACCCGAGGATAAAAACTCCGTAGATGCTTGCTTAGTCCTGTTTAGTTCATGTGCACGTAAAAGTAGCTTTATCTCATCTGTAATTTTCCGGATTCACAAGCTCATATGCTGAAATGAAGTACTGGCAAGAAACTAGATTCTTCGATGTTAAGTTCAAATGAAACACCATATTCTACATCATAGGTACTTAAATACTGAAGGGATTATTAGCAGCCTAGTTTGTCCTTTAAAACAGCACTTTGGATGCCAAACTCCGTCATCTGATAATGTACAAGGTTAACATTCAGCACACTAGTTACCATTCCTTCAGTTCTTAAAAATTAATTAAGCAGCAAATTGAGCTTAAAATTAGAAGCAAAAGGTGCCAACATTTGAAGCAAAAAGACTTTTGTCCCCGTGTAATCCCACAAGTGAGATTTTGGAGGATGGAGTATACATAGCCTTAGCCTACCTTGTAAAGGTAGAGAGACTGTTTTCGATAGACCCTTAGTTCAAGTAAAGCATATCAACATCAAGTATTGAACGGAAATACAATAAGGAGTCCAAAACATCGACAAAAGAATTTCAACTGTTTCTTTGTCTTCTGATCCTACCTCAAATTCGGATGGGGGTGTCATATCACTTCGACTACGATATATTAGTCTCAGAAAACCTGCTCACCAACCTGATATTCTTGCTCTCCAGCCTATGGATTACTGCTTACTCAGCTCAGTTAGAGTTCAACCATAGAGCATAGCTTCAGCAGATACTGGCCAAGAATGAAACTAATACCTGGTTTCTAGAAAGGTATGGCTGCTTCAGTGATGAGGAAGTAGCTATTCGAATAACATTGGTCATGACAACATAAGAGGAGAATGACCAAGATTCAAATAGCACACCAGACAACATTGACATAATGAGTTCAATGGAACTAACGGATAAGCATTACAAGTAACATAGCAAGCTGGGAAGTACAACCAAACTTTATATATACAGAATAACTGAAGCACAGAATTCACAACAGCAACATGTTGTTAAAGGAAGTTCTATATTAAGCTAGTATTAAAAAGACATGCCAAATGCAAATACTTTGACTGGAGAAAAAAAGAGAGAGAGAAAACTATGGTAAGACTGCCTCCAGATGATTGATAACAAGCTTCTCATATGAAATGAAGAGTGGAAGAAAAGATAAAGAGCAGTGCTTGCTTTAAAAGCATAACAATCAATACCAACATTGAGTCCAACTTATATCATGAGCTGTTTCGGAAACACATTAAGAGAAGTTGGTCAACCACAGTTATGCTTCATGATCAATGCTTTCCCATTGAGATGCAGAAAGATAAAGAAACCAAGAAGCTCAAAGGATTAACAAGAAAGAAGTTCTTAATCTTAGCAATGGGGATATGACTTGTAGAATGCACTAATATCTGCCTTACGAGTATTTTTCGTCATGACACTAACACAGAGTCCCCTGTTTACAGAGGCGGATCCAGGTTTTAAGCTTTATGGGTTCAAACTTCAAAGTTTTTAGCCTTGAACACATTATGTTCTTAAAATTATGGGTTCATATATACTATTTATTGCAATTTTGGTGAATGTTTACACATAAATTTATGCTCCGCATCCAAATTGTTGGGTTCAGATGAAGTACCTTAAAGCTCCATCTTCCCCTGCTTGTTTAGCATATGATGCACTTTCAAATGCAACCCCAGAACATTAATCCAAACAAAATTTACAGTAAATCTATAAAAATTTAAGGTGCTCTAAAGTAGATGAAGTTCATCATGTAACAATCTTCAAGACTAGGTAAAGAAATCACATGTTTATTCTAGTTAAGAGAATATTTCCTAGCTAAGAACTGCCTCAAGGAAAAATTTACAGGTGAAAGAGAGATGAGCTGAACAAGAACAAGTCCAAACTGCATGAAATAGGACCAACACGTTAAATATTGTAACCGGGGTTTACTTTCTGCTGAACATCCCCATAACTCTGTAATTCTTCTATATCCTCCGGACTACCCAAAAATAGAGGAAGTCTTTGGTGAAGCTTGACAGGCTGAATAGATAAAATTCGGTTTTTACCATCTGAACCTCTACCTCCAGCCTTTTCCACTAAGAAACTCAGGGGATTTGCTTCATAAACAAGCCGAAGGTGGTCCCTTGGATTCATTGCTACCCCACCATATAAAAGAGTCCGATGAAAATCTGCCACTAGAGAACATATATATCGGG
The DNA here is from genome assembly GCA_035772735.1 of Datura wrightii. Taxonomy (NCBI): domain Eukaryota; kingdom Viridiplantae; phylum Streptophyta; class Magnoliopsida; order Solanales; family Solanaceae; genus Datura; species Datura wrightii. The sequence goes on along the minus strand of JASDFA010000038.1, from coordinate 2,863,684 downwards.
CTGAGTACTTCTTAGGATGTTTTCCCTTCCCTTGTCTTATGGTGTCAATATACTGCCTTAATCCTTCAGACCAGTCAAAATACCGAGCATCATTTACTGAATAAATTTGCCCTGCCATAAAATGTTAACGACGTAATTATCAGTTTAGAATATGTAATATGCAATGGATTTGTAGGAAGGAGCCTATGAAATAGAAAACCTCGAGGAGGAATGTTGATGTTAGGATGTGTCATGAGGAAATCTCCGGTTGTATGATCCAATGTGAATGCATGCGTTCCAGAACCAAAACTGGCACAGAGTATTGTGGCTGATGAATAGAGAACATAAGCTGCAGCTACAAGCTTTGCTCCGCTCTGAAGACAGTTTATCAAAGCCTTTTCCTCCACCGGCAGATGATCAATTTCCACAAGACGTCTATAAATCCCAAATATCGTCCCTGTGGGTATTGAAGCATCAATATTTCTGGAACCATCTAAAGGATCCATGACAACCACAAATGGGCCATCATCAGTTATCCACACAGGACCATCATCTTCTTCCGAGGCCATTACAGCAACTTTTCCGGAATTCCTAAGAGACGACAATATAATCTCGTTCTGAACGAACATACAAAAAAAGGCTTTAGAACATGAGACTATTCTTGGTTGCATAAAGACTAGAGAAGACACAAGGAATTTGTGGATTGAGAACTAGAAATTCTACACCTCTTATTGCATTACAATCTCTATTTTCTAATTCATTAATAAAAGATCACAAACACAGAGAAAAAAGAAATGGAGAAAAAAAAAATTAGACTTGCATACAACCAATTGCTAATAAGTGCAATAACATCAATCAATCAATGAATTACTCCTCAATCCAAAACTAGACGGAGTCAAGCTATATGAAATTCTCTATCCATTCCACTCTATCGGGTCACTATACATTAAACTATGTCAGGTACATTTCATTCCAACACTAAATAGTTTATCTGTTTAAGCCAAACTTAGATACTCTAAAGCTAGTAATAAAATCACATATCAAAAAATCCAATTGATCATCAAAATGTAAATTTACAGAAAAGCAACATCAAGAATATATGTTGACAATCACATAACCAAAATGAAGAAAGGTTCCCACAGACACACCGAGACAATATCAAGAGGCTTAGGCTTATCTCTATCAGAAGAACTCCCAGCAGTTTTAATGCCAACATTCTTGCTGAGGCTGGAATTGAAAGGGGAAGCAACAAGAGCAGCAATTTTCTTGCAGGCATATTCTAAGTGACCAAACAACACTATCAAGTCATCACCCGCATCAACTCCTCCTTTACCCATGTACTCCATCAGTGTAGAAAACCCACTATTTACAGAATCTACTGAAGCATTTTTACTGCCAACTGCACTTGGTGAATTAACCCTCAAGTTAAACACTCCAGAAAATAGAGAAGAAGCCATAGTTTCAGGTACAAGATTGTAATTCTGAGGAGAAATTGCAGGGTTTGGTGAGGAGAATTGGGTTCTTGGTGGAAAATTTAGGGAAGAAATGGTTGATGATAGCATCTCTGTGCTCTGTGGCAGGCAACTTTGGTACGGAAGGAGCATGTATTTTTTAATTTTCTATCATTTATCCGAATTTTTTTCCTTTTCTTCCTTTTCTTTAAGTAAAAAAATGAAATTTATTTTTTTTCCTCATTCTTTATTTTATTCGTTATTTAGAGCCCGTTTGACTATGTCACGTAAAATTATATGAAATGAAGTTTGAAATTTTATTTGGATATATAATTTAAGATTTTTAAGTTATAATTCTTTTTATAATATAAAAACCTTATGAATTTTAAAAATTATTTAAATTATTTAAATTCTTATATAATCTTACAAAATAAGTAAAAATTTATAATAAAATAAAATACGCCCCGAAGATTCGATCATTTTTGTATGATTTCTCTTGCGTTGCCCTTTCCAATGGGTTTCGAAGATCACAAAGTCATTCTAAAGAAAATACAACTTAAAAATTAAATTTTAATTCAATAAAAAATAAAATTAAACATGAATTATAGTGTACTACTCTTTAATATAATTTTTTCATATAATAAATAATTAACAAACTATTATGTCCAATATAAAAATTAGTAAAATATTTATATTTATTAAATTAATTTAGTGATAAATATATTGATATATATAAAATGAACTATTTCTTTTTACAAAATAATCGACTATAAAAGTCTCACAACATGCTGTCTCCTTTTATCACTCGATTTCTAGTAGCAAATACTTACCCTAATTAATTTAAAATTATCCCACACACTTGGTTTGAGTTCATTGCTTGAAGTAACTTCCTAAATCCTAATCGAGTAGACCTTTAATTATATATATATATATTAATTTATATAGTGATATTTGATTCTACTCCAATTTCGTTTATCGTAATTTATTTATATATATCTTTAAGTATTTTAAATTATTATTTATTTAATTACCAAAATAAAATTTTATATAATTTTTAAAAAATCAATTAAAAATGTAATTTAATTAATATATATTTTATTAATTTTTTAATCTTTATACCTCTTAAATGTAATTAAAAAATTAATTTTTAAAAAAAATTTTAAAATAAATATTTTTAATATACACAGTAACTAAAATAATGGTGAAAGCTTTTTATGTAGTTTCAAAAAACTTGAAAATTTTCTAAAAGCAGAACTTAGCCTTAAAAATTTAAGTCGGCTTATACCTTATAGTGGAATAGTCAAGTCTCATTTAATAAAAAAAAATATCAGCATTAGTGGTGGGACAGTCGAAATTGGACTAGTCATAGAAAATCAATCAGTATTCTTATAAATAATATTCAATCAATCATTCAGCCGTTCATGCTATAAGAAAATTGGCAAGAAAGTAGAAAGATGGTATTAAAAACAGTAGACCTTTTGAAGAATGAAATTCCCATAGAGGAGGAATCAGTGGTCATCACTGAGGATGTTAAGGCTGGCCTTGTTCTTGTGGACATCATCAATGGATTCTGCACTGTTGGTGCTGGAAATCTGGTACTTGAATTAAACTTACTTCTCTATTTTACCCCTCTATTTGTCTCTTGTTTACACAATTATTGATTGAATTTTAATTTCTTGTAAATTTATAGGCACCAAGAGAGCCAAACAGGCAGATGTCTGAAATGATTGATGAATCAGCAAGGCTTGCTAGAGTGTTCTGTGACAAGAATTTGCCAGTTCTTGCCTTTCTTGATTCACATCATCCTGAAAAACTTGAACACCCTTATCCTTCTCACTGCATCACTGGCACTGATGAATCCAACTTGGTTCCTGGTACTAATTTCTACCTACTTGCTAGAATGGGGGGTCCCGCAAAGTACTTGTTGCGATAACTTTCATCTTAAAGTAAATAACGGACAAAACCTTGTGAAATTGACTCTTCAAGGATGTAGAGTGATTGAATCCTTTGATCCAAGGAGAGTATTTACCTAATATTTCAGGACATGTATATTCATGTGTGCAGTTGGCACAACTTTTGTACTGATTTTTCCCTTTTTTTTCTTTTTTTTACTTTAGAAAAAATTGGACCATTTCTCGATTTGTGCATCATCATTGCCTAGGGGCCATTCTGATCTTCTCTGTATTATACTAATTTTGTTGAATGTCCCCGAAGGGACAACTTCTGCACTGATTATTGGATGATTTTGTATCATCTCTTCTGATGAAAAAATTGTGAGGTGAACTTTGCAGCACTAAGGTGGGTGGAGAAGGAACCAAATGTTACAATCAGGCGCAAAGATTGCTATGATGGCTATATTGGTTCCTTTGAGGAGGATGGCTCTAATGTATTCGTTGATTGGGTGAAGAACAACAAAATTCAACTTGTATGTGCTCTCTCTCTCTTGTTTCTCGTTAACTTCCTATATGTTCCTACTGGATAGTCATTTCAGGTTAGGTTCACATAACATATTCTTCATGTTCATATGGTTGAAGAATACGGTCTGACTGCTTGTTCATTTGAATAAAGTTGTTGGTGGTAGGGGTATGCACGGACATTTGTGTGCTGGACTTCGTTTGTTCCACATTATCAGCTAAGAACCGCGGTCTCCTTAAACCTTTGGAGGAAGTAGTAGTTTATTCTCAGGGATGTGCTACCTTCGATTTTCCTGCCTCCATGGCAAGAAACACCAAAGATATTTCACCACATCCTCAGGTAGTTTATAACAAACAAAAAATCGTTGTTATCTTGATCAACTTACTCAGTGTTTCGAGTAATCAGTTTAATGGTTTGGGGCATGCAGGAGATAATGCATCATGTGGGACTTTATATGGCCAAGGGAAGGGGTGCCAAAATAGCTAGAGAAGTCTCCTTCAACGAACCATGATATATTGCAATCTTTTCTTTGGCAAGGCCTGCATCTTATGCAGCAGATGCTGATGGTTATGTGCTCCAGTAGTTTCTATGATTACAATAATGCTACAACATTATGTGCATGTATGTATACATATAAAAATAATGAGTTTGAGATGGTGTTTCCACTAGATCAACGCAAGAATACCAAGTTTAACCTGGTGCCTTGTATAATAAATATATGTATGTTATGTATGCAGTGTCCAATAGGATAGTAGTTTATCCACGCATTTGCCAGAACTTTTTTAGATTTTGTATTGACCAGAAATTTGTCTGTTAAAGTATCTCAGATTAGTGCAAGTATCTGGTGATAGCTAGTGACTTGTTTGTAATCAAATGGTGTCATTATCTGCCGGTGTTTGTCAATGAACCATAAATATCCATGTCTTCCTGATACACACTAGAGAATTATCCAGCTGATTGCAAGAACACTAAACAAATATCCATGTCTTCCTGATACACACTAGAGAATTATCCAGCTGATTGCAAGAACACTAAACATTCTTTCAACTGAAATCCTACCCAAAACGCATGAAACATCTGAAGCTGCAGTTCAATGGATAATTCAAAAGCCAAGGAACATGAAATCAGAACATAAGACATTTGCCAATATACCATTCTATCTTCAGATTCTATAAGACAATAAATTTTAAATTTTTTTAAGGTGCTATCACATAAATAGTACAACAATGTTCAACCAAGGGGGAAAAAATAATACAAAAAGAGCTGAAAAAGAATAATAACATAAAGAGCATATATACAAGCTCAGTGCCCTAAGATATCGCTATCGACTCAAAAATGGCTGTTAGTTCCATGCAACGTAAAAGGCTTAATGCTGGCCACTAGAACAGTCTGTTGCCCAGGACTTCATATTCAAACAAAATCTTGAGTCTTCTCTTCAGCTCAAACTGACAAGGTTTCATGGTAATAGATATCATGTAGACTGCAAAGGAACAGAGAAGCAAGCATCTTGTAAGATTAGGATCAAAGTGAGACAGGATTAATCACACAGGTAGCATCCTTATAATTCATCAGCGCCTTCTCACGGTATCAAAAATGGGCGGCCTAAGTTCTCCAAAATATGCCACAACCTATGGCTGGAAAAGTATAGCCTACTGACTGTCCAGCCCATTACTTCAACAGACACAAACATACCAGTTCACTGAACCTTGCTAAATTCAAGCAAAAAGATTTTGAATAGGCACAAAGATCTAAATTAGCTAGAAGGCTTTGAACTGCAAAACGATTCATCAGCAATTTAGTACAATAGCCAGTGCTAAACACACCCTTAAACCTATAGAAAGTTCAATGTACCACTACTTGTTTTTTCCAATTTGAATTGGTTTAACTTTACACAAAAGGTTCAAGAGAAGGAAAAGAGTTGAAAATGTAAACTGTGGCTATTTTGTTTCGGAGGAATGTGAGATCATATGTTTTTGGTCTTTAAAGAATCTAATAAGGAAAAAGTTATTGAAATCATTGTTGTGTACAGCTTTTAGGCACGGACTAAGTGACAGATATTAAACTTTATCCGAATATTACTTCCAAGGAGAAAAGGGGCAGCAAAAGAGACAATATGAAGTATTTTGACAGACTTTACAGGGAAATCTGCTGTGCATGACAATATCTCACTCATTTGTTTAAGATTCATGATATGTGATTTCGTTGCTCGTCGAAATTGATGGTTTAAAAAGCCACTTACATTTTAATCTCTCACAGTAAACATTGAATGTTGGACCTGAGAAAATACAATAGTAACTTGTCACACCAGTCAATGAAGGTCCAGATCTTCCAATGTGAATTTTCTTCTCAGACAACATGGGTTAATCTTATCTAACCTAATCAACAACTCAACTTGGAATGTGAAGTACAACAAGATCATAAAAACCCACTCCATGGTATCATCAATTGTTTTACCCTTCACAAGATCCATCACTAGACACACACTCCTTGATGCAAGTCGCTTCCCAAGCATATTTGAAGAGCTATGTTACTTGGAGCAGGCACCGGTGTCCTTGGTGTTTGACTGGGTGTCATATTTTCCAAGCCTTTATATTTAGAACATGGATAAGGATAAGATGAGGCATTAGGGTGCCAGGGAACGCTAAGTATGAAATTAAGGTTGTATCTGTACAATGTTTGAATGTTTAAATAAAATGTCAAGTAAATGATATTTGACCATCTAACATGTTTTTTTATACTAAAATGTGAATGATCTCACAAGTAAGGGTTTAGCCTAGTGGTCAATGAAGTGGGTGAAAACCATGAGGTCTTAGGTTCACAAATAAACATAGGTGATTTCTTCCCATCTGTTCTAGCCTTGGTGAACAGAGTTACCTTGTACCTGTTGGTGGTGGGAGGTGGCAGGTATCCGGTGGAATTAGTCGAGGTGCGCGCAAGTTGGTCCGGACACCACGATTATCAAAAACAAATAAATTGTGAATGATTTGCCAAACATTAGGACAAAAAATGTGGCTGTTTTTCTTGAGTATCTATTTAAGTAATCCATAATCCAAGATCACCTCGTTCTGTGAACTGCAACTAATACCTTTTGCATGTCTGTAGCAAATAGCTACAGCATCCAAATTTCTTCAAATAAAGAGATTCATGTGTGTGTCTGTGTTTTAAATTAGAGCCAATTTGCGAAGTACAAGTGCGAAAGAGCATACCTACAAAGAACTGAACCAGGAACAAACAGCCACAAACTGCATGTACAGAGATGTTCATTCCTGCAGCCTAAGACGATGGAAGAACACTAAGAAATGATATTCAGGATCCCAGTAGACAAAACCCACAACAGGCCCTCCTTTAATGTACTGCATAATTTCAACAGGAAATAAGTAAGTTAGCAAAATGAAATTTAGAGAACAAAGAGAAGACAAAACAAAAGACAAAGGGCGCTGTTAAATAGAGAGTTCTAAACCTTTCCATCTAGGATAACCAGTTCACCATCAACCCATCTGGGATTTCGAAAACCAGGCTCTGCCAGCCTGCCTTGTCCCCTGTATCGAGCAATCTGCATTGGCAATAGAGAAAACATGGGCCTAAAATGTGAGAGGTAGACCCACACATCATAAAATCCAGAACTGTGGAACTTATGCATCAAAAAGAAAGATAAGCAAAACAAATAATGGCAAGCAATATTAGGCAATCTAAAATCACTAGATTCACTTACCACACCAAATTCTTCTGGAATAATCCCTTTATGTGGAAGTTGGTATTTTTTTCCAATTCTTGCACGGAATGCTATCTGCAAATAAGATAGAAAGGCCCTAATAGTAACACCACTCCATCACATTCTCCTCCTCTCTATTTTGAAAAGCAAGGGACGAAGAGTTTCTACAAGTACACATCCTCAAATGCAGAAATGCAGGATATGATTCAGTGTAGATTTTCAATCTTCATTGCTCAAAGGATTAGCAAAACACCTATTCGACTTAGGCATAGAAACCAGGTACGCTTTTATTTCCAGCTTATCCATTCTTTCCCTAGTCTCTACCATTCAGGTACAGAGATCTCTACACTCCAACCAGAATGGAGGATCTCAGACACCCTAATTTATTTAAAAAGAGTTTACCTCCAAAAGACCTAACCTAACTTACATGCACAACTTTGGAAATCAAAGTGAAGTTACCTGACCAGCCGGCACATAAGAATCTCCAGTTAATTTTACAGCTTCGACATACTCATAAAACTCTAAGCGTGAAGACTCCTTAGGGCTACCGTCTTCTTTCCATTGACCAAATCTTCGCCTAAGGTGGACGACTTCCGAAGTGTATAGACCATGAGCACCAATATATAATCCTGATAAAAATTGTAAATGATTGACCGACTTAAGAATGAGAGTCGGCAGAATAACAATGATGCTGCACTATTTGAACAAGAATATGTTTACTGGAAAAAGGAGAATCAGCAATCTAGACAGCAAGAGAACAAAAGGAGAGAAACATTTTGAAGATTGATCACCATTTAGTGGGTCCAGAGATGCTGAAATCTCAATGCGGTTAAAGGTGGTTGACTTTGACAATGGCTGACGATTTCGTGCCTGAGTAAGAGTGAGGCTGATCAACTCCCCCATATCTTTAAGGACCTGCATGTTTGAGTAAAACTATTAAGAGGAGAATAAAACTAAGCAATTTGAATGACGAGACAAAATTGTTCTGACCTTCATAGGTATTTTCCCCTTGCCAATGAACTTAGCAAGATCAACCATCACATGATCCAAGCTACGTTGACCTTCGAGCCTAGCCTTTTTATTTAGGGGAGATTGTCCACTGCCAGAGGAATTGCTTTTGTTCTCATCTTCCTCTATACTGAAAGTAAATGACCGGTGACCCTTCTTCTCTAGCCTCGCCGGTACTCGATGCAGGTCTTTATGTTGTGCACCACTTGAGGTGTTTTGCATAAGACCACCAACAACCACCCTAACTGCAATTTGGCTCTGCTCTTCACCATCACTAACCCCATTGTGTGTATCCAATTCAATCACATTCTGCTCTCCATCTCTTTCCACCTTAATTTCATCGTCATCGTCCACACTGTCCAAATCATAGTCCTTTTCTTCATCTTCCTCATCCATTATTTGCTCAATGACCTTTGATATTAGATCTCTATCTACCTTCCCTGGAGCTGTCACTTTTAAAACCTTGACCTGTACCCCTGGAATCATGTCTCTCAATGCATTCTGAAAGCCATAATCATCATCCCTATCTTCACCATCTTCCTCAGAATCTGAGATTTTATCAAACATATCACTTTTGTTTTCAGTGGGACTAAGAGGGTCCAAGTTACTGGAAGCACCAGGTAGCTTTGGAGAAGGAATAGGTAAATCTTGCTGAACTGGCTTTCTCTTCAAGTAAACAGCCTGAAATCATGTGGATCACAAAATTTTTAATTATTATTGAAAGGAAAGTCCTACTGTAGAGAGTGGACTCAATCATCTTTAATTAAATTTATATCTAAATATTTTGGCATGCTTACAAGAAGTGCATATATGAGGAGGTTCTGCTTCAGAAAAACAGAAAGGAGGTGCAAATATTTTTCAGCTATTTTTATCAAGTGCAACATCTTCAACATAAAAGAATCTTCCAGAACTGCCATTTAGGGATGGCAATTGGGGCAAGGCAGAGCAGGGCAAAGACTAACCTCGGCATGGGAAGGACAATGCTTAAACATGACAGGGCGGCAAGGGCGGGTCAAGGCTTTTGTTTTCAAAAATAAAATGGGATAGGGCATGTGGTAGGGAGAATCTGAGCTTAAGCTTCTTTAATTGTTTTATGTAACTTTTCTTGTAATTTCAATTGCAAACATAGCTAACAATTGGGATTTTTGCGAGAAACTATAGCTATCTAATTATGTTATAGTTTTGTGCTTTATTTCTTTAATTTTGATAGAATTGATTTGATTGAACTATAAATTAACCAAAAAGATATTTTTATAAATTAAATTTTAATAGTAATCTTTCTTTAATAAAAAAAGAAGATTTTCTTTTTAAGAAAGGGGCTTGTAATGAAACTTCTATATTTATATATTATCTAATTTTCTACCAGTGATAATATCCCTTAACACAGAAAATACCATCAAGACACTGTGTTTAACTAGTTTAGTAATTACTAAAACAAAAAAAGATTGAAGATGAAGTTGAAGATGATGTTAAAATGGTTAAATTGATAGAAATATTATATCTTAATCACGAAAATAAAGAATATGTAAATAGGCGCTAAATGAGGCAGAGCTAAACAGGGCTAAACGGTAGGGGAAGGAGACCAAAAGGCAGGCCTACATATAGGGAATAGTTCACATCCTGAGTAATCATCTCTTCCCAGGGCCCACACCAACATCATCATGTCTGAGCAATCATTCCATGGTGACATTCATGCCTATTACTAATCTTGCATCAAGTTTCATCCACAAATTGCAACATGCTGTTAACTAAAAAAAAGAAACAGGAACTATACCTCAATATCCCGTTAAAATAGTTGAGGCGAGCTATATGAATCCTCAATGTCCATTTTTGCCGAATTGGGGTTTCACCCAAGCATTCACCATTATTAATATTTTATCACAATTTGACTATCTAACTTAATTCATTGATGATAATGTTCCATCTTGAGCAACCAATAGGTCATGAACCGAGACTAAGTATCTTTCTAGACACAGCATCTGTGGAAGATGTCAACAAGTCAAAAAGAAAGTACGTGAGCTAGAAAGTTACCTGCTGCCTGTATTCGCCTTTATTATCAACTGTAAGAAATATTTCAAAGAGAGGGGCACCTTCCACGGCCGAAGCAAGCTGGCTGTCAGTAGAGCACATGAACCCAGTAAACAACATACCCAAGGCAGTTAAGGGTCTTGTGTTCACTTTTACTTAATTAAGGAAAAACAATTATAACAGCAAAACGCCCCACAGTATCTGTTGCTACTAACTAGGACATAAGGCACAGCACAAAAGGCAACCACACCCTGCAAGACTCAGTTCAGAAATGCTCAACACTTGGAGTAGGAATTTATCCAACTTCAACGTCAAAATAGCACCAATTAGTGTATAAACTGCAGATATATACAGACAACCTAGAAAAAAGGGAAGAAGACAGATTTGAAATATTTGGTGCATGTTGCAGTTTCCAGAATACAGTGATTTACAATGGAATCAATTCAGCCACTTCTTATCTTATGGAAAGGAATAAGGATAAACAAACATTTCAATGGAAGGATTGGAGAACTATATCATATCGTGATTTTTGGTCAAAATTTGGGAAGAGAAATGATAGGCGTTTGAGGATGATTCAGAAGCTGTTCATAGAGTGAATAGTCTCCTTAAGAGCCTCTTCTTTCAGTTGGTGCAAGAAAGAGTAGATGAAAGAGACTGCAGATTTTCAGTTTCCAGAATTTTATTGGCCTTGTGCATTTTATTTATTTAATTTATATTGCATTACATAAATCATTTTCTATATCACCCAAAGAGTTAATAAACTCTAAGCTAATTTTCACCTTGTTGGTGAGAATTCGATTCCCCACCTTGTAATCCCCTTCCCCTAACCCATGAAAAAGAAGAACAGGGAGATGAGACAGATAATAGGCAAAAAGCCCTTTCTTCCATCTCTTAAAGAAAGAAATTGCAGCAAACTCAAACAAAACCCAGCAGAAACCTAGAAGTGTACCGTGGACTGTAACTTCTCGCGACATATCTTCCATGCTCAGCACTTATACGAATAATGCGGCCATAAGGATCATTAACATCTTCTGAAGTTCCAGTCCACCAGCCAACCTACATAAACATAACAAAACATGTTACAAACTAGAAATACCAATTTGCCACAACACATATGGAACTAATTACAAGCTCTCAAGAAACTTTGCTAGAAAACTCAACATCCATGGTGGATATAGCCAAAGAAAAGTCGGAGTAGCAAATAGTCAAAAGACTTTGAAGAGAGACTGCATGTCGAAAAGATTGAAATATATGATGTCCTCATCCTATCCAGTTGGGATGGAAGTCTATATAAATGTATATTCCAAATGCGTAGAGCACATTAAACATTGAAAAAACAGACCAAAAACAGTTTTTTTTCTTGTGTAGCAAAGAAAACAGCTACAGATGACATACCCACAAGAAAATGTTGAGAGCAAACAATTGTAAGTACAAGACACCACAAACTCAGTATCCTGCAACTAAACTCACCAATCCTGTACCAGCACAATCACGCATAAATACTGCATCCCTGTAGCGCTCTTCTTCTACAGCTTTCTGCACTCCGGAAGGTGAGCATCAATGACCAGTGGAATAAAATATTGTAAGATGAACAAGAAGATCAACAAGAACAAGAAGATCATGGAGGCACAGAAAGACCTTCCAATAAAAACCGAATACTCAAACCTGAGACTAGCATTTGTGCATTGAACAATGAGTGCTTCAACTTCCAATCATTAATTCTAAATTCTCATCATTAGTAAAATTTAAGCAGTCCTATTTCTTTTCTAGATGTTTAATGAAATTCAACTCTGAGGATTCCTATATCTCAAATGTCTATCCTTATCTATACCTCAAGTGCTATGCTTCATTACAATTTACAAGTATCTGATGTCCAAAGGTCAAGATAAAGGAAGTTCCTTATTCAGATGAAGTAATAAATTTCATTGAAAGATAAGAAAGCTACAAATGTTAAGTTCGAAAACAAGACACCACAGTTTGTACCACCATTTAAAGATGAGGCTTGATCCATATGGATGATCTTCCTTTTAAGTAGCCAAAGCATCTAACAACCAGCCACATGTACAACTCAATTTTAAGGTCTAAATCAAGTTAACTAAAAACCTCTGACTAAACAATTGAAAAGGCAAATGAACACACACACACGCACACACATTCTATATTTATCATATATATTTTGATAAGGCAAAGGAAGATGATATCATTGATTGTTCCAAAATGCAGCACAAATCTTACATTTACATGGGACATTACTCTTCCAACAATGTCCTTGGTAGCTGCAGCAGCAATGGCCACCTTGAGTCTAGCAGCATCTTCATAGTCTTCTCTACTAGTAGCATGAGCCAACTGTGACTGGTGAAATAACAGCTCCATTAAAATAGTAAAAATAGAAGAATACCATGATTGAGCATAAATGTTTATGTTTGTGATCTAATATAGCATGTTCAAACTAAGTCAAGAACAAGATGATAGGGCAGCATATTACAACCTAACCAAAAACCTAACAAAAAACTGCACAATAAATTACCAAGAAGCCTATTTGAGATGGTATTCACCTCAGGGACCATTTAGATTCACAAAGGACTTCCAATGTCCCTTTCAACTATTCCCAAGGGCAATCAATTCACCAATCCATCAATCTACACCTCAATCAGTTGGTTCAGGTTTATCAATCCTCTATATCTGTGCCGCTTTACTTGGACTGATGTGTCATTCCAATACTAAGTAATTTTGTTCTTAAGCAAAATAAAATAAAACTTGATGAAGTAAGAAGTTTGATTAAGAGGCATCAAGAAGATGCAAGCGGGATACAAAAGATAGGGACAGCTCCAGCAATAATGTCTAAATTATAAGAAAGCTAGAGAAGTCTAGGAAAGTTAAAGGGCAGTTACAAACGAGAGATTCTGCCAGCTAAATTAAGGTTCTAGAAATCTCACACTTATCCCTATACTCAAATATAAGAGTCTAACCAAAACTCCTTGCAGACAGGGGACCTGATAAAAAAATACAATAACAACTAAGCCTTAATCCCAATAAATTGTCATTTATATCTATACATTGGGTATCTGCTACCTCTCACCGGCATAAATACCGGGTAACTCTGCCCATGAGAACGCATGGTTCTCCCACTTCATCAACCATTAGGCCACACCCTTGGGTCAATATATATCGTTTACTTTCAGTGTGTCCTTCCTGAGTATGCATTGATTTCAAGAGACTAGAGAACTTTTGAAACCTCCATCAATGTGCTTTTTTTTAATTATAAGCTAAGTGGCTTTATTGAAATTGGGAAAAGCTCTTATATACCAGAGATGTACCACAAAGTAGAGAAACTACATCCAAACATGGTTCTCTATGAAAGATACCCCGTCATCTACACAAATAGGAATCTAAAATGTGCACCAAAAGGCAATTAAAGATAATAGGCTATTCCTTAACTGTACAAAATCATTTTCAATCCCCTCAAACACTTCCTATTTCTCTTCCTCCATAACCCACATAAGAGCTAGTGAGGCAACCTCCCACATCCTTTGTCTTCTTTTCCTACTTATACCAACCCAGCTGTGCAACCTCCATCAATGTGCTTTTAGCTCTACTTCATCCCACTTTTACCAAATTTAATCATCATACTGTAACCTTAAGGACTGGTGCATATGGAGGTCTAGTAGGACATGACCAAACTATACCAGTGCACACTCTAAGGTTTCTAATCTAGTCTTGTATATGATTGTATATTCATTTTAACATCCACATTTTTAAGACACTCGTCTTGTGTATATGTTTGGGCTTTACTTGGATGACACCTCTCAATGCATCAGGTAGACAATAAAAAATCACTATGAGCTTCACTCTGATAGATCCTGAAAGGTTTAAAAGCATTCACCTTTAGAATCACCAATATCATCAAGGAATAGTTTGACAATCCAAAAGACATGCCCAATAATACATCTTAGATTAGGATTGTTGAGCCATGATCAAAATGATGTCATGTAGAATGAATGTGCAAGCTGCTATTTAATTAAAGAACCGAATCACCACCACAAACATGAACATTAAACTCATTTCACCATCTACCACGTCTTAATAAATTATCATAGATTACCAATCTAAACCTTCATCAGACACCACTCATAAGAAATTAAAAAGAGAAAGTAAATAAAGAATAAAAACAGCACAGCTGTGGCTGGTAAGGTGGAAAATATGATGAAATTGTGTTTTCAGTGATTGATTAGCTTGAGCTGTGCAAAATGCTTACTCTGTATGAAAATAAGTTCTACCAAAAAGAGAAAGTGTCCTTTTCTTTTATAAATATCCTTATCCTTATTGCACATCAATTGCTTCAATCAACAGAAACTAATGGGGTATCAATTTTTAATACTCAAATATCAGTAACCTACAGGATAATCATATTTCGCCTACTTTTAGACTCAAATTTCCCAACGTAAAACGTTTTCATCCATACAAAACACACGCGTAATCAATGTTAACGTTAGCAGGGTAACAGAGGAACATGCAAAATAATCAAAACAAAGATTGTACCTTTAAAACAGAAACCAATCGTTCTTCCTCCTCAACCTCAGTGAAATGCTTTTTCCATCGCTCCCAATCCCATTCTTCACCAGCAATACCTATTTCACTGTTCCTTTCAGCAAGTCCCGCTCCTTTTGACCGATTCACATAATCGTCCAACTTTTTCATCGCATTCCTTACAGCATCTTGAAACGCCAAATCCCATCTCCAAGAAGAAGATGAGCTTTCCTGAGAAGAAGCAGATGGCGACGACTCAGCAGTCTCACCATCACCGTTACCGTTCCGACAACGGCAGCAGAAAGCGGAACCAGAAACCCTAGATAGGGAATGAGAGGTTGAAAGAGCTTGAGAAGTGAATGACGAAGATGAACGCTTCAATCGGGAGGTGAATTTAGGGTTTGAGAAGTTGAATTTATGAGGGTTTACATCAAATGTCGGCGGCGGAGCAATCGACGCCATGACAAAGGCCAGATATCAGAATAACAACGTTTTTTCTGATATATAAACAATCCAATATCCAAGAAGAGTACTCAAAGACGGTTTGCTACAGAAGAAGACAGAAAAATAAGAAATGGTAAAGAAAAAACAGTGTGATGAATAGAGAACATGGGGATAAGGATGTTGATTTTTCTGACGTTGGACAAAACCAATTGCAAGAACACACAGAACCACTGCCACCCACCCACCCCCTGTATACCGTTACCAAGGTTCTGATATACATATTTTTTATCCATATAGGGGTTGTTTCCCACCAAATTAGTAATACATACATCACTAATGCAAGGATTGTATTATAATATTAAAATTATTTTTTATTGAATATTTAATGATACCATCGTGAACAGGATCTACGTCGGCGTTAGTCCGCCGGCGGTGATAGACCTTATTCGGATAATATCCTTGTCTTCGAACAAGAATCAAAACAAGGAGGAATTATTATATGAACTGTATAAAGCCTTGGTATATAGATTACTAGTTGTATGGTAAACTTTTACCGGAGCACGGGGCCTGTCTGGACAAAATACTGCCGGATCTTGAGACCATGTGTACAGGATACCTTTTTAGGGGCTCCCCGGGATAACAACGGCCCTTAACAACTCCAAATAACGGGCCTTTTCACCGGGCAACTGTACGTAGCCACAAAGGCAAATCCAAGATCTACAGTATTCGCCGACTGTACCACCATCTCCGAACCAAACTAATCAATCTTTATACTAAGTCTTTTCAGTTCTTATAATAAAATCTCCCGATTTTAATAAAATCTAGTTCATTTTTTATGAAGATTCAAGTAGAACGGAGATTCAACATAGATAGATATTTAGCCGGCTATAAGCACGGCCATCGGAGAAGAAGTATGAAAGACAGAAGAATTAAATACCTTAACACCCGGAAGTTGTGCCCAAACTTGGACGTTTTTTATTTTCTCTATACAAAATTGAAAAGATTACAAGAACTTTACAAAAGCTGTGCTTTCTTTAGAGAGAAGGCAGAGCGAAAATCTAGAGAGAGAGAGTGTTTCTAAAATTTTGATGATTTACAAATGAGGCGAAGGCCTCTTTAAATAGAAAAAAAAATTCTATCTACAGTAGCTTTGTACAGAGTGCTCTATTATTGCACTCAGACAGTCATCTCTGTCAGTGGGGCCCACAAAGTTTACAAGGCTTAGATTTTCTTCTTTCCTTGTGCGTTTAACATCCTTTGGACGAAATTTTCATCGCTATCCCCTTCATCGAGCTTTTCTGCCTCCCGTAACACATCTTCTGTGTCTGCATCTTCGTCTATCTGGGAGTCCTCATAATTTGATGGACTTTTCATTGATGTATCAGACTTGCTAGCAATTTGTTCAAAGGATTCTAACAAGTTTTTCTTCACAAGCCTTAAATAATCCTCGATTTGTCGGGTCTTATCACCCGGTTGATAAGCAATTTTCCTTGCAATGTGTCTTAGGGGACTTTCATTAATTGTTTCGATCTCCCCCTTTTCTTGATATCTCTTAAGGGCCTTATTAATGTCATCAATGGTTTCTTGCCCAAAATTTTTTTTATTTGCTGGGTCTATTTTCATCATTTTATCCCAGAGTTGTAATATGTCCGATAGATACACGGAATTTGTTCTTCGGTATAACCGAATTCCGGGACCCATTTATGGATCCAAGGGATGGAGAATTCAATAAAGAACATAATCTGGCTAATATTCTCCGGAGAACTTATATGTTCTTCTCTGTATAATCGGTCCAGATCTGGAGATACCTGTATCCATGAATCGTATAATTCTTTAATTTTTTCAGGCAATATCCTGATGGAAGGTCCGTGGAATGTCCACCATTGTATGAACCAATTTGGTATAACCCTATGGAATACCTTAGAGCATATTTTGATAAACCAAGTATGTTTATGTTTATCATTATTATAATATAGAACATAAGAGAAGGCTCGGATATAATCCCAGTAAGTGAAATTCATCCTTCCACTTTCAAGTATCACTTGTTTTTCTTTCATGGTGGATATACCCCATTCTTCTATGGATATAATTCTTTTTATAATAAGTTTCGAGAAGTTATAAACTGTCTCGTCTCTTTGATCCCTGAAGTGAGATATCTCTGCACTTCCAGTGAATAGAAGAATATTTTCATAGTAGCTTCGGGTTTTGTATGACTCACCCGGGAAGTATAATTTTTCAATTAAATATTTTTGGGTTATCTCCCAAATGTCTTCTTTCCATCTGATATCCTTGTTTTCGAGTAGAAGTATAACTTCTCTCTTTGGGACCTTTTCATAATTTTTCTGGTCCTCTACTGTCTCCATAGCGACAGAGGCGTAAGTATCACTTTGTCCTCTTCTGCTAGCAATATGCTGTTGCAAGGCCTCGTATAAAGGGCTGTTTCTTGGAATATCTTCCAAGTTAATAGATGAGGAAGATGAGGATTCAGCTTCCCTTCTTTGAGAAACATTCTCATTTACTAGAGTTCTATTACCTCTTCTGATGATAGGATTTGGGGAAGTATAACTTCCTGAACTTGATCCTGCAGAAGTATAACTTCTGCTGTTTGCACCACCCTGGTTATTATAAACTCCAGGGGTATTCCTTCCTCTTCCCCGCCCTCTATCAGAGGGGAAGCCTCCTTGCGGCCTCATTCTGCAACAAAAGCAGACTTTGTCAGTTATCATTTAAAAATTCTCTGGTCAAGAAATCCGGTAGTGAATTATCACTTCCTTTCTTATATTCTATATCAAAATCGAAGGGCGCTAGTTGCGCCTGCCATCTAGCAAATATGATCTTTGAGGCATCATGTTTGAAATCTTTATTAAACATAAATTTGACTGCATTATTATCAGTCCTAATCAAAAATTTCTTGTTATAAAGATCGTCTTGAAATTTTAAGACACATTTAACAATGCAAAGCATTTCATGGGCCACCGTCGCATATTTTTGCTGAGCCGGAGTCCACTTACCTGAATAATAACGAATCAAATATTCCCTTTTATCATGGGGATTTAGCTGTTTCAGGATACCGCCGAAGCCTATATTAGAGGCATCGGTCTCAACAATTTTTTGCCAATCAGGATTGGCTAAAGTAAGACAAGGTAAAGAGCTTACCTTCTCTTTTACCTTCTTAACAATATCTGTATGTAAATCAGACCATGGCAAATTATATCCCTTTTTAAGCCTTTCGAACAGAGGGGCCAGATCTGTAGACAAACTTTTGATAAAGGGAGAAATATAATTTAAACTCCCAAGAAATCTCTGTAATTGAGTCCTGTCACTAATAATATCAGGAAATTTTGAGGCAAATTCGATGGATCTCTGAATAGGAACAATTTTTCCCTGGCAAATATAATAACCCAGAAATCTGACATTTGTCTGAAAAAGACTCATTTTGGGTTTGGAAATTACTAACCCATTTTGAATAATTATCCTTTTGAAAATATCCAAATGTTTGAAATGAGATTCCAAAGTCTTGGAAAATACTAAAATATCATCGATGTATACAATGATAAAATCCATATATGGATTAAAAATATCATTCATAATTTTCTGAAATTAAGAAGGAGCATTTTTTAAACCAAAAGGCATAACATTCCATTCGTACTGTCCGAATGGGACATTAAATGTCGTTTTATAAGTATGCTCTTTAAAAAGCTGAATTTGCCAATATCCAGATTTTAAATCAAACTTTGAAAATATATTGGCATCATATAATCTTGATAAAAGATCTCTTTTATTAGGGATCGGATATCTGATCCATTTTAAAACTTTATTTAAAGGTTTATAATTTATTACCAATCTTGGTACACCACGTTCTTTTTCTGCAGCATTATTAACATAAAATGTTGTACAAGACCATGGTGACTTTGAAGGTTTTATAAGATCTTTTTGCAAAAGATTATCAATCTCTTTTTTGCAGATTTCAAGCAATTCTAAATTCATCTGGCAGGGCCGAGATTTAGTAGGAATATTTTCCTCAGAGAAAGAATCTTCATATGGAAGAGAAACTACATGCCTTTTTCGATTCCAAAAGGCGCTGGGATGATCAGCACATATAGAAACAACAAATTGTTCAGAAATCAATTTAATCTTTTCCTGAACTTTAGAGGATTGTAAAACAGTATCAATAGACATGCTATAAATTTCATGTTGTAAAGATTTCATATGAAAAATCTTTTTATCAATCAAAGAATTTATATTCCTGGTAAGGGGTTCAGTTATAAACTGAAAAGAAATTTTTCTACCATTATAAGTAGCATGAAAACCTGTGTTATCAACATAGGTAAGAAGATAAATAGCTTGAATAAAAGGAGTTCCAAGTATAATAGGAGGGAACATTTTATCTTTAACAAGAATGAAAAAATGAGGAATGCAAACTTTATCTTTGCAAATATAGGCCTTAGGCAATTTATAATCAATTTTCATTTTATCACCAGATGCAGAGCTAATCTTATGAGAAGTTTTTTGATAATATCTGGTCGGGATTATCCCTTCTTGAATGCAACTCATATCTGCTCCACTATCAATAAGAGCAGTTTCAGTAATAGAAAAATTATCATCAATCAAAATAGTACACTTAACATACCATCTATGAGAAGTTACTACTTGCATCATCCCAATGAATAAATCGTCATTTGGGGAGGAAATAGCCCTTTTTGCAAAATCAGAAATTTCTTTTGAATCATTTGACTCATTTAAAACTTTTTTTCCTTTATCATGACCCATAGTACGTTCCATTTGGCTCATACGATGGTCGAAAATCATTTGATTTTGTTTAAGAGATTTAATCTCATTTTTTAACTTTTCAACTTCAGATTTTAAATCATCCATTGAAGAAGAATAACCCGGAAAACTCATATTTTGTAGCGAGTTTCTTTGCAAAAGTCTTTTTTGAACTTCCGCCATAGAATATGGAGTTTCCTCTAAAATATCTTTCTTTTGAACGGAAATTAAAATTAAATAATTAAATAATATATTAACTTAAACTAAATTCTAATCTAAATTATTTTAACCAATACGGCCCAACAAAGATATCTTATTAATGGACCTTTATTAGTACAATGGAGTATTATGGATATCTAAATAATGAAACTTATTATATTTGTCGAATTTGTGTCCACGTCCTGAATTGATACTTCTTTTTCTTTTTCTCTCATTTCTCTCTGTCAATTTTACAAATCTTTTTCTTTTTTTAAAAGGTGAAAATTATTTTCATTTCTCAATTTTATTTTAAAAATCAAATTTTCTTCTCAATTTTGAATAATAAATATTTTTTTATTTTAATTGAATTTTTATATTATTATAAATTGATATATATAATATTATATAAATTAAAAATATAACTATGTAATATAATATTTCATATTGAGTTATATTTTTTTGAATTTCTTTTTTGGGGGTTTCTCTATTTAATCATGAAATAGTCACTTTTGTATATGTCAAGGTCGATAGTGTAAATTTTTGTAATGTCAGTACAAATTTATTGATTTGTGATATATCATATTATTATATAAGCGTGAAGCCTCTAAGTTGAAAGTTAGGTTACCATTTTACTTCTCCACTAAATTAAAATTTAATTAATATATAATTAAATATTAATATTTCATCATATCATATTATATTTATATACTTATTGCTAAGTAGGAAGCCAAAAAGTGAAAAGTTAAAATAAGTAAATAATAATAAATAAATATAAATAATAATGATGATAATAAATAAATAATAACAAATAAATATAAATAATGATAATTATAATAAATAAAATATAAATAATAAATAACTATAAATTATAATAATAATGACAAATATTAATAATAATAATAATTAATAATAAATAAATAAATTATTATTATTATTATATATTATGCTAATTTAAAAGTTGGATTATCATTTTGCCCCATTAGTAAATTAAAATATAATAAAATATCTAATTAAATAGTAATATTTTACCATCAGATATCTAATATATATATATATATATATATATAAAATCATTCATTGAACCGAGTAAATGAGGAGGATTGTTTCACCTGTCAGTAATTATTGTAGGTTACATGTTTATACTTTTTTAATTATTATTTCATATACTACCTTTTCACCTTCTAATTATTTCGTCTTCTAAACTTCTACCGGTTACAATAGTATTTATACATAATCTTCTAATGAAGATCTATACCATTAAGTACACTCAATTTTAAAAATATATGTCTTTGGGTCATGATCATACTCTACACTTTTTAATAGGTAATATGAAGTTGTTGCATTCTTTCTTCTTCTTTTTGATAGTTTTTAAATTTTTTTCTGATTTACCTTATTATTTTGTTGTTGTTTTTTTGGGTTTGTATGAAATGTCCATAAACTTGATAGAAGCAGCCTCAAACCTTCAAATTAAATTTATTCTTGGCTTGTGACTTACATTTATGCCCATCATGGTAACTTGTATTTTATGTAATTCTTGCACTTCTCTGCATAAGTGTTGAAACTTTTTTTATTTTTATTTTATTTAGGTGATCTTGTCACGCTTTATACTTAATCGTCATCAAAACATAATTAGCAAACTAAGGTAATCAAAATGTCAGTTCAATCATTTTGAATTTACACTTATCGCAATTTTATATTTAATTATTTAATATGGATATACACGTGCGAATCACGTGTCTAGAAAGTTACTATATAAGTTATAACTGAGCTAAATTTAGAACTATCAAAATGGATCAGTCCATCCCAACCCAGCTCAAGCCTCTCAGACCAAGAAATTTAATTGGTTAGGAGGGGCCGACTCTTTATTTTAAAGGGCCTTAAAATGGTCAGTCCAACATAATCCGGAAAGAGCCACAGATGAGGGGCTGGGTAGCCCTTCATTTTTTCTATTATTTTTTATAAAAAAAAAATTCAATATACATTTAAATTTAAAGGTACTACAATTTGTTAACATTTCTAACATACGATCAGATGCGAATCTAGGATTTTTAGAACATGGGTACACCGCTAAAAAAAAATGTATCAAGTGGGATGATCCCAAGTACTCAAGATAAATAATTTAACCTTCAACCAAGTGCACCATTTAGACTTCTTGTAATATAAGCGTCAACATATAATATTATATCAATTTTAAAATATATAGTTTTATGGAGAGACCACAGGTTCACGTGCCCCAAAAATTGCACAAAAACTCGTTCCTGCATATGATTATATGAAAGTACATAATTCTTCGATAACTTAAAACATATTCAACACCAACACATTGTCAAGCATATTTGAACCCACTAATAAAATTATCTTAATTAACATTTTCATTTTCGTCTACATTCATGCGCAAATTTAATTCATTAAACATCAAATAACTATATATCAAAATTAATAATATTTAAATTCACTTCAAAATATTACCACTTTGAATTTAAGTAAAGTCGTGCAACTGATTTGGAGTTGCAACAAGTCTTTGGACATTTCCATGATGGATGCATTTTTATTCTTGGTGAGTAGGAATTTAACGTTACATGAGTAAAGTATTATGTAAGATACCAAAACATATTCAGTAATTATTTTCCTAGTTTTACTTCTTTTTTCATAATTTTCTTTTAAATTTTAAGTTTTAATTTAACCTTGATCATGCATACAACTTCTATACTTGGTAATTAGAATTTAACGGTAAATGAGTAAAAATATTGTATAAGGTATTAAAACTTATTTGGTAATCACTATTCTTAATTTCTTACTTCTTTTAAATTTTAATTTAAGTTAAATAGTGTTTTGGCCCACAGGCCGTCCTCAGTCAAGCCTCAAGGATCAACGGACTGACTTGGGCTGGATTTATAAGCAGCAGTTTAAATGAATTTAAAAAATCTTAACTCAATTTTATTCTAATGACGAGCTATGTTAGACTGATGTCAAATGTCAAACCCATTTTAACGGCTTTAGAACTAACATAATAAAATATTATTTACATTATTAGTTTACAAAACCTACTCGTTTAACACATCTTTCATCTGCCGCCAGCCTTAGTATTCATACAAAAATAAAAATAAAATTATTTTTCTGCGTTTGATATTTGAAAATAAAAATGAAAGAATGAACATTATTCTTTGTGATTTAAAAAAATTTGTAAAGATTTTTAATATGTAAAGATTTTATAAATAGCTACGAAATCATTTGACGGCTATTGGAATAACGATATCGTTTCTGAAATTGACTTTTGATAGCCAAAATAATGAATAGAATCTAAATAAACACTTAAAATCTTCTCAAAATATAATTCGTTAGATTAATTTATCTGAGAAATAATATATAAGTACAGTCAAATTTTATTATAATGACCATTTATTATAATCGCATTTCACTATAACGGCTTAATTTATTTTAAAATCGATTTTTCATATTATATTTTACTTCTCTATAACAGCATACTACCTACAACAGCAGTAACGCTCAATATAGTAGTATGTTTTTTTATAAAATTACCCCCGTATAACAGTCATATTCAATTATTATGCAATAATATTTTGTTGAAATATATTATGTATAAAAATAATAAATACTACAATATTTATGGTAATTTATACTATATTAAACGTGTAAAGGTTCTTATAAATATTGATTGAATTTTTTGCTCTTCATTAAAAGACTTCGTAATATACAAAAATTGTCATTTATTATTTTTACATAATTATTATTTAAAATTATTATTTTAATTATCCCATCACCTTATTTTATTATATTAGTTTTTTTTTGTGTGTGTGTTCATAACTCTATTTATGGTGTAAGACTCAAAAAGAATTGAATGTTTTCTCTTTTTTGATGGTCATGAATTTTTTTCGACCTTATTTTATTATATTAAATTTTCTACTTATGGCATAAATCCTATTTACAGTGTAAATAAAAAATAAATAAATAAATTCCACCGAAAGTTGCTCCTTTTTTATTTGGAAATTTTTTTGTTTTTTTTTTCTTTTTCCTTTTTTCCTTTTTATAGTAAAGTTTTTTTTTTCTTTTTTGCTAGTATTGTCCCAACATACTTATACTTTTAATTTTTTTTTAAATTATAAATTCTTTAATTTTTATAAAAAGATTTATAATTATATAATTTGATTTATCAACTTTTCTACATCAACACTTTTGATTCAATCTTCAATCTTATACTTTTATGTTAATCTATCTCTTTTCTTTTTTCATGTTGTGATTTTTTTATATTGTGGATTTGAAAAAGACAATAATAATTGTTATATCACCTCAAGTTATTTATATTCAAAATAATTTAACTTAATTGTCTTTTTTAGTTGAGTCTAATATATTGATACTATGTTATCTCTTTTAATTGAGTCTCATATTGATATTATGATTTAAAATTTGTGTTATTTATAACTGACATTTTTCATTTACTCATATATTCACAAGCTCGTTTATTCAGGTAAAGTAATCTTTTCATCTCATAAAATAATTTTTCTTAAAAATAAAATTATACACTATTATAATTATAACTATTGTGAACAACTTATTTTAGTTAATCTTGCAATGAAATCTGAAAAGGATTCAGTGAATGAAATTGTGCTAATTAACAACTTATGGTGATATGGTTCTCATTGGATAATAAAGGTCTTAGTAATTAGAGCTGAATTATTAAAAGAGTATAAAAGAGGAGCAAAGAAAGACACTCAAATGACTATAACATTAGTTGACTAATAGATAATAACTTTTTCGTATTATATTCTATTTTTATATTTTATAATTTTACATATATGCTAGTTTTTATCTATTTTTATTATATGTGTGTGTGTGTGTACATATATATATTTACTATTAAAGTTTATTTTTTGCAGGACACAAAAGTTCATACTATACTTTTCAATAATTATGAAAAATGAAAAAAATATTTATAACAAAACAATATCTTTTACATCATAAACAGACACACTAATAGTGTTAATCCTAATTGTTACATCGAGGAGATTCAGGTTGGGTTCAATGACAATTAATCGTTTAAATGAATAACTTATACTATATGTCTACTCTACTATACAACTTTATATTATAATGCATCTGCATAATGCTAATATTTATAATATTTATATTAAATATTAATAGTGTAGTAATACAATTATTTTTAATAATTAACATAAAATGTACATATAATGCATGCATTTAAGTGTTAATAAAAAAATAACAAATTTTCACCTTTCAGTCAAACGGCATTTCTACAACGTTTCTGCTCATTAAAACAAGTATTAGCACAAACTGAGTAAAAACTACTTGATTGGATAAAACTCTTAAACATAATCATTAATTAACTTAAAATTTATAATTTTCTTTCTAAATTTTTATATCGTTATACAAATACATCTTTTAAATGTTAGTTATGCTATTTTTTAAATTTTATTCTTAATAATATGAGGGACACGCGCGAGGTTCATACGCTAAAATTAGTCATCACCAATAATGCACGTGATAAATTTCAAGTATGAATACTCAAAAGAAAAAAATAATATTAAAATAATGTCAACTAGTTATAATCGTAATTTCACGAGGAAATACTAGTTTTTTTTACATTAATTGGTTAACAAATACACTCCTTCTTCTTGGTACACAAAAGCATTAAACTAAATATTTGCGTACTTTTATTTATAATAACTAAATGAGATCTAAACGTCAAATGTCAGTATATATATATATATAACAACATCTCACTTAGCAGAAATAAATTTTCTAGACAAATATTGTCACTATAAATAAGTTTGACTATTACTTTGTAATTAAATAATAATATTTTTTTTCCTGATTCGTTGACGTAATAGTTGAAGACAATAATAATAAGATATGATTAATTCCTTACTTTAGCAAGATTAAAAAATTAAAGTTTAAAAACGAGATGTAGTTGTCTTTAACTATAACTCTAAGTTTTTCTTTCATATCAAGTACGTTGCATATCGATCGATTCGATTTCATTTTGAAAGTTATCGATTTTTAGATATACTAAATTATTAAAAAATCGTACGTTAAGATATCAGTTAATCGGTTATTAATTGTTATCGGTTCGGTTATCGGATTAACCGGTAAAATCTCACATGAAAAATTTCATAAGTCATAAGTATGTTTAGTTAGAAAAAAGTGGGTGAAAAAAGAAAAATAATATAGAAACAGCTCACCTAAAATAATCAACTTTAATTTAAATTAAAACACCATCCCCTTCACTTTTCATCGACGCCCAGTTCACCTTCTTGCTTGGATGCTTCATATATTGAAGGACTAAAATTATAATTTAATAAATTATTATCGGGTTATCGGTTAACTCGTTAAAATAAGTGGTCAAACCGATAACCGAATCAATAACCCAATAACTTGGGATAGTAAACCGATAATCAAACCGTTAAATCAATAACGCAAATCATTAATCCAATAACTTAATTATTGATTCGAATTATTAGTTTAACTATTAATTTGCACACCCCTAATATTACGTCAAACGTCATTTAAGTACTGGTTTATACTGGTAATTTTTTTTAACAATTGCTTTAGATATTTTTGAGTGACAAACTGTGACCATTATTATTGCTTTTGTTACTTCAAAATAAAAATAAATATAAAATTTTAATTTGATGAATTTTATTGGAGTAAAATATATTATTATTATTAAAAATATTAAAGTGCATGACATATTAGTGTCATAAAATAGAGAAAATGATATTTATTTTTTGGCTGGATGCATATATGGACCCTTAAACTTCTTGATTGGTTTATTTTTTATATTATTCGCGCGTAGTATACGTATTTTACATTTCTAATTAGTTATTTTGCAGGTGTTTAATAGATACAATTTGACTTGACTTCAATTGTTCAATAGGTAATGATCTAAGTACAAGTGTCTAAGTGAAAAAATTGGACAAGTTTAAGAAGTCGTATATGGCTTCAATCTTATTTTTTTGTGTAACTTATGTAACCACTAATGTCATAATCTCCTATTAATTACTCCATTAGACCTAAATTAACTATCTACATTTTTGACATTTGCTCGTGGAAGAAATCCTACACCTGTATAAGAGATATTTTCTTTTCGTATTTAAAAAAATATTTTCTTCCTTGTATTTATGTATATAAAAGAAGACGAGAAATATATGTTGTATATACAAAAGAATTTTGTATCGGAAAAAGCATAAGTACCCCCCTCAACTATTACCATATTTTCAACTACACATCTTTTCTTTTAGGGAGTCCTATTACCCCCGAACTATTTTAAAATGGAATAAATATATCGTTAGGTGTTGAGTTGGCAAAGAAAGTGTGTTCACTCTCTTAAAGACGTGTGAGAGACCAAAAATAACTTAAAATATGATTAATATGGACACCTATCATTTTTTTAATTGGATAATTTATAATCAATTAGTACACATAATTAATTAATGTTAAAACTTAATGTAATATCTTTTAAATTCTTTTCCTTTATTTCTTTGTGAAATATAATTAAATATTATTATTTTTTGCTTAATTGACGCTATTCAAAAGTAACAAAAATTAAATTAAACTTAGATTGCCTAAAAAAGTATTAATTATTATAAAAATTATAATTGGAGATATACTAATATTCCTATAATATTATTATCAATGCATAAGCGTACTGATATTCCTATAATAACTTATTCAAATTTATAAATTTTATAATTTTTATTAATATTATTATCATCACATTGTCAAAATTATTATTTAAAAAAATTAATTGATGCTACTATTGACAAAGTCACTTGTAACATAATGTTATTAGTTAAGAAATTTTAAAAAATCAAATATATATAAATTTAAAAAATATATTTATTATTTAGAAAATCAAAATAATAATTTAAACATTAAAAAAGAATTGAAACCCTAATATTTCTAAAAAGTAATTTTTTTAAAAAAATAGCTTGTTAAAATTAATTTAACCTCTAAATTTGACATCAGAATTTTTAAAAAAAAAATTGTAGAAAAAAGACAAAGTCAACATTAACGTCAATTACAAAAAAAATAATTTTTTTCACAAAGAAAGAAAAAATAATAATTTAGAAAATATTTGCTTAAAACTTTTAATGTTAATTAATTATGTGTACTAATTAATTATAAAGTATCTAGTTACAAAATGATATGTATTCATATTAATCAAATTTTAAGTTTTTTTTTTGTTTTGTCTTTCACATGTCTACAAGAGAGTGAGCACACTCTCTTTGCCAACTCAACACCTAAGGGTGTATTTATTCAATTTTAAAGTAGTTCGGGGGGGGGGGGGGTACTTATGTTTTTTTTTTTTTCAATTTTTTATCGTGTTTGTAATATTGAGGTCAGTATAGTGAAAGAAAGTTGAGACAAAGAATAATATTTGTAGTCGCTTGGACATGTGATTTTATCTCGTAATTTGAAATCATGAGATGAAATCTCAAAAAATCTTGATTTGAAATTTCAAATTATGAGATGGACTTTTTAAAATACAAAATTTGACCCACAAGTTTATATTTGTAAAAAACTACAATTTTATATATACCAATCATTTATTTCAGATGTAAATAAAATTTGTTACTGGTATTATTACTCTTACCAACCTTTACCAACTATTTATATCGGATATGTGGGAGAATTATACTAAAGAGTAGTACATTACAACTCGTGTGCAATTTTGCTTTTTATTGAACTAAAGTTCGATTAATAACAACTTTGTGATAGTGTATTATACTTTGTTACGGACTTTTACTTATTTGATAAGATTGTATAAGAACTAGGAAAATTGGATAGTTTTTCACATCTAATGGAGTTTTATGATCATGAGAAACAAATACAACTTAAGAATTTCAAATTACATGTCCAAATAAAAGCACATTTGGTCATGTGAGATGAAATCATGATATGAAATCATAAGAGATAAAGTTGAGTTTTGTTTGGACATGCGATTTGAAAATTTTAAATTATATGTTTTTCTCATGAACATAAAAGTCCCATAAGTTGTGAAAACTATCAAAATTTCTTCAATTCTTATACAATCTTACCAAATAAGTAAAAGTTCATAACAAGTATAAAACAGTGTATTAGAAAGCTATTCTAAGAAAACACAACATTTATTGATCAAACTTTAATTCAATAAAAAGTAAAATTGAACATGAGTTGTAGTGTACTACTCTTCCCACATAGTTGACAAACTTATATCTGATATAAATGGTTAACAAATGTTGGTAAGAGTAATAATATCAACAATAATTTTTGTTTACATCTAAAATATATGGTTGATAAATATAAAATTATGTATTTTTTTCCTACAAAATATAAACTCGTGGGTCAAATTTTATTTTTGCAAAAGTCAATCTCATGATTTGAAAATTCAAATCGAGCTTTTTTGAAAATTTGAGATTTCATCTCGTGATTTGAAATTATTTACATGTCCAAATGCTAATTTCATTTCATGATTTCAAATCACAAGATGAAACGCATGTCTAAATGACTATTAAAGCTTCAACTTCGTCTCACATGATTTCATCTTGCAATGGCCAAACGGAGCCTAAGTCTTCAACTAACTCACTGTACAAAAAGAGGGTAATTTTATGTTGAAGGAAGATGTTCTTGATGCAGCTTTGAACTCTTTAATTAGTCCGGAGTTATTTGAGTGATCTAACGTTTGGACAATTATATCTTCAACTAATTCGAAATTGTTTGAGTCATACGATATTTGAACCATTGTATCCAATTAAATCTAGATTCTCATAAAAAAAAACTTGCTACTCCAAACTGGAATTCAAATATATTTAATTAAAAATAAGTTGTACTTACTGCTTGATCACATTCCAAAGGTTTATTGTGCAATGTTTTGCTCTTAATCTTGCGCTAAGCCAGTTTTTAGCTTCTAACCTCCACAAGGTTAACTCAGACTTCAGTTTCCACTTACGCAGGACAGACACGTGTCAGTCACCAACGAATATCTTGACAAGCAGGCGAAGAACCTCGAGAGCAGAAGATCCCAAACCACCTGAAATCCTCACGTCGATATTCTCATTCCCGAGTACGCACGAAGTAAAAATGCAATTCCATTAATAATCTATGGAAACTCTTCCACTTTGAAGCTCGATTGGAGAAATTGAAAGAAAAATGGAGAGAGATGGCGAAGGAATAGTGAGCTCCCAGACGCAGAGGGTTAGCAGCGGTCGATCAATCTCACCAACAAGAGTCCGACCCGGATCCGACCCTTTCCTGGTGGCTTGTAGATTGTTTAGCTTTGTTACTGCGTTGGCTGCTATTCTCTGCATTGCTGTTAATGTCTACTCTGCTGTCCGATCCTTTAAACATGGATATGATGTAAGCCCTTCCTGCCATGTATTTGTGTTAACGTGTCTCCTGTTTAGTGTATGAGTGCTCGTGTAAGTGCGATATTAGGGCATCATTGTGGTGTGATGGAAATTTTTCTAGGTATTTGATGGAATTTTCCGCTGTTATGCCGTGGTGATTGCGATTATAGTGGTCGTTGCGGAGACAGAGTGGGAATTTTTCATCAAGTTCTGGAAGGTTCGTCGTGAAGTCTTAGTTTTCCATATGATATTTGCTAGCATTATGATCAATTGGACTATGTTTGAAATGATGCGTTGTAGTTGGAACTATTTAAACTTCAATGCGGCTACTAGCTTGTGTTTGCATTTGGTTCCTGTTTATTCACAAAATCAAAATAGTAATGATCCAAAGGATGATAATGTAACTGTAGCTTTGTAACATCAACGATCGCAGTTTTAACAACACCAGCAACTGCTTGACCAAAAACATAACTACATAATAGTGAAAAGTAATCATCATATAGTAATAGTAGGGAACCACCCAATCACGAGGATGCCATAGGCAAATGCAATTGGCAGTACCACTGCTTACTAAAAGAAAAAAAATGGAAAGAGACTTACAATGAACATAAATACTTTTAGATGTACTTTTAGAAGTTTACTGCATGATTGGGAGCTGGAAAGAGCTGTTGAATTATTCAAGACCTTGAATCATTTCAAGGGTTCAAAGAACTGAAGATTCACTAATATGGAAGCATACCAGTGAAGGAACGTATTCTGTAAAACTCAGCTTATAACACTCTGATTAGGCAAAATCTGTTAACTGGTCAGTGGCCACGGAGACTCATTGGAAGGTGAAGGCTCCTTTTAACGTGCTATGTTTTTCTTGGCTTGTAGCAAGAGAGGCTTGCCTCACACAGGAAAACCGTCAAAGAAGGGGATTTCAACTGTGTTCTGGATGTCTTTTATGTGGAGCTGCTATGGAAAATAGTAGTCACTTGTTCATACATTGCCCTATTACTGCGCAATTGTGGCAGCTATTCTTGAACATGGTAGCCAGTAGGGCTCAGATGGTCAATGCCAGCAACCAGTGTTGGTTTATTGAAGTGCTATCAGAGTGCAGTTAGGCAAGAACTGGTGGAAACTTATCCCAGCTTGTATATGGTGGACTGTTTGGAAGGAGAGAAACTATAGAGTTTTTGAAGACGAATACATTTCTGTGCAGAATGTCAAGATGAATGGTATTCTTTTGTTTTATTTTTGGTGTAAAGAAGGTCACGCTGAGGAGCTGAATCACTAGTTGATATGATAGGATCCTTGTGAAGCAGTAGAAAGCTCGGTTGGGTTTTGTACTTATTGATTGTACTGTTACGGTGCAGCTTTACATTCAGTCTGCTCTTTTCTCCAAAGGTTGAGGGTGATCTGCTAACCATGTTCTATTGTTAAGAAGGTTTTGTGACTAATGAGAAAGGTTAGGTTATTTTGTCTTAATTTGTTCAGGAACTGGTTATAAGTAATCATAATCCAGTTCTTGTTCTGTCTCTTAGTTTTTCAGAAGCTCAGTCTTCCAATTGGAGAGAGAGTTAACATAGGTAAACTGCAAATGCAAAACTATAAGAGTATCTCTTCTTCGTCACGTCGTTAAGCTTGCTTTCTGGAATTAGCATATTAACTTTCAGACAGGAACATATCAGATCTCTTTCCCTTAATTCATCATAACCATGAACCCAAACACTCAAAAGGACAATATGGGAGCTCAAAGATGAAATGATAATACGACCTATAAAAATAAAATAGATTGATAATATGTTCGTGGGGTGACTTTGAGTTTATGGTTTGGCTGGGATTTATCAAGCAAGAATGTTGGTTGTAGTTTATCTAACACAGAAAAAAGATAGCAAAGAATTGTGAACGCCATGCATCACTTAGAGATTCGGAAGTTCAAGGATGAACCTAGTTTGGCTTTTTGGGCCATATAATCTTGGAAATGTCATACCATCACTCATTTAGATAGATATTGAAGAATTTTATGTTTAGGGAAAACATGGCATAAATAATAAGGAGCACTAGGATGTGCTATCCATGTAAAAGTTATATTTGGTTGACCCGTAATTAGCAGTTAGTTAAGATGCAATTGTTTGTCTGCTGCAGCAAAAGAGGCATTTTTCTCCCTTTCAATTTCTGCCCTTTTGAAACTCAAACTCGTTCTCAGAAGCATCCAGTCACTTGTACTATGCCATTTTTGTCTTCCTCTCTACTCTTTTTGTTATTAGTTATTTATAGTCTTGCATTAAAGTTAATAAATCCAGATGTAGCTTAATTATTTTAATGTTCCATCAATTTTGCTTCTGGTAGCACAAATGGAAAGGTTTCATTTGTTCCTAGGTGCTAAACTTTGATAATAATATCCTTCTATGTGGTATACAGTGGCTTTATTATTATAATGTGCATTCTAGCCATTTGCACATTTTGACCCGATACCTTTGACAATAAATAAAAGCCCAACAGTACTGATGTCAACTTCCAATGACTTCATGTAGGTGTTGGAGTTTTCAGCTGGAAGGGGCATGCTGCAGATCTTGTATGCAAGACTTTAGGCCTGCTGAGTTTGTTGAAATCAGACTAAATCAGACTTAACATTATAGTTGGTTTCTAGGGTGGAACTCACATTCTTCTCTTTCTGGTTTGTTCTAGTGTTGCAGTGATGACCAGAGCTTATCCTGAAGAATATGGGCAAAGGAATGACCTCATTCTTCTCCGGAATATAGCTAGCTACTTTCTTCTTACCTGTGGTGCAATTTACATTATATCAGTAAGTTCAGGAAACCATCAGGTTGCCACATGGCAATCACTTGTCTGTCAGGGTCCATATTGTTGTAGCTTGTAGTTAATGCGACACAATCCCTGAAGAGTATGATGTGTGGCCTTGCTTCTCTTGATCCCCACCCACCTCCAACAGAGGCGGTAAATATGAATATCTATAACAGATTGCATTTAGCTTTCAGAGAGGAGAATTCTTTGCAAGAATGCGAGCAGTCTGCACCTGTTAAATATGCTACCAGAAGCTATGCTAACTAATATTCTGCTAAATGGTCTTAAAGATCATTTGTTTGCATGATCATGTAAATCTTAATTGTGTTTACTTGGTCTCCATGATATACAGTGTGCTGTTAAAGATTACAGCCTCTGAAAGTCTGCATTCTGTGGCATTTATTTTAACTTCAATTATCTCGTATTTAAGCATGAGGGCTTGCTTCTGGCTGCATACCTGCTATTGGAGTCCATCTTGTTAATCTTTTTGAGGTAGCATATGATACAATTGACTTTCACTTTGTTTTTTCTCCACTTATGTTACTTGTAGGGACTTTTGTGCTTTGGATTTATCAAACGTGCTCGTCAGGCAAAAGAAGTCTCCAGGGAGCAAGCAATTAAGGATCTGCAGGTAATCCATAATATCATGTTGCACTCTTATCAGTTTGGAAGCAAACCTTGAGCTGAACAAGAGAGAGAGAGTTAGATATGTGATGCTTCTCCAGGCCTCGCATGGGTCTCACTCTCCAACTTCTTATTTTTATACAGTTTTCTCTGGTCCTCTGGTTTTCTGCTACTGCGGCTCATCTTTTCTCCAAACAGTATCTACCATCCAACATTCCAAACTATTCGGCCCTTAAAACCCTGACGTCACTCTTCGCATCACCTACTTTAGTGAAAACAAATTGCAATGCAGATTTCAGCACAACGTAACTGCTCTATGTTAGAGACAATATGAGAAGAGAAAAAATGGACAGAGAACCAGAGTAGTCACGAACCTTCTTGTCATGTCCATATCTAAATTAAGCTTGCAACTGGATGAAAGTGGATTTGGTTCAGAGGTTTTCTGTTGTAAAAAATTAAAAAAAGGTATATTCTTATAGCCAAATTTGCAAATATCGCCTGGTGTGATATCACTACCAACTATAACTGGGCCACAGCACTGCCATTAAGTTGCGATTCACAAGCTGTAGCTTGCAAGAGTACCTCTCAATAGTTGGTAGGAGAGCTAGCAAGGCATAGCTCGAACAACAGGGCTTCAAAACTTAAATTTGTTCATGTTAAAGAGTTGGGCTTTATAATTTGGTTTACTGTTGCCCATATATCGAAAATAACCTCTCTACCTCCCAAGGTAAGGGTAAGGTCTGTATACACACTACCCTCCCCAAGAACCCACCTGTGGGATTACATTGGGTATGTAGTTGGTGCCGATATGTGTGTATCACATTCTTTGATGGCTGGTTGTCATTTTAACTCTCATCTTTTGAGCAAAGAAAAGTACCGTAGCATCTGGGGAGTTAGACAGACATTAAATTTTAGTTGGAATCTGAGGCAACATATTTGTGCAAGAGGGGAGATTTTCGAGGGATTCCTGGAAAAACTTTTAGGTCAGCGATATTGCAGATAAAGGGTTTTAGAAATCTGTCTAATCACATTCTGGTTCAGCCAGTAGGTCATAATGTTCTAACTTTTTTAATAGCTCTGGATCTAGGTGATAGTGTTGCACATTGCATTTTAGTTGGAATCAGAGGCAACATATTTGTGCAAGAGGGGAGATTTGGATCCAGGGATTCCTGGAAAACCTTTTGGTCAGTGATATTGTAGATGAAAGGTTTTCAGAAATCTGTCTAATTGCATTCTGCTTTAGCCAGTAGGTGATAATGTTATTTTTTAAAAAATTGGTGGTGGTATCCAATTTAGGTGAAATAGTTATAGTGGGGATTCAGACTTGGGATTTCCAGGTTGTTGCTCCTACACCTCAAGCACTTAGACATCCTCTTTGGGACTAGGTGACACTCTCAGACTTTTCAGTTGAAAAAAATAATGATAATAATAAAGACATCTAATATAGGGTGTACTCCTGAGCGAGAGCATGTGTAGTTAAACTTGCATGCATTTTAGCTTGAAACAGTGGCTCATATCTCTGTATAGGACATATTTAGGGAGCTAGTATTTCTGGAGAACATTTTGCAAAAAGTGATAATAGCAGGGGTTGACAGCATTCATTATAGTTTTGTTGATACAGTTCCAAGGACTTATAATCATCATTTTGTTAGTTGTATGTTAAATTTTTAATGAAACATATGGTAATAATGTTTTTGTTCCATGGACCTTCTAGGAATAGCATTAGGGTGAGGATGGGATTACATATCTCCACCCCCGCCTCTCTGAAAGCATCCTTTCCATGGCCCCACCCCCCAACTACCTAGGGAGCAATCTTCTTCTTTGCTTATCTGTTGTCGTTCAGTTTATAGCGTAATTACATTGAGTAAGGTTGTTTTGCAAAGTCTATAACGTTACATGAGAACTGCAATGCTTTTGGTTGTGCTTCTCACTTTTTAAATAATGGTAATAAACTCTTAGTGCCTGCCTTTCATATTCGGGGATGTCAAGCCCTGTTGCTGTACAGGGATAAAAAGAAATTTCTTCTCCCCCGTTCCCCATTCACAACTCCAACTGCGTCACTAGAGTTTGAATTGAGCAATTGTTTCTTGACCTGCTCTTATTACCGTGGGTGACATCGACTCATCTGTTTATCGCATACTCACTATTTCTGAAATCATCTTAACAATCCAGGATTTGGAGCGTCGTAGAGAAGAGCTTGAAGCACTGTTGATACAAGAGAGGGCTTGACTACATAGAGCTGATATTATGCTACAGCAAACCCACCGTTGCTATTGAGGAGAAAGCTTTAAAAGGAGAGCTCAAATCAACAAATTTTGCTGTTCGTTGTTTTTTACATGCCTTGTTCCCTCTTTGAGATTGAAAATTTTCACCATGCATGTATTGCAAAATCTGTACAGCTACAGAGACCAGTTTCCTAATGGCAGTTATTATCGTAAACCAGGTGGTTGTCTAATCCTTCATTCCTTGTTAGTTCTAGACAATTAAATGTTAAGCAGCAGCACCTGCTCGTATTGATTTTGTGTTAGAGCCGGACAAATTATTTAACGTACTTATTCAGTAGCATTTACAAAGCCATTTTTCTAATGGCGTTTGCTACCTGAAATTTCAATTTTCTACCCAGCTAACTTTAGATGGTATATAAGCAACCAGGTTTACAAGACGTTAATTTTGGCAACATTCGGATACATCATGGTAAATTTAATAGCGAGATGTGATAACCAAGTTTAAATTCAATCAAACAGATTGAACATGAATGAGTGAAATGGTGTAAATGTTTCAGGTTCCTATTTCAGGCTAAAATAGGCAGTGTTCGCAGTTTTTCATAGGCTATTAATTTTTTGTCCAACTAATTGTTGTCTCCAAACGAAGAGTAGAGATTGTTGAACTTGTTTTTTGGTTTAATAAGTAACTCCCACTGTTTAGCTTAGGAAGTCGAAGAATTTTTTCTTTGATTATGCCTTTTGTAATTTTAAACTATTTTTGACTTTTTATATATATTTTAAGTTTCAGTATTATTTAAAGAAATTATGAAATCCATATTCAAATCACATGGAATGTTGGAGTTTCGTAATGTTCGACCACTATTTTTTTTTCCAATTCTCGAAATAGAAGCAGAGTACTTGAAATGGACTAAAAGGTGAGAAATGAAATCCTTGGTAATAATTGAAAGTTCGGATTCTCAATTGAATTATTAGAATTTTCTAAAAATAGAGTACTAAATTATTATATGATAATAAAAAAAAGTTATTTCACTATTACTCATATTTATAATGATACTATATTTTAAATCAATTATTCACTATAACTCATAGTAATTGTTTTAATAATTTTTTTCCCTATATTTTAAATTTAATTAATAAAAAATTCAAAATACAAATTAATGGAGGAAATAGATATTTTATCCTGTTACAATTTGAATTGAATTAAATGGAGCAAGAAATATGCTAATGTGGTAGATAATAAAATAGCGGGGTTGACGGCAGGGAAAGCGTGGACGCGGGGGAGAGATGGGAGACGAAAAGGTGAAGAATGAAGCAATGGAGATAATGGGAATGTTCCAAGTGCTTCCTCGTCTCGTCGTCTTCGATCTCGATTACACCCTCTGGCCCTTTTATTGGTATCACCCAATTTCTTTCTTCCTTTAATCCTATTATTGTTGTTGTTGTTGTTGTTGCTGCTGCTGCTGCTAGTTTCTAGATTAATCAATTTCCCCAATTTGGTGATCTTGCTGGATTTTAGCTGATGCCCAATTTTGACTCTTCCTTTTCATTTTCAGTAATTGATTTTCTTTTCTTCTCGCAGTGTTGGAATTACTATAGCTTCTTTTCTTTGATTTGTTTGTTTCTTTTTTCATTTTGTGTTCTTTATATGATCTTTTTGGCGAAAATGGATACACAGGATTCATGTAGACGACCCAAGTAGTTTAGTATTTACATGTTGTTGCTTTCTTATTCTTTCCGTGGTAGCAGGATTGAGACATAGGCAATTAACATAAGTGAATTTTGTGTTTGCGGGAGGTGGGTTGGGGCTTGCAGAGGTGGATCTGAACTTTATGGGTTCGAGTTTACGAATCCATCACAACCATTTGATTTACTGCTCTTGAAATCAAATATTTACACTTATTTGGTGAATTTTTTAGCACATATACGGATTCCCAACCAAAGCTACCTTACACTCTACATCTGCTGATCCGCTGGGGAGGGGTATCGCTTTTATCAGTAAGCTCTGAAGTTTGGTTGAGCTAATAATAAGTAGAGGTTATGCCCTGCTTTTCCGCTCTCTACTTTAGGAAACAAGCATACTGTATCCTTATTTTGTAAGGTCCTTTTCTGCTCTCAACTTTAAGAAACAAGTGTACTGTGCCGTAATTTTCTATAGCCAAGGATATATAAATTGATTAAATTCCATGTTTCTTCTCCCGAGGCCTTTCATTTGGTTTAATGTTACTCCAAGTTAACATGCTTGCTACATCTGCGTGCAACTGCTTCTGTAGTTCAACACCCTCATTATCTATCCAAAAAGAGAGTGCTTATTATTTTGCTTAAATTTGGTTTTTATTTACTTATAATACCATTTGTGGTCTGCTTTGCTCATTCAGTGAATGCCGCTCCAAAAATGAAAATCCATCTATGTATCCTCAGGCCAAAGGTATCTTACATGCCTTCAAGGACAAGGGAGTCAATGTTGCTATTGCCTCAAGATCACCCACTCCAGATATAGCAAATGCTTTCCTTCAAAAACTGGGGATAAAATCAATGTTTGTAGCCCAGGTGAGATGATGGAAATACCAGCATCTCTTTCAATTGTTCTTTTGATGCTGTGATAACCTGCAATTTTTATTAATAAAAGCTATTTCTGCGTCCCATTTGGTTAGTAGTTGACCTTGGACCCTCTCTAGGAGTGGGACAGTAGGCTGGAATAGAGAAACACCAAGAAAATAATAGGTTCGTAACTATATTGTCTATATGTTATGGGATGAAGAGTTTAATGTCATATAAAAGCAAATGATGCTTTAGAAAGCCCCTCATTACAAAAAAATAAAACTAAAAATGAGAAGATCTTCATATAGCTTTATCGAACTGTTGCAGTTTGAATTAAGGGCTTTTTGTTAGCTAGTTTTTAGTTTATCATGAATGGAGTTTATTATTCCGATTTCAACATAGCAAACATTTTATGCGCAATTTCACTTTTCAGATGGGCCATGCATATATATAAGATATTTATCATGCGGATTACTATGTACAACTTGGTATGTTAAACATTTTATGGAAAACTAGACTCAGAAGGCATCTTCAGATTTATGTGGTCTATAAATTATTTATAAGCCACATTCTGTTCTAATTGGCTGGTCTTGCCATCTTGGTGGTTTGGTCGGTTTCGTTAGCACCTCCTACATAGGGTTAGGAATGTACTGAAGATGAAATTTGTTTATTTTGGCTTTTGGGGCAAGGAGTTTATATTTAACTTTACTGTAGGTGTTCAAAAATAAGGTGGTGTAAACTTAACCTCTCCAAGTATTGTTAAGTCAATATTTATTGGACGTGCAGATTCACATCTCTTACAAGTTACAACCAACTCAGTCGTCTACTCGTGGAGGAGAAGTAAATATTTTTTTAGCTTACAACCATCAGCTTCATCTGGGCGCCACTTGTAATATTGATTTTTTTCTGAAAAGTAATCAAGGCGGCGTTCCTCTCACATATCAAAAGAAATGTTAGAACGAGGCGTCTTGGCTAAAATGTCCATCTAGCAATAAGCATAGGATTCGTGTCCACCTTGTGATTGACACTAAAGACAAAGGAGGCATCCAGTATCTAGGCACGTAAAGCAGCACTTGTCTAGAATTAGTAGGTCATGAAGGGCATTTATCTTCATCTGTTATCAACACACTGTATCAATTGATATGCTCACTGCTTTCTTTATCAACTTACCCACCTGTTGGACCATTTGCCTATATCAAACAATTCCTCGAGGTGTTATCTATTAGCCACCTTTATGGACCTCGAGAATTATGCTAGCTCAAAGGTATAGAGTAAAAACTCATCATTGCAGAGACCTCTAGGAAATTCTGTTGACATTCCCCTCACCAAGTATCATTTTGATATTTCCAATCAGTCTCTACATTCCATCCTCCCTATAATTACCTCTTTTATTGCCACGACTATTTAATTTCCAGAATTACGTGAATGCTAGTTGAGGATTTTGAACTTTTAGAATTCCAGTTTGGAGAATGCACTAATTCTTTTAGTTCTTTAACCTGGAGTTGGAAGTTCTAGTTCGTTTTAGGATTTCTTCCTCAAAGTCGCATGCTTTCATGGGATGTGCTACTGTAAAAGTTTGCACATGCAGAATTCTAAAATTTAGTTGATGATGATGATAATCATTTTCTATGTGAAACTTGGAATTCTCTACCTTGGAATTTAAAATTTCTGCCAAAGTGCAGATTGTTCTTTTCTTAATTCTCCTAAAACTGGTTCTGGCAGGAACATCACTATAGAAATTGTACTGTGTCCTCGTCAGGCTACTATTAGATTCCATATTCCCTAGCCATTTTCTTGCCTTGATAATGTGCTATCCTTGAAAATTACCCCAATTATCAGAAAAATCTTCTTTGTATATATTCAGCAGACACAATTCTCACATTTGAACCCAGTTCTTTTATCTTTCTTCTGTTTGGCACAAACATCACTTCCAGTTGCACTCCTATTTTTGGTTGTTTTCATTTTTAGTAAACTATTTTTATTGTAGTTTACCTTTGTAAGTTTGTATTTTCCTATGCATCTTCGACATGAGTGTGCTTAAATTGATGCAAAAGTACAGGAGTCTGTGTACTTCCTTTGAAGCTCAGAGCCTTCATTTTTATCAGTGAAGCTCAGAATCTTCATTGGTTCTTCACTTCTTTCTAAACATCAGCTGAAATTTCTCTTTTTCTACATCAGCATTTGACTTTTAGCTGGAAAATGAAACTGATTCCTATTCTTCACTTTTCCTTGGCTCCCGTTTTTCTTTAAGAGGTGGTGGTCGCGGGGTGTTGGAAGAAAGATAATAAGTGAACTATGTTTTGTTGCAATGCATGATAATCTAAGATCTCCATCTCTCCTCACTTTTATGACTAGGCCCTCTTTATTCATTTTTTATCTGATGCTGTTTGCTGTGTGAGGTAATCATACTGAATGCTTAATGATGCAGGAGATATTCTCCAGTTGGACACATAAGACAGAGCACTTTCAGAAAATCAACCGAAAGACGGCAGTGCCCTACAATGAGATGCTATTTTTTGATGATGAAAATCGGAACATACTGGCGGTAAAATCGCTCTTTGCCAATTGTATCATGCGTTCAATTGATTTAAATAATAACATCACTTGTTGGTCTAGATCAAAAGTAATTGTTACATGCAAATCCTAGAGATCCACATAGTAGTCTAAAGCAGTATTTTTCAGGTTTCAAAAATGGGTGTCACAAGTATATTGGTGGGCA
This sequence comes from Datura wrightii, assembly GCA_035772735.1. Classification (NCBI taxonomy): domain Eukaryota; kingdom Viridiplantae; phylum Streptophyta; class Magnoliopsida; order Solanales; family Solanaceae; genus Datura; species Datura wrightii. The sequence continues at coordinate 2,821,895 of JASDFA010000038.1, read as the reverse complement.
AAGGGGTAAATTTAGGGGCTCTGAAGCAAGGACTCTCCGAGTTTGTTCAGAATTCTGCTTCAGTGGAAAAGAACAAAGAACGATGGCGCAAATTCTCAGAAGAACCAGGTTCATCCAAACGTGACACACAATGACGATGAAGCAGTCCCCATCATAAAAGGAAAGGTAAACATTGGGAAACGTCAGCTGCTTTAGCAGTTTGAAGTATGGCCCAAGTCCTGTATCAGTTATCTGTTCCCATTCAAGGATCATCGTCCAAATCTTTTGTTGTTGATATGGACATTATAACTGTATGAATATTGGTGGCACTTTGAACTTGTTCAACAGACAGGTTTCCTATCCTGTTGATTATACAACACTTTGGATAGTGGGAAAACATTTCATTTACTATGATTCAAAAATTAGAAAGCATTATCTGTTGGTGAGCTATTATTTTCCTTCTGGACCATACTCTGAAATGAGAGGAATAGATTCAAAGAGCAACGCCATGATGCGATTTTTAGTCGTGGAGTTATTACCACCGTGGCCATCACCATGCTGGTACATGCATTGCGCCATTCTTGCTAGGTTCATAGCACACGTAACAAATATCTCAAGGAAGGGGTGTGCTGCTTTGTCATGAGCTTCGTTCAATTTCTTCCATGTCTGGCTAATCAGAACCCTAATATGTTGTCTAGCCTCTTCTTCTGAACATTTAGTTTCGTTCATGTAACATTGTATTGATTTGGGTACGTCACCCCTTTTCAACTCCTCCTGCATTGAACAATGGAAACACTAGTGTTGGTAAATAAAAGCAAGGCAGATAACCTTCTATAACGTGTTAAATTATAGTACCGGTGATGTTCCTAAATCATTGGCAAGCCGCAAAATCAATGCTGAGCAACGAATTATGTCATGGTAATTATTCTCCAAGTAGTGCAAAGCCTCATTGTTTACTGGAGCTGATATTGAAATCCAGGCATTCTCCATATATTCTTCCATGGTTGGCATATACTGGCTATAGTACCACTTTGCTTCTCTTAGGTATGATTTGCACAAATCTCTCCACTGAAACATTTAGTTTTGCGCAGGTAATTGATAGTACATATCGAGTTTAACTTATATATAGACAATGTAAACAACTTTTAACACTATCAAGATCACTTATCTTATTTTCGAGAAAAAAAAAAAGTTACCGCATTTCTTAGATAGGGTAAAATGAAAATGCCTTGCTCTTCAAAAGCATCACAACCCACTTCATTAATAAAGTTGTCGAGTGCAAAATAACACATCTTCATGTTGTCTGGGAGTGGGAGTTTATCCAACTCGTCGATATTCCATCTGAAATTATATAATACGAACAAGTTGCTATAAAAAGTAGCTAGCAATATTAATAGATTTTAACAGTTTAATTTGGCAATTAGAAATAAGTATTAGTAATTACCTTTGGATGGCATCAGTGAAGATTTGTAGTTCATGGAGAGTACCAAAAACATCATAGACATCATCTATTGTGGTTACTAAAGCATTTACTTTTGTGGCAATTCTTCTGAAATATCCATATTCAGGAAGGAAATTTACTCCAATGGTCCAAAAATAATTCTCCACCAACCTATCTCTTGCAAATGGCAAATTCTCTGCTAAGCCTGTTTCCTTCCACCACCTATATATTATTTTTTTATATAAACGAACTACATATTTGAAATTCTCTAAGGAGAAAAAAGGAAAAATATATTATATATATATATACTAATGCATATAGTCCGTGGAATTCACATTTGACCACGATTAATATATTTTAGACGATTTATTAACTATGTTTTTTTTTTAAAAAAAATTGGAATAGGAGAGGAGAAAACGGGGAAGAGATTATAAGATGGAAAATCAAACCCTCAACTAAACTACGAATTCTCATATTATTTATTACTTTATATTAAAAAATTGGCTTTTTTGTAGTGCTATGCATCTATAAAAGTATTATACGTAAAAATATTTTATATTAAAGGTGCAAGAAAAATTATAGTAGAGTCAAAATTTTGAAAATTTCAAGCAAATAAATCTTAATAAATAATGTTGGAGTCTGCCACCACAAGAGGTGATAGTCTAGATGAATGATCCTTTTGAGAAGAAAAAAAGTAAAAATAAATACAAACAACAATAACGATATACTAAGTGTAACTTCATTAGTGAGATTTGGAAAAAATGCGGTATAAACAAATCTTACCCTTATCTTGTAAGATAGATAGGTTGTTTTCGATATCCTCGAACTCAATGAAAAAAAAAATAGAGCTACTAAGTTATACCTTGCCACATATTTTAAGTCTTGAAGGTGAGCAGCTTGAACAATGTTGAAGTCAAGTATAGCAAGCTCAAGCAAGAAAGGGATGATATTGTCTTGTCTTTTCTTGTAAAAATTGATAAACCACTTGGTCTCTAATCTCAACATCCTCCAATGCAGTGGAAGCTCCAAGGCATGGTGCACTAATTCAACCAGACTTTGATCCATATAATTATTTTTATTTCCAGCCAAATACTCTCTTAGGTGTTTTTCTGTCAAATTTCGTGCTAACTCCAACTCCTTTTCACCTTTTATTGCAAGAAATGAAGCTTCATATAAATATAGCATCCCCTTTGTATCCTTAGTTGTATGAATTTCACCACATCCAGCCGTACTGTCATCACAAAGACCATCAAAAATTTCTGCAAACAAAAACCATATTTTATTTAGCATTTATATGATTCGAGCTTTGAAAATAGAGAAGGTACTATAGAAATTTGTTTGCCATATTTTTACTTTTAAAGGGTGAAATTTAATTGAAAGAGCGACCCAGAGAAGGCAATAACAATGCAAATAATTTGAGACCACTTCTCCTTTAGTGTGTCATATGCGAGAAATAGTTGAACCAGTGAACTTCATATATCGATTGAATGGAAAAAAGGAAAAAAGGAAAAAAAGAAAGAGAAAAACTAGATACTATAAAGGCACCTAGTGAAATGTTAAATCCATGTTGTCTCAAGAGCCTAAATTTCAAGGCCGTGTGATATAATGAATCTCTTGACGTGGTTGTACTGCTACTACTATGATCATGTACGCTCCTTAATATTTTCATGATTTCATCCTTGAAGTGGTAACTCACTCCAAGCCTCTCTAAATTATCAATCAACTCCAATTTCTCCAATTCTGGTGAAACCTCAACGTCCATCATCATCTTCTTCATTTCCCTTTTCACTTCGTTAAAGCGCTTCATATATTTCTCTCCCTATAAGCAATACTAAAGTTAATAATAATTATCACAATAAGACTGTGTGCTATATATGTATATATATAAAACCAAAAATATATACCACGTAATCATTGTGAATGGATTGAATATATTCAAAATTCCACATAGTAGGTTTGTAATTTCCTGAACGTCGAATAATGTGATTTGGTTTATCTAAATTCATGGCGCCAGCAGTAGAGAAGGAGGCTTTTGATACAATATTAATATTCTTGCCGGCAGCAGCAGTTGAGGAGAAACGAGGAAATGATGGTCTATTGGAGGTGGCTATGGGTGTCACCATCCCAACATTACTGAATATTGTAACCATTTTATTGATTCTCTGCTCAATATCTTTGTATGTATGAATCTTTAGAAGGTTCAACACCCAAGTTGTTGCCAGTTAAATAGAATCAAAATGACTCTCCCTATTTTATTTTTGGTATAATATATAAATAGACACTTAAAATTGGATTCAAACTTTGAAAGTGCACATCTAGGCACCTCAACTTAGTTTCAACTGACAACTAAGCATTCCAACTAGTCCCACTATGTCTTGTAGGCACACGATGCTGACGTGACACTTGACAGAGTGGAACCAAATTGAGGTGCCTAGATGATCATCTTGTAAGTTAGAGTGCTCAATTGACATAGTAAAACCAAGTTGAGGTGCCTAGAAATGCATTTTCAAAGCTTGAGTACTTAATTGCCAATTAAGATCAAATTTAAATGTCTATTTATATATTATGCCTTTATTTTTAGGGAATGAAATAAGTTCTTGTCTTCATATTTAGTAAAGTATGGGTCACTTTTTTGACTGAGACAGGGAACATACTTTTGTGACCTGCTCTATCATTTTCCTCCTAAGAAATTCTCAAAATTATATTATCACTTTATTATAATTTATTTATTTTATTTTAATTTGATATATAGTTTTTTTTAGAAGTTGGAATCTCATAATCTTAAATTAGATTAAGAAAAATATATCAAAGGAAAATAATTGAGTTAAAAGTCTCCATAATATAAAATTTATATTAAAACGTTTAGTAAAAATTCTGCGAAAACAAGAGTCAATAAGAGACAGTGAACAATGACCAAAATTTTCCGGTAAAGCCTACTAATTTGGTAGTTTAAGAAGGCTTTTAGTAAGGTACGTGTCACTTTTTTGATTAATACAAAAGAGACGGTGAACAAACTTTTTTGGTAAAGCCTACTAATTTGTAAAACTTACTTTTCAGATTTTTTCTTTCTTTTATTTCTTGTTCATCCTTTTCCTCCTAAGAAATTCTCAAAATTGTACTTATCTCTTCTTTTTTTTTAAATTTTAATTTATTTATTTGATTTTATCTTAATATAAAATATTAAAAAATTAATAAATACTTTTATATTTTCTCATCTCAAACTAGAAATAAGAAGAATATACAAAAATATCATTTGATTTATATTTGTATTAATCTTAAACATATCAAGTGAAAAAAATAATATATTTATTTTGAAAATAATTTTAAAAAAAATTAAAACAAATAAATTAAACTGGGAAAGTACCAAATAGTGCATCTAAGTCGGCTTAGGTCTAGTTGCCTGATTTATGAAAAAGCCACAAAAACTATTGGAAGGGCTCTAATCTATTTTTCTAAAAGTAATTACGTGCACAATTTTTCTTGGAAACTAAGACTTATTCATCTATAAATAATATATTTCTTTATTCTCCTTTTCTTAGTAATTTATATGGCGGTTTTAATTTTTATTATTTTATTTAATTTATAATATTTATTAACACGATTCACTAATCTTTATAACATAACAAAATATGGTCGACTGGACTTATGTTGACGATAGTGTCCAAGCATTCATGGGTGGATCTAGGTGGACTGAAGAGCTTTCAGATGAATTCCTTTATATATAGGGTTAACTTTATATATATATATATATCAGATCAGATCCTAGACATGAAGCAAAAACCAGTCAGAGTGAAAAATTTCTCTCACGGAATAGGTCCTAAGATGAATCGTAATGAGAGACCATGAGTTGTGGTTAGACTAGTGATGAGCAATATTGTCTTCTTTCCATATACCAGAGACCATGACTCAAGTAATTATATTTTTTTTTATAAACAAAAAAATTCTAAATGTTGTAAAAATTATAACATTTTTAAATTTTTTTTATGATAATCTTATTAAATAAGTAAATTGTGGTTTATAAATAAAATATTGAAATATCTTAAAGTGTTGCATTGATTAATCACATATCTCCATGTTACTTTGATAAATAAATATTTGTGATAACAAACTTTCAAATACATACAATTTTATAAAGATTCACTACTCATCAATAATAGTAACTAGTTATGAGTCTTTTTTTGTAAAATTTAAATCGATGGATGATATGGACAATCTCTTCACGCCGAGCATGAGTCTTCTTTTGCAAAATTTAAAATGATTGATCTTTTTTTATTTATTTATAAAATATAAACTTATGAGTCAAGTTTTATATTTAATTTATTTTTATTTTAAAAATCACAATTTAAAATCCAAAATTATACTTTTTGAAGCACTATGATTTAAAATTATAATTTTAAATTATATTTTCAAATACTAATTTAAAATTATGACATCATACTGCATATCCAAACTGGAGCTACTACTAGACATGAATAATAACCTGGTGTCGTATATTGGTGTCACCAAGTTTTGTAGATATATACTACTTACTTCATACTTTAATTAGTATATATGTATACTCTCATGTTTAAATTTATTTATTTTATTTTTTATTTTAGTTCATTTCAGAAAGTTTTTTTTTTTTACTATTTTCAATTTTAATTTTTAATTTGACATATTTAAGATTATAAAATTGAAACGAGACAAATAAATTAAAATGAAAGAATTTTTAGTATTTAGCTCTTATATCACGAGTTTTTGCACTATGTTAAAGTGTAAAAAATTTAATGTGTATATAATACTAAGGTGAAGCTAAAAGTTCATCTGCGAATTCAATATAAATCAATAATTTTAACTCAAAATTTATATTTATTTTTAAATATCTTTTTAATTTAATATGTATAAATAATTTTTTTAAGAACCCAACAAGTTATAGGTCCCCTCATCTGATTTGTAGAATATTATAGATTTGATAATCTAATCATGATTGATTTAGATTCGCTTATGATATAATATTAAAGACCGATTAGATTTGATGAACCTACTAGTAGAAAATAAAGAGCACAAAGACAATAATCTAAAGGAATAATTTAATATATGATACTCATGTTTCACATGACTATATGAATAATTGAATAACTGATCGATTTCAATGCACGAGTCATTTTTTATTTCTTTTATGCATTATTTTGGTAGTCATTTTATTTTTTTTAAGCCACTATTCATTTAATTTCTGGTTTTCAAACTTGTAGATAGATGTTGTACATAGTTTAAATTGATTTGAAATTTTTAAATATTAAATTAAATTAATTATGTTAAATTTATAAATTAAATTAAATTAATAGAAAGTTGAGTTTTTCAATCTTAATTTTTTTGTTGTTGTGATTTTTGAGTTCTTTTTCTGATAAAGTTTTTAATAAAATATGTAGCTTGTACTTGAAATATTTCTTTAATCCTAAGTAACAAACAACTACCTAAGATATTTCTTAATTAAGAAAATAACATAAAATATGAGATGAGTAATGATATTGTACTAAAATATTTAATAAAAGAGATAATGAAATCAGATAAAATAAATATTGTTAATTAATAAATCATAACAAAAATGAACATACTTTAAAAGCACTAAGTCATGTCAAACTAAATACGTCTAATAAGTATTAATTAGTTACTTAACTAAACAATAAAGAAAAAAAAACTATATGTTTTGACAGTGTAAATAATTAACCTGCAAAATTAAAGAATAAATGTCTAATATTATTGTCATTTCTAGTATTGAAGTCATTTTTTTTGTTAGTATTAATATTGATTTGGTTCTGTTTAGACATTATTTGACTTAATAACAAGCATCTATGAGCTATTAAAATTTATAAGATCATTCAACATTCTAAGTCAAACTTGAAATAATACATGTTAAAAGATAAAAACTATGAAAAAATTTAAAAAGTATTCATAAATTATATAAAATATTTATAAAAATTACATACATATGATATCGGATTAATTTAACTCAAATTGATTTATTTTTAATAAAAATTTTAAAAAATCAAATCAAGTATAATTAAATATTTTTTTAATATCAAATCAAATCAAACTAAATGACCAATCAATTTTTTTTCTAAATGTATGTGTATATATATATATAACCACCATCTCGACATGTCTATATTCTTTTTCTTGTGAAAAACAATAGTAATGGGCCCATTAATAATGGCTAACCACCGGCAAAGTATGCTGCGGATGATCTTGCTAAAATATCTTAGCATAGTTTAAACCAAAAAAATAAATAATGAAATTATATAAAATAAATATTATTAATTAATAAATTATAATAAAAAAAATTATAATCTAAAAATATTAAGTAATGCTAAAATAAGTATAATATAAAAGTATTAATTATATACTTAAATATTAGTAAAAAATAAAATTAAATTATGTAATTTTACTGTGTAAATTAATAAAAAGTTTAAAAATAGATATCTAATGTTATTGTAATTTTTAGTGTGAATTGAATTTCTTTTATAATTAGCATTAGTATAGATTTGATTTTGTTAGAATTATAGTTTTGATTGAAGAGCTTAGTGGTAGTTAACAAGTTAGTTATAGTTAGTTAGAATTAGTTAGGCCACTAGTTAGTTAGTTAAAGTTAGTTATAACTAATTCCCCCCCCCCCCCCCCCAATTTTTTCCTCTTTCTTTTCTTATTTTCAGATTATATACAAGTATGTATATAGGTCAAAGCACTCTACAATTAATCAAGTTATCATTTTTTAGATTTACATCACTGTGTGTTGATTTCATTGCATAGAGGCAGATCTGTGATCTTCCTCTTCAACTTTTACTTTCTGCTTCTTCTTCTCCTTTCTTCTTCTCCTCTGTTTTCTTGTTATTTACTGCTCACAGCTTCCATTTCAACATGGTATCAGAGCTAGGTTGCTCGACTCAATTCAGATTCAACTAAAGATCGATTTATTTGCTTTCTTCATTTCTGTTTCTCTGCTTACTGATTTCCAGATCGATTTGTGCACAATCAACTGTGTTCTTTTGATCATTTCACTCACAAATCTCAGCCATTTAACATAGTTCGATAATGGCAGATTCACAGGGAGCTTCAAATTCAAGCTCTGGAAGTCAAAGTTTTCTGGACATGATGAGTCCAATGTGCATACATCCATCGGAAAGTGCAGGATCTGCATTGGTTCCGGTAAAATTTGATGGCACAGGCTATAGATCATGGAGGAGAGGCATCCTCAGGGCATTATCAGTGAAGAACAAACTAGGATTTATCGATGGAAAATGTAAGAAACCAGATCCTAACTCAGATAGCTATGCAATGTGGGAAAGGTGTGATGACATGGTCACCTCATGGATGTTGAATTCCCTATCACCAGATTTAATGGATAGTTTGCAGTATGTGAACAATGCAAAGGAGCTTTGGGATGAGCTTGAGGAAAGGTATGACCAAACTAATGGAGCTAAGCTTTACCAGTTATAAAGAGACATCAATGAGTTTGTTCAAGGTAATCTGGACATCACTGCTTATTACACAAAATTGAGAAAACTTTGGGAAGAACTGAGTGCACTTGATGTGTTTGTGGAGGAAAAGCTGCAATACAGAAAACTGAACAGGACAGGAGGCTGATTCAATTCTTAATGGGTCTAAATGAGGTTTATACTGTGGTCAGGGGCAACATCCTAATGATGAATCCACTACCTAGAATGGCTTAAGCATTTGCTATTCTAGCACAGGAAGAAAAGCAAAGGGAAGTTAAGCCTCAAGGTAGTCGACTTGGATTTGAATCTACTTCACTAAATGCAGGTAGATTTGGAGACACAAACTCTAGGACAAACTATAGGCAACAACAATATGGTCAATTGAGAAATACCAGTGGAAGTAATGCAGATGGATCTGGACACTCATTTAATAAGTCTGGTCACTTTTGTGAACACTGCAAGAAGCCTGGCCACACTAAAGATAAATGCTACAGGCTACATGGTTTTCCACCAAATTTTAAATTCACAAAAGGAAGGAATGCATGTGGAAGTGCATCACATGTTCATGAAAACTGTGCAACTGACAAACAAGAAGGATCAACTCAAACTAGTCCCAACTTGTCCAAAGATAAATATGAACATTTGGTAAGTCTTTTAACAAGGATGCAACATGGTCAGCCAGAGGATAATGTGCACAACAATGCCTGTGGAGCTGTAAACCTTGCAGGTATCTTAGCATGCTATTCCTCTATAACTAAAATAGGTAACTTGTCATGTAAATGTTTGAAGTTGTCTGTTGATTCCTGGATAATTGACTCTGGTGCTACACATCACAAGACCTTCAATAGAACACTCTTGTCACAGATTAGAATACTACCTTATCCCTTCCTAGTAAGCCTGCCTAATGGATACAAAGTTAAAGTAACAGAAGTTGGTGATGCAGTTGTTGGACCAGATTTAACCCTTCATAGAGTCTTATTTGTTCCTAGTTTCAAATTTAATCAGGTTTCAGTCCATAGCCTGGCTTCACATCTTAAAGGTATTGTTAGTTTCAATGATGCTTTATGTCTAATGCAGGGCCCTTCAATGAAGAGGCCACTGGAGATTGGTAAAGTTAGAGATGGACTCTACTTTCTTTTTTCAAAATGCCACACTGGACATTCTGCTTCATTCAATACCTGCAGTTCAGCTTCTGGTCTATTTTCTCCTGCTTTGAAAGAATGTAATCCAAGCTTTGTAAACATTCATAGTTTGCCTTGTGAAAAGTTGAATAATAAATCTTCTGTATTGCCTAGAAATTCCTCTATAATGACATCTCATTCAATAGAAAATGTATCTTCTGTACTGCCCAGTAACTCATCTGTAATGAATTCTCACTCAATGGAAAATATTGATTCTTTGAATTCTAAATTCTGTGGAAACAGTGTTGATTACTTGTGGCATAGTAGACTAGGACATGTACCCTTTGTTAAGATGAGGTGTATCTCAACTATTCCCGTCCAATTTGCACCTAAACAACCTTTCCTATGTTCAGTCTGCCCTATGGCTAGACAAACCAGAATGCCTTTCACCCAAAGCACCATTAAATCCACCAGAATTTTTGATGTTCTTTATGTGGACATTTGGGGACCATATCATACACCCACACATGACAATCACAAATATTTCCTTACCTTGGTAGATGATTACAGCAGAGCTACATGGATACAAATGCTGCAGTGTAAAAGTGGTGCCATCTAGAGCATCAAAACCTTTGTATTTCTCATTGAAAATCAGTTCCAAAGTACACTCAAAACCATTAGAACAGACAATGGCTCAAAATTCACCAGCAATGAGGTTCTTTCTTTCTTTCAGTCTAACGGAATCATACATCAAAAGACTTGTCCTTACACACCCCAGCAAAATGGAGTGGTGGAAAGAAAACACAAACACATTTTAGAAACTGCCAGAGCTTTTCTTTACCAGTCCAAATTACCTTTGGAATACTGGGGAGAATGTCTTAAAACAACAGTGTATATCATAAATAGACTGCCTTCCACAATCCTCAATAACAAAACTCCTTTTGAACTCCTCTATCACAAGAAACCTACTTATTCTCACCTAAAAGCATTTGGATGCTTATGTTTTCCAACTACACTCAAAACACACAAAGATAAGTTTGAGCCAAGAGCAACACTTCATGTGTTTGTTGGATATCCTTATGATACAAAATGGTACAAAGTACTAGACTTAGCCACCAAAAAAATACATGTTTCTAGAGATGTAGTATTTCATGAATCTGTTTTTCCTTTTGTTGTTACTGCTGCTGGTTCTACTTTTGAGTCTATGTCAAAGTTTTTCTCACAGAGTCCCTCTGCTACAATTCCTAGAGTCACCACTCATAGTTGTCCTATTAATATCATTTTTCCAAACACTGCATACCTACTGTAGTTACTAATGAACTTCCATTTGAACAACATTGCACACCAACTGTGGTTACTGATGACTTTACACCTAGACATCCTTTACCTTCAACATCAGAAACTAACCAACATCTGTCACAGCCAAACACAAGTGAAGATACTAATCAGAACCTTCCTATTTCTCCTAACATTCATTTAGACTCCCTACCTGCAAACCACTTAGTTTCTCAAACTACAACTCCACCACAAGTAATTCCTGCTAGGAGGTCCTCCAGACATCATAATGTACCTAGATATTTGCAGGATTATGCTTATACTTTGCCTAACCTACATACTACCTCTGTGCTGATCATGCCATCCAATCACCAAACAGCCTTAACCACCTCATATCCAAACATTGAGCAGGCAACTCAACTTACACAGCATGATAAGGAACCTGCTTCTTATGAGGAAGCATCTTTGAGCCGTGCTTGGCAGAAAGCTATGCAGCAGGAGTTTGATGCCTTGTATGCTAATGATACATGGGATCTAGTACAAATTCCAACAGGGAAGAAGGCCATAGGATGCAAATGGGTGTATAAGATTAAGCATAAGGCTGATGGAAGTGTGGAATTCAAAGCTAGGCTTGTAGTAAAGGGATATACTGAAAAGGCTGGCGTTGACTATACAAAAACCTTCTCACCAGTTGTCAAGATGACCACTGTGAGAGTTTTAGTGAGTTTGGCAGTGAAAAGAGGCTGGAAGTTATACCAACTAGATGTCAACAATGCTTTTCTTCATGGTGAACTTTATAAAGAGGTGTATATGGAGGTTCCACAGGGACTGTTAGTTGAAGGCAGTAACATGGCTTGCAAGCTTAAAAAATCTTTGTATGGTTTAAAGCAAGCAAGTAGGCAGTGGTATGACAAGCTATCCACCTCTCTCTGTTCAAGAGGCTATGTTCATTCAGCAAGTGATTATTCTCTTTTTTATAGAAAATCTGGCAGTTCATGTGTGTTTGTTGCAGTGTATGTAGATGATGTAATTCTCACAGGGACAGATTTTAGTGAAATTCAGTCACTCAAATCATTCCTTCATGACAGATTCAAGATAAAAGATTTGGGCAGATTACACTACTTCTTAGGCTTAGAGTTCAAGTATAATGACAGTGGTGTGATGATTACTCAAAAGAAATTTACTACTGATTTGCTTCAGGAGTTTGACTGTTCAGGCTGTACAGCAGTTACCTCTCCCCTTGATTGCACTACAAAACTCCAACTAGATGATGATTCTCCCACTGTTGATGCTACTCAGTGCAGAAGACTGGTTGGTAAACTAAATTTTCTTACACATACCAGGTTGGACATTGCATATAGTGTGCAACATCTTAGTCAATTTATGCAATCATCTAAGGAGTCTCATTTCAAGGCAGCACTACATGTTTGCAGTACCTCAAGGCTGATCCTGCACTTGGGATTTCACTGTCTAACAAGCCAGATTACAACTTGTATGCATATTGTGATTCAGATTGGGCAACTTGTTCAATCACAAGGAAGTTTGTTAGTTGATACATTGTATTCTTAGGTGATAGTCCAATAAGTTGGAAATCCAAGAAGCAGAATATAGTCTCATTGTTTTCAACTGAGGCAGAGTATAGAGTTATCAGAAAAGTTGTGGGAGAGTTAGTTTGGTTGGACAGGTTACTTGGTGAATTGCATGTCCCAATCAACTTGCCTATACCTATATTTTGTGATAGTCAAGCTGCTATTCACATAGCAAAGAACCCTGTGTTTCATGAGCAGACCAAACACATTGAGGTGGATTGTCATTTTGTTAGAGAAAAACTACATGGAGGACTCATTGACTTGTATCATGTTTCGACAAATGATCAGCTTGCAGATCTTCTAACCAAGGCACTGCCTGGGAGCAAGCATTCACAGATTTAAGCAAGTTGGCAGTGAATTATTCACTTCCAACTTGAGGGGGGGTGTTAGAATTATAGTTTTGATTGAAGAGCTTAGTGGTAGTTGACAAGTTAGTTATAGTTAGTTAGAATTAGTTAGGCCACTAGTTTGTTAGTTAAAGTTAGTTATAACTAACTTTCCCCATCCTGATTTTCCCTCTGATTTTTCCCTCTTTCTTTTCTTATTTTCAGATCATATACAAGTATATATATAGGTCAAAGCACTCTACAATTAATCAAGTTTTCATTTTCCAGATTTACATCACTGTGTGTTGATTTCATTGCATAGAGGCAGATCTATGATCTTCCTCTTCAGCTTTTACTTTCTGCTTCTTCTTCTCCTTTCTTCTTCTCGTCTGTTTCCTTGTTGTTTACTGCTCACAGCTTTCATTTCAACAGATTTTAATTTAAACTTTATTTAAGTTATTAAAAACTTATAGGCTCATTCAAAATTCTAAATCTAAATTTAAAACAATAATATATTAAAAATAAAAATCATGAAAAATTTTAAAAGTATTTATAAATTACCCATTGCTTTTGTATCCCATCTAAATTTATATTACAAGAAATCAAAATTCCACATGACAAACAAGCGGACAAGGAAAGACGAGTAAGAAAACTAATAAAGACGATTATAAATATATTTAGTATAATTTTATAAGTGAAATCAGAAAAAAGAAATAAAATATATGCGAATTTTATTTTCGCTATACTCTATTTTAAAAAAAATAATATAATAGCACGATAATTGAATAATTGAATGGCCGGCTTATAAAAGGGATCATTTTTATTTCTCTTTTAGATAGCTTTGCATTATTTTGATATATAGTTCCATCAACTTGATACTCGTTTTATTATTTTATTTTTAATCACTATTCATTAATTTCTGATTTTGCATTTTTCTGGTATGTGTCACAATCCCGAATCTAATTTTACGAATATCATATCATGTACTGTAATTATGTCACAGCACACAACTACCATCTCGTCATATGTATTTTTTAATTCTTTTTTCTTGTCAAAAAACAAGTATATTATAGTGGGTCATTACTAATGGCTAACCCACTGGCAAATTAAGTAGGCTGCAGATCGATGATCTTATAATTTGATGCAGACAGCAGTTATGAAAATGAACAAAAATGTCTTAATTATCTCATTTGATTGAACAAAAGCCCTCAAATTCATACTACAGTTAACCATATAATTCTAAGAATTTACACTTTCCGTGCATTTTTATTTGTCTACTTTAAATTTTACACGTTTCTTGAAAAATAAAAAAATAATATGAGGATTTTATCATAATATTCATATTAATTGATGTATAGTGTTAATTTTTGAGAAAAAGATTTGGATGGCGCAAATTCTGATGAAGTTCATCCAAAAGTGACGATTTAGCTGTCCCCAGCATAAATTTTTGGAGTATATGGCCCTAGTCCCGTCTTAGTTACGTTTATCCTTATCTATTCCCATTCAAGGATCATCATCCAAATTAATTTTTTGTTGTTGATATGGACATTATTGTATAAATGAATACTGGTGGCTCTTTGAACTTGTTCAATAATAGACAGGTTTCCTATCCTATGATTTGGGAATGCATTTCATTTTCTATGACTCGGAATTAGAAAAGATTATCGATTGGTCATGAACTGTTATTTTTGTTCACCCTGTAATGAGATTTGGCAGAAGTTAAAAAACATTAATTCCATGGCTATACGATCTTTTTTTTCCTTTAGGAAGATACGAGTAACTTGAGGCTATCCGGATCCGAAAAAATAAAGCACTGTGGTTGACGTATATATATAGCTTAACATGTGAATCAACTGCTCAATCATACACATTTATGATGATGGAGAATTTTTGAAGTTAAATATGCCAATGCAATCTTTGTTATTTTCTTTTGATAGTGCATTATGTTGAGTAAATCACTTCAGGTACTGGCTGGGGCAATTATCATGTCATTAATCGATCGAAACTTTAATATTAATTTTATAGTGGTGATCCAACTTTGTGTTTATTACTCAAAAGTTATTATTTTTTATTTTATTACACAAAATTCATTTAATTTTGCCTCATATTTCACAAAAGTAACTTTTTCAAAATTTATTTAAAATCTTACCCAAACTATGAGAGAAAATAGGAAAAATATCCCTTATGTTTAAGGGTAGGTATAAAATGGTTTCTTAAATATACTTTTTGAGCATTTTTGGTCCACTATTTTACTAAAAAATGAGCCCTTTTTTATTTTATATATTTATCAAACTCTACCTAATAAATTTAACGAAAATTGAACAAAAAGTAAAAATAAATAAACAAATAAATAAAATCTTTAAATCTATTTATCATAAATGTAAATATTTACTTTTTCACTTACTTACCTTTTACCAATATATTATTTCATTTAATTAATTTTTAAATGTTTTTTTTCTTTTAACATAATTTTATTCTGTTCATTCTATCTGTACATTTATTAAGTAAATAAATATAAATTTTAAATTATTTATATAATAGTTTCTATAAACATTAGTATCAACACATTGAATATGCGACCTAAACTATATTATTTTTAGTAAATAAAAGTTATAAAATTTTTTAAAATAAATAAAGTTATTTATTATTAAATTAAAAAATCTAAAAAGTTTTGGATGGGAGATTTTTTGGAGGGGCCGAGGACAGAACTGAAAAATTTGTTAAAAATTAAAAATGATAGCATGTTGAAAATTTTAAAAAATGTATACACAGTGTTTCATTTTGATATTTCATTTCATAAATAAATTGATTCTATCTAAACCTCATTTTTTTTAGGATTTATACAATCGATACCTTTAAATTTGTGTCCAACAACAATAAAGAGAGGAAACATCTACTTTTCATTTTTATTGAGCAGTAATAGTGAATAGAATAAACAACGAGCGAAAACTAATAAAACATGTTTATAAATAGTATTAGTATAGAAAAATAAATTTAAGTATATAATTTTGCATTAGTGATAAATACGTTAAAGGAATTGTTACAAAGATAAAAATAGCCAAAGTAAGTGTTGTATCATATGTCATATGGAAGGTCAACGTTATTAAGCGAAACTTGGGAGATATCTATAAAATTATTCTGGAAGTAGTGTAAATTACACCTAAAAGTTACACCAAATCCTTCAATAAACTAAAAAAGTTAAAAGTGCAAAGAAGCATCTAAATGTGAGTCCATATTAAATATATTTTTCATAGTTCTATAAAATTAACTATAAAATTAACTCAAGTATTTAATGGAGACCAAATGTGCTCACATTTGACAAGTTTAAAGTTTTAAGACTGATCAAAAGTATATTTAAGGGATCATTTTGAACCTACATTCAAACATAAGGGCTCATTTTAGGTAGAATTTTAATTAAATTTTGTCAAATTTACTTTTGTGAAAGATGAGGCAAAGTTAAAATGATTTTTGTATAACAAATCAAAGAAAATTAACTTTTAAATAATAAACATAAACTTGAATGACAATCCGTAAAATTTACTCGTATTACGTGCTATGGGGGAATAGATTCAAAGAGCAACATGGCCATCACCATGCTGGTACATGCATTGTGCCATTCTTGCTAGGTTCTTAGCACACGTAGCAAATATCTTAGGGAAGGGGTGTGCTGCTATATCATGAGCTTCGTTCAATTTCTTCCATGTCTGGCTAATCAGAACCCTAATATGTTGTCTAGCCTCTTCTTCTGAACATTTAGTTTCGTTCATGTAACATTGTATTGATTTGGGTACGTCACCCCTTTTCAACTCCTCCTGCATTGAACAATGGAAACACTAGTGTTGGTAAATAAAAGCTAGGCAGATAAGCTTGTATAACGTGTTAAATTATAGTACCGATGATGTTCCTAAATCATTGGCAAGCCGCAAAATCAATGCTGAGCAACGAATTATGTCATGGTAATTATTCTCCAAGTAGTGCAAAGCCTCATTGTTTACAGGGTTGGCAACGAGGAAATAAGCATGTACTAATATTACTGGAGCTGATATTGAAATCAAGGCAATGTCCATATATTCTTCCATGGTTGGCATATACTGGCTATAGTACCACTTTGCTTCTCTTAGGTATGATTTGCACAAATCTCTCCACTGAAACATTTAGTTTTGCGCAGGTAATTGATAGTACATATCGAGTTTAACTTATATATAGACAATGTAAACAACTTTTAACACTATCAAGATCACTTATCTTATTTTCGAGAAAAAAAAAAGTTACCGCATTTCTTAGATAGGGTAAAATGAAAATGCCTTGCTCTTCAAAAGCATCACAACCCACTTCATTAATAAAGTTGTCGAGTGCAAAATAGCACATCTTCATGTTGTCTGGGAGTGGGAGTTTATCCAACTCGTCGATATTCCATCTGAAATTATATAATACGAACAAGCTGCTATAAAAAGTAGCTAGCAATATTAATAGATTTTAACAGTTTAATTTGGCAATTAGAAATAAGTATTAGTAATTACCTTTGGATGGCATGAGTGAAGATTTGTAGTTCATGGAGAGTACCAAAAACATCATAGACATCATCTATTGTGGTTACTAAAGCATTTACTTTTGTGGCAATTCTTCTGAAGTATCCATATTCAGGAAGGAAATTTACTCCAATGGTCCAAAAATAATTCTCCACCAACCTATCTCTTGCAAATGGCAGATTCTCTGCTAAGCCTGTTTCCTTCCACCACATATACATTAATTTTGTTTATAAATGAATTAAATATTTGAAATTCTCTAATGATCGGAGAAAAAAAAAAGATAATATATTATATATTTATAGGGTTATTACGTTGCCACATATTTTAAGTCTTGAAGGTGAGCAGCTTGAACAATGTTGAAGTCAAGGCTAGCAAGGGATCGCATTGTCTTGTCTTGTCTTGTAAAAATTGATGAACCGCTTGGTCTCTAATCTCAACATCCTCCAATGCAATGGAAGCTCCAAAGCATGATGCACTAATTCAACCAGATTTTGATCCATATAATTATTTTTATTTCAAGCCAAATACTCTCTTAGGTGTTTTCCTGTCAAATTTCTTGCTAACTCCAACCCCTGTTCACCTTCTATTGCAAGAAATGAAGCTTCATACAAATATAGCATCTCCTTTGTATCCTCAGCTGTATGATTTTCACCAGAACCAGCCGTACTGTCATTATAAAAACCATCCAAAATTTCTGCAAACAAAAACCATCCAAAATTTAGTATTTATATAATTCGAGCTTTGAAAATATAGAAGCTCTTGATAGAAATTTGTTTGTCATATTTTTTCTTTTATTAAAGGGTGAAATTTAATTTAAAGAGGGGCCCAGAGAATGCAATAACAGTGCAAATAATTTGAGACCACTTCACCTATAGTTGGTCATATGCGAGAACTAGTGGAATCGGTGAACTTTATATACCGATTGAATGGAATAAAAGAAAAAAGAAAAAGAGAAAGAGAAAAAACTAGATACTATAAACGTATCCTGTGAAATGTTAAATTCGTGTTGTCTCAAAAGCCTAAATTCAAGAGCTTTAGCATACAAGTGATCTCTTTTGCTATTTTTGTCACATAAGTTATTCAAAATGCTGTATATTTCATCTTCAAAGTGATAAGACAATTCAAGTCTTTGCAAAAATCAATAATCTCCGCTGCTCCAATTGCTTCAAATTACGATCACTAAGCATAACCTTGACTTCCATCTTCAGCTCATCCCGGCGTCTAACAAATTTCTCGTCATATATATATATAGAAAGTAAAAGATATAACTAAGAATGAATAGCTATTAAATAAGTTGTTAGAGAGAAAATGGTTACAGAAGTATTGATTCTTGAATGATTGGATATGAGTATAGTCCCAAATAGAAGGATCATAATTTCCAGAACGTCCAAATATGGGGGCATTAGAAATGCAGGATTTTAGAACCTGTAATTTCCGAATTGAAATTGGTTTGCTAATAATTGGTGCAGAAATGATAATTGGGGCCATTGCCATTTTCAGTTATTATATTATCTTTGCCATATCACTGCACAAAAAGAGATTTTTAGCGGTAATACATTTACTTTTTAGCGGCAATATTTATTGCCTCAATAATATTTATAGGCAATAGATTAAATGTCATGCAATTCAAAATCGCTAAAGTCTCTAGTGGCATTTATTATGAATGCTGGTAAAGACCTATATTATTGCCGCTAAAAATAATTATTTTTAGTGACATTTATTTAGCGACAATTACTATAGCCACTAAACCTACCTTAAAAATGTTTTATCCAATATAATTGTGACTTTTGTTATTGCCGGTAAAAATGCAATAATTGCTACTAAAAAACTTGTTTTAGTGGCAATTACTATGGCTGCTAAAATTGGCCGTAATTTCACCTTGATCGACGCATTTAACCAACCACTATTTTATAGCATCATAGTAGTGATCACAGGAGAAATTAGTAAAAATATCACAGGTAATAAAAAGATTAACAAAATAAACAAGCCTGAACAACTATACAAAAGCAAGATTTCAAGTTTCACCTTCTCATAAACAAAGAAATAAGTGTTCATTCCAGAAAGCTATCAAACTTTTCTATTCTTTTGTTGTGATATCATGAATTTATAGATCAAAATTATAACATACAATTTAAAATCTATTATGGGCTAAAAATCAGTGCATCTATTGGCTCGTCAGCAAACAATGCTTTTGAAAATTCTTGGAGTTGTCAAAGGTCTACGACCAGTCATTCGTTGATAGGTGTCTTCTGAAAAACAATAAGCATTGCCTGCAATTATTTCCTGAAATAAGAAGTTAAATTAAGAGTTAAGAGTTGCAGCTCCCTCTGAAGAATGCTAATATCAATTATTTCAAGTCTTTAAATGTATTGAGCTAAACATACCACACCATTTCTTTTACAACCACCCAACTATTATAGTACATGCACACCTTACCTTATATTACCCATCCCTACACAGTTCTAATACACTCAGATATGCAGAAGTAAAATTTATCTTGGATCACATTTTTGTTTAGTAGTCAGTCTATTATTTAGATATTTTTTATGCTTATACTGCTGCAGAGACTTCATATCTTGTAATTTCATTTTTAGCTTGGAGCTCTGCTGATTTGATTAAGAAAAGTGGTGCAAGTTGCAGTTTACAGTGTATGGAGCCAGTAAAAGGATGTCAAGTGGTTACAAGGAAAACTATAGAAGAAATCTTTTACAGAATGACTATGAAGAACAAATTAACTAGAAGATTATCTGGTCTTAACAGAAGCTGCATATATATCATATACTAAAATTTCATCCTTTTACAATGACCTGACTATTATAGTACATACCTTAGTAAATGCATAAAGAATCTTTGAGAATGAAGACAAACAGACTTCGACAGTGCTTTTGTAGCTTGTCCATTACCACTATTGCTCGACCTGTAAGTTCGTTTTACTCAATACTTGGAAAACAAAAGGATAAGCAGAGATGCAACAGTATATCTAATTATTATATCACTATGACATCGGCCATTTAAGTATGGATTACATTACAATAATCAATCACTCAATTACTGCATAGATAATTGAAAACAGTAGAAATATAATATAAGGTTTCAATGATCTCAAAATAAAAGTTCACTTATTATCTCAAAACATAACTAGTTCTTAGTTGGTTGTCTCTCCTGTAGAACATGAAACGGGGTACATGTTTTGAGACTAGTTCACCAGAATCAATCTTAATCTTAAACTTAGTCCTTTTTAATTCATCTATATAAATGTTATACCCGCAAAAGTTGTGTATAGTGTTGAGGCGGCGACAGAGTTTTGCCTATAAATTCAGTATAAATAGATAATTTTAGTTCAAACTTTATATTTGTATTTAAATTTTTTTAATAATTATTATGTATAAATAATTTTTCAAAAATTCAGCAAATTATATTTTTTAGAATTTAAAATACATATATAAATTCAATATTTTAAATTCATCACTGCGAGTTGGCGCGTGACTTCGTACTTTTCATATAACTTGTAGGGTTTTGAAGATATATACTCCCACATTTAATTTGTGACACCAATATACCTTCGTTTCACATGAAGTAGTAGATTATTTTTTCGTCACATTCGATATCCGATAGTTTTATTGGAGCCTCGAGTAATTTAAGTTTGCATCATGTAAGATTTATTTAAGAAAAAGATATTTTTTAACATAATTTTTTTATATTCAAAATTTAAATTTAAAATTAAGAAATTTCACTCATACCCCAATTCTAATTCGTTGTTATATAGTACTTTTCTCAAGTACATACAAAATCAAAATCAGTGAATTCTATGAACTTGGTTTGTGATTATCTTGTTCGTGAAACACAGTTTCCATGCTTCACTGTATATTACTTTACTATTATATAGAAGGCTAGGAAGCAGGTTTTGGTCGACATGCCTGTTTCCTAGCTAAAAATAGTTTCGATATTATCTGATTTTCATGTTTTTATCGGTATTGTTTTTTACTGCTTTAAACATGTGCATTTTTTCAATTGGACCAAAAAACCTGTGCGCCTTAATTTAATTACTTATTTGTCAAAACGAAAGTGCATAGTTTTTTTGATATCTTTATATACATATTGTATCTACTTTGAGCAATGTCCAAAACTATGAATAGGCTGAGGTCATATAAGTAAGTTGATTCTTTTATAGTTTGCAACCAGGTGGTGTATGAGGATGTCTAAACTCTCCTCCTATTATGACATTTGGAAATTGATTGTTTATTATTCTTCTCATTGTTTTTATTTATTCAGTATTCGTATATTATATCTTTTAAAAATTAAAAATAATAGAATGATAATTTTATTTTATCTTTTTTTCAATATAATAAATTCTATCAACATTTCAATAAATGATTATAATTAATAATAAAAAAAAATTAAAAATTATGTGATAAATTATTTTTTAACTTTTTAAATTGAATAATTAAAAGTAAATATTTGTTTTTTATATAGTGGACAAGTAAAAATTTATCTAATGAATATGACCTCCAGGCGGTTTTAACTTTTTGGCAAACTTTTAAGAAAATAGGTTCTGTTTCAGAAAATTTTAACTTTTGCACATAAAAAAGTTGTTCAGGATTTAATTTTAAAAATTCAAACGATAATTTATCATATAGTTTCTACTCTCCTTTTGTTCTCACACTTGAAAATTAATTTCTCACTATCTCAATTTATTTTTACTTGTCCGGTATTAATTTGTCATCACTTACTTAGAAGAGGCCTGAAGAAGCTCTGTCGACATGGCTGCTTGCTGATCAAGGGACATTTTTGGTATATTAAAAATTATTTGCTTTGACTGTTTTATACTAGATGCTGCTATGATTGTACAGTTTTTATGATGGACAAAAATATCATAGCATATTCACTTAATTATTCGTCTATCCTTTGAAAAAATTACTACACCCTTCGTTTCATTTTTATTGTTAGCTATACTAAAATATTTCGTTTCAAAATACTTGCTAGTTTCAAAATTCAATAGATACTTGACCATAATTTTCAATTCTAACTCTTAATACTTAAAGTTATTCTAAAATATGAAAAAAATTATTATTGTATGTTTTAAAAAAATTAATAAAATTATATTAGTTAAATTATTATTTTTATTAATTTTTTCTTAATGAGTATACAAATATTATTCTAGTAATTAAAATAAAACAGTAATTTGCTAACCTTGTGAACCCCCCCCCCCCCCCCCGCGAATGTCTCAATTAGTTAAAGTGTTAAATATAAACATAGTAGTAGTTTTTAAGTGCCTCAGTAATTAAAATGTTAAATAGACAGAGACACATCAGTGAGGATTTTTTTTTTAAAATTATTTTTTCCGGTTGGAAATTAATGTTTTGTTATTAAATTATATTTTAAAAAGTTATAACTGATTAAATTTTGTGATAAATAAGAAATAATATTTTAATAAATAAGTATAATTAAGTAACTTTACTGATTAACTGTAATTTTGTGATTAAATTAACTAAATATGTTTAAATAAGTACTTTCCATGTTTCAAAATAAGTGGTTCTTTCAGTTTAAGCACACCTCTTAAGAAAACTACTTATATTTCTAGACAGAAAAATGTAATTTTATTCACTTACCCCTAATAAATATCTTGAAAAAGATGTAACTCTGTAATATTTTCTTGATTATATAAAACTCTCAAAATTGGAAGAACATCATTAATTGATTTTTGATTATGTGAAACACCACTTATTTTGAAACGGAGGGAACATAATTAAGTAACGTTACTAATTAACTCGTGTTGCAACCGGCCCTCCCTCTTCATAGAAGATCATTTGGTTGAATCTTGCATTATTGCATCCTAAAACTAAAGAGTGAAGTGCTGAAGAACGATGAAAAACAGAGCTTTTTCATATATATATATATATATATACATATTGTGAAATTATCCTCTTTGATTTTAATCATACCCAAAAATAATAAGTGGATGCTCCACTACTAAGAAATTACATTGTGATAGGCTCAAAAAATAATTTGGAAATCCGATTAGTAATGTGGGAATTTTGGATTCCATGTCCATCTCCATGCTGGTACATGCAGTGTGATGTTCTTGAAAAGTTTAGCACAATCCTAATGAATTCTTCAGAAAACAGAAGCTCTTCCCTATGGTCTTTGTTCATCAGTTCCCACATCTCCTTTATCTTATAATTGATGTGTGTTCTTGCCTCTTTTTCAGACACACCCTTCTCATTCATGTAACATTGTATCGACTTGGGAACATCGCCCCTTTTCAGTTCTTCCTGAATTATAACAAGAACAAATAAAAATGAAACAAATGGAGTACTCTAAATTAAGTTATTTTAAGTCAAATGTACTCATGAATTTTGTATTAGAGAAATTAAGGTACGAAAACGTACCGATGATGTTCCCAAATCATCGACGAAACGATTGATAATAGCACACTGACGAATTATGTCTGGATAATTGTTTAAGGCTCCCAATGCCTCTTTGGTTATTGGATTGGTGACGAAGATGAATGCATGAAGTAATACCAAAGGAGTTGCAATTGAGATCCATGCATTATCCATGTAGTCTTGCAGTGTTGGTTTATATCCACTGTGGTACCATCTCGCTTCTTGCAAGTAAGCTTTGCATAAATCTGCCCACTAATTAATAGTAACTTGTCTTAAATAATAGTGCATATATATATATATGGATTAATTAGAGTGCTTTAATTTGTGGTTTTGGGGCAGGCTTAAGAGACAGCAGAGGCCAATGTTGTATGGATTCAATAGGTCAATTTAACTCAATTTTGTTTAACATAAATTAAAGTATATATGATAAAAATTAAATTCTGAATCTATAATTTCAAAAGTGAAATAATTTTAATGATAACAACATTAAAGATTGAATCAATCAAATTTAAATATCGTTTCTGCCTCAACGATGGGGGGTTTAATAGGGAAAAGAGAACAAGAGATATATTGAAGAAATTTGAAAGTAATAGAAGGGAATACCAGATTCTAAATAAGTAGAATGGATTTTACTTGTTTTGTGAGGTAGGGTAGGACATTGATCCCTTGCTCATTGAGAATATCATAGGCCATTTCATTGGTAGTGTTGAAGAGTGCAAGGTAACATATTTTCATATAGTCCGGAAGCTGCTTCATTGCTTTTATATCCCATCTGAATTTGTATTACAAAAAATCAGAAACACAAGTTAACAAGGACGAGGATTAAGAAAACTAGTAAAGATGATTATGAATTTCTTTAAAGTGAACTACTGACCTTTCAACAGCATGAGTGAAGAGTTCTAACTCATCAATAGTGCCATAGACATCATAAATGTCATCTATGACTACTATAAAAGCAACGTTTTTTGCCAACATTCTTCGGCAGTGGGCATATTGAGGCTCAAATACTAACCCAACTGACCAGAAAAAGTCTTCCACCAGTCTATCCCTCGAAAATGACAACTTTTCTGCCAAACATGTGCCCTTCCACCATCTAAATTAATTACATGAACATAAGTGATGTATGTATGAGAGCAATTATTTGACATGTTTTAAGTTACTCCCATATTATTAATTAATTAAGGAGTTTAAAACTTTTTATAAGCTGATTATCAAATCACTTAAAAGATACTATCTTACCTTGATAGAATTCTCAAATCTTGTTGGTGCACAGCTTGAACAATGTTGAAGTCCAATTTAGCAAGCTCCAGCAGAAGAGGATTAGCAATTGGAATTCTCTCATAAATACTAATATACCACTCTGTCTCTAATCTTGGCATCATCCAATGTCTCGGAAGTTCCAAGGCATGGACCACTAATTCCACCATTATTATATTCTCTTCATCTTCACCACAATATTGATTATGATCAACATAACTCTTTAGATGTCCCAATGTGGATATTGTGGCATTTCTCAAAGTCGTTTCATTTTCTATAGAGAGAAATGAAGCTTCATACAATTCTAACAACCCCTTTGTATCGTTACAAACACTTTGCTTCATATTGCCATTTTCATTCATGAAATTGTTCAATAAATCTAGAACACGAAAAAAATACATTAATTGGTTAAAACCAAATAAAAAAATAAACTTGAAGAGTATACGTACCCTCATATTCTGAACTAACTAATTAGTAATTAGTAGTAATACATAAACCTGAATGAAGATGAAAAAGATTATTAAAACTAGTAAATACGTACTACATACCTGGAGAGATATGAAAACCATGTTGTCTCAAGAGCCTAAATTTCAAGGCCGTGTGATATAATGAATCTCCTGACATGGCTGTACTGCTACTACTATGGTCATGTACGCTCCTCAATATTTTCATGATTTCATCCTTAAAGTGGTAACTCACTCCAAGCCTCTCTAAATTATCAATCAACTCCAATTTCTCCAATTCTGGTGAACTCTCAACGTCCATCATCATTTTCTTCATTTTCTTTTTCACTTCGTTAAAGCGCTTCATATATTTCTCTCCCTATAAGCAATACTAAGGTTAATAATAATTATCACAATATTAATATATATATATTATGTCTGTTATAAAGACTGTGTGCTATATATATAAAAAAAACCAAAAATATATACCACGTAATCATTGTGAATGGATTGAATATAATCAAAATTCCACGTAGTAGGTTTGTAATTTCCTGAACGTCGAATAATGTGATTTGGTTTATCTAAATTCATGGCGCCAGCAGTAGAGAGGGAGGCTTTTGAAACAATATTAATATTCTTGCCGGCAGCAGCAGTTGAGGAGAAACGAGGAAATGATGGTCTATTGGAGGTGGCTATGGGTGTCATCATCCCAACATTACTGAATATTGTAACCATTTTATTGATTCTCTGCTCAATATTTAGAAAGTTCAACACCCAAGTTGTTGCCAGTTAAATAGAATCAAAATGACTCCCTATTTTATTTTTGGCATAATATATAAATAGACACTTAAAATTGGATTCAAACTTTGAAAGTGCACATCTAGGCACCTCAATTTAGTTTCAACTGACAACTAAGCACTCTAACTAGTCCCACTATGTCTTGTAGGCACACGATGTTGACGTGACACTTGACATAATGAAACCAAATTGAGGTGCCTAATTGATCATCTTGTAAGTTGGAGTGCTTAATTGACATAGTAAAATCAAGTTAGGAGATCAAACTAAATGTTTCCATATATAGAGATATTCATTTATAGTCCAGGTCAATCTTTATAATAATATTTTTCTATAATAATTTAATTTTCTTTAAAATTAATTTTTTATGTTTTATTGTACTTAGTTATACTATGTTACTATTGGACCATCGGAGTCAACATTATGGAACACATATTCAAGTTGCCTTTTCATATATATATATATATAGGGAGAGAAATGAAATTTAATTGTACTCCTTTTATTTCAAATAACTAATATTTTTATTATTTTATTTTATTTTAAATTAAGTAATATTTTATATAATTAAGAAGATATTAATGATATTTTTTAATTTTATTTTTATTTAAATAATTTCTTTTCATAATTAAGAAATTACTAAATAGCTATATTTTTTTTTCAAAATATTTATTAAGAATACGGTAGTAAAAATATATTTTATTTTTTTAAAATAAATAATTTTCTTTTAAGAAATATGCTTAAATTAAAAACATCATTTATTTAATTTTACATTAATTTAGATTAAAATTGAGAAGAAAAAAGAAAGGGTTGAATCATAAATGTGAATGTTCCGCAATTTGAAAATGGAAAACATTAATCGTGTGACACATAGTACGAATGTAAAGGTAAATACAGATACTATATGATAGTGATATATTGAAAAAGCCACATGGTATGCTCTTAATACATTTTGTCATTATTAGCATGCTTCCTCAGTGTGTGATGTGGTCTGAATTTTTCGACAAGACAGCAAAAGGAAACTGGTTTTGTTGTCGTTAACATATGTTGAGCAAACACGAGAAAAACATGGTGCTCGAAATTAGATTTAGGGTTCTCAATACATGCCTATGCCTGATCTTTTA
Organism: Datura wrightii; assembly: GCA_035772735.1. Classification (NCBI taxonomy): domain Eukaryota; kingdom Viridiplantae; phylum Streptophyta; class Magnoliopsida; order Solanales; family Solanaceae; genus Datura; species Datura wrightii. Next base: position 2,794,161 of record JASDFA010000038.1, on the reverse strand, counting down.
TAATAATACTCACTAAAAATTGAGTTTATTTATGAAAAATTAATTTTTAAAATTTTAAGCTTCGAATTTAAATAATGAACGTCTATGAAGTTTCTGCTCATAACAATACCAATAGAAAAAAAAGGGAAGAAAAAAATGAGAATCTGGAGAGATAAAAAAATGATAATAGAGGAAGAGATGATATTTTTGAATTGTTGAATTAAGGGATGAAAAGTAAATTTTAATTTTATATTAAGTTAAATTAAATTAAAAAAAATAAAATATAACTAAATTTAACAGTATTATTAACTTACATGATACAATATAATATTTTTTATATTAATTAACTTGCATGAATAAGCAAGCGATATATGCAAATACATGTTACGCATGTATATACTAATTTAGTTGAAAATCGACCAATATGAGTAAGTTTTTTTTTTGAATTTTGAGCAGAAGAAGACTAGCTCCATGATATATACATACTAGAGGTAAAGTTAATATACAATATATGAATTTTAGACAATTCAATAACTTTTGCATAGAGTCTACGTATTAAGAAATTCACCTAAATATTTATCTGTGAATTCTATTATTATTATTATTATTATTATTATTATTATTATTATTATTATTATTATTATTATTATTATATTTACTTGAGATTGTCATATATAGGAAGTCATCAATTTTAGATCTTGAATTCACGATACTAAATATTAGGGATAAAATTACTTGGGAATCAATGGAACATTAGGAATAGTAACAAGCTCAAAGAGTATCTTGGAGATGCTACTTTTAACATCGTTATTTTGAATTCCATGGCCATTTCCATTCAGATACATGCAGTGTGCTGTTCGTGCAATATTCTTTGCTATTCCAATAAATGTTTCGGAAAATAGAGAGTTTTCACTCTGAGCTGTATTCATGAATTCCCATGTGTCCTTTATCAAAAATCTAACGTGTTCTCTTGCCTCTTTTTCCGAAGTACCGTCTTCGTTCATGTAACATTGAATTGACTTAGGAACGTCACCTCTTTTTAATTCATCCTGAATTAATTGTAAAATTAAATGAGACACAATTTTTACTACAAATATAGCTTTTTGACCATAAATCAGGTGTTATATAAGTGTTAATTAATTGCCTTGTATGTGAGAAGAGGATATAATAGCATACCGAAGATGTCCCCAAATCATCAGTAAAACGAAAAATTGTAGCAGAGCATCGAATAATGTTAGGATAATTGCTTAAGGAATCCAAGGCCTCTTTGGTAATTGGATTGTCGACAAGGAACAATGCATGCACTAATAACATTGGTACTGCTATTGACATCCATGCATTATCCATGTATTCTTCCAAACTTGGCTTATATCCACTGTGGTATCATCTTGCTTCTTGTAAGTACGATTTGCATAAATCTGCCCACTAATAAAACATTTAAAAATTAAATTCATTAAGTTTAAATTTTAAATTTACTTAGAGAGAGATAGGGGACGTCTGAATTAATGGAGGAGCTAATCAAAAGAAAGAATCTTACTGATTTTGTAAGATAGGGCAAGACGTTGATCCCTTGATCTTTGAGAACCTCATACGCCACTTCATTGATAATATTGAATAGTGCTAGATAACATACTTGCATATACTCTGGAATTTCTTCCATTGCTTTTGTATCCCATCTGAATTTATAATACCAAGAATAAAATTTATATATATATAAAGCTGATCTCAATGTTAAAGGGAGTTCAAATTCTTTTAGACTGTTAGCCTCTTCACGTGTATCCCCTAAAATAAATATTCTCCCTTTGCCACTACAAGCATCTAGAGTATTATTTCTAAAGTCAAAAGAACATTTTTTTCACAAGCAACAGACTAAAAAGAGTTGTCAAAAATATGTTGTACCAAAAGAGACTGTTCTCAGCCATTCTTGTGAACTACAAAATTATCTAATGGACACTTCATTACGTCCATTTGCCATGATTTATTAAAAAATTGAAAATAAAAATTTAAAGGGTTAACAAAGTTTTATGTGTAATTTTTTTTAAGGGTTCACTACTCTTTCTGCGAACCATTCCTTTTTCTTTTATTTTTTTAATGAAATGTCGATGGCCTAGAAAAATTTGCGAACTCTTTCAATTTTTTTTTAAAATTTAAAAATCACGTCAAACGAACATTATTTCAAAAACATACTCTATTAACGTCAGACTTACTTTTGGACCCAAACAATAAGAAATTATCTATACAAAGCTAATATATTAAATTCTGATTAAATTAGATGTTTTACTTTCTATTGAAATGAAAAGAGCACAAGTCAATCTAAAAGGAGAAAAAAAAAACCTTAATACTCATGTTTCACGAATAATTGAATAACCTACTTAACTAGAATCATTTTAATTTTGATAATTTCATCAACTTAATAGTCGTGATAGATGGTCCAAAAGTAATTATGATATAATATAATTATTGTTGAAGACTAAGTGTAACAATACAAGTTGAAGTAGACTACGATTACTTTATATTTTTGTAGTTGACCACTATCTCATTAGTTCATGTACAAGTTGTGGTAGGATACCTCATCCTAGCGTCTCATCTCGGCATGTATAAGCAGGGGCACATTGTTACAGAATATCAATACAACACAATCCCCTTTTCTTTCATAGCTGATCATATATTTGCACATGGTATCAGAGCTTTAACGCATAATAACTAAGTTGCAAAAATTAAGTAAACAATGGCCTCTACTCCTATATCCTGCTTGTTTCTCTCAGCCTCCTCCTTACACCATCTCATGGCTGCTTGTTCCATTAGGCTAAAGCCTACCAACTACCTCATATGGAGGACACAAATCATGCAGTTGATGCAAGTCTAAAAGGTAACCAAGTTTATCCTAGAAGACAAACCTGGTAAGGAATTAACACCAACAAAAGATGATGCTGAAAAAACAGCTGAGGGACTAGAGAAAGCTATTGACAGTGAATGGGAGGAAAAGAATATCCTGGTAAGAACCTGGATCTCAGGAACTATGACTGAGAGAGCATGTACCTTATTGCAGGTTTCTCAGCAGCCAAGGAGATGTGGAATTGCTTGGAGAAAGCCTACCTACAAGCAACAAAGGACAAAGAGTTTCGGCTTAAGCAACAGTTACAAAACATTAAGTTAGGAACAAATTAGAAGTTGGATGAATATCTGAAGGAATTCAAAAGCATATGTGATGGGTTTGCTGCCACACACAATCCAGTGGATGAAGATAGCAAAGTCATTTATTTTGCTAGAGGACTAGCCTCTAAGTATAAGACTTTCAGAATTGTCATGTTGGAAAAACCACCTTATCCTACTCTAAACTAATTTGTCAATTGGGTTTTGACATGAGAGAAGAAGAGGAAGAAGCTCTTCAACATAACCATAGTATGGCCTTTGCTGCATAAAGAGGTAGAGGCAGAGGAAACTATAGCCAGAGAGAGGAACTCCAAATATCAATTCAAGTGGAAGAGGTTTTAGGCCTGCAGGACAGACTAACACTGCTCAGAATTAATGCACAGACCTCAACTAACTATGAGAAAGCAAAGGGTGTGAATGAGGCATGTCAAATATGTGGGAGAAACAACCGCACTACCTTGAAGTGCTTCTATAGGTGGGACTATTCATACCAGGCTAAGGAGAACCTGCCACATGCTCTAAATATATACTATGAATCTTCAGAATTCCATAGGTGATGATGATGCAATATATGTGGACTCAGGTGCCACAACTCACATGACAAAAATACCAGGTAACCTCTCTGATCTTCACATGTATAAGGGAACATATAAGATAATTATTGGTGATGGTTCAAAATTAAGAATTACTCATGTTGAAAATATAAAAAGGTCGGGTTTGAATATCAAGGATATACTGGTAGTCCCTAAGATCAAAAAGAACCTTCACTCAGTCAGTAAACTTGCAAAAGATAATTCTGCTAAACTTGAGTTTGATGAGTTTTATTTTCTTGTAGAGGACAAGAAGGCAGGGATATTACTTGCCAACGGATCTAACAGCGAAGGACTCTATCAATTGGAAGACAACAATGTGTTTTCTCTAACAGCAACACAAGACTGAAAGAAGGCAGAAGGCATTTGGCATCTTAGATTAGGATATGTTAGTTTGAAATCTTTAAAGTTATTAAGTAGAAATAAGTGTATTAATGTTAGAAGTTGGAATAAAGTGCTTGCTATCTGTACTAGCCGCCAGCCAGGGAAAAGTTGCAAGCTTCCTTTTGAATCAAGAAATAAAATTGAGCAGTTGAGATAGATTGTTTAGTGGTTAAGGTTGTGCTAAATGTATTGAATGACGCCGATTTTATCTCGGATCAATCATTTGAGCGACTTAACTTTTTTCCTAAAGTGCAAAAACAGATGTTTTAAAAAAAATTTGTTAGTTCGAACCCAAATTTCTCAGGCAGGGAAAAAGCTCTCCGACCAGCATGCCCCTATCCACCTTTGAGTCTTCACGGTGCAAAATTTAATATATACTGGTTTCTCAATATATATACCTATTCATATACATAATTTTTACAGAAGTTAACGAATACACATGCACCCCAAAGTAAGTCTGCCTTTTTTTCAGAACGATACCTTTTAATTTTGCATACTTGAATTTCAATCTTATTACTCAAGAACATTAAGGTTTTCACCAAATTTCCATACTAATTTGATTTTAATTTATTGATTTCTTGAAATTTTTATCATACCTAAAGAAAATTTATTGATGAAATGCATCAATTGCATGTTCAAAATTGGAAGGAGTTGATATTTATGTACATTTTTCTTTTTATGGCTAAATAAAAACAATTAAGTCTCCAAACACGTTCTTCACTGTTCAAATATATCAAAGAGCACGATGTCAGTAACTCCTAATTCAAATTACAACTCGATCCAGAGGTGAAGAATATAAAATTCAATCATAAGAAAGAACACTTTCACAAAATTAATGACAAGAAAACTATCTCCGAATAGTCCAAGCAGAGTTAATGTACAATATATGGGTTTACGTGAACTCAACATATCTTTTACATAGATTTGCATATATATTAACAAATTTACTAAATATTTTTTTTCTTACCGTGACCGAGTTAAGTATTACATATCAACTGGAGATGACTATAGAAACTCATAAGCTTTAAATTTCAAATTCAGACTTTACGAAATACACGCCAAAACAAAAGTAATGAGACGAAGTCCAAGGATAAAATTACTTTGGAACCAATGGAACATCAGGAATAATGATAGGCTCAAAAAGTATTTTGGAGATGCTATTTTTGATATCGGTATGCAAATACATGAAGTGTGCTGTTCTTGTAATATCTTTTGCTATTCCAACAAATGTTTCAGAAAATAGAGATTTTTTCCTTTGAGTCGTGTTCATCGATTCCCATGTCTCCTTTATCAAAAAATTAATGTGTTCTCTTGCCTCTTCTTCAGAAGTACCTTTTTCGTTCATGTAACATTGAATTGACTTGAGAACGTCTCCTCTTTTCAATTCATCCTGAATAAATTATAAAAATTTAATAAATTAAATGAGACACAAATTTTACTTGACGTGTATTTATTATTTTGAAAGATAATTAAGTATTATTTCAGCTTTCGGATGAAATTCATTTTACTTTAATCTAAGTGGAAAATAAGAGATTATTTGGTGGTATAAAAGAAACTCATTTGAATCTCCAAATTGTAACACATAAAATAGAACATTTTTTTCAAGGAAAAATTTGTAATGCCATTTTGATCATAAATTAATGTAAAAATGAAGAGTCATTTAAGTTAATTATATGTGAGAAAAGGATATAATAGCATACCGAAGATGTCCCCAAATCATTAGTAAAACGAAAAATTGTAGCAGAGCATCGAATAATGTCAGGATAATTGCTTAAGGAATCCAAGGCCTCTTTGGTAATTGGATTGTCGACAAGGAACAATGCATGCACTAATACCATTGGTACTGCTATTGACATCCATGCATTATCCATGTATTCTTCCAAACTTGGCTTATATCCATTGTGGTACCATCTTGCTTCTTGTAAGTATGATTTGCATAAATCTGCCCACTAATAAAACATTTAAAAATTAAATTCATTAAGTTTAAATTTTAAATTTACTTAGAGACAGATAGGGGACGTCTGAATTAATGGAGGAGCTAATCAAAAGAAAGAATCTTACTGATTTTGTAAGATAGGGCAAGACGTTGATCCCTTGATCTTTGAGAACCTCATACGCCACTTCATTGATAATATTGAATAGTGCTAGATAACATACTTGCATATACTCTGGAAGCTCTTCCATTGCTTTTATATCCCATCTGAATTTATAATACCAAGAATAAAATTTTCTCATGACAAACATAACACAAGGATTATTGATTAGAAAATTTGTTCAGTATATATATGTATTTTTGCCAAAATTATAAATGTAGATAGTTCCCTAAATTAGAGTTACAGACCTTTCAACAACATGAGTGAAGAGTTCCAACTCATTAAGACTGCCATAGACATCATAAATGTCATCTATGATTGATATAAAAACAATGACCTTTGTTATCATTCTCCTGATGTTGCTGTGTTGAGGCTCAAATAATGCCCCCACTCCCCAAATCAAATTCTCAACCAGTATATCCCTTGAAAATATTAACTTTTCTGCAAGCCCTGTCTTCTTCCACCACCTAATTAATTTCATCAGAATTAATTAATGTTGTTAAAACTACAGTCATTGCCATGTATTTGAAGGTCAAGTTGGGGCAGACTTACTGCCATGAACAAGTAGGAAAACTTTCATTGGAGAAGAGAGAAATTTTACAGATTTGAAAAAAAAATAATTGACTAACTAACTATTCCTATCTAGCACCTTTTATAGGTGATTAGTGAGACTAGTTAGTTAAAACTATTGACTAAACTAACCTCACTATTAAGCTAACTAACTAACAACTAAATATGTTTAACTAATTTCAACTACCTTTACTAACTAACTTTTAACTAACTTGTATAACCAACTTCAACTAATTTGTAACCAACTTGTAAATCTCAACACCCCCCCCCCCCTCAAGTTGAAGGTGACGACAACTTGCTAAGGAGATTTGAGTGACTTGGACCATTCAAAGCTTTGGTTAATATATCTGCCAGCTGACTGGTGGTAGGGACATGGTGAAGCAAAATGAAGCCTTCTTGAAGCTTATCACGAACAAAATGACAGTCTACTTCGATATGTTTGGTTCGCTCATGAAATACCGGATTCTTCACAATGTGAATGGCAGCTTGGCCATCACAAAACACATCTATAGGCATTGAGGAAGTACCAGTCAGCTCCACTAGCAGTCTGTGCATCCAAACCAGCTCTCCAACTACCATTCGTATTGCTCTGTACTCTGCTTCTGCTGATGATAAAGAAACTGTAGTTTGCTTCTTGGACTTCCAGCTTATAGGACTGTCTCCTAAGAACACCACATAACCACTCACTGATTTCCTTGAATCCAAACAAGCAGCCCAGTCTGAATCACAGTAAGCAGTGATGTTGCATCCAGGTTTGTTGGACAAGAATAAACCATGATCTATGCTTCCCTTGAGATACCTGAGTACATGTGTGGCTGCTCTCAAATGTGCATCTCTGGGTGCTTGAAGGAATTGGTTGAGATGTTGCACACTGTAGGCTATATCCATTCTTGTGTGTGTGAGAAAGTTCAGTTTTCCAATTAGCTTCCTGTAATGTGTAGCATCCTCAAGTAGCAAGCCTTCATCAAACTTTAATTTGATTGTTGGATCAAGTGGTGAAGTTGTTGAAGTGTAATCCAAACAGTCAAAGTCTCTTATTAAGTTAAGAGTAAATTTCTTTTGTGAGATGAGAAATCCACTGCTCTGGTAGGTGATTTTCATTCCCAAAAAATAATGCAGTTTACCTAGATCCTTGATCTTAAACTGATTGTGCAGAAAAGACTTTAAAGACTCAATCTCTGCCTTGTCATTCCCTGTTACAATGATGTCATCAACATATACTGCTACAAAGCTTACAGAATCATCTACTTTCCTGAAAAATAAAGAATAGTCACCAGATGAGTGAGCATAACCCCTAGAAGATAAAGATGTGGCCAGTTTTTCATACCACTGTCGACTGACCTGTTTCAGTCCATACAGTGACTTATTTAACTTGCAAACTACTCTATCATCCTGCACCATCAATCCCTGAGGTAAGGCCATATACACTTCTTCATGCAAGTCCCCATGATGGAAAACATTGTTCACATCTAGCTGGTATAGATTCCAACCTTCTTTAATTGCTAAACCAATCAAAAGTCTTACTGTGGTTATTTTTACAACTGGTGAAAAAGTCTCATTGTAGTCTATTCCAGCTTGTTGTGTGTATCCTTTCACAACAAGTCTGGCCTTGTATCTTTCCACAGTCCCATCTGCCTTATGCTTTACCTTATATACCCATTTGCACCCCACAATTGTCTTTCCAAGTGGAAGAACAACTAGGTCCCAAGTATGATTAGCATATAAAGCCTGAAATTCAAGGTCCATGGCTGCCTGCAACTCAGGATGTAAATTAGCCTCTTCATATGAGGAAGGTTCATGATCATGTGAGTGTGTTTGTTGCAGAACAATGGGAGTGAAAGATGCAAGAGAGGCTGGATGTATAACAGGTGTAATTGAGGTGCTAGGTGACTGGAGATTGGGAAGTTGGTAGGTGTAATCATTCAGGAATGTAGGTATGATGTGTGGTCGACTAGATTTCCTAATAATTTGGTTGGAAGGTTCATTAATGCAGTTGGGAGAAGTGGTGTTAATATGTGAGTTAGGAACAGCAGTGTCATTGCTAGGTGAAGATGTGGCAGCAGGTGCAGGTGTTGTATTTCTAGATGTATTAGTGGTAGAATGGGAAGTTACTGAAGCAGGAATATCTTCATCCAGGCCTAAACCATTACTAGAGACATTGTTATTAGGAAGTAGTGAAGTAGAAGAAGGATCAAGTTTCTTCAATACAGAATTGAAATCAGAAATGGGAAATGTTAAGCCGAAAGGAAACACATGTTCATGAAATAATACATCTCTGCAAATGTGCACTTTCTTAGTACTCAAGCTTAAGACCTTGTACCCTTTTGTATTGAAAGGATATCCCACAAACACATGAGGAATGGTTCTTGGTGAGAACTTATCTTTGTGAGGCTTAACATTAGTAGGGAAACAAAGACATCCAAAAGATTTCAGGTATTTCTCAAATGGTGTGTTGCATTGTGTTGAGGTTGAGGGTAACCTGTTTATCAAGTATGTAGCAGTTAGGATACATTCACCCCAATATTGCATTGGAAGCTTGGAGTGGTATAACAAGGATCTAGCAGTTTCAAGAAGGTGTTTGTGTTTCCTCTCTACTACACCATTTTGTTGAGGTGTATAAGGACAGGTTCTTTGATGTAAAATACCTCTGTCATTTAGAAAATAAGAGGTTTATTTATTGAGGAATTCCAGTCCATTGTCAGTTCTAACACATTTTATCTTTGTGCTGAATTGATTTTCCATCAAGAAAACTAGACCTTTGATGGCTGATAAGGCATTGCTTTTGCAGCTAAGCAGCTGAGTCCAGGTGGATCTGCTGAAGTCATCCACAAAAGTGAGGAAGTATCTATGATTATCATGTGTTGGTGTGTGGTAAGGACCCCATAGATCAATGTGAAGTAGATCTAGTAATTTGGTTGATTGAGAGGCAGTCTTGGAAGGAAATGGTAGTCTGGTTTATCTAGCCATGGGGCAAATGGTGCATGAAAAAGGTTGTTTGGGAGCAAAAGTGAATGGAATAGCAGTGATATCTTTCATTTTACTAAAGGGGACATGTCCTAGCCTTGTGTGCCATAAGTAGTCTACACTATTTGTAGTAGATGTGATATCATGAGAAGTTGCATCAAAAGCTTTAGTAGTAGAGATTGCAGAGACAGATTCATTCATAGAACAAGCAGTTTTATTACTTGATGCATGGGATCTTACAGATGACATACATGATGGAATGTAAACTTGAGCAATTTCAGTAGGCAGAGAAGAAGAGAAAGAAGGAAACAAAGAACAACAACTAGGCAAAGATTGGTGAGTGAATTTCACACAGCTGGAAAATAAATCTGAAGAAGTATGGCACTTTGGACAGATGTAATACAGTCCATTCCTTGCTCTACCAATTGCCAGAGGGCTCTTCAGTGAAGGGCCCTGCATAAGACAAGCAATGCTATTAAAGTTAACAACTCCTTTAAGTTGGGTGGCCAAACAATGAACTGAGATCAAGTTGAACTTAAAGCTAGGTACAAACAATACTCTTTGTAAGGTTAAGACTGGACTTAAATGTACTTCTCCTACTTCAGTCACTCTAACTTTGTAACCATTTGGTAATGTGACTAGGAAGGGATATGGTAAGGTTCTGATTTTGACTAAAAGATTCTTATTGAATGTCATATGGTTTTTAGCTCCTGAATCTATAATCCAAGAGTCAGCAGACAAACTTACACATGCACAAGATAAGTCACCAATCTCAGTTATAGAAGAATGACATGCCATTATACCTGCTAGATTTGCCACTGCTTGTCCATTGAACAGACTGCTTGCATAACTGTTGTTGTTGGAATTGGAACTCCCCTCCTTCACATGGATGTTACCTAGATATTTCAGCAGCTTGTCATATTGGTCTCTAGTCAGATCAAGTTCACAATTATTGTCTTTAGTACAACCCTTGGTTAATGCTTTCTCACTACTGCTAGGTTCACTGATTGATGCAGTTGCTGCTGTGCCTGAGTATCTACCTCTTGTGAATCTGAAGTCCTGTGGGAATCCATGTAATCTGTAACATTTATTTTCAATATGACCTTGCTTCTTGCAGTAGTCACAAAATAGGAGAGACTTGTTGTTGTTATTATGTTGGCCTCTAGTCCTGTAACTTCCTTTTCCACCACTTCTTTGAGCATAGTTAGTCCTAAAATCTCCTGCATTCTGCTTCACCCCTTGTGGCCTATAGCTGTAGTTGTTGAGTGCATTTGAATACCTAACTGCATTACTGGTACCTGCATTTGCAGTTAAAGAGGTAGACTCCAAGTGAATTCTGTTGTGTGGTCTAAGTTCTCTTTGCCTTTTTTCCTGCACTAAGATAGAAAAGGCTTGAGCCACGGTTGGCAATGGATTCATCATTAAGATGTTCCCTCTAACCACTGTGTAGACATCATTTAACCCCATAAGAAATTGGATAAGTCTCCTATCCTATTCTGCTTTGTGCATCTTAGCCTTGCCACCACAAGTACATGCACACACACACACACACTATATATTGGCATCCAAAGTGCTAAGTTCTTCCCAAAGCCTTCTAATATTTGTGTAGTATCCTGTAATGTCCAAATCTCCCTGTGTGTGATCACTGATCTCCTGCTGCAACTGGTACAACTTTGCACCATTTGTCTGATCATATCTTTCCTCCAGTTCATCCCATAGTTCCTTGGCATTATTTACATATTGCAAGCTATCACTTAAGTCCTTTGATAGAGAGTTTAAGATCCAGCAAGTCACCATATCATCACACCTTTCCCACTGTGTGAAGCATGGAGAATCAACACTAGGCTTCATGATCTTACCATTGATGAAACCTAGTTTGTTTTTCACAGACAAGGCTCGTAAAACACTCCTCCTCCATGATCTATAGCCAGATCCATCAAAGGAAGTAGGAGTTATGGATGTCCCAACATTCTCTGAGGGATGAACATAAAAGGCACTATTGAAGTCTGCAGATGTCCCAACTGTCTCTGTTGGATGAACTTCAGATCGATTTTCATCTTTGTTATTCTCCATGATCAAAGCAGATTAAGAAGCAGTATGAATGAAGAAGGAAAAATAGATCAATTGATCAATCACAACAACAGCTAAAAATGTCGAAACCGAATAGAAAAAAAAATGTGCAAACTGCAGATCAAGGATCAGGAAAATGAGACTAGATTGAGAGAGTGAACAGAAGAAATTTGATAGATAAATTAACAACTATCAAACAGGTTGTAAACTATCCTCAAAACAGCAGCTCTACACTGCAGAACTCCAGATCAAAACACACAGAGAAGGAACAAATCGAAGATGATCAAAACGAATAGAGATGAGCAGAAGAACTACTATTTGACAGATCGAAAAAAAAAACAGATCAAAGTGGCTGTAATGTGGATAAAAAAAAATGCAGATCTAGTTAGTGATTAAGCTACTTGGAGATCACAACTCAGCTGCCTCATTGTGTTGATAATCCTCCATCGACTGGCATGGCTCTGATACCATGTTAAAACTACAGCCATTGCCATGTATTTGAAGGTCAAGTTGGGGCAGACTTACTGCCATGAACAAGTAGGAAAACTTTCATTGAAGAAGAGAGAAATTTTATAGATTTGGAAAAAAAAATGAATTGACTAACTAACTCTTCCTATCTAGCACCTTTTATAGGTGATTAGTGTGACTAGTTAGTTAAAACTAATGACTAAATTAACCTCACTATTAAGCTAACTAACTAGCAACTAAATATGTGTAACTAATTTCAACTACCTTTACTAACTAACTTTTAACTAGCTTGTATAACCAACTTCAACTAATTCCGAACCAACTTGTAAATCTCAACAAATGTTGAAGAAAATTTCTGCTTTATTCATTGATAGTTTTAATTTTTTATATTCTAGATATCTCACGTACCTTGATAGAATTCTCAAATCTTGTTGGTGTGTTGCTTGAACAATGTTGAAGTCCAACTTAGCAAGCTCAAGCATATGAGGATTAGCATTTGGCATTCCCTCATAAATACTAATATACCACTCTGGCTCTAATCTTGGCATCATCCAATGTCTTGGAAGTTCCAAGGCATGGACCACTAATTCCACCATTATATTCTCTTCATCTTCACCACAATATTGATTATGATCAACATAACTCTTTAGATGTCCCAATGTGGATATTGTGGCATTTCTCAAAGTCGTTTCATTTTTTATAGAGAGAAATGAAGCTTCATACAATTCCAACAACCCCTTTGTATCGTTACAAATACTTTGCTTCATATTGCCATTTTCATTCATGAAATTGTTGAATAAATCTAGAACACGAAAAAAATACATTAATTGGTCAAAACCAAATAAAAAAATAAACTTGAAGAATATATATACCCTCATATTCTGAACTGTGTCACGTAAAGTTGGAATAGATGGACTAACTAATTAGTAATTAGTAGTAATACATAAACCTGAATGAATATGAAAAGATTATTAAAACTAGTAAATACGTACTACATACCTGGAGAGATATGAAAACCATGTTGTCTCAAGAGCCTAAATTTCAAGGCTGTGTGATATAATGAATCTCTTGACGTGGCTGTACTGCTACTACTATGGTCATGTACGCTCCTTAATATTTTCATGATTTCATCCTTGAAGTGGTAACTCACTCCAAGCCTCTCTAAATTATCAATCAACTCCAATTTCTCCAATTCTGATGAACCCTCAACGTCCATCATCATCTTCTTCATTTCCTTTTTCACTTCGTTAAAGCGCTTCATATATTTCTCTCCCTATAAGCAATACTAAAGTTAATAATAATTATCACAATAAGACTGTGTGCTATATATATATAAAAAGAGAAAACCAAAAATATATACCACGTAATCATTGTGAATGGATTGAATATATTCAAAATTCCACATAGTAGGTTTGTAATTTCCTGAACGTCGAATAATGTGATTTGGTTCATCTAAATTCATGGCGCCAGCAGTAGAGAGGGAGGCTTTTGAAACAATATTAATATTCTTGCCGGCAGCAGCAGTTGAGGAGAAACGAGGAAATGATGGTCTATTGGAGGTGGCTATGGGTGTCATCATCCCAACATTACTGAATATTGTAACCATTTTATTGATTCTCTGCTCAATATTTAGAAAGTTCAACACCCAAGTTGTTGCCAGTTAAATAGAATCAAAATGACTCCCTATTTTATTTTTGGCATAATATATAAATAGACACTTAAAATTGGATTCAAACTTTGAAAGTGCACATCTAGGCACTTAATTTAGTTTCAACTGACAACTAAGCACTCCAACTAGTCCCACTATGTCTTGTAGGCACACGATGTTGACGTGACACTTGACATAATGAAACCAAATTGAGGTGCCTAATTGATCATCTTGTAAGTTGGAGTGCTTAATTGACATAGTAAAATCAAGTTAGGAGATCAAACAATAATGTTTCCATATATAGAGATATTCATTTATAGTCCAGGTCAATCTTTATAATAATATTTTTCTATAATAATTTAATTTTCTTTAAAATTAATTTTTTATGTTTTATTGTACTTAGTTATACTATGTTACTATTGGACCATCGGAGTCAACATTATGGAACACATATTCAAGTTGCCTTTTCATATATATATATATATATATATATATAGGGAGAGAAATGAAATTTAATTGTACTCCTTTTATTTCAAATAACTAATATTTTTATTATTTTATTTCATTTTAAATTAAGTAATATTTTATATAATTAAGAAGATATTAATGATATTTTTTTAATTTTAATTTTATTTAAATAATTCTTTTTTCATAATTAAGAAATTACTAAATAGCTATATTTTTTTTCAAAGTATTTATTAAGAATACGATAGTAAAAATATATTTTATTTTTTTAAAATAAATAATTTTCTTTTAAGAAATATGCTTAAATTAAAAACATCATTTATTTAATTTTACATTAATTTAGATTAAAATTGAGAAGAACAAAAAAGGGCTGAATCATAAATGTGAATGTTCCGCAATTTGAAAATGGAAAACATTAATCGTGTGACACATAGTATGAATGTAAAGGTAAATACAGATACTATATGATAGTGATATATTGAAAAAGCCACATGGTATGCTCTTAATACATTTTGTCATTATTAGCATGCTTCCTAAGTGTGTGATGTGGTCTGAATTTTTCGACAAGACAGCAAAAGGAAACTGGTTTTGTTGTCGTTAACATATGTTGAGCAAACACGAGAAAAACATGGTGCTCAAAATTAGATTTTGGCTTCTCAATACAGGCCTGATCTTTCACAATAATACTCACTAGAAATTGAGTTTATTTATAAAAATTTAATTTTTAAAATTTTAAGCTTCGAGTTTAAATAATGGACGTTTATGAAGTTTCTGCTCATAACAATATCAATAGAAAAGAAAGGGAAGAAAAAAATAAGAATGTGGAGAGATAAAAAAATGATAATAGAGGAAGAGATGATATTTTTGAATTGTTGAATTAAGGGATGAAAAGTAAATTTTAATTTTATATTAAGTTAAATTAGATTAAAAAAATTAAAATATAACTAAATTTAATAGTATTGTTAACTTACATGATACAATATAATATTTTTTATATTAATTAACTTGCATGAATAAGTAAGCGATATATGCGAATACATGTTACGCATGTATATACTAATTTAGTTAAAAATCGACCAATATGAGTAAGTTTTTTTTTGAATTTTGAGATTTGCCCTTATGAGAAGAAGACTAGCTCCGTGATATATACATACTAGAGGTAAAGTTAATAGACAATTATGAATTTAAGACAATTCAATAACTTTTGCATAGAGTCTGCGTATTAAGAAATTCACCTAAATATTTATTTGTAAATTCTATTATTATTATTATTATTATTATTATTATTATTATTATTATTATTATTATTATTATTATTATTATTATTATTATATTCACTTGAAATTGTTATATATAGGAAGTCATCAATTTTAGATCTTGAATTCACGATACTAAATGTTAGGGACAAAATTACTTGGGAATCAATGGAACATTAGGAATAGTGACAGGCTCAAAGAGTATCTTGGAGATGCTACTTTTAACATCGTTATTTTGAATTCCATGGCCATCTCCATTCAGATACATGCAGTGTGCTGTTCGTGCAATATTCTTTGCTATACCAACAAATGTTTCAGAAAATAGGGTGTTTTCACTCTGAGCTGTATTCATGAATTCCCATGTGTCCTTTATCAAAAATCTAACATGTTCTCTTGCCTCTTTTTCCGAAGTACCGTCTTCGTTCATGTAACATTGAATTGACTTAGGAACGTCACCTCTTTTTAATTCATCCTAATTAATTGTAAAATTAAATGAGACACAATTTTTACTACAAATATAGCTTTTTGACCATAAATCAGGTGTTATATAAGTGTTAATTAATTGTCTTGTATGTGAGAAGAGGATATAATAGCATATCGAAGATGTCCCCAAATCATCAATAAAATGAAAAATTGTAGCAGAACATCGAATAATGTTAGGATAATTGCTTAAGGAATCCAAGGCCTCTTTGGTAATTGGATTGTCGACAAGGAACAATGCATGCACTAATAACATTGGTACTGCTATTGACATCCATGCATTATCCATGTATTCTTCCAAACTTTGCTTATATCCACTGTGGTACCATCTTGCTTCTTGTAAGTACGATTTGCATAAATCTGCCCACTAATAAAACATTTAAAAATTAAATTCATTAAGTTTAAATTTTAAATTTACTTAGAGAGAGATAGGGGACGTCTGAATTAATGGAGGAGCTAATCAAAAGAAAGAATCTTACTGATTTTGTAAGATAGGGAAAGACGTTGATCCCTTGATCTTTGAGAACCTCATACGCCACTTCATTGATAATATTGAATAGTGCTAGATAACATACTTGCATATACTCTGGAAGCTCTTCCATTGCTTTTGTATCCCATCTGAATTTATAATATTAAAAAGTAAAAAAAAAAAAATTAAGGCGAGCTAGAACACAAGCGGAGGCTATCAATCCCATTTCATAACTAGTTGGTACATTCGAATAATAAAAAGAAATTCTCTTTCTAATCCTAATTAGATTCTCTCGGGTAAATACAATAAAACAGAATCCAATTTAAAATATCTAAAGATCGATCATCTTAAATTTAACATGTATTTTTCAGATCCTCCTATACTATCAGAACTTAATTATTTTCCTAAAATTGATAGTTTTCAACCCCCTAAATATTGATGTGGAAAAAAAAAATATAGTCACTCTCTTTTAAACATGTGAGGATGAAAAATAATAATAATAATAATAGTAGAACAGCTCTTAATTATTTATAATACCAAGAATAAACATAACACAAGGATTATTGATTAGAAAATTTGTTCAGTATATATATGTAGTTTTGCCAAAATTATAAATGTAGATAGTTCCCTAAATTAGAGTTAGAGACCTTTCAACAGCATGAGTGAAGAGTTCCAACTCATTAAGACTGCCATAGACATCATAAATGTCATCTATGATTGATATAAAAACAATGACCTTTGTTATCATTCTCCTGATGTTGCTGTGCTGAGGCTCAAACAATGCCCCAACTCCCCAAATCAAATTCTCAACCAGTATATCCCTTGAAAATATTAACTTTTCTGCAAGCCCTGTCTTCTTCCACCACCTAATTAATTTCATCAGAATTAATTAATGTTGAAGAAAATTTCTGCTTTATTCATTGATAGTTTTAATTTTTTATATTCTAGATATCTCACGTACCTTGATAGAATTCTCAAATCTTGTTGGTGTGTTGCTTGAACAATGTTGAAGTCCAACTTAGCAAGCTCAAGCATAAGAGGATTAGCATTTGGCATTCTCTCATAAATACTAATATACCGCTCTGTCTCTAATCTTGGCATCATCCAATGTCTTGGAAGTTCCAAGGCATGGACCACTAATTCCACCATTATATTCTCTTCATCTTCACCACAATATTGATTATGATCAACATAACTCTTTAGATGTCCCAATGTGGATATTGTGGCATTTCTCAAAGTCGTTTCATTTTCTATAGAGAGAAATGAAGCTTCATACAATTCTAACAACCCCTTTGTATCGTTACAAATACTTTGCTTCATATTGCCATTTTCATTCATGAAATTGTTGAATAAATCTAGAACACGAAAAAAATACATTAATTGGTCAAACCAAATAAAAAAATAAACTTGAAGAATATACATACCCTCATATTCTGAACTGTGTCACGTAAAGTTGGAATAGATGGACTAACTAATTAGTAATTAGTAGTAATACATAAACCCGAATAAAGATGGGAAAAGATTATTAAAACTAGTAAATACGTACTACATACCTGGAGAGATATGAAAACCATGTTGTCTCAAGAGCCTAAATTTCAAGGCCGTGTGATATAATGAATCTCTTGACGTGGCTGTACTGCTACTGCTATGGTCATGTACGCTCCTCAATATTTTCATGATTTCATCCTTGAAGTGGTAACTCACTCCAAGCCTCTCTAAATTATCAATCAACTCCAATTTCTCCAATTCTGGTGAACTCTCAACGTCCATCATCATCTTCTTCATTTCCTTTTTCACTTCGTTAAAGCGCTTCATATATTTCTCTCCCTATAAGCAATACTAAAGTTAATAATAATTATCACAACATTATATATATATATATATGTCTGTTATAAAGACTGTGTGCTATATATATAAAAAAAAAACAAACCAAAAATATATACCACGTAATCATTGTGAATGGCTTGAATATATTCAAAATTCCACGTAGTAGGTTTGTAATTTCCTGAACGTCGAATAATGAGATTTGGTTTATCTAAATTCATGGCGCCAGCAGTAGAGAGGGAGGCTTTTGATACAACTACCGATGGCTGCCCTCCACTCAATAAACAAGCTGCAGGTCTTCTTGGGGTGGCCATTAATAGCATCCCTCCGTTCTTGACTAATATTGCCTCCATTATATTTGATTTTGTTGTTTTATGTTTTAATAATGGCGGTCCAATATTAATATTCTTATTCTTTCCGTGGTAGCAGGATTGAGACATAGGCAATTAACCTAAGTGAATTTTGTGTTTGCGGGAGGTGGGTTGGGGCTTGCAGAGGTGGATCTGAACTTTATGGGTTCGAGTTTACGAATCTATCACAACCATTTGATTTACTGCTCTTGAAATCAAATATTTACACTTATTTGGTGAATTTTTTAGCACATATACGGATTCCCAACCAAAGCTACCTTACACTCTACATCTGCTGATCCGCTGGGGAGGGGTATCGCTTTTATCAGTAACCTCTGAGGTTTGGTTGAGCTAATAATAAGTAGAGGTTATGCCCTGCTTTTCCTCTCTCTACTTTAGGAAACAAGCATACTGTATCCTTATTTTGTAAGGTCCTTTTCTGCTCTCAACTTTAAGAAACAAGTGTACTATGGCATAATTTTCTATAGCCAAGGATATATAAATTGATTAAATTCCATGTCTCTTCTCCCGAGGCCTTTCATTTGGTTTAATGTTACTCCAAGTTAACATGCTTGCTACATCTGCGTGCAACTGCTTCTGTAGTTCAACACCCTCATTATCTATCCAAAAAGAGAGTGCTTATTATTTTGCTTAAATTTGGTTTTTATTTACTTATAATACCATTTGTGGTCTGCTTTGCTCATTCAGTGAATGCCGCTCCAAAAATGAAAATCCATCTATGTATCCTCAGGCCAAAGGTATCTTACATGCCTTCAAGGACAAGGGAGTCAATGTTGCTATTGCCTCAAGATCACCCACTCCAGATATATCAAATGCTTTCCTTCAAAAACTGGGGATAAAATCAATGTTTGTAGCCCAGGTGAGATGAAGGAAATACCAGCATCTCTTTCAATTGTTCTTTTGATGCTGTGATAACCTGCAATTTTTATTAATAAAAGCTATTTCTGTGTTCCATTTGGTTAGTAGTTGACCTTGGACCCTCTTTCCATGGTCTAGGAGTGGGACAGTAGGCTGGAATAGAGAAACACCAAGAAAATAATAGGTTCGTAACTATATTGTCTATATGTTATGGGATGAAGAGTTTAATGTCATATAAAAGCAAATGATGCTTTAGAAAGCCCCTCATTACAAAAAAATAAAACTAAAAATGAGAAGATCTCCATATAACTTTATCAAACTGTTGCAGTTTGAATTAAGGGCTTTTTGTTAGCTAGTTTTTAGTTTATCATGAATGGAGTTTATTATTCCGATTTCAACATAGCAAACATTTTATGCGCAATTTCACTTTTCAGATGGGCCATGCATATATATAAGATATTTATCATGCGGATTACTATGTACAACTTGGTATGTTAAACATTTTATGGAAAACTAGACTCAGAAGGCATCTTCAGATTTATGTGGTCTATAAATTATTTATAAGCCACATTCTGTTCTAATTGGCTGGTCTTGCGGTCTTGGTGGTTTGGTCGGTTTCGTTAGCACCTCCTACATAGGGTTAGGAATGTACTGAAGATGAAATTTGTTTATTTTGGCTTTTGGGGCAAGGAGTTTATATTTAACTTTTATGTAGGTGTTCAAAAATAAGGTGGTGTAAACTTAACCTCTCCAAGTATTGTTAAGTCAATATTTATTGGACGTGCAGATTCACATCTCTTACGAGTTACAACCAACTCAGTCGTCTACTCGTGGAGGAGAAGTAAATATTTTTTTAGCTTACAACCATCAGCGTCATCTGGGCTCCACTTGTAATATTGATTTTTTTCTGAAAAGTAATCAAGGCGGCGTTCCTCTCACATATCAAAAGAAATGTTAGAACGAGGCGTCTTGGCTAAAATGTCCATCTAGCAATAAGCATAGGATTCACGTCCACCTTGTGATTGACACTAAAGACAAAGGAGGCGTCCAGTATCTAGGCACGTAAAGCAGCACTTGTCTAGAATTAGTAGGTCATGAAGGGCATTTATCTTCATCTGTTATCAACACACTGTATCAATTGATATGCTCACTGCTTTCTTTATCAACTTACCCACCTGTTGGACCATTTGCCTATATCAAACAATTCCTCGAGGTGTTATCTATTAGCCACCTTTATGGACCTCGAGAATTATGCTAGCTCAAAGGTATAGAGTAAAAACTCATCATTGCAGAGACCTCTAGGAAATTCTGTTGACATTCCCCTCACCAAGTATCATTTTGATATTTCCAATCGGTCTCTACATTCCATCCTCCCTATAATTACCTCTTTTATTGCCACGACTATTTAATTTCCAGAATTACGTGAATGCTAGTTGAGGATTTTGAACTTTTAGAATTCCAGTTTGGAGAATGCACTAATTCTTTTAGTTCTTTAACCTGGAGTTGGAAGTTCTAGTTCGTTTTAGGATTTCTTCCTCAAAGTCGCATGCTTTCATGGGATGTGCTACTGTAAAAGTTTGCACATGCAGAATTCTAAAATTTAGTTGATGATGATGATAATCATTTTCTATGTGAAACTTGGAATTCTCTACCTTGGAATTTAAAATTTCTGCCAAAGTGCAGATTGTTCTTTTCGTAATTATCCTAAAACTGGTTCTGGCAGGAACATCACTATAGAAATTGTACTGTGTCCTCGTCAGGCTACTATTAGATTCCATATTCCCTAGCCATTTTCTTGCCTTGATAATGTGCTATCCTGGAAAATTACCCCAATTATCAGAAAAATCTTCTTTGTATATATTCAGCAGACACAATTCTCACATTTGAACCCAGTTCTTTTATCTCTCTTCTGCTTGGCACAAACATCACTTCCAGTTGCACTCCTATTTTTGGTTGTTTTCATTTTTAGTAAAATATTTTTATTGTAGTTTACCTTTGTAAGTTTGTATTTTCCTATGCATCTTCGACATGAGTGTGCTTAAATTGATGCAAAAGTACAGGAGTCTGTGTACTTCCTTTGAAGCTCAGAGCCTTCATTTTTATCAGTGAAGCTTAGAATCTTCATTGGTTCTTCACTTCTTTCTAAATATCAGCTGAAATTTCTCTTTTTCTACATCAGCATTTGACTTTTAGCTGGAAAATGAAACTGATTCCTATTCTTCACTTTTCCTTGGCTCCCGTTTTTCTTTAAGAGGTGGTGGTCGCGGGGTGTTGGAAGAAAGATAATAAGTGAACTATGTTTTGTTGCAATGCATGATAATCTAAGATCTCCATCTCTCCTCACTTTTATGACTAGGCCCTCTTTATTCATTTTTTATCTGATGCTGTTTGCTGTGTGAGGTAATCATACTGAATGCTTAATGATGCAGGAGATATTCTCCAGTTGGACACATAAGACAGAGCACTTTCAGAAAATCAACCGAAAGACGGCAGTGCCATACAATGAGATGCTATTTTTTGATGATGAAAATCGGAACATACAGGCGGTAAAATCGCTCTTTGCCAATTGTATCATGCGTTCAATTGATTTAAATAATAACATCACTTGTTGGTCTAGATCAAAAGTAATTGTTACATGCAAATCCTAGAGATCCACATAGTAGTCTAAAGCAGTATTTTTCAGGTTTCAAAAATGGGTGTCACAAGTATATTGGTGGGCAAAGGGGTAAATTCAAGGATCATCGTCCAAATCTTTTGTTGTTGATATGGACATTATAACTGTATGAATATTGGTGGCACTTTGAACTTGTTCAACAGACAGGTTTCCTATCCTGTTGATTATACAACACTTTGGATAGTGGGAAAACATTTCATTTACTATGATTCAAAAATTAGAAAGCATTATCTGTTGGTGAGCTATTATTTTCCTTCTGGACCATACTCTGAAATGAGAGGAATAGATTCAAAGAGCAACGCCATGATGCGATTTTTAGTCGTGGAGTTATTACCACCGTGGCCATCACCATGCTGGTACATGCATTGCGCCATTCTTGCTAGGTTCATAGCACACGTAACAAATATCTCAAGGAAGGGGTGTGCTGCTTTGTCATGAGCTTCGTTCAATTTCTTCCATGTCTGGCTAATCAGAACCCTAATATGTTGTCTAGCCTCTTCTTCTGAACATTTAGTTTCGTTCATGTAACATTGTATTGATTTGGGTACGTCACCCCTTTTCAACTCCTCCTGCATTGAACAATGGAAACACTAGTGTTGGTAAATAAAAGCAAGGCAGATAACCTTCTATAACGTGTTAAATTATAGTACCGGTGATGTTCCTAAATCATTGGCAAGCCGCAAAATCAATGCTGAGCAACGAATTATGTCATGGTAATTATTCTCCAAGTAGTGCAAAGCCTCATTGTTTACTGGAGCTGATATTGAAATCCAGGCATTCTCCATATATTCTTCCATGGTTGGCATATACTGGCTATAGTACCACTTTGCTTCTCTTAGGTATGATTTGCAACTATCACGGTCAGTTTTATCTGTTTGTGACAGATCACTTATCTTATTTTCAAACAAAAAGAAAGAAAAAGTTACCGCATTTCTTAGATAGGGTAAAATGAAAATGCCTTGCTCTTCAAAAGCATCACAACCCACTTCATTAATAAAGTTGTCGAGTGCAAAATAGCACATCTTCATATTGTCTGGGAGTTTATCCAACTCGTCCATATTCCATCTGAAATTATATAATATAAAAATTAGCTAGCAATATAATTAATCATGTTTTGACAATTAATTAGAAATAAGTACTAGCAATTACCTTTGGATGGCCTCAGTGAAAATTTGTAGTTCATGGAGAGTACCAAAAACATCATAGACATCATCTATTGTGGTTACTAAAGCATTTACTTTTGTGGCAATTCTTCTGAAATATCCATATTCAGGAAGGAAATTTACTCCAATGGTCCAAAAATAATTCTCCACCAACCTATCTCTTGCAAATGGCAGATTCTCTGCTAAGCCTGTTTCCTTCCACCACATATACATTAATTATGTTTATAAATGAAATAAATATTTGAAATTCTCTAATGATCGGAGAAAAAAAAGATAATATATTATATATTTATAGGGTTATTACGTTGCCACATATTTTAAGTCTTGAAGGTGAGCAGCTTGAACAATGTTGAAGTCAAGGCTAGCAAGGGATCGCATTGTCTTGTAAAAATTGATGAACGACTTGGTCTCTAATCTCAACATCCTCCAATGCAATGGAAGCTCCAAAGCATGATGCACTAATTCAACCAGATTTTGATCCATATAATTATTTTTATTTCCAGCCAAATACTCTCTTAGGTGTTTTCCTGTCAAATTTCTTGCTAACTCCAACCCCTGTTCCCCTTCAATTGCAAGAAATGAAGCTTCATACAAATATAGCATCTCCTTTGTATTCTTAGCTGTATGATTTTCACCAGAACCAGCCGTACTGTCATCATAAAAACCATCAAAAATTTCTGCAAACAAAATCCATATTTTATTTAGTATTGATATAAGTCGAGCTTTGAAAATATAGAAGCTCTTGATAGAAATTTGTTTGTCATATTTTTACTTTTATTAAAGGGTGAAATTTAATTTAAAGAGGGGCCCAGAGAAGGCAATAAACAGTGTTAATAATTTGAGAACACTTTCACCAATAGTGGGTCATATGCGAGAATTAGTGGAATCAGTGAACTTCATATACCGATTGAATGGAATAAAAGAAAAAAGAAAAAGAGAGAGAGAAAAAACTAGATACTATAAACGTATCCTGTGAAAGGTTAAATCCGTGTTGTCTCAAAAGCCTAAATTCAAGAGCTTTAGCATACAAGTGATCTCTTTTGCTATTTTTGTCACATAAGTTATTCAAAATGCTGTATATTTCATCTTCAAAGTGATAAGACAATCCAAGTCTTTGCAAAAATCAATAATCTTCCGCTGCTCTAATTGCTTCATATTACGATCACTAAGCATAATCTTGACTTCCATCTTCAGCTCATCCCGGCGTCTAACAAATTTCTTGTTACACCCCGTAAATTCCCAGCATATAGATGGTCTATTCGCGTGTTGGTTAAGAGTATTTGAAAACCATACATGCTAGAAAAAGGTCCGGGGAAAGATCGGACCACGGAAAAATGCGACTTATAAATGACATTCTAGGAATGCAACTTATAAATCGCATTCCAGTAATGCGACTTATAAGTCCCAATTAGTCCAACTTCGGTTTATTTCATTAACTTCATATAATTTCCAGAAAAGTCGCGAGAAACAAAGGAGAGCGTGAGGTTTTGAGGTATTTCCTTCCGATTACGCCATCAAACGTGGTCCAAACTCGAATTAACCTCAGGTACCGATGTATTTAGCAGCAAGGAGCATTCCTACGGAGTTTTTTTCGCGAAATACAGCCGACGAATCGTCGAGCTACCGGGCTAAGGTAAGTAGAATTGCTCCAAACTAGTGTCTATGTGCTCCTAGCCATAAAGTGAATACTTCTCCCTTCTGGACCTCTGAAAAATAGCAAGTTTTCGACCGTCTTTCGATAAGCCTAAGTTTAGACTATAATTATATCGAAAGTGAAGTCGTCCTTCAGAATAGTATTGTATTTAGTACTAATTGACGTGTATATGAATGCAGTTGGGAGAAATAGCTGGAGTACTGACCGAGCCTCGTCCGACAGTCGGATAACTCGAGGTTAAGGTATGTGAAGTAGTTTCTCCGGCAAGTTAGCAGCTTTAGCCGTATAAATCATAGTAAACTCCGTATTTGAAACTTTCGGAGTTGAATGTTGAGAATTAAGTAAGTCTAATAGATTCTGAGTTGTGTTGCCGTATCGTATTCAGTCCGAAAGTTAGTAAAGCATGCGCCAAAGGGCGAGTTAGCATTCCAGATTCAGTATAGCTTATTGTATGATTAGCAAGCATGTTGTAAAATAAAAAGAGACATATTTTCAGAATAAAAGCTAGTAAAGTAAAATCAGATAGACAGTCAGTATTACGGCTACAGGTTAGCCATTCAGACAGTCTTATGGCTACAGATTAGCCATTCAGACATATAGTATCCTGGCTACAAATTAGCCAAACAGATAAATAAAGATTACGGTAATCAGTAAAGAATCAATATAATACAAAAAGAGATCAAAATAAGAAATCAAAATTCAGATAGTCTTTTCCAGTTATATATACTTGCTATTTATATGTGCTATTTGTTTGTTGAGACTTGTTGTGGCGTGAGGGCCCCTTATTGAGCGTCCTCGCCGCCCCTGGGTTGGTAATCGTGTCGCCCACTGAGCGGGTGGGTTTTACGTCACTCCGATGGGTGGCATGCCGTCCCCAGCTTGGACGAAGATGGGATGAAGCTTTCCCCATAGCAGTCTGATCAGCATTACAGGTACAACTCCGGTTTCAGATAGCCCTGTTGAGTTTTATGTCCAGGGAACCAGACCCTATCTGTTACTGTCTGTACATTCAGTTATTATAGGTGTAGCTCCGGTTCAGATAGCCCTGAGGAGAGTTCCGGGGATCCAGACCCTATCTGTTACTGTCTACACATGAGTCCTCTGGACCCAGACACGATTGCTTATATCGGAGGCTATGGCCCGAGCTGGAGACCCACGGGGCCGGTAGAGGAGCTCCGAAGTGAGTAGATGAGTGGAGTGACTTATTTTTGGTTGGTTTTGACCCGGATAGGGGTATATAGATTGTTTGCTTGCTTGGCGCCATCCGGCTTATGGGGGTTGGTATTGGCTCTTGCTTGCTACTTGTATATTTATTTATGTGCTATATACTAGCTACCAGACAGCAGGCCGTCGCGTCTACAGGTACGCCTCTGCCTTATCAGTACAGAAAGCTTGATTCAGTTTATATCAGCTTCTTCAGATTCAGCTATCTCCTGCTATACAAAAATGCTAGTTATGCTCTCTATATTCAGTTGTTTTCAGTTGTATTATTTCAGTTGCTTTGCATACTCAGTACCAGTGGTACTGACGCCCAGTGGGGCGCTGCATTACTTACCTGCAGGTACTCATAGACGAGGAGGCGATCCCTCGTGATTTCAGCCAGCTCATAGAGTCATCAGCTCCTGTCATCCGGAGCTTGATATTTAGAGGTGTAGTTCATTTTCTTTTGTTGTATAATACGGGTAGGTCCCGACCATCTTATCAGTATTCTTAGAGGCTTGCAGATTGTGTATATATCTCCCTGTGGTTAGTTGTGCCGGTCGTGTGGGGCCGTGCGTATGTTTAGCTGTTTAGTTTGTTGTTTATGTTGGCCGTGTGGGGCCGTATCCAGTTAGTAGTGGTGACCTTGCCGGTCGCATAGATGTTCAGTATTTGTTATATTAAGTTAGAGATAACTAGACAACATGGTGGCCTTGTCGGCTCGCATAGGTTCCTTGTTATGAGTATGTTTCTAGTTAGCTGTTATTACAGGCACAAGTGGCTATAGGCCTAGTTGGCCAGAGGCTGTGTTTACAGCCGTTATATAACCCTTTGTTTCCAGAAACCCGAGATAGAGCTAGCCAGGCACCAAATGTGCCTAGGCCCACCAGTTAGCAGTCCAGGTCCTACCAGGGCACCAAGGGCCAGTCATACCCCCCAGGGCGGGGCGTGATATTTCTCGTCATATATATATATATGTCACACCCCACCTTGGGGCATATGACGGGCACCTGGTGCCTACTAGACTCTGGACTGCTAAATGGTCCAGCCTGAGCACATCTGGTGCTTTGGCTGGCTCTTGCTCTACTCCAAGAAATAAACCGGCGATATAACGGCTGTAAACAGAGCCTCCGGCCAACTGGCCTATAGCCACCTGTACCTGTGGTAATAGTTAACCAGAACACACTCATAACAAGGAACCTATGCGGGCCGACAAGGCTACCATGCTGTCTAGTCATCTGTAATATCAACACAAAACTGCTGTAAGACTACGTGACCGGCAAGGTCACCACTACTGTCAAATTAAGGCCTCACACGGCCAACATAAACTAAAATGCTAAACAGCTATAACTAACTGCACGGCCTCACACGACCGGCTCAACTCACCACAGGGAAATATATACAGACTGCAAGCCTCTAGGAATAATAATAGAAATGATCGGGACAGGGCCCCGACCTACCTGTACTGTACAAAAAGGAAAAGAGCTACACCTTTGGAAATCAGACTCCGGATGATAGGAGCTGAATACTCAATAGCTGGCTGGAATCACGAGGGGTCATCTCCTCGTCTATGAGTACTTACAGGCAAGTAATGCAGCGCCCTACCGGGCGTCAGTACCGCTGGTACTGAGTGTGCAAAGCAATTGAAATAATGTAGCTGAAACAACTGAATATAAATAACATATCTAGCAAATTTGTATGGCAGGAGATAACTGAATACGAAGGAACTGGTAAAAACTGAATCATGCTTTCTGTACTGATAAGGCGGAGGCGTACCTGCAAACGCAATGGCCCGCTATCTAGTAACTAATATACAACACATAAATAGATATACAAGTAGCAAGCAAGAGCCAATACCAACCCCCATAAGCCGGATGACGCCAAGCAAGCAAACAATCTATATACCCCTACCCGAGTCAAAACCAGCCAAAAATAAGTCACTCCACTCATCTGCTCACTTCGGAGCTCCTCTACCGCCCCCCTGGGTCTCCAGCTCGGGCCATAGCCTCCGATATAAGCAACCGTGTTTGGGTCCGGAGGACTCCTGTGTAGACAGTAACAGATAGGGTCTGGATCCCAGAACTCTCCTCAGGGCTATCTGAAACCGGAGCTACACCTATAATAACTGAATGTACAGACAGTAACAGATAGGGTCTGATTCCCTGGACACTGCTCAACAGGGCTATCTGATACCGGAGTTGCACTTGTAATGCTGATCAGACTGCTATGGGGAAAGCTCCATCCCATCTTCGTCCAACTGGGGACGGCATGCCACCCCTTGGGGTGACGCAAAACCCACCCGCTCAGTGGGCGACACGATTACCAACCCAGGGGAGGCGATGACGCTCAATAAGGTGCCCTCACGCCACATCAAGTCTCAACAAACAAATAGCACATATAAATAGCAAGCATGTATAACTAAAAGGCTATCTGAAATCTGATTTCTTATTCTAATCTTTTTCTGTACTAAACTGATTCTTTACTGATTATACTGATTCTGAAATCTTTCTTTAACTGTTGGCTATCCTGTAGCCAGGATGCTATCTGTCTGAATGGCTAATCTGTAGCCAAAATCTCATCTCTCTATCTGCTTACTTTACTAACTTTTATTCTGAAAATCTGTTTCTTTTTATTCTACAACATGCTTGCTAATCATATAATAGGCTATACTGAATCTAGAATGGTACTTCGCCCTTCGGCGCATGCTTTACTAATTTTCGACCTGAATACAATACAGTAACGCAAACTAGAATCTACTAGACTTACTCAATTCTCATCATTCAACTCCGAGAGTTTCAAATGCGGAGTTTACTATGATTCATATAGCTAAAGCTTACTAACTTGCCGAAGAACAACTTCACATACCTTAACCTCGAGTTATCCGACTATCAGACGAGGCTCGGTCAGTACTCCAGCTATTTCTCCCAACTGCATTCATATACACGTCAATTAGTACTAAATACAACACTATTCTGAAGGACGACGTCACTTTCGATATAATTATAGCCTAAACTTAGGCTTATCGAAAGACGGTCAAAAACTTGTTATTTTTCAGAGGTCCAGAAGGGAGAAGTATTCACTTTACGGCTAGGAGCACATAGACACTAGTTTGGAGCAATTCTACATACCTTAGTCCGGTAGCTCGACGATTCGTCGGCTGTATTTCGCGAAACAAACTCTGTAGGAATGCTCCCTGCTGCTAAATACATCGGTACCTGAGGTTAATTCGAGTTTGGATCGCGTTTGATGGCGTAATCGGAAGGAAATACCTCAAAACCTCACGCTCTCCTCTATTTCTCGCGACTTTTCTGGAAATTATATGAAGTTAATGAAATAAAGTGAAGATAATTGGGACTTATAAGTCGCATTCAGTAAATGCGATTTATAAGTCGCATTCAGTAAATGCGATTTATAAGTTGCATTCCTGGAATGCGATTTATAAGTTGCATTCCATAAGTCGCATTTTTCCTTGTGACGGTCCGACTTGGCGCTTGTCCGATCTTTCCCCGGGCCTTTTTCTAGCATGTATGATTTTCAAATACTCTTAACCAACACGCGAATAGGCCATCTATACGCTGAAAATTTACGGGGTGTAACAATATATATATATATATATATATATATATATATATATATATATATATATATATATATATATATATATATATAAAGAAAGTAAAAGATATAACTAATAATGAATAGCTATTAAATAAGTTGTTAGAGAGAAAATGGTTACAGAAATATTGATTGTTGAATGATTGGATATGAGTATAGTCCCAAATAGAAGGATCATAATTTCCAGAACGTCGAAATATGGGGCATTAGAAATGCAGTATTTTGGAACCTGTGATTTCCGAATTAAAATTGGTTTGCTAATAATTGGTGCAGAAATGATAATTGGGGTCATTGCCAGTTTCAGTTATTATATTATCGACTTGCCATATCACCGCACGAAAAGAGATTTTTAGCGGCAATACATTTATCTTTTAGCGATAATATTTATTGCCTCTATAATATTTACCGGCAATAGATTAAATGTCATGCAATCCAAAGCCGCTAAAGCCTCTAGTGACATTTATTATGAATGCTGGTAAAGATCTATATTATTGCCGCTAAAAATAATTATTTTTAGTGACATTTATTTAGCAACAATTACTATAGCCACTAAACCTACCTTAAAAATATTTTATTCCAATATAATTGTGGCTTTTGTTATTGCCGGTAAAAATGCAATAATTGCCATTAAAAAACTTGTCTTAGTGGCAATTACTATGACTGCTAAAATTGACCGTAATTTCACCTTGATCGACACATTTAACCAACCACTATTTTATAGCATCATAGTAGTGATCACAAGAGAAATTAGTAAAAATATCACAGGTAATCAAAAGATTAACAAAATAAACAAGCCTGAACAACTATACAAAAGCAAGATTTCAAGTTTCACCTTCTCATAAACAAAGAAACAAGTGTTCATTCCAGAAAGCTATCAAACTTTTCTATTCTTTTGTTGTGATATCATGAATTTATAAATCAAAATTACAACATAAAATCTAAAATCTATTATGGACTAACAAAGAAACAAGTGTTCATTCCAGAAAGCTATCAAACTTTTCTATTCTTTTGTCGTGATATCATGAATTTATAAATCAAAATTACAACATAAAATCTAAAATCTATTATGGGCTAAAAATTAGTGCATCTACTGGCTCGTCAGCAAACAATGCTTTTGAAAATTCTTGGAGTTGTCAAAGGTCTACGACCAGTCATTCGTTGATAGGTGCCTGGAAAACAATAAGCATTGCCTGCAATTATTTCCTGAAATAAGAAGTTAAATTAAGAGTTAAGAGTTGCAGCCCCCTCCAAAGAATGCTAATATCAATTATTCCAAGTCTTTAAATGTATTGAGCTAAACATACCACACCATTTCTTTTACAACCACCCAACTATTATAGTACACGCACACCTTACCTTATATTACCCATCCCTACACAGTTCTAATACACTCAGATATGCAGAAGTAAAATTTATCTTGGATCACATTTTTGTTTAGTAGTCAGTCTATTATTTAGATATTTTTTATGCTTATACTGCTGCAGAGACTTCATATCTTGTAATTTCATTTTTAGCTTGGAGCTCTGCTGATTTGATTAAGAAAAGTGGTGCAAGTTGCAGTTTACAGTGTATGGAGCCAGTAAAAGGATGTCAAGTGGTTACAAGGAAAACTATAGAAGAAATCTTTTACAGAATGACTATGAAGAACAAATTAACTAAAAGATTAACTGGTCTTAACAGAAGCTGCATATATTTCATATACTAAAATTTCATCTCTTTTACAATGACCCGACTATTATATACATACCTTAGTAAATGCATAAAGAATCTTTGAGAATGAAGACAAACAGACTTCGACAGTGCTATTGTAGCTTGTTCATTACCACTATTGCTCGACCTGTAAGTTCATTTTACTCAATACTTGAAAAACAAAAGGATAAGCAGAGATGCAACAGTATATCTGATTATTATATCACTATGACATCGGCCATTTAAGTATGAATTACATTACAATAATCAATCACTCAATTACTGCATAGATAATGGAAAACAATAGAAATATAATATAAGGTTTCAATGATCTCAAAATAAAAGTTCACTTATTATCTCAAAACATAACTAGTTCTTAGTTGGTTATCTCTCCTGTAGAACATGAAACGGTCTACATGTTTTGAGACTAGTTCATCAGAATCAATCTTAATCTTAAACTTAGTCCTTTTTAATTCATCTGTATAAATATTATATCCGCAAAAGATATACCTGTCCTGACTCGCAAAGAAGAGCCTATCGTTAACAAGAGTATAAAATATCATTAGCTCTTTATTATCCGATTTCAAGAATTTCATCTTGATGATCCACCTCATTTCATCCCATTTCAACTTTCTATAATCGTCTAACA
Source organism: Datura wrightii (assembly GCA_035772735.1). NCBI lineage: Eukaryota > Viridiplantae > Streptophyta > Magnoliopsida > Solanales > Solanaceae > Datura > Datura wrightii. The sequence goes on along the minus strand of JASDFA010000038.1, from coordinate 2,761,875 downwards.
CCAAGATATGGAGCTTATCTTTCACTAGTTCAGCGAATGAGAGCTAGCCATTCTAATCCATGAGAACAGTGCTACTCAAGCTCAACTTTGAAAAAAAACCTCTCGGGAGAGTAGTATGACCAATGTGGCTCTCGTTAACCATATTGCAGAAGAGACAATTGAATATTGCAGACAGATAAAGCATCAATGCTTGACAAAGTGATGGACTACTTAAAGCAGCTACAAGCACAAGTTCAGTTGATGAGTAGTAGTATTAATTGCACAATATATTTGCTAGGGCCTAGGCAAACTAGTACTAACTTATAATATGTGAAAATCAGTATCTAATTCAAAGCGGAAGTTAATAAACGAAACAAGTGTAAAATTTTATAATCCATAACTAGTCAAGGAGCATTTAGTGTAAATTGAATACAAGAGTTTAGAGTTGCATTCCCAAAAAAATATAACGATAAAAAATAACAACTCTACAAATCAACAACGGATAACTCACTTCTATAGAAACTCAATGTCTCGAATGATATCAATAAAATTCAACAACAACATTGATAGATGGTGTCGCGTCCCATTTTTCTCGAGAAAAGCGGAACTCGACATGTGACAACTCCTTTAGGATTATTTAGTACGAAAAGTCGCCACCTAACGAATTTAAAGTGCGCTAGAGCATCATACTAAGCTAAAAAATCTATTTTATTAGTCTAAGTCAACAGAGTCGGGTAAGGGTTAAAAGTCACCTCGAAAGGAAGATGTTAGGCACCTTTCGAGGTTCACAAATGTGGGTCCCTTCTGGATTCATTATTTATGTGGGAAATGACTAAGTGATAAGCAAAAGTCAATTACTTTATTTAAAAATCTAATGTATCTATGTAATTTAAACAATAAATCTTTATAAAAAGAAAAGATAACCCATTTACTAATTAATGCAAACTATATGACAAAATAATAATTAAGCTATTCTTAATAAAATCTATTTTAAGACAAATGAGTATCAAGTTAAATTAATACACTAAATAATATAAAAATTAAATGATAAAGAATTCCAATTTATTTATTAAGCAAAAATAAAATATTTTGTTTAAATAGAGAAAGTAAAATTATATATATTTTAGACTCCTTTTTCTTAATAATAATAACAATAACAATAATAATAATAATACTAGATGATTACGGCAATATAGACTTACTTATTAAATATGCGAATAATTTAACGGACAAGGAAAAATAAGATATTCGAACAAACAAGGGAAAAGACTTTTGAGAAGATAGAACAAATATCCTAAGCGATATTTGTTTTGTTAACTCACAACATATAAATCCTAGTTACCCCAAATAAATAAAAGAAGAAAGATATAATTTATAAATACTTTTATAAATGATTTAAAACACTCTCCAAATACTAGACAGGCTTAAAAAAAAATCTGAAAATGTCTATTGCTTTATAGGGAGGGCAACACAATATATTGGATCATAACCTTCGATCTTAGCAACAAGTTAATTAGAGATCGGTCTTAAGTTAAAAATATAATAGTATATTTAAAAATTTTGAATAAAGACTTGAGTTTTGGAGTATAATCACATAATAATATTTATATATAAATACACAATGATTTTTGAAAAACTTTGTCAATGAGATCCCAATGGACAGAATCACAGATAAAATTCAAGAGCACTCCACATATATTTTAACACTCCTAAATGAAACAGAGTCTGTGATACAACAGAGGGAAAAAAAACTTTTGCAGAAAGCTGCAATATTCTTCAAGCAAAGAACAACATAAAGACGAGACATACGGAAGTTTTCAACTCACATGGAATCAATATCTGAAAGTACAAATATTCACTTGATTCAGCATAAGACATGAAAAGGAGAAATCATGAATAGAAAATAAGAGCATTTTTCAGTTATTATATTATCGACTTGCCATATATATGTGAGAGGCTTGGCCTTTAATTTATACAAGTGTATGAGCTTAGCACTTACCTATAACTACTGCTCCCTTGCTTTAATTTATTTATCTATTTTTGAATTTAAAAAAGTAAAGTTTTAAGTTGAAAATATATAAAATATATCAAAATATTTTTTTAGTCCTATAATTTTAAACATGTCAGATAAAAAATTAAAATTAAAGAGTCACTTAAAAAATATTTTTTTAAATAGACACACAAAAAAGTAATAAATTAAAATGGACGGTCTAATATTTAGCTCTCAAATGACGTGTCTTTGCACTATGTTGAAATGAAAAAAAGTTGTGTATAGTGTTGAGGCGGCGAGAGAGGTTTGCCAATAAATTTAGTATAAATCGATAATTTTAGCTTAAATTTTATATTCGTATTTAAAAATTTCTGTAATTATTAGATATTAATAATTTTTCAAAAATTCAGCAAATTATAGTTTTTAGAAAATACATATATAAACTCAATATTTTAGATTCATCATGACTTCGTACTTTTCATATAACTTGTAGGGTTTTGAAGATATATACTCCCACATTTAATTTGTGACACCAATGTACCTTCGTTTCACATGAAGTAGTAGATTATTTTTTCGTCACATTCGATATCCGATAATTTTATTGGAGCCTCGAGTAATTTAAGTTTGCATGTAAGATTTATTTAAGAAAAAGATATTTTTTAATATAATTTTTTTATATTTAAAATTCAAATTTAAAATTAAGAAATTTTACTCATACCCCAATTCTAATTTGTTGTTATATAGTACTTTTTTCAAGTACATACAAAATTAAAATCAGTGAATTCTATGAACTTGGTTTGTAATTATCTTGTTCGTGAAACACAGTTTCCATGCTTCACTGTATATTACTTTACTATTATATAGAAGGCTAGGAAGCAGGTTTTGGTCGACATGCCTGTTTCCTAGCTAATAATAGTTTCGATATTATCTGATTTTCATGTTTTTATCGGTATTGTTTTTTACTGCTTTATATATGTGCATTTTCTCAATTGGACCAAAAAAACCTGTGCACCTTAATTTAATTACTTATTTGTCAAAACGAAAGTGCATAGTTTTTTGGATATCTTTATATACATATTGTATCTACTTTGAGCAATGTTCCAAAGCTATGAATAGGCTGAGGTCATATAAGTAAGTTGCTTCTTTTGTAGTTTGCAACCACGTGGTGTATGAGGATGCCTAAACTCTCCTCCTATTATGACATTTGGAAATTGATTGTTTATTATTCTTCTCATTATTTTTATTTATTCAGTATTCATATATTATATCTTTTAAAAATTAAAAAAATAGAATGATAATTTTATTTTATCTTCTTTCTAATATAATAAATTTAATCTAACATTTTAATAAATGAATATAATTGATAATAAAAGAAAATTAAAAATTATATGATAAATTATTTTTTGATTTTTTAAATTGAATAACTAAAAATAAATATTTATTTTTTATATAATGAACAAGTCAAAATTCTCTAATGAATATGACCTCCAGGCGGTTTGGACTTTTTGGCAAACTTTTAAAAAATAGATTCTGTTTCAGAAAATTTTAATTTTTGCACATAAAAAAGAACTTCAGGATTCAATTTTAAAAATTCAAATGATAATTTATCATATAGTTTCTACTCTCCTTTTGTTCTCACACTTGAAAATTGATTTCTCACTATCTCAATTTATTTTTACTTGTCCGGTATTAATTTGTGATCACTTACTTAGAAGAGGCCTGAAGAAGCTATTTGTCGACATGGCTACTTGCTGATCAAGGGACATTTTTGGTATATTCAAAATTATTTGCTTTGACTGTTTTATACTAGATGCTGCTATGATTGTACAGTTTCTGCGATGGACAAAAATATCATAGCATATTCACTTAATTATTCGTCTATCCTTTGAAAATATTACTACACCCTTTATATCATTTTAATTGTTAGCTATACTAAAATATTTCGTTTCAAAATACTTGCTAGTTTCAAAATTCAAGAGATACTTGACCATGATTTTCAATTCTAATCCTTAGTACTTAAAGTTATTCTAAAATGTGAAAAGAATTATTATTGTATGCTTTAAAAAAATTAATAAGATTATATTAGTCAAATTACTATTTCTATTAATTTTTTCGATCATACAAATATTATTCTAGTAATTAAAATAAAACACTACTTTGCTAACCTTGTGGACCCCACCCGGTACACAAAACAAATTTCATGCTATGTGATCCCCCCCCCCCCCCCCTCTTCTTGGCATTTCGAATGTCTCAATTAGTTAAACTGTTAAATATAAACATAGTAGTAGTTTTTTAAGTGCCTCAGTAATTAAAATGTTAAATAGACAGAGACACATCAGTGAGGATTTTTTTTTGAAATTATTTTTTCCGGTTTGGAAATTAATGTTTTGTTATTAAATTATATTTTAAAAAGTTATAACTGATTAAATTTTGTGATAAATAAGAAATAATAATTTAATAAATAAGTATAATTAAGTAATGTTACTGATTAACTGTAGTTTTGTGATTAAATTAACTAAATATGTCTAAATAAGTACTTTAAAATAAGTGGTGCTTACAGTTTAAACACACCTCTTAAGAAAACTACTTATATTTCTAAATAGAAAAGTATAATTTTACCCACTTACCCCTAATAAATATCTTGAAAAAAATGTAACTCTTTAATATTTTCTTGAATACGTAAAACTCTCAAAATTAGAAGAACATCATTAATATCTTCTTGATTATGTAAAACATCACTTATTTTGAAACAAAATTAAAAAGTCAAAGTACCAGTTATTTTGAAACGGAGGAAGTATAATTAAGTAACGTTACTAATTAACTGGTGTTGCAACCGGACCTCCCTCTTCATAGACGACCATTTGGTTGAATCTTTGAATTATTGCATCCTAAACTAAAGAGTGAAGTGCTGAAGAACGATGAAAAACAGAGCCTTTTCATATATATATATATATATATATATATATATATATATATATATATATATTGTGAAATTATCCTCTTTGATTTTAATGATATCCAAAAATAATAAGTGGATGCTCCACTACTAAGAAATTACATTGTGATAGGCTCAAAAAGTAATTTGGAAATCCGATTAGTAATGTGGGAATTTTGGATTCCATGTCCATCTCCATGCTGGTACATGCAGTGTGATGTTCTTGAAAAATTTAGCACAATCCTAATGAATTCTTCAGAAAACAGAAGCTCTTCCCTATGGTCTTTGTTCATCAGTTCCCACATATGCTTTATCATATAATTGATGTGTGTTCTTGCCTCTTTTTCAGACGCACCCTTCTCATTCATGTAACATTGTATTGACTTGGAAACATCGCCCCTTTTCAGTTCTTCCTGAATTATAACAAGAACAAGTAAAAATGAAACAAATGGAGTACTCTAAATTAAGTTATTTTAAGTCAAATGTACTCATGAATTTTGTATTAGAGAAATTAAGGTACGAAAACGTACCGATGATGTTCCCAAATCATCGACGAAACGATTGATAATAGCACACTGACAAATTATGTCTGGATAATTGTTTAAGGCTTCCAATGCCTCTTTGGTTATTGGATTGGTGACGAAGATGAATGCATGAAGTAATACCAAAGGAGTTGCAATTGAGATCCATGCATTATCCATGTAGTCTTGCAGTGTTGGTTTATATCCACTATGGTGCCATCTTGCTTCTTGCAAGTAAGCTTTGCATAAATCTGCCCACTAATTAATAGTAACTTGTCTCAAATAATAGTGCATATATATGGATTAATTAGAGTGCTTTAATTTGTGGTTTTGGAGCAGGCTTAAGAGACAGCAGAGGCCAATGTTGTATGGATTCAATAGGTCAATTTAACTCAATTTTGTTTTACATAAATTAAAGTATATATGATAAATATTAAATTCTGAATTTATAATTTCAAAAGTAAAATGATTTTAATGATAACAACATTGAAGATTGAATCAATCAAATTTAAATATAGTTTCTGCCTCAACTATGGGGGGTTTAATAGGGAAAAGAGAACAAGAGATATATTGAAGAAATTTGAAAGTAATAGAAGGGCATACCAGATTCTAAATAAGTAGAATGGATTTTACTTGTTTTGTGAGGTAGGGTAGGACGTTGATCCCTTGCTCTTTGATAATATCATAGGCCATTTCATTGGTAGTGTTGAAGAGTGCAAGGTAACATATTTTCATATAGTCCGGAAGCTGCTTCATTGCTTTTATATCCCATCTGAATTTGTATTACAAAAAATCAGAAACACAAGTTAACAAGGACGAGGATTAAGAAAACTAGTAAAGATGATTATGAATTTCTTTAAAGTGAACTACTGACCTTTCAACAGCATGAGTGAAGAGTTCTAACTCATCAATAGTGCCATAGACATCATAAATGTCATCTATGACTACTATAAAAGCAACGTTTTTTGCCAACATTCTTCGGCAGTGGGCATATTGAGGCTCAAATACTAACCCAACTGACCAGAAAAAGTCTTCCACCAGTCTATCCCTCGAAAATGACAACTTTTCTGCCAAACATGTGCCCTTCCACCATCTTAATTAATTACATGAACATAAGTGATGTATGTATGAGAGCAATTATTTGACATGTTTTAAGTTACTCCCATATTATTAATTAATTAAGGAGTTTAAAACTTTTTATAAGCTGATTAACAAATCACCTAAAAGATACTATCTTACCTTGATAGAATTCTCAAATCTTGTTGGTGCACAACTTGAACAATGTTGAAGTCCAATTTAGCAAGCTCCAGCAGAAGAGGATTAGCAATTGGAATTCTCTCATAAATACTAATATACCACTCTGTCTCTAATCTTGGCATCATCCAATGTCTCGGAAGTTCCAAGGCATGGACCACTAATTCCACCATTATTATATTCTCTTCATCTTCACCACAATATTGATTATGATCAACATAACTCTTTAGATGTCCCAATGTGGATATTGTGGCATTTCTCAAAGTCGTTTCATTTTCTATAGAGAGAAATGAAGCTTCATACAGTTCTAACAACCCCTTTGTATCGTTACAAATACTTTGCTTCGTATTGCCATTTTCATTCATGAAATTGTTGAATAAATCTAGAACACGAAAAAAAATACATTAATTGGTCAAAACCAAATAAAAAAATAAACTTGAAGAATATGCGTACCCTCATATTCTGAACTGTGTCACGTAAAGTTGGAATAGATGGACTAACTAATTAGTAATTAGTAGTAATACATAAACCTAAATGAAGATGAAAAGATTATTAAAACTAGTAAATACGTACTACATACCTGGAGAGATATGAAAACCATGTTATCTCAAGAGCCTAAATTTCAAGGCCGTGTGATATAATGAATCTCTTGACGTGGCTGTACTGCTACTACTATGGTCATGTACGCTCCTCAATATTTTCATGATTTCATCCTTGAAGTGGTAACTCACTCCAGGCCTCTCTAAATTATCAATCAACTCCAATTTCTCCAATTCTGGTGAAACCTCAACGTCCATCATCATCTTCTTCATTTCCCTTTTCACTTCGTTAAAGCGCTTCATATATTTCTCTCCCTATAAGCAATACTAAAGTTAATAATAATTATCACAATAAGTCTGTGTGCTATATATATATATATATATATATATATATATATATATATATATATATATATAACCAAAAATATATACCACGTAATCATTGTGAATGGATTGAATATATTCAAAATTCCACATAGTAGGTTTGTAATTTCCTGAACGTCGAATAATGTGATTTGGTTTATCTAAATTCATGGCGCCAGCAGTAGAGAGGGAGGCTTTTGATACAATATTAATATTCTTGCCGGCAGCAGCAGTTGAGGAGAAACGAGGAAATGATGGTCTATTGGAGGTGGCTATGGGTGTCACCATCCCAACATTACTGAATATTGTAACCATTTTATTGATTCTCTGCTCAATATCTTTGTATGTATGAATCTTTAGAAAGTTCAACACCCAAGTTGTTGCCAGTTAAATAGAATCAAAATGACTCTCCCTATTTTATTTTTGGTATAATATATAAATAGACACTTAAAATTGGCTTCAACTGGTAAGTAAGAATTCAAACTTTGAAAGTGCACATCTAGGCACCTCGACTTAGTTTCAACTGACAACTAAGCATTCCAACTAGTCCCACTATGTCTTGTAGGCACACGATGCTGACGTGACACTTGACAGAGTGGAACCAAATTGAGGTGCCTAGATGATCATCTTGTAAGTTGGAGTGCTCAATTGACATAGTAAAACCAATTTGAGGTGCCTAGAAATGCATTTTCAAAGCTTGAGTACTTAATTGCCAATTAAAATCAAATTTAAATGTCTATTTATATATTATGCCTTTATTTTTAGGGAATGAAATAAGTTCTTGTCTTCATATTTAGTAAAGTATGGGTCACTTTTTTGACTGAGACAGGGAACATACTTTTGTGACCTGCTCTATCATTTTCCTCCTAAGAAATTCTCAAAATTATATTATCACTTTATTATAATTTATTTATTTTATTTTAATTTGATATATAATTTTTTTTTAGAAGTTGGAATCTCATAATATTAAATTAGATTAAGAAAAATATATCAAAGGAAAATAATTGAGTTAAAAGTCTTCATAATATAAAATTTATATTAAAACGTTTAGTAAAAATTCTGCGAAAACAAGAGTCAATAAGAGACAGTGAACAACGACCAAAATTTTCCGGTAAAGCCTACTAATTTGGTAGTTTAAGAAGGCTTTTAGTAAGGTACGTGTCACTTTTTTGATTAATACAAAAGAGACGGTGAACAAACTTTTTTGGTAGAGCCTACTAATTTGTAAAACTTACTTTTCTGATTTTTTTTCTCTTTTATTTCTTGTTCATCCTTTTCCTCCTAAGAAATTCTCAAAATTGTACTTTTCTCTTTTCTTTTTTTTTTTAAATTTTAATTTATTTATCTGATTTTATCTTAATATGAAATATTAAAAAATTAATAAATACTTTTATATTTTCTCATCTCAAACTAGAAATAAGAAGAATGTACAAAAATATCATTTGATTTATACTTATATTAATCTTAAACATATCAAGTGAAAAAAATAATATATTTATTTTGAAAATACTTTAAAAAAAATTAAAACAAATAAATTAAACTGGGAAAGTACCAAATAGTGTATCTAAGTCGGCTTAGGTCTAGTTGCCTGATTTATGAAAAAGCCACAAAAACTATTGGAAGGACTCTAATCTATTTTTCTAAAAGTAATTACGTCTTCTTATAGCACAATTTTTCTTGGAAACTAAGATCTTATTCATCTATAAATAATATATTTCTTTATTCTCCTTTTCTTAGTAATTTATACGGCGGTTTTAATTTTTATTATTTTATTTAATTTATAATATTTATTAATACGATTCACTAATCTTTATAACATAACAAAATATGGCCGACTGGACTTATGTTGACGATAGTGTCCAAGCATCCACGGGTGGATCTAGGTGGACTGAAGAGGGTTTAGATGAATACCTTTATATATAGGGTTAACTTTATATATATATATATCAGAGCAGATCCTAGACGTGAAGCAAAAACCAGTCAAAGTGAAAAATTTCTCTCACGGAATAGGTCCTAAGATGAATCATAATGAGAGACCACGAGTTGTGGTTAGACTAGTGGTGAGCAATATTGTCTTCTTTCCATGTACCAGAGACCATGACTCAAGTAAGGAGTCGTGGTGTATGATGATGACTTGCCAGGAGGGTTGTCCTGAGCAGCGAGCAGAAATTCAGAAACTTGTCAAATTTTCTCCATAAACCCACAAGTTCGATGATAGGTCGTTTGAGAATGTAACGACTCATCCTGATGGGCCGTTGGATGATGCTCACAGATTATGCAAGAATTGTCCCAGTGACCATGAGACATAGGAGAATTCATGACACCCTATAACGACTCGTCAAGACCGTCCGTTATATGAAGTTCAGAGACTGTCCATGGTAGGTTTTATGGTAATGAATTATCACCACGTGTCGTGGTGATAACCAATGACTCGAGGCATGAATTGTGATGCCTGTTCAGTAGTTTTCATTTCTAAATTTCAAAGGTATTTTCATAACTTTCTATCCTTTTAATTCTTAAACTAGATCGTTTTGGGTTTCCTAAGGGGATATTATTTATATATATATATATATATATATATATATAAAGTCGATCTCAATGTTAAAGGGAGTTCAAATTCTTTTAGACTGCTAGCCTCTTCACGTGTTTGTCTTTTTAATTTTTTAAATCCCCTAAAATAAATATTCTCCCTTTGCCACTACAAGCATCTAGAGTATTATTTCTGAAGTCAAAAGAGCATTTTTTTCACAAGCAACAGACTAAAAACAGTTGTCAAAAATATGTTGTACCAAAAGAGACTGTTCTCAGTTATTCTTGTGAACTACAAAATTATCTAATGGACACTTCATTACGTCCATTTGCCATGATTTATTAAAAAATTAAAAATAAAAATTTAAAGGGTTAACAAAGTTTTCTGTGTAATTTTTTTTAAGGGTTGACTACTCCTTCTGCGAACCATTCCTTTTTCTTTTTACTTTTTTAATGAAATGTCGATGGCCTAGAAAATTTTGCGAACTCTTTCAATTTTTTTTTTTAAAATTTAAAAATCACGTCAAACGAACATTATTTCATAAACATACTCTTTTAACGTCGGACTTACTTTTGGACCCAAACAATAAGAAATTATCTATACAAAGCTAATATATTAAATTCTGATTAAATTAGATGTTTTACTTTGTACTGAAAAGAAAAGAGCACAAGTCAATCTAAAGGGAGAAAAAAAAAACCTTAATACTCATGTTTCACGAATAATTGAATAACCTACTTAACTAGAATCATTTTAATTTTGATAATTTCATCAACTTAATAGTCGTGATAGATGGTCCAAAAGTAATTATGATATAATATAATTATTGTTGAAGACTAAGTGTAACAATACAAGTTGAAGTAGACTACGATTACTTTATGTTTTTGTAGTCGACCACTATCTCAATAGTTCATGTACACGTTGTAGTAGGATACCTCATCCTAGCGTCTCATCTCGGCATGTATAAGCAGGGGCACATTGTTACAGAATATCAATACAACACAATCCCTTTTTCTTTCATAACTGATCATATATTTGCACATGGTATCAGAGCTTTAACGCATAATAACTAAGTTACAAAAATTGAGTAAACAATGGCCTCTACTCCTACATCCTGCTTGTTTCTCTCAGCCTCCTCCTTACACCATCTCATAGCTGCTTGTTCCATTAGGCTAAAGCCTACCAACTACCTCATATGGAGGACACAAATCATGCAGTTGATGCAAGTCTAGAAGGTAACCAAGTTTATCCTAGAAGACAAACCTGGTAAGGAATTAACACCAACAAAAGATGATGCTGGAAAAACAGCTGAGGGACTAGAGAAAGCTATTGACAGTGAATGGGAGGAAAAGAATATCCTGGTAAGAACCCGGATCTCAGGAACTATGACTGAGAGAGCATTTACCGTATTGTAGGTTTCTCAGCAGCCAAGGAGATGTGGGATTGCTTGGAGGAAGCCTACCTACAAGCAACAAAGGACAAAGAGTTTCAACTTAAGCAACAGTTGCAAAACATTAAGTTAGGAACAAATTAGAAGTTGGATGAATATCTGAAGGAATTCAAAAGCATATGTGATGGACTTGCTGCCACACATAATCCAGTGGATGAAGATAGCAAAGTCATTAATTTTGCCAGAGGGCTAGCCTCTAAGTATAGGACTTTCAGAATTGTCATGTTGGAAAAGCCACCTTATCCTGCTATAAACCAATTTGTCAATTGGGTTTTGACATGAGAGAAGAAGAGGAAGAAGCTCTTCAACATAACTATAGTATGGCCTTTGCTACATAAAGAGGTAGAGGCAGAGGAAACTATAGCCAGAGAGAGGAACTCCAAATATCAATTCAAGTGGAAGAGGTTTTAGGCCTGCAGGACAGACTAACACTGCTCAGAATTAATGCACAGACCTCAACTAACTATGAGAAAGCAAAGGGTGTGAATGAGGCATGCCAAATCTGTGGGAGAAACAACTGCACTGCCTTGAAGTGCTTCTATAGGTGGGACTACTCATACCAGGCCAAGGAGAACCTGCCACATGCTCTAAATATATACTATGAATCTTCAGAATTCCATAGGTGATGATGATGCAATATATGTGGACTCAGGTGCCACAACTCACATGACAAAAATACCAGGTAACCTCTCTGATCTTCACATGTATAAAGGAACATATAGGATAATTATTGGTGATGGTTCAAAATTAAAAATTACTCATGTTGGAAATATAAAAAGGTCAGGTTTGAATATCAAGGATATACTGGTAGTCCCTAAGATAAAAAAGAACCTTCTCTCAGTCAGTAAACTCGCAAAAGATAATTCTGCTAAACTTGAGTTTGATGAGTTTGATTTTCTTGTAAAGGACAAGAAGGCAGGGACATTACTTTCCAACAGATCTAACGACGAAGGACTCTATCAATTGGAAGACAACAATGTGTTTGCTCTAACAGCAACACAAGACTGAAAGAAGTCAGAAGGCATTTGGCATCTTAGATTAGGATATGTTAGTTTGAAATCTTTAAAGTTATTAAGTAGAAATAAGTGTATTAATGTTAGAAGTTGGAATAAAGTGCTTGCTATCTGTACTAGCCGCCAGCCAGGGAAAAGTTGCAAGTTTCCTTTTGAATCAAGAAATAAAATTGAGAAGTTGAGAGAGATTGTTTAGTGGTTAAGGTTGTGTTAAATGTATTGAATGACGCCGATTTTATCCTGGCTCAATCATTTGAGCGACTTAACTTTTTTTCTAAAGTGCAAAAACAGATGTTTTATAAAAAATTTATTAGTTCGAACCCAAATTTCTCAGGCAGGGAAAAAGCTCTTCGACCAGCATGCCCCTATCCACCTTTAAGTCTTCACGGTGCACAATTTAATATATACTAGTTTCTCAATATATACCTATTCATATACATAATTTTTATAGAAGTTAACGAATATACATGCACCCCAAAGTAGGTCTGCCTTTTTGTCAGAACGGTACCTTTTAATTTTGCATACTTGAATTTCAATCTTATAACTCAAGAACATTAAGGTTTTCACCAAATTCCCATACTAATTTGATTTTAATTTATTGATTTCTTGAAATTTTTATCATACCCAAAGAAAATTTATTGATGAAATGCATCAAGTGCATGTTCAAAATTGGAAGGAGTTGATATTTATGCACATTTTTCTTTTTATGGCTAAATAAAAACAATTAAGTCTCCAAACATGTTCTTCACTGTTCAAATATATCAAAGAGCACGATGTCAGTAACTCCTAATTCAAATTACAACTCGATCCAGAGGTAAAGAATATAAAATTCAATCATAAGAAAGAACACTTTCACAAAATTAATGACAAGAAAACTAGCTCCGAATAGTCCAAGCAGAGTTAATATACAATATATGGTTTTACGTGAACTCAATATAGCTTTTACATAGATTTTCATATATATTAACAAATTTATATAGGGAAAGAAGCTCTCTCGGCGCATGCTACTAACATACGCCGTCCATGGGGAGGAGAGCCCGAGTACCTACCCGGAAAGCAATAGAATCTGCATCAATGGCGGGGCAGTTGAAGAAGAAAGATGGGTTAGTCAGTAGAGTAAGTCCGAGCTCGGAGAAGGACGTAACTGGAGGGGAATTAGCGGATAGCTCAAGCTCCCAGTCACTGCTTCCAATGAGAGTGGGGGAAAATCGGCAAGGAACTATTGTGGAGAGCATCCAAAGCTCACCAAAAGCTACCCAGAGTATTGATCTACAATTGCATGGTGTTAAAAGTGGGAGGAAGGTGGGTATTCTTAATTCACCAAATCAGAGGCAATCTAGGGAGATAGATACATTGGATGGGGAAAGCTCGAGGAAGTTATTTTGTGCTATTGATAATGAAGAAACAAGGCCAGATGAAGTTAACAATGAGAATGTCAGTGGTAAGTTGTCATGGGCAGATGAAGTCGAGAGGCAGCAGTTGAATCAAACGAAATCATCGGTTTGGGATAAATTTGATATAACTAAGATGAGCAATGCTGGCTTTAAATTGGAATTTGTGGAACCTGCCAAACATGGTGAGTCTTCAATTTGTACAATCGAATTGGAAGACATTAACTCTGAAGTTGAATTCTGGAAGAATGCTGTAGTCTGTTATGTTTTGGGGGCTTATCCCCCATTTGCTGTGATTAAGGGTTATGTACAGAGATTGTGGGGTAAACATAAAATTTCAATGATGAAGAATGGTATTGTGTTGGTGCGATTTGATTCTGAAGCAGGGAAAAATGAGGCAATTCAAGGTGGAATCTATCACTTTGATAATAAGCCTTTCATTGTGAAAGCTTGGACACCTGATATGGAATTTACTAGGGAAGAATTGTATTCTGTACCTATTTGGATTAATTTGCCAGGACTAGATTTTAAATACTGGAGTCCGAAGGGGTTAAGCAAGATAGGGAGTTTAATAGGAAGACCTATTATGGTTGATCAAAACACTGAGAGGAAGCAGGGGCTGAATTTTGCTAGAATGTTGGTTGAGGTGGATTTGAATTCACATTTACCAGAGGTGATAACCTTTTTAAATGAGAAAGGTGTTCTAATAGAGCAGCAGGTGCAGTATGATTGGAAACCCATCCTTTGTTCTCACTGTAGAAGATATGGGCATGATGCTGGAGTGTGTAGAAGGAAGAAGAACACAGGCTCTAAAAAGCCAGATCAACCTACTCAGCATACAGGTAGCCAGACAGATGGGGGAATAGTGTTAAAACAGGGGGAATCTGCTAGTGATCAGAAGTTACAGGGGAGGCAAATTGAGGGTGAGTTCCGTGTGGATAAGAGGAATAAACAAACAACTAATAGTGTGGGAGTATGGGTGACTCCACCTAACCAGAACAGACAGCAGGGGAATAAGATGATGCAGGAGAATTCTTTTCGAGTTTTAGAGGAGCTAGAAGTTGAGCCAATGGTACAAATGCCTAGGAAAGGAGGGGAGATTACCCCACCTGATTATGGATAATCTACTTTGCTGGAATGTTAGGGGTTTGAATGCCCCTAACAAACAAAAGGAGGTCATGCTCCTTTGTCAAAGAGAGAAGATTGGATTGGTTGGGTTGGTTGAAACCAAAATTAAAAGGTTAAACTTTGATAAGGTAGTACAGCATGTGTTTAAAGGATGGTGTGTTAGTAATAATCTGGATAAGCATCCAAATGGAAGAATTATTTTGGGTTGGAGACCTGATTGTTTTCAGGTTAACATGATCAATAGTAGTGCACAGGCAGTCACTTGTGAAGTATATGATGTGTCTTGCAAGAAGCTATTTGTGCTAACTGTGGTATATGCATTCAATACAAGAATGGAAAGGAGGTCATTGTGGGAGTATTTGGATTCCACCAGTGCTTCGATAAACAAACCTTGGGTGATTATGGGAGATTTTAATTCTGTGCTCACTGATGAGGATAGGATTGGAGGCAATAGTGTTAGCAGGGCAGAGGTTGTGGATTTTTAGAATTGTATTACAACCAGTGGGTTAATTGAACTACCAAAATGTGGAAATAGGTACACATGGAGTGATAGGCAAGGTGAAGATAGAATCTTCTCAAAAATTGATTGGGTATTTGTGAATGCAGACTGGTTGATGCAGATGCCTGATTTTAATGCCAAGTTCATGATGGAAGGGATTAGTGACCATTGTCCAGTGAAAGTTGCCCCTGTGAAGGTCCAGAGAAGATGTCAAAGTTCTTTCAAGTACTGTAATGTTTGGGCTACACATCCACTTTTTTTAGAGGTAGTTAAAGATGTATGGAAGCAGCATATAGATGGGTATAAGATGTGGCAGGTGGTGAAGAAGCTGAAAATTCTGAAAAGGAAGCTAAGGCAGCTTAATGGAGAACACTTCCGGAATATTATTACAGAAGCAGAAGAGGATAGAGAAGCTTTAATGATTGCCCAACAGGCTTTGCATATGAGGCCTAATGATGTGTTGTTACAACAGATGGAAAAAAGTAAGTATGAAAAGTATAGAAGATCTTCTTATCTGGCAGAAATGTTCTTACAACAGAGGAGCAAAGCTACATGGATTAAATTAGGTGATGATAATACCAGGTATTTTTTCTCAGTTATCAAACACAGGAAGATGCAGCAGGCAATAGTACAGTTAAATGACAAGCATGGTATATTACAAACATCTCAAGATAGAATAGCTAATATTCTGGTTGATTTTTACACAGAGTTGTTAGGTACTGTAGGCAGAAATAGAAGCCCAGCATCAAGAAGTACATTGCAGAATGGTTATACTTTGGCAGTTGATGTGCAGCTTCAGCTTATAAGGCCTTACACAGAAAAGGAAGTACAGTCTGCTATGTTCAGTATTGGGAAAAACAAGAGTCCAGGTCCAGATGGTTATGGGAGTGGTTTCTTTAGAGATGCTTGGGACATAGTTGGGTCTGACATTACAGAGGCAATGTTAGAGTTTTTCAGGAATGGAAAATTACTCCAGCAGATTAATGCAACAGTGATAGCTTTAATTCCTAAGGTGGATATTCCTCAGTCTGCCAGTCAATTTAGACCTATCTCATGCTGTAATGTTATATATAAATGCATATCTAAGATCATTTGTCAAAGATTGAAACATGTACTACCTCTGTTGGTAAGTGAAAATCAAGCTGCATTTGTGGAAGGCAGATCATTATTGCATAATATTCTTATATGTCATGACCTGTTGAGACATTATAATAGGAAGACTTCACCAAGATGTATGATGAAAATTGATTTGAGGAAAGCTTATGACATGGTAAGGTGGGATTTTCTGGAGGAAGCATTAACTGGATATGGGTTTCCTAAGTCTTTCAGTGATCTAGTTATGTGTTGTGTGAAATCTACTAAGTTTACCATCAGAGTTAATGGGGAAGGGTATGGTTATTTTGCAGGATAGAGAGGGCTGAGACAGGGTGATCCAATGTCACCTCTGCTATTTGTGCTGGTTATGGAATACTTAACTAGAAGCCTAAGGAAGATGAGTGAGGATAATGAATTTAAATTCCATCCTATGTGCAAAACTAATAAACTCACTCATTTGATATTTGCAGATGACCTTATGATTTTTTGCCAGGGCAGAATGCCTTCTATTACCAGAGTTATGGAAGTCCTACAAAATTTCAGTGAAGCTACTGGTCTGAGTGCGAATTTGGACAAATCCCACATATTTTTGGCTGGTGTCACTGAAGAAGAACAGAGAAACATCATTAACAGGACAGGTTTCTCATTAGGTACATTGCCTATGAGATATTTGGGGCTTCCATTATCACCAAAGAAATGGGGGAAAATGGAATGTCATCAGTTGGTGGAAAGGATCACAAAAAGAATCACACAAGCATACTCAAAGCAGCTGTCTTATGCAGGTCGATTACAGGTAATTACTGCCATCTTATTCTCTATATATAACTTCTGGGGAGCAATTTTCATATTGCCACAGAGCATTCTGAAAGAGGTGGATAGAAAATGTAAGGAGTTCCTTTAGGGAGGATCTGAAGGGAAGAAGAAGATAGCTTTAGTAGCATGGGAAAAAGTGTGTTATCCAAAGAAATATGGAGGTTTGAACATCAAATGCTGTCGGAAATGGAATATTGCTGCAGTTGGGAAACTAATTTGGCAAGTTGCTGAGAAGAAGGATGTGCTATGGGTGAAATGGGTGAATGAATTGTATATGAAGCAGGGAAATAATATCTGGCTACATACTCCTGCACAGGATTCAAGTTGGTATTGGAGGAAGTTGAATTCTATTAAAGTGATGATGTTAAATTGGTACCAAAACAATAGGTATGTTCTGTCTTCTTCCGGGAAGTATTCTTTGTCAAGTAGCTATATTGCTCTTTTGGGAAACCTTCAAAGATTTCATGGGGCAGAACTAGTATGGAGCTCCTTTTCAGTACCTAAACATCGAATCATAGTTTGGTTGGCTTATCAATATCGATTACTTACAAAGGATCGATTAGTTAGATTGCATATAGAAGTGGACAATGACAAGTGCTGCTTATGCTCAGAGGGGAAGATGGAAACACATCAGCATTTGTTTGCTGAATGTTCTTGGGTTAATGAAGTGTTGGTATTGTTATCGGGCTGGTTGGGTATATCATTGCCTAGATTATATATCAGAAATTACTTGGATTGGTTGAGAGGAAGGCGATGGGGGCAGGGGAAAAAAGAGGTGGTTGCAGCAGTGTGCGGAGCAACTATATACCACACTTGGAAAGCTCGGAATTGGAAAATTTTCAGGGGAATGGATATGCGCTCGCAATGTGTTGCAGACCAAATTAAAAGGGAAATAAAGACAAGGTTGGAGGGTATAGAGACTACAAAGAAGGCAAGAAGAAGTATACATTGGTTACAAACTATAGTAAATAGGTGATAGCATAGTGTGATTTTGTATGTTTTGAAATTTGATTTTTGTTTTGTACTATTCAATTGTTGGTTCAGGTAATATATTCACATTTTATTACCAAAAAAAAAAAACAAATTTACTAAATTTTTTTTTTACTGTGACCCAGTTAAGTATTACATATCAACTGGAGATGACTATAGAAACTCATAAGTTTTAAATTTCAAATTCAGACTATACGAAATACACGCCAAAACAAAAGTAATGAGACGAAGTCCAAGGATAAAATTACTTTGGAACCAATGGAACATCAGGAATAATGATAAGCTCAAAAAGTATTTTGGAGATGCTATTTTTGATATCGGTATGCAGACACATGAAGTGTGCTGCTCTTGTAATATCTTTTGCTATTCCAACAAATATTTTAGAAAATAGAGATTTTTTCCTTTGAGTCGTGTTCATCGATTCCCATGTCTCCTTTATCAAAAAATTAATGTGTTCTCTTGCCTCTTCTTCAGAAGTACCTTTTTCGTTCATGTAACATTGAATTGACTTGAGAACGTCTCCTCTTTTCAATTCATCCCGAATAAATTATAAAAATTTAATAAATAAAATGAGACACAAATTTTGCTTGACGTGTATTTATTATTTTGAAAGATAATTAAGTATTATTTAAGCTTTCGGATGAAATTCATTTTACTTTAATCTAAAAGGAAAATAAGAGATTATTTGGTGGTATAAAAGAAACTCATTTGAATCTCCAAATGGTAACACATAAAATAGAACATTTTTTTCAAGGAAAAATTAGTAATGCCATTTTGATCATAAAGTAATTTAAAAATGAAGAATCATTTAAGTTAATTATATGTGAGAAAAGGATATAATAGCATACTGAAGATGTCCTCAGATCATCAGTAAAACAAAAAATTGTAGCAGAGCATCGAATAATGTCAGGATAATTGCTTAAGGAATCCAAGGCCTCTTTGGTAATTGGATTGTCGAAAAGGAACAATGCATGCACTAATACCATTGATACTCCTTATATATATATATGGAGAGAAATGAAATTTAATTGTACTCCTTTTATTTCAAATAACTAATAATTTTTGTTATTTTTTTTCGTTTTAAACTAAGCAATATTTTATATAATTAAGAAGATATATTAATGATATTTTTTAATTTATTTTTATTTAAATAATTCTTTTTTCATAATTAAGAAATTACTAAATAGCTATATTTTTAAAGGTATTTATTAAGAATACGATAGTAAAAATATATTTTATTTTTTTAAAATAAATAATTTTCTTTTAAAAAATATGCTTAAACTAAAAACACCATTTATTTAATTTTACATTAATTTAGATTAAAATTGAGAAGAAGAAAAAAAGGGTTGAATCATAAATGTGAATGTTCCGCAATTTGAAAATGGAAAACATTAATCGTGTGACACATAGTATGAATGTAAAGGTAAATACAGATACTATATGATAGTGATATATTGAAAAAGCCACATGGTATGCTTCTCAATACATGCCTGATTTTTCACAATAATACTCACTAGAAAATGAATTTATTTATGAAAATTTAATTTTTAAAATTTTAAGCTTCGAGCATAAATAATGGACGTCTATGAAGTTTCTGCTCATAACAATGCCAAAAGAAAAGAAAGGGAAGAAAAAAAATGAGAATGGAGAGATAAAAAAATGATAATAGAGGAAGAGATGATATTTTTGAATTGTTGAATTAAGGGATGAAAAGTAAATTTTAATTTTATATTAAGTTAAATTAGATTTTAAAAAAAATTAAAATATAACTAAATTTAATAGTATTGTTAACTTACATGAGACAATATAATATTTTTTATATTAATTAACTTGCATGAATAAGCAAGTGATATATGCGAATACATGTTACGCATGTATATACTAATTTAGTTAAAAATCGACCAATACGAGTAAGTTTTTTTTTTGAATTTTGAGATTTGCCCTTATGAGAAGAAGACTAGCTCCATGATATATACATACTAGAGGTAAAGTTAATATACAATATATGAATTTAAGACAATTCAATAACTTTTGCATAAAGTCTGCGTATTAAGAAATTCACCTAAATATTTATTTGTAAATTCTATTATTATTATTATTATTATATTCACTTGAGATTGTTATATATAGAAAGTCATCAATTTTAGATCTTGAATTCACGGTACTAAATGTTAGGGACAAAATTACTTGGGAATCAATGGAACATTAGGAATAGTGATAGGCTCAAAGAGTATCTTGGAGATGCTACTTTTAACATCGTTATTTTGAATTCCATGGCCATCTCCATTCAGATACATGCAGTGTGCTGTTCGTGCAATATTCTTTGCTATCCCAACAAATGTTTCAGAAAATAGGGAGTTTTCACTCTGAGCTGTATTCATGAATTCCCATGTCTCCTTTATCAAAAATCTAATGTGTTCTCTTGCCTCTTTTTCTGAAGTACCGTCTTCGTTCATGTAACATTGAATTGACTTAGGAACGTCACCTCTTTTTAATTCATCCTGAATTAATTGTAGAATTAAATGAGACACAATTTTTACTACAAATATAGCTTTTTGACCATAAATCAGGTGTTATATAAGTGTTAATTAATTGCCTTGTATGTGAGAAGAGGATATAATAGCATACCGAAGATGTCCCCAAATCATCAGTAAAACGAAAAATTGTAGCAGAGCATCGAATAATGTCCGGATAATTGCTTAAGGAATCCAAGGCCTCTTTGGTAATTGGATTGTCGACAAGGAACAATGCATGCACTAATACCATTGGTACTGCTATTGACATCCATGCATTATCCATGTATTCTTTCAAACTTGGCTTATATCCACTGTGGTACCATCTTGCTTCTTGTAAGTATGATTTGCATAAATCTGCCCACTAATAAAACATTTAAAAATTAAAAACATTAAGTTTAAATTTTAAACTTATCTTAGAGAGAGATAGGGGACGTCTGGATTAATGGAGGAGCTAATCAAAAGAAAGAATCTTACTGATTTTGTAAGATAGGGCAAGACGTTGATCCCTTGATCTTTGAGAACCTCATACGCCACTTCATTGATAATATTGAATAGTGCTAGATAACATACTTGCATATACTCTGGAAGCTCTTCCATTGCTTTTGTATCCCATCTGAATTTATAATATTAAAAAGTAAAAAAAGAAAAATTTAAGGCGAGCTAGAACACAGGCGGAGGCTATCAATCCCATTTCATAACTAGTTGGTACATTCGAATAATAAAAAGAAATTCTCTTTCTAATCCTAATTAGATTCTCTCGGGTAAATACAATCAAACAGAATCCAATTTAAAATATCTAAAGATTGATCATCTTAAATTTAGCATGTATTTTTCAGATCCTCCTATACTATCAGAACTTAATTATTTCCCTAAATATTAATGTGGAAAAAAAGAAGTATAGTCACTCTCTTTTAACTTCACAGCTGAAATGGAACGGAAGGAATACAATTCTACGTGCACCAAACCAAACTTACAGATGATAGACGGGTTAGCTAGTACTGACCTTTGAATAGCATGAGTGAAGATTTCCAACTCATCAAGTGTCCCATAAATATCATAAATGTCATCTACTATTGCAATAAAAGCAATGACCTTTGTTATCATTCTTCGGAAATAGCTGTGTTGAGGCTCAAATAGTGTCCCCACTGCCCAAAACATATTCTCCACCATCCTATCCCTTGAAAATGACAGCTTTTCTGCGAGCCCTGTCTTCTTCCACCACCTAATTTTGCATCAGAACTAATTAATATTATTGAAGAAATTTCTCTTTTATTCACGATTATTGAAAGTCAATCTAGGGCTAATCTTTCACTTTGACCACTCATAGTACGATTAAAAAGAATATATTAGAAGAGTAAGATATCTCATCGTACCTTGATAGAATTCTCAAATCTTGTTGGTGCGCGGCTTGAACAATGTTGAAGTCCAATTTAGCAAGCTCCAGCAGAAGAGGATTAGCATTTGGAATTCTCTCATAAATACTAATATACCACTCTGTCTCTAATCTTGGCATCATCCAATGTCTCGGAAGTTCCAAGGCATGGACCACTAATTCCACCATTATTATATTCTCTTCATCTTCACCACAATATTGATTATGATCAACATAACTCTTTAGATATCCCAAAGTTGATATTGTGGCATTTCTCAAAGTCGTTTCGTTTTCAGTAGAGAGAAATGAAGCTTCATACAATTGTAACAAACCTTTTGTGTCCTTACAAATACTCTTTTCATCCTTATAATCATTTAGTATATCTAGAACACGAAAAAAATACATTAATTGGCCTAATAAAAAAATAAACTTGAAGAATATACGTACCCTTATATTCTGAACTGTATCACATAATGTTGGAATAGATGGACTAACTAATTAGTAATTAGTAGTAATACATAAACCTGAATGAAGATGAAAAGATTATTAAAACTAGTAAATACGTACTGCATACCTGTAGAGATATGAAAACCATGTTGTCTCAAGAGCCTAAATTTCAAGGCCGTGTGATATAATGAATCTCTTGACGTGGCTGTACTGCTACTACTATGGTCATGTACGCTCCTTAATATTTTCATGATTTCATCCTTGAAGTGGTAACTCACTCCAAGCCTCTCTAAATTATCAATCAACTCCAATTTCTCCAATTCTGGTGAAACCTCAACGTCCATCATCATCTTCTTCATTTCCCTTTTCACTTCGTTAAAGCGCTTCATATATTTCTCTCCCTATAAGCAATACTAAAGTTAATAATAATTATCACAATAAGTCTGTGTGCTATATATATATATATATATATATATATATATATATATAAAACCAAAAATATATACCACGTAATCATTGTGAATGGATTGAATATATTCAAAATTCCACATAGTAGGTTTGTAATTTCCTGAACGTCGAATAATGTGATTTGGTTTATCTAAATTCATGGCGCCAGCAGTAGAGAGGGAGGCTTTTGATACAATATTAATATTCTTGCCGGCAGCAGCAGTTGAGGAGAAACGAGGAAATGATGGTCTATTGGAGGTGGCTATGGGTGTCACCATCCCAACATTACTGAATATTGTAACCATTTTATTGATTCTCTGCTCAATATCTTTGTATGTATGAATCTTTAGAAAGTTCAACACCCAAGTTGTTGCCAGTTAAATAGAATCAAAATGACTCTCCCTATTTTATTTTTGGTATAATATATAAATAGACACTTAAAATTGGCTTCAACTGGTAAGTAAGAATCCAAACTTTGAAAGTGCACATCTAGGCACCTCGACTTAGTTTCAACTGACAACTAAGCATTCCAACTAGTCCCACTATGTCTTGTAGGCACACGATGCTGACGTGACACTTGACAGAGTGGAACCAAATTGAGGTGCCTAGATGATCATCTTGTAAGTTGGAGTGCTCAATTGACATAGTAAAACCAAGTTGAGATGCCTAGAAATGCATTTTCAAAGCTTGAGTACTTAATTGCCAATTAAAATCAAATTTAAATATCTATTTATATATTATGCCATTATTTTTAGGGAATGAAATAAGTTCTTGTCTTCATATTTAGTAAAGTATGGGTCACTTTTTTGACTGAGACAGGGAACATACTTTTGTGACCTGCTCTATCATTTTCCTCCTAAGAAATTCTCAAAATTATATTATCACTTTATTATAATTTATTTATTTTATTTTAATTTGATATATTTTTTTTTAGAAGTTGGAATCTCATAATCTTAAATTAGATTAAGAAAAATATATCAAAGGAAAATAATTGAGTTAAAAGTCTCCATAATATAAAATTTATATTAAAACGTTTAGTAAAAATTCTGCGAACACAAGAGTCAATAAGAGACAGTGAACAAGGACCAAAATTTTCCGGTAAAGCCTACTAATTTGGTAGTTTAAGAAGGCTTTTAGTAAGGTATGTGTCACTTTTTTAATTAATACAAAAGAGACGGTGAACAAACTTTTTTGGTAAAGCCTACTAATTTGTAAAACATACTTTTCTGATTTTTTCTTTCTTTTATTTCTTGTTCATCCTTTTCCTCCTAAGAAATTCTCAAAATTGTACTTTTCTCTTTTCCTTTTTTTTTTAAATTTTAATTTATTTATCTGATTTTATCTTAATATGAAATATTAAAAAATTAATAAATACTTTTATATTTTCTCATCTCAAACTAGAAATAAGAAGAATGTACAAATATATCATTTGATTTATACTTGTATTAATCTTAAACATATCAAGTGAAAAAAATAATATATTTATTTTGAAAATACTTAAAAAAAATTAAAACAAATAAATTAAACTGGGAAAGTACCAAATAGTGTATCTAAGTCGGCTTAGGTCTAGTTGCCTGATTTATGAAAAAGCCACAAAAACTATTGGAAGGACTCTAATCTATTTTTCTAAAAGTAATTACGTCTTCTTATAGCACAATTTTTCTTGGAAACTAAGATCTTATTCATCTATAAATAATATATTTCTTTATTCTCCTTTTCTTAGTAATTTATACGGCGGTTTTAATTTTTATTATTTTATTTAATTTATAATATTTATTAATACGATTCACTAATCTTTATAACATAACAAAATATGGCCGACTGGACTTATGTTGACGATAGTGTCCAAGCATCCACGGGTGGATCTAGGTGGACTGAAGAGGGTTTAGATGAATACCTTTATATATCGGGTTAACTTTATATATATATATATATATCAGAGCAGATCCTAGACGTGAAGCAAAAACCAGTCAAAGTGAAAAATTTCTCTCACGGAATAGGTCCTAAGATGAATCATAATGAGAGACCACGAGTTGTGGTTAGACTAGTGGTGAGCAATATTGTCTTCTTTCCATGTACCAGAGACCATGACTCAAGTAAGGAGTCGTGGTGTATGATGATGACTTGCCAGGAGGGTTGTCCTGAGCAGCGAGCAGAAATTCAGAAACTTGTCAAATTTTCTCCATAAACCCACAAGTTCGATGATAGGTCGTTTGAGAATGTAACGACTCATCCTGATGGGCCGTTGGATGATGCTCACAGATTATGCAAGAATTGTCCCAGTGACCATGAGACATAGGAGAATTCATGACACCCTATAACGACTCGTCAAGACCGTCCGTTATATGAAGTTCAGAGACTGTCCATGGTAGGTTTTGTGGTAATGAATTATCACCACGTGTCGTGGTGATAACCAATGACTCGAGGCATGAATTGTGATGCCTGTTCAGTAGTTTTCATTTCTAAATTTCAAAGGTATTTTCATAACTTTCTATCCTTTTAATTCTTAAACTAGATCGTTTTGGGTTTCCTAAGGGGATATTATATATATATATATATATATATATATATATATAAAGCCGATCTCAATGTTAAAGGGAGTTCAAATTCTTTTAGACTGCTAGCCTCTTCACGTGTTTGTCTTTTTAATTTTTTAAATCCCCTAAAATAAATATTCTCCCTCTGCCACTACAAGCATCTAGAGTATTATTTCTGAAGTCAAAAGAGCATTTTTTTCACAAGCAACAGACTAAAAACAGTTGTCAAAAATATGTTGTACCAAAAGAGACTGTTCTCAGTTTTTCTTGTGAACTACAAAATTATCTAATGGACACTTCATTACGTCCATTTGCCATGATTTATTAAAAAATTAAAAATAAAAATTTAAAGGGTTAACAAAGTTTTCTGTGTAATTTTTTTTAAGGGTTGACTACTCCTTCTGCGAACCATTCCTTTTTCTTTTTACTTTTTTAATGAAATGTCGATGGCCTAGAAAATTTTGCGAACTCTTTCAATTTTTTTTTAAAATTTAAAAATCACGTCAAACGAACATTATTTCATAAACATACTCTTTTAACGTTGGACTTACTTTTGGACCCAAACAATAAGAAATTATCTATACAAAGCTAATATATTAAATTCTGATTAAATTAGATGTTTTACTTTGTACTGAAAAGAAAAGAGCACAAGTCAATCTAAAGGGAGAAAAAAAAAACCTTAATACTCATGTTTCACGAATAATTGAATAACCTACTTAACTAGAATCATTTTAATTTTGATAATTTCATCAACTTAATAGTCGTGATAGATGGTCCAAAAGTAATTATGATATAATATAATTATTGATGAAGACTAAGTGTAACAATACAAGTTGAAGTAGACTACGATTACTTTATGTTTTTGTAGTCAACCACTATCTCAATAGTTCATGTACACGTTGTAGTAGGATACCTCATCCTAGCGTCTCATCTCGGCATGTATAAGCAGGGGCACATTGTTACAGAATATCAATACAACACAATCCCTTTTTCTTTCATAACTGATCATATATTTGCACATGGTATCAGAGCTTTAACGCATAATAACTAAGTTACAAAAATTGAATAAACAATGGCCTCTACTCCTACATCCTGCTTGTTTCTCTCAGCCTCCTCCTTACACCATCTTATAGCTGCTTGTTCCATTAGGCTAAAGCCTACCAACTACCTCATATGGAGGACACAAATCATGCAGTTGATGCAAGTCTAGAAGGTAACCAAGTTTATCCTAGAAGACAAACCTGGTAAGGAATTAACACCAACAAAAGATGATGCTGGAAAAACAGCTGAGGGACTAGAGAAAGCTATTGACAGTGAATGGGAGGAAAAGAATATCCTGGTAAGAACCTGGATCTCAGGAACTATGACTGAGAGAGCATTTACCTTATTGTAGGTTTCTCAGCAGCCAAGGAGATGTGGGATTGCTTGGAGGAAGCCTACCTACAAGCAACAAAGGACAAAGAGTTTCAACTTAAGCAACAGTTGCAAAACATTAAGTTAGGAACAAATTAGAAGTTGGATGAATATCTGAAGGAATTCAAAAGCATATGTGATGGACTTGCTGCCACACATAATCCAGTGGATGAAGATAGCAAAGTCATTAATTTTGCCAGAGGACTAGCCTCTAAGTATAGGACTTTCAGAATTGTCATGTTGGAAAAGCCACCTTATCCTACTCTAAACCAATTTGTCAATTGGGTTTTGACATGAGAGAAGAAGAGGAAGAAGCTCTTCAACATAACTATAGTATGGCCTTTGCTACATAAAGAGGTAGAGGCAGAGGAAACTATAGCCAGAGAGAGGAACTCCAAATATCAATTCAACTGGAAGAGGTTTTAGGCCTGAAGGACAGACTAACACTGCTCAGAATTAATGCACAGACCACAACTAACTATGAGAAAGCAAAGGGTGTGAATGAGGCATGTCAAATCTGTGGGAGAAACAACTGCACTGTCTTGAAGTGCTTCTATAGGTGGGACTACTCATACCAGGCTAAGGAGAACCTGCCACATGCTCTAAATATATACTATGAAACTTCAGAATTCCATAGGTGATGATGATGCAATATATGTGGACTCAGGTGCCACAACTCACATGACGAAAATACCAGGTAACCTCTCTGATCTTCACATGTATAAAGGAACACATAGGATAATTATTGGTGATGGTTCAAAATTAAAAATTACTCATGTTGGAAATATAAAAAGGTCAGGTTTGAATATCAAGGATATACTGGTAGTCCCTAAGATAAAAAAGAACCTTCTCTCAGTCAGTAAACTTGCAAAAGATAATTCTGCTAAACTTGAGTTTGATGAGTTTGATTTTCTTGTAAAGGACAAGAAGGCAGGGACATTACTTTCCAACAGATCTAACGACGAAGGACTCTATCAATTGGAAGACAACAATGTGTTTGCTCTAACAGCAACACAAGACTGAAAGAAGTCAGAAGGCATTTGGCATCTTAGATTAGGATATGTTAGTTTTAAATCTTTAAAGTTATTAAGTAGAAATAAGTGTATTAATGTTAGAAGTTGGAATAAAGTGCTTGCTATCTGTACTAGCCGCCAGCCAGGGAAAAGTTGCAAGCTTCCTTTTGAATCAAGAAATAAAATTGAGCAGTTGAGAGAGATTGTTTAGTGGTTAAGGTTGTGTTAAATGTATTGAATGACGCTGATTTTATCCCGGCTCAATCATTTGAGCGACTTAACTTTTTTTCTAAAGTGCAAAAACAGATGTTTTAAAAAAAATTTATTAGTTCGAACCCAAATTTCTCAGGCAGGGAAAAAGCTCTTCGACCAGCATGCCCCTATCCACCTTTGAGTCTTCACGGTGCACAATTTAATATATACTAGTTTCTCAATATATACCTATTCATATACATAATTTTTATAGAAGTTAACGAATATACATGCACCCCAAAGTAGGTCTGCCTTTTTGTCAGAACTGTACCTTTTAATTTTGCATACTTGAATTTCAATCTTATAACTCAAGAACATTAAGGTTTTCACCAAATTCCCATACTAATTTGATTTTAATTTATTGATTTCTTGAAATTTTTATCATACCCAAAGAAAATTTATTGATGAAATGCATCAATTGCATGTTCAAAATTGGAAGGAGTTGATATTTATGCACATTTTTCTTTTTATGGCTAAATAAAAACAATTAAGTCTCCAAACATGTTCTTCATTGTTCAAATATATCAAAGAGCACGATGTCAGTAACTCCTAATTCAAATTACAACTCGATCCAGAGGTAAAGAATATAAAATTCAATCATAAGAAAGAACACTTTCACAAAATTAATGACAAGAAAACTAGCTCCGAATAGTCCAAGCAGAGTTAATATACAATATATGGTTTTACGTGAACTCAATATAGCTTTTACATAAATTTTCATATATATTAACAAATTTACTAAAAAAAATTTTTTTACTGTGACCTAGTTAAGTATTACATATCAACTGGAGATGACTATAGAAACTCATAAGTTTTAAATTTCAAATTCAGACTATACGAAATACACACCAAAACAAAAGTAATGAGACGAAGTCCAAGGATAAAATTACTTTGGAACCACTGGATCATCAGGAATAATGATAGGCTCAAAAAGTATTTTGGAGATGCTATTTTTGATATCGGTATGCAGACACATGAAGTGTGCTGCTCTTGTAATATCTTTTGCTATTCCAACAAATGTTTTAGAAAATAGAGATTTTTTCCTTTGAGTCGTGTTCATCGATTCCCATGTCTCCTTTATCAAAAAATTAATGTGTTCTCTTGCCTCTTCTTCAGAAGTACCTTTTTCGTTCATGTAACATTGAATTGACTTGAGAACGTCTCCTCTTTTCAATTCATCCCGAATAAATTATAAAAATTTAATAAATTAAATGAGACACAAATTTTGCTTGACGTGTATTTATTATTTTGAAAGATAATTAAGTATCATTTAAGCTTTCGGATGAAATTCATTTTACTTTAATCTAAAAGGAAAATAAGAGATTATTTGGTGGTATAAAAGAAACTCATTTGAATCTCCAAATGGTAACACATAAATAAAACATTTTTTTCAAGGAAAAATTAGTAATGCCATTTTGATCATAAAGTAATTTAAAAATGAAGAATCATTTAAGTTAATTATATGTGAGAAAAGGATATAATAGCATACTGAAGATGTCCTCAGATCATCAGTAAAACAAAAAATTATAGCAGAGCATCGAATAATGTCAGGATAATTGCTTAAGGAATCCAAGGCCTCTTTGGTAATTGGATTGTCGACAAGGAACAATGCATGCACTAATACCATTGATACTCCTTATATATAATAACTAATAATTTTTGTTATTTTTTTTCGTTTTAAATTAAGTAATATTTTATATAATTAAGAAGATATATTAATGATATTTTTTAATTTATTTTTATTTAAATAATTCTTTTTTCATAATTAAGAAATTACTAAATAGCTATATTTTTTAAGGTATTTATTAAGAATATGATAGTAAAAATATATTTTATTTTTTTAAAATAAATAATTTTCTTTTAAAAAATATGCTTAAACTAAAAACATCATTTATTTAATTTTACATTAATTTAGATTAAAATTGAGAAGAAAAAAAAAAGGGTTGAATCATAAATGTGAATGTTCCGCAATTTGAAAATGGAAAACATTAATCGTGTGACACATAGTATGAATGTAAAGGTAAATACAGATACTATATGATAGTGATATATTGAAAAAGCCACATGGTATGCTTCTCAATACATGCCTGATTTTTCACAATAATACTCACTAGAAATTGAATTTATTTATGAAAATTTAATTTTTAAAATTTTAAGCTTCGAGCATAAATAATGGACGTCTATGAAGTTTCTGCTCATAACAATGCCAAAAGAAAAGAAAGGGAAGAAAAAAAATGAGAATGGAGAGATAAAAAAATGATAATAGAGGAAGAGATGATATTTTTGAATTGTTGAATTAAGGGATGAAAAGTAAATTTTAATTTTATATTAAGTTAAATTAGATTTAAAAAAAATTAAAATATAACTAAATTTAATAGTATTGTTAACTTACATGAGACAATATAATATTTTTTATATTAATTAACTTGCATGAATAAGCAAGTGATATATGCGAATACATGTTACGCATGTATATACTAATTTAGTTAAAAATCGACCAATACGAGTAAGTTTTTTTTTTGAATTTTGAGATTTGCCCTTATGAGAAGAAGACTAGCTCCATGATATATACATACTAGAGGTAAAGTTAATATACAATATATGAATTTAAGACAATTCAATAACTTTTGCATAAAGTCTGCGTATTAAGAAATTCACCTAAATATTTATTTGTAAATTCTATTATTATTATTATTATATTCACTTGAGATTGTTATATATAGAAAGTCATCAATTTTAGATCTTGAATTCACGGTACTAAATGTTAGGGACAAAATTACTTGGGAATCAATGGAACATTAGGAATAGTGACAGGCTCAAAGAGTATCTTGGAGATGCTACTTTTAACATCGTTATTTTGAATTCCATGGCCATCTCCATTCAGATACATGCAGTGTGCTGTTCGTGCAATATTCTTTGCTATCCCAACAAATGTTTCAGAAAATAGGGAGTTTTCACTCTGAGCTGTATTCATGAATTCCCATGTCTCCTTTATCAAAAATCTAATGTGTTCTCTTGCCTCTTTTTCTGAAGTACCGTCTTCGTTCATGTAACATTGAATTGACTTAGGAACGTCACCTCTTTTTAATTCATCCTGAATTAATTGTAGAATTAAATGAGACACAATTTTTACTACAAATATAGCTTTTTGACCATAAATCAGGTGTTATATAAGTGTTAATTAATTGCCTTGTATGTGAGAAGAGGATATAATAGCATACCGAAGATGTCCCCAAATCATCAGTAAAACGAAAAATTGTAGCAGAGCATCGAATAATGTCCGGATAATTGCTTAAGGAATCCAAGGCCTCTTTGGTAATTGGATTGTCGACAAGGAACAATGCATGCACTAATACCATTGGTACTGCTATTGACATCCATGCATTATCCATGTATTCTTTCAAACTTGGCTTATATCCACTGTGGTACCATCTTGCTTCTTGTAAGTATGATTTGCATAAATCTGCCCACTAATAAAACATTTAAAAATTAAAAACATTAAGTTTAAATTTTAAACTTATCTTAGAGAGAGATAGGGGACGTCTGGATTAATGGAGGAGCTAATCAAAAGAAAGAATCTTACTGATTTTGTAAGATAGGGCAAGACGTTGATCCCTTGATCTTTGAGAACCTCATACGCCACTTCATTGATAATATTGAATAGTGCTAGATAACATACTTGCATATACTCTGGAAGCTCTTCCATTGCTTTTGTATCCCATCTGAATTTATAATATTAAAAAGTAAAAAAAGAAAAATTTAAGGCGAGCTAGAACACAGGCGGAGGCTATCAATCCCATTTCATAACTAGTTGGTACATTCGAATAATAAAAAGAAATTCTCTTTCTAATCCTAATTAGATTCTCTCGGGTAAATACAATCAAACAGAATCCAATTTAAAATATCTAAAGATCGATCATCTTAAATTTAGCATGTATTTTTCAGATCCTCCTATACTATCAGAACTTAATTATTTCCCTAAATATTAATGTGGAAAAAAAGAAGTATAGTCACTCTCTTTTAACTTCACAGCTGAAATGGAACGGAAGGAATACAATTCTACGTGCACCAAACCAAACTTACAGATGATAGACGGGTTAGCTAGTACTGACCTTTGAATAGCATGAGTGAAGATTTCCAACTCATCAAGTGTCCCATAAATATCATAAATGTCATCTACTATTGCAATAAAAGCAATGACCTTTGTTATCATTCTTCGGAAATAGCTGTGTTGAGGCTCAAATAGTGTCCCCACTGCCCAAAACATATTCTCCACCATCCTATCCCTTGAAAATGACAGCTTTTCTGCGAGCCCTGTCTTCTTCCACCACCTAATTTTGCATCAGAACTAATTAATATTATTGAAGAAATTTCTCTTTTATTCACGATTATTGAAAGTCAATCTAGGGCTAATCTTTCACTTTGACCACTCATAGTACGATTAAAAAGAATATATTAGAAGAGTAAGATATCTCATCGTACCTTGATAGAATTCTCAAATCTTGTTGGTGCGCGGCTTGAACAATGTTGAAGTCCAATTTAGCAAGCTCCAGCAGAAGAGGATTAGCATTTGGAATTCTCTCATAAATACTAATATACCACTCTGTCTCTAATCTTGGCATCATCCAATGTCTCGGAAGTTCCAAGGCATGGACCACTAATTCCACCATTATTATATTCTCTTCATCTTCACCACAATATTGATTATGATCAACGTAACTCTTTAGATATCCCAAAGTTGATATTG
The DNA here is from genome assembly GCA_035772735.1 of Datura wrightii. Taxonomy (NCBI): domain Eukaryota; kingdom Viridiplantae; phylum Streptophyta; class Magnoliopsida; order Solanales; family Solanaceae; genus Datura; species Datura wrightii. Next base: position 2,728,644 of record JASDFA010000038.1, on the reverse strand, counting down.
TGGCATTTCTCAAAGTCGTTTCGTTTTCAGTAGAGAGAAATGAAGCTTCATACAATTGTAACAAACCTTTTGTGTCCTTACAAATACTCTTTTCATCCTTATAATTATTTAGTATATCTAGAACACGAAAAAAATACATTAATTGGCCTAATAAAAAAATAAAGTTGAAGAATATACGTACCCTTATATTCTGAACTGTATCACATAATGTTGGAATAGATGGACTAACTAATTAGTAATTAGTAGTAATACATAAACCTGAATGAAGATGAAAAGATTATTAAAACTAGTAAATACGTACTGCATACCTGTAGAGATATGAAAACCATGTTGTCTCAAGAGCCTAAATTTCAAGGCCGTGTGATATAATGAATCTCTTGACGTGGCTGTACTGCTACTACTATGGTCATGTACGCTCCTTAATATTTTCATGATTTCATCCTTGAAGTGGTAACTCACTCCAAGCCTCTCTAAATTATCAATCAACTCCAATTTCTCCAATTCTGGTGAAACCTCAACGTCCATCATCATCTTCTTCATTTCCCTTTTCACTTCGTTAAAGCGCTTCATATATTTCTCTCCCTATAAGCAATACTAAAGTTAATAATAATTATCACAATAAGTCTGTGTGCTATATATATATATATATATAAAACCAAAAATATATACCACGTAATCATTGTGAATGGATTGAATATATTCAAAATTCCACATAGTAGGTTTGTAATTTCCTGAACGTCGAATAATGTGATTTGGTTTATCTAAATTCATGGCGCCAGCAGTAGAGAGGGAGGCTTTTGATACAATATTAATATTCTTGCCGGCAGCAGCAGTTGAGGAGAAACGAGGAAATGATGGTCTATTGGAGGTGGCTATGGGTGTCACCATCCCAACATTACTGAATATTGTAACCATTTTATTGATTCTCTGCTCAATATCTTTGTATGTATGAATCTTTAGAAAGTTCAACACCCAAGTTGTTGCCAGTTAAATAGAATCAAAATGACTCTCCCTATTTTATTTTTGGTATAATATATAAATAGACACTTAAAATTGGCTTCAACTGGTAAGTAAGAATCCAAACTTTGAAAGTGCACATCTAGGCACCTCGACTTAGTTTTAACTGACAACTAAGCATTCCAACTAGTCCCACTATGTCTTGTAGGCACACGATGCTGACGTGACACTTGACATAGTGGAACCAAATTGAGGTGTCTAGATGATCATCTTGTAAGTTGGAGTGCTCAATTGACATAGTAAAACCAAGTTGAGGTGCCTAGAAATGCATTTTCAAAGCTTGAGTACTTAATTGCCAATTAAAATCAAATTTAAATGTCTATTTATATATTATGCCTTTATTTTTAGGGAATGAAATAAGTTCTTGTCTTCATATTTAGTAAAGTATGGGTCACTTTTTTGACTGAGACAGGGAACATACTTTTATGACCTGCTCTATCATTTTCCTCCTAAGAAATTCTCAAAATTATATTATCACTTTATTATAATTTATTTATTTTATTTTAATTTGATATATTTTCTTTTAGAAGTTGGAATCTCATAATCTTAAATTAGATTAAGAAAAATATATCAAAGGAAAATAATTGAGTTAAAAGTCTCCATAATATAAAATTTATATTAAAACGTTTAGTAAAAATTCTGCGAAAACAAGAGTCAATAAGAGACAGTGAACAATGACCAAAATTTTCCGGTAAAGCCTACTAATTTGGTAGTTTAAGAAGGCTTTTAGTAAGGTACGTGTCACTTTTTTAATTAATGCAAAAGAGACTGGTGAACAAACTTTTTTGGTAAAGCCTACTAATTTGTAAAACATACTTTTCTGATTTTTTCTTTCTTTTATTTCTTGTTCATCCTTTTCCTCCTAAGAAATTCTCAAAATTGTACTTTTCTCTTTTCTTTTTTTTTAAATTTTAATTTATTTATCTGATTTTATCTTAATATGAAATATTAAAAAATTAATAAATACTTTTATATTTTCTCATCTCAAACTAGAAATAAGAAGAATGTACAAATATATCATTTGATTTATACTTGTATTAATCTTAAACATATCAAGTGAAAAAAATAATATATTTATTTTGAAAATACTTAAAAAAAAATTAAAACAAATAAATTAAACTGGGAAAGTACCAAATAGTGTATCTAAGTCGGCTTAGGTCTAGTTGCCTGATTTATGAAAAAGCCACAAAAACTATTGGAAGGACTCTAATCTATTTTTCTAAAAGTAATTACGTCTTCTTATAGCACAATTTTTCTTGGAAACTAAGATCTTATTCATCTATAAATAATATATTTCTTTATTCTCCTTTTCTTAGTAATTTATACGGCGGTTTTAACTTTTATTATTTTATTTAATTTATAATATTTATTAACACGATTCACTAATCTTTATAACATAACAAAATATGGCCGACTGGACTTATGTTGACGATAGTGTCCGAGCATCCACGGGTGGATCTAGGTGGACTGAAGAGGGTTCAGATGAATACCTTTATATATAGGGTTAACTTTATATATATATATATATATATCAGAGTAGATTCTAGACGTGAAGCAAAAACCAGTCAAAGTGAAAAATTTCTCTCACGGAATAGGTCCTAAGATGAATCATAATGAGAGACCACGAGTTGTGGTTAGACTAGTGGTGAGCAATATTGTCTTCTTTCCATGTACCAGAGACCATGACTCAAGTAAGGAGTCGTGGTGTATGATGATGACTCGCCAGGAGAGTTGTCCTGAGCAGCGAGCAGAAATTCAGAAACTTGTCAAATTTTCTCCATAAACCCATAAGTTCGATGATAGGTCGTTCGAGAATGTAACGACTCATCCTGATGGGCCGTTGGATGATGCTCACAGATTATGCAAGAATTGTCCTAGTGACCATGAGACATAGGAGAATTCATGACACCCTATAACGACTCGTCAAGACCGTCCGTTATATGAAGTTTAGAGACTGTCCATGGTAGGTTTTGTGGTAATGAATTATCACCACGTGTCGTGGTGATAACCAATGACTCGAGGCACGAATTGTGATGCCTGTTCAGTAGTTTTTCATTTCTAAATTTCAAAGGTATTTTCATAACTTTCTATCCTTTTAATTCTTAAACTAGATCGTTTTGGGTTTCCTAAGGGGATATTATATATATATATATATATATAAAGCCGATCTCAATGTTAAAGGGAGTTCAAATTCTTTTAGACTGCTAGCCTCTTCACGTGTTTGTCTTTTTAATTTTTTAAATCCCCTAAAATAAATATTCTCCCTTTGCCACTACAAGCATCTAGAGTATTATTTTTGAAGTCAAAAGAGCATTTTTTTCACAAGCAACAGACTAAAAAGAGTTGTCAAAAATATATTGTACCAAAAGAGACTGTTCTCAGTTATTCTTGTGAACTACAAAATTATCTAATGGACACTTCATTACGTCCATTTGCCATGATTTATTAAAAAATTAAAAATAAAAATTTAAAGGTTTAACAAAGTTTTCTGTGTAATTTTTTTTAAGGGTTGACTACTCCTTCTGCGAACCATTCTGTAACCATTTTATTGATTCTCTGCTCAATATCTTTGTATGTATGAATCGTTAGAAAGTTCAACACCCAAGTTGTTGCCAGTTAAATAGAATCAAAATGACTCTCCCTATTTTATTTTTGGTATAATATATAAATGGACACTTAAAATTGACTTCAACTGGTAAGTAAGAATCCAAACTTTGAAAGTGCACATCTAGGCACCTCAACTTAGTTTCAACTGACAACTAAGCACTCCAACTAGTCCCACTATGTCTTGTAGGCACACGATGCTGACGTGACACTTGACATAGTGGAACCAAATTGAGGTGCCTAGATGATCATCTTGTAAGTTGGAGTGCTCAATTGACATAGTAAAACCAAGTTGAGGTGCCTAGAAATGCATTCTCAAAGCTTGAATACTTAATTGCCGATTAAAACTAAATTTAAATGCCTATTTATATATTATGCCTTTATTTTTAGGGAATGAAATAAGTTCTTGTCTTCATATTTAGTAAAGTATGGGTCACTTTTTTGACTGAGACAGGGAACATACTTTTGTGACCTGCTCTATCATTTTCCTCCTAAGAAATTCTCAAAATTATATTATCACTTTATTATAATTTATTTATTTTATTTTAATTTGATATATTATTTTTTTTGTAGAAGTTGGAATCTCATAATCTTAAATTAGATTAAGAAAAATATATCAAAGGAAAATAATTGAGTTAAAAGTCTCCATATATAAAATTTATATTAAAACGTTTAGTAAAAATTCTGCGAAAACAAGAGTCAATAAGAGACAGTGAACAATGACCAAAATTTTCCGGTAAAGCCTACTAATTTGGTAGTTTAAGAAGGCTTTTAGTAAGGTACGTGTCACTTTTTTAATTAATACAAAAGAGACGGTGAACAAACTTTTTTGGTAAAGCCTACTAATTTGTAAAACATACTTTTCTGATTTTTTCTTTCTTTTATTTCTTGTTCATCCTTTTCCTCCTAAGAAATTCTCAAAATTGTACTTTTCTCTTTTCTTTTTTTTTTTAAATTTTAATTTATTTATCTGATTTTATCTTAATATGAAATATTAAAAAATTAATAAATACTTTTATATTTTCTCATCTCAAACTAGAAATAAGAAGAATGTACAAAAATATCATTTGATTTATACTTGTATTAATCTTAAACATATCAAGTGAAAAAAATAATATATTTATTTTGAAAATACTTTTAAAAAAAATTAAAACAAATAAATTAAACTGGGAAAGTACCAAATAGTGTATCTAAGTCGGCTTAGGTCTAGTTGCCTGATTTATGAAAAAGCCACAAAAACTATTGGAAGGACTCTAATCTATTTTTCTAAAAGTAATTACGTCTTCTTATAGCACAATTTTTCTTGGAAACTAAGATCTTATTCATCTATAAATAATATATTTCTTTATTCTCCTTTTCTTAGTAATTTATACGGCGGTTTTAATTTTTATTATTTTATTTAATTTATAATATTTATTAACACGATTCACTAATCTTTATAACATAACAAAATATGGCCGACTGGACTTATGTTGACGATAGTGTCCAAGCATCCACGGGTGGATCTAGGTGGACTGAAGAGGGTTCAGATGAATACCTATATATATATATATATATATATATATATATATATATATATATCAGAGCAGATCCTAGACGTGAAGCAAAAATCAGTCAGAGTGAAAAAAATTTCTCTCACGGAATAGGTCCTAAGATGAATCGTAATGAGAGACCATGAGTTGTGGTTAGACTAGTGGTGAGCAATATTGTCTTCTTTCCATGTACCAGAGACCATGACTCAAGTAATGAGTCGTGGTGTATGATGATGACTCGTTAGGATGGTTGTACTGAGCAGCAAGCAGAAATTCAGAAATTTGTCAAATTTTCTCCATAAACCCACAAGTCCGATGATAGGTCGTTCGAGAATGTAACGACTCGTCCCGATGAGCCGTTGGATGATGCTCAAAGATTATGCAAGAATTGTCCCAGTGACCATGAGGCATAGGAGAATTCATGGCACCCTATAACGACTCGTCAAGATCGTCCGTTATATGAAGTTCAGAGACTGTCCATGGTAGGTTTTGTGGTAATGAATTATCACCACATGTCGTGGTGATAACCAATAACTCGAGGCACGAATCGTGATGCCTTTCAGTAGTTTTTCATTTCTAAATTTCAAAGGTATTTTCATAAATTTCTATCCTTTTAATTCTTAAACCAGATCGTTTTAGATTTCCTAAGGGTATATTAAATATTTTAGATATATATATAGAGAGAGAGAGAGAGCTTATCTCAACATTAAAGGGAGTTCAAATTCTTTTAGACTGCTAGCCTCTTCACGTGTGTCTTTTTAATTTTTTAAATCCCCTAAAATAAATATTCTCCCTTTGCCATTACAAGCATCTAGAGTATTATTTCTGAAGTCAAAAGAGCATTTTTTTCACAAGCAACAGACTAAAAAGGGTTGTCAAAATATGTTGTACCAAAAGAGACTATTCTCAGCCATTCTTGTGAACTACAAAATTGTCTAATGGACACTTCATTACGTCCATTTGCCATGATTTATTAAAAAAATTAAAAATACAAATTTAAAGGGTTAACAAAGTTTTCTGTGTAATTTTTTTTAAGGGTTCACTGCTCCTTCAGCGAACCGTTCCTTTTTCTTTTTTCTTTTTTAATGAAATGTCGATGGCCTGGAAAAATTTGTGAACTCTTTTAATTTTTTTTAAAAAAAAATTTAAAAATCATGTCAAACGAACATTATTTCAAAAACGTACTCTTTTAACGTCGGACTTACTTTTGGACCCAAACAATAAGAAATTATCTATACAAAGCTAATATATTAAATTCTGATTAAATTAGATGTTTTACTTTCTATTGAAAAGAAAAGAGCACAAGTCAATCTAAAGGGAGAAAAAAAAACCTTACTACTCATGTTTCACGAATAATTGAATAACCTACTTAACTAGAATCATTTTAATTTTGATAATTTCATCAACTTAATAGTCGTGATAGATGGTCCAAAAGTAATTATGATATAATATAATTATTGTTGAAGACTAAGTGTAACAATACAAGTTGAAGTAGACTACGATTATTTTATATTTTTGTAGTCGGCCACTATCTCATTAGTTCATGTACAAGTTGTAGTAGGATACCTCATCCTAGCGTCTCATCTCGGCATGTATTGTTACAGAATATCAATACAACACAATCCCTTTTTCTTTCATAGTTGATCATATATTTGCACATGGTATCAGAGCTTTAATACATAATAACTAAGTTGCAAAAATTAAGTAAACAATGGCCGCTGCAAAAATTAAGTAAACAATAGCCTATACTCCTACATCCTGCTTGTTTCTCTCAGCCTCCTCCTTACACCATCTCATGGCTGCTTGTTCCATTATGCTAAAGCCTACCAACTACCTCATATGGAGGACAAAAATCATGCAGTTGATGCAAGTCTAGAAGGTAACCAAGTTTATCCTAGAAGACAGACCTGGTAAGGAATTAACACCAACACAAGATGATGCTGGAAAAACAGCTGAGGGACTAGAGAAAGCTATTGACAGTGAGTGGGAGGAAAATAATATCCTTGCAAGAACCTGGATCTCAGGAACTATGACTGAGAGAGCATGTACTTTATTGTAGGTTTCTCAGCAGCCAAGGAGATGTGGGATTGCTTGGAAGAAGCCTACCTACAAGCAACAAAGGACAAAGAGTTTCAGCTTAAGCAACAGTTGCAAAACATTAAGTTCAGAACAAATTAGAAGTTGGATGAATATCTGAAGGAATTCAAAAGCATATGTGATGGACTTGCTGCCACACACAATCCAGTGGATGAAGATAGCAAAGTCACTAATTTTGCTAGAGGACTAGCCTCTAAGTATAAGACTTTCAGAATTGTCATGTTGGAAAAACCACCTTATCCTACTCTAAACCAATTTGTCAATGCCCTTGGGGGTTTTGACATGAGAGAAGAAGAGGAAGAAGCTCTTCAACATAACCATAGTATGGCCTTTGCTGCATAAAGAGGTAGAGGCAGAGGAAACTATAGCCAGAGAGAGGAACTCCAAATATCAATTCAAGTGGAAGAGGTTTTAGGCCTGCAGGACAGACTAACACTGCTCAGAATTAATGCACAGACCTCAACTAACTATGAGAAAGCATAGGGTGTGAATGAGGCATGTCAAATATGTGGGAGAAACAACCGCACTGCCTTGAAGTGCTTCTATAGGTGGGACTACTCATACCAGGCTAAGGAGAACCTGCCACATGCTCTAAATATATACTATGAATCTTCAGAATTTCATAAGTGATGATGATGCAATACATGTGGACTCAGGTGCCACACTCACATGACAAAAATACCAGGTAACCTCTCTGATCTTCATATGTATAAGGGAACATATAGGATAATTATTGGTGATGGTTCCAAATTAAAAATTACTCATGTTGGAAATATAAAAAGGTCAGGTTTGAATATCAAGGATATACTGGTAGTCCCTAAGATAAAAAAGAACCTTCTCTCAGTCAGTAAACTTGCAAAAGATAATTCTGCTAAACTTGAGTTTGATGAGTTTGATTTTCTTGTAAAGGACAAGAAGGCAGGGACATTACTTGCCAACGGATCTAACAACGAAGGACTCTATCAATTGGAAGACAACAATGAGTTTGCTCTAACAACAACACAAGACTGAAAGAAGTAAGAAGGCATTTGGCATCTTAGATTAGGATATGTTAGTTTGAAATCTTTAAAGTTATTAAGTAGAAATAAGTGTATTAATGTTAGAAGTTGGAATAAAGTGCTTGCTATCTGTACTAGCCGCCAGCCAGGGAAAAGTTGCAAGCTTCCTTTTGAATCAAGAAATAAAATTGAGCAGTTGAGAGAGATTGTTTAGTGGTTAAGGTTGTGCTAAATGTATTGAATGACGCCCGATTTTATCCCGACTCAATCATTTGAGCGACTTAACTTTTTTCCTAAAGTGCAAAAATAAATGTTTTAAAAAAAAATTGTTAGTTCGAACCCAAATTTCTCAGGCAGGGAAAAAGCTCTTCGACCAGCATGCCCCTATCCACCTTTGAGTCTTCATGGTGCACAATTTAATATATACTAGTTTCTCAATATATATACCTATTCATATACATAATTTTTATAGAAGTTAACGAATACACATGCACCCCAAAGTAGGTCTGCCTTTTTGTCAGAACGGTACCTTTTAATTTTGCATACTTGAATTTCAATCTTATAACTCAAAGAGCACGATGTCAGTAACTCCTAATTCAAATTACAACTCGATCCAGAGGTGAAGAATATAAAATTCAATCATAAGAAAGAACACTTTCACAAAATTAATGACAAGAAAACTAGCTCTGAATAGTCCAAGCAGAGTTAATGTACAGAATATGGGTTTACGTGAACTCAATATAGCTTTTACATAGATTTGCATATATATTAACAAATTTACTAAATATTTTTTTTACTGTGACCCAGTTAAGTATTACATATCAACTGGAGATGACTACAGAAACTCATAAGCTTTAAATTTCAAATTCAGACTTTACGAAATACACGTCAAAACAAAAGTAATGAGACAAAGTCCAAGGATAAAATTACTTTGGAACCAATGGAACATCAGGAATAATGATAGGCTCAAAAAGTATTTTGGAGATGCTATTTTTGATATCGGTATGCAGATACATGAAGTGTGTTGTTCTTGTAATATCTTTTGCTATTCCAACAAATGTTTCAGAAAATAGAGATTTTTTCCTTTGAGTCGTGTTCATCGATTCCCATGTCTCCTTTATCAAAAAATTAATGTGTTCTCTTGCCTCTTCTTCAGAAGTACCTTTTTCGTTCATGTAACATTGTATTTGTCGCGCATCATTTTTCCCGTCACGAGCAAAAGCGGGTTTCGACATCGAGGACTCTTGAGGGTGGAAAAGAAGAGTCGCCACCTAACGGATTAAGGTGCGTTAGGACACCGTTCTAAGCTAATTTCTTACCTAAGTCAACCAGAGTTGGGTAAGGGCTTTAGTTACCTCAAAAGGAAGGTTTCGAGGTCCACAAATGTGGTTCCCGACCGTACTCATTAAATGGGGGTATTTACTAAGTGATCAAATAAAGTCGATGAATTATTAAGCATAAATAAAATACTAACATAAATACTAAATTATCAAATTAAGAAGCTAACCTAAAAGTGGGATCAGGTTTTGACAAGGCTGAAAATGGCCCAATCCGATATTACTCCCTTCTAATCTATTTTTTAAAAATCAAGATAGTTTGAAGAGAATAACAAATATATATATATATATATATAACTTGAGTAAAGAAATGCATTTCAAGAAAATAATGTATATGTATATATTATATATTTTTTAACAAAATTTCTTTTTAATGGAAATATATAATAAAAGGAATTTTAAAATCTTTGAAAGCTTCTTTAAAATGAATTTAGAAAAGATGGGAGTAATAGGTTGTTTTGTATTTACAAAGCAAAATATGCGTTTCATACGTGAAATAAGCAATAGCCTGTCAGTTTCATCATCTCCCGTCTACCCACCTAATTATTTTAATTATTATTAAGCCTAAATAATCTAAATGGAAAAGACTAACGCCCTAACAAGTGCCTACCCGTCCCAATCCTAATGTCCAAGAGGCGATGGACTACTAAATGGGATTTTGGGTCCTAAAATTCTTAGGCTTTGTTAAAGGTGATTAATCGAAATACAAACAAGTAGATAAATAAAACATTTAACATATAAGGTTCCAGATATGCCTCTTCAAAACTAAGAGTGATTTCCAAAAAGATGATGTGAATCCTGTAAGCAATCTCTAATGCAAATATGTTTTATGTGCCAATTTGAAATAGATGCAAAATCATAGATGAAAACAACAACTTAATATAAAGGTAGAGCCAATTTCAAAACATATTCAGAAATGCAAATTAATCTAATGAAACATAATACCAGCAATAAATGAGTGCAAAAAATGTAGTTTAATGAGAACAGAGTAAAGGTATTACCAGTTTGAAATAAGCAAATAATGTGATATTTAATCAAGAAGCATGATTTAAATAAATTAATGTCTTAACTTAGGGGCATGATTTCTATGTGTTAATCCTTATGCATGATTCATAGAAGAAGTAATTGGAATTGCGTTAAATCCTATAGGCATGAACTCTAATGTTGTATCTTATTATTAAAATTAAATCCCTATAGGCATGATTTCTATTGTTGCTTATATTATTAAAATCCTATGAACATGCATTCTAGGTGAAGCTACTATTAAAAAATAAATAAATAAATGAATAAACAATTAAAACATATCAATCCCCACCCCCAAACCCCTTTCACTATTATGAGTTTATATTACAAATATTACAAACATAAAATAGAATGAATAATTATGACACATTAAAATAAATAACATTAAAGAAATTCCGGTAGCCTCCTTTCGTCCCGAATGAATGCCAAATTAAGATGATACCTGTTTAAAGGTTAGTACAACCGTATATGCAAAATAATCTCAAACGGTAAATGACGAAAGCAAAAGAAAATCAAACATCACGGATACCGCGATTGTTACTCACACTCAATGCGTCAAGATCACGAGAATCTCGAGGATTCCGAGCAGTGCTCGTATTGAGGTGAAAGAAGGATGGAGAATTTTTAGAAGCAGAGCAGTATTATAAAAATAAATAAATTATTCTCTCTTAAGTGTTCTCCTCTCCGTCTTCTTCTAAAGAAGATGAGAAATGTCTGTTTATATAATTCCCCCCGTAAGAGCCGTTAAAGGCAAAGAATTTAAATTAACCAGATTCTTTTACTTTTTAATTTAAAAAGCGGACCCATCAAAAAGTAAAGTTAGTCAAAAGTGAAAACACAATGATTAAAGTAAATAATGATTAAAGTAAAGTAAAGAATCTTTGTTTTTTCTTTTTTAAAAGTAGAGATGACAATTAATTTTAAAATGTTTATACCATTAATCAAGGCAGATAAAAATGAAACTCTCAACGGACAGAAAATTAATTAGCATCTAAAAATTAATATATGATAATTTTACAAAAATAAATTATTAATCAAAGCAATCATACAATTAAGAATCAATAAGCACATAATCATGCTCCATATTTAAAACATTCAAATATCAATTTAGCCAGGTAAAAAAAATGCAAAACTTAATAAGCAAATCACATAAAAAAAATGTAGCGAATCTGAAATTTTCTCACAAAACACAAACGTAAGAGACCTAAAATTAACACACACAATTAATATATAAAATTAGACATTGTTTAATTTATAACAAGATTGGAATTAAAATTTACGTTTTCCAAGTGTAACGATCTAGATGTAATTGCAAACAATAATCTATGTAATTGCATGAAATCAAGATATGAAAATATAAATTATTAATCAGCCCTGCAAATGAGAGAAGATTAGCGATTATGTGTAGATAGGATTAAAAATCATTATGTGTAATAACATATGGAACAATGAAGAAATAATGGATATATTCATACTTAGATGCATTCCAACTTCGGGTCGACGGTGATCAATAGCTTCACCGGCCGGACATGGCGGATGAAGTGGTTTCGACCGGAGCAACGACGAGAGGAGAGTAAAGGCGGCGCCGGCCTTTTGTGGTTTTCCGGCGGTGAAGATAGGGAGAGAAGAGGGGAGAAGAGGTGAAGGGGTTGATGAAGTTTTTCGGCCAATAGTGGCCGGAATTAATGGTGGTGTCGGGTTTCGCCGGAAAAAATGGAGAAAAGGGGAAGAGGATGGCGAGAAAGTGGAGGCGACTGGTGGTGTTGTTTTCTCCGGCCATGGTGGCCTGAAAAAATGGTGAGATGGGAGATGAAGGAGATGGAGAGAAGAGGGAAGAATGGGAATGGAGAAAACTTTTAGAGAGAGAGAGAGAGTGGAGTAGATGGGATGAGGAAAGGGAAAAAATGAAAAATATTTAGGGTTTGGGGTAGTGTAGTTGAAGTATGGAAAATAGGTTAGAATTAATTAGAGCCGTTAGATTAAAGATGATAGACGGCTAGGATTTAATCAGGTATTGGATCGGGTTTTGGATAGTTCCATGGGTCGAAAATGGGTTGAATTTATGGCTGAAATTTAATTTAAAGAATAGCCAAAATTGATCAAAAGTGGCTAAAATTGAAATAAGTTGAAGAGAAATTGGCCAAAATTGAAATGAAATTGAATAGATTTGAATGGAAAGTGGCTAGAATTTAAATAAATTGAATGTAGGCGGATTTGGCTGCTATTAAGCTAATAAATATACTACTCTTTTAAATAATTTAGTAAATAAATAATAAAATAGTTTAGATTATAAGAAAAATCATATAAATATTATTATTAATAAATAAATTCTAAATTTAAGTACACTTATGTAGACATCATATAATTAAATTATTATATTTATAAATAATTTTATCACTAAAAAATAAAATCAAGTTATCAAATATTATAAAAATCGTATTATTAACATAAATACTTTAAAAAATCGAGTAATAATATTAATCAAATAATTTTTGTAAAGTTTAGTAAAATTAGATAAATAGTTTATTAAGTAAAAATATATTTCAAAATTAGGGCGCATGTTGATACGAAATATATTATACACAACATAATTATTTAATATCAAAACTTAAAGTTAATATAAGTCATATATATGTAACTTGAAATAATTTTCGCAATATTACGATAATAAATTACTCTATAAATACAAAAAATAAGTCGAATTTCGCGTAAAATAAATAAACAAATATATACATATATAAGCAGCATATTTAGCGCAGGTCGGTCAAAATTGGGTGTCAACAGTATTGACTTGAGAACGTCTCCTCTTTTCAATTCATCCTGAATAAATTATAAAAATTGAATAAATTAAATGAGACACAAATTTTGTTTGACGTGTATTTATCATTTTGAAATATAATTAAATATTATTTCAGCTTTCGGATGAAACTCATTTTACTTTAATCTAAGTGAAAAATAAAAGATTATTTGGTGGTATAAAAGAAACTCATTTGAATCTCCAAATGATAACACATAAAATAGAACATTTTTTTCAAGGAAAAATTAGTAATGCAATTTTGATCATAAAGTAATTTAAAAATGAAGAGTCATTTAAGTTAATTATACGTGAGAAAAGGATATAATAGCATACCGAAGATGTCCCCAAATTATGAGTAAAACGAAAAATAGTAGCAGAGCATCGAATAATGTCAGGATAATTGCTTAAGGAATCCAAGGCCTCTTTAGTAATTGGATTGTCGACAAGGAACAATGCATGCACTAATACCATTGGTACTGCTATTGACATCCATGCATTATCCATGTATTCTTCCAAACTTGGCTTATATCCACTGTGGTACCATCTTGCTTCTTGTAAGTGTGATTTGCATAAATCTGCCCACTAATAAAACATTTAAATATTAAAAGCATTAAGTTTAAATTTTAAACTTATCTTAGAGAGAGATAGGGGACGTCTGGATTAATGTAGGAGCTAATCAAAAGAAAGAATTTTACTGATTTTGTAAGATAGGGCAAGACGTTGATCCCTTGATCTTTGAGAACCTCATACGCCACTTCATTGATAATATTGAATAGTGCTAGATAACATACTTGCATATACTCTGGAAGCTTTTCCATTGCTTTTATATCCCATCTGAATTTATAATACCAAGAATAAAATTTCTCATAACAAACATAACACAAGGATTATTGATTAGAAAATTTGTGCAGTATATATATGTATTTTTGCCAAAATTATAAATGTAGATAGTTCCCTAAATTAGAGATACAGACCTTTCAACAGCATGAGTGAAGAGTTCCAACTCATTAAGACTGCCATAGACATCATAAATGTCATCTATGATTGATATAAAAACAATGACCTTTGTTATCATTCTCCTGATGTTGCTGTGTTGAGGCTCAAACAATGCCCCCACTCCCCTAATCAAATTCTCAACCAGTATATCCCTTGAAAATATTAACTTTTCTGCAAGCCCTGTCTTCTTCCACCACCTAATTAATTTAATCAGAATTAATTAATGTTGAAGAAAATTTCTGCTTTATTTATTGATAGTTTTATTTTTTTATATTCTAGATATCTCACGTACCTTGATAGAATTCTCAAATCTTGTTGGTGTGTTGCTTGAACAATGTTGAAGTCCAACTTAGCAAGCTCAAGCATATGAGGATTAGCATTTGGCATTCCCTCATAAATACTAATATACCACTCTGGCTCTAATCTTGGCATCATCCAATGTCTTGGAAGTTCCAAGGCATGGACCACTAGTTCCACCATTATATTCTCTTCATCTTCACCACAATATTGATTATGATCAACATAACTCTTTAGATGTCCCAATGTGGATATTGTGGCATTTCTCAAAGTCGTTTCATTTTCTATAGAGAGAAATGAAGCTTCATACAATTCTAACAACCCCTTTGTATCGTTACAAATACTTTGCTTCATATTGCCATTTTCATTCATGAAATTGTTGAATAAATCTAGAACACGAAAAAAATACATTAATGGTCAAAACCAAATAAAAAAATAAACTTGAAGAGTATACGTACCCTCATATTCTGAACTGTGTCACGTAAAGTTGGAATAGATGGACTAACTAATTAGTAATTAGCAGTAATACATAAACCTGAATGAAGATGAAAAAGATTATTAAAACTAGTAAATACGTACTACATACCTGGAGAGATATGAAAACCATGTTGTCTCAAGATTTCAAGGCCGTGTGATATAATGAATCTCCTGACGTGGCTGTACTGCTACTACTATGGTCATGTACGCTCCTCAATATTTTCATGATTTCATCCTTAAAGTGGTAACTCACTCCAAGCCTCTCTAAATTATCAATCAATTCCAATGTCTCCAATTCTGGTGAACCCTCAACGTCCATCATCATCTTCTTCATTTCCTTTTTCACTTCGTTAAAGCACTTCATATATTTCTCTCCCTGTACACAACGCTAGTGTTAGTTATAATTATCACAACACATTATATATTTGTGTGTGTGTGTGAGATAATTATTAAAGAATGTGCGCCAATAGACACTGTAATTTATATTGAAAAATCCATTAAATGTAAAAGAATTTGTGAATGGGAGTCCAGCTGATGAAGTGCATCAGCGCCAGTTGAAGCATTGATCAAATTCCACTGAGGTCATTATTTTACTTACTAAACTCATTTTTGTATTTCAAAACACCTTTATGGCGAACCCCCATAAACTTAAAATCCTATAAATAAAAAAAATATATATATATACCATGTAATCATTGTGGATGGACTGAATGTATTCAAAATCCCAGATAGTAGGTTTGTAATTCCCTGAACGTCGGATAACGGAATTTGGTTTATCTAGTTTCATAGAGAGGCAGGCTTTTGATACAACTAGTGATGGCTGCCCTCGACTAAATAAACAAGCTGCAGATCTTCTCGAGATAGTCATGGATAGCATGATCCCTCCGTTGTTGAATAATAATATTGCCTCCATTAATGTATTGTTCAATGTATTAAAATTAGATGTTGGTGCTCAAACTAAAAGTTGGCCCCATATATATAGAGATATTCATCTATATGAAAAAAGAAAAACATGTTATATTCATTTGTTATCGTACTATGTTTTTATTGGATACCACTTGCAAAAACAATTGAATTCTGTTTTGGTCCCATGCATGCCTGTATGAATTTAAAGGTATTTATGATAGATTGATAATGAATGGCTGCTATTTCCCTCCACGTCCACTTTGATGGGAGGATGAAATTAATATTAGTTGAAAAATAGTAGTGGCACACATTTTTTTGGGTCATATTTAGCATGCTAACTCAATTTGTGGTGAGGTGTCAATTCTTCGACAACTCAGAAAAAGGAGAATAGGGATTGACAACACACACAAATAATTGGCAATCAAAAATAAATTAACGTTATAAAATAATTAGTTAAAGTAAGAAGAAAAATATTGTAGGAAAAGAGACAAGAGAAGAGTTGTTTTATTTTTCTGAATGAGAATCTTTTATTTTTATTTTAACTTTTTTTAAAGAATCAAGCATTTATTATAATATAAATATATTTATACATATTTATTATCATACAAATGGAAGGGAGTAAACGTTACTAACAGTTTGCCCACGTTAGGCGAAGTTGCTATTTCGATGCATTTTCTTTTTCGTATATCATTTTGGTATATTTGCTTTTTTTTTTTGCTGTTTAGGTGCTGCACTCTAAGAGAAAAGATTTTGTTCTTAATTTTTATTGAGAGATAAAATACAATGAATGAGAATCTTTTTACTTATACCTTAAGTTTTTTTCAAAGAAACAAGATAGTCATTTATTATAATACAAATATATTTTACACATTCATTCTGATACAAATACATTTATAATTATCACTCCCCTTTGAATGTCTATTTGATAGATAATGTGCCTCGTTAAAATTTTACTAGAAAAATTCAGTGAAAAAATTCTAGCGAAAGAAAAGGAATACATATATCTAATAATACATACTTTGGTTGCCTCATTAAACTTTACAAGAAAAATCCAGTTGAACAAAGCCTTGCAAGGGAAAAAAAAGTACAATGCATATTAATTCTCTCTAATGAAATAATCAATACAAAATTAATTCTCTCTAATGAAATAATCAATACAAAAAATTGAATCTTCTCATCTTAATCTTGTGCACCATCTTCTCGAAAGTTGCAGTTGGTAGAGATTTGGTGAATAAATCAACCATATTATCACCTAAATAAATTTATTGCATGTTAATAGTACTATTTTTTTGGAGATCGGTCATGTGGGAAGAAAATTTTTGGTGAAATGTGCTTCGTTTTATCTCCTTTTATGAATCCTCTCTTTAATTGTGCTATGCATGTTGTATTATTTTCATATAAGATCGTGAGTAATTTTTCATATTTCAAATCACATTTTTTTCGAATAAGATGTATCTTAATTGACCTAGGCCACACACATTAATCTCGATTTGCTTCATGAATAACTATTATCTCAGCATGATTTGATAAAGTAGTCACAATAGACTGCTTTGTAGATCGCCAAAATATGATAGTATCCCCGTATATGAACACATAACATGTTTGAGATTGAGGTTTGTATGGGATAAATGAATATCCTGCATTGGCATAACCAACAAAATCGAGACTACAATTGTTAAAATAAAATAAACTCATATCAATAGTCCCTTTTTGATACCGCAATATGTGTTTGATTTCGTTTCAATCTCCTGACAGGAGTAGAACGATATATTGCGAAAAAATTAATTAATTAAAAATGTTATGTCCGATTCAATAATATTACCAAGATACATTACTGCACCAATCACCCTAAGATATGATACTTCAAGATCAAGGATTTTCTCATTCTTATCTTGAAATCAGAACAGATCCTTATTCACATCAATTGATCGAGCAACTATGGGAGTACTGAGTGGATGTGCTTCATCCATGTAAAATTATTTCAATACTCTTTTTATATAGGTAGATTGATGGGCAAAGATACCGTTTGTCAAATGTTTAATTTGCAAACCAAGACTTAATTTTGTATTTCAAGATTTTTCTTCTCAAATTCTTTCTTTAAATAATCAATTTCCTTTTGAAGCTCCACTAAAGTTTCGATCGATAAGAGTTATATCGTCAACATAAATAACAGATACAACAAACTATGCTATTTTTTTTTTATAAAAATACAAAGGTAATCAGAGTCATTATTGTATCTTTTGTCAATGAATATTCACTAAGGTGATTAAGTCACATCCACCTTAATTGATTTTATCCATATAAGGATTATGAACAAGTTTACAGAAATTTGTAAATGCTTTAGGCATTTTAAATTTTTTAGAATTTCATATAAATTTTGTCAAGTGAAAATATTTATTAGTATTTAAATGTGTGACATTTTCTGGTGTATGGACTACAGGTACAATAAGTTTTATGCTTATCAAGATGCATTTTCACTTGATGATAATTATTTCTATGTCATCATGTTTTAATGGACATAGAATTTAGATTCTCAAGATCTTCTACAATACTACGCGCTATATTATATCAAAGATACCGTCAACTTTATATCATTTGTATCGTTTTGCAATAATACATAACTCATTGAGATCTCATTACTTCCATAGATTTTCTTAGGTACCTAAACCTCTTATGAGGTTTCATGAAGTGTTATGTCGTAGGCTCTTCAAGAGCACATTGCCTCCTTTATTATGATCATTTGCTCCTCTTCTTTTTTAAAAATTTATTGTATTTGAAACTGATTGGTCTATAATGTTTCATGCATAATGTAGACTTTGTCCTTTGAGGACATTAATTTACTAGGAGCTTTTGTAGTTTAAATATAAAATTAATTTTGGGTCAGCAAATGCTAATAGCATTTGACTTGAATTATCTTTGAATGAGAATCATACTAATGATAATTCACAATATATTTGTTTGCTGCTTATTCTCTCCTTTTGATCATGTTAGAAAAATTAACATACATCCCTGATCTTCTTTGAGAAATTCATTTGTGTACATTGTGATAGGTTTATTAATCATATACTGCACAACAAAAACTATTAGATTAAAATATATTTAGTTTCTGACACTGAATCAATTGACGGGAGGAGGAACTAATCATAATTTGTTAGTCTGATGCATGTAAGTATTGTTGTATATAATATACCACATCATAGATCAATACACTAAGTTTTATTGTCATAACTAATAATTCAACTATTTATCGGAGACACCCAATATCAAACCAACTTAAATATAAACCAATATATTAAGATCAATTTTCTTGATTACACAATTTAAAAATTATGCTCTCTTAACTTAATTTATATATATTGAGCAAGCAACTTTGCAAATGTCAAACTATTGGTTGACAATAAATGCACATGTAATCATCCTATAGATGCATCTACTTAAGATATTACATAGCAGGTAAATGGGCTCATATTCAATATTTATATTTTTAAGATTTAGAGATTCAATCCCAACATTAACTGGTATAATCAACTTATCATAAAATCAAAAAACATAAAAAATTTCTTGAAAAATCTTCTAATTTTTCATTATATTTTAAATACTCAAATAACACATCATATCGAAATGACCACAATAGCTCACCTGAGCGTTAAAAGAGATTCAAATTCTCTTAGACGATGCAAGATCAATTCACACTAGCCTTTTTGCATGTTTGTTTCTTAAATTTTTTGAATCTTCACCATTATAAGCCTCTATTATTTTTGGAGTCCAATATCAAAAAAAACATCTTCTTAAAGACAATAGACCACAAGTGGTTATCAAAAAAATGTTGTACCAAAAGGGACTATCCGCAGTCACTTTTGCGAACTAGAAAGTTATCTAACAAATACTTATATTCGAAACCCATAAATATAAATATATATATATATATATATATATATATATATATATATATATAAATGAAAAGATATAGACATGATGATGTGCCACTCTAAGGCTTATAATTGTATTTTTTTTTAATAGTTTTTTTGATTTTTTTATTATTTTAAAATAATTTTAATAAATATGCTAGAAAAGTTAAAAGACTAAAATACCCTTCAAACATTGAAAGACTAATATATCCTTCTCTCTCTATATACATATATATATAAAGGAAAGACATAGGCATGATGATGTGGCACTCTCTAAGGGCTAGAATTGTATTTATCTTTTTTTGTAGTTTTTTTTAGTCTTTTTATTATTTTAAAATAATTTTAATAAATATGCTAGAAAAGTTAAAAGACTAAAATACCCTCCAAACATTGAAAGACTAATATATTCTTCAAATAATAATAAATAAGTGAAAAGCTAAAATACTAAAATATTCTTCAAATATTGAAAGATCAATATACCCCTCAAATAATAATAAATAATAAATAATCATATTATTACTATATGTGTGTGTGTATGTGTATAAATTCATAATTCTTTAAATAAAAAAAAAAGTATATAATTTTGTATATATATAAAGAAGAATTGAAGGAAAATTATTCTCTTTCTAAATTAATGTCATTAATGGTAATCAAGTCGATCTAAAATTGCTTTAATCTTTCCCTACCTATTGCAGATTTGCGTGAATATCAATCTTCATAATGTTAATTAAATATTTGATTTTTTTACCTTCCCACGACAGTTACAAGTTCACTAACAGTTTTTTCTACTCCTCTATTTACTACTTCTTTTGCTTTCTCCTTTTATACCAGAGATTGTTATATATTCTTTGACTCTTTAGATGTGCATGCAAGGAAGATGAAAAACTTAGTGAGCAAACTGAACCATCATTTATGTTTGGTCATAAATTCAATAATAATTATGAGTTGAAGAGTTTTAATGTATAGTTGATCCAAAAGTTGCAATTCTACCGGTGATTCCCTCGATGATAAAGAAACTAGATCCACATAATTTTACATGTTCACATATTTTTGGAACCAAACATCAAAGTGTACATTAACTTGAAATCCTATGAAATCCTTGCCAAAAAAATTATCCTTTTATCCCGGTAAAACAATATTACTTTCTCCTGTTCTTAAAGATAGTCATTAGTTAATTTTGTTTTTTTTTTATAGTCATTTTCTAAGAAAGTATCTTGTAACCGATTAGAAATGCAATTCTCTTTTAGGTAAAAGGAAAAGTCTTTTGATTGTTATTTAGAAGGTGTTGTCTATAACTAGAAGGGGTCCAATGGTAGAATTTTATTCGAGGTAAAATACTCTTTGAGAAAAATATCGTACTGTAATTTCAATTTGATCAAGGAATTTAAAGAAAGATGTTATGAACTCATCAACAAATTTATTTATTTTCATAGCGCTAAATCTTCGGTAAGTCATCTCCTCACATACTTAGATTTCTATTTCAACTAGAAAATTTTATCCTTTTATAACTTTATTAAGTTATAATTCTTACCGGCTCAGAATGACGATATTGTGAACTTTCAACCATTATTATGAACCTATAGAACAATAAATATAGAATCAATCTGTCATTTTTATTTCACTTTCATATTTCATTTAATGTAATATTTCTTTTAATTTTATAAACATTCTTTAAATGTATCTTCTTATATTATTTTCCTTTTAATTGTAAAGAAACGAAAAATGATACAGGTGTGGCATGCATGCAGTTTTGTTTATCAACAAATCATTTTGTGGGTGATGAATTAAGTAATATTAACTCGCTAACTTTTGAAGACAAACACATGAATTATCCAGTAATACATGTGAAATGCGTGCTGGGAATACGAAAAAAAACATCATAAATTTTTTAAATAATTTTGTTGAGAAGTTACAAAAGAAAATTGAACAAACCAGAAGTTATGTCACCATATATGGCGGGGTAATAGTGTCAGTTCAAGCTTCTTCTCTTTTTGTGCACATAAAGCTTGATAACTTTATAAGTGAAAATTACTTAGTTATTTGAAAGGAAAAAATAGTATCAAAGTTCATAATAAAAATACATGATGGTATATTTAATGATATAAATAATAGAAAGAATAAAATGAAGATAAAGTTATTCAACGAGATATCATTCAAAGAGGTGCTAGAAATATAAGGCGATTTTAACTTTTTTCTACACACTAATGTTTATTTTATAATTCAAGAAAATAAAACATACACACACATATATGATTATTATTGTATTATTTTAAATAACACAAATTTATAATAATTAATATGAGTTATACGTGCAAAACATGCACCTAAATACTAGTTTATATATATCATAAATTCCCCATATAAATAAAAAAATATATATATTGTGTAATTGACTGAATATATTCAGAATATATTGTTCAATGTTTTAAAATTAGATGTTGGAGCTCAAACTAAAAGCTTATATATAGAGAGATATATATTCATCTATATGAAAAAGAAAAACGTGTTATTAATGTTATCCTCCTGAGTTTAAAATAATAAATTAAAAATATTGAAATAAATTAAAAATAGAAAAAATAAAAATTTAAGATCACAAAATTTATCATGTGTCTTTAAAGAATTTAATTCTCTCGTTATATTAAAGATTTTAAATTACTTCCTCTCAGGATAAAATAGGTATACCAGTTATTGACATAGCAGTACCCTCAAACGTCAACAACTTCATCAAACTCAGAAAGCAGTAAAAAATCATATAAAAACTCGATATTTATTCGAAAATGATGCAGAACTCAGATGCCTAAAATGAAGGAAAAACAACTTTATTTATAGTTCAAAAATTGAGCTGAAATGGTGTCAAAACACATGTTCAAAACAGAATTTAAGTTGTGGTGTTTGTTTGGTAGAAATTTCTATTTGGTATTTATTACCGCAAAATTTAAATTTACTTTTTTTGTGCGGAAATAATATAAATATATGAAAAATTAGCGAAAATAAATAAATAAATAAACTTTGTCTAATATAATTTATTAATCAAAGATACTCTTATTAACTCTTTATATGCTAACATATATGTTTCTAAATATAAACACAAGAATTTTCCTCTTTCTAATCAATGAGGGACAAAGTTCACTTATAAATAACAAACTTTTATTTTTTTCAATTTTATTTCTCTTCATTTTACAATTTATACCAACACTTAATTCAATTAACTTCAATAGTTAATAGATAGCACTCGCAAAAAATTATTGAATTCGATTTCGCTCCCATGCATATAACGCCTGCATGAAGTTAAAGGTACTTACACATGTTTATGATAGTGAATGAATTTAAAATCTCATAAACGGACATTATCTTTGAAAAGATGCTCTTTTAACATAGAACTCATTAGTTTAGGGGCCCAAACAATTAAAAAATTATTTATGCAAAACATAAATATATTAAAATCAAATTAGATTAGATTAGATATCTTACTCTCTACTGAAGAGAAAAAAGCACAAGTCAAGCTTTAAAAAAAATTAAAAAAAAAAATTTAATACTCATGTTTCACGAATAATTAAATTAGCCCACTTAACAAGAATCTTTTTAATCTTAATAATACCATCAACTTACTAGTCGTGATAGATGGGTCCAAAACTAATTATGACACAATTATCATATCTTGTAATCAAGTTTGTATTACATTATATAATAACATAAAAATATAACGGGCAAAAAGTGATCATTGATCATTGTCTAGAAGACAATACTTCACAAATTTATATAAAAATGGAATTTTAATTTTAGTAACTTCAGCCATGATCACTAGTTTTAAATCAAATTTTTATTAATAGTTTTAAATTGTAATCACAATTTTAAAATAACATTCCAAGAAGCTTTAATTAATAATTTATCGAAAAACATCAAAAAAACACAAAAACTCATTTATGAGTTTTCGATCATCTCTATGGCCAAAAAGCCTACTTAAGCTTTATTTGTTTTATTAATATTAAGACGTCTGAATTTAAATTCATATTTAAATAATTAAGATGTTGTTTTTATATCCGAACACTGAATTATTAAAAATAAATAAATTATATCTTATAAAATAATATACTAAATCACTATCTATAACTTTGTAGACAGTAGACAAGGGTCTAAGGATGAAAAAAAGAGAGACAAAATCTAAATAGTAACCTTCAAAAGGAACATTTTGTTAAAAAAATGAATTTTGGGTCTAACTTAACCTCAAAAATTAGTTTTTGAGAGAAAAATTATCCAAATCCATATAAGGAGACCACCCATTAGGGGTGTGCAAATTAATGGTTAAACCAATAACCCGAACCGATAATTGAGTTATTGGATGAATGATTCGGTTATTGGTTTAACAAGTCGATTATCAATTTACTATCCAAAGTTATTGGGTTATTGGTTGGACTATTTTTTTAATGAGTGAACCGATAACCCAATAATAATTTACTAAATTATAATTTTAGTCTTCAATATATAAAGTATTCCAACGAGAAGATGAAATGGGTGTCGATGAAAAGTAAAAGGGATGTTGTTTTAATCTAAATTAAAGTTGATTGTTTTAGTTAATGTTAACTACCAAAGGGTTAGAATCTGTTAGGGAGCAGTTAGCACATAATTGGTTAGTTTGTTAGGATTAATAGTTGAAATAACTGACTCACGTGTTAAACACGTGAGTGCACAGTGTCGGTGGAGTTTGTTGTATAAAAGGGTATAGGGAGAGAAACAGAGGAGTAAGAAAAAGTAATGAAAATCTTCTGCAGTCTTCTTCTTCTTCTTCATCTGCCTAAATTGCATGATTCTTTTTCCTCTTCTTCCATGGTTGCATGATTAGTTGTTTAGATTTCTATATGGTATCAGAGCAGGCTAAAGTAATTAGAAATTGGAGGAGTTTTTCAGCAGAAAGTTGAAGGTCGAGAAGAAGCAACAATGGCAGAAGTAAGCTCTGTTGAAATCACAGAAGATCAGCAAATTGATCACAACCATCCGCTACATCTACAGGCCTCAGATGTTCCTGGAGTAGCCTTGATCCCTACTAAACTCACAGGACCAGAGAATTATAGGGTTTGGAGTAGATCGATGCGTTTGGCTCTTTTGGTCAAAAATAAATTGGGCTTCGTGGACGGCTCATGCACGAAGAAATTGTACAAAGGAAATATGGAAGCAAGGTGGGAGAGGTGTGATGCTGTTGTAATGTCATGGATAAGTGCAACAGTGGCACCGGAACTCTTAACAAGCATAGTGTATGCCCCTAATTCAAGGAGGATTTGGGCAGATTTCAAAGAGAGATTTGATAAGTCAAATTTCACAAGAATTTTTCATCTATGGAAGGAGATCAGCATGCTGTCACAGGGAACAGACTCTGTGACCACATACTATTCGAAAATGAGAGATATATGGGATGAAATGGATGTCTTCATTCCATCGTCTTCGTGTGAGTGTGAGCAGTCTAGGCATCATGTTGAACATATGCAGCAACAAAGGTTGTTACAATTTCTAGTTGGATTGAATGATACTTATGCACAGGTGAGAAGCAATCTATTATTGAGTTCTACAATTCCCACTGTAAATCAGGCTTATGCTATGTTGTGCAAGAGGAAAGTCAAAGGTTGTTGAGCACGTCAGATGGTGGAAAGGAGGCATTAGTGATGGCAGTTGGGAAGCAGTATCTAAATCAACAGAAGGAGCAGATTATGAGGAGCCAGTTTCATCCAATGCACAGCGATTCTAACAATCAGAATCAAAGTTCAAATACACACAGAAGAAAGATAGGGATTATATGTGAGCATTGTGGTTTCAAAGGGCACACAAAAGAGAGTTGTTATAGATTGGTGGGATTTCCACCAGACTTCAAAAGTAAAAGGAAAGCACAGAGTGACAATTTTGCACCAAAAGCACATGATGCAACAGCTGAAGTAGGTGAACTCTCACAGGTGAATGGAGTCTTTCAGGGTGGTTATTTCACTAGAGAGCAGTATGAGGAACTGATGAACAAAATTGATAAGCCAACAATTGCAAGTAGCTGTAGAGAAGATGTAACAAGTAAGTTTTCTTCCCATAATGAGATAGCTGGTGTTGTTGAATGGATTGTAGATTCAGGTGCAACTCATCACATTACAAAGTCTGAGAAGTGTTTAAAAAAGATTAAGAAAATCAGTGATTTACAAGGAAATCAAGTACAAGTACCAACAGGGAATAAAACACAGGTAAGCAGTGTAGGAGAAGTTACCTTATTAGGACAGTACACATTGAATAATGTGCTTCATGTGCCAGAATTTAAGTTCAGCTTGTTGTCAGTTTCTAAGCTGACCAGGGATCTTAAATGTTCAGTATCTTTCTACCCTGGCTTATGTGTCCTGCAGGCCCTTTTCACTGGCAAGGTGATTGGGATTGGTAAAGAGACAGAGGGGCTTTACATATTGAAGGATTATTTCACACCTGTGGTAGGATCAGTCATAAGACAAGGAGATGATATGAGAAAGGAAGCAGATTTCAATTTGTGGCATTTGAGACTTGGACATCCATCCCCAGGAGTTCTGAAACAAATTGCAAGCTTGCAAAATAAAAATACAGTAGTTATGCATCAAGACTGTATGATTTGTCCTTTAGCTAAACAGTGCAGATCATCTTTTCCTTTAAGCAGTAGTACTTCTAGTGCTCCTTTTCAACTTGTACATATGGATGTTTGGGGACCTCATAAGCATTCTACATGTGATGGAAAACATTACTTTGTCACTATTGTGGATGATTACAGTCGGTTTACTTGGGTTTCTCTTTTACAGTCTAAGAAAGAAGTATGTGTGGTGTTAAAAAGTTTCATTTCACTGGTCAACACACAGTTTGATACAAAATTGAAAGTTTTAAGATCTGATAATGGTACAGAATTCTTCAATAATCCGGTGGATGAATTGTTGATTAATCATGGAATTGTACATCAGAGTAGTTGTCCTTACACTCCACAACAGAATGGCATAGTTGAGAGAAAACATAGACATATACTTGATGTAGGTAGAGGACTGAAATTGCAATCACAGATTTCTGCTAAATTTTGGGGATATTGCATACAGACTTCAGTATACCTCATTAATAAATTGCCTACTGATGTTTTAAAAGGGAAATCTCCTTATGAAGTTTTATATGGTCATCCTCCTAAGCTTGATCATTTGAGAGTATTTGGCTGTCTGGCATTTGCTAGTGTGTTACCTAGACTAGACAAATTTGCTGCTAGATCAAAGAAGGTTGTATTAGTTGGTTTCTCAGATACTCAGAAAGGGTATAAGCTATATGATCTCGAGTCTCACACTTTTTTTGTCAGTAGGGATGTGATCTTTAAAGAGAATTGTTTTCCTTTTAAAGACACAACAACTCAGTCTGATTGTTCCCTTTTCTCTTCTCCTTCATTTCAAATTCCTACTGAGTTAGCTCCTTCTATAGAGACAAATGCAGGTACTTCCTCACCTGGTTTGTCTAGTGATATTAGTGAAGAGGTTTCTGCCTTCCCTTCCCCATTACAGGTAGCTGTAGCTGAGGTGGATAACCTCATATCTGATCCAATTGTTCCTGATCAGATTCAAGATTCAGGTGTGTTGATTCCATTTCCAGGACAGAGAAGAACTGGTAGGATCACTAAACCTCCTATCTGGTCTAAGGACTATGTCTTACCTACTAAGTCTACTGCATATTCTATCTCTAATCATATTAGCTATGATAGAGTGTCACCTGGTTACCATGCTTATTTAAGCAGCTTCTCTACAGTAGTTGAGCCACATTCTTTCCATGAGGCTTGTAAAGATCCTAGATGGGTGACTGCAATGCAACAAGAAATGGCTGCTCTTGAGGCCAATCAGACTTGGTCCATTGTTTCTCTTCCTGCTGGTGTGCATCCTATTGGATCCAAGTGGGTGTATAAGGTAAAGTACAAGTCTAGTGGAGAAATGGATAGGTTTAAAGCTAGACTGGTGGCAAAGGGTTATAATCAAAGAGAAGGTCTTGATTATCATGAAACATTTTCTCCTGTTGCAAAAATGGTATCTGTTAGAACAATCATCAGTCTTGCAGCTTCTAAAGGCTGGGATCTTTGGCAGATGGATGTTAATAATGCTTTTCTACAAGGTGATTTAGATGAAGATGTGTATATGGAACTTCCACAGGGGTTCCATAGACAGGGGGAGAATAAAGTATGTAAACTAAAAAAGTCTCTCTATGGTCTTAAACAAGCTTCAAGGCAGTGGAATATTAAACTAACAGAGGCTCTGAAGCAGGCAGGTTATATTCAGAGTGTGTATGATCACTCACTGTTCATTAAGAAGACAACCATTGACATAGTCATCATTCTGGTTTATGTTGATGACTTACTCATCACAGGAACTAGCACACAGTTGATATTGGAAGCTAAACATACACTCAATCAGAATTTCAAGATGAAGGATTTAGGTGCCTTGAGGTATTTTCTGGGAATTGAAGTTTTAAGGTCTAAGGAGGGTATCTTGCTGAATCAAAGAAAATATGCACTGCAACTCATCTCAGATTGTATCCTCAGTGGTGCCAAGCCAGCAACAACTCCTTTAGAGCCAAATCACAAGTTTACTAGTCTAGAATATGACTTGCATATTGGGAACAAAGATGATGCAGAATTTACAGACATTACTGCCTACCAGAGACTAGTGGGAAAGCTACTTTATCTTACCATTACTAGACCAGATATATGCTTTGGAGTACAGGTGTTGAGTCAATTCATGCAACATCCTAAGGTGTCTCATTGGGAGGCAGCTGTTCGAATGGTAAGGTATCTCAAACAATCACCAGGACTAGGAGTGTTGCTAAGGAAAGGAGATACAAATCGGCTTACTGGATTCTGTGATTCAGATTGGGCCTCATGTCCCAATACAAGGCGATCAGTAACTGGATATGTGGTGAAATTAGGGGAATCTGTGATTTCATGGAAGTCCAAGAAACAGCCAACTGTGAGTAGAAGCTCAGTAGAGGCAGAATATAGAAGTATGGCAGCTCTGGTGGCAGAACTGATCTGGTTAGCTGGAATATTGAAGGAACTCAATGTTCAAACAATTCTTCCTATTTGTATTTTCAATGACAGCAAAGCAGCGATTCAAATAGCTAATAATCCAATGTTTCATGAAAGGACCAAGCACATAGAGTTGGATTGCCATTTCATAAGGGAGAAAGTGAAGTCGGGGTTCATCGTGCCACAGTATCTAAATACAAGAGAACAACTGGCTGATTTGTTGACTAAAGGATTAGGGACGGGGCAGCATCAACTTCTGTTATCCAAGCTAGGAGTTCTTGATATTTTTAAGCCCCAGCTTGAGGGGGAGTGTTAACTACCAAAGGGTTAGAATCTGTTAGGGAGCATTTAGCACATAATTGGTTAGTTTGTTAGGATTAATAGTTGAAATAACTGACTCACGTGTTAAACACGTGAGTGCACAGTGTCGGTGGAGTTTGTTGTATAAAAGGGTATAGGGAGAGAAACGGAGGAGTAAGAAAAAGTAATGAAAATCTTCTGCAGTCTTCTTCTTCTTCTTCATCTGCCTAAATTGCATGATTCTTTTTCCTCTTCTTCCATGGTTGCATGATTAGTTGTTTAGATTTCTATAGTTAAGCTAGTTCTATATTTTTTTTCTTTTCACTCACTTTAATTTTTTCTAGCTAAACAAACTTATGACTTATGAGATTTTTCAACACTCATCAAAATTAGTGAAAACAACCACTAATGCATGCATTAGGGTAAACTATTTATATTACAATCTTTATGGTGTGATCCTTCTTAGGACTCTATTAATACTGGATACTTTATGCATCGACCATGCCCTTTTAACGGGCAATTAGCAATAGCAAGAGCATTTGGCAACAAGAGGTTGAAGATGCATCTAAGTTCAGAGTCAGATGTGGTCAGGAGAAGGTCTCGATGACAGGAGGTGGAAGTGAGAGAATGAAAAGAGAGAAAAAACGGGAGACGGGTTCTGAGTCGTGTTTAAAGTGAAAAATGAATAATTTAATTATAATCGAATATTTTAAGTTAATTTGAGAAATTTCAATTCGTTTGATTGAGGAACAATTTTACATATTTAGTCCTATAATATAATTAAGGACAGAATTATCTAATAGACGAAAGTAGAAAAATATTTTTAACCCTTAACCTTTTTTTGCTTTATTTATAATGGATAGTGAAAATAATTTTTTATAACTACTTACAAATTGAATAAAAAAAAATGATCATTGAAATTATGTAAAAATAAAAATTTCATTGTAAGGAAGACGTAAAACTAAAAACAAATTCATAAAAGGTTAACAAAACCAAATCTCCTATCGGGCACCGTGTGGTCCGTGTCCATGTGTGTCACATGTCAAATCGTGTTAAACCCGCAATTTGGCGGATTGAAATTTTATGGAGCCTAAAATAATATTTGAATCAATTAATCTGTGAATTTTTTTAAAAAAAAAAAAGTCATACAACTTGTACTCAAAAATGCAAGACACAAAATAAAGTCTTTCACTTTTCAGAGTGATTTTTTAAAAAAGAAATCCATAAAATCTAAAGCATCTAGAATAAAACACATGTAAAAACCAAAAGATATAGGACTTTATAGAATTGAAATTCTAATGGGGTGAAAAAATAATTGGGAAATGCGATTTTGAATATCAGAATTTTGAATTCCATGGCCATCTCCATGTTGGTAAATAGTCTGTCCAGTTCTTGCAACATTTACTGCACATCCAATGAATTTTTCAGAGAATAACTTATTATCCCGTCGAGCTGTGTTGATCAGTTTCCATGTCTCTTTTATCATAAAATTGATGTGTGTTCTTGCCTCTTCTTCAGAAGCATTCTTCTCTTTCATGTAACACTGAATTGACTTTGAAACATCACCTCTTTCCATTTCATCCTGAAGTAAGAGGGAAAAAAATAATATATACTCTAGCTAGTAATAGTAATAAAAAATTTTAAACATTCATAGAGAATTTTGAAGCCCGGCCGGAGAATTACAGCTAGCTGTGCATGGAAGTTTGGTTACTTTATTATCTAAAAGAAATAGAGCTTAATTAACTCTGATTAAAAATTAACGGCTGAAAAGAATTCTTTTATAAGGATATTTTCTTAAATCTCAATGTCTCCAAACAAATGAAGTTGATAAAAAAGAAAAAATTTAATTCTTATCAAAAGACAAGGGTTTAAAAAACGTACAGATGATGTGGCTAAGTCATCAGCAAGACGAATAATTGTAGCAGACCAACGAATCATGTCCGGGTACTTGCTTGAAAAAAAGTATTCCAATGCCTCTTTGGTAATTGGATTGGTGGCAAAAAAGAATGCATTCACTACTATCACTAGACTCCCAACTGTAGTCCATGCATTTTCCATGTATTCTTTCAGACTTGGCGTATATCCACTATAGTACCATTTTGCTTCTTGCAAGTAAGCTTTGCACAAATCTGCCCACTGAAACATATATGTTGCATGTCTCAAATTAAAATATATACGTAGAAATTAAAACAAGGGAATAAAGTCAAGTAGAAGTATTTTTAATTAATTACTGATTTTTTAAGGTAGGGCATGGCGTTGATCCCTTGCTCCTTGAGAACTTCGTAGGCAATTTCAGTAGTAGTGTTGAAGAGTGCAAGGTAACATACTTTCATATAATCAGGAAGCTGATCCATTGCTTTTACTTCCATTCTGAATATACCCCAGAATTCACATTTAACTTGAAAATTAAATGAAGGGAAGAAACACATAGTACTTATTAGGAATTGAACATGACTGAATTCAAAATTAGTGTTGGTCATTCTTGTTTTCGTACTCGTAGTTTATAGTAACTGTATTTTTCTACAAGACAGAAGCTTTTATAGCTTAATTCTTTCGCGGAAAGTTACATACCTTTCAACAGCATGAGTGAAGAGTTCCAACTCATCAAGTGTCCCATAGACATCATAAATGTCATCTATAACTGTAGCCATAGCAGTTACCTTTGCCAACATTATTCGACAGTATTGGTTTTTTTGAGGTTCAAACATCATCCCTGCTATCCATAAGAAAGCTTCAACGATTCGATCCCTTGTAAATGGCAATTTGTCCGCAAGGCATGAGTTCTTCCACCACCTTATAACATGCATGAAAATCAATGCTACGTGAGAAGTTATCAAGAACTATTTCTATGTGTTAGCCAACAAGTAGAGATATGCTTTTATCTCCAAAGACTTCTTACTAAACGTCCTTCTGATGTGTGGTAAATGGGTGCGGCAAAATTAGCCTATGATTTACGTCTATTTAACTTTGTTCAAATAGATAGTCGAAAATGATTTATGAGAAATTTTATTAAATTATAAAAAAATACAAATAAAAATAATAATAAAATTTAAAAAGAGTTGAGAGGACGTTGGATTATGATGCATTATTTAATTAGCCCATTTTGACTCTAACACATTTCACCCTGCCCCCATCCTACAATTAATTAGCTAGCTGATTAATCTATTTTGACTTATTCAAATTCTGTCCGACACTCCCATTTGATATCTCTAATAGTAAACCTATTGACCCCAGAGTATTATATACTCCCCAGATTTTAATTTATATAAATAGACAACACAATAAAATTCAACATGTTGTAAGCAATTATTTGTTGTATTCTTTAGGTTATTCTAATCCACTTATATTTGATGGATAGTTACAAGTAATTATTTTTCAAATAACCTTATATAGTATAAAAATCTTACAGTTTATATAAGTCAAACTCTCTAGTACTAGATCTCTCACCTTGATAGAATTCTTAAATCTTGTTGGTGTGTTGCTTGAACAATGTTATAATCCAACTTAGCAAGCTCAAGCAGAAGAGGATCAGCATTTGGGATTCTCTCATATATGTTAATGTACCAACTTGTCTCAACTCTCAGCATCATGCAGTGCAAAGGAAGTTCCAGAGCATGGCGCACTAGTTCGACTAATGTCGGATCGTGTTGATCACCATATAAATTACTCCTATTTTGCAAATAATTCTTTAGATGTGACATTGCGAATGTATTGGCGGACTCCAATAAAGTAGTAGGGGTTTCAGATTGATCCGTAGAGAGAAATGAAGCTTCATATAATTGTAACAACCCTTCTATATCATTACATAAACTTTGCTTGAAGTTACCTTGCTCATCCTTGAAATTATTCAGTATATCTAAAAAAACACGAGAAGAATAAAAATAACCAAATTAAATATGAGAACATGCATGCATGACAGAATTATGAATGAAATTAGTTTGGCAAGAAACATGTAGTACCTTGAGAGATATGAAAATCATGTTGTCTCAAGAGCCTAAATTTCAACGATGCATAATATAATGAATCTCCTGAAGTGGCTGCACTATTACTACTACTTTGGTCATGTATGTTCCCCAATATTTGCATGATTTCATCCTTGAAGTGGTAATTCAACCCAAGCCTTTGTAAATTATCAATCAACTTCAATTTGTCTAATAATTCTTGTGATCCCCCAGTATTAACCATGATCATCATTTTGTTTTTAAGTTCCTTCTTCAGTTCATTAAACCGCTTCATATACGTCTCTCCCTGTACCAAAAAATTTTTAAAAAAAATTGCATTTACACATGATCAGCTCGAACATATTCACTAATGTTATGCAAGATGATCGAATAAGAAATATTACTACGTACTCATATTATTATTATTATTATGAATGGAGATTATTGAATAAGGAGGAAGATAAAGAAAATGTACCGCATAATCATTATGTGTGGACTGAATATATTCATAATCCCACTTGGTAGGCTCGTAATTTCCTGAACGCCTTCTAGGGTAATTAATTCCATCTGAGTGCTGAGTAAGTGTTAATGGTGCAGTACTTTTCATGGAAGCAGTAGAGAGGCTGCAGGCTTTTGATATAAATGCCTTTGGTGGGCTGAAAGATGAAAATGGGGTAGGTGGATGTCTCATGGAGATTGCCATGGCTAGCATCCTTAAGTTGATTCAGTTGATCAATAAGGATCTTTTCGATGGTTGGATTACCAACTAAAAGTTTCCCCTCTATATATAAAGAGAGAGATTCGTCTATATGAAAAGCACGTGGTACATTCATTTATATTACTTCTTCGGTCTCAAATTATTTATGGCGTTATTAAATAAAAAAAATATCTCAAATTATTTATTATTTTAGAATTTTAAAATAAAATTAATTAATTTTTATCTTTGTTATAGTTTTTCTTGAAGACTACAGATTTCTTAAATATGAGGTGTTATTAATTCTTGAAGTTGTTAATGTAGTTTATTCCTAAGTGCCTATTTAGATTTTCTTCTTATTTATGTTGATATGAGCAAAATAACTTTGATAAATTATATACTCATTAATGAAAATAACAAATAAATTGAGTAATATTATTTAATATCACCGATGTTGAGGTATTTGACATGACCCCCCAACTAATTGAATAAACGTTTAACGAAGAAATATTATAGTTTAGATACAAATAACGTTAAAGTAATTAAAAAAAATTAAGAAATGTGTAAAGTAAAACAAACAACAAATAATTTGAGGAAACAAAACTATCTTTTAAGGGTTTTTTCTTTAATGGATTATTGGAACATTCAACAAACTCACCGGTGTTTGTCCCTCACTAGCAAAAGCTATTACATTCATTTTTTTATTCAATATCACATAAATTGAAAGAGAAAAAAAAATCGCTCCCTTATGCCCGAAGATGATGTGAAATGTCTGAGGCAGTCAATTTTTAAGTATATTTTTTTTCCTTCCAAATCACATTTATTATTCTACTCTTTATACAACGTTTTAAATCTTACATTTTATCTTAGAAATGACGATTTAGTATTAGATTCTGATTAGTAAAATATATTATACCGACAAAAATAGTAAAGTTTCGTGCAGGCTAGCTAACAACCAAATTATAAACAAATCCAATTATGGCAGACAGCATATCTCAAGGAAAAAGACCTATTCACCCGATTCACGTGAATATGAACAAAAAAATAACTGATGAAAACGTGACTTTCCAATTAATTTTTGAATTATAATATTCTATGATATTATTGTAGGAAAAGTCTGAGTACTGTTGTGGATTGTGGGTATCATGATTTTTTTTTGGGGGGGTAGTCAAACAGGTATAGGTCAACTAAAAAATTGAATTCAATTTTTCAGAATTCAATTAAAAAATTGACAATTTTTGACTAATTTAAATTCATGACAAGTAAATCTATCAAAGTATGATCTATTTTTCTCATCCAATAATTTTTGGAAGTTTTGATTTCATACCTCTAAGTATATATGTATATATATAGCCTCGAGGCGTCGGTACAGAGAATGTACAGAATATGTAAGGCATCAGAAAAGAAAGGTATGATAGAATAACATAAAGGAACCCATAGAGATACCAACAGATCAACCCCAACTTGCAAATCAACAATATTGATTCATACTACGCCTTAATTACTTGCCCTCGTTCTAGACCTCACAACAATAGCAATCACCTTGATTACCAACTGCCTGAGAAGTCTAACATACAACTAACCAGATTATGCAACAACATATGAATACAATATAATGTAAAACAATACAAAGATCCAGCTCTTCCGGAAATAGTCACGGACTTGCAAGCTAATGACATACGTAAGTATGAACCTACGGAAACCGTTACGGACTTGTAGGTCTTCACAAGGTCACAGATTTGACCCTACCAAAAATCGTTATGGACTTGCAAATCCTCGTTGTGCCCTGAAGGTAAAACAAATATCAAGTATACAAAAAATTATATGAACATGAATATGCATAATAAAACAGTTCATAATAACATAATATAAGGTTCATCATCCGAACTCCACAACACAAAACCAAATTCACCATATCAAACCGATCTACCGATGTATCATCAATCACACGTACCCATACTCAATCTCTAGTTACACAACCGACCACAATTATCAACACAACTCAGCAAATCAATTTTTTAACCCTATTAATTTTTTAAAAACATACAATAATAATTATTTTCACATTTTAGAATAATTTTAAATAGCGAGTAAAACTTAATACCTGCGCAACTTATGTTTGCCGTGTCAATCAATTAGGCTCCAGTAAAGGAATACGTTGACCAATTTCCTTCTAATTATAATAATTTCCCGCGTTAATTATGACACTGTATTTTATTTCATAAAAACAATTTTTGATGGATAACAACGGCAACATATGGTGCAGATTAAATCTTATGCATGTGCTGATAGAAACTATATATCCGGTAAACTGATTTTTGTCGAAAAGAAATGCATAAAATGTAAAGCATTTAGAATAACAGTCATTAAGCTAAAGTATAAGCGTAGATAGGTTAAAAAAAACAAAAGGTAGGGTAGGATTTTATGGAATTGAAATAGTAATGGGCTCAAAAAATAATTGGGAAATGCGATTTTTAATGTGAGAATTTTGAATCCCATGTCCATCTCCATGCTGGTATATGGTCTGTCCAGTTCTTGCACCATTTACTGCACATCCAATGAATTTTTCAGAAAATAACGAATTATCCCGTTGAGCTGTATTAATCAGTTTCCATGTCTCTTTTATCATAAAATTGATGTGTTTTCTCGCCTCTTCTTCAGATGCACCCTTCTTATTCATGTAACACTGAATTGACTTTGAAACATCACCTCTTCCCGATTCATCCTGAAGTAACAAGAACATCACCTCTCCTTAAATCTCAATTCAAATGGAGTAGTTTGTACTATAATGTTATTTAAATTTTAATGAGAGATAATCGTGTTAAATGCATACCGAGGATGTCCCTAAATCATCGGTTAAACGAATAATCGTAGCGGACAATCGAATAATGTCAGGATAATTGCTTAGGGAATCCAATGCCTCTTTGGTAATTGGATTTGTGACAAAGAAGAATGCATGCACTAATACCATTGGTACTGCTATTGACATCCATGCATTATCCATGTATTCTTCCAAACTTGGCTTATATCCACTGTGGTACCATCTTGCTTCTTGTAAGTATGATTTGCACAAATCTGCCCACTGATTTAATATATATGCATGTCTCAAATATATAGAAATTAAAAAAAGTGAATATATAGAATATTCAAAGTAGAACAAAGTAGTTTTACCGATTTTTTAAGGTAGGGTAAGGCGTTGATCTCATGGTCTTTGAGAACTTCGTAGGCAATTTCAGTAATAGTGTTGAAGAGTGCAAGGTAACATATTTTCATATAATCTGGAAGCAGATCCATTGCTTTTAACTCCATTCTGAATGTAACCGGCCACCAGAAAACACATTTTACTTGAGAATCAAATGAGCAAAAACACATTATAAAGGGGTAACTAAAATTTATAGTCAAATGAGTTTTTTTGTTTTAAAAAAAAAATATTGAATGTAAATTTTTTTGATATACCTTTTAAATATTTTAAATTGTTAATTATTGTGACTTATAGTATTTATTTTTACGTAATTTCTAAATACATAATTTTTATTTCAAAAAAATTTAAAAGTTCTATGTCTGAATTCACAACCAAACATAAAAAGTAATTGACTCTCAAATAGTGAATTCAATACTACTCTCTTTATTTCAATTTATGTGACATTTTACCTTTATTGAGATTCAAATTATATTAGAAGGGTATTCAATACATAGTGGACTATGAAGACTCGGAATAGCATACATATATTGGTGCTTCAAGCCATGCCAATCATCATGTGTATTAGAAATGGTTATACCAAGCTTCATTTGGAACTGGACTCTCTAATGATTGTGGAAATGCTTAGAAATAAAGACACGAGGAATCTTAAGCTTAAACGAATTATTCAAGACTCTATGTAAGTTATAGGAAATCTGAAAGTTCGATATCTCACACTGCCTTC
Source organism: Datura wrightii (assembly GCA_035772735.1). Classification (NCBI taxonomy): domain Eukaryota; kingdom Viridiplantae; phylum Streptophyta; class Magnoliopsida; order Solanales; family Solanaceae; genus Datura; species Datura wrightii. The sequence goes on along the minus strand of JASDFA010000038.1, from coordinate 2,690,769 downwards.
GAGAAGCTTACTAAAATCATAAACTTTTAAAATTTAGGGATCGGATCAAGTGGGGCGGATTAATAAAATGGTTAAAATGAATAGGTTTTTGTTTCTTATAATTTTGGGTTAAAATAAAAATTTTATATTAGAAAAAATTAAATAAAAAAATTATATAATTGATTGAGTGACTTTGTGAATGAAACATCAATAGTTAAGTGAATTTTGAGTTATAAAATAAAAAAAAATAACTTTTCAAATGAAATATCCATAGTTAAATTGCCATATGAGATATTAACTCTAAAAGTTAGTGTCGTCTTTTCAATTTTTAGTACTTATAGTTTATAAATTGTATTCTTTACAGGAGATAAAGTTCTTACTTCCTTAGTAAAGGTTAGAAGTTACAGACCTTTCAACAGCATGAGTGAAGAGTTCCAACTCATCAAGTGTCCCATAGACATCATAAATGTCATCAATGACTACAATAAGAGCAACGACCTTTGCCAACATGCTTCGGCAGTATTGGTTCTTTTGAGGTTCATACATCATCCCGGCTGTCCATAAGAAAGCTTCAACGATTCTATCCCTTGTAAATGGCAATTTTTCTGCCAGGCATGAGCTCTTCCACCACCTTAATTGCATTAAAAATTAATGCTTAATTCAGATGCCCCAGCCCGCCAGATATAGTCTTTCGGATTGAATTTTTTGCGTTATCACAGTAATTTAACATGTTGTAGAAGCTAAGGTTACTCAATCAATAGGCGTATGGACATGAATTTGGTGATATTTGAAAAGAAGATGAAAAAGGGGATTTAAAAATTGAAGTTGTGTTTGGCAGTCGAGAAGTTAAGAATTTTGTTAAGGGAGTTCAAAAATTTAATATATAATCTCTAAAAAGTAGTTTTTAACCAATCTATACAATATTATTTTCAACATACACAATATAATTTTCCGACTAAAGTGTTCAACTGATCACCCTTCAATCTACATAGCTTCGCCACTGATGTTTGAAAATGCATTTAACTTAGAAATACTGAAGTTTATTCATGAAGAGAAAAATATTTACTTGAAAATGTGGTTAGAACTAGTTTTTCAAACTTGAAAAACTCAACTTCAAGTTGACGTGATGTTTTTTAAAGAAGTAAAAGGTTCAAAAAGAAATTAAAAAATGTATTTATTTCAAAAGGGATCCTAGCGTATTCTTCTTCCACTTAGTATAAGTAGTTGTACTATATTTCAAATAATCTGATCAAGTCATGTGAAAAAACTTTTACACTATCATTGATACATATATATCTCACCTTGATAGAATTCTTAAATCTTGTTGGTGTGTTGCTTGAACAATGTTATAATCCAACTTAGCAAGCTCAAGCAGAAGAGGATCGGCATTTGGGATTCTCTCATATATGTTAATGTACCAACTTGTCTCAACTCTCAGCATCATGCAGTGCAAAGGAAGTTCCAGAGCATGGCGCACTAGTTCGACTAATATAGGATCGTGTTGATCACCATATAAATTACTCCTATTTTGCAAATAATTCTTTAGATGTGACATTGCGAATGTATTGGTGGACTCCAATAAAGTAATAGGGGTTTCAGATTGATCCGTAGAGAGAAATGAAGCTTCATATAATTGTAACAACCCTTTTGTATCTTCACAAAGACTTTGCTTGAGCTTGCCATTCTCATCCACGAAACCATTCAGTATATCTAGAATAAAATAAAATACGAGAAAGAAATATTATTGGTCAAAACACAAAGATGACCAAACATAATTGACAAAAATAGAGAGCACCTGAAGATATATGAAAACCATGTTGTCTCAAGAGCCTAAATTTCAAAGATGTGTGATATAATGAATCTCCGGACGTGGCTGTACTGCTACTACTTTGGTCAGGTACGCTCCTCAATATTTTCATGATTTTATCCTTGAAGTGGTAACTTACTCCAAGCCTCTCTAAATTATCAATCAGCTCCAACTTCTCCAATTCTTGTGATCCCTCATTAACCATTATCATCAAATTCTTTTCCATTTCCTTTTTCAATTCGTTAAAACGCTTCATATACTTGTCTCCCTATGCAACACACATACGATTAACACAAATGATCCGCTTGAATGATACATTATAGTATACATATATAAAGCAAATTTACATACCGCATAATGATTGTGTAGAGACTGAATAAATTGAAAATCCCACGCAGGAGGCTCATAATTCCCTGAACGCCTAGAATTAGTAGTAGAATAGTAGTAGTGATGATTAAGTAGTGGTGGTTCAGATTTGATGCCACTACTGTCAGGGGTTGTAGAAAGGCAGGCTAGTAATGATGGCTTTGCTCGGCTGAATAAAGAGAGAGTTTTAGGTCTTCTGGAGAAGGCCAGTGGTATTAGCCTCATCGTTTAATTTATTGATTGATTGATTCAGTTTAATGCGTGTGTGGACACATTTGTTATGTGAGCCCTCAACAAAAATATAACTATATATAAATAGTTTCTCCTCAGCATCGTCATTGTATCCACATATCTTATAGTACAATATGGCTTTTTCTTTTTCTTTATCACTTATGACTAGTACTTTTTACCTAAAATTCGTTTCCTGTGTCCTGTGCAATGGTCAAATTAGCTAGTAAATTTTCATGTGACAATATTCGTTATAACATTATTTTATTATAATGATTTAATTTTTTTAGTATTTGATTTTTCATATTATATTTTTATTTTTTTATATCCTATAATAGTAATAATATTTATTACTGGGATATTCACTTATATAACAGTACTCAAATATTATAGAATAATATTTGTAAGAAATATTATGTATAAAAGAAAATAGTAAAATATTTCTAATAATAATTATTAATGTAATGCATATAATATATTTCAAATATGAATATTTAAAATAAAATAATTTATTTAAATGATGTTCATCAATTACGTACGATCATAACTTCACAATAAAATGCTATTGGTGTTTGTCATTTTTATATTCAGTAGTCTTTCTATTTATTTTTTTAAATTAAATTGATTAACAAATATATTTCTTTTTCTTGATACACAATATTATTAAACTAACTTTTTGCATATTTTTGTTACAACAACTAAATGAGATGTAAGCGTCAAGTATCGATGCACATCTATAACAAAATGTCACTTTAACAGTTATAAAATTTTAAAACAAACGCTGTCACTATTTGACTTTATTATTTAAGCGGTTGCTTCGTACTTTTCATGTCGCCGACAACTGTAGATGAGGAAAAATAATTACTCCCTCCATTTCAAAATAAGTGATGTTTTTACTTTTGGGCACATCCTTTAAAAATATTTATTCATTTTTAGAAAGTAAATTATATTTTTACTAATTTAAGGTTAAAATTGAAAGAACATCATTAGTGTATTTTTATTTTTTATTTATTTTAAAATAAAATAAAAATAAAAAATAAAAATATCACTTATTTTAAAACGAAAAAAATAGTACATATTGATCGACTATTGCAGCCCCAAGCTGTTACGTTGACATAGAAATAGTGGATGAAGCAAGCTAGTGATCATGTTTTCATAATTAGCACGGCGCATTAAGTAGTATTTTAGTTTTCTCATTTTATTTTAAAATAAGTGATATTTAATATTATTAAAAAGATATTAATAACTTATTTTTAATTTTATTTTTATTTAAATAAAAAAAGTTTTACATAACCAAAAATTATAAAATAGTTACACTTTTTTCAAGATATTTATTAAGGGTAATTAGTAAAACTATATTTTACTTTCTAGGAATTAATAGTTTTCTTAAGCGGTTTGCCCAAACTAAAAATATCGCTTATTTTGAAATGAATGTAGTAAAATTTTAATCATGTGTGTTAAAAAAAAATTCTCAAAAAAAAAAAGTTTTGTTATTCAAATTTTAACAGTTCAAAATCCAAAATCTTCTTCAAATAGACTCAACTTTGAAGCATAAGTTTCATATATCATACAAAATAAACTCCAATCAACAGTTTGTTAAAACAACAACAAATCTAACAAAATTCATTTAACATTTTTTTTATGTATGTCCGCGACATACATGACTGAAATGCATGTAAAATTGATAATTAAAATTACAATCATGTGTGTCTGAATTTTTTACAAAAAAAATAAAAATTAAAATTAAAAAATCTTTGAATTTCAACAATCAACACACGATTCAACACCTCAAATCTACTACAAATGAACTCAAATTTTAAACATAAGTTTCATGTATTATAAAAAAACAAACCCCAATTATTAATTTATCAAAACAATAACATATCTAACAAACTCATTTAACACCCTTTTAATTTTTTCATGTATTCATCATGCATGTTAGAATTAGTTAAAGTTTCAGTCACTGTGTGTCTGAATATTTCATATATGCCTACACGTTTAACTGAAGTATATGTAAAAATTGATTAAAATCAGTCATGTGCGTCTGATACTTTTTCTGTCAATATTTTTTTTTTGTTCTTCAAATTTTAACAATTCAACACATGATTCAACACCCAAATTTACTCCAAATAAGCTCAAATTCGAAATATAACTTTCATATATCATAAAGAACAAATTTCAATCATCAATTTATCAAAAGAAAAAAATGACAATTTCATTTAGCACTCATTTAATTTTTCCATGTATACCTACACTTCAAACGTCTAAAAATTAATTAAAATTTCAGTCATATATGTAAAAAAAAAATTATTTTTCTAAAATTATGTAATATTAAATATTTATATAAAATAAATACTGATTAAATAGAAAGATGGAAACCTTAAATTATAGTAGCTAACATCACTTTAATTTCCGTACCCAGATGTCGATCTCTAAAAGCTTCTAAAAATTTTCAAATTTGATGTGAGAAAAGCAATGGGCCAGGGTACACACATTTTCCGTGAAGCCCGCTAATTTGAGACTTGTGCATCAATTTAGTTTAGCAAAAATTAAAGGTTGTAAATTTTTTTTAATTATATCCTTATATTTATTATAGGGGTATTCACTTATATAATAGTTATACTTAAATATTTATAAACTAATATTGTAAGAAATATTATGTATAAAATAAAATAGTAAAATATAATCATTATTAATGTAATGTACATAATATATTTCAAGTATGAATATTTAAAACGAAATAATTTATATTTAAATGATGTCAATCAGTTAAGTACGGTCATAACATCACGAGAAAATGCTACTAGTGTTTGTCATTTTTATATTCAGTAATCTTTCTATTTATTTTTTAAAATTAAATTGGTTAACTAATATATTCTTTTTTCTTGATACAAAATATTATAAACTAACTTTTTGCATATTTTTGTTTACAACAACTAAATGAGATGTAAACGTCATATATATATCAAAATGTCACTTTAACAGTTATAAAATTTTAAAACAAACGTTGCCATTATTTGACTTTATTATTTAAGAGGTTGTTTCGTACTTTTCATGTTGCCGAACACTGTAGGTGAGAAAAACTAATTACTCCATCCATTTCAAAATAAGTGATGTTCTTAGTTTGGACATATTCCTTAAAAGAATTACTCATTTATGGAAAGTAATTATATTTTTACTAACTTAAGGATAAAATTGAAAGAACATTATTAATGTCTTTTTATTTTTTAATTATTTTAAAATAAAATAAAATAAAAATAAAATATCATTTATTTTAAAACAGAGAGAATAGTATATGTTAGATCGACTATTGGAGCCCCCAGGCTCCATAGAAACACTGGATAAAGCAAGCAAGTGAGCATGTATTTGTAATTAGCATGGTGCATCAGTAGTATTTTAGCTTTCTCATTTTATTTTAAAATAAGTGGTATTTAATATTATCAAAAAGATATTAATAATATTTTTTTAATTTTATTTTTATTTAAATAAATAAAGTTTTTACATAACTAAAAATTATAAAACAGTTACACTTTTTTAAAGGTATTTAAGGGTAAATTAGTAAAACTATGTTTTACTTTCTAGGAATTAGTAGTTTTCTTAAGGGGTATGTCCAAACTAAAAATACCATTTATTTTAAAATGAAGGGAGTAAAATTTTAATCATGTATGTTTAAATTTTTTTCTCAAAAAAAAAAAGAAAAGTTTTTGCTATGCGGATTTTAACAATTCAAAACCCAACAAATAGACTCATATATCATAAAGAACAAACTCCAATCAATAGTTTATCAGAACAACAATAAATCTAACTAGTCCATTTAACATTTTTTTAAGGTATATCTGCCCCGTACATGATTAAAATGCATGTAAAATTGGTTAAAATTACAGTCACGTGTGTTTGAATTTTTTTGCACAAAAAAAATCTTTGGATTTCAACAATCAACACATAATTCAACACCTCAAATCTACTATAAATGAACTCAAATTTTAAACATAAGTTTCATGTATCATAAAAAACAAACCTCAATTGTTAATTTATAAAAACAACAACATATCCAACAAACTCATTTAACACCCTTTTAATTTTTTCATGTATTCATCATGCATGTTAGAATTAGTTAAAGTTTCAGTCACAAGTGTCTGAATTTTTCATATATGCTTGCATGTTTATCTGAAATACATGTAAAAATTGATTAAAATCAGTAATGTGTGTCTGAAACTTTTTCTGACAATATTTATTTTTGTTCTTCGAATTTTAACAATTCAACACACGATTCAAAACCCAAATTTATTCCAGATAAGCTCAAATTCGAAATATAAATTTCATATATCATAAAGAACAAATTTCAATCATCAATTTATCAAAAAAAAATTAACAATTTTATTTAGCACTCATTTAATTTTTCATTTATAGCTACACTTCAGTCGTCTAAAAATTAATTAAAATTTCAGTCATACAAAAGTAAAAAAAAAGTTATTTTATCTAAAATTACGTAATATTAAATAGTTATATAAAATAAAATATAAAATAAATACTAATTAAATAGAACGATCGGAACCTTAAATTATAGTAGCTAACATAACTTCAATTTCCATGCGCAGATGTAGATCTCTAAAGGGAAACTTACATAATTGCCCATAAAAAATAAAATATTTACATGAGCATACCTCTTTACTTTTAATGCCCTCAAAGTAATTACACAAAATACCCCATTTAATTTATATTTTTTTCGGATTGATATCATCATGACATCAGCATTGTGCTTTTTTCTTTTTTGTCTCATACATGTCACTATCATGGTATTAATTTATTTCAATTTCTCTCTCTTTCTTTAATTTATTCCTTTTTAAATTAATTTAAGTTTTTGTTACTATGTTTTTGTCTTTTTATTTTTATTTTTTTGTTTTACTTTTTTAATAAAAAATAAATACAGTAGCTAACTATATTTAGACTACTAAAAATATAGAAAAATTAAATAATTTAATTACAACAAGAAGTAATTTACAAAAAATAATAAAATTACTAGCTTATTTTATTAAAATTAATAAAAAATATATTTTTAAATTTTTTTTTCAAATCATTATTCTTATTTTTTTTCACCGTAATCTAATTTCATGCTCAAATTTGGCTCTTTTTTTTTAATTGTTCAATTTTAAAATTTTCTACTCCTTTGTTTTCTCGTTTTTCTTTATTCTTTATCTTTTTTTCTCTTATTATGTTAATTTTTTCTCAAATTATATTATTTCTTTTTTTACCGTAATTTAATTTTACTCTCAAATTTGATTCCATTTTTTTCTTTTTTTCTTCTTATTTTTTATTTTTGTTTTATCTAATTTATTTTTATTTTTTTTCATAATCTAATTTTATTTATTTTTTTATATTTTTTTTAAATTCTACTTTTTAATTTTTTTGATACCATTGAGGTATCCTCTAGTCCTCCAATGCACACTCTTCAGTCCTCCATGATACCATCGCAATATATTTATATACTGACATGGTATCATGGAGGACTACTACAGTCTTTCAATAAAATATTTTTTAGTACTCCATGATACCATCACAGTATATTTATATACTGGTATAGTATCATGGAGGACTGTTTCAGTCCTTCAATGAGACACTCTTCGGTTCTCCATGATACCATCATAGTATATCTATATACTAGCATAGAATAATTAAGGGCGGCTTTAGTTCTATAGGGAGAAAATCCTCAGTCCTTAATGATACAATCATAACATGTCTATATACTGTCATGGTATCATTTAGGTCTGCTTTAGTCCTAAATGATACCATCACAATATACCTATATACTAGTGTGGTGTCATTGAGGAGTGCTTCAGTCCTTCAGTAAGACTCCTCAGTCCTCCATGATATCATCATAATATATCTATATACTGTCATGGCATCATTGAGGTCTGTTTTAGTTCTTCAATAAGACACTCTTCAGCGCTCCATGATACCGTCACAGTATATCTATATAATATTGTAGCATCATTGAGGGTTTTTTCAGTCCTTCAGCAAGACACTCCTCAATCCTCCATGATACCATCATAGTATATCTATATACTAGCATGATATCATTAAGGTCTTCTTCAGTCTTTCAATGATAAACTTTGTAATCTTTAATGATACCATCACGGTATTCTATATACTATCATGGTATCATTGAGGTCTGTGTTAGTCCTCACTTATGCTATCATAATATATCTATATGTTATCATGGTATCACTGAGGCTTGCTTCAATCAGTGAGACACTCCTCAGTCCTCTATGATACTATCATAATATACCTATATAATGTCATAGCATCATTTAAGTATGCTTCAATCCTTAATGATACCATCACAATATATCTATATACTGTAATAGTATCATTGAGGTCTTCTTTTGTCCTTCAGTGAGACACTCATCTGTCTTTCATGATACCATCATAGTATATCTGTATAGTAGTATGATATCATTAAGGCCTTTTTTGGCCTTTTACTGAGGAACTTCTCAGTATTCAATGATACCATCACAATAAATTTATATATTGTCATGGTATCATTAAGGTTTGGTTCAATCCTTCAGTGAAACACTTCTCAATTCTGTATGATACCATCACAACATATTTATATACTGGTATGGTATCATTGAGGTTTGCTTCAATCGTTCAAGATACAATGACGGTATATCTATATACTACCATGATATCATTGAGGTCTACTTTAGTTCTTCAATGAGACACTCCTTAGCTCTCCATGATACCATCACAATATATCTATATATTGTCATGGCATCAATGAAGTCTACTTTAGTTCTTCAATAAGACATTCCTTAGCCCTCCATGACAACATCACAGTATATCTATATAGTATTGTGATATCAATGAGGTCTTTTTCAGTCCTTTAGTGAGACAATCCTTAGTCCTCTATGATACCTTTATAGTATATCTATATACTAGTATGAAATCGTTAAAGGAGAAAATTCTCGGTTCTCAATGATGTCATCACAATATTTGTATATACTGTCATAGAATCATTGAGGTCTACTTCATTCATCAATGATACCATCACAATTGTTACACCCCATAAATTTTAAATGAATAAATAGCCTAATGGCATGTTGGTTAAGGGATTTAGAAGGCAAGCAAAAAAAAAAAAAGGAAAAAAGTCGGTTTTTTCTTATATATCAATAAATTTCCACAAAAACAGGGGAATATAGGTAGGAAGAAGGAAACCCACAACATTTATATATATTTCCTTCCGATTACGCTACGAAACACGGTCTAAACTCCTTTTCGATGTAGATACCGAGGTATAAAGCTGCAGAGAGCAATCCTACGGAGTTGGTTTCGTGAAATTTGGCTGGCGAAACGTCGTGCTACCGAGGTAAAGTAAATAGAATTGCTTTAAATTAGTACCAATGTATTCCTAGCCTTGCAGTGAGCATTTATCCCTTCTGAATTATCGAGAAATAACGAGTTTTCGACCGTTTCCCGAAAGGTTGAAGTTTGGGATAAATATATATCAAAAGTGATCATTTCTCCTGGATATTAATGTATTTAGTTCTAATTGACATGTATATGAATGTAGTTGGGAGAGACAGCATAAGTACCGATGGAAATCACATCGGTCTGTCGGGTACTCAGAAACCAGGTATGTAGAGCTATTCTTTCGGCAAGCCAGGAAGTACAGTCTAGAAAATAAATAGAATAAAGGCTATTAACAAATACCCAGCGTACAGGAACGATTTCAGTACAATTTCCAACAAGCATGCTAGTATATCATTACGTATCATGCGATAATTAGAATAACGGATAGTCAGATGATTTCAGATAGTAATGTGGTATCCGCTAGTAGCTCAGCATGTTCTTACGTAATACCCAGAATGGAAGTTGTAAAAGTAGTATAATGAATTAGCAAGATTACAGATAGTATGTATTACATTTGTTGAGACTGTATTCGATAATAGATGGCACATTTTATATTATTGAGTTATATCTAGTTATAGATGGCATGTTCTATGTTATTGAGTTATATCCAGATATAATCAGATCAGTAATCAGATATAGAAATAGCTCCAGACACCGATATAGCTCCAGATACAGATATAGCTCCAGAAACAGATATGGCTCTAGAAACTGATATAGCTTCAGATCACGGATAACAATAATCAGATAAACAGATAAAGGCTAGGTAGCAGTTAGCCCAGCAATCAGAAACAGTGCAAAATAGAATATAGCATCAGTTGTTTAATACGGACTGGCCTTGAAATAAAAGAAGAGAATATGATTAGTATTTCTCATTTGAGCATGCTTGTTGTGTATGTGTTTTGCATGTTGAGACTTGTTATGGCATGTGGGCATCCTTTAGCATCCCCGCCGCCCCTGAGTTATAGCTGTGTCGATACCAGATTCAGATACCGCCCCCATTTGGGTGATGCCGTCCGCCTAGAGGACGATGATTGCTGACCACCCTAATAATACAGTCCAGATTACCCTGCTTGCGGGGTAGTTCAGTTTGCTCTGAGCAGAGCCAGATTACCTTGTTTATAGGGGTAGACTACTTTGTGTGCGCTTGTGGCTGGGGGCAATTTCAGATACAGATTTTTATAAAATTACCATGTTGTGTGTTTGCACCCAGGGGCAGTTTCAGTGACAAATACAACAGCAGATTACCCCGTTGAGCGCTTGCGCCCAGAGGCTGGAGTCTTCGGACTCAGACACAGTTCATTGTCAAAGGCCAAGGCCTGAGCTAAGTACCCAAGGAGGCCAGTAGGGGGAGCTCACAGTTATCAGATGAGTGGAGTGACTTATTTTTGGTTGGTTTAGACCCGGGTAGGGGTAAAGAGATTGTTCTGTTGGTTGGCACCTTTCGGCTTATGGGGGTCGGACAGGTATTGTGTGTATTTATATGTATATCTATATGTGCTATTAGATACTGATAGGCAGTAGGACGACACGTCGTCAGGTACGCCCAGTTTAGTTACAGAATAGGTAAACTCTCCCCGGTTATCCTCAGCCAGATAGACTCAGCTACTTCCTCCTTATATGTCATGTTATTGTTGTTACCCATTTCAGTTGTATATTCAAGTTTGCTTTACATGCTCAGTACCTGCGGTACTGACGCCCGTGGGGGCGCTGCATTGCTTGCCTGCAGGTACACATAGACGAGGAGTCGATCCCTCGTGATCTAGTCAGCAGAGTTATCAGCTCCTATCCTCCGGAGCTAGACAGTCGGAGGTTGTTCCTATTTTCTTTTTTATTACAATTTGGGTAGGTCGGGGCCCTGTCCCCACCATTCTATTATTACTTCCTAGAGGCTTGCAGTCTGATGTTTCCTATGGTGGTGGAGCTGGCCGTGTGGGCCCGTGCATGTATATATGTGTTTAGTTGTTGATGTTGGCCGCGTGGGGCCTTCTTCTGGTTATAGTTAGTGACCTTGTCGGTCACAAATGTGAATAGCAGTTGCTTCAGATTATAGTGTCATCGTTCTGGTTAGCTGTTGTGCATTGCAGGTGGCTATAGGCCTAATCGGCCGGGGACTGTATTTACAGCCGCTATATAGCCGGTTCGTTTCTTGAAATAGAGCCAGAGTCTAGCAGGCACCAGGTGCCCATCATACCCCCCAAGGTGGGGTGTGACAACAATATATTTATATACCAGTATGGTATCATAGAATTTATGCTTAATTTTGATATTTTAATTTTTATATTAGTTTTAGCAAGTTAATTTTTATAAAAAAATAATTACAAAAAATAGAGTTATACTTTAGATATAAGTTTCTGTTTTCATTTGCAAAATCAAAAAAAAATAAATTATAATATAAATTCTTTATCACTTTATATTTTAATAAATAAACTAGTGGACTTTAATATTTTTTAATTACTTTTTATTTTAGTCTAGTTATATTTTTTTTTATTAATATAGAATAGTTAGTTCATTTTTTTTTTAATTTTTGCATTTTATTTTTTTATTTTTTAAAAATATATAAAAATATTGGAAGGAACAAAAAAAAGATAACCTAACAAAAAAAAAAGTAAAAAGAATCGAGAGAAAAAACAGAAAAAATAAAGAAAGTAAAATAAAATAAAACATAAGAAACAAATTATAAAAATGTTGCTAAATAATATCTCTAATAAAGAATTAAAGAAAGACAAAAGAATAAAAATTGTCACGCCCCACCTTGGGAGGCACGACTGGCACCTAGTGCCCTAATAGGATCTGAACTGACTTAACTAGGCCTGTACACTCCTGGTCCAGACCTACTCCCCATATCAAGAAAACAACGGGCTATATTTCGGCTATAAATACAACCTCCGTTCGATAAGGCCTTATAGCCACCTGTAAAGGAAAAACAGCTAACCAGAAACAGGCAATAATAGGGTATCCTATGCAGGCCGACAAGACCACCATGATATCTAGTTATGACTGAAAAGTAAAATCAGTGCTAAACTAAGCTATGACCGACAAGGCCGCTAACTATCAGCTAAGCAAGGTCCCACACGGCCAACGCATAAGATAAAATATATATGGGCCCCACGCGGCCGACAACAGCTAATCACAGGGAATCTGAAATAATCTACTAGCCTCTAGGAGTAATATGATGGTCGAGACAAGGCCCAGGTTTACTTGAAACTGTACAATCAAAAGAAGTAAACCTTCTATCTACAAGCTCTGGAGGAAAGGAGCCGATTTTCCTGACAGTCCGGACTGAAAGCTAAGAGGAACCAGCTCTTCGTCTATCCGCACCTGCAGGCAAGTAATGCAGCGTCCCAAGGATGGACATCAGTATAATATGTACTGAATATGTAAGGCAATAACTGAAACTGACTAAATAAAATTTAAAATAAAGCTAAAAGTAACTGAATGAAAGATATAGAAATGTAACATGAATACTTACCTTCCTGATATCTAATTTACCAATAAATAGTGCAAACAAGAACCCTACCTAATCCCCATAAGCCGGAAGATACAACCAGCACAGAATAACCCACCTGGGCCCCCCATAAGCTCTGATGAGTATATTTCAATCTATATACCCCTAATAAGGTCGTACTAAGTCATCTGATAACTATAGTTATCCTACCAGTCCCCTGGATCTGCAACTAAGCCCGCTCGATCCCTGAGCTATAGTTGTGTCTGAGTCCGATGAATTCCTGCTGCTTGTACCCCGGGTACCAAACTCGACGGGGTGTGCCGATACGGTATAAGAGTAGTCCAGCTATGAAATGGACTGTATAAGGACCTCGGACCTCATCTTCGTCCCTCATGGACGGCATACCGCTCCTCGGAGCGACGTCATCTAGCCCCTCGCGAGTGTCGACACAACTAGTAACCCTGGGGTTGGTTATGGAAGGCTATACAGGGCATAGTCAATCACAAACTAAACATGGAATGCTAGTCTCAACTAATAACAACAGCTAATCGTAACAAATATGCTTATGGTATTCTTACTGGGATTCAAACTGAGTTATGATACTGAAGAAACTAACTTGCCGAAGGGATTCACCTTAACATACCTGGATTGGTGATTTCTACTTAACTGACGAGTATCAGATTATAATCGACAGCTCTTCTCAATTGAAATCGTACTACTGGGAGAATGAAACTAGTTTTAGTACTAAATTCGGCAAAAACGATAACTTTATATATAAATATTAACTATATTTCAACTTAACGGAATACGATCGAAAACTCATAATTTCTCGAAATTCCAGAAGGGAGAAATATTTACTTGAAGCCTGTGATCGAATAGAAGTTAGTTTGGAGCAATTCCAACAACTTTGGCTCGGGGGGTTACGATTCGTCGGGCGAATTTCGCGAAACTAATTCCGTAGTAATGCTCCCTGCAGCCTTAAACTTCAATACCCGAAGTTAATTTGAATTCGGGTGGCGTTTGACAGCGTAAACGGAGGAAAATTATTTATTTTCTTCGTGGTTCCCTCTCCTGCCCCTATGCAAACTTGAAAAATAACTTGAAATCAAAGGGAGGGACTTATATATACTTGGGGCGGTGGACAGGGGTCTGTGGCACGAACCCTGTCGCCCTAAAAGTCGGGCATGCCACGGAATCCAACGCGCCAAGGGAGGGTCCATGACACATTTCCCCTTTGGCAGCTGGTCTGGCCTTCTCCCGCGCGGTCCCATTTTCACGCTCGTTCGATCTTTTTCGGGCCCTTTCTCATACGTGTTGCACTCTAAAAATCTTAACTAATGTATGAATAGGCCGACTAACGTTAAAAACTTATGAGGTGTAACAAAAATAATAAATAAGAAAAGGACAAAGCAATAAATGAATGGACAAAAAAATAAATGAAAGGACAAAGCGATAAATGCAAAGATAAAGCAATAAATGCAAGGACAAAAAAAAGGGGAAAGAAGCACTCTTCAGCGTGCAAAGTGAGGGGGTATTTGGGGTAAATATTTTGTCCCAAATAGTTATTAAATGAAATTAGTATGAAAATGGGCAAATCAGAGTAAATAGTTTACTTTAATGGCGAATAACACGAATTAGAAGGATAGAAAGGCTTGTCATGCACGACATTTTCTAAATGTCTCGTAGTCTCTTCGTCATAAGCCTGACACGCTTTACACCCATAAAAAATACTCTACTTAACGCGACTTTCACATAACCGAGGATACTTTAAAACCTATGGCTTCTAAAAATTTTCAAATTTGATGTGAGAAAAGCAATGGGCCAGGGTACACACATTTTCCGTGAAGCCCACTAATTTGCGACCTGTGCATCAACTTAATTTAGCAAAATTAAAGTTTGTAATTTTTTTTCAATTTATATCCTTATAATTCTCAAAAACATTTAATAAATAGGATAATTTAGTAAATAATATCTTATAGTTATTATTAAAAAAAAATAGGTATGAAGAAAGCTAAAACAATAATGGAATTAGAACAGATGAGATACTTCACAATTAAAATGGATCGAATTGAGTACTTTATTAATGTACTTTAATTATTATTTATTAATATTTTTATAAGATCATTGTTAAGTTAATTTGTGTAAAGAATCTAATCAAGGTTATAACTATTACAATATAACTCAGAAGTTTTTTCTTTGTTATTGTTGTATTAGATGATTCTATAACATGAAAATAATGAATTTTGCAAAAATTCTTGCCACATGAATTTATAGAGTGAAAATAAAAATTAATAAATATCGAAATATATTTATTTTTATACATAACTAAGAATTTACTGCTCATAAATTCATAAAATGTCAATATTTTTCAATTTATGATCTTCATCGAATTGTAATTATTTATATATTTTAAATCATAGGAATTTGAAAAAATATCGAATTATTTGTGTTCTTTTTGATATTTTCTAATTCTTCAGCTAAATTTTTTTCCTCATGAATAGTTTTTTTATTTAAAATTATCTGATCATGCGATTAAGAACTTTAATAATTATAAAAATTTATCAACAAAATATATTAAACGTGTCATTAAATTATATTAAATTAAAAAATATAATATAAAGTATAGTGCTTCGTCAGGAACCTCGTACAATTAGTATATAAAATAAAAGGAAACTTTTCTGCCAATTTTTTTTATAGGAAAAAGGTCAAATTTACCCCTCAACTTAAGTTTAATAGCTAATTTTATTCCGCCTTCATATTATGCAGTTATATTTGCTTAACAAAAATTCCCAAATCTAATAAATTATCTACTTTTTAAAATAAAACAGTTAATCCTCAATATAACCCGCCTGCCCCGACACAACTTCATCAAAATGGATCCAAATTGTATACTCCATCTTTATGATTATCCCCATTTTTCATCTGCCATTAATCGTCTTCACTGTCCCGGCAAATCAGCAAGCTACTTTTCCGACTACCAATGTTCGATCCCAATTCTATATCCAATTTTAAAACTGTAAGCACCTTTTTCTACTTTTCATTATCAAAATTCTTGTTATATTTTTAGAGTTAGTTAAAAAATTGATTGTGAATTTACAGGTTAGGATTGTGATTAAAGGGAAGTTCAGGGTGTGTTGTATAGGGATTTAACAGTAGATAATGCTAAGGAGTTGGATTTGAGTGGTTGGGTTAGGAACAAAAAGGACGCTACCATGAAAGCCATGTTTTCCAGTAGTCAGTGGCGATAGGAATTAGGATGTTTCCTTGACTAGTATTTTGTCGTTGGGTTAATTTGGGTTCATTTCAGTAAAGTTGGATCGGGACAAGCTGGTTATATTGAGGATTTAACAATTTTTTTTAAAAAAAAACCAGGCAATTTATTAAGATTTTGGGATTTCTGTTAAGTAAAAGGTAGAACTGAATACTTTAATGACGGCGGATAAATATGACCGCATAGTATAATGAGAGGTAAAATTAACTATTAAAGTATAACATACAGGTAAATTTGATCCTTTTTTTTTTAATAAAAAAATACATAAAATCCTCCTCAAACTTGTCTACATAACTTAGTTTAGTACTTTAACTTGGCGTCTATTTACCCTCCTAATTTAATCGAATTGAATTAATACCACCTTAATAAGTGACGTGGCAAAAAAATATTTTTAATTTTTGAAAAGCATGTTAGAGGAAAAAAAATTAGATATGGTCTAAAACTATCCATGTGTCATCTTCTAATTGGATGATGCAATTAGTTATTTAATAATGCTTTTGCTTTATATTTTATTTTCATTTTAGATTTTTTTTTCTTTTTTACACTTTTTCTTTCTTCTTCTTTTCTATACCTCCGCTTCTTCTTCTTTCCGGCTTCTTTTCTTAAACACCAATCAAATTTCTCACTATCTTTTCTCATCCTGTGTATCATTCTCTTCTTCTTTTTCTTTGTTTCTTTAAAGATTGAATTGCTTGATGAGTTTAATATTGTAACATAATAATAATAATAAATTATTTTATAGGCAGATTATATGTGGATTTAGTTGATAGGAAAAATTATTTTTTGATGTCATTTTTTTCGATGAAGTTGACCCATATATGTTTTCTTTCTAAAATACTGATTAAAATACTTTCTTCGGATATCTTTTCTTAATTGAAATTCAAGATCCAAAATTGAAATTGCAATCACCGCACTCGTCCTGGAAAAATTGAATTTTCTTTCTTCAATTAGATTGTTTATCTCATCTATAAATTATTTTATTGAGAAGTTTTTGAATTATAAGCAAGGTATGAATGTGTGTTGTATATCTAAAATGTTGCCACAAATATCTGTCATGAATATGAAAAAAAAATGGGGAAAAAAAAGAAGAAAGGAAAAACTAAAAAAATAATAAAAATAAAAAAAGAATTAAAAATAATAGTGTATACACATGTCAGGTGGATGTATAACACTACTATGCATGAATCTTGAATTGTCCTAGAAAGGTGGTATCAATTAATTTTGATTAAATTAAAAAGGTAAATAAACGCTTCTAAAGTTAAAGTACTAAACTAAGTTATGTAAACAAGTTTAACGGAATTTTATGTATTTTTTCTTTTTTAATCTATAAAATAGAGAAAAATATTAACTAGGAGATCAATCAGAGTGGAGACTGCCCACAAATAGGAAAATGGCAACTATTTTGTCGGCAATGACTTTTGCCCGCTATCACGTTTTCCTTATTTTTTTTGTTTAAAAGAAGTTGACAAAACTAGTTATGATTTTGATTTTGGTTTGACCTAAATTTCTTTTAAAATAATAAATTAAAATATATGATCTTAAATAAAAAAATATATAAAATATATTAATATTTTTTAAATTTTATAATATTAAATATGTCGTATGAAAAGTTAAACTTGTCATTCATAAATTATAATAGGTTCTCCTTATGAATTCATACAAAGAATATTTTAAGGGAAAAATATTAAATATATTTTTCTACTTTAATTTAATAACTAATGTTATTCTCCGTCAAAATTATTTAACCACAAATATCCTGTCATTATTAAAATATTCAAAAATATATGAATTTTTCCAAACCAATCAAAATAATCCAATTTCATTTAAATTATCCGTTACCCTCTTTTAATCCGATCCAAACCCCCTAAACAAATTAACCTCACCCACCAAGTTTCACCTCTTTTTTAGTGTTTTAACTTAGAAACTCTTCTTCTTTGCCTTCACCTGCAATTCTCCAATTTTTTCTTCTTTTACCATCTAATTTTCCTGAACTTTTCTTACCTTAAAAACACACGCACACGCACACACAAAGATTGTCTTAATTTCAATTTTATGCTAATTTTTTCATGTAACTGAATGAAGCAAGAGTATTGAAATCTAATTTTCTCTCAGACATGACTATGCAAATTACCTAATAAATTTTAGTTGATGATCTTTTAAGTTTTCCCGACAGATTTTAAAGATGGATCTTTATAAAAATTACAAGGACTCTTTTTCTGGATCTTTTCAGAACAAAAATTCACAAGATTCCCTTTTTTCTGGCATGAAAAGCTTTGGCTCATTCGTTGGCGAACTCCCTGTTTGGTTAAAAATTCATAGCCTTGGGAAACAGAAATTTGCTAACTTTTCGTCGATCTAGTTGATTCCATCCAAGAAATTATCCTCAATTCTAAGATTTAGGAGTGTGTCGAGTAGTGATTTTGGAATGCACTTGAATTGGAAGTGTGTCGAATAGTGATTTTGAAACATTCCACCCTCTCAAATCTCCATTAACAAGCTCTTTTCTCTCAAATTTCTGAAAAACTTGCACTTCGCTCTTGGGAGAACTCTCTTGACTGATCTGATTATTTGATATCTGTTTGGGTGGGCGGATTGAAAACTTGGATTTATTTTGGTTAAGTTGAATCACGATGGGCAGACTATATTTGTCACGCCCCACCTTGGGGGGTATGACTGGCACCTGGTGCCCTACTAGGACCTGACCTGCTGGACTGTTAAGCTTGGGCGCATCTGGCGCCTGGCTGGCTCTAACTCACATTTCTGGAAACAAAGGGCTATATAACGGCTGTAAATACAGCCCCCGGCCCGTTGGCCTATAGCCTTCTGTACCTGTATTAGCAGCTGACCAGAAACATAGTAATTCAGGGAAACCTATGCGGGCCGACAAGGCCACCATGCTATCTAGTTATCTGCAACTCAATCATGATGTACAAAAAGGAAGCTACGTGACCGGCAAGGTCACCACTACTGATAACTATGGCCCCACACGGCCAAATAAAAGAAAGCAAGAATACTGGCAACTAAACAACTGCACGGCCTCACACGACCGGCTCATCTGACCACAGGGAATATATACAGACTGCAAGCCTCTAGGAATAGTAATAGAACTGGTCGGGACAGGGCCCCGACCTACCCGTACTATATACAACAAAAGGAACTGAACTACACCTTTGGAAATTCAGTCTCCGGATGACTGGAGCTGAATACTCAACCGCTGACAGGGAGTCACGTAGAATCGCCTGCTCGTCTAAGAGTACCTGCAGGCAAGTAATGCAGCGCCCCACCAGGCGTCAGTACCGCTGGTACTGAGTATGTAAAGCAACTGAAATAATATAACTGAAAACAACATCTGAAAGCAATAATATGACTGATGAAGCTGAAGTAGAGGGAATGACTTAACTGTCTGATGGTGTAGATCGTACCTGTTCTTACTTATACTGAAGGGAGTAGGAATCATACCTGGAGACGTATCGTTCTACTACTAATTTGCTCGTATCTACTGTAACACAGCATAACATACACAACATAACATGGCATACACAACCTTACCCGGCCCCCATAAGCCGGGAGGTACAATCAACACAGAATCTATGCCCCTACCCCGGTCATCCCATCTCCTATAGTGGCTGTGAGCATCCTGCCGGTCCCTGGGTATGCACTTGGGCTCGCGGAGCCCCTGACTATAACTGTACCTGAGTCTGAAGGACTCTAAAATCAACACTCCTGGCGTACCCGCTCGACGGGGGTGTATAAGGGCCGACCAAGGCACAATATGGGGAAACTGGCATCCCATCTTCGTCCCCTTGCGGGACGGCATATCACTCCGTAGAGTGACGTATCCTCGTCCTCTGGCGGACGAGTCGATACAGCTATTAACCCTGGGCGGTCAGGGATGCTAGGTAATCCAACCTCAATCAATACAACGGTCTCAACTAGTCATGCTGTCTGTGTATCTCATAAGCCAAGACTAATAGGTGTAAGATATCATATAAATCATATACTGAGCTAATAATAGCAATCTGTAAGTGTCTGATACATGCTGAGACAGGTAAGTATAAATATGAATATAGTTCCCTGTCAAACTGTACTGGAGCAAAGGCTATACAAGCGGGTGTTTCTGCTGAAAGCTATGCTGTTTACTGAGTTTCTGTATTAACATGATTTCCTACTTCTAACATGCTTTCTAAACCTTATTTAGTTGCTATGCTATGTCTGAAATGCTTTACGGATACTGTACTACTTCGTGAGGCTTCAGCTAAACACAACAATATCTTAACATGGCATATTACATCACATACTGAATATACTGGCAATCTTAATCACTTACATTCGAATCTATATCATACGGATAGGTATCGTACACGTTACAGCCCAAAACTGCTCATATTGCACCAATATTCATAATAACACAATAATCGGCTTCTGAACATTCTACTGGTCTGTAAATTACTATACTGCTTCAATGTCACTCAACTTGCCGAGGAAACTTAACTTTACATACCTTATCTTTGACTGTTCGTCCGTCGGACGAAGCTCGGCCGGTACTTTGACTATTTTCTCCCAACTGCATTCATAAATACGTCAATTAATAATAAATACAGCTTTATTGTAAAGAGCGACGTTACTTTCGATATAGTTTATAGCCTAAACTTAGGCTTATCGAAAGACGGTCGAAAACTCGCTATTTTTCAGCGGCCCAGAAGGGAGAAGTATTCACTTCTCAGCTAGGAACACATAGACATTAATTTAGAGCAATTCTACTTACTTTAGTTCGGTGGCTCGCCGATTCGTCGGCCGTATTTCGCGAAACTAATTCCATAGAAATGCTCTCTGTTGCTAAATACTTGGGTATCTAGGATTAATTTGAGTTTGGGCAGCGTTTGGCAGCGTAATCGAACGGAAATATATAATTTTCCTTCGTTTTTCCTCTTCTCACTATGTTTTCTAGAAGTTTTAAGTGATGAAATGATTTTAAACCGAAGTGGGGGCTTATATACTTGGGCCTAAACCTGGGCAACGTGTCACGGAGCCATCGCGGAGGCCTCACCTCCGTGACACGCTGCCATCGCGGAGGGGCTCTGCCTCGGCTCCTCCCTCGATGGTTTCGACGGGTTTCTCGTCCGATCTTTTCCCGGGCCTTTCCCTAGCACGTATGGCCTTCAAATATACTTAACCAACGTGCGAATAGGTCATCTAAGTGCCGGGAATTCTACGAGGTATAACATATATTGTGAATTTATGAGTTTTATTTTTAAAAACGGGTAATTCAGTATGATTTGGGGAATTCATGGGTATTTTTGAATGCTTAACGGCAGGAGTATATTTTAATAGTATGACAGAATATAAAATTAGCTATTAAACTAAATTAGAGGAATAAATTCGATATTTTCCCCTTAATTTAAACATGGTAGGGTACTATTATTGAAGAAACATTTACATTATCTTATCAGAAAGAATAAAATATTCCACTTTAACCTCGATTATTCTTCAAATTAACGTCTATAAACTAATCATGCGTTAACCTACATTGATTCCCAAAAAGTAAAATTTCAATTTCATGTTTGTGATTTCAATATTTTAAAAAATTTGAACTTGACCCAGCATATGCATCGATTATTTTGGTCTCTAGATTAAACATAATAAACATTTAGTTTCTTCTATTTTTATTAATATCAGTTGCCTGTATAAAAAATTGTAATCATTCTATTGGTTATTAATTACAGAATAAATAATGGATAGTTATACAGAAGATTTGCTGCGAAGATAAAAATAAATAAATAATGGAGGCTATTTGGTTTAGATTGATAGCCTCATCAAATTAAGCAGAATCAAAAAATTTAAAGTTAGATAATTTTAGGGGCATAATTTATAATAGCCAACGCTCAACATCGATAGAGTGGGAAGAAAATATAGTGTTAAATTTTTTTCGGAAAAATAAAACTAACAATGAAGGGGTAAAGATTGAGGATTTAGTTTCATTCTTTTTCCAATATGAAGCATTAATATTAATATTACCACAAATGAAATCAATAATGAAATTTATATATTACATAAAAAGTAAGTAGAGTAATTTATTTCACTAAATCGGTCTATGAGTACTTAAAAGCTTGTTTCAAATGAGACTTATAAGCTTTGATATCACATTTATTTGCAATTGAGGAGGGAATGCTAAGGCCCAAAACAAAAAAAAAAAACGTTTTCTTTCTTTCAAGAAAAATATTATCTTTAGGCTCGTTTGCGACAGATTCACCTTCTGCCATTTTTAGGTCGAAAAATGATTGCATCAAATAGACTTTATTTGAATCAGATGGAAGCCACTGGTGGGTCTTGTCGTTCATGATGTTAAATGCCATATTTCATGTCAATCAGAAGTCGATGTAACTTTTTCTAGTACAGGTAAATGGTTGCGGTAATCAACCTCCTCTATCTGCATTTTTAACAATCCAAGATCTCTGTCACTGGACTTGTTTATCTTGAACCTAACCCTCTTTCGGATACTGTTTTATCTTAAACTGTATAAGGTGAAAAACACTCATCATTGGTAAACAATACTTCCACCCATTGTGAATGGTACCAGTAATAATAAACAATGACACCCTATGTTCAACCATATAGTGTCTGTATATACGCGTAATACCTCTGCATAGATAGTTCTGGACAAAAAGTTGGAAGAAGGGGAAATGGAACATCAATTGTTGAGACACTAGGTTTATCTACACTTCTACCTATTTCCTTAGAAATCCATTTCAAACAACAACGCTGTACATGCAGGTCTTATGAAAGGTCGATTCTGACTCTTCGTGGATGGCGGAACAAATGCCTCGATTTCCCTACAACGGGCTTGTTCCCTGATCTGGTTGCTGGTTTTGAATTAATTGCTTCAGTACAAAGCTTGGAGTTGACCTCCTCCGAATCCTGAACAAAACAGCTTGCGAGTTCCTCACTTGATGTTGAAGAAGACGCAATTTGGTCTTTCCCTGTTCCAGAACTAGACACCTCTAAAACTTCAGGCACGTGCCTTTGTTTCTTTGCAGCCTGCTCTACTAATCGTGAAGAGGGTATCTTTTCATTTACTCCATAAACATAGATATCAGTGGTAACCTCCCTGTGGCACGAAGCAGAAGTATTGGGTAGGCTATCTGCCAGACCATTCCAACCATGGTTCTCATCTTCTTCCTGAGAATCCAAAACGATATAACCTGCAAGTTCCTCGGGCGAAGTTGGTGAGTCGTATTTTGCTGCATCAGGATCAGAAACCTCCTCTACATCAGCCCCAAGTTTTTCCTCATCATGTATCTCTAGAGAATTTGGAGATCCATGGACATTACTGCTTCGACGACCTGGATTTATCTTTTCACTATCGAGGCTACTGGAAGTTCTTCCAAGAAACAGGGTGTCGGATCTCAAACTGCTGGAAGCATGTGGTGCTGCAAAAAGTTCAACGGGCTGGCTCCCTGCTTTCATGGCTGGTGAAATAGTCATCTGCTCCCCAATTGCCTCTTCCTATTAAAAAAAAAAACAAAGAAACAAGACAACTAAGTAACCACTGGAGATGTGCTCGGATGCAAATATAAACTGGATGAGAGACGGGAACAATGTCAAGTATGTGTTAACTCTAGGCTAAATATAAAACCCCTGAACACCGCCATACCCAGTGAAATCCCACAAGTGGATTAGGAGAAGGTAGTGTGTGTGCAGTTCTTATCCACACCTCGTGGAAATAGAGAGGCTGTTACTTAATATCAGAACTAAACGGGAGATATTGAGACAAATACAAATGCACCACTCTAGAAAGGGGTCAAAATGAAGCAACAAAATTGATTGCTTCGTCAAAGAAGTAGTTGCAAAGGCCCCTTTTCCATTTTCTCTACCTTTCCCCCTACCACCCCAACCTTCATCACCCAACATCCAAAGAAATGGTAAGATAACTAACATCTGGAAACAATGAGGGCCTCTAAATTATGTCCTCGCCACTTACTTCTATCGTACAGATCTTCTCACAGATAATTCCCTGGAACATGAGCAAACCCCACAAAACGGGAACATGAGCAAACCCCACAAAAGGGAATCTGATGACAATCCATGCAACTATTTTGTGAACAACTTATCATTTTGTTGCAGATAGTAAAGCAAATTAACCACAAGAATGATAAAGATCGATTACCTCTATAGGAGACATGACATTCCTAAATGGATCCAGTGGTGCCTTTTGCCCATAAAGCCGATAACTGTCATAAGTAAGTGGCTTTGCAGAATCTGGTACTCGCGACAAATCTCTAGAAACCACTTCTGATACTCCAGCACTCTTGAAACCCCTAATAAGGTTGGCTACAGGAGATAAAGTAAGAAATTCATCCTCACGTGAGCTCAGGTCATCACTATGACATGCTTCTCTTGCATTGCAAGTTTCCTGAAGTAAGTTCAAACAAGTATTTTCCTCTTCTAAGCAATTTAAAGAAGAGCTGTCATCAAAATCAGCAGGAGAAACCTTCTGAGCTCTATTTTTGGTGATGTCACAGATCAATCTCTTGATATGTTCCCGTTTGCAATCAACATCTTCAGTTGAGAACCAATTTTCAGAAAGCTGAAAAATGGAATATTACCAAACTATCAAATAAAGTTCCAGTAGGACATGAATATTTAACAGAAGAATTAAAGCTGTGCATGATGTGGTTCAGATTTACCAACCTTATATTGCACCTCATAAAGGAAACAGTTAAACCTATGCAATATCAACAAAAATTGCAGAGCCCCAAAATCCACATCCCATTCACTTTCGTAACTTTATGTGAAGCCTTGTTAGCTAGTTTGGTTTCCAAGTATCCATAAGTCAATTTCTCTGCCTCAGAAGATTATTACCATTTCTTCCTCTTCCCTCGAATTGTAATCCCCTCAAAAGCCAGGGAAATAATGTTTTTCTTTGCCTCACAGTTAATGACTCATAAATAGTGAACACATGAACTACAGTCAGAAGAGCATGCAAGGTACACTCAAGTGACTACTTTGAACTTCATAGTCTAAGGATAAACTTTTACTTTAAAGTGCTATGAAGATGCACTATCTGTCATTTTCCAAATTACTATATCCTCAAGCTCTTACTCTAATTGTGCACTTTATACTAGAAAATTGTATGCATTCTCCTTTAAAGAGCATGCATGCTGGAAAGGAGAAAGATATTCTCAATTATTGAGACCTATTTCAATTAATCAAAACCCTGAGGCAGCTCTAGCCTCTAGGAACAAGAGATGAAAGAATAAGTCACAACATGAAATTTTGAGAATTATACAAGAATAGAATTCAATGCATGAGAAATAATGGCAGAAAAACCAGAAAAGCAAGCATTCATAGAACAGGTATTCACCAGAGCAGATGACCTTGCTGACTTAATAAGAGATGACAATGAATGAACCCCAAAAGCTTCTCTGAAGTCCAAGATATATTCATTTCATGCCTCCCAACTTATATAAAATTATAATTCTCAGTTCAATTTAACATTATATAACAAGAAAGAGACAGCTTACAAATTTGGAGGATGCAGTTATTAGGGAGAGCTTGAAGTTGACTGGAGCCTGCTCCAGAAAAAGCTCCACATAATGGAGCAGAAAAAGGCCACAATCAAATGAGTTTTCCTGCTGTGGCAGCTGGAAGCAAAAATTAAAAGGAGAGGGAGAGTAAGATGTTTTACTATAAAAGACTTGAGTGACAAGATACAGATTTGTTATGATGGTTTACTGCAATTTTTATTTTCCAAAAATATGTTGCAAGAAGTA
The DNA here is from genome assembly GCA_035772735.1 of Datura wrightii. Lineage (NCBI taxonomy): Eukaryota > Viridiplantae > Streptophyta > Magnoliopsida > Solanales > Solanaceae > Datura > Datura wrightii. The sequence goes on along the minus strand of JASDFA010000038.1, from coordinate 2,664,493 downwards.
TGCATGCATGCTGCAATCACCAAAATTAACCCCAAGTGTCAGCAAATAGATGAAAGAGACCAACTAGGAAAAAGAATTGATACATTAGAAAATTTAACAAAGTAGACATTTGATGAAAAACCATTTGCAAAGAGAATGTGATCGCCGAATCCCTTAATATATGCTATACGAGAACATTAAAAGTTGTAATTCTTCCTGTAACACATCATTTTTTCACTGGTGTTGGCTCACCACTGTGTACTCAACTGAATCCTCATCTAAAAGTTGTGCAATTCTTTCTTCTTCCTTTGGTTTAGTTCAGTGTATGCTTGCTTTGTCCCCCCCCCCCCCCCCCCCCTTTTTTTAATAATTTGAGGAGGCACAGTTAGTTGGAAAAGTAGAGGGGAGCAGTTCACAATTCTAACCAAAAAAGGGTCAATAAAACTGGTCAATATATAACACAAACCCCAAATTTTGTAAGTTCTCTAGTGATAAACGATTAACATTTATACAGTGCAAGATCTTAGTGCTCTAGCAGACAATTGACAAAAGCAGAACAAATGTTAAATTAGCAAATACACATATGTCAGGAGCATGCAAAGTTCTCAACCGAAGGATTTTGCTGTTGAACTAATGCAATAAAAGGCTAGTCAGAATTTTGCGAAGAACAGTAAAAACGTAATGGGGCATATTGTAGTTTCAGAAAGATGATTGCTTATCCAAAAAGTACAAGCATACATCAGCACATAGACCAAAAGATCGAGGTTGTTTTTCTCAAATGTACATAGGAAAGAAAATCAATCTCTAAAACTGTAGCATTCAGCAGGCATGAGGATTTGAAATTGAAAGTTAACTTTGTCAAAAAAAAAAGGATTTGAAATTTGAAAATCGCCATGTTTAAGTGTAACAGATGCAAAATAGAAAAACCAGTTGTGTTTTCCTACATGAGCTGCACTTTACATGGCTCAAGTGCTCGCAGTGGATGTTAAAGAAAAAAGTGCAGACAGCTGATTATGTTGGAGATGTAGAATAAGATTAAAAGAATAGTTACACGAGCAAGTAGGTTACTTTATAAAGAGTAGTTACATCAAGGTTAATGAGTAATATGAAGTACTTAAGGAAATTGGTCTAGTTTTTTTTCTCTTTTTTTTTTTAAAGGGTGGGAGTGGGTGTGGGGTGGGGTGGGGTGGGGTGGGGGGTTTGTTATCCTTCATCTAGGCCAGCTTGCACACACCACCTCAACTAATCCAGCAGGTAGAGTCGTCAAGCTCAAAAGCACAGGCAGCCAAGGTAATCCTATCCACCAAGACTGGAAGAGATGGGCTCGACAGCGAGCCGGTGTGCTTTTTAGTTGCAATTAGCATCTTACAAGTTCATAGTCTCTCATAATGTCACAGTTTTAGGAACTACCTTCTTCCCATGTTTTCTCAAAAACAATCTCACTTCTTCCATTGCAATTCTAATCCTGTAGTTTAGACAATCACAATGACCAGGTCTATTACAACAATAACATACCCATTGCGGTCTTACAAGCGGGGTCTAGGGAGGATAGGATGACACAGACCTTACCCCCGCCTTGTTAGTGTAGAGGCTGAATTCGAAAGACCCTAGACTCAAAAGAGAGGAAAAGTAAAAGCAATAAGAGAAAAGGAAGGAAGAGAAAAAGGCATTCGAACAAACAACATTAGACTTGAATACTTAATAGACCTAATTTCAAAAACAGAATAGAACTATATAAAATATCTAAAAAAGCAAAAATGAAAAACAATATCGATAACAACGAAGAATATAGACAACAACTACTTAATAAAATAAATGAAATAACAAATGAAATTAAATTCAGAAAGGAAAGATTAAGTTACAACATAATTGCAGAAGTATGTCATATATCGATAAAAACACAAAGAAAAGAAATATTTTATTTAGAAATTCAACTACAAAACCTAGAATATAAACTACAACACGGACTTCCATGAACAAAGAAGAATATGCTTTAGAAGAAGAAAAATATATGAGTCAAAAGGGACTAGAAATAAAAATTGTACACTCAAATTTAGGACGAAGATTTAAAAAGATAGGAGACCAACTATATTTAATGTTAGAAAAAGAATCGGCAAAATTAGAAGATAGCTTAACAGCAATGGTAAGAATTAATAAAGAAAATGAAGAAATAGACAGGAAAAAGGAAATAGAAAAAATTAAAAAACAAGCTCAAATAGAAGTTCAGCAAATTAAAGAAGAAAAAGATACGAAAATCCAAGAATTAGAAAAAGAATTAGAAAAACTTAAACAGTTATATGAAGAAAAATTAAAAGCCAAAGAAAAACAACGAGAAGAATTAAAACTTACAGAAGAAATAGAAAAATTTAAAAAACTATTAGAAGAAACAAGTGCCTCGGAAGACCAACCTAGAATAGGAATAGATGAAATAAATGAGCAAAATAACGACAATTCAGAAGAAGATTTAGATCAATATTCAGAAACTTCGGAAACCTACACTAATCTAATAGAAAAAGAAAACAATATAGAAATTAATGTAGAAGATGTAGATGAAAAACCTAGTACATCAGGAACTAAAAGCCCAAAAAGGCTAGATACAAGCCCAATCTATTATACTTATGAAAGAGAAAATAGAAACAAAACATTATGGGATAGAAGATTAAATAAAAACTGGATACCCAAACAAAATATAGAACAATATAACTTCTTAGATCTAGATTGTGTAGCAGATACAAATAAAACAATCCAATTATGGATAGGATATATTTCAAAACAATTAATAGATAACAAAATATTAATAACAGATTCCCCTGGATACATAGAAAGAACACTTATAGGAACAGCTAAAATATGGCTACAAAACTTATCAATAGAAAGTTTAGAAACACTAAGAAATAATAAGAAAATTAATAACGAACCAGCAACAACATCTATAGATATACTAAATAAATATGAAATAGCAATAAGAAACGAATTTAGTAGTATGACTACCGAAATAGATGAACGACAGAAAGATAAAAGAACTAAATAGGAACCTAATGAATAAATTAAGTATATGTAAAATGAGTTATATAGATGAATATACATGCGCATTTAAAGAATATTATTATAAAGGATTATATACGAATGAAGAAAGTAGAGAAATAAGAAAACTATACTATGCAAAATTACCAGAACCATTTAACTCAAAAGTAACTAAAGAATGGCAAGAATCAGGATTAATAGATACACTAGGATCCAGAGTAAAATTCTTACAAAAATGGTTTACAGAGTTATGTGTAAAACATAAAGAAGATAGGAAAATGGAAAAAATATTAGTAAAAAACTTAGCATGTTGCACAACTAGAACAGTACCACAATTTGGATGCACAAATAAATATAAATACAAGAAAAGAATCAAAAAATACAGACCATTTAGAACAAAATACAAGTATAAAAAACCAAGAAAAAGATACTTTGTAAAAAATTACAAACAAAAAAGACCCCATAGAGCTAAGAAAAACATAACAGAATGTAAATGCTACAACTGTGGCAAATTAGGACATTTAGCTAGAGATTGTAAAATGCCTAGGAATATAACTAAAAAACAAGTATCAGAAGTAATAATAGAGAATGAAGAATACAGACAAATAGAATACATAGACTACAATTTAAACGATGACGATAGTATATACGAACTAACAGAATATGAGAAAACAGATAGTGAAAATGAGATAAGAGAATACGAAACAGATAATGACTGAAACAGATATAAGAATTATAAGTAAAGAAGAATACCAAGATAGTGAAAGTACAGAGCAAAAATAATATTTGACGATAATATTTTTGAACAAATAAAAGGAAAAGAATTAGATTTAAGTATAGATAAAATATTAGAAGTACCCAGATTAAGAAATTTCTTTAAAATAAGACAAGAAGACTAAGTGTTCTAGATTTCTATTTCTCATATAATCTCTTATATTAGTTTCTAATAAAATTGTTGTTAACCTTATTTCTTCTATAGTTTCTAACCAATATACCATATATTCGTAGTTTATCATTACTAATCTAAATCTTTATCTAATTTTCTAATTTCTTCTATAGTCATCTCCGTCCATCCTTGGTTCATTAGTTTTATGATTTTATTGAGTTCTGTTATTTCTTCTAATATCTGAACTAAGATTTTTATCATATCTAGGATAAGTGACTCATATCTACGATCTTTACCTGATAGGTTTGGATTCATTTTATGAATTTTTCTAAACATAATATTCCCTCTAATCTTCTTAGGTATTATTAGAAATTATCCAGTTATTATAACGTTATTTTGAATAATCTTTTTCGGTCATTACTATGCGTTTTCAGCTTTGATCAGTTACCCTAACAGCGCCTCAACACCGTGTACTCCCCTAAAACGGCTCTCTTGGCCTAACCGGTTTCCACCTTAGGATGGCATAGTCTGGGCTTACTTACTCACAGCTTACTAATCACGTACATAGCAAACTTAATCAAGCTTTTCATCATAACGATATAACAAGAAGATAATATCTTATAATACTTAGGAGATTATAAGGAATATAGCAGTTTAGCTATTCATATTTATGAATTTCCATACCTTATTTTGTAGATTTGCATCATTGCTAGATTTCTCCATAGATGTATATTTCTGAATAGATTGTTCTTATTTTTTGTTTATAGCTCTGATACCAATGGGGGGTTGGGGAATTGCGGAAGTAAGAATGAGAGAGAGTTGTGTGGATTGCGGATGCGGATGCCTTTGGCTTCCGTCTGAGTTTCTATTTATAGACAAAATTTACAAACGACTTTTTACAATTGGCTCTTCCTGTTCATGAATGACCCCTACTATTCATGAATAGTTGGCCGACACCTTTACTATTTACTTTGCGACTTTCTTGCTAAAGTAGCCGCCCTCTTACTATTTTCTTTAAGACTTTTTGTACAAAAACAAAAAACTTCGTCTGTCCATTATTTTGGACGACTCTTTACATAACAAAACAAAAAATCTTATCTATCTACTTTATCTGTTTCTCTCATATGTCGTTTTCTTTTATCTGAGCCTCTGCTTTACTTCGTCATTATCTCATTCAAGTTGTACGTCTGGTATCTGATCATTATCTTCACCATGGCATTTTGAGCAATGGTGGTCTGGATATTTTTGACCAATAACTTTGCAGTATCTTGTCAATAATGCTGGAGAGATATAATTCTTCCGTATGGCTCTGGTTGTGGGTTGTTGCTCCGGTTTTAGTAGACTAATTATCCACTGTCTTAATTCCTCCATATCTGCTTCTTTATACTCTTTTGAATTGGCATATATGATTGTTTGGTCTCTCGAGTAGTAGCTCCAGATTGAATTTCCGTTTAAGTAATTGTTGGCTAGTTCGTTTAATATTGTAGCGAGTCCTATTATTCTTTTGTTCGAATAGAACTCGGGTATCTCTTCATGCGATATCTCGTCCTGTTGTTCTATCTTCTCAGGAATTATCATTTCCTTCGTCAGGCCTATCTTTACAACTTGTATTATTGGATATAGTATTTCCGCAGGTGCTGAGTATATTTTTATATAGAAAAAGGTTCCTTTGGTTATTCTTTTGTATATTGTGAATGCTTTATGTATTTCGGGTATAGTTGCTATCTCATCTCCTGTTGCCGTATATACGGTACTAAGTAGTCCGTAATCGTAACAGGTTCTGACTAGGTTGGCGTTTGTCTTGGGTTGTGCTATTAGCTTATTGTATCCTTGGAGGTGCTGGGTTATGTAGTCTTCAGCTGGGTTGTTTGTATTGGTAGATTTTGGGTTTTTGTTCAGGAAGGTCTGAATTCTATGGATGTTTTGTATATATCTGTTGGCTATGTGGTTATACGTCTGTTTAGCTTGGTTCAGGCTTTCCCTGTAGGTGGTAGTTTGTGGTGCGGGAGCTGTTGGTATATTTCTTTTTGGAGTAAATGGTTTGTCGAATAGCTGTTTTCTGATAATATCTCTTCTTTCTCCTGTAGATTTTGAGGTACCTGCAGCTGCACTAGATGGATTGTTAGATTGGGTTTTTAGGTGTTTCCCAACGTCACCTTTTAGCTCTGGATTTTTTACGTCTTCCGATCGACGTAGTTCCGCATTTTTTGAGTCATGCTGCTGACTACTAGTTTTGCTTTTCAGCTGTTGTATCTCTTCCTCCATACTTTCCACTTTTTTACAAAGTGTAGTTAGGAGTCCGAGTATCTGATCCATTCTTCCTTCTTCAGTTTTTGTATCTTGAGATGTAATCTGCAATTGTATTTTTCTCAGTTTTGATGATCTCAATTGTAAATGAAAAGTTTAGTATATTTAAAACCAATCTCCTTATTTCCTTCGTTGTTACCGAATCTTGTACTTTTCTAGTTATCCACTATTTTACTTGTGTATTATCTGTTCTGACAATAAATTTGTTATAAACAATATATGGTTCGAATGCCAATAAACATTTATATAAAGCAAATAATTCTTTTCTGTTTATCTCCCATTTTATCTGTGATTCTGTATATGATCCTGAGTAGTATCTGCAATGGTGTTCTATCTTCTCGCTTTCATATTTATATTTCAATACTCCTCCATAGCTGTGATTACTGGAATCTGATTCTACTATATAATTAAATTGTCTGCTTTCATCTGGAAAGTATAGTTTTGGTAGATTTTTGCACATATCTTTTATTTTCTTTATATGATTTCTATCTTTTTCGTCAAAATGGTATTCTATATCCTTTTTTAATTTTCTTTGTAACGGTTTTAAGTTTTCTGCTAGTTTTGGTACGTATTCTCGTACTTGGTTGACTAATCCTAAAAAGGATTGCAATTTTTTCTTAGTATCTAGTAATTCTTTAGAATCTATTATTTTTTGTACTATATGCGTTTGCATTTTTATTCCATTTTTATCTATTTGTATTCCTAAGAATTCTATTTGGTTTTTCAGTATTTCAGCTTTCTTTTTACTCAGGCTTATTCCTGATATTTCTACTATGTGTATAAATTTTTCTAATAATCTTATATGTTCTTCTTCTGTTTTTGAATAAAGTAGTATATCGTCTATGTATACTATACAATTTTCTAGTTGACTAAAGTAGTTATCCATAAAATGTTGATATCTTCCTGGTGCATTTTTATATCCGAAGGGTAATACATTCCATTCGTAAAATCCTTGTGGTACAGTAAATGTTGTTAATTGTTTTGATTCTTCTTCTAACTTTAGGTGGTAAAATCCTGATTTACAGTCAAATTTACTAAAATAATTATATCCTTGTTTTTGTCTTACTTTTAGTATTTTGTTTGGTATTGGGTAGTTATATGTTTTAGTTTTTGCATTTAAATTTCTATAATCTATTACCATTCTACTTTTACCTCTTTTTTGTTCATTATGGTTATTTACTATAAATGCTGGGCTATTATGTTTACTATTACTTTCTCGTATATAATTATTTTCTAGTAATTCTTTTATATGCATTTGGAATTCCTTTTAGTCTTCAAAATTATATCTTAATGGTTTCTGTGTTACTATACTATTTTCATCTATTAGCTCGATTTTTACCTTTGTTTTATGTTTTTCCCATCCTTGTAATGGATTTTCACTACATAATGAATTTAATTTATTTTGTAATGCTTGTACTTTATCTATTGCGAATATTATGATCTTCAATCTTCATATCTTCATACTCTTTTTACCTAAGCTCATGTCCTCATTCAGCTGAAGTTGTATCATGTCATGTCTAATCACATCTCCCAATTCTTCTTCGGCTTACCTCTAACACTCCTAACTCCTGCGATTAGCCAACTCCTCACACCTAATATTACGTATTAATCCCAACCTGGTTGGAGTCCTCTGCATGATTTCTTTACATTTCTACGATGTTCTTTTCTAAATCTATCAATGTATTCAGATATTGGTACATAATTTATCTTTTACATCTGTTAAGGAGATGGATATTAGGCTTAACCCTAAGAGTTAGTCCATGAGGTAAGGATCGTCCAAACCCATATAGATGACACCTGCCTATTTTTGACACACCGGAACTGGACACCTGAAGTGTGAAATAGATGTCAACTAACGAATAGATTTTCACTTCCCCAAATTGTAATTATCATTGAGTAAAATAAATTTAATAGAATCTACCTAGATTATATTTATGAGACAAAAAAGCGCATATTTAGAGGTTTAAGATGATAATTGCAACAACTATAAACAGCAACAGTGTTCATTATATATGTGCAACAACTAGATTTCTGAAAAGACAACCATTGCTTTTGTCGACAATAACCTAAAATATCCCCGTTTGTCGATTAAGAAAATATTGTTATTGAAGGAAAAAGCATTTTCAATGCACGATAGAGAGATGGGAAATGGAGTGATACCTCGAGATGGACAAACGGAAGACTAAAGAACTTCTTTGCAACATCCTCTCCCACTTCCTTGTGCCTCTCTTTCCACTCTTCCAATAAGTAACTGCACGCACATGACATGTAAATTTCTCTACTTCCTTTATACTAAAGAAGAATATAGACGGTTACCTTATAAAGAAATCTCATATAAATCACAGTAATTTGCAATATGCTCAGTGGTTTGGTGAATGACTAAATGCTACATAGCAAACTATTGTTAGGGATGTACCACATATAATATACAGAACAGGGTTAACTTGTTGTACATGATTGAGACTTAACCAATAACTACTCAACCTTGTGAGTCACAGCAACCAAAAACAGATTATACCTTTGTATAAGATTCTTCAGGCCTTTGTGGCTCCCTCGGATTGAGTCCATATGCAAGATGCATGGTACCCTAGATGATTTTTCCATTTCTTCCTCTGCTAGAAACTTCCACCAGTTGAGAAGAATCGTATTAACTAGAAACAGAAACATATAAGCCATGGAATATACCTCTAAATGTAACAACCTCGCCAGGGTGACATATAACTATCAAACTCCAGTGGAGACTGCCACAAGGAAAAAGTTATAGTGGAGAGCAGTACTATAAAAGTCTAATATATAAGATGGCTCTATAACTGCTTCTACCTGAAGTTGACTGGAATAAAAATGAAATCCTTTCTGAAAAGATTAACTTTTGTGGTCCATCTACGAACTCGCAGGAAAGCAGCTCTACCTTCACAAGCTCTAGATGGATCTCTATCCAGATCAGCAAGCTTTCTAAAGAAAAAGCTATTGAAGAAATGGAACCTATGTTTCTCCTCCGGATTCATTTTGTTCTTCAGATACCTAGTAATTGATTTAATCAATTGAGTTTTCTATTTTCACTGTGTTTTGCAAACAGATAAACAGGAGAAGAACAAGAAGGAGATAAGAAGTAAAGTACTTAAGAATAACCGAATGAAACATCCATTTCATCGTCTTGAAATGTTGAAATTTGTGGTTTCTAAGCACGTTTTTTAATGTCATTTTCAGAACAATAGTGCAGAACAGTGCAGTCATAGGCCAGAAGCCAGCTTACCTTCATATATGAATTGCTTGAATAAATTCTATATCCATAATACATAGATACATACATATATACATTATATAGACATGAAACCTACAATTAGGAAAAACAACTGATATGACTTTTGAAATGTTATACCCTTGGATGAAGATCAGAGCCAGATAAAAAGGTAATAACACAGAGTATCCTCCATATATGACTACCCTAGTATCATCGGTGTTAATTTGTTCTCAGGCACGGGGTACTCTACAACATGGTTAGGTGTTGAAACAAGCAAACCATTAAAATTTATCTTTGGGTATGAGCCTTGAAAGAAACTCCTGTAATACTGTGAACAGCATGAACTGGGATTACAGAAGATCTGATAGTTATTTACCATGGGGCCTATATAGTGCAAATGAAGGTAGTTGATTCAAGTTGCCCATAAACAAATATCTATAAGCAGGAGGGAGGAAGGGATAGTAATGTCAATAACCATGTCTGGTTCAAGATGAAACTACTATGTGATGAAATAATCATGGGTAAATCATGCAGTAAATTATGACCTGTCCTGATTAGAAAGCTGAAACACAAAAAAGAAACATTTGACCTAAGAGTAACACAGATGCCAAGCCACTATATGATTCTTCCTATTTGCGGTCTAACCAAAGTAGATCATACTTCCAGATGTTGATAAGGAACAACATGTCAATAGATTATACTTACGAGAACAACTGAGTGAACATAGATGAATAACCAGTTACAAGAAGAGATTATATAAGAACAAAGGGATTAGCTAAATTTACTTCCAAACCAAATTAGCAAGACTTGGGAAAAACCAATTGAAACACGTACATATAAACTCACATAATGTAAAAGTCAATGATGGTATCATTGACAAAAGTCTTAGGCTTTAATAGATCAACATCTCTCTTACTTATGGAAACTGCATCTGGATCCCCTTCTGGAAAAATAATTTCTTCAAAGTTATCTCTGGAACTGTAGATAATGACATAAGATTCAAGCATCAAACAATGTGAAATTACTAAAGATACACGGAAGTTGGAACTAGAAGCATGTGTAATAGCAAGATTCAGAAGAGGCCAACACATAACTTATGACAAAACTTAAAAACTTAGCTCTTAATTAGTGTCCATTAACCCAATGAAAGTTTAACTTTCAACTATCTTTCTCTTTTTCGTTTTTGGTGTGATTTTAAATTCTTTAGATTACTGTAAAGATTGAGCTTTTACAGTTAAGAATGCTAGAAACACATGGCAGAAAGAAAAGTCTGAGGAATATATATCTTACCCTAGAATTTTATAAAAACTACATGAATCCAAGATATGTCAAAAATTAGCAAATTAGTAGTCTTTCTTCCTGGCTCTCCACCTCATAACTGCATCAAATCTTTTGGCAACAAAGGAGAAATATCGCCACAAAAAGACCTTGTTCAATGATTCATAAGTCAATGAGAAAGACAGAAGGAACTCCTCTGGTGCCAAGGACCCGTTTGAAATAAAATAGAAGTGGGCATATGGTCAGACACCATTAACTGTTTAAATCGCCAACGATAAATTGAAAAAAGAGCTAGTCATTTTCTTGCAACCAAACAAAAATTAGACCTTAATCAACCTGGCACGTCAGATTCACATTGAAAGGCAACAAGGATAAGTATCTCTTACTTGGGATGATGATGCTCTGAAACTGGAAAACTTTTCCGTCCAAAAAATGGACTATAGCTCCTTGTGGGATCAAGCCTGACAAAGGAAGCATTGTCACATGATAAAAAGATATTAAGAATTCTTCTAACTGGGGAAAGGGAGTTAACAGCAAGATTTTAAAAGCTGCTCATGGAAAAATCAATAACAAAATGAACCTTAATCATCCACTCCTGATACTAAAATCATCTTTTAATAGATTCACTCGATTCATACATCTCCCTCCACTGAGACAGTCAATTGTACAACAATGAAGCGTGTCGTACAAGGCCAAGAGAACAAATATAGAGAACTTTTTCAATCAAACAAAATCCAAATCCACAAAAACTAGTTGGGGAAAAAACACTCTGCTGCTTCCACGGTCAATCAAAGAAGAAAAACCATTTTCTTTATCAAAAGAAAGAGTTTAATCATTGTACACAGAAACACTAGTCTCACATTGAAGCTTAGCCAGCCAAATCTGGAAAACATCTAAAAAAAGTATCTTGCAGTTGTGCCTTCAGGAGGGGAGGGTGTTTGACAATAAAATATAGATAAAGAAGGAATAAAAAGTAAACTTCATCATTACTACCAAAAAAGAATGCAAGATCACCAAAGTACACCTAAAAATAAGAGATGAACCATCAATACATTGTTCACTAAGGTAGCTTACGCTGTAATATCATTCCATTTATCTTTGTATCTCACATCCAGCATCTTAATTGCTTCTTGTGTTTCAGACCAATTGGGGTTGAACAAAGCAAATGTTAACACAATAGCACCTGTAAATTTAGAGGTAGTTTCATGTAAACCAAGATCAATAGTAGGATTGCAGCTTAGAAAACTACCTATATTCTCCCCCACAAAGAGTAAATTACACAGAAAAATCTAACATTTTCAATTTCCAAATCAAGTCTCATATCCCTCCAAAAGCCAAATATTTGATCCATCAAATAGTTACATTCAGGGCCTAGGCCTGTTTGGAAAACCACTTGCGAATTGGATTTGAGTGTAATTGGGTGTAATTACACAGCCTGACTTGTTTGTTTGGCCTAGTAATTACTTGGTTAGTAGGGAATTGATTGTAAGTGGGAGGGGGAGATTTGAGAATTGATTGTTTACAAGGTTCTAATTTCTTCTTTTTTGTTTTTATTTTAGTTTCTTTTCTTTTTAATTAATTTTTGTTTCTATTATTTTAATTTTTTTAAAATTTTTACTTTTAAAATTATTAAAACATATATTTCATTTTACCTCTTAAGTAGAGGTAAGATCTGTGTACATTCTATCCTCCCCAGACCCCACTTTGTGGGATTACGTTGGGTTGTTGTTGTTGTTGTGTATTTCATTACATTATTTATTTCTCATTTTCTTTCTTCTCATTTTCCAACCTTTACTTTTTGTGATTCTCAGTAATAGCTCGTATTTTTTTATTTCTTCATCTAGCATGACGCGTTATTATTCTAGTTTCTAAATTAGAGAAGAATTTCATTGTTGAATGAGGTTATAGACTTGTGTTTTCATTCTCTTTTGAATTAAATTTACTTAAGTTAGGTCGAAACGTATTTTATGTTATGTGTAATTTGACATAAGAGTATTATACTAACTTTTTCTTGAATTTTAACTATGTTATACTTTCGGTTCCAATTTATTTGCTTTATTAGTATTGACTTGCTATTTCAAGTTGCATACCATTCATTTTTCAATTAGAATTGATAGATTTTTCTGCCAAACGATTGAATAATTTTATCGCATTATATTTGTAATATTAATCTTCTTGTCAAACATGTAGTCTATGATGTTCTTGCAAAATGTACTTTTAGTTTTTATAATTAATTAAATTAAAATATTATCAATTTGAAAAATATATATCAATTATTTTTTACCATATTAGTTACAAATATGTCTATTAATAATAAATTTTCAAGAAACAATATGTATATTAGATACCTAATTTAATATCAATTTAAAAGCAAATCAAACATTAACTTTTAATATTTGGTTATTACACTCGTGCAACCAAACACACGCTTGTAATTACACTATAATTACATTGTGACAAATGAATCATCATAATTACTAGGTTGTTGCTATCCTAGTAATTACATCAATTTCAATTACCCGGTGGCTTTCCAAACAAACCCTCAGTGGAATCTTCGGTGCATCTATGAGCGGAAGTAATAAATTTTGAGTTTTGCAAATACATAGCATTCTCTTCTCCAACTGAACCAATTAATCTAACTCAAGTACAAAGCAAGATTTTCTTTTAGAGCATGAAGGAGGTTCTTTAGAACGAAACAGCAGGATAGCATAACTTAGCTTCTTGCATTTGCACTTGAAACCATGAAATTAATCTTCAAGTGTTCAGAATTATAATAAAAAAGGAAACTATCTATTTAACAATATCAACCATTATATGGGAAAGTATTCTGTTGAACTGCTCAAACCTGAATTTTTATTATCAGTTTTAGCTACATCTGCATCTTTGGATTTGAGATACAACTCCACAAGGGCAGTTTCAACCTACCATTAGCAACATGCATGTTAGCATAGGTCCACATGCCTGTTGATATGGGGAAAAAGAAGAGAGGACGCACTATAACTTACACTTTTGCACCACTCAGAATTAATAGTGAGAATATCACAAAGTGTCCACTCAGATGTAAATGGTAACTTCATCCCAAAGGAGCCCTCAAGCTTTATGGAACTGCATGAAAAAGTTAAAATGGAGGTTGTGGAATATGTATCTTCATACATGATGTGATCAGGTTTAATAACCACCGGAACTTTCTGCAAAAAAATAGCAAAAAAGAAAGGTGAAATACAAGCAATAGTTTTCTGCAAGCTTCGAAGAAATTTCAATAGTAACTTTCATCATTATTTGTGTTCGATTCACTTTCTAAAAGGTTTAACCACCAATAGGGGAAAATCCATGCTCATCTCTCCTTTTCTCTCTTCTTCACAAGCTCTCCCCCCGTCCCATCACCACTTCAAGCTTGGCAGTAAAGGAAAAAGCAGGAAATTGATACAACATCAGCAATATATCATATCCTGAAATCAACTTAACTTAACAAATACCTAGAATGGAACGGATATCACATTCTATCTTGCTGATTCATATTATGAGGTTTGAACAATGTAATGGATTGGAGGAGTCGTCGGGGATTCTGTAGTATTTATCAATATACAGCTTGAAGCCCACGACCAATGAATTTCAATCATTAATGTATGTGATTGATGTCTTGGTTCAGAATATGCTTTACTTCAAAAGTGCATTAACTAGTTAAATTCGAGAAATTTACACTATGTCACATGGATCTTCCAAAAATCCCTACTGCACCCATGTAGATTGGAAAGGATCCCAGCGTGGGTGTGGGATGCCCTTGGATTTGATCAATACATTTACGGTGTGTTGACAACAACTACTGTCAAGAAGCATATTTCAACTGTTGGATCTATACACATCAGTTGGAATAAATTCGGAACCATCTTTTAGAACGATTACTATTAGACGTTCAAAGTTAAATGGAGCAGACAAAGCACCCAGAGAGGCTCGGTCTAGCAGATACAAGAATTAATATTTTTCTTTAATGGAATATCCAATTTCAAAGTTATTCAATTATAGCAAAGACTACAGAAGGCGGCATGCTAACCGTATCACATAGATTAGAACCCCGCATCACTTCCTGTTTGTTTCCTGAACCTAAAATGTAAAAAAAGCACATCTTCATAAGCAAATTAATGGATTTATATGACCAACCTTGGAAAATATGAAATGATATATAATTTAAACAACCCTTATTTTCTGGCAGATAACAAGCTGGTTTGGATGATCCGATTTTGGTAGCATCATCTAAATCGAGAATAACTGGCTCATTCTGCAGAAGTTTTGGATGGGATAGTCATAAAGCATTTTTTGATCAAGGGGATAGTCATAAAGCATTGTTTGATCAAGGGGATAGTCATAAAGCATTTGTTAACAGTATGTAAAGTTTGAAACATGAAATATTGAGAAAGTTGGGTACATCAACAAAAACTCTCCCATTAAAATTTTTGCCATCACTGACAGAACGTCCAGGTGTTTTCACTCTTGTTAAATGGGAGGCCCCAGAAGTGTCACATTTTGACTCAAGATAACAAAGCCCATAATCCCTTGAAGGCTTCAAATTTGAGGAGCTAGATACCACAGTGGCACCTGAATCCAATATCTTCTTTTCTGCAACATCATCACTATCGTCAACGTGTAGGATTTCATTCACCGAATCATTTTGTAAAGTACTTGTTTCTCCTGCAACTAAGGAAAAATTGTTAAATAGAATACCAGTACTTCTATAGTCATAAGAAGAAAAAGATAAAAATAATAGATGGGGGAAAAAAAAGCAGGGCCAAAATTAGCAATGAGAAAAAAATACAAAAGGAATCTACAAGAAGAAATGAATGCCACAGAACATATTAGCACTTAGTTTGATCCAAAGTTAAGAATGACATTTTCACTGATTTTATACAAAATATCATTCATCTTCAATAAATCAAAAAACCAAAAGCATGTAGACTATAAACACCATTGCTTCCTTTAGCTAAACCAAGAAGGATAAATGCAAAAAGCATTTATAGATGCTTGATGGAGATTTATTTTTAATTAAATTGAATCCAGAAACTCTATTATTGTAAATTTTGAGCACAATCTGGTCACTGATCAGAAGAAGCTGCAAGAACAAGTTAAACCACAAACTTATGTTTCTTGATCCTTATATATATATCAGCTTATTCTCGCATTCAATACTTCTGGTCAATGTGTCTATCACCCCCATGTATTAGTGCATGGCATGATGAACCTGCTTACATGCTCTGTCCCCGTCCATTACCTTCATTTTTATGTTCATCACTGTTATTCCTTTTTCTTTTCAATAGTTGTTTTCTTTCAACTTTTTTACTTTCCCCCATTTCTCAACTCCATTAGACACAACTCAGAAGTTGCAGGTTTTACTTCCTTAAGGTAGACGAGGACCATGATAAACTAAAGAAGCAAATATATTATGGTTCTTCCCATTCTAATTATTTGTTCAGTAAAGAAGAAGATAAGTGAGGTCTCTATGAATGACATCCATATTCATGTATAGACGGTTCTCTATAACAAAGGAGTCCGCAATATCTCAAATTTCTGCTTGAGTTTGGAATAATTTTTAAAAACAATCCAAATGGGTGCAACATAGTCCCTCAGAAAGAAAAGACAATAATATTCATTGAAGTCAGAGAAACTTTGTTAAAAAGGTTAAACGACTTTCTATAAGTTCAAGCCAATAAATCCATCTATATCCATGATAAACGCAAGATATATCCATATGTAGCTATTACTTCATGTTTCGAGTGGCTTGATCATATTGAAATCATAACCAAAAATTTTACTGAACAAGTATAAGAAAGAGCAACAAAAACAACTACAAGATGTTCAATCAAAGTTTTTGTACGCTAGAAACAAAATTAGGGTTTAGAGGAAACGTACAGCAACGGAGAAAGCAGTACTTGTCGACGGGAGAATCGAATTTCCTAGTTTTTTTATGTTTAAATGTTTGCAATAACTTTTTAGAGCGTTTCTCAACGCGCTCATCTTCAGGGCTAAAATCGAAAACGGAGAGATCGTGCAGCTTGCTAGGGTTTCGCCTGTTGCTGCGTCTCGTCTTTGTCATTGTGGACGATGGATCATCTGAGAAACACACTGTTTGAATTCTTTTATGCGGTACCCTTTGCCCAGTTTCGGCGAACCCAGGCCACGCTTATAATTTGCACCTTTCTTTTTTCCCAATTATAAAACGACGCACTTGGCATTTGGAAAGGTGCAATGCAAATTTTAAATATCTGAGTAATATTTCCCAATTATAGCCGTGCTTATAGCCGGCTCTGATACCATCGTTAACAGGATCTACGTCGGCGGTAGTCCACCGGCGGTGATAGACCTTATTCGGATAATATCCTTGTCTTCGAACAAGAATCAAAACAAGGAGGAATTATTATACGAACTGTATAAAGCCTTGGTATACAGATTACTAACTGTATGATAAACTTTTACCGGAGCACGGGGCCTGTCTGGACAAAATACTGCCGGATCTTGAGACCATGTGTACAAGATACCTTTTTAGGGGCTCCCCGGGATAACAACGGCCCTTAACAACTCCAAATAACGGGCCTTTTCACCGGGCAACTGTACGTAGCCACAAAGGCAAATCCAAGATCTACAGTATTTGCCAACTGTACCACCATCTCCGAACCAAGCTAATCAATCTTTATACTAAGTCTTTTCAGTTCTTATAATAAAATCTCCCGATTTTAATAAAGTCTAGTTCATCTTTTATGAGGATTCAAGTAGAACGGAGATTCAACATAGATAGATTTTTAGCCGGCTATAAGCACGGCCATCGGAGAAGAAGTATAAAAACAAAAACTTAAAAATAAATACCTTGACACCGGAAGTTGTGCCCAAACTTGGACGATTTATGATTTTCTCTATACAAAAGAAAAGATTACAACTTTACAAAAGCTTTGCTTTCTTAGAGAGAAGGCAGAGCGAAAATCTAGAGAGAGAGAGAAAAACTAAAAATTATGATGATCTACAAATGAGGCGAAGGCCTCTTTAAATAGAAAAATTCCTATCTACAGTGACTTTGTACAGTAGTGCTCTATTATTGCACTTCAGACAGCTATCTCTGTCGGAGGGGTCCTCAAGGGCCTACAAGGGCTCAGATTTTCTTCTTCCCTTGTGCATTCAACATTCTCTGTACGAATTCTTCGGTGCTATCTCCTTCCTCAAGCTTATCTTCTTGTATGAGCTTTTCTGCTTCTCGTAGAACATCTTCAGTGTCCACTTCTTCATCTATTTGTGAATCCTCGTAATTTGAGAGACTTTTCATTGATGTGTCTGATTTACTTGAAATTTGATCAAAAGATTCCATTAAATTCTTTTTAACCAAATTTAGATAATCTTCAATCTGACGGGTCTTATCTCCCGGTTGGTAAGCAATCTTCCTTGCGATATGCCTTAAAGGACTGTTTTTAATTACATCCTTTTCTTCTTTGTCTTTATAAGTTTTTAAGGCTTTATGAATATCATCAATTGTTTTTTGCCCAAAAATCTTTTGGGTATTTGGGTCTATCTCCATCATCTTGTCCCAAAAATTGTTGTAGTAGGTCCGATAAATACACGGAATCTGGTCTTCGGTATAACCGAATTCAGGGATCCATTTATGAATCCAAGGGATAGAAAATTCTATGAAGAACATGATCTGGCTGATATTTTCAGGAGAACTTATATGTTCTTCTTTGTATAATTTGTCCAAATCTGGAGATAATTGCATCCATGAGTCATATAACTCTTTTAATTTTTCAGGTAATATCCTGATGGATGGGCCGTGGAATGTCCACCATTGAATAAACCAATTCGGTATTGTTCTTTGGAATACCTTTGAACATACCTTGATAAACCAAGTATGCTTGTGTTTATCATTATTATAATATAATACATATGAAAATGCCTGGATATAATCCCAATAAGTGAAATTCATTCTTCCGTTTCCAAGTATCACTTGTCTTTCTTTCATGGTGGATATTCCCCATTCTTCCATAGATATAATTCTTTTTATGATCAATTTTGAGAAGTTATAAACTGTCTCATCTCTGCTATCCTTGAAGTGAGATATCTCTACACTTCCTGTACTCAGAAGAATACTTTCATAGTAATTTCGGGTTTTGTATGACTCACCCGGAAAATATAATTTTTCTATCAAATATTTTTGGGTTATCTCCCAAATATCTTCTTTCCACAAAATATCTTTGTTTTCAAGCAGAAGTATCACTTCTTTCTTTGGAACCTTTTCACTATTCTTAGGTTCTTCCATTGGTTCCATAGTAGCAGAGGCATATGTATCATTTTGCACTCTTCTACTGGCTATATGTTGTTGCAGAGCCTCGTATAACGGGCTGTCTCTTGGAATATCTTCCAAGTTAATAGAAGAAGGACTTTCATTTTCTCTTCTTTGAGAAATATTCTCATTTGTTAGAGTCAGATTTCCTCTCCTGATGACTGTATTTCTGGAAGTATTACTTCCTGAATTTGATGCTGCAGAAGTATAACTTCTGTTACTTGAACTTGAACTCCCTCGGCTATAACCTCCAGGAGTACCTCTTCCTCGACCTCTCCCATGGGGGAAGGGCCATTGCGGCCTCATTCTACAACAAAAACAGATTTTGTTAGTTTTCATTTAAAAATTCTCTTGTTAGGAAATCTGGTAGTGAATTATCACTTCCTTTTTTATATTCTATATCAAAATCAAACGGCGCTAATTGGGCCTGCCATCTCGCAAATATAATTTTCGAGGCATCATGTTTAAAATCCTTATTAAACATAAATTTGACTGCATTATTATCAGTCCTAATTAGAAATTTTTTGTTATAAAGATCGTCTTGAAATTTTAAGACGCATTTAACAATACAAAGCATTTCATGGGCCACCGTAGCATATTTTTGCTGGGTCTCAGTCCATTTACCCGAATGATAATGAATTAAATACTCCCTTTTATCATGGGGGTTAAACTGCTTCAGAATCCCACCGAAACCTATATTAGAGGCATCGGTTTCAATAATTTTTTGCCAGTTAGGATTGGCAAGGGTTAAACATGGTAAAGAGCTTACCTTCTCTTTTACCTTTTTAACAATATTAGTATGTAAATCAGACCATGGCAAATTATAACCCTTTTTAAGCCTTTCAAACAAAGGGGCCAGATCTGTAGATAAATTTTTGATAAAGGGAGAAATATAATTTAGACTCCCAAGAAATCTCTGCAACTGCGTCCTATCATTAATAATATCAGGAAATTTTGCAGCAAAATCAATAGATCTCTGAATGGGAACTATTTTTCCCTGACAAATATAGTGACCAAGAAATCTGACATTTGTCTGAAAAAGACTCATTTTGGGTTTTGAAATTACTAACCCGTTTTGAATAATTATCTTTTTGAAAATATCTAAATGTTTATAATGCATTTCCAAAGTTTTCGAAAATACTAAAATATCATCGATATAGACAATGATGAAATCCATATATGGATTAAAAATATCATTCATAATTTTCTGAAATTCAGAAGGAGCATTTTTTAAACCAAAAGGCATAACATTCCATTCGTATTGCCCGAATGGGACATTGAATGTCGTCCTATAAGTGTGCTCTTTAAAAAGCTGAATTTGCCAATATCCGGATTTTAAATCAAATTTTGAAAATATATTGGCATCATATAGTCTTGATAAAAGATCTCTTTTATTAGGGATCGGATATCTGATCCATTTTAAAACTTTATTCAAAGGTTTATAATTAATTACCAATCTAGGTACACCACGTTCCTTTTCAGCAGCATTATTGACATAAAAAGCTGTACAAGACCATGGTGACTTTGATGGTTTTATAAGATCTTTTTGCAAAAGATTATCAATCTCTTTTTTGCAGATTTCAAGCAATTCTAAATTTATTTGGCAGGGCCGAGATTTAGTAGGAATATCTTCCTCAGAGAAAGAATCTTCATATGGAAGAGAAACTACATGCCTTTTTCGATTCCAAAAGGCGCTGGGATGATCAGCACATATAGAAACAACAAATTGTTCAGAAATCAATTTAATCTTTTCCTGAACATTAGAGGATTGTAACACAGTATCAATAGACATGCTATAAATTTCATGTTATAAAGATTTCATATGAAAAATCTTTTTATCAATCAAAGAATTTATGTTTCTAGTAAGAGGTTCAGTTATAAACTGAAATGAAATTTTTCTACCATTATAAGTAGCATGAAAACCTGTGTTATCAACATAGGTAAGAGGATAAATAGCTTGAATAAAAGGAGTTCCAAGTATAATAGGAGGGAACATTTTATCTTTAACAAGAATAAAAAAATGAGGAATGCAAACTTTATCTTTGCAAATATAGGCCTTAGGCAATTTATAATCAATTTTCATTTTATCACCAGATGCAGAGCTAATCTTATGAGAAGTCTTTTGATAATATCTAGTAGGGATTATCCCTTCTTGAATGCAACTCATATCTGCTCCACTATCAATAAGAGCAGTTTCAGTAATAGAAAAATTATCGTCAATTAAAATAGTACACTTAACATACCATCTATGAGAAGTTACTATTTGCATCATCCCTATGAATAAATCATCATTTGGGGAGGAAATAGCCCTTTTTGCAAAATCAGAAATTTCTTTTGAATCATTTGACTCATTTAAAACTTCTTTTCCTTTATCATGACCCATAGTACGTTCCATTTGGCTCATACGATGGTCGAAAATCATTTGATTTTGTTTAAGAGATTTAATCTCATTTTTAAATTTTTCAACTTCAGATTTTAAATCATCCATTGAAGAAGAATAACTGGGAAAACTCATATTTTGTGGCGAGTTCCTCTGCAAAAGTCTTTTTTGAACTTCTGCCATAGAATATGGAGTTTCCTCTAAAATGTCTTTCTTTTGAACAGGCTTATCAGCCGGTTTTGAAATAGAAGCCATACTAATAATTTTTTCTCTTAAATCGTTATCAGTAACTTCTTTTAATAATTCTAAAATATTATCAGAAGTAATAGGTTTGATTTCAAAATCATTCTGAAATTGAGATTGTAGTTTATAAAAATCTAGATTATTACAAGAACAATTACCTGCACCTGTATCACAATTATCACAAGTATTATCATCAGCTAAATCAAATAATTTAATAGAGGCTTCAGATTCAGAAGAAGAAGTATAATCACTCTCACTGACTGAAGTTTCATCCATGATCTTCATAATCTGTTCTTTGGACTTATCATCTAAATCCATAGCTAGAGCCTTGATCCGCTCTTTCTTACAATTTGGGGCAATATGACCGAACTGACCGCACCTATAACACTTAACATCTTTCAGATCTCTTCCAGATCTGTCTTTTACAAATCTTTTCTCTTTGCGGTGTTTTCTTCGGAAATATCTTTCCTCTTTTGATCGACGATGTCGTCTTTTACCTTTCCTTTGGTAATAATCATCCTGGTTACCCTTTTTGTTCTTTCCTTTTGATGAAGATGCTACAGTTCTTTCCATTCCGAACTGTTGACAGAAATCACCCAACTGGTTTCTTTCAGTTAGATTCTGCCTTTTAAGCTGTGCATTCAGCTTTAACTCGTTACATAGGTTTAATCCTTCTTGGGTACAAACTCCAATAAGTCTCCCATATGTATAATTGTTATACATAATCTGGATGTTATTCCCTCTAAGAGCTTTCCTAACTCTTTCTGCAAATAGGTGAGGTAAACCATCTATAAATTTACCTTTCCAATGGTCACTGTTACTTTCGGGCAAATCCATTACCCGACTAAGGAAGGTGTCCTTATACCATCTGAATTCACCTAAATGTTTACATCTAAGCCCATTTAACAAAGTACGAATATTTTCGTACATGTTGGTGAATCTACCACTAAAATGTTCAATAATGGTAAGTACTAAAGTGTAGACACAATCTTGTCTTCCTGCCACTAAAGCTCTTCCTAGGTTATCAACTCCAGGTTCTGACTTAACAGCATTATAGATTGCTGCTCTATCTTCAGCAGTCATAAAATTATCCCACCAACATCTTAATTGGCCGGTGAAACCTGCAACTATCATTCTGCAAATTACTGTCTCCGTATTTTTATCTGAGGTAGCTTTGCAGATTGTTGAGTACATCAACATTCGATGTACCAGAATATTTATCTGTCTATCTGTTAAACCATCTAAATTCCATTCATAGATGGCATCACCGTTATAACTGGTGTTGGTTTGATTCCAATCTCTTTCTTCCACCAAAACATCTTGGGGTGTTGGTCTAGGATAGTAATATGTATCCATTCTCGGCATATCACCATATCTTTTTCCCAATTTTCTGAGTTTATTAAGTTCAGATCGGGTCTCTTCCTTATAATCTTTGGAAGGATCGAGAATATTCTCTGCAAATTCAGAGGCTAGCTCCAAAGGCTTAAGATTTAACTCCGCTAGTTTGTCATTAACTAGCTTTTCCAAATCTTCCCTAGATTTGATCTTAAATCCAGTAATCTCTGGAGGTCTCTGTATAGAAGGTTCTAGCCTTGTAGAAGTTTCAGGCTTGCTGTGTATAACATGAGCAGAGTGAACAACCATAGACATGTCAGAAGAAGGAATACCAATCTTCTTCACCAACTCAGTTAAATAATCAAGTTTAGAATCGAGTGAACTAATATGTTCTCCCAAAACTTTAACATATAAAGACAAATAATTATTTTGAGAAATCAAATTATTAATTTCCTTTATACCGTTGCTGGCTACATCATCTTCAATAAATTTTTGAAAAGCAGCAAAAGTAATACGAGTATTATTTGGTAAAACAAAAGGATTTTGAGGAGGATAAATATTTGTAATGGTATTACCATTACTTTCTTGATAAATTCTTTCAAGAACTTTGATATATAAGGGCATGTAAGTGGTTATAAACCAAGGAGCAAAATATATAATTTGGTTATGCAAAACACAAGTTTCATAAAACTCTTGAGAAATATTTCTCTTATCATCACTGTTATAAAACTCAGTGTACCAGTTTTTAAAACTTTTCCATTTATCCTGACAAAATTCTTTTAAAATATGTTGTCTTGCCGGTGAACCCGGACTAAAATCAATTTAGAACTTAATCATTTAAGTTTTATTAAAATCAAAATCCATATCGGATGCAGTAGGAATATCCTTATCAGAATTATCATCCTTAACAATATTATTAGAAACCTTTATACGGTCAACACGCCTATTACCATCGGTCGTGTCAATCGTATGAAGAGAAGCGGCACGATTTATTCTGGCCGGACCATAGATCGGTTCAATAGGGTCAATATATGAATGACCTGCAGAAGTAGATAATCTTCTACTACCAGTATGAGAATGCCTATAAGGCACTAAGGATTTATTATCCTCAAATTGAATGCAAATTCTGCCTTCAGGGGTTTGGCTTATATGCGAATAATCATGATTAGTAATTTCCTCAGATTGTTGACTCGAAGATATAACAGAGTCTAAAATCCAAGTAGAGGGAAAATTAATCTCATCCCATCCAATAAGTCTCCTAGTGGTGACTTTGGATTTAGCAAAATTTGTTTCAAATATCATAGTCTCGTTTGACATATCTGTCAATTTGCATCGAGGAGTAAGAGTGGATAAGAATTTATAATAAATTCTATAAGATAAACATATAAGTTCAGATCCAGGAGCATAATTATAACCATGAGTTTTAACATTTAATGTTAATGCATCAAGAATATTGATGTCAGATAAAGATAACTGTAAATTAGGTTGAGTATTGAAATATACGGGACCATACGCCACCGTAGATTCAATAGAACCCATAAGAGATTGTCTAAAATTAAGATTTCTAGCATCTCTTAAAGCAGCCATAAAAGATTCAGGTAACCCTTTAAGGGTTAAAGGCTTAAAAGCAATTTGAACTAAGCCTATATGCATGAAGCTATACTTCTTTTTATAAAGCATAATATCACGTTCATTCAATAAACGAACAGTCTGTTCAGAAGAATTTAAAGCAAGAGACTGCTCAGTTGTTTTTATCAATTGTTTAGAAGATATTTTATCAAAAAAGCCATAATCATAAATCTTATGAATAGGGACTTGTGGAATAGTCCATTTGTTTAACAAATCAAGATCTTGAGGTATATCTACCTCTTCCAGTCTAGAGTTTTTAACACTGCTTGCTCCAATATTCATATCAATTAAACATCTATGTTGAATCCCATCTTACTTTAGATCTGATAAAATAATTCCTAGGCTCTGATACCATCGTTAACAGGATCTACGTCGGCGGTAGTCCGCCGGCGGTGATAGACCTTATTTGGATAATATCCTTGTCTTCGAACAAGAATCAAAACAAGGAGGAATTATTATATGAACTGTATAAAGCCTTGGTATACAGATTACTAGCTGTATGGTAAACTTTTACCGGAGCACGGGGCCTGTCTAGACAAAATACTGCCGGATCTTGAGACCATGTGTACAGGATACCTTTTTAGGGGCTCCCCGGGATAACAACGGCCCTTAACAACTCCAAATAACGGGCCTTTTCACCGGGCAACTGTACGTAGCCACAAAGGCAAATCCAAGATCTACAGTATTTGCCGACTGTACCACCATCTCCGAACCAAGCTAATCAATCTTTATACTAAGTCTTTTCAGTTCTTATAATAAAATCTCCCGATTTTAATAAAGTCTAGTTCATCTTTTATGAGGATTCAAGTAGAACGGAGATTCAACATAGATAGATTTTTAGCCGGCTATAAGCACGGCCATCGGAGAAGAAGTATAAAAACAAAAACTTAAAAATAAATACCTTGACACCGGAAGCTCTGATACCATCGTTAACAGGATCTACGTCGGCGGTAGTCCGCCGGCGGTGATAGACCTTATTCGGATAATATCCTTGTCTTCGAACAAGAATCAAAACAAGGAGGAATTATTATATGAACTGTATAAAGCCTTGGTATACAGATTACTAGCTGTATGGTAAACTTTTACCGGAGCACGGGGCCTGTCTGGACAAAATACTGCCGGATCTTGAGACCATGTGTATAGGATACCTTTTTAGGGGCTCCCCGGGATAACAACGGCCCTTAACAACTCCAAATAACGGGCCTTTTCACCGGGCAACTGTACGTAGCCACAAAGGCAAATCCAAGATCTACAGTATTTGCCGACTGTACCACCATCTCCGAACCAAGCTAATCAATCTTTATACTAAGTCTTTTCAGTTCTTATAATAAAATCTCCCGATTTTAATAAAGTCTAGTTCATCTTTTATGAGGATTCAAGTAGAACGGAGATTCAACATAGATAGATTTTTAGCCGGCTATAAGCACGGCCATCGGAGAAGAAGTATAAAAACAAAAACTTAAAAATAAATACCTTGACACCGGAAGCACTGATACCATCGTTAACAGGATCTACGTCGGCGGTAGTCCGCCGGCGGTGATAGACCTTATTCGGATAATATCCTTGTCTTCGAACAAGAATCAAAACAAGGAGGAATTATTATATGAACTGTATAAAGCCTTGGTATACAGATTACTAGCTGTATGGTAAACTTTTACCGGAGCACGGGGCCTGTCTGGACAAAATACTGCCGGATCTTGAGACCATGTGTACAAGATACCTTTTTAGGGGCTCCCCGGGATAACAACGGCCCTTAACAACTCCAAATAACGGGCCTTTTCACCGGGCAACTGTACGTAGCCACAAAGGCAAATCCAAGATCTACAGTATTTGCCGACTGTACCACCATCTCCGAACCAAGCTAATCAATCTTTATACTAAGTCTTTCAGTTCTTATAATAAAATCTCCCGATTTTAATAAAGTCTAGTTCATCTTTTATGAGGATTCAAGTAGAACGGAGATTCAACATAGATAGATTTTTAGCCGGCTATAAGCACGGCCATCGGAGAAGAAGTATAAAAACAAAAACTTAAAAATAAATACCTTGACACCGGAAGTTGTGCCCAAACTTGGACGATTTATGATTTTCTCTATACAAAAGAAAAGATTACAACTTTACAAAAGCTTTGCTTTCTGAGAGAAGGCAGAGCGAAAATCTAGAGAGAGAGAGAAAAACTAAAAATTCTGATGATCTACAAATGAGGCGAAGGCCTCTTTAAATAGAAAAATCCTATCTACAGTGACTTTGTACAGTAAGCTTCTACAAGATCAGATCTTTTAACCTTTACCTTATTGGAGTATTTTCTTTTACTATCTTAACCGACTATATGCTATCTCCATTTTTATTCAAATACAATTGCATAAAATGAAGGGAATTAAGGGGTTGATCTGTAGGTGGTTCGGATTTAAGTTATTTATTTTATTAAATTTTATTTATGTAATATTATATTTGATAATATTTTATTATATATAAAATTAATATGATATTTAATTTGTAATTTAGAAGTACATATAACTAACATATGTATAAATTATGAATACATTTATATATTATTTTACGCAATATAAAAAATAAAATAATTAATATATAAATAATTATATATTATATAATTAAGTTTTATATAAAATAATATATAAATATTTTCACAATTAATATTTATATTACTAATAATTGCATCTCAACTTCTGTTTAAGTTGGGAGGTGGAGGAGGGGCTACATGTAAGCCAATGTGTATTGTTACTGCAGGGTCATTTGGTAGGCATGCATAGGGCAACATTAATGGCCTATTTGGCCAAAGTTCCTCGAAAAAAATGCTTATTTAAAAAAAATGCTTATTTAAAAATTTTTGCTTATTTTAGGAAATTGAAATGTTTGATAAAGTTTTTTTTTAAAAATAAGTATTTTTTATCAATAGAAAAAGCTGAAAAAAGTAATTCTATCTCAAGCACTTTTGAGATATTCTCTAGAAATATCTTTTTTTGAAAAGTACTTTTAATAAAAACATATTTTTTTAAAAACTAAATCAAACAGATTATAATTTAATGGTTTAGGTTGACACTACTATGAATTATACAGACATAACAATCACTTAGACATTTAAGAGTAAGTGGCATGGATAGAAGTAGAAAGAACCATATTGTAAAGGGGTGTTTGCAATATTGCGGACATCCTTTAGGATCTTCAAATTTATAAAGCTTATAGAAGTTCCCATTAGAATTGAATTCTAGTTTCATCATCATCCCTTTGACAAAATAAAACTTATCAAATCCTTACAAGATGGAAAATGAAATCAGTACAATAGTAATCATGAACTAATAATGGAAAAGATTTAGAGAAACTATTCCTAAACCTTTCCAAATGTATCATTAGAGAACCATAAGGGACATGAAAAATAAGTGCTTGAGTAAGGGGCTTTGGGAGTGGGGGAATTGAGCTATCTTGAGAAAGCAACTACTGCAAGATCACATAACACATACAGCAAGTGCTTCCCTCCAGCAAAGTCCATTTTAGGAATCAACTGAATATATTCTTCAATACAGAATTGACTTCTACTGACTTATTTTGCAGCATATGAAGTGGATACAATAAGCTTATTCTTCAGCAGTAGCACTTGCAGCACTCAGGTCCACTGACAAATCAACGGCCTAAACAAAAGAAAAATGTAAGAATAAAGAAGGCATTACTATGGCATAGAAATGTCATTAAGTTCACTACACTCACAACCATTCACATAAGGTCGAAAGAAAGAAGATATATTTGTCAAACATTAGAAGATAATATGTTTAATTGGAACTCCTTTTTTCATCAGTAACTTTTAGCTAGGTAGCTTCCATATTAAAAGAATGGTATGCGTGGTTGTTGATAGATGAAGACTCCACTTTAACAGCAACTTTTGATGATGCATGGATATAAAATGTATGTGTGTGTGTGTGTGTTCCCTATCAATAATACTAGCTATATTCTAATACCAAGTATGCCTCCAACTTTTCTTTAGTCGAAGGCATCATTGTCAATTTTATATCAGTCAACATGCGTGCAACTTGAGCTGTTGATATGTTTTACGCAACTGCTGCATATTGTCAACCGACAAGTCACCAGATAACCAAATTCCAACTGGAATCTTACCTTTCCTGTTATCTTGCTGTACATGTCTAGCACGTCCATTACCGTGGATTCAAAGTGTGTTGTTGAATCATAGCTCTACAAGGAAGGATAAAACAGGGTAATTAGATCAGAAAAGAAATTTTGACAATGAACTGCTGACCGGTGTATAGAGACACATTGGAGCGGCAGGAAAGAAGTCTAATAAGCAAGAGAAGACATGCCTAAGCTTGTAAGACATTACTGTTATATTCTTTTTCTGCCTTAGTGGCATTACTATATCATGAAGAACGATTCCCTTGAGTAGCAGTAAATTTCACATAATGTGCGGCAACGTTCAGCACGTCAAAGAAACAAAATCAGAGTGCCCTATCTGTTTCTAGTGATGCTTCTATCGAATTTGGGAACTTCTGCATAAAAAGTCTTCTAATTCCTCGGGAGAAACAAAAGCTCATTGTACTAACAAGTAATAACAGTCATATCTCTTTGGTGATATATTTCAGAAGAAATAGTTATAGAAATAGAATAGAAACTAGCAACTAGTATTGGAACTTACTTTAGATATGAAACAATTATCAACAGCAGAGTCATGTGAAGGTACAAATCTGTCATAAGTTTCATAAAATATCTCATCAACAGCCCCAAGTATGTCAACGCCAGGCTTCAATTCTTTCTCAGGGTCATCGGTTTCAGCTTCTGTCGAAACAAAGGCAATATATTTCCCTTTTGGAGCGACATTGTGGGAGTAGGAACAGCAGAACAGGTACCTGTAACAGGCATGTTGAATAAGTCACTCTGAATTATCTTTCAAGTTTCTCCAAACAGCACAACAGGTTTAGTGAACATGTAATTAAGTCTAGGACTAAATAAATAGTGATAATCACTTCTCAACAATTGTCCAGAGAAAAGATGAACTAATTACTAGTCAGTGGCATATATAAGTAAGGTCAAAGTCAGTATGCTATGTAATCTTATTTTTAGAAGCAGAAAGCTTGAGCTGTCAGAGACATCCCTCTAACGTACACCAGAAAATAGGATATGATAATTCAGTAGACTATCTGGAAGCCTACAAAACATACATGTCTGATTTGCGACCAAGTTGCTTCTGTGGTAGAATGACCTGGGCTGAATGAGAATCATTAGTGTTAGGGATGGGATGGCTCATTATACAAATTGCACGGGCAACTTTTCCGACCTTCTGGACCTGCATAATGTATTGGTATTAAATCATTTGTCAGTAGAAATAACTAATCTGATCCTTTTTTCTGCTAGACAGATGATTAAGCAAATTTTCAAGGCATGAATCGTCAATGCAAAAAGCCTGGACATATTAGTTATTTGCAATTTGTCAATAGTACCTTATCAGGTAAATATGAGGGATCACAAACAACTTTCTTGCATTTAGCAGTTTCTCCTTCAGAAGTCACACCAACAACTTTTCCACTTTCATCAAACTCCACCTGCAATCCAGAAACTGGGTGTTCACATGAACTTCAATTTAATTCAATGTGTATGTAAGCCATGTGGAATTCTTCAGCATTTGAAGTAGCGCAGCCAGCTCAGTGCATTATCGTCTCAGTTTCCTTTATAAAATAATATCGTATACTTAAAATTACAATATGAGGATATCTGATCCAGATTACATTTAGAATTACTTTTTCCATTGAGCAAGAAGAGACCTAGATGTTAGAGAAAAATTAGTGAGACACATACTGGATTCTCAAAAATTTGTAAAACTTACCTTACATGGGGATCGTTAAGCATCCAAGTGAGCTAGAGATGGTTTAGATGATTACCTTACATTGTGGCTTGTTAAGCATGTAAGTTCCACCATAAACTGCACTCAGACGTGCAAATGCCTGAATGCATGTGCAGCCATCAAATACAGGAAAAAATTTATATTTACTCAAACATGACTGACAAAAAATACACAAGGAGACAAACCTGTGGTAATTCTCCCAGTCCATACATTGGATAAATATAGGGGGACCCTGCTTGAAAGCGTGCTAAAGACTCTGCATAAAGCTTTAAAAACCAGGAAGTAGTCATTAAGTAATCCTTTAAACAAAGAATTCTGATAGTAACAAATAATCCTCTCAATTCATTTTAAAAAAGAAAGAGGAAAAAGGAATCCTTGTTCAAGCAAAGCTCAGCCAAGTGTCAAGAATACTTTATCTCAAAAAGAAGAAAGCATATCTTAGCTTATGTAATCAAAGAATTTGGTTTTCTTATGAGTTACAAAAAATAGTTCTATTCATATGAAAGGAAGAGGAATTAACATCACAGTATATTTCTAGCATTTGGCATTTCAATTATATCTTGATTGTGATAATTCCTTGGAACATTTTATGGAAGACCTACCATGAAACTATCAGTTGACAACTCATAAATTAATGATAGTGTAGGACACATCTTAGATCATAGGATTATATCAACACTCTATTTTACTTTGAGCTATTAAATTAGATTTGAAGGTCTTCAATCCACGCCAAGAAAGTAGAAACACAAAAGAGAAACATAAAGAAGGCTAATGTCTTAACACCGAAATCAAATCTAATCATAAATAAATAATAAAAGTAAAAAGCTGCATTTTCTGATTTACAGTATCAGTAGGCCAGACCATATTGATAATGTCCTTCCAGCTATCTGAAAATGTAAACTTACTTCATCTAGTAACATGACATTATATCTACAGCCACAGGAAATATTGATTAATAGCTAACCTAGGGTCTAATAAGCGAAGAGAGTTGGTGGTGTGATATATAAATACTTAAAGTATGAGGGTTTTCTCTCATCACATGAATAAAATTTGTATGAGGCCCTACACTCCCTATATATATCACATGGAAAATTTGTTACTTCCTTTATCTCTTCTTTCTTCCCTCATGGTCATGGAATAACGGATACCTATACAAGCTTTCAATCAGCTTTCATAACTAGAAAAAGTCACACTTAGCACATCAGCAATCACAAACCAAACTTTTACACTGTCACGTCAATGTGAAGTTTTAAATAGTGACATAAGCAAACTAAGTTAGTGATGATATCTTTATTAAACAATTATCTACTTTTGGCAATACTAAATTGTCAAGTCAAACTCACCTTTACTCTCTTTACGAAATCAATAGCTGATTGGGACAAATAGTTATCATCTCTATAGAGTGCCAAGGAATGTCCAATAAAGTCAATGGTATCATCTTCAAGTTCATATTTCCTGCATAAACAATATTTACCAAGAACACCTTACCAAGGAGTGGAAGAAACTGTCTAACTATTATAAAGGAGTGAAAGACACTGTCTAACTATAATTCACTATGGATGCAGCCTTCACCAATATGTTCGAGCAAGACAATAAAAACACATGTGGAAAGAAAATTTACGCAATGAATTCTTTTGCAGTGATCTTGTTCAGATCCATCCCTTCATGAGTTTTTGGATCACTTTCTTCAAAATCTTGCACGTAAAGAAAAAACTTCCGAGCTCGGCGCTTTTCAAAGAGCCCCATCAACGGGGATTTCAGAGCTTCAACATCAGTTGCTGGAACTTTGTAGATCTAATTATCAGTTTCACGAGAAAGTTAAGTGAGAATTTTCCATCCAAAAATAAACAGAACGGGAGCTACACCTCATAGTGCTTTAAAAAACATACCTTCCCTTTATTGTACACAAAACTACCATCTACAGCCTTGAAGTTCAAGTACTTGGTAACATCAGTGTGGATGAGCACACGGACCAGAGTTCCATTTGCCATTGCAAACTACAGAACATCAGGAAAATATTTAATTACATACTTGTAAAGCATTTCATATAGATCTAATAGTAGAGGCCAATAATCAACTCAACCTAATACAGTTTGGAAATTGTCATGATAACAACAACATTCTTCCGAGTCCAATATCTATACTTCTGTATTTCCTGGCCCTTTGATGAAGTAATATGTCATCAACAGGAAGCTTATATGTTTTATGAACTTACCTAAGGAAGAGCCTACTCTCCAATTGCACCAGTGCACCTGGTTTCAATTCCCTTAGATTATCGCGCATGCTGTTGAATCTACATGTCTATTTAGATAATTTTTTACATATCATAACTTCTGCAATATTGGCAACCTTCATAATGTGGTAAGTCATATAAACAGGCTAATTCTCTTGCTAACTTGTATGATCAGTCGGCATGAGTCTATATATCAAAAATTCCACTCAGTAGTATGTTTGGTTCTCCCAGGGAAAGCAAGTGACACTCAGATTTCTAAGCATCTCATAAGTTGTCTCTCTTTGGTGGAAGCTGTGCTGTAACCTAACTCATTCCTACCACCTGGTCTAAATGGGATGGTTGTCATTTGTTTCATTAATTGCTTTTGTCTCATCATAAAGCCGAAATTTCTTTGAACTGGCTGTAATTTTTAGAGCTCATCGTCTTCTATGGACAAATATAAGACTTTTACTATTTGCAGGCACATTAGCTTAAGCTGCTTGTGTAAACAGTGATATCTAACAGAATCTACAGTTATCTGAGTAAGAGCCCGTTTGGCCATGCGAGATAAAATTATGATTTGAAATTATGATATGAAATTATATAGATGAAGTTTGAAATTTTGTTTGGACATGCAATTTGTGATTTTTAAGTTGTATTTTTTCCTCATAAACTAAGAACCCATAAGTTGTAAAAACTATTCAAATTGCTCAAATTCTTATATAATCTTATGAAATAAGTAAAAGTTCATAATAGAATATAATACACCATCACAAAGTCATTCTAAGAAAAATACAACCTAATAATCGAACTTTAGTTCAATAAAAAGTAAAAATTAAATATGAGTTGTAGTATACTACTCTTTAATATAATCCTCCCACATAGTATGGATAATCTCCTCACGTATAATATAAGAGTTGACAAAGCTTGTTTACATTTATTAAATAAATAATTGGTAAATATAGTTCATATATATTAAATGATGGACTTTTCTTTTTTATAAAATATAAATTTGTGGGTTAAATTTTGCATTTTGAAAAATTCCATCTCATGATTTGAAATCTCAAATCAAGCTTTTTGGAGAATTTGAAATTTAATCTTATGATTTGAAATTCCAAATTAAGCTTTTTGGAGAATTTGAAATTTCATATGATGATTCGAAATTATGCGATGAAATCGTATATCCAAACACTGGTTTCATCTCAAAATTTCAAATCGTGATATGAAATCACATATCCAAATGCCTACTAAGTTTAATTCATTTTGATACCGACTTAAATCTGCCTCAATCCTTTTAACTTATACGGAAAAGGGAAGAAACAAGAATCAAAAGTCAAGAAATTGAGTGAGTGGTAAACTGGAAAATTTAGGTAATGGAAAGATAAATAATCAAAAATTAGTAAGAACTACTCGCCTTTGGAATCATGTCGACATTGTATTCCTTGCTCGTACCTAACTCTTCTGGTGGCTTGTCATTTCCCCTAAATCGTTTCCAAAGCTACACAAAATAACATGATATGTTATGCCGAGATTAGCTGCAAGCTTTGAGATGAAACTAGCACTAACTTATGCCAGACTTCCATTTTTTACGCCTCATTTTCCAGTTCTCTCAGGATAAAGACCGAAGCGTGATGAACTTCTCAAAGTTGTTTGTGCATATTTAAGTTCCATGCCATTAGTCAAGAGGTTACCTGAATTAAATTAAGTGAGCTTGACTCTCCTCCATAGTAATCGTTTTTATCCATGTGTAGTACCTGAAGATGTTTCGAGGTTAGATCTAATGTAAGTGATCAATCTTAGAAAACACATGAAGATGTATAAAGATCTGAACTAGAATACATATAAAGTAGGGCAACCATAGTAGACTTTTTACTTATAAATAGTAAGATTGATGATCTAAATTCTGGAAGAGATCATAAATCGTCTACCAAATCCAGTTTTTGCTCAAACAGAGTAGTCGAATTTGTTTAAAATCCAGTTATTAACAGTTGGAAAGTTGGAGGTTTAAAATCCAGAACTCCAAAAAATTGAAATTGCACTACAGCAGAGAATTGGTAATTATAGCTCAGTGATTAAATAAAAAGGTACTTTGAGGCCGTCTACGGAGAGAAGGCCGCTGAGAATGCATTCTTTGAGGCCGGTGCCGAGAACAATGACGTCGTATTCTTCATCCATAATTGATACTGATCTTAGTGTTGATATATGGCTAATTGGCTTTAATGAAATTTGATTTAGGAGGTATGAGTGAATCAAATTGAAATAAGAATGAGAAATGGAAGTATAGCAAAGAGGGCGGGAGAGTTAAAGGAGGGAGAGCGTGTCGCGGTTTTGGGTGTTGTAAATTTGAACGGGTCTTTAGCGGAACTTTTAAGGACAGCCAGCTTTCTCCCATAACTGAACTTCAACTTCTACTCTCTTTTTTTCCCTTTAAAATAGACTATACTTTCCTCCATTTCAATTTACCTATCATAATTCCATACTAATTTCAAAAAGAAAAAAATTAAATTCTTTAATATTAATTTGATATAACCATCCGGCATGCAATATTTCTAGATGGTTATATCAAAAAAAATATTTAGTAACATAAGTTTTACAACTCAAATGTGATGTAAAAAATGGATATATGTGTAACTATCACCGCTAAAAAATCACTATTTTCTCTTGAAATTTCTCATCGAAAAATAATAAGTAGGCTATTCCCACTGATATCGATGAGAAAAGAAAAAATAATCGTGTTTTCATATGGAAAAATCATGAAGTTTTTCACTACTTTAGCGAGAATCTGTTTTCCACCATGTGTTTTTCCAGTAAACTGATTCAATGGAAAATGGATGGAAAAATCATATTTTATAACATAAAATTTTCACTAATTTATGATAAGAAAAACCTTTATTTCTAATAATATATAACGTTTTCTCATTAAAGATAAAATGAAAAATTCAAAACTAAATTATGTCTAATCTTTTCTAACAAAAAAATTTAATAAGGAAATAATGCCACATGAGAATAATGGATATATTACCATAGTACCGATTGGGCGTGGTGATATAATAAGAATTGTTTAATGCTTAACCAACGGTGTGGAGTTCGGATTAAAGAATATTTTGTTCAAGCAGTTGTAAATGCTCTTATTGGACTTGTGCTCACAACTAAATTTAGTTTTATTTTTAATCTGCATAAAATCTTTTTGATTTATTTAAATACGCTTTAATCCGTTTGTTATTCTAATTTATGATTCAACAATTACTAAGTAATCGACACTTCAACGTCTGATCACGAATAAAAAGAAAAAGAACAATCTAGAGTATTTCTTCTAAAGTAATTCTATTTCTTTTTCGACAAGCAATTGCGACTATGTAGCTACACTTCAAAAATGGCCGCTTAGAGTGGTGCATTAAGTTTAATTAAATACTTCCTAAAAGTGAATATAAATAATTTTTCAATAGTTAGAAATATAATAACGTCGAGTCAAAACACTTTTAAAATAAATATTTTAATTCGATGTGATTTTTAATTAGATATTCAAAAGCACCTTGAAGAATTTAAGAAATTACTGCTAATAAATAAACTTAAGTTGACTCTTTTTATTTGGGAGGACCAATAATATATCGAATTACAAAGTGCCTCATACGAATGGTTAAGCCCTAATTAAACACAACTATACACGATCTAATCATTTAACTTTCAAGCATCACATGGTCACGAAATTAAAATGATACATTTGATTGAATAGATATTATCAGATTTAGTATCTAGCTTAGCTACGATGTTACTTTTCGATTAGACTATTGATCCCTCGATTTTTAAGAAACTCGATAGTCCCAAATTTCTGTCTTTATGGGACATGGTCAACAGATCTAATCAATTTATACATTTTACTATATGATGCATCAATAGAAAATTACTCAGTTCTTGTTTTTGTAACTATATGTCTCCAGGTCGAGCTCATTAAGGAAAAGCCAAGCTGCAAAGACAAAGCAAATTAAAAATGGGTATAACGTATAACACATTAAGAATGTTCAGTTTTAGGATTTGAGGTTCAGAGATCGGAATTGAGGTACTTTTACATACCCTAACTTGAGGCTAGTATCTGAGTCATTGTAGTCCTGATGACTATTGACTAAGCTGCGATTGTTGGTGATGGAATCTGCTGAATATCCTTGCTCAATTGCATTTTGGCCTTCTTCATTCAATCTTGCCTGCTCATAAACCAAGAGTTAGTATCTCAAAATATCACTTAATTATAAAATATTGTATTGTAAAGTTATTGAACTTTTGATTTGTATCAATAAAATCACTCAACTTATAATTTTTTTTTTCACGAAATCACTCAACTAAATATATTATTTTTTAAAATAAATTGAGATGAAAAAATAATATAATTTTTTATGTCATGTAAATATAAACCCCACATAAATAAATTTTAAAAAAAATCATTTTTTATACCCAACCCACTCACCCACGTATCAAATGAGTTTCATCTAAAATCATTCAAATTAGATATTCTTTATTTATATTATATCTATGACAAAATAATAGTCATATACCTTTGATAAAAATTAATTAGCTCGTAAAAAGTATACATGTTTATTAGTTAAATTGAAGAAATAAGTCAAAATAAGATTTTCTCCAATACTTTTGCTCCAGTTATACCATATGAAAAATCATTAACTATATGATTTCGGTAACAATAATTGTTTCTAAAAGTTCGAATGAAATGTAAACATTTACTCATTTACTATTTTTATAATTAAGGGTCGAAAGAAGTATTCAAATATTTCTTGCATTGTAAGAATTAGGTGAAATGAATACGCAGAAGCTCGTTCTGTTGGTTTACTCAGTTTAAGTATCTCACATATAATTAACGCGTCAGTTTCATCAAACATCACGTCGTCTTATGTTTTAATAATAACATATATACAATACTTAATTTTAATAAATATAAACGACTAAAACAACAAAAATATATATTTAAAAGACCATTTTAAACCGAGTCTTAAATATAAATTTTTTTTGTGTTATTAGTATCATTGTTATCTTTAGATGTTTTTTATGAGCCAATTCCATTAAAGATCACGTCATCTTATGTTTTAATAATAACATATATAATACTCATGAAAAGATTTTAGATGAAACCCGATTTGATATGTGGGTGGGTGAATTGGGTATAAGAAATGATTTTTTTTATAAAAAAAAAATTATTTATTTGTGGAATCCATGTTTACATGACAAAAATATCATATTATTTTGTCATGTAAGATTCTCTTTTATGATTATTTAGTTGAGTAATTTTGTGAGGAAAAAACTATAAGTTGATTGATTTTATTGAGACAAATCAAAGTTTAATGACTTTTAAACATAAATTATCATAATTGAGTGACTTTTTGAGATATTAACTCCATTAACTAATGATTTAGTAGAAAGAGATAATTAAGTAATTAAGATGAATATTGCAAAAAAAGTAAAGGGATTGCAGAATAATTTACTTGTGATTGCTGTTTCAACCGTGAATTCTCTTCCTGCAGTTGAGCTTCCTGCATATCAACAGCAACTACTTATAATAAGGCATTAAAAGTTAGCTAATGAGGGCATGTTTGGTATGGAGAAAGATGTGTCTCAATTTTCTAATGTTTAGATGGTTAAAATGATTTGAGAAATATGTTATTCAAGAAAATAAGTTTATTAAAAATTAAGAAAATGAATTTTCTGACAGGAGCAAGAAAATAGTTCCAAGTGACATCTCAAATCTATTGTCCTCTTTCCCCCTAGTTCCCCCAAACATCACCCCTGCCACCCCTTGACCAAGTCACCCTCCACCACCTCTATTCTACCCCCCCCCCCCCCCCCTCCAATAGTATTATCTTGATTACAAATAAATACTCTTCGAATAATTATTTTCTACTTACTTATTAAATATCAGAGTATAAGCAGGAGAACAACTTATTTTCATGAAAAATATTTTCTTTCATACCAAACACATCCTAAATCTCAAGAATAATAGAATTCGTGAGATTGAATTTCACTGTTTAGCTTATAGATCCCTGTCGCTAAGGAAATTTTAGAAGGCTAGAAATATAAAATTTTATAGGAAAAAGGATAAAGTTTGGCCATCTACTATCTGAAATTGAGCAAATTTATTCTTTATTATATTTTTGGCTTAAAATTATCCACAACTGTAACAATCCAAGATAGGTTTTAGAATAACCATAATAAATATTCTCCATAGTATTCTCAGAATGTCGACAATAATATATTGTTTTCTAAAAGCTACTCTCGAATTAACTAGTTCCTGATAGAACTAATCAAATAAGTATATGTATATATATATATACATATGTCCTAATTAATTAAGAAACAAATTCTATATAATATTGACAAATAAAGTGGCTAGAGAAATCAATATTTGAAGTTTACTTGCCTTTTTCTTGAGGGAACTGATCTCTCTCATAAACTTGTCACCCTGAAAGAGACAGAAAATTATTAATCACATAGGTGCAAGAGGGGAGGAGGGGAATTAAGTAGATATATAGGGACCTTAATTTTGAGGACACGACTTATTCCTCCCTCCACTAATTTCTCCAATTTCATTAATTCCTCCAACCCAAGTCCTTGCAGCTCTTCTCCATGTAGTTGCCTATCATAATTTGTAATTTTATATTAATTACGTACATTTTTGCACCAGCAAGATATATGTATATACATAATGCCGATGGTTCTTAATTATTAGAGTGGGAAATACTCATTTAATAGAATTATTAACAAATTAAAGACAATAAGATGCAATTAACAATGAAAATAGATTTTCATCAAAGTAACGTCCTACTCCAAGATGCAACGACACATTGATACATCTTTGATCTTTCTAATTTAACCAAGATTAGTTTACAGACTTTACTATATTAGGGCACGTTAAATTTTGAATTAATCACTCAAAATAAAACCAAAAATCACCTTAACTCCCGATTCTTCTCAACAAATTCCCTGCTAAGCATTGCATAGGTTTTCTTCTCGCTCTGGAAAAATGAAATATTTGCTTGTGTTAACTAAGTTACATGGAAATTGAGATAATTATAGCTTATTTAGACAAGCTTCTAACATGTCAAAAGTACCTTTTTTTTTCTTTCAAAAATATGCTTACTTAGAAAGTTAACTGTGTTTGACCAGGCTTTTAGGGAAAAAATAATTATTTTTGAGTAGTAGCAGAAGTTGTTTTTCATGAGTTGAAGAATAGTTTTCTCCGGAAGCACTTTTGAAACATTAGCCAAGCACAAAGTATACTACTTTGATATTGACAAAACTCTTTTTCCAAGTGATTATTAGCCAAATACAAATCACGTATACATTTCATGATCACGTATTAACTGTTCATAATATAATATCATTGTCATTAAATTAACAATATATTACCTGAAGGTTAGAAGATTGCTGTTGTTCTGGACTATCCATATTATCCCTTTCTGACTGCACCTTGTGCTTCTCAATCAGTTGCATCATACTGTGCAAGGATACATAAATATTGAGATAACCTTGAAGACAAATAATACATTGATGTGCATAAACTTATAAATTTGCGTTTAACATACCAAACTTTGTACGTGATCATTAAAATGAGACTAATACTATTTACCTTTTTTATACTATTAGCATAGTTAATTAACTGTTTATAGTAGGTTAATTATATAATATATTTTCTAAGTTATCGACCCATTTATCGTACAGCCATTTATTTAAAGTGCAATTAGTTTTAGATGACCTAATTGTATAGATGCTTTTATTTTATAATTAGAGTTTAAGAATAAACTGATTAACAATGTCCTGTTGCATAAAATAGGATGATCAGTTGAGGATGTGCATGACCTATTCGAAATTTTAACTAACTTCAGTAGAGCATAATGTTAATGAGAAGAACGTATCGAGAGAGAATTGAATTTGATTAGAGAATATTTGATTGGTAAACATTGAAGAAATTATAGTTACTCATCACACATACTATTTTTTGTATAGTTTTACTTGTATATAATAAAAATGTAAAAGGACTTTTCTATTATCATATCACATAAAAAATAATTACAAGTAATATTTCATAATAAATGAAATTTATTATCAAAAAATAAGACATGTTACCCATTATTAAAAAAAAAAATTAAGTCACCTTCAGTGATGGAG